>JAPCWY010000002.1:3980000-5268333 GCA_028455895.1 Rhodomyrtus tomentosa | reverse complement strand
CTTGAAAGAAGTCCCAGGACGGCTTCTAGTTACGTTCAGTCCAGGTGCTATTTTACCAACGAAAGACGATCTCATCAAGATATATAGTAAATTTGGGGTTTTGATTGAAAAAGAAACAGGTATGTGCTACAACAGTTTATATGCTCTTGTGGTCTTTCAAAAGAACTCTAATGCTGTAGAAGCCCTGAAAAGTTCACAAAAGGAGAATCCATTTGGATCTGCCAATGCCTGCTTCGAGCTCCAGTGCGATTCAGCTACTCCCAAGACACATGGACATGGTGGTGATGCAAACACTGAAGATTCTCCTCTTCCCAATCAGCACAGCAACATGACCCCTAAGAAACAATCTGCCTCGCGATCATCAACAGAAGAAGCATCTGAACTTCAATACATAAAGCTGAAGCTTGAGAAGATGACATCAATGGTGGATAAGTGCCACGGAAAGTTGTCGAAAAAGATGAAGTCCAGTCTAGAGGGCGAGATAAAGGACCTCTTGGAGAAGGTAAGTTCCTGAGGCAGGTGTTGAACATTTTAGATTAGAGATCGGATGTATTGAGTTGTGCAGGCAACCTCGACCTTTTATGTTGTTTTTATCGTCTGTTTAGGGATATACAATAGTCAGGTTATCGAATGTTGGTTAAAGTAGATGATCAGAGTCTTATAGTCTAAAAGTTCCTACAGAAACATGCAGATGTTTGTTCATAATAGTTGAATGCCAAAATCTCTCTCTCTCTCTCTCTCTCTCTCTCTCTCTGTGAGGCTGTTGAGATCATTTGGTTGTTTTTATATTGCAATTGTTGAGCTATGGATGCACCTTGCCATTCATAAGAAGGATGTCTGGTTTTCTTAGACCGGCTCTTTCCTCAGACAGTTACATACCGTTTGTTTCTTGTTTCCCAATTTCTATGCGGGTCATGGATATCTCGCCCCCTGATGATGTTTTTGTAAGAGGTGAACGGCGATGCTGCCTTTTGCTATAAACTTTAAAGTAGCGGATTCCCTCGACTTTGCCGCCAAGACTTAAGTTCTCTCATCTTGTGGGTCTTCTGGTGACTGTTGGGACCGAACCGGTAGAACCCTTTGTCGTCAGGAGATTCAGGACATGACTGGTTGGGCTTTGAGTTTGAGACATGCATTTCCTTAATCTTTGGTGAGATATGCATTAGCGTGTGCAAGACTCGACAATGTGATTAGGAGTGAGCATGATTCCAGGGTAGAATCGGGAACCTATAACCGGAACCTGTGTAAACAAGTCCAGTTTCAGGTTTCAAGGTATGCAGGGTAGATTCTAGTTTCAAAAATTGAGGAACTTGTTTCAACGGGTAGGTTTTAGATTTTACTATCTGAAACCTGGACCCTGGATCTAGAAATAATTGTGTTTTTCTTGGGATATGTCTTCGCATGATCTTACAATGTTCCATGACGTTTGATAATCAGTGAATAATCTGAAGCCAAACAAATTTTTTGGTTTCAAATTCCAAAAAATGAACGACTTGTTTTAAGAGTTGATTTCAGGTACTAAATATAACCTATACATAACTTGAAACTGCTAATATTTATTTTGCCTTAACGGTTGTAGCATTCACTCTTATTTTGTTTAACTAAAAATGAACAAAGAAAAGGAAAAAAAAAACATAAATTGGCTGGTTCTCGGGTACCCTGGAATTGATCCTAGAAGCTGTGACGGGATGTGTTTCAGGTTTCATGGTATGACGTAGGATTGAGCATGGGCCAGATGGATCGATTTTAGACCTAGATCTTGAAATCAATCTTGTTATAATTGGTTTTCAATTTTTGGAATCGAGAATCGGCCATGTTTGTCCTGAAACCTGTTTTGGAATCAATTTTGTTTTTCGATTCGATTTCAGTGTCTACCCGAAAACCTGTTTGTCCTATATTGATGCCCTAAACAGAAGCAAATGAAATCGAGCCGTTGATCTAGATTGATGCCCTAAACCAGTGTGGCACAAATGAAATCAAACTCACCTTGCTTTGGATAGATCTTCGCGGTATCGAGATGATGGCGACAATATGAAGTGAGCGTGGTGACTGGTGAGTCTTCGACAATGTGAGAGAGCGTACAATGAGATATGAAGAAATAGATGAATGAGAGGAGGTGAGGAGCCAACGGCCGTGAGGAATGAGCATGAGCAATAAGGCCAGTGACGCATTAGGGAGTCGGGACTTATGGTTTCTTTTTTTTAATAAGAACTAAAAATAGGTTCGGGTGGATCTACAACTAGAACCGAAAATCGAACCGGTTTAAATCGATTCTCAAAATTTAGATTCGGTACCTGGACTGATGTGAGCGGGAAACGATTCCTAAACCTATTTTTAGGATGGGCCGATTCGGATTCAAGGTCAACCCGATCTAATTGCACAGCTCTAGTATGATGTGTAGGTTTTAGGGTCCAAAAAATAAGGAACCTGTTTTAACGGGTTCGTTACAGGTTTTAGGTGAAACCTGCAATGAACTTGAAACCGTGATTAGTGCATGTAAAGAGAGCGTGTTTGTGCTTGGAAGTTGGAGCGGCAGTTGTCCGTACCTTAACCCTGATGCACAAATAATTTTCCATCTTCGATTCTTGACTAACCCGTGGATATGAAACCTTTGGTTTTGGCATCAATGAGAAATTTCAATTTTTAAAATTCATTTATTGCACATTCCATTTGCAGAAAATGTTAGTGTTCCTCTCCCCCCCCCCCCCCCCCTCTCGCTCTCTTTGTAAAATTTGCTCGCTTAATAAAACTCGGATAAAAATGAATGCATTAACTAAGATAAGGGATTTAATGCACTTGGTATACCCATCTTGCACCTTCGGATGCGCTCTATAAAAGTAACTTTTTAGAAAAGTTCAAAATTATTATAAATTTATTTATGTCAACATCGATTGTGTTTATGTGCGATTATTGACATTCACCTTAGCAATTTTTTTTTATCAAAATTGATTGGAAAGGCTACATTGATAAATTATCGAAAGTTTTAGGGCTAAATTATCATGTAGAATGTTTAAGACTATTATGGTAATTTTCTTTTTCTGATTTTCTCATAATAAATTATTTTCATATTATTTGCGAAAATACAATCAAATTTAGGAAAATAAAAATTTCCTTGAAAATAAGTTACTTCCAAAATATTCCCTCAATAAATTTTTATTTTTCTGACTCGCTAGAAATTTCATTAAAAAATTCGGGTTAATCGTAAAGACAGAAGAAAGAAAGGAATGCGACTGTGGCGAGTGCCTTTGCGATGGCCGGGACGACATTCTTTTTCTTTTCCTTTTTCTTAAGGCAAAATGATACAAATGGTTTCTAAACTTCGACAGAATGTGTAATCTAGTCCCTCAAATTTTAATTTGTTCAATTTAGTCCATGAAATTTGACAGAATGTGTAATTTGATTCATAAACTTTTGGCTTGTTCAATTTAGTCCCTAAACTTTTAGCAAATATTTAATTTTATCCCTGAAATATATGAAAATATTCAACGTTACCACTGATCTTAAATTAACAAAATTACAATATTGAACATCTTTATATAATTCATATAATAGATTGAACATGCACTAAAAGTTTAGAGAATAAATTGAACAATTCAAAAATTTAGGGATTAAATTATATATTTTGCTAAAATTTAAGGGCTAAATTGAATAAATTAAAAATTTAAAGATGAAATTGTACATTTTATTAAAATTCAGGGATTGTTTACGTAAATATCCGTTTTCTTGACCCTTCACAGTTTGCTCACGGACCCCTCAAGATCGCTACGCACACTGCCGACTGTTAAATTCTTTCCTCCTTCCTCCTTTTCTTCTTCTTCTCTAGACATGCCATGGCCTCGAAGCTACTCCAACTCGCACCTCACGAAGCAGAGAACCATCTCGAGCTCTCTCTCCGTCAAGCCTTCCACCTCCTCGAGCCCAAACTCAGACCGCCCTTCCCTCTCGAGAGCCTAAACTCAGGCGAATGCTCCGATCTCACTCGCGCCATCCTCTATGGAGCTCTCACCGAGACCCATCTCGCCAAAACTCACATCAAGCACTTGCACGCCATCGTCACCGACGGGTACGCACTTTTCGTGAATCTGCTGGCTCGACTTGTCAATGAGTTGTACGATAAGCTCTCCGAGGCGGCGAAAACTCAGGTCCTGTGGGCTGCTAGCGAGATGGTTGATGTTTCTGCAATGGGGTTTAGTGGATTGCTGGTCTCGTTGTTGAGGCAAATAGTCGGGGGCGATTTTGGCAGTGGAAATCTGTGGTTGTCTTTCGAGATGGTGAGCCTGTTCTTGGGTAAATGGAGCTGCTTGCTAGAAGAGGATCCGTTGGTTTTGACTAGCGCGTTGTATAGCTTTCTGAGGTTATTGGCTGACCATTGTAGGCTGACTGTTGATTCAAGACTGGATGCGCTGAAGAGGTTGGAAATTGAGTTTTGTGTTAAGATGTTGAGAAAGCAGTTTGGTTTGTGTTTGAAGATTGGGAGGGATTTAATACGGTTGTTGCAAGACTTGGTCCATGTGCCCGAGTTTCGAGCAATATGGAGGGATTTGGTTTTGAACCCAAGAGAGTTTGGGGTCCCTGGATTCTTGGATATTGCGCAGATATATTCCATAAGGACTTCGAGCCATTATTTCTCGCTTCGACTTACCCCAGAGGTGGAAACGCAATTAAGGTTTGTACTCACGCACGTGAAGTTTGGGAACCAAAAGCGGCATCAAACCTGGTTTGCCAGCAAGTTCTTTTGCACTCCGGAGAGTGAGACTCTTATAGTTGATATTGTTCGCTTCATATGTTGTGCACACCACCCACCTAGAGAAATCATTCATTCTAATACTATCCCGAGGTGGGCTGTCATTGGTTGGCTTCTGAAGTCTTGCAGGAAAAATTACGTGGAAGCCAATGCAAAGTTGGCCTTATTTTATGATTGGCTTTTCTTTGATGAAAGAGTGGATAAAGTTATGAACATTGAACCAGCATTGTCGTTAATGATTCATTCTATACCCCACTATGTTGAACTAACACACACTCTTCTTGAATTTTTGTTTCTTCTTGTGGAAAACTATGACGTGGAACAGAAGGATATGATAGCTAGCAGAGTTTCGTCATCTTTTACTTTGCTCATTAACCAAGGATTGAGCCGCAATCTTGAAAATTTGACATCAACATCAATAATTTCTCCACCTTTGAAGGAGAAGCTTAGGTGTTTCTTATCAGATATGAGAGTTGGGACTGCTCAAGAAATACAACCAGCTAAAACTCTTGGTCATTTAATTCCCATGGAGGTCGGAACAACTTTGCCAGAGGAACACCTTACCTATGCCCAGAAAGATGAAGTTGGGGCCAAGTCGCTTGATACTTCTGCTTCCTTTCAATCTAGATTGTCGACCATCACTTCAGAAATCCAAAAGAATGATATCCAAGGTCGAAGGTCTCAGCAAGGCAATTAAGAGCTCAAATGCATCAAGTCTTCAGGCTTTAGGACAGATCCTCGATTTGTATATGGACGTTGGCAGTGACTTGTCCACACATTGTTCAACATCTCCAGAGGTTTTATCTTCAACTATAGCAAGGGAACTAGAGTTGAATGGATATAAACTCTTTGCACCTCTTGAGCACCCACAAGATGGTCTTGATGTTGATGAATGCAAGTCTCCGACAACCTTAATTATTCGGAAATATCTCTCTTCCAAGAATGAAAGGTTAGTTCAACTGCTTTTGTTTTGGTTGATGAATGGTTTTCCTGTGGGAGCACACCTTCTATATTACGCATCAAGACTAGCTTATGAGGTAGACATGGCAAATCATATGATTCATGAACTTGTGGGAGATAGTCTTCACAAGTTGATCAACACCCGGGTGCCATTCCTGATGGGTCACATTGATCGTTATCTCGCCTTTTCAGATAAGAGGCGGGAGAACTTTCCTAAGCCACTTTTAGCTGCAGACAGAGAGTTAGCTGTTGCAGTGGTACATGATGCTTTTTTTGCTTATAGACATTACCTTTTACATTTAACAACCATCTTACCTGAAGAAGCTGATAGAGCACTCTCAGAGCTTCTTGTTTTTGATATGGCGTCTTGCTCAGAGTGGAAGGGGGTAAAATGGCAGCTTTTGTTCCGCAGTGTCTTTTCTGAGCTTTCTGATTTATCCATTGGCAAGGAGCAGGCCATCAGATTACTTGTGAGGCACTTGAATGATGGTGATGTTGTCAATATAAAGTTTGAGATTGGGCTAAACAAGCTATCCATACTGGGGGAGAATGTGGAAACTGTTCTTGGTTTGATCCAAGGCTCTCACTGGGGAGTTGATGAGCAACATAAGTTCTGGAGTCTGATTAGGGTGGAACTTGCGGGTTCCCAGTTTCAATTGGAGAAGTTGCTCTTAAAATTGTCTTGCTCAGGCGAAATAGATGCAGGTAAGAGTGCTATTGCGGTGGGAGGCCTTTTAGATTTGTGCTGTTCTCGATTACCTACATCTGAGCTTGTTGGGGCAATCTTGCTGTTACCGAATAACGTGTTTCGTAACTTTTCTGCCACTGTCCTCCAAATGTGGGTTGCGTCTCATGCTTCAATGCTGTTTTCTAGCTTAGCTGAGTTCTCTAAGAAAGTCAAAAGCATAGACAGAAAATCTATTTTCTCCGAATCTGCTGGGCTTACAATCAACAATTCTGCAGTTTTATGGTTGTCCAATTATTGTGATGCCCAAGGCTTGAGCAGGTCCAATATTTTTGGCAGCTTTCCTCAGAACACCCGTGAAGAAAAGCATATGGTCTCATGACACAGAGCTAATTGGTTGCACTAATGGTAAGATGCTACATGACCTTATATACAACAGGACTGCAGTTTCTGCGTGCTTTCATAAATTTGAGCCATCTCTTTTGTGAAAATAGATATATGTAGATTCCTAACCTATCCTGTCACTATAAAGATTGGAAGAGCATTTTCCAAGCTTTCCCTGTCCATTTCTCGAGAACTCCAATAGCACTCCCGTGGAAACAAAACGGGTTCGCGTTCTGTCCCCACTTCCTGCATCAGAGTTTTGCACTTCTTCCGATCCACTCATTTTCCCATCATTTTCCATTTTCTCTGACTGCTCTCATCAGAGAGAAATTCCTCAAGTTCCCATACTAGATTTCACATCTAAGTGCACCTCTGACAAACTGATCTATTTTGTGCTTAAGATAAGTTAAGCTTGACTACCTTTTAGTTGTTCATTTGATATTGTTATACCGAAGATAAGATCTTTTATTTATTCTAGTCTGTATGCTTTGAGTGCGCTGCTGCTGTTGTGGATGATCCTGAAGGTGTCAGACAGGGCGACAAAGTATGCTCCGAGGGCGCTGCTGGTGCTGTACTCAGTGTTGGAGCGGTGCCAGAGGAAGGAGTTTTCCGCAGGCGTAACCACAGAGCTACCGCTGCTGGTGTAGAGCTACTGCATGGAGAGGTTGAAGAGGAAGGCCAAGCTCCTGCTGAAACTGCTCTGAGACTCGTGGCCGGAGGATTTGATTGGGAATTCCAATGATTTCACTTGCAGTGAGGTGATGGTCTGATACAATGATACATAATAGTTTTTGAAATTTTTGTTGCCTTTTCATTTTGGTTCAATTTATGGTATTATTTCTTGTTTATGTCAATTCGATCTTTTTCGCAAATTTCTAATTGGTAGAAAGAAATCAGGGGGAAAAAGGAATGGTGGAAAGGGAATGTTTTCAATTGGATTTTAGTGTATAGAGAGAAATTGTATTTTTATGCGTAATTTTTGGATGTAAGAATTTTTGGTTGGAAAAAATATGAAGCTCATCAGATTCAGCAGTTGGAGAGTACAAAAGTCAAATCTCTTATGCCTTTCTATTGTCAATTAATATTCCATATAGAGACTCTTTTAGTTCCCTAATTTTTTTGTATTCATTTTAGAAGCTTTTTGTTGGGACAATGATGGGAGATAAGCTGCTTTTGCGTATGAATTTTTGCGAGTGTGATATCAATTATCAATGTTCATCAAGATATGTTTTTTGATGATATTTTTCATCTGGTGTGATAGTAATCGATACTATAATTTTGCATATCAACAAGAATAGAAAAAGTCAGTGTGCAATGGTGTAGCTTTAAACTGGTGAGACGCATTAAAATGACCATGATATTTCCTGCTGTAATGGTCTGGAATATCCAAAACCACAGAGTTGTTGTTACACTGATCTCAAGGGAAGAGTATTGAGTCCTTGAAATTGGTGGAGAACACATGTTCTCTCCAGATGTCAACCATAGAGTAGAACATGAGTAATTTGTCATGTATGCTGGAGTCGGTGTAGCCGTCGTGAATTTTACTGGGAAGGAAAAGGTTAGCGCTGGGAGAGTTTCAACCAGATGAGTAGGAGCTAGGATTTTTGTCTTTTGGATGGAGTGAAGAGGTGACTAGGTTTTGTCGTGATACTTGTTGCTGGAGATTGACTTTACACCTTTTGGGTATGTGTGGATTCTGCCTTACTGTATGGGCCCTATAGTTATTTCTTCCTATTTTTGCTTTGAAGCAAAGTGGAGCATCGTGTTGGTGAGTTTGGTCAACTATCTTTTTAAATATGTTGTTTGTAAATTTGCTGTTCTTTCCTAAACTTCGCATAACAGAATGTTTAGTGCTGCTGTTCTGTCTTATTTTCCTTTACTTTGTAATCATAATTTGGTTTATTGCCTTCTTCTTTCTAATTTTTCTTCACTTGTGTTTTTATGACTAGTATCAGGATGACTTACATGGAAACCATGAAATGTCTGGAAGGTTCTTTGCCCTGCTCAAGAAATTGTCCCTCAGGTATTGATGGCGAAGTTGGGATCCCATTTCAGGGGCCGCTATTGTGAGAATGGATTTCTTCACCTCCTGAAAAGGCTGTGTTGCAGAAATGCCATGATGAATGCAAAGGGGAGCAACTCTGATGTTTGTTGAGCTCTTCCCCATTTCAATAAACGCCAACCTGGGAGAAAGCGAAAAAATCCTAGATGGTGTTTTCCGTGCTGGCGGATCTGACATGGTGTAACAAATTAATTTAATCCTAGATGCGTCGTCAATCGCCACCATAGGCGATGCGTCATCTCTGGGTTTCTAAATTGGACATGATTCCTTATGAACTGAATGCAAGATAACTTGTTTGTATAAATAATACTATGGCAGACTGCGGTTATCCAATATATATTCAATTATTTTCATCGAGCGAGATTTGAGTATATTTCTGTCAAGCCCCATAATGGGTTCGGAGAAGGGATGTGAAAGATGACGATGAATTGGCCATGCCACACGTTGTCCCATCTTCATCCTTCTTGGAATATAGGACATGCTACAGCTTCCTTCTCTACGAAACTCCTAACGTAACATGGGATCCATCGCCCATGGCGGCGGCTTAGGAGCACGTGCTAGTGACCTTAAATACGAGGTCACGAGTTCGAACCTATTTGCGGTCAAAGCACGTGCATCTTACTCTGGTGAATAGGTTTAGGATCTCTGAAGCCGTGGTCCGACATTGGTTGTGGGGTTGCCTGTCACACTGGTGTTGACTGACGCGTACTCGACCATCTTGACAAATTCTATGATAGGAGCGACTCTCGTGATGACGTCAAAGAGTGGCCCGGTCGGCCCTCCTCAATTTCTTGGTTTAGGAAAAGAAAATAAAATGAAAAAAAAAAGAATCATAATATGGGGTTCGTGATATTTTTATATCCCTTTAGCTCAGAGAATTGATGGGACCATACAAGAATTTTATTTTATTTTTAACGTTGTGGACTATGAATGTCAAATAAATATTGAGAATCCCTTCGTTTTGCAGAAAATAAATAATTTATTTTCTGAAAATGATTACTTGAAATAGTTAATCAATAAAAAAAATATTTTTTATTGATTAAGATAATTTATGTTTAAATATTTTTATGGAAGAAAAATATTTGCCAAAACATTCGTTTTTCACAAGTATATTTGTTTCAAAAAAAAAATCTAATGGAAATTTTTTTCTCATTTGAGAAAATGACACAAATGACTTATGAACTTTGATTTGATGTATCATATCGTCCATGATTTTTTAGTTTGTATAATGTGATTCATGAATTTTGACTCAATGTTTAATGTGATTCATGAATTTTTGAATATTTTTATATAGTCTGGAGACTACATTGCGTATTTACGAATAGTTTAAGGACCCAGCATCAACACTTGGGCCTATGACCCTTAGGTAGTCCAAGGTCCGCCGAGCTCATGGTTGAATTGTTAATACTTGTGCCTAGGGGAAATGGATCCCCTAACATTGAGAATCCATGTTAGGGGTGACATAATCTCTTATCGGGCCGTCCATTTCTTATTGGATAATCAACAATCATTCAATTCAAATTTTGAGAGGGGGAAAATTTTGGGTGGGATTTTTTTTTATTTATTGACGTGATCGATTGTTAACCGTCTGATGGAAAATGGACGGCCCAATGAGGGGTTATGTCACCCTAATATGGATCTCTAATGTTAGGGGATTCGAATCCGTGCTTGAGTCCTCAAATCCCGAGCTCGAGTTTGCCAAGGAGTAGATGGGACCTCATCGTCCATGCCCGAAAGCCTGGTGGCCACGCTTGGGATCAAGCAGCCGAACACAAGTCTTCAGCTCCCGAACTGGACAATCAGTTTTTCTCAGGATAATTACAACAAAAGTCCTAATTTTATTATACGGATATTAATTTATTCATAATGTCATTTTTTTCCTTTTTTGTGGAGATACAATAATGGCCACGCTTGGGATCAAGCAGCTAGATACATATATTCAGCTCCCGAACTGAAGATTTTTTTTTTTCTCGGGATGATTACCAAAAAGTTTTAATCTTATTATACAAATGTTAATTTAGTTATAATGTCAAAAAAATATTGAAAATCATAGTGCCAATTTTTTCTTTGTCGAACGTAATAAACTAAATTTAAACATTTTGAATATTTGTCAATATAGTCATTCCAGTTAGTTTTCATCGGAAATCACTATTGTGGACGTCAGTCGTGCTGGCTAAAAATTACTATCGTGGACTCGGCCATTTTATGTAGCACAATCGATGCTGATATGGATAATTTTTTTTTATGATATTCTTTCTTTTCCTTTTTTTTTCTACTCGTCAGCCGATCCTCCTAAACTCGATAAGAAAAAAGAAAAATAAATGAATAACTAAAAAATATATTAAAAATTATATAATTCAAAATTATTATAAAATTTGACTACTTTAGCACTGATGTGCTATGTAAGAATATGGACATGTTAGCAATTTTCGACAAAAATTGATTGGAATGATGACTTTGATAAATCATCAAAATATTTAAGACGATGGACTCCACGTCAGTAATTTTCAAAAAAAAAAATTGATTGGAAGGACGACATTGGTAAATCATCAAAATATTTGGGATTAATATCACAAAAAATCTCAAATTGATATACATGTGATAAATTTATCTCAAACTATTTTTTTAGCCATAACAAACCTCAAACTTGGTATACTTGTGATAATTTTACCCCAAACTGGTACATTTTTTATAAATTTACTCTCTTTTAGTTTTCGTTAAATTTAATATCTAAAGGGCTAAATTGAGCAATTGATAGGTGTACCAATTTGAAATTTTTAATTTTTATCACATGTATATCAGTTTAAAATTTTTAGTAGTATTATCCAATTTAATGAAGAGTAAATTTATTACAGGTACACTAATTCGGGATTTTTTGCGATAAAAAAATTAATTTAGGGTAAATTTAATATAGAATAACCAGTTTAGGTTTTTGGTGATAAAAAAATAATTTATGATAAATTTATCATAATTGTACCAGTTTGAAATTTTTTGTGGTCAGACAAATATTTTAGGATAAATTTATCACATGTGTACTAATTTGGGGTTTTTCATGATACTAATCCAAATATTTAAGACTCAATTGATAAATTTAAAAAATTTATAATTAAATTGACATTCTTCCATTTAGGGGTTTTTTGGTAATATATATATTTTTTCAGTTTTTCTCACATGTATCTTTCGTAATATTTTTGCGGTGAATTATATGAAATGATTTTCGTAAAATTTTCTAAATCATCAAATATGGGAAGGGTTTATTTTCCTCGAAAATAATAAGTTACTTCCAAGCTCCAACATGTACTGCAATGAAATATTCTTTCCAAGGAAGCGAACGGAACACGGCTCCGTAGAAATTTTACTAAGAACTTTCTGTGAAATCGTTAGAACAGAAGAAAGAAACGATTGTAGCCTCTAGGGCTCGTGAAGGAATTTCATTTCGGTTGGAGCGAGGATCTATGTCCGGCAACGTAATCGAGCTGGGCATGTGAGCGAGAGGCCTTTTCGTCGACGCTTTCCGAGGTAATTAACTGTAACTCGACGGGAACGCCGGAGGTTTCTCCCTGTTCACACGAATCCGTGGAGTTACTGTCGAGCGTCGATCCCTTCCTTCGATTTCGTCACGTGCCAGAAGACGATGGTCGTGTCGTCGATGGCCATTTGGATTGATGAGAAATGATCTCAGATGGGGGTTTTGGCATCATAGGGCTTGAGACTAGATTTGGCCAATAGTATGTTCTCAAATTGACCTAAAGTTTGCTTCTTTCTGGAGGAATGTGGGGGGAATACGTCCCCTACTTCTTGGGATTGATTCACCTACTGAACTTAATTTCGCATGTTTCAGTTGGCGTGTTGCTTCTCTTGTTTATTTGGGTTGTTCTCTCTAGTTCCTCTGCGTTTCTGGTGACTTCTGGGCAAGCAAAATGGAGGGAAATCAGTTCAGTCTGAGTGCAAGCATGGTTTTTCTCTCCTTTAGCTTAAGTTGTGGTCCATGGGGGCGTTCTTGTAGTTGTTCATGTCGTTGATTTGACATTGTAACTGCTCAGTTGTCTGATTAATCGTGTCATGATGAACCTGTCTTCATTTTGAAGTAATAATACCCTATGAATGATAGGTGGAGTTATTGTACCTTGCAATCTTGACATAAATGTAGTCTCTCGTGTGAGAAGAGTTTCTTTTAGGTTGGAACTCTCGCTTTACTTGACATCTGCAATTTTTATGAACAGGTCTGTTTATTTCGACAGCGATGTTTATGATTAATCACTGGGTGCAATACCTGGGGTGTCTCTCAATCCATTATGCTGGGTATCTTTGAAGAGATAGCCAATGAAGATAACTACTTATCGAGATCTCATCACTTTCTTGACATACACAGCTCCTACATGGGCTACTGTAGTTGCTGGTGCATTTGTGCTTGTGACTCTTGCTCTCTCCATCTACCTTTTATTTGAGCATTTAGCTGCCTACAAAAATCCCGAGGTATATTCCTTCTCTTGAATGCTAAGATTTTGGTTGACACTATGTTTAAATCATGACTGCACATTATTTTATGTATCGCTTTGACCCCTCCTTTCTTTTTTTGCTTATCAGGAGCAAAAATTTCTCATTGGCGTCATCCTTATGGTTCCATGTTACGCAGTAGAGTCAGTAAGTTGTATAGAGATAAACTTGATTCACTGTGTAAAAATATCTGAGATGCAGAACATTTATGTTCATGTCTGGTGATACCAAGTTTGCCTTCTTTTCTTGGTTGATTGACGCTCCTTTTTTGCACAGGAAGTGACTATGTTTTAACACATACACATGCACTATGTTTTGAATGCTAATATACTTGCATATGTATACTTGATTCACTGTGTAAAAAAGTCTGAGATGCAGAACATTTTATGTTCATGTCTGGTGATACCAAGTTTACCTTCTTTTCTTGGTTGATTGACGCTCCTTTTTTGCACAGGAAGTGACTATGTCTTAACAGATACGCATGCATTATGTTTTGAATGCTAATATACTTGCATATGTATACTTACATGAATTTTTTCACAATTATACTGCCTTCGTGTGGGATAGTATTGTGCCACTTTTTGGCACTGATCAAATGTTGTGATATCTTGATCCCTAATTTGGCGTTTACTAGCAGTTTGTCTCATTGGTGAATCCATCAATTAGTGTTGATTGTGAAATACTGCGAGATTGCTATGAATCCTTCGCAATGTATTGCTTCGGGAGATACCTTGTCGCGTGCTTGGGTATGCCCATTTTCTGAGTTTTGATTTACTTTTCTTGCTTCTCTTTAGATATGTAACAGATATCTGACGAGTTCTTGTCTGATAGCCTTTTCTTTCGTTGACCTTTCTTTTAGGGGGCGAAGAAAGGACTATTGAGTTTATGGAAAGACAAGGACGTACAGCTGCTAAAGATCCTCTATTAGAACATTATTCTGAACGCGGCATTGTGAAGCATCCTTTTCCAATGAACTACTTCCTTAAACCATGGAAACTCGGTCAATGGTTCTACCAAGTTATCAAGATTGGGATTGTTCAATATGTATGTATTACTTGCGACGCATTATTCTGCAGCTCTGCTCTTTAATTTTCTTTCATGGCATAGCTATTTCATTCTTAGACAGTGCAAATGTGCTTTTGTCTGGCAGATGATAATAAAGGCTCTAAGTGCTGTCTTAGCAGTAATTCTTGAAGCCTTCAATGTTTACTGTGATGGAGATTTTGAGTGGGGCTGTGGGTGAGTATATCATGACTACTGTTTCTAGAAGTTATGCGAGTTGCAATAAATCTAAGCAATTCTCCATTATTGTTGAAACTGAAGTTTCTCTATTTTATGTTGGGGAGCACCTGCCTGTTGATATCTCGGTATACTCTTGAGGTGTTTTCTGTTTATCAGTTTTCAAGCTTATACTATAGTTATATACATGCTCTTTCATAATGTTTCTGTGGATTGATGATTGCCTTTTCAAGCTTCGCATAAACTGATTAAACTGGGACTTTGAATAGCTGCACTTGAAAGCACTCCAGCTTCTTTCCCTTTTTTAATGAAACACGCTAATTTGGGCCTTTATAAATTTAGCACTTGATTTACCTTTTTCATCCCTTCATCCAGGCACTTGTTTTCATAGTGCCATCTCTAGTCAATAGCTTGCTAGTCTTTTTTTTTTTTTTTGGTAAGGATAGCTTGCTAGTTTCATTTATTTTTTGCTTAGATTTTAGGAAAAAAGAGGAATATTTTGCTATTTGAAGTGAAAATGAGTTTGGACATCCAAGAAACTCATGGACAGCACATATAAAGGTTCATATTCATGGCATGGTCAGAGAAAATTAATGAGGACATAAGGATAAAGTGACCCTTTCATCTGGAGGATGCTAGATGCTCTTTCAAATTTTTCAGTGGGTCTTACTATTGTTGCGATCTTCTGTAAATGAGGTTACTATGTTACTATTCAAAAGAAAAACTATCTGAGTTGAATGTTTTTACCATTTAAACTAAGCAATAGTAAGAAATTTTGCCATTAAGTCAGTGCAAATTGGCCTTTATTGCAACATGTATTTTTTTTTTTATAAAAAAATTGTGCACTGAGATCCTAAATGCTTTAACTGGATTTGTACAGTTCACAAGAGTCCGGCATCATTTGAAGTCTTATTTGTAGATTTTACTGATTTGTTTGTCTTTTCTTGTTCTTGCAGGTACCCTTACATTGCCGTTGTTCTAAATTTCAGCCAGTCCTGGGCTCTGTATTGCTTAGTTCAGTTTTACACTGTCACCAAGGAAGAATTGGCACATATAAAACCATTGGCCAAGTTTCTCACATTTAAGTCGATTGTGTTTTTGACTTGGTGGCAGGGTGTTGCAATAGCTCTTCTGTATGCCCTTGGTTTGTTTAAAAGTCCCATAGCTCAAGCTTTGCAGTTTAAGTCAAGTGTGCAAGACTTCATTATCTGTATAGAGGTAGATCTTTTTCGTTTCTTATGCATGTCCTTTCTAGGGTCGTCATCACATTATTAAGGGAATGAATATTGGTGGGGCTTATTTTTTATTTGTCATATGGTTTTTTAAGGTTGAGTTAAGCATGGTTAATAGAGGCGATTGCATACGATCCATATAGCTGCGGAAACTCTGCTTCTTTATTGCGGGAAAGTTTGATTTCAGCAGTAAATTTACTGTCATGATCTAATGGATTGATATTTCCTTGCACAGAGTTTGATTATCTTTGCTACTTGAGTTATGTCTTATCTTCCCTTTAAATGTGACATGTGGGAATGATCCTCACAGATATACTCATTAGGGCCTAATGTATTTGCTTTTCCTTTCTGCAACTTGGTTTTGGACAATATTGGTAATCAATATATAGGATCCTAGCAAAGAATTTTTTTTCCTTTGTTTTTAGCTCGATATTTGTCCTTGGTTAAAAGTAAATGATGTTAATGAAAACAAGGTGGAGGGTTAAACTGTACAAATTCCCAGGGCAAAAAAGGGTTTAACAGGTCTGTTTATTCACCAGTGCAGATGGGCATCGCTTCTGTTGTACATCTGTATGTATTCCCAGCAAAACCTTATGAGCTTATGGGAGACCGGTTTACTGGAACTGTCTCGGTTCTTGGAGACTATGCATCTGTCGATTGCCCTCTGGATCCTGACGAGGTTAGGGACAGTGAGCGCCCCACTAAGTTACGCCTTCCACAGCCTGATGCTGATATAAGGAGTGGAATGACTATCACAGAAAGTGTGCGGGATGTTTTTGTAGGTGGTGGCGGACATGTAAGTTATTTGCTCATCTTTAATCTACCGCGCTACATTTATCCTTAAGAAGAAGCTTTGAGTTTGCTCTATACAGAAAATAAAGCCACCCTGATTTTGTGCTAAAAATTGAATTCTTTTGATTGTTCTGTTTTTAAGCATTGAATTGTATCTTGGAAGTTCTCGATGACTCGCTATATTAATGCGTTTCATTGAGTTTCTTTCTTTTGTTTTATAATGTTCATATTGCTGAGAGGAAGTTGCAGGTGGCAAATTGACCATACGGTCTTATTATATTCATTGTAATTATAGCTATAATTTTTCTTTTGCATTTTGGATGCACGTTTCTGTTTTGTCAAATGAACTGATTGTTTAGTACAGTTAGATACCGGCACTTTTATGGGTGGTGTGTGCATGTATCTCATTATGTTTTCCAAGTACGGTCCTGTTGATAAAGGGAGAGTGTTCTTCTGCATTTCAGATCCTTCCTTAGATTCATTGGGTCATTGTTAAATAGGGGTTTGAAGACGTAAAATAGGGATCTACCTTAAAAACTTCCTAATAAATTGCCGTTTGCCTCTGCAATGTGATTGTTATGGTCATGATGCTTTTATCTTCAATTACCATTTCTTGTGATTTTAAAGATGCGAGTATTGAATACCAGTTGTACTGATTCTGTGGTGTCTTTGTTGCATACATGAAAGGACAACAAACTATTTCCCCATGAAATGTCCTTCAGAATCACTTCTGGAAACATGCTAGAATCCTATTCTTCTTGGAGGACGAAGAATGATAGGAGATTTACAACAGGGTGATGTTAGTGTATTTTCTTCTTTCAATGCAAGCTTGTAGGACGTGTTTGAAGGAAGAAAGTGATTTATGACGTTCAGGGGACGAGGCAAGCTTATGGATCTCTGTATCGTTTGTGTCAACTGAGGGATATGGAAAAACTTGTGCGGTTATAATTTTGTGAAAATGTTTCTTAGTGCTTCTCCTCTTACAACTTGCTATTTCAACTCTTGAAACAGATCGTGAATGATGTGAAGTTCACAGTGACCCAGGCAGTAGAACCTGTGGAGAAAGGGATTACAAGATTCAATGAGAAGCTGCACAAGATCTCTCAAAATATAAAGAGACACGACAAAGAGAAGAGAAGAACAAAGGATGACAGCTGCATTGCTTCGTCATCATCCACAAGGAGAGTGATACGTGGAATAGATGACCCCCTGTTGAATGGCAGCTTTAGTGACAGTGGTGTTTCAAGAGCAAAGAAGCATCGCCAGAAATCAGGACATACCAGTGGAGAAAGTGGAGGTGAAAGCAGCAGTGACCAAAGTTATGGTGGGTACCAGGTCAGGGGCCGGCGGTGGATTACCAAGGAGTAGTATGTGTGGAACAAGCGCATCAATTTGATGTTCTTTTCTGAGATTGGTTCTGATAGGTTGAACTTGCATGCCCTCCGAGAATGGCTTTTTATCTTTGGTCGATGTCATCTAGGTCGGCCACTTAATTCTGCACGTCAAGAAAAGCCTTGCAAGTTTTGGTCGACACATGTACATTCTCTTCCCAGATGCTTATACCAATGAGGAAGCAATCTGCAAGATGGTCACTGACTGGTTATGTGCCATAGGCGATGGTTTTTTAAGTCCCTGTGGCTCATCTCATTATCGGCGCCAAGGACGAGGGATCTCTGTGTCACTGTGAACTAATCTCTTTGTTTTTTGAATGCTTCCAGTGTTACTGGCCAAAAAAGAAAACGCTTTCATGTTAAAACAATAAATACCGAGGTTATGTAAGGTTCCCCTCTGCTGCTGGAGTTAAGATGCTTGACTATACTCAACTGCCAGTTGGGGAAAGTGCGTCCGGTGGATTAACTCATATGGCAATAGTTGCGAGTGAAATTGGTGTCTGAACTTTGCAGCAGCTTAACTTGTCGATATTGGACATTCTTTAGTGAGAAACTTTCCGCAGAATGTAAGTATAATATGAAGGGAAGATAGATGCAGATTATCTTCTCCGAAGTACGACTGAACGAATTCCAAGCTAATGAGCTGGTACGAAGCTCACTGCTCCCTTTTTAGACAAATTTCTGCAGAATGTTAAGGTCTAATATGAAGGGAAGATTGATGCAGATTTTCTTCTCCGAAGTACAACTGAATGAATTCGAAGCTAATGAGGTGGTACAAAGCTCACTGCTCTCTTTCTAGACTAACTTCAGAAGAAGCACGTCAAAAATATAGCAGAGATAGATGTGGCGTTGATAGAGTGAAAACGGCTGCTGTTGTCAACGACCCCTTCGCTTCAAAACCGTTCGGCTCTAGTTACCTCTACATAGATAACAAACAAGTTCTATATTATGTAGCTACTAATATAGCAAAGATGTATTCATAATTACTCGGCACTGTCAATGAATAACTGTCAATGAATTGATCAGAATCTAGTCCAGACATGTAAGCCTGCCGAATCGAAAGGCTTACCTCTACATGGAAAACAGAAGTTCTATATTATGTAGCTACTAATATAGCAAAGACATACTCATAATTACTCGACTCTGTCAATGAAGAACTGTCGAATGAATTTATCAGAACCCAGTCCAGACATGTAAGCCAGCCGAATCAAAAGGCTGATAAACCAAAAAAAAAGGCCCTGCCGAACTATGTGAGTGCCCTGAGTTCTCCGGTTAGCAAGGCAAACTTTCGGTGTTGCGACAATACCGCAAAGGTCCTGGTTGCTTGTATGCTTGATGAAAACTCGTTATCGTTTGGATTTCTTAGTTTAGCTGCAGAAACTATTGTCTGCAAAATCTGCAGTGGATCGCCATGGCTAACGATCAATACAGCGCATCTGTCAAAGAGAGGAACAGTTAACGACAGATGCAAATATAATATGTCGGCATAGACCCAGCAGACCATAGTGCAAAGGAAGCGGATGTTTTGCTTATGTGCACCCAGATAAATACCATTGCCACATTTTTAGTTCTTCCTCTTGCTAATTGAACAAGCGAATGTTGATAAAGCGCAATTACCCTTGAAATTCCATCTCAATATTAACCATAGTTCTTGCAAGTCTGGAAGCAACATCGTCGACGCATTCTCCACCTTCTGGCCTCTGAAATGGATCTTTCTCATCGAGCGCCCAAATTTCGGCGTACTGATTGCGAACACGAGGAGAAACAGTAATCAGCCAATTGAGATAGCATGAGAGCAGTATACTGAGAATGAAGTAGCTGAAACATGCTCACTTTATCATGCGACTTGAGCTCAAACGAAGGACCAAAGTAACGTTCTCGAAGATCCACCATCACCTATCCACACCGAGTCGTTGCTTAGCGCATGTCAGTAACAAAAACGAAGCAGTGGCTCCGACATGCTGACTTGTTACTTCACAAGTAAGGAGAACACATACTGTCCAAGTTTGGAATGCCAAATGTGGTTGAGTTACATTAATCTCATAGAAGTAAAATGCATCAAATGGGACTGGAACGACCTCAACAAGTTCACTAGCATCTATTAATGGCTATAGCGCCATAATACTTCGCTATGCCGAGCTCGCATTGAACAATGTCCTTGAATGGAAAATAGCTTACCTTGCATTGAGGACCCTCAAATGGGATATTGAGAACTGACGCAACAACTCGCGCGGTGTGGCTGGTCCTCGCAAATGGTGAGAAACAAATACGGACATTCTCTAGTGGAATATTGGTTTCTTTCAGTGCCTGCACAAACAGCGCCGTCAATTCACTAAAGCACTGTGATCCTGCACTGGAGATTGCAAGACACCAAAGTCCTCATGTAAATACTTACTCCGTTGTTATCGGAAGTATGTTTCAAGCGCTGGTCAAGTCCTGAACAAAATCCTCTAGTAGGGATGATATTATCACCTTCTAAAAAAGCTTCTCTGGGTTTGGAGTTAATTTCACCTCTCTTCCTCACGTGAAAACAGGAGTCTCCGACAATGAAACAGTCGATAAACATGTATGTTCTACGCCACAAATCTAAACCTACTCTTGAAACTACCATAACAAATCTCTCCATGTTAAATGGGATTCCCTTATCAAACACGCGCGCTTCTATCCGCATCGAATTGGAATTGGAGCCCCACTCACTCTCACGAATTCGAGCACAAGGCACAATGAATGATGAACAACAACGAAAGCATAGTCCTCAGGGAGACTCCCTAACCTGGTGGAATAGCTCGCCAGCCATACGCGCCTGATCGATACCGTCTGAGGCCAATGCATACTCCGGAAGTGTGCCATTTTCCTTGAAAGGACATCACCCCCACGACTCCGGATCAGCAACGAAGCCAAAATCAAATCAGAGACCAACAGTAAACAAGCACAGCATAATCACGCCAGAAGTTAGCTAAAAATGCGAGCATGGCGGCCAAAACCAAGCATCTTTTTGCAATCCGTTGCGAGCAGAGAAAATCGCGCATCACAGGAAACAGAATCTAGTACTGGGTTTTGTCCCAAATCGTCTCTAATTTATCCAGAATCAGAAAGCGAACGAGAGAGAGAAAGAGAGAGACAAACCAGCGAGGACACAACGAGACCCTTCTCATTGGGGATGCTCTTGCCGTGCCGCAATACCCAGTACCGGTTCCGTAGCCCCAACGCCGTCTCCATTTTCCATGGGATTGAGACCCTTTTGAGCTCATCCCTGCACATTTAACAGGCAGGACCGACCATTCGCGAAACGACACGTTTCTCGTTCAGACGATCTTGTCCGACGTTGGTAAAATATATCGATTATATTCCAAATTCAGGGCATTTGGAAAAAATTTAATTTTTATAACAATCTGTGACAAAATCGTTTTGATGGGCCCAAAAGAAAAAGAAAGGAAAAGATACTTCCAGAAGAAATATTATTTAACTGCGCGCTCTTTCTCTCTCTTTTCCACGCGCCCACGCGCGATTCATTACCCGCTCCCGCCCCGGCTCTCTCTGCAGTTCATGTTTTTGCTCGAAAGCCATACCCGACCACGCTCGACTCAACCACCACCGATCGCTCCGTCATGGCTCGTCGAGCCCTGACCCTCCCCGTCCTCAAACGCCTCTTCGACTCTTCCACCGCCAGCGCCAACCGCCTGCTCTCTCCCTCCCAACCCGCCCGGACCGTCACCTACATGCCCCGCCCCGGCGATGGGGCTCCGCGCGCCGTGACCCTGATCCCCGGCGACGGAATCGGCCCCCTTGTCACCAACGCCGTCGAGCAGGTCATGCTGGCCATGCACGCGCCCGTCTACTTCGACACCTACGAGGTCCACGGCGACATGAAGCGCGTGCCCGAGGAGGTGATCGAGTCGATACGCAAGAACAAGGTGTGCCTGAAGGGGGGGTTGAGGACTCCGGTCGGCGGCGGAGTCAGTTCGCTGAACGTGCAGCTGAGGAAGGAGCTCGACTTGTACGCTTCGCTCGTGAATTGCTTTAACTTGCCCGGGTTGCCCGCGCGGCACGAGGGGGTGGATATCGTGGTGATCAGAGAGAACACGGAGGGCGAGTACTCCGGCCTCGAGCACGAGGTTGTTCCCGGTGTCGTGGAGAGCCTGAAGGTACGGGCAAAGTTGTTCTTTGTTATCGGCCTGTGTGAACAACTGTTGTTCTTGGTTGTTTAGCTTACGGACTATAGTCAATTTAAGAGTTCACTTGGGTTTTGTATGGCTACTTTGCTCTCTTAGAATGGATTCCTATGTTGATGGATTTGCATGTACAACTTGGAAGAAAGTTTTGTCAAATACTCAAAGTGCTTGTGGAAAATGCTGACTGAGGATTGAAAACTATACTGCTTCTGAAAAATTAAGTAGGCTGTCACTGCAAAATTGCGGGTTTGTAAGTTGAGAGTCCGGAATTGCGTACTCCCCTAGTGTTATGAGAGCCGTCAGGTCTGGCTGGCTGGAGTTCAGAGATTAATTTTTACTCGGATAAGTCTTTCATGAACAGATGATTAAGCGTACTTGCCTCAGTGTTCTTCTGTAACGATGAGAAGGATTGTAGCCAGCAATAATGCGTTAATGATGGGATTTTTCCTTAGACAAATGCAACTTCAAAGCTTTACCAATTGGTCTGCTTCTACATATGTTGCCATTGTGTTTTGTGTCACCAAGCACAGCTCTCTTGATTGTAGTTATCAATTACTTGATATGTAATCTGTTATTACAGCTCTCATCAAATGCTATATGTTTTTGAGTCAGATTGTTCCTCTGCCATCTCTGTGTCCATGTGCTTGTGCATCCAAGCGTGTGCGTTCATTCGTGTATTGAGTTAAGGAATTTTGTGGCCTCCGTTGCTCATTAAACTATTTGCTAGGTGATTACAAAGTTCTGTTCGGAACGCATTGCAAAATATGCATTTGAATATGCATACTTAAACAACAGAAAGAAGGTGATGGCTGTCCACAAAGCCAACATTATGAAACTTGCTGATGGCTTATTTTTAGAATCTTGTCGGGAAGTTGCAACAAAATATCCCAGCATCAAGTACAACGAGATCATAGTTGATAATTGCTGCATGCAACTTGTTTCAAAGCCTGAGCAATTTGACGTGATGGTATGTTTCAGTTGTTCTTCACTTCTCTTCGTGTTTGGGTTTATGTACTTTAGTCTTCAGGAAGTTGTTTAAGAGTTCTAATCACCATGTTTTTCTAGTGTGGCTCTGATGTTGTACTGTATTTCTTTTATGTTCCGTCCAAATAGTGCAAGTTTTAATCTTTTTTAATAAATAGGTGACTCCAAATCTTTATGGCAATTTAGTAGCTAATACAGCAGCTGGTATTGCTGGAGGAACAGGTGTTATGCCCGGAGGTATCATTATTTAACCCTTTCTTTGTTTGAAAATTTCTCTTTCCTGCGGATGATATGCGGAATTAGACTCTCATGGGATTAAGTCGATTTAAGGGAGTTACCTGAAATTGCCTTGTCATGCAATTGCTCCGGATGTCTCATAAATTGTGAACTTTTTAATGATCCAGGCAATGTGGGGGCAGATACTGCTGTTTTTGAACAAGGGGCGTCAGCTGGAAACGTTGGGAACGAAAAGATAGTGGAGCAGAAGAAGGCAAATCCAGTGGCCTTGCTTCTCTCATCTGCTATGATGTTGCGGCACTTGCAATTTCCTTCTTTTGCCGATCGACTTGAGACTGCAGTAAAGCGAGTTATCTCAGAGGGTAAAGTCCGGACGAAAGATCTCGGAGGAGACGGCACGACCCAGGAGGTTGTGGATGCCGTCATTGCTAAGCTGGATTAACTGTTAGAACCTCCTTGTGACAGCTGATTAATACTTCTGACCATAGTCCTTGTGCCATTCTTGTACGCTTTGGTTCTTGAAATTGCTCCAATGTCAATTTTTTTTTTGGGCTAACCCTGCGTAATTCTTATACAGTGTGATTAGTATTTATAAATGAAGATTCTGCGAGGTAAATCCGTCTATGTAGTCGCGACTTATCTGTTTGATCGAAGTTAGCATTTTAACTTTTCTCTAAGGAGGATTTCGGCTTAACTATGCTCTCGTCCTGACATAGCTACAGGCATATCTTCGAGTCTGAGCAACTCTCACTTCCTCATGCGATCACTAATGCTTCGGATTTTGATATTATCGGTGTTTCCGGACTACAGAAGATGCTTCTTCTTATTTCCTTAGGTTATGGAACCCGAAACCATTATTTCTTTCATACGAAGTTATTTGAGTTTTCTGTTTATGCTAAGAAATGTCTAAAGAAGAAAAAAAGAGGAGAATGATATGAATGAATTGTTTAACCCTCTAAGTTAGCATGTTCTCATATTTATAATAATAAAGATGGTACATAGTAATATGATGGTCATTTCCACACATGATGATGAATAATAAAATAACTTATAACAACCTCTCTCAAGCCGAAGCATAGTTATCGACCATGTCCAGCTTGTTACATATAAAGCGAACCCGTTGCCCAGCTAAATGTTTAGTAAACACATCTGCTAGCTGATCTCCAGTGCGGATGTGTGAGAGAGTGAGACTACCACGTGTAAGCTTTTATCGAACAAAATGACAATTAATCTCGATATGCTTTGTTCTATCATGAAAGACGGGATTTGAAGTAATGTGAATTGCTGAACTACTATCACGCCATAAAGATGTGGGACCACTCGATTCATATCTAATCTCATTTAGAAGATGTCTAGTCCACATAATCTCTGCAGTAGCTATAGCAATGGCTCGATACTCTGCTTCAGCACTACTCCTCGCCACAATATCCTGTTTCTTACTCTTTCAGGAAACTAAATTATCACCAACATACAAAGCATATCCAGAGATAGACCGCCTATCAATAGGGCAACCAGCCCAATCAACATCAGTATAACACTCTATGCGAGCATGACCATGAGCCGCAAAAATAATTCCCTTGCCAGGACTATCTCGAAGATATCTTAAATCCTCAAAACAACATCTCAATATGGTTGTCTAAGTGTTGCCATAAATTGACTAACTGCACTAATCGAATATGCAAGATCAGGCTTAGTCATCGTAGTGAGATAGTTTAGTTTACCAACGACACGCTGGCATCTTTCAGGATGTTCAAACAAGTTACCCTGATCAGGAAGAAACTTTAATCCTGGTTCCATAGGGGATTTTGCGAAGCGAGATTGCTGCATGTTAAATTCAGTTAAGATATCCATAACATACTTACGCTGTGACAAAAAGATACTTTCTTTTTTCTGGGTCACCTCAATCCCAAGAAAATATCTCAAATTACCGAGATCCTTCGTCTCAAAGTGAATATATAAATATCTTTTCAGTTCAGCAATACCATGCTCATCATCCCTGTCAAGACAATATCATCCACATATAAAACTAGAAAGATACACCCAGTAGTAGTACGTCGATAGAATACCGCATGATCCTTTTGAGACTGAAGCAAACCAAAACTCCGAACAGCTGAGCTGAATTTATCAAACTATGCTCGAGGAGACTGCTTCAAACCATACAAAGAGCGACGAAGCTTACAGATTTTTCCTCCCTGAGTAGCAAACCCTAGGGGGCTACTCCATGTAAACATCCTCGGCAAGATCACCATGAAGGAAAACATTCTTGATATCCAACTGATGAAGAGACCAAGAATGCACAGTTGCAAGGGATAATAAGAGGCGAATAGAGGTCATTTTTGTAACTGGAGAGAATGTCTCAAAATAATCAAGACCATGAGTTTGAGCATAACCCTTAGCAACCAACCGAGCTTTTAAACGAGCAACAGTTCCATCAGGATTGACCTTCACGGCAAACACCCAACGACAGCCAATAACTTGAGCACTAGAAGGAAGATTAACCAAGGACCAAGTCTGATTGCGTTGAAGGGCGCTCATTTCCTCCTCCATGGTTAAACGCCAACCGGCATATTAAAGAGCCTCGAAAATCGAAGCAGGTAGAGAAACAGCATCGATATTGGCCACAAAAGCCGACAAACTTACTGATACACCTTTGTAGGAATGTGTATAAAGAGGGCGACCTCTGCAAGCACGGTAGTTCTTACGAAGAGTAATAGGTCGCTCGGTAGTATCAGTTTCAAGTGGGTCAGCAACACGAGAGACTATCTCAGCAGGAGTATCCTCCACGGGAGAGACTGGCATAGAAAGAGAATTGCCAATGGGGGCATTGTCTAGTGAAGATGTTGGAGAGATAACTGGATGAGAGACCATTGGTAGAGAATAAACAAGGACGGGGTCAGAAGATGTGGATTCGGACAATTGCAGGATTGGATAAGATGAACTTGAGCCACATGCAGAAAAGAAAGGTTGAGACTCTAGAAAAGTAATATGACGAGAGGTGAGCATTCTTCCTAAGGTAGGAGAATAGCAACGATAACCCTTTGACACTCGTGAGTAACCAAGAAAAACACATTTCAGTACACGAGTATCTAGTTTTGATATACTTGGATGATCATCATGGACAAAATAAGTACACCCGGAAAGAGACTGCATTTAGGAAAGAGGATTCCATGGGCCGTATTGCCTCAAACAGAGGATAGAGGCATGCGATTAATGAGATAGCATGCTGTAAGAACAACATCCCCCAAAACTTCTGTGGAACATGCATATGTATAAGAAGAGCATGGACAGTATCCATAAGATGGCAATTCTTCCGCTCAACAACACCATTCTGTTGAGGTGTGCGAGCACATGAAAAACGATGGTGAATACAATAAAAACGAAGAAATTGATGGAGATGATCCAACATATATTTCCCTCCACGATCAGATTGTAAGGTTTGGATATTATGATGGAATTGAGTGTAGAACGAGTTCGAAAGTAACTTACTCCTAATTAGTTACCTGTACTGTGTGTTTACCTGTTGGAGGATGCTATTGTTACTCAGATGGAAGAGATGGTTGGAAGACACAAAGCAGGAGTCCGTAGAAGTCCACAACTCTTCTGCATCGGTAAACCCAAGGCTCTCCTCACAAGTAACACAAACTCTATACATGTACCTCAGTGGATAATCTAAGTACTTGAATTTTCCAGATGATTTTCAATTTGAGAACAAAGTTCATGTTTGGCTACAATTTTGCCAAATCACTAGATAAAATTGGCGATAAATTAATCAAGTCTAGAACAAGTCTAGACCAAAGTACCATAATTTCCTGAACGTACTAAGAGCAAAGACCTGCTATTTGAGACATCCTTTGGATATATAATGGTCTTACACGGTTGATGCTTCGGAACAGAAGAAAATGAAAGACCTGTTCGGGAACATGATGAAGGAGAGGCGTAATTCAACTGGAACTTCTGACGGTCCAGGGGATTTTCTTGATCAAGCTATTGCTAATAGCCTGATATGCGGACCAAATAGTTGTCGATTGAGGAATTACAACTCAACCTCATGTTCTGGAAAATGAGAGATAGCTTTCGCCAAGCTATCCCCCACTTCAATAACGATTAGCAAAGAATACACACAACGCTTATTGCATATCAGTTCTTTTGCGAAAAATACAAAAAAAATCCTAAACCTACTATAATTGTGTCAATTCAGTCCTATTTTTCTTTTTGCCAATTCAATCGTAAACTTTTTGCAATTGTGCTATTTTAGTCCATCCAGCGAATTTTGATCAGCCGGCGTTAACATGAATGCCGGCCAACCGATGACTCAATATTTTAATAATTTTTGTGGATTTTTTTAATTATTTTTTCATAATTTTTATTTTTTCCCTCTTTTGTTACATTCCGAATCCCGACTCTCTCGAGGCTATTGAATGAAAGGATATGGATCGGTGTATTTCAGTTGTAACTCGCTCGGAGTTGGCCACTCTTGAGTTATTGACCAAAAGGGAAAGACTGACGCAGAGTCGAGTACGTAGACCTAGGAAATTTGAATGAGAAATGACACTTTGACCATAAGGATTGTCGAGAGAATGTTTTGGGCCAGTAGAGATCGATCTAGGAATGATCATGAAATGTCTTGCTAACGTTATAGGTTGGGACGCGGGTGATTCCGCTTAACCAATGTGTAATTTGAGAGAATTTCCTAAATCGAATTCTGATGATCAGGATCGAAAGAACGAACGATAAACCCTCACAATTACATGAAAATCAAAGTCACCATGGTTTAAGAGAAATCCCAAGGTCGATACGTGTAGGGCCTGCAAGAGTCGCCCGTCAATTTGAGATAAACTGAAATTACGATCAACGAAAGTTCGATATGAAATTGTACCTTGAGATTTGGGTATTGGACATTGAGGAATTTCAATATTTGAATTGAAATGGATGTCGCCTAATCGAGGATGGTTTATACTGAAAAAATAGAATTTCGGACGAAAAGTGCCAAATGACCATTTTGCCCCTCAACCTTTGACCTTGCCTTAAGAAGTTTAAAAGGTCATTGTGGTCATTTTTCCTCCTCTATATGCTGCCTAAAATCGGATGAGGATGAGTCAAAAGAGTCAATGTCAATGAATCAACCAATGGAAGATTGCCAAGTGTCAAGCAAGGAGAAGGTCAAGAATTAAATATCCATTAATTACACATCTTATCAAATTGACCAAAATAAATTATTGGTGTGTAATAGACTATCTCTCTCTCCATGTTGGCCGACCATCTTCATCCCCACCATATTCTTCCTCTTCCTCTCTCTCGGCCGAACGGATTCCTCGCGGACAAGGAAAAGTTGGGTTACTGTTTTGACCATAACTTTGTTGTCCGACATCGGATTGAGGTAAAACCACCTCCATCTTAAATATTATCGTCTTTTCGTTCTAAGAAGGTATTATGAGCCTAATTTGGCCCAGCCTTTTGTCCCGTAAGTCGGTTTGAATGGGCAAAGATTAAAATCTAACCCGGTTTTGGAGAAGCTGCGTTTTTGGGAGCTTCCGAACTCCAAATGGCTTCAAATTTTCGGTGAGCTCTTCTAAAATCATATTATAAGAGTTTATCAAGTTGATATTAAGGTTTTATGTGATTTTTTATGAGTGTACATGGTTGATTTGTAGAGGTTTATACCGAGCAAATTTTGCCCATTTGAGGACCGTGGAGGAACCAGGCTGTTCAAAGGCTTTGAGGTGTTATTTTACTTCCAAATCTTTGGTGATCTCCCTTAACATGTAGATTAAGATTATGGTGATTTGGTTTTGTGATGGATTGAAGTTTGGAATTGATTTATGGCTTGATTGAGCTGATTGAACCCGAAACCAGTTTTGTTTTGTGGATACCCTGCTGTGACCGATTCTGTTGGGGGACTAATGAAGGGATATTTGACTTCAAAATTACTCATAAGACTTCATAGGATGTTGTATGAGGTGTTAATGGGGAGTATGTGAAGTGGATTGGGAGTTAGAAGTGATTTAACGGCTAATTGGTACATGAAACTCTAAGTTGTATCTTGCCTTGTGTGTGGCCATATGAGCCGAACATATTTAGGGTTTATGGGAGTGTTGTTATGTGTTCAATTGTTCGATAAGTCGTCTTGAATTTCCAAATGAATGACTATTGAGGGATTGGGTTAATGGAAGTGAGTATTCAATGGCTTTTTTTATCCAAAATTGATGAACCTTTCTAGGTTGACGAGAAATTCTTGGGGATTGCATACTTGTGGCGTTGAGGAGAGTTACTTGGTGTGATGTTTTGCTAATCAATCGAGGTAAGTGTTTTCTAAATCCTTACTTGAATATTAGGACACTACTAGATAGAGTGGCCGAGTGATTTGGTTGCTTGGTGAAGCCTATGGCTTGAATTGCTTGACTGAGTATTGGATTCCATGACTTGAATGGCATAGCATGAAAATTGAACTATGATATGTCTTAATGACATATTTGGCTATTGAGCAATTGATTGTTTAATTGGCTGTGATGCCTACGTGATATATATGGCTATAGTGTCAATGCTATATGAATAGACTATATTATCTAAGCAATCGTTGACTTGTGGCCCCGGAGATCGCGTTGACTATAAATCCCTGAGATGACAATTGGCTGTGAGCCTCGAAATTACCAATTAGTCTGTGGCCCTAGTGGTACCAATTGACTAAAAATCTTGATGATGAAAATATCAATTGGCCTGTGGCCTTAGTGGTATTGAATGGTTGTGAGCTTGAAAGATATTGAGGATACCGATTGACCTGTGACCCCAGTGATATCGAATGGTGGTGATCTTGAATAAAATGATAATGCCGATTTGACTTGTGGCCCCAGTGGCATCGAATAGCTGCGAGCCTTGAAAGTATCGATTAGCCTGTGGCCCCAGTGATACTAAGACATCGATTGGCCTGTGGCCCCAGTGATGTCAGTTGGCAAGAGTGTCAAAGAATTTCATTGCAGCTGAGAGCCTAGACGATGAGTGGTTGTGAAAATTGTGATGATTATGTGCTGGTTATGTGCGATATGGGCGAGGAGCTTGAACCCTGAGATTGAATGTGATTAATTGTGTTGCTTGACCATGCTAGCTTTGTTGATTTGCCTGATTTAGTGTTAGTTTCATAGTCTAGAGGGACTGGTGTTCAGGTCTAAGTTTAGGTTTCACTTATTGAGATTTATCTCACCCTAGTGGGGGCTTAACTTTTTCAAGTCTCAGGCGAAGGAAGCCCGAACTTGCCAAGGATTGGCATTCGAGGAAGTAATTAATCAACTGTATTTAAGACGTTGGGTGATCTTAGAGATTGTATATTGTTTGGTGGATTAGTTTTGATCATTGAAACGAATTAAGATGTATTTTATAGATTGAGAAGTGTAATATTTATTTTTTTGTCTTAATTTATCTTGATTTTATTTGTGTACGAAGTAGTTTCTTGCTTCTGTATATATACGATTTGAGAACATGAGGGCCGAAGGATCTTGAATGGCACAGCTTAATTACGGCATTGTGGGATGTTCGCGTGTTCGCCGAGTTCGGAGCGTGACATCTTTTTTTTTCTCTTTTTTCCCCTTTCCCCTCCCCTCCCTTGCCCCACCCCGCGCCACCCCACGCCACCCCACCCCACGCCACCCAACCCAATCGCCATAGTCCAGCAACCGGACGGCGGCACAGCCGAAGAGGCTGAACCTCGCCCGACCATGGTAGGGGTCGACCTCGCTGTCGCTAAGCGAGGCAAACAACCTTGTCGTCGCTAGGCAAGGTAGCGCAATTCTTCTTAGCAATGAGGCCTCTTAGCTCCCTCTTGCATTTCTCAACAGCCTTCTTGTACCCCTTGCTCACAGTTGAATAGGACTTCCCCATGATTCTTCCCCTATCGCAAGTAACACAAGGCGCACTCAATCTCATATCGACAACACCCAACACGAACGCCAACAACGACGACAAAGAGAAACAAGGAACACAAAATTGCAATCCACAACAAGCATTGGGCCATATCGACGAAGGGGGAATCGAGAAATAGACGGCCAAAAGCCCAGATCTGGGCTTGCGAGATCGAGCCTCGCCCAATTATGGCGGGGCCCGACCTTGCCATCACTGCCTCACCTGGCAACGACGAGGTCTACCCCCGCCATAGTCGGGCGAGGCTCGACCTCTCCAATCGCGCCTCTAGTCCGACTGGAGGAGGGATGGGGCAAGGGAGGAGAGGGGAAAGGGAAAAAAAAAGAGAAAAAATATTCATAAAAATTATTTAAATATTAGATCGCCGGCTGGCACGTTAGTGCCAATCGACCAAAATTTGCCAGAAAATTCGCCGAATGGAATAAAATGACACAATTGCAAACAATTTAAGACTGAATTGACACAATTACAATAGATTTAACACTTTTTTTTGATAATTTTCTTCCGTTCTTTTCAAGAAAGTTTGAAGCCCAGGAAAAAAAAAAAAAAAAAGGAAGCAATGCGTCTCCATTCTCATAGCCGAGGTGGGGTGGGGCATAACAACCGGAGCGGATATGCCATTTGATAAAACAAAATGTTCACTTCTACATATGCCATATCGATGTCAACAGATCATCCCCAATCTAGTGACATATCGAGAGGGGGTCGATCTGCGAAATACGTCATAAGTGATATGAATGAAGGTGCCGGAATGATCGATCCCTCATGATATTCTGAAGCTGCAGAATCCATCTGTAAAAAGTCCTTAGCTTGCCCATTTCGACCTTCACTATTAGACATCATCTTCAGACCTTGCTTATAGGAATTCCAGCTAGATAAATTAATGACCATGCTATTCACAAATATTTAACCCCCCACCAAAAATCGAAGAGAGATTGAAACAGAACAAGGGAATGAAGAAATAGTTGCTCGATTTCATCCCTTTTTTTTTTCCTAATAGACTCAAAAGTTGGCACAGGCACGGAAGTACGCCTTCGCGCAAAAATCTGCGTCATATGCATATGCTGGAACAGATTGTCAATAGCATGAAGCCTAATCCTGGATCAGAATATCAATAGCATGAAGCACCTCGTAACTGAACAATATCCCCATCTCAACCAGCGAGCTGCAGAACGAGCATGTGTTAGAACAAATTGCTTTAGAAAGACATAGGGCATAACTTAGTAATTTCTACGGGAAATCCGCCAAATAAACTCCCCCTCAAAGGAAACACTGCAATTATAATCATCTATGAGTACCCGATGACATTCATCATAAACAGTCAACAGAAAGGTTAACATCGTTTAGCTAGAGGACCGAAACAATAAAACTGTAAGACTGGATGACTATGAGGCTGAAGAAAGCTTCAAGAAAATTAACCACTCCCTATATTGGAGTAATTTGAAAACACAAGCCATTCAATCTCATAATAACTCAAGTACTCATTCAACTTTAATACAAAAGATGTACAGTCGTGAACAACCACTAAAGCTCATTTCAAGACTTCTTCATAACTTTGCTTTATATATTTGCAGTGCAGAAACTGCTGTCTATTTCTCTCGAGTCAGTACCATTTATTAGGCTAATACCTAATGTCTTCCAAGTTTTTGCTACGCCCACAAGTTTCAGACATAGCTTTCTAATTCGCCTGATAATATCCATTTCACTTCCAGTGAAATAAACTCCCATCGACAAGACCGGACTAGTTAGCCTTTACCGACAAAGTTGAAAAATCTAATTCCATCACTATAAAGATTTTTGGTATCAAAGAAAATGGCAAAAAAGTTTCAAGTTGATTGCCGCATTAAAATGGAAAGGACAAAGATAGGAACAAAAAACTAGAAAGTAAATTGGGGGAACCAGTAGGCTGGTTGCCACCGAAGGCGACAACACAGCACCACCATTAGCGGTCCTTCATGACTTATTGGGCTGATCAATGCCCCTGAAACTTCTTTAAGAGAACTCATTGAAAATGCCTCAAACATGGGAATACTTTTTTTTACTAATTATTCTCTCTCATGTAGAAAGCTGTTTTAGGGAAAAAAATATTAACAGACCTCAAGATAAACAAGCAATTACACACCAGTAATCGCACCATGAGATTGTATCAATAAATTTAACGCAACCTGGGTGAAAAACAAGAGTATTCTTTACTCACATCAAATTTCTGCATCTCTCTGTGCATGAACCACCATGGACCAGTCTTTGCTGATAATCTGAAAATTGGTGGAAATCATGTCTTTAGATAACTGCTATATGAGAGAAATGCTGCAAAAATTATTTTTCGTTCAAGTATCATGCAATAAGCATTGCCAGTTCACTATCATATATATATATATGCGTGCATACACATATATTTGGTCAAACTCTCTCTCTTACATACACAGTTCTTATATATATATATATATATATATATATATATGTATATATATATATATGTATATATATATATATGTATATATATATATATGTATATATATATATATGTATATATATATATATGTATAGGAACTGAACTGAATGCAAGAAATCCAAAAATTATTGATGTATGATACCAGGGCCTATCGTTAGAACGGTGTCTATCACATCCTTTTAAATTGTGAAGACCACAGAGAGTAAAGATAAAGTATTATCTGTGTCATAACACCAATGCTATTTTACATGTTGTATATAATCAAACCTCAAAACTTGCAAAAGTATTACACGGTATACCTGAAATAGCCTGCTGCTGTACGCAAGCCCATAAAGAGAGAGAAGCCCAGCCAAACCCCAGGAAGACCAATCATCCTAGGAACAAACAGCAAAAATGCCGAAGATATTGTCCCCACCAACATCTATAAAGGAGAAAATTCTATTGTTAGGCAACCCAAGGCCTGTAAAAATCATCCTCACAAGGTCCATCGTTACACATACTCAACTCACCATGGAGCAAGCTGCATATGAGAAGTCGGAAACACCATAGTGGAGGCCATCAAAAATGTAAGCCAGAGCATTCAAGGGTTGACTAGCGCTAACAAACTGCGTTTTTATTGTTTTTTTTTTTTTGGGGGGGGGAGGGAGGAGAAAGAGAGAGATGGGGTGAGACCCTGAATATGCTCATTTCAACAGAATCTTGATAATCCACCATACGTACCAGTACCCCAGTTTTTACAATAAGTAACACGCCAGCATCCTTGGTAAACAAATTTGCTAAAGAGCCAAAAGATATTAGGAGAATTGCAGCTAGGGAGATTCCTGTCAATAATCCTATCTGAAAAAGTAGAAGCATCAGTTTTATGCGAAACGAAAAAGAGCAATAGCCAAGCTAGTGAACTTCAATCCTATGAGAGAGTTCTGACACATTCCACCTAAATAAAGGTATTTCTGGCAGGTGCAAGCTATGAAATCTCACCTTCAAGACGAAGTTTGTCACTTCTCTTACAGTTTTATAGTCAGATTTAGATACTGAAGCAGCAATCAGAGCCTATAAAGTGATGAATAAAAAGATAATTAGTTTGACTGCAAGTTGAGCGGAATGAGACACATATAGAAAATACAGATAATAGAAATTTTAGGAAAGAAGCGCATTATCAAGGAATAATATAATACATCTTTACGAAGAACTTGTTTAGTTGCCTAACTATAAAACTTAGCTAGCCAATATTTATGCCTAAGGTATGTTTGGTTTCGAGAATATAGTTATCCCATTCTTGGTCTTTCTCATAAAGTCACTATTCCGATGTAAATGGCCATGAGCCAAATTGCTTTCCGCCTGGATAATTTTCCTTCAGTTTTCTCCCTCACAAGTGCTCTCATGGTTATTTTCCCCTTATTTTTACAGCTCTGTGATCAGAACACTCACGGAAATCTGGCTAAAGCCTAAAAGCTATTGACAGGCGTCTATTACTGAGATAATCACTTAATAAAATATAAATGTAATTGGGCTTTTACATTAATTTCAATGTAGACCATTTACAAGTGTTTCTTTTTGGAGGACCAATTTACATAGGGACAGGTGAGGAAAAAATAACTCGCTGCACTTAAACTGGTACAACAAAGGTTTCATCAGTTTTTCTCCACTGGAATTACAACGACCATCGCCTTTTCTCCCCGAAAAATATGTCACTTTTTGTTAATCATGTATGGATACATATCTCTTACTATGGCTAAGTCCTTTATTCCAAGTTCAATGGCATTATAATTCCACAATTGATTACCAACTGAAAAAGAAACAAAAATAAAAACATTACCAACTGAAGTTTCGCAGTCTGGGACAATTTTGGAATCAACATGCCACTGACAATTACTTGTACTCATTATATATGGAAAAACCAAGACAAGAAACAAATTATTAATAGCTATATGTATCCATTTAAGTGAGCTACGCCATAAATTTCCTCCTTAATTCTATTCCCAGGAATAGTTAGTCTACTTCTCAATCCTACTCTTTGAAGAAAATTTGACGTGGTTATAAAAACCAGCAACTGATTGATTAGACGGACGACAATTATAGAGCTTTAGTCTTTGGCCAGAAAAATAAAGAGCTTTGGTTAATCCTTAGAACAGAGGTTAAGTAAACCGGCCCAAGTAAACTGCTACAAAGGATAGAGGAAATTACAAATCTAATCGAGGGAAGAAAATAATGTTCACCTGGGAAGACGCAGCCAGTGCATCTGTCAAAAGAGAGACAGCCAACCAAACTTGCATGCATATCTGATGAGCAGCCATCGCTAATGGACCTTGATGAGCAGCCATAGATGTTCCCACAGTCATGGTCGTAAGAACGGCAAGAGTTCTTCCAAGAAGAAAACCACCTGTCGGATCCCAAAATTGAGGGAGATAGCATAATATCCAATGTCTTGATGCATACGATTATAAAGTAAAAGAGCAAGTGAACTCTTCAAGTTGATGCGAACCCCTTATTGAGAAGCCGCAGCAAAAAGTTCTCCACTACAAAACTCAGCTTGGAACAACTTTTTTTCACAAAAAAAGAGAAGAGGAAAAGGGGGAAGGGAGGGAAGGAGGGAGGGAGGGGGAGAGAGAGAGAGATGAACAATGCTGATGGAAATCAAACACTTGCCAGATTTTATATATCCCCCAAACTGCAGTGCTCCCATCTTTGGAGGCAATAAAATAACTCTTTTATTAAGATACCAAATCATTAGTAAGGCGACAAGGTACCTGATACATATACATAAATCTTCATATAGTGTCGTTCTTCAGTGAACCAAAGGTTTATAAAACAGAGGAAGGAACTTACTGTGATGCAACAGTAGAAAGGGCTGCCCCAACTACACCCAGTCGAAAGCCATACATGAGTACGGGAAACAAGAAAACTGCTGCCAAATTACCGATACCTGCATATAAGGAACTATATCCATCAATAGAGGTATTGAATCCATGAGATACAGTTTATCATTGTGACTCTTCTCACGAGTCCATGACTACATTAGGTTCTATATGAAAATGCTGAGGCTACCTATAACTTCTACCTTCCTCACCAGCAAAGTCACAGAAGTGAATGTACTAGATGTCCACTTTCACTAAAAATGCACATAAAATCCCATATTTAAAAAAAAAATGTAAACAAATAAGACCCTAGAAATAATCTATGGAACTAAAACTGGTTTTGAAGCTGCTTTTTTTGCGTAAAATCACAAGAAGCTAGGAAAGAAACTGGGTATCACTCAGGAAGTGGTGCAGTCTTCCTTGATTATCCTCCTTTTTGCGTGTACTGCACCGTCCCTTTGCCATCATTAAATTGATGGCCATAGTAGGACTAAGCTCAGAAAAATGTGACCTATGTCTAGGTTGGGGAGGGAAACGATCACACAGGATGATGAGCCTAATATCATTTGTTGAAGGTTGGAGAAGGAAAACATCACAGAGGATGATAAGCTTAATATCATTTTTTTAAGGTAACTTCTAATGATGAGTTCCTTATAGCCACAAGCTCCAACAATAACTTGGAGAGTTACAGAAAACTGTCATGTTAATTTACTTGATGTGGGGAGGAAGAGATGTCCAGAGCTCTAGGAATTAACATGTAACTGTGATAATTTTGAGCATAATTATCTGCAATACACCAAAAAGAAAGAAAAGCAACCGTCCAAAAGTTAACAAAGTAATAATTACACAAATCTTAACAAGTACTTGCCTAGACATAAAACAGGAGTTTTTGTATCCTTGAACCCACGAAAAATTCCTTGCAGTGCCAAGGACACTACCACTGCAGGGGCTCCAAGTGCTCTTAGAGAAAGAATGCGTTGTGCTGGACTGTGCATGGGTGATGCCTGTAAACAATTTCGAGACTATATTAAATTTATTAATAACAACCCATACACATGGATAATAGAACTGCTTCAAAATTCAACGTATTGGACAGCAGGATCTTCTAAAGTCAAATAACGAAGCAATGCTTGAGAATGGAAAGGCAAATGTAAACGATGTTTCATCGAAGATCTATAACAGGCCATTGCAAAGAGTGTTGCATGGCTTATCATAATCTGAAATCTTGTAAATAAGACTTACGGACGATACACTCATCATGTTTAAAAATTGTCCAGATCCAAAGTATAAAGCTATGGCCTCAAAAATGCCTATCCCAACTGCCAATAGCAGAGCCGTGGACACAGATGATAATTGCTTCCTCTCAGCCACTGCAAACGGTCTGCCTGTGTTATTACTGTTGCTTTCAAGAATTCCCTCCTCTGAACATCAAAAGAATCCCATCAGGAAAAAAATAATAATAATACAAGTTGCGTAGTAATGATCAACCTAGCAGGAGCAGCATGTCAAAATTTCACTTCACCTGAAGCAGAATCTTTACTTGCACATTTAGATAAGTCCTCAGCCACAAAAGAAGTGGCAACACTAAGTAGAGGAATGTTAAAAAGCTTTGATATGATGTTAAATATTGACATGGAAACCCCAGCCGAGCCCAACTCCACAGCACCTAGAAGATGAAGGGGACCACAAGAAGAACAAAATTGCCACAAAAAGGTTACAAATAAGGATCACTAAAAATTGATATGGCAAAAGCTTCATCAAACAAAGGAAGGGACAAATATTCATATCTTGACAGTAAAAAAATCCACCCCTCTTTTTATACGGTTGTGGACACCTTAATGAAAGCTAATGACATTTGAGGACTAAAGAATCAAGGAGAAACACTCACAAGTTGAATGGACGCACTTGGTGATATTCATTAGCCAACACTTAATGCTCCAGATAATTATCAAGAGAAAACAATTGCGCGATAGGGAAGAAGTTACGCATTTGGAAACTACCACTACGAGTTAACAGAAAATTGCATTTGCATTTCATTCCCCCTCAAAAAAAAAAATTCTTTCATTCAAATATGTAGCTTCAAGAGAAATCACACATGGATCAAAAGTGGTATAGGACCTTTCTTTTCTTATTGGACCTTTTGAGTAGAGGAGAGAAACCATGGGAAGAGCAACTTAAAGACGTCTACAAGGCTACAATTGCATTATATTCTGTACTCACTTGTTAATTTATATGTAACTTACTGCATCAACATATTGTTCCTGGACAAGGGAAAAACCTTTTGCATAAAAGGCGCTAAATTCAAAATTGCTGAGATCCAACAGTGACATTCAAAATTGACATAGAGGGATGGCTCTATTGGAAAGTAAATTGTGATGGGTGGAAATGTAGGGTAACCAAGAAAAAAAAGAAGGCTTTACCAAATCAGCTATATATAGAAGTATATAACCAAATCTCTTGCTTGATAAGCTCTTAGGACCAACTCATGATGCACTGGGTTAAAGGACGTCTTTACAGACTCGTAGCTAGGAAGTGCTACAAGAAGCAAAGAGGGAAGAATCCAGGCATATTCATCCATGAATAGATCTTGTTTCCCTTTCTTTCCCTCTGCTTCCATATTCAAACAAAGAATTAAGCGAAGTTGTCTGGATAACTTGAAGTAAAATCCACATCCGTGACTGGAAAAGAGATGAGAACTATGATAAGACAAAGGATTATCATTTCTGCTAATATCCAATTGTAATCATCTCAAGAACGCAAAAATTCAAATTCGAAGAAAATGTGCCGAACATGTTCTCTGATGACAGAACATTTCCAGAGAACAGAAAACAAGAAGACTTCGCCAATACATATTTTTTCCACACAAGGTAGTTAATGAACTTCACATAAAAGTGAAGGTTACATACCCAATCTGCCAATATAAGCTGTCTCCATGAGCTGTGCTAAGGGCTCGATAGCTTGTCCGGCCAGTGCAGGCAGAGAGAGTGCTATGAGCTCTCTTTTCACATCTGCGATATGTGATTGACCTTGAGAAACCGCTGTCAACTCACTGGCATAAATCAAGACAGAGAATAAGAATACCATCATGCAAACCCAAGTTAGAGTTCATCTTGCTTTGAGTCAACTACAATAATACCCCAGTAGAATTACCATCTGTCAATACTTGTATGTTGGTCGTTAAAGCAGATAAACATACGCTTTGCCGCGCGATTAGACTTGTTTTGACATTATCGAGGAAAAATTAAGCAAGAGATGCATATCACAAGTGCACATCACTTCAAGCAGCACCCAGCAATGTCCGCGACACATAATTCTAGCCAAAACTATAAAATCAAGTACAAGGAGTTAAGGACTTTACGCGGCTTCCTCTGTTTTCTTGGTACGAGGATCATCTCTTGGAGGGAGCTCATCCCCCACAGACGGAGAACCCACGTATTCATCAACATCTGGAGAGCCTATTCCACAATCTGAACTCAACTGACTTCGGACCGAAAGCAGTGAGGACCTCCTGTTATTCGCAGATAGACGGCATCCACAACGGCAGAATCTCTTTCGATCGACAAAAGCCGAAAAACTACAAACACCACTTGTGCGGACAGGGGCGAGCAGTCTTTTTCTTCTGATTGCCGCGCTCAATTCGCTCTGCCTACTTGTCGGGCCATTAGAGACCGAAGCACCGGCGAGCTGCGCTCCCGACATCGCACCACTCTATTGTTGGCAAGAACGAAGCACAATTTGTCAACTACACAACTGTAAGCCAAGTGAAAAAACGAACGCGTGAGGACGGAATCGAAACCGGAAAGGCCAAAAAAAAAAAAGAAGAAGAAGAAGCTCCGAGCACGACACGAAGCAGACAATCAACTCCTCATCGCACGACTCGAAACGAGCAACAACTTCACCGCAGCTAAAACTAGACAATCACAACACGACTCGGGCATCACCGCGCACAAGAAAGAAGAAGCAGCAGCAGCAGAAGCAGCCTCAATCTTGCACAAGCGTCGCGGTTAAAAGACCGGAGAGAGAGAAACTTACGGCGGCGGAGTCTCCTAGAGCGGCCAAACGTTGGACGAAGCGCGCAAGGGGAGTGCCGTAACCGTAAGCACCGCCATAGCCATGGACCGCCGCGCCGAGGCTGGCTTTATTATCTTTTTTTATAATATCGCTATTTTTTATTTATTGGGAAGCGAGGGATAAAAGAATGGTTGCCAACAGAAATGGCTTTGATCCTTTGTAATCCAAGCGTTTTTGTTGCACATGAGTTCAAAGAGAGGACGGGATTGCACAAGATAATATATGAGAAGATCAAATTGCATTGATATAAGTTAACCAGAAATCTTAAGATTTATCATGAAATTACAATTAAATCCTAAAATTTTAAAAATGATACAATCAAGTCCTAAAAATATTAAAAATTGCAATCAAATCTTAAAATTGATTACGAAAATGCAATCGAATCTTAAAATCTTCACAAAGTATAATTTACGGAATTACTTAATTTTACAAATTTGATAAATTTTAGGATTTAATTATATTTTTTGAAAATTTTAGGACCTAATTATATTTTTTAATAAGTTTTGAAATTTAATTATATTTTTTCAAAATTTTCAGAATTTAATTATTTGACAAGTTTTAAGGGTTTCAAAGCATATATCCCAATCGCATGAATCAAGAGAAAGTTAGAAAATTTGACTGAATAAAGTGTGTGTGTTTATACACACACACATACGGAAACTCAAAAATATCAAACCCATACTTAACCCTCCTTGCGAAATTAATGAAAGTCGTGCTGATTCGACGTTGAATTTTCCACATGTCATGTGAAGACGACGATACATTGGACGATTAGCACATCTGCGCACCAGAATCTTGCGTTCGGAGCGCGGATACGTACTCATAATTTCGTGAAAATGTTGACGAAATTTCAAAATACTATTTCAAATACTCATTGCGTCATATAGGTTAGTTATAACTTATACTTAATAAATGGATCATGAGTGGATTTAAACATAATATGAGTATTAGATAGATCATGAACAATTCGTAAATAGGTTCATAATTTACTAAGACGCAGCCAACCTATATCTTCTACAATGTTTTGTGTATGGCTTTTCATGAATTCGGTTCGGACCAATAACGAAGTATTTTAGGAACATGCATCGGATCGGACATGAACCGGGCATGGGTTAACTCGGACATATATCGCTAGATTTGCATTGCATAAAAATAGATCAAAAAAATGGATTAAATAAGCCTATTTGGATCGCTCAATTTCGACATGGTCTCATTCAATGCGAGTCATTCGCTACGTTCTGTGATAGATTAGATTGGCAGAGTCCGCAGCGAGATGGCTCTTCGAGAAGAAAACATTCCGATTCAGATGCGCGGGATGAACTCCGAGAGGATCATTATTCCTTACAATTGCAGAACAAAAGTGTAGAGATTGTACTGTCCTGAGAATTATTGAGGCTGTATCACGCCTGTATACGGAGAGTGCACGTAAAATTGTAGCTAAATGCGTCGCACGGGGAGCAGTATCGAGGCCGCCATCGCGAGGAAGCTCCAACTGAATGTTCCCATATCTATCTTCGCCGCGGGACTGGACGGGGGAGCTGTTCATCGACCAACAACAGATATACATCAAGTGAGTTTCCGGGGGGTACAGAGACAAAGAACGAGACGAGCAAAGAGGACAAAATCAGTGACGCTCAACGCAATTTGGTCCGACACTATAACAGGTGCTCGGCAGGACTTAACCAGGACATGCGCTCAACCGGTCTCCGACCTTTTCAATCGATTTGTCATGGTAGTTAACAGCGGAATAGATCAGCTAACGTCGACGGCAGCGGAACAAAGTTCATCAATCGTTAGCAGCAGGGGACACCCGTCTTACAGACATACCATCTACATCGCTCGAATGTAGTTTACGCATTTGATCTCGGGGACTCCTGGAGAAACATAAATCCTAGGACAGGGAGCGCCCGGAACAAATCGGAGGACTGGAAGTCAATCGCTTGAAAAATGCTAGCAAGGGGCACGTACTGGGACAAGTGGATTTCGTGTCGAGGGTCGTGAGGATGGTGTTCTGGCTCGTGTAACCGGCATAAGAACACGTCGCGCTGCTGCAAGACGTCTCGGTCTTGTTGCCGATGGTCAGATTATCGGCACCCGAGCACCGCATCGACGGGCACGTCGAATCACTCGACGCCGTAATCTCGGAGGGCTGGCACTGTAATCTGAACACCAAAGAAACGAATCGAAGCACGGTGATGTCTTAGTAACTTGCAAGATTCTCGAAACGAAAATGGAACGGAACAGACAACTCGAAAGCATTTCGCCAGGAAAATAGATACCGACGTCCAGTTGTTGGCGGAATCACAGCTGCACTGCACGCAGTTGTTGGCCGTGAAGGCGTAAGAGCCGTTGGGGACAAGCAGCGAGGCGTCCAGCGATTCGCTGCCGATCTTGGAGGTACAAGCTGCACGATGATCGGCACATCCGAGTCAACTACTCAGTACTCTCACAGAGTTACCAAAACCGCTCGTCTTAAGTTAATGGAAAAAACAGTAAGGATTTTATCTTGCAAACCCCGCCAACCAACAACGGTCACCAACCGTTAAAACTAATTTTCGCAAAAGAGCAGAGAGCGAGAGAGATCACCTTTAAGAGGGACGTCGAAAGCCGTGTCTGCCATGAGATCGTTGGGGCTGGCCAACCGGTTCAGGTCCAGCAGGGTCTGTTCCGGCGCGCCAAACTTCCTGGCGATCTCCTCCACAGAGCTTCCCTCCGCCACCACGTGGGCGTAGTGCACCACCCTCTGCCCGTCTACTTGGTCGCAGCTGCACGGCAGCGGGATCCGCAGCTCCTGGCCGACTTCGATGATGTTGGCGTTCTCGATGTGGTTCACCATCTGGATGTCCTGGTACACCATGAGGTACGAGAACACAAACGACGCGATGTAGTAGAGGCCGTCACCCTTCTGGACTGTGTACACGGGGCCAGGGTACGATGTACCCGACCCGTTCGAGCACCTGCACGTACGTCGTCGTCAACAAAGTCAAGCATTTTACTTACACAAGCATCTCTTCTTCAAGCTTAAGCTTTTAATGTCGCGCGATGCGAAGAAAACAGAGGTTGCCACTTCGAACCCAGTTTATTGTGAAATGGGTCCACTCGACTGTAGTCGATTATGATTTGTTTTCTTGTCGTTGTTTTGGGGTTACCTGCAAGTGAAGGGGATGATGACGGTGTCTTGGGCCTGGACGGCGGTGGTGGGAGAGGTGGTGCGGTTAAGGTTGTTGGCGGCGAGGAGGGAGCGGAGGTGCTTGACGCCGAAGAGGGACTGAATGGACCTGAGGGTGGTGGTGTTGGGGGGTTTGTAGCCGACCAGCGCCTGGCACTTGGCCTCAGGCTGGGAGGTGCAGCTGAAGCCGAGGGCGTGCGTCACCGGCGGGAGAGCGCAGAGGAGGACGGAGAGGCACACAAGTACCGCGATCCAACCCATCTCTCTCTCTCTCTGAGAGAAAGATTTGTTCCTTCTTTTTGCGAGGATCTACGAGGGCTTGGTTTCTGTTAGAGGAGGAGCAAAATGGAACGAGGACGCTTGCAATGGTGACGAAGCAGCAAAGAAGAAAATGAGGGGGCGGGCTGCGGGATGACGATGGGCAAGAGTTGACCGGAGACTTTGGGGTTGACCTGAGAATGTGAAGAGCGGATCCTATACTGCAGAAGGAAATTCCCCGCTTTCACACTTTTGACTCATCTCCACTCTCTCACTCTCTCTCTCTCTCTCTCTATGGAGAACAGGAACGGCTAGGGTCTGAATTGAATTGAAAGTTCCGCTCCCTAATTTTCTAGTCTTCCATTTGGTTACACTTACACATGATCTGGACCAGACTTACGCGACCCACCAAGCACGATTCAATTCAATAATTTCCAAGCTTTTGCTTTTTGCGAGAGCACTGAGTTTGATTTTCGACAACCAAACGCATTTCTCGAGGGGATTGGTCCATTCGCGACTGGCGTGTCGACCTTAACTCTCTAGATCGTAATCCGCAGTGACATGGAGCGGTCATCCATCCTCTTTCCACGCCATTTGACCATATTAACAAAAAAAAAAAAAAACCCTTTTCGCTTTAACAACTTTGGTCTGGGCCTTTGTCCATGCGCCCCTTTTTACCTGCCAAAAACGACGTTCCTGATCGCGAACGCGCGACTTACCTTTCTAAGGTGGCAGAATACAGAAACACTAAGGCCACGTACGATAACGTTTCAATTTTTATTGGTTTCTGTTATTGGTTAATGTTTTTGAAAACATAAACGCGTTTGATAACTATATAAAGTTTATGTTCCTAAAATGAAAAAAGAAAACTTATTTTGTAACCACAAAAAAAAATATTCCTATTTTTTTCATTTAATTAAGGGGATTATATATATTAAAACTAAGATGTCTTTATCTTTTTAACTTACTAAATCAAATTTAATCTCATTTGTTCAATTTATTAAATCAAATCATACCAATATATATAAGTAATTTATGCATAATTTATCAAATTACAATATGGATCAGATCAATTATAAAAAAAAATATGAAAGATAACGCGAATTGCAATTGGACAATGATAACATCAAATATGTTTTCTATAGATAAAAAAAATTATAATTATAAGTCACACAAAGATGTTCTTAAATAGTTAATAATATGATTACCTTGAAGCGGGGACCCGTAAAAAAATATTAACTGCACTTTGAGTGAAACCAAAGACTAAAATGAAAAATATTTATGCATTTAGGTACTTTTAGTCTAATTGTGTAATTTTTTCAAACACAAGGACTAAAATGATATCCATGACATCAAAGTCTCATGTTATGACTCTAAAGTAAAAAAATTTGCCTAAAATGATTTAACTTGAAAATTTTTAGTCAATTTAGAATTATGGTCAATGAAGAGGCATGTGATCCCAAGCTGAAGTTTTAAAATATACTATTATTGCGTATTTTTTTAACCACGAATACTATGTTTCTTGGTTTTTGGCTATTTTATAATTAAAATAAATCCGAAAAATGTCAAAAATTAAGGGGAAAAAATTGTTCAAACTTGGTTCCTAAGACTTGGCCAACTCTTTCAAGATTGATTTTATAATTTTATGAATTATTTTGATATTTTTAATTATTTTTTAAAAAATAAAATGTTCAAAAATTGGGTGCTCACATCTTGAGAAGAGAGTGTTCAAAAATAAAACTTTTTTCAATTATTTCTAAAAAAATATTCTTAATGTGTTTTTAAAAAGTGTTCCAGAAATACAAAATCAAGTTTTTTTTATTTATTATTTCTGCTCTAAAAGTATTTCTGTTTCTCAAAAGTATTCCCACAACACTTTGCAAACATTTTTTAACCGTCCGTATTTCTATTCCGAAATTGTTTCGAAAATAATTTTCAGAAAGTGTTACCATACAAACTCTAAATTTGGGAGGAATGAGTCGCCGACAAGCCAGATTTGGTACGTAACATATCACGGGAAGAATTCCCACAAATACATCGTTAGTGGAGCCTTCATTAGTCAAGATAGCGTTCACATGATTAGGTTTCGATTCGCTTATGAGATGGTCCACTGGCATCGGACGAGGACAATGATGTCTTCCCCCTTTTGGTATTCGAATAGTCCAGCCAATTGAGACAAGTCAACGTCAATGCCCTCGACAATCTGTCATAGGAAAATGATACAATTCTTCAATCGTGTTCGGGAACCGTTCATACTTAGAATCTGACATTGGGCAGCAAAACCTCTGCGCTTAGTAAAAGCACCTTGCAGATCCTGGACATCACCGCCACCGCATGCGCTGATTTCCTCCTAATAGAAGATTGCTTAATCTACTTGCTATTTCAAGGAAGAAATTGTTGGGAGGACTCTTTTTGCGAATGAAAAACCTCGACCATCTCAGGCAAAAGTAAAGAATTACAATCTCGAACATCTATACATGCAATTGATTAAGGGAACGAAAGAAAGAAGCATGCTTGAAAAGTAGTTAGCAGTAATCCACACTAGCTCTCACTTGCCACAGCAGGTCAATGTCCCAAAGACTAGACAAATCATACCTACAGTCTCAAAATTGTAGACAGTAGCCCTGAAACGAAGATAAATAGATCCGCATGCCCTTCGTCTGCTGATTTGGTCTCCCACGCTCGTCAATTCTCGTCCACACTCGTGTCATTACTCATGGCACCTTTCAAGAGAAGCTAAGAGGACCTGCTTTTGCTAGAAACTTTTATTCCCTAGCAAAATGATCTGAAGGAGATCTAACAGCTTGCTTTGGAAAAAATTTGCCTACTGCGTTAAAATCGGCAAAGCAAGTTGATTGGGTAATCAGATCTAAAGCATTAACAAATGCTTACAGCGGGAGTACTACCAGCTGAAATGAATGACAAAATTCTTCACTTCTCCTCAAGTCGCTGCAGCAGTAACTCAGCAAAGCTCCGTTGCCTGTTTGTAGAAAGAAAAATCAAAATAGAGCAGGCATATTAGCCAGTTACCATGTAACTATGCAAAAGCTCACACACTCAAAACTCCCACCCCTCAAACAAAATAAGAGGAAGTTGATGGATGCTCCAGTATCATTGTTTGGCGCAAATTGCCGAATCAAACAGGATCTTAGAAAATGGAGTAGACTCGACTTACTTCCCTTCTCTATGCTTGGGGCTAGGGCGGGAGTATTTCAGATATCCATCCCAAGGAACCTTTTTCAAACCAGCTCGAACAGATATGATGTCCCGGACCCTGTACAAGAGTGACATGGTAGTATGGCGAGAAGGTTGTCAACATCAAAGTTGCCCATCAAGCCACCCAATATAGGAAACAGAAGAACACTCTGCCTATTACCCTTGCAGCTTATTGTGCATAAAAAGTGAACAATTACCTCTCCGCAAACTCAATTGCTGTCTCACCAGGTTTCAAGGTTTGGGGTTCCAAGTACCAGACATCACAAACAACAGCCCATGATGTCATAAGCTGCAGCAAATGCTTTGTGAAAGATTGTCTGCGTACAGAGTAACAATTAGCCTCCAATTGCTGCTAATGAACCAATATGATATAGAAGAGAGTCATTTGATTCAGACAAGCAATTTCTGCCTACATAAATGCATCGAATAATTATTTGCCTCAAATTGGCAAAGAAGTCATGCTATTTTGTTAGTTGCCACTGAAAAAGTTTTTAAGTGTTCTGGAAACTCAGCTAATCGTTCGCTCCATGTCCATTAAATTAAATGGATTTTTGGGAAGAGTGCCCTCTAGGCATTTGTTAAGCATCTAAATAAAGAAAGTTTCCAATTCCAGAATACTATTCTTGTGATTAGTGTAATCTGTGCTTTCAAAGTGGAACTTCCCTTATTGGACATGCTTAACAAGTGTTCTTAAGGCATACATTTACGGCCAATAAGTACAAACTGTACAACATAAGTTCTTGTATGCAGTCCCATACTTCCTGCTGTTCCAAAAGGCATCCACAAAGATCTTGTTGTACTTGATTGCGATAGGGCAAACAGTGCATCCAAGCTCAAATGCACCCTAGGTATGATGAAGAAAGCATCAGTTTCAACCAAATAACCTATTAAAAAATTAGTCATTGCACATAGCTTTTCATTGAAACTTGGAGCAGTAAATTATCAAAGACATTCAAGAAGCATGCAATCTGAAGCAACCAGCTATTTCATAGGAAAAACATTTACCGTAAATAATCAAATGTTGACAGATAGAGAAATTATGACCCAGAGTACTGCCCAATTTAGGAAAAGACATATAGTTCCATTCTTAGTGATGGCTCTCTGCATAGGAAGCAATAATTTTAAGTACCTTTTTGAACATGACAGTATAGTGATTGTTCACACAAGTCCCTTCAGGAAATATGAGAAGAGGGTTGTTATCAGTTCCCTGTACGTGATCTCTCAACCTGAAAATTTAAACAGACATTTACATAGCAATTCACCATAATCTAATTAAGCAAAACCTATGCTGCACCTGGACTCTTACTTTTTTGCCACAATTTCACGATCTTTGGCCTCATTACGATTAAACCAGATGCATCCTACGCTCTCCAAAATAGTGCTTTGCAGAAGTCCTATAAAAGAAGCAAAACTAAGAGTTCATAATCACTATTAACAATTGCGGACTACAAGGAGTAATCAATACATCTTTAAGGAGCATATATACAGCAATGTTTTGAGGTTCCCTCATCAAAAATGAAAATGTGAAATTCAGTGGTAAAACTCTCAATGCCCTATGAAAGATAAAGGTATCCCAGAATATATTGACTAACCAACCCATCCAGGATGCTTCTGCATAATAACAGCGAAGGCAGTCATTTGCTCCAAGATGATGAAATCAATCATGGAAGTGTGGTTGGCGACAAAAACCTGTTCAACACACAAAATAAAATTTAAAATGCATGAAGTCACTACATGAGATAAAAATTGTAAGACTCACAAGACATGGAAAAAGCAAAAAGATGTCAACAGTTCAGTCTTGTTACCTGTTTGGGCCGAATGCTTGGACGTGGCCCATGGTACTTGACAACCCCAGTCCATGAAGCGACAAAGAAGCTGCAAATTAACTCCACCAGCAACCTCTGCAAGGACCAAAGCATCATCTAACATTTTAACTTAAGTGTTGAATAGCTAAATGCGATGAGAACCCTTGTTAGAAAGCTCAATCATTTTGAAGAACATAACGAAACGTTAGTTGGGCACCAGCAGCGTTCCATCACATTGGATATGAGATGAGTGTCAAACACATGGTCCCACCAAAGCCCCTCCCCACAAAGGAGGCACACGGCATGCGCACACAAAATCCCCCCCTCCCCCCCCCCAAAGAAAAAAAAAGGAAGGTCCGCGTGAATGAGAGAAGTACCTCATACTTCTGAATGATTAGCTTGTAAAGCAAAAGAAAACATGAGATATGAATACCCAACTATGAAGCAAAAAGTTAAATAACATAAAGGAATTGTGGCTTATGAATCCCAAATCCTCATAAGGCAAGACGGTCAAGAAGTTCAAGAGTGGGAAAAGTGGAATCAGATTTGCACTCAAAGAATGGAACTAAATCCGACCCAGTACGGAAATCAAAAGGGAAAAAGCCCCCAACCAGCTATACAAAAATAAATAGACTAAACAAACCACAGATGTGAGTGAAAATCGCAACATCATTAACAAAAGTGCTTTCACCTCCAGCTTCTTTCTCAGTGCATCATGCCCTTTAAGCATAGAATGAACAAGGGCAAACGATGAGAGGAATATTATCCACCCAATTGTCAATACTAAAACCCTGCAGTCAAAAATCATTAAATCAAAACCTGTACCAAGAGAGGCCACTATGAAGACTTTCAAAAGTATAATGACGATGATAATTTTGGAAACCTAAAAGCACAATGCAGATCTTCCCATGCCCCTGAAAGAAGAGGAAGAAGGAGAAGAAGATCCATTCATCTTCTGAAAACACCAGACGTCATCCATATGCAATGTAATATCAATTTAGTCATGTCAGTTTCTGTATCGCCTAAGAAAGGCATCGCACTGAGAAGATGAACAATAATGCTGCAGGACAACATGGAAGGCCCTTTCAGTAAGCGATATGTCAAAAGACATGGTTAGTACAAGTAGAACGACCAAAATACAAGTTGCTCCTAGCAATACATTTTCTCCCACGTAAGAGCCTAGCACCATTCAGCTTCAGACAATGAAGGGCCCAGAACTTTCGAGTGCTGCATTATAGAATGACTAGACTTAATAATAGGCAAAAGTTGCCAAGGTTACTGTGGCTATCAATTGTCTCAGCATCACACAGTTTCTGAATAAATTTGCTAGAAACTGTGATCTCAAAAAACTCAAAAGCCCTCAATGTAAGGTACTTAATATAGACCTGTTTTGAGACTTCTACATTGTGATAATTATTGAAAAAACAATGAGAAATACCATCCAAAAGGCCAAAGTTAAACAGATAGATTAAAGCAAAGTTTCCTGGGACATGCACAATAAGTGCGAGCAAGCATGAAGAAACAATTCCTTTATGTATTAAAGCTGAAAACCCTGTTTCATCCTTGATGATGTAGTCGTGAACTGATGCGCCACTTATATTCCAAAGAACAAGATTCATAGCAATTTAACTCGTGAAAAAACATGCTAAGATTAGTAACGAACATAGACAAAAAATGCAACATAAAAGTTGGAAATGTACATTACTATCGTTCTGTTTGTCATTTTCTTGATATGTCATAGATTTCTGGATTAGCACACGGATTCAGTGAAGTGAATTTCTATCAGCGCGTCACCTTCAAATAGAATTTAACAGACTTCGGGCGACTAACCTTGCTGGGAACAGGATCAAGTACCGAACCAGCACCCCGAAGCACCACAGCGGGAAGAGATATATGTTCCAGTTCCAGGGTTCCGGCGGATTCGACTTGAAACACCGCGTGAAAGAGTCCTGGCCCAACCATTACATAACAACTCCCAAATCAAACGCCGTCGACCAATGGGGACTCGAACGCGGACGCTTACATCTTCGGTTACTACGAATCACATACAAAGCCAAGTGAAGCGCGACTTACATCGATGATAGCACCGGCAGCCTCGGTCAGAGTCGGCGTGACATCAAGCAAATCGCGCCTGCCAACCAAAACAAACCGACGATCAAAAAGAGCGGCGAATGCTGCTGAAATTAATCTCGATCGGTCTGGTGCAATGACTGGGAAAGAAGAAGCGGTGGGAGAACTTCTGCGAGAACTCAATCGCACACGCAGTCCATCGTTTCCGAACCACCAAACGATCAAGACAGGGAGGGAGTGAGGGAGTACGGACAGGCGGAGCTTGCCGCGAGGCTCGTGGATGGAGGATCCGGAAGGGAGGTAATCCTCGATGTTGGGGCGATCCAGGTCCAGTTCGGAGCTCGAAGTCTTAAACTTCCCGGGGCTCGCCATGGTCGGCCTCGCTTGCTTCCTCCTCCTCCTCGCGAACTCGCTCACAGTCGCGCTTAGCTTTCCCCACGCAAACGCACGTCAAGCCTCAAGGCTCAAGGCATGTTTCAGGCTGTTTCTGTCGGGAACGGAAGGGATTGAACTTTTCTCGACCCCAAATTTACTCATTTTATGTTTTTATTTAGTTTGATACCACATCCTAATTTGATCTTAAATTATTTTTTAATCACAAAAAATTTAAAATTGATGTACTTATGATAATTTTACTCCAAACTAATACATATGTTAGTTTTTATTAAATATAATCGTTAAAGTGTTAAGTTTATGACATGTGATAATTTTTATTAAATATAATCGTTAAAGTGTTAAGTTCATGACACGTGGCAATTGATGGGTGTACCAACTTGAGATTTTTATCCTCGATTTGTCACATGTATCAATTTGAAATTTTTCATAGTATTAACACAATTTAACGGAGGTTAAATATATCACATGTATATGAGTTTGGAGTTTTTTTATGGTCAAAAAACTAATTTAAGGTAAATTTGTAATAGATATACCAGTTTAGGATTTTTAGTAGTCAAAAAAATTATTTGAGATAAATTTTTCACAACTATACTAATTTGGAGGGGTTTTCGTGATCAAAAAAATCATTTATGGTAAATTTATCATAAATGTATCAATTTAGGATTTTTCATAATATTAAATCTTTTATTTAACGAGATATGTTCTCTTTTTTTTTTTGAAAACGAGATATGTTTTTATCTCGACGAAAACGAGATATTTTCGATAAGTACTAAACCTTACACACATATTAAAATTTTAAAACTTGCAAAAAAAATACATTCAAATTCTAAAACTTGTCAAATTGATGTAATTTTAAAAAAAATCACAAAAATCATCCTTCTTTTTCTAAACTTGAACTTATCAGCATCTCCTACTATGCAAAAAAAAAAAAATTCACAAAAATCATATCACTCCGTGCTTTAGGAACGTGTGATCAAGACATCTGTTAGATATACTTTATTTGAAATAATTTAATTTTTAAAATAGCAGTTATGCATAATATAAGATTCACCTAGAATTGTAAGATTTTCTTAATTGATCGCTTATTAAATGCACTCGGAGTGCTTGAGCTGTGAGCGAAAATGTTCAAAAGAACTGGCATATTAGATCAACCCATCCACAACATTTGAGATTTTGAAAGACTTATATGGTGCATTTTTTCAACGGTATGGAATGTGATGACATAGGATTCGTTTATTTCAAAAAAAAGAAAAAACGAATGATTTGTAAAGTATTCTTTTTTCTAAGAAAATCGTTTGTATCATTCAAAATAATTAGTCAATTAAAAATATTTTCATTATCGATAATAATTTATATGCAATATATTTCACGGATAATGAAAGTATTTTTTGTTCAATCAGTTTTGTAAGCGATAGGGATGATCATATTCAAGTGAAAATATTTCCAGAATCCTTTTTTTTTTCATGAAACAAAAGCATCCATAAAGTAGTGATACTATTTCAAAGAGAAAGATAGAGATCATGACATACATATGATTATTTTCCTTCCGGCCAAAGGAAAAACATACATATGCATTTGATAAGATTCTCTTCCTATACGGATGAGAACTCTCGCTTATTCGTATTATTGCTCGCAGATATTAAGATCAAACATCCGAAAAATGGATATGATTTGAGTGTTACAGAACAAAACAGTGACGAAAATCACATGATGATATGCAATTGCGGGAGTTTTTTAAAGATTTTTTGGTAACTGATTAGTAACATTAGCCTCTGCCAAACTCTAGACTTGTGTGAATGAACCAAGAAGCCTAGAAGGTTGGATCACCAACTCGATGAGGTCATGGCATGGCACCTTCTCCATTGGACGGGATTGGGTGAACAACATCTCCAAATCCGTTAACTTGTCATTTTGGTTTCCATCGTTGGATTGACTAGTGACATGTATAGTTCGGATGAATCATTTGGTAAAAGATTTGTTGCTCTTTTTCTCAGATTTGAACCTATTGCACCTCGACCAATTAAGTCTTTATATATATTTTTTTTCAATGAAGCTCTCAATGGTTGACAATGACTTGCATAAATTTTTATAGATAATTTTATTTTCAAGTTTTCCATTTTTTTTCCTATCAAGTATAATGAGGGGCTTGCTGGGTTTGCACGAAAAAGAAAAAGAATAAAAAAAAGAATAAAAAATTAATAAAAATTATCCGCGAAAATATGACCATGATTTCAAGCTAAAATTGTGGAGATTGAGTCAATTGACAAAATGTCAAAAGTTTATGAGTGAACTAGCAAAATTAAACCGTAATTTTGACATTTATCACATTTTCAAAAAAAGACGGGAAGTGGATATTAGTAAATATTTTTTTATAGCGAGAATATTTTTTTTTCTAAATTGGGTGGATCTTTAAATGAGGATAGAATTTATTACAGGAACGCCAAACCGCAACAGGCCTAAGGACATTTTGGACAATCGATTTGCGCTGATTTTTGCATGGTGTTCCTAGGATGCTAGCAGGTTTTGCTCTACTGTAGCGCGACAAGCAGCAAATCTAATCCTTTTCATCACAGGGCACATAGAAAAGATTTTGCAAGTGAAATACCATCATCGAGCATTCCGATCTGACTTTTAATTTGTGTAATGGGCTGATTGATTCAAGACGATCTATTACCCGTGAAAATAAGATGATACAATGAGGCGAAGAGGTACCCTTATATACAAAGTCTCGCGAGATATCGTACATGCGTCCCTCTTAGATCTAACGGTGGAGATTACGTCTCCCCAACTCCTAACTAGTCGCAATAAATATGGACACGAGAAATTTTCATATCGCCCACCTTGAATTATTCTAGAATCCTCAAGAACTCACTAGTGTCTTCAAGCCACGGTCCGTCTAGAAACCGTCGAGGGCAATCCTTTTCTCCCGGACCGTGTCGCTTGCAGGCTTGAAGCTATAAGATCCTTTGGCACTCTGCGTTTTAGCCCGAGACAACTCCGAAGCCCAACTCCCGGGGAGATCTGTCGGCGCAGCATGACAGCAATGCGTGCCTCCATACTTCGTGAAGAAAACAGACAGCCGCAGAACAGGCGAGACCTCGATTCGTCCTCCTGGTTATAAAAGCAAACGGGAGCGGACGCGGTGGAGGGCTAAAGCCATTCGCCCACTCTTTATCAATGGGCAGGAAGCCTATTTCTTGGATAAATGAACTTGCATATTTATCCAGGCACACAGGAAGACATTGCGGGCTGCAGCAGCACACCACCCACAAACAATCTTCTGGCTCTTTGAGCTTTATTCTGTTTAAGGAAGGTCAATCCAAAATGTTAATGCACCCAATTAGAATTCAATCTTTACTGTACTGTAATAATTATGGACTTGCCGAACAGCGGTCTCTCGGAAACCTCTCCTCTGAGCATCTCTGCGGTGAGGTGACTTAGGTAATGGTGTACTCCCCCATCTTTTTCAGGCAAATGTTGATGCTTGGCGAGAACCACGCGACCCGAGCAACGGTGACGCCCCTCGAAAGAGGTTGTTGGCACGTGAAATCGAGACCTTCACTCTCAACTTAGTCTGAGTGATCAACATGATCTAGTTATGTAATCCTAATGCCACGACATTTTTCATTTTTCTTGGATATCTCGTTAATCCACCTCATAAGCCTGGTGGGCGCAGGTAGGGAAATCAATGGGCCGGATTGGGCCTGGCCCGAAACTACACAGTACCTACCTAGATCCAGCCCGAATTACATATATCCCAACTTTTCAGGCCGAGTCGGGTGGGATTCTTTTTTTTTCTTTTTTTTTTTGAAATTAAAATAACATGACAAGGCTGTCGAATGAAAGAATATAAAAAATAAAAATAAATTAAACTAAAAAGAAAACGTGGGTGCCAAAAAAAGAGCTGGAACTGGTTGGCCCAACCACGCCCGATGAACAGTACCAAGGCCGGCTCGAAAGGCCCTAAAATTAGGTGAATTTTTCGGGCCAGGTCTAGACGGGACGGACCAGCGCGAGCTTGTTTTGACACCTTCAGGCGTAGGCATCGTCCAAGCTGGACCAATTCGTCTCGATGAATAGGGAAAACGCCGGGCGCTGCCTACCCGATACCATCTGAGGCAGTTTTCGGATGCTTGTGACATGTGTTGGACTTCATGAGCTGCCTCTACGAGTGAAGAATTGGAGTGAACGAGAACTTGCCATTAAGGAAAATGCACCTATCTTTTGTAAAGACGTGCTCCAGGCTCGGCGGGTGATTCAGTGGGTCGAATCACAAAGCCTTCCTCTCTGGCCCACGTACACGTCTGCTTCAGCCGAGTCCCCCAGCTCCCCAGCTCAAAGCCCTCTTCAAGCTTTGTCGTACCAACCGCAAAAGCCTCTTCATAACGACAAAACCCATGTCTTGGTGGGTGAGTCTCGAGTCGCAAAGCACATCTCGTTAAAAACCGGGCGAGACGCGAGCCAAAACCCGAGCGACTTACTCGGCCGTGGGACTTCCACGCCGTTCAAAAGTTCCCGCTCCTCGGCGATCAAATTCGTCTCGCTCGCCAAAAAAGGATAAGATCGTGTCACGATCGACAAGGTCTCTCAAACGTTTTGATTTTTTCGAATTTTATATCGTCCATTATTTTTGGTACGTTTTCTTCTTACAATGTCCCAGTCCACGACGCATTATGTGTACGGGATAAACCTAGTTTAAGGCAGCCAGTTGTCGGCACGTGATAGTGCGGTTGGTGTGTCCATGAAAGGAACGAGTCGTCATCTTTCTGAGTGGAGAGGCGGGAGGGTGATGGAAGAAAACCTCTCTTTTTCTTGATAATTGAGGACTTAATGCGTATTCATGCGTAAACGCGAAAATATTATCATCAAAAAATGGGGACCCGGGTCGGACTTTGACATGTCGTCGAAGGAGTACGTAGGTCTCGCGATCGTGTGCCGTCCAATTTCGCGAGGCGAAATTTTGAGTTACCCGTAAGGGCGCCTAGTCAAAGACTCGAAGTCGCATTCAGTTAATTATAATAGGATGATGTTCAAAGTTTTTTCGTAACCTCTCGAACAGAATATAATATAGAAGCTTGTACGCATCTCTGAGGATGTGAATAATTTCGGGTTGACCATAACCATATTGATCCTCCTTTATCAAACGTAGCGCACGCGGGCTGGGGCTTGAGGATCGCACGTGTTATTTACGTGCCACGTGTCCTGACACGTGAGATAGGGAACAAAAGTGCGGACCGAAGCCATGACGACATTGAGGGAAAATTGCCGACTCATTCAAGTCAAAAAGCTACAGTTGAGGCGGAAAAAAATATATATTAAATCGCACTCGCACTCGCACTCGCACTCGCACTCGCACTCGCTTTGAACTATGGCTCGTATTTTGAAGTTTTCTTTTCAATTTCCCCTTGCTAATCTTGGGAATCTATCTCGTTGTACCATAAAAAAAAAAGATTAATACGATGAAAATTTTTAAATTGATATATTTATAATAAATTTATTTTAAATTATTTTTTTAATTATAAAAAATCTCAAATTGATATATTTGTGTGATAAATTTATTCCAAATTGATACACCTGTGACAAATTTATCCTCCATTAATTTTTTGTTAAATTCAACAGTTAAATTGCTGAGTTAGAAGACACGTGGCAGTTCATGAGTGTTCCAGTTTAAGATTTTTAAACTATGTTTGTCATAGATGTATCGATTTAAAATTTTTCGTGATATTAACTGAATTTAATGAAGGGTAAATTTATCTTAAGTGTATAAATTTGAGATTTTTTGTGGTCAAAAAAAATATTTTAGGTAAATTTATCACATAAGTACCAATTTAGAATTTTTGAAGGTCAAAGAAATAATTTTGAATTTATCATAAATGTATCAATTTGTGATTTTTTGCGGTGTTAACCCTAAATAAAATTACCAACTTACGATTATTATCTATACATGATAAATTTAGTTAATGAGAGTAAAATTTGGTCATTTATGAATAAAATTATCGACTACTTGAATAGTCTACAGCTTGATGAACTTATAGTTTGAAGGAATTGATGAAAAGTTGGAATCAACAATCTCGGATGCAACCGTCAACATAGTGAAATAAAAGAAACCGTCAACATAGCGGAATAAATGCAACCGTCAACATAGTGGAATAAAGAAACCGTCAACATAGTGGAGTGGAAGAATTTGTTAAGGTAGTGGAGTTAACATAAGTGTCCATGTAACTATTTGTCTTTTGTAATCTGGTTGACAGCTGCAAGGTTTAAAGAGTCACATCATACTCTCCGAAGATCCCACGCAAAAATGAACATGTTATCTTTCATTTCATGCACAGTAGTTACAGCTTTCTGGTCGAGTCGTTGATTAAATCCCGACGTGTTTTTTAATTATGGTTTCAAGATCCATGTAGTCGATTAAATTCTGAGGTTTGTCCTTGCTTTGTATCCTAGGTGTCTCGTTGTAGATTAAATTTTAGCATTGTATCTTTACATTCTCTAACATTGCATTCCAGCACTATTGTGTGTACATTTGGTTTTGTTGGAAGTGATTACGTAATCAAACTCCGCCGTCGACACACGCTATGTTTGTTCAGTTCTGTTTGTAGTGAAGTTAACGATTATCTTATGTGATATTTCTTGTTCATAAGTTTCATAGGACCATACGGTCTGTATCCTCTAACGAAAATCGAAGGACAACTTTAAGTGAAAGACACTTTTTCGCACAGACGACTTCCAGCTAAATACGTCTTTGCATTAGCAATAAAGATTGGCTAGTATTTGCAAAAAAAAACCAAATTGATAATATCTTGATTTATTACTCCTAATTGATTTTCTGTCTAATAAAAAATCTTAAATTTGTACCACTGACCCAAATTTACCGTCAGTGAAAAAACATCCATGCATGTTCACGCGCCTGGCTTTTCCACGTCGGATTTGTCATTCTCAATTTCAAATTTGGCATGCAATCTTCTAACACTAGTACTCGACGTATGTATGCATCTTATCAAATTACAACATCAATTTGTACATCTTTAGTAGATGAAAATTAGTTCGAGGTACATGTATCAAGATGACACCAGTCTGAAATGTTTTGGGAGACAAATTCGTCTGGGTGACATGTTCCACGCAAATACAAATTTGGAATTTTCTGCAGATGTTCATTTGATGTGGATGCATATCGGGTATTAGCTTGAGATTTTTAATGGCGTTGATTCTTTTTTATTATTAGTATTCGGTCGAAAATGGTGTCGATGCAAAATAAAAAAGATTATTTGAACTGATATTCGGCCCAAAAGCCCAAAAAAGGAGAAGTGAAAAAAGTTCATCCGTACAAATAAAATGGGTGATAGGTCGACCGCGAAAGCAGCGGCGAACTTTCTCAAATTCCAAAGACGAAAAAGTTTTAGAGGATGAAATGGCTCGAAATGTGAAACTCCAGCGGCAGCGATCCTGCCAAGATTGCTTCGTGACGTCACCCTGGATTTTGCTAGAGGATGAAACCATGGCAATGTGTGGCACCATTCACGTACCCTGCATTAGTGTTAGTAGCTAGACAATTTTAGGATCAGAAAAGAATGTTCGAATCGGAATGTGGGAGTAGCTGCCTGTAAGGCCCGAAACATGGACCCGACGTTTCGCCCCAGCTGGATTAACGTGGAAACCAATTGGAGCCGGGCGGGAGGCTCTGGACAAAACCCGATCAACAAACTAGCCAACCCCACACATCCTGCCCAAGTTGCCAATGATTAGAACATTATTAAGCTCAATATTTGTTTAATATTGGCAAGCATTTATCCCTAAAATTAAAATGATTGCTTTTATCGTTCATGAGAAAGGAAAAATAACTCAAATTATCCCTAAACTTTGGGGCAACGTGTAATGTGATTGATGAATTTTTTATTTGTTCATTACGGTTTCTTAAATTTTGAAACATATTCAACTTAGTATCCGAACAGTAAGAAAATATTCAAAGTCGCCCTGAACTTGAATTAATGGAAGGGCCATGTCGAACATCTTTATATAATTCATGAACTAAGTTAAACATGTTTCAAAAGTTCATGGACCGTATTTGTCAAATTAAAAGTTCATGAATCACATTGCACGTTAGATAAAAATTCACGGACCATTTGTGTCTTTTCTCTTACTAGAAATGATTGAATACTTTTCGTCGCCGACAATTTTTTTTTTTTAAATATAAATAGTTGTCGATGAAAGCTTTTTTAATTGACTATTTTTTTTATATATATTTGAACAATCAATTTTAGATAGATGATTTTCAAGGCACTCGTATCTCACAAACTGTGTTAAAATGTACGGATTAGGCTCAACAGGAAATTGCTTTGAGCGGGAATGTCTACACATTTCATTAGGGGTGTCAAATATACCCGCGCCGAGTAAGCCGGCCCGGCCAGAAATTTTTTTGAATTTTCGAGCCTTTTCGGGTCGTGTTTGGCACTCGGGCCAGGCCGGCCTGCAGCTCAACTTTATTTAATACATATTTTTTTATTTTAATATTTTATTTTTTCATTCTTTCATTTTATGGGTTTATTAATTGATTTTAATTTCAATAACTTTTAAAACAGATAATGAAAAAAAGAATTCAGCCCGAATCTAGCTCGACCCGACTCGGCCCAGCCCGATTCGAGCACCCAAGTGTGGTACTACTCCATTCGGGCTGACTCGAGCCGGCCGAGACCCGGCCCATTGAAACCTCTACATTTCGCGCTTCGAGCATCCTGAACCTGGTGCGGCCCAACTAGCCACCGTACTCATGATCACCTCTGGTCTAAGCTTGAGCGTTTTCTCGTAAAATCTCACCTTGACCTATTATAAGAAGGCGTGGTTTAATATTTATATATTTCAACACTCCCCTCGTGCTTAGTTTGGACTTAGGCATAATTTAATATTTATATATTTTAACACTCCCCGTCACGCTTAGTTTGGCATTTTGCCTAGTACTAAACGTTGACAAATTCATTGGAGAGGCAAATAGGGGTCTGAAAAAATTAAACTCACGACCTCTTGTTCAGTGATTTTGGGACTATCTCATTACAAAAGCTAACTCAAAAGTTGATAAATTTCCCTTTCTTTGACACTTATAAACTGACCAACAGCCACTTCCACAACCGATGTAAGACAATCCCAATAATATTCTTCTCACATATCGGGTCATGAATCAGAGGAAGCGACAATCCGTATTTATCCCGAGTGACTATTGTGTCTAAACTTGTTGGTAATTTGGGCTCTGATACCATGTGAGATGTTATGACACCACTGTCAATTATTTTAAAAACCTAAACTATTAGAAAAATATGTGATTTAATATTTATATATTTCAACATTAGCGCCAATACGATTTTTGCTTAACGCGGAAATTCCAGTCGCGAAGTTTCTCTCATCAATAGGCAGGCCTAAGCAACAAAACAAAGCTCAAACCGGACTATCCTCAACTGACCGGTCGGCTGGTGAGATCAAATAAAAGCCACAGGACAATAATTTTAGTTCCCCCATCGATCCATAAAAGCAAAAGCAGCAAAGTGCCAGCAGAGACAAAACCTAACATTCTTTTTGGTGACACAGATCTGATCATCCGGAGGGGCTTGGATGGATCTTTGCATATCCTCCCACTATGTGATCAGTCTTTGGCGATGGTGGTGGTGGGGGATGAACTGATCAGATGTAAAAAAAAATAAAAATAAAAATGAAATAATATTGTAAATTAATAAATAAAAATAAAAGTGAAAGTGACCGGTAACATGAGCTCGTCGCATCATGTCCTGTCCTGTTCTCACTCTCCCCTTGTTTCCTTTTTCTTTCAAGAAATGAGTCGTAGCCCAAAAAACTGAGGACAGGAGAAGAAGACGACGACGATAACGTTGTGGCCGGCCAGTCACCACCACACAGTTTGCTCACGTGACCGTACACTAACTGCCACGTGACTGGCTGAGATCAGGATCCTTTGTGTCGATCTCCGTAAATATTTACATTCCAAACTTTGTGAGGTCGTGGTTAGACACCTTATATCCGGCATTCTAGGAAATTAAATGAGAGCGTTTAGAAAGCGTAATATTTTATGCGATGTATCCCTGCATAAAGTTTATAATCATTGGCGACCATATAGACAACGTGTACACACATATATACATCAGTACAGACATGTGTAAAACGCCACCTTTACCCATTTACTTACACTTAAATGATTATAACTTAAACGCTAATTATAGACTCGCCTAATGATGACTCTCGCGCTGCCGACCCACTCAACCTGCCAAAAAGCACATGTTTATGTGCAGATTTGGGTACTCGAACCCCCTTATGAATGTTTTTAATCTCAGGAAGATCCTCCCAAATAAAAAGTTTCTCTCTCTCTCTCTCCCCCCTAATTCGATCGACGCCCACAATGATTTTAGGTCCATGATGATGAACGGACGATGGTGAAACTAGATTAAAAAAAAAGTTGCATGTGCATGTGATCTGGGGGGCGGGGGGGGGGGCTTGGTTTTGGGGGGGTTGGCCCACCAGAGGGGTTGGAATTGTACCTCTGCCATGGCTCAGCTTTTAAAAGATTGCAGAATTATTGTCCATTCACTCTCTCTCTAGTAATAACGCCACGACTTGATGTCTCGAGCCCCACTCACATGTACTACTCGGCTCCCTTTTCTTCTCGTTCCTGTTCCTGTTGCGAATGCCTTTGAACTGTGTTTTCTTAATGCTGTAGTGGGCACAAACTAGGGTTTCGCCTCGTGGGGTGCTTTGTCCTTTTGCTGGGGGACAAGGACGAACGCCTGCCATCTCGCTTGTCTTTTTGCTACTCCTGTGTGCATGAATGCAGGGAGGGAGCGCGTTTTTACAACGGCTACGAAGGGTACAGACGATCACAAACTTTCACCCACCTAGTTCCGATGCATGGTCAATGTCGATGAAAAAGGTCGATTTGAAAACTGAAGTCCGGCCGGGTTACTTTCGCGTCATCGCGGTGGATCCTCGGATCGTGGGAGATTTTGGGGTGGGGGTTGCTAGAGTCGGCGAGCGATGTCTCGATATAGAAGCATGATTGGTTATTAGGAGTGTCCCCGAGAACGCGGCTCGGATTGGAATTCGCTAGATCGAACTGTCCGGGTCGGAAACACAGGCCTGACCGTGCGCCCACGTCCCAGCTACGTCAAAGTGCGAGTCGCGTCACTTCACTTGCTCCCTCACAGTAAAATTTGAACAAACACACTTAAATAAATAAATAAACAAACAAATAGCAGATGAGGCCTGAAGTGGTTTCGACCCAGAAAAAAAAAAAAACAGAGAGAGAGAGAGCCTGAAGGGGTCGGAAGAAGAAAAGAGGATCCCAATCTTGGGCCCACTGTGCTCGTGCAAATCATTGACGCTGGGCCCCATTTCCCACTCGCACCCCTTAGCAGCAGCCTCCCCCACTTGATTAAAAATCCTTCGGTGGGGACGGGGCCCCACGTGGCGGGATCAGATGGGTAACGGTCGCACCCGATCATTACTACTCCCGGGCCCAGACAAACATCCGTACCGGAGAAAAATTTTCGACCAAAGAAGAGAACAGAACTTTACTTGCGGGCGCAGCTAACGTGGAAGCGTGTCACGTGGGACTCCTGTGGGTCCACGTGCCTCTTAGCGCCCGTTGCCGTCGGGTCTTTCCCCCGTGGGAAGAGGCCAGGGGGAGGACATCTTCTTCGCTTTTATTTTGCCTGATTCCAAATTGGTAGTGCCAATTCTCCCTTAACCTCCGTTGTTTCGTAAAAAATATTTTTTAGAAAAGTATTTTTCTAATTTTCGGATAATTTGGATTTGCAAAAAATGAGCTAACCTAGGAAATCATTTTCCACTCATGGCAAAAAATCTCCTTCAAAAGTGGAGAAATTGTTTTCCTCTTTTCCTAGTATTTATTTTCTCGTCTCTTTCACATTTGCTTTTTTTATAATATTTTTTCACTTTCTTTTCATTATTTATTTATATTTTAAGAAATTCAATTATTTTTTATTTTATTTATATTTTCCTTTTGGTTCTTTTTTTTTCTCCTTCTTTGGCCTTCCTCCGCTTGCCGCTCCTTCCTACGCCGACTACGGAACCTCAACGATGGCCAGTTGCCTAGTGATTGACCATGATGCGTGCTACTGGCAAGCTCAAGGCTCTGCCGGTCCTGGTGATCTCGGGTTCGCTCAAGGCCGGCTGTTGCTAAGGTGATACTCAAGTTAGATTTTCGTTGTCATTGCAATGAATAAGGTGATGTTAGGTGCGTAAAGATCGAGTTACATTGTGTTTGTGACAATTGAAGATGGGGTTGCGAGTTTGAATGGATGGCATCGGGTGAATTCTATTTCATCATTAAGAGACGAAATTGAGATTGCATTCGACGGGATGAAAGTGATTGCGTTTTAGGACAAGTCTCCTCGTTGTCGTCGGAACTTCCTTTTTTTTTTTTTTTGCAAAAATACTTTCTTCTTGTGTATTGTCTTTCCTTGCTCCTAGTAGTCCGCTTGCCCATTCGATCGAATTCGATTGATCGCTGTAATAACTTTTGAATGTGGAGTGATCGACCTCGTCCATTCTTATCTTTGCATTTGCCTTTACAAGGAGAATCTGAATCAGGGAAGAAAAGGTCAGGGGAGGTTATATTCTGTTTCTTCGTCATTTTCTTGGTTTTTGATACCGTCTCTGTTTCGGATTAACTTATGATGCAAAGAAGCAATTCTAGCTGGCGAGCCTGAGATTGCTGGGAATCACTAGGGTGCAATTTATCATTTTTTCTAGAAAAATAACTTTTCGAAAACTTTGCATTTTTTCGCAAAACAAACGGAGTCTTAATTTCTTATGATTCGCTGCTATAGTGTTAGAGAACCAAAGCATAAACAAGAAAAATATCACTCCGGACAAATCGCCGGAGTTTCATTAAAATTGGACGGAGCACATGGTCAATTAGGTGATCGCCCATTTATCTGCTTGAGAGACGATTCACATCCAGAGTTCACACAGTGCTGATGAATTGGATTTGGACATGTTTGGAGCCGATCCGTCCGAGAACGACGACTCGATTTTCGGACTTGGGCATGGGATTTACTTTATTGACGAGGCGACCGCATCCACGTCACGCGCGGGAGTTTCTTGCCTAGACGTCAAGGACTTTGGGTCGAGGTCGTCGTGCATATTCCGCGTCGTCCATTATCGGTCGCCATCACTTTCTCGTACATATCCTCGTACTAGAAATGACACGATCGCCGTCTTGATTTTCACACTTAGGTTGCATTTGTTTGGCTAAAAATTAAAATTTTTTTCCGGGAATTCAAAAAATTAAACTAGGGTCCCTTTGTTTGGCTTGACTAATCGACGTAAGAAACCGTTTTTCTTGGGCACAAATTCTAAAAACAAGAAGTTTTCTATTGGTTTTGCTTATAGCAAGTAAGGAATTCTCTCTTCTCAAACCACCAAATAAAGGAAAACTTTTTGTGTAAAATATCTTGTGCGATCCCAAAATTACTCTTATGATAAAATGAAAATTTTATAAAACAACAATAAAGTTTTGTCATGCTATACAGAAGTGAATGTTAGCTAGCATGGAGCCAACATGAATATAAAATGAGAATAGCGAAAATGAGTATGTCAAGGTGAATGTGTAATCATACAATGATTGATAAGATAATTAATGAAAATATTCAACAAAAAGTTAGAGTAGAATCGGCCGCAGAAAATGTGAGAAAACATAGATTGAGATGGTTTTGGCATATTCTTGGAATATCCCTACATACTTTGATAAGAATAGAAGTTTGCTATCAAGACCATGACACAAAGGAAGAAACATGTCAACCGAAACTTACTTGAGGGAAAGTAGTAAAATAAGATTTATTGAGGTGAGGAAAAGATTGACGCACGATTTGACTTAGAACAGAATGGAGAAAGACTATTAATACTGTGGAATGGTAGAATTATCGTGCTCACGATTGTATTTTTTAGTCATTTTTTCATATATATATTTACATATTTATTTCTTTTTCCTCAATCGGTCTTGCTTTTATTTTATGTATTTTTTGGGTTCATCAATCGCCAATCTCATTAATTTTGGGTAAATGTGTTGTTGATATTGATATATCGTAAAGCTTTTAGAAAAAAATTATGAAATTACAGTTCGGTCCGATTCGATCGATTTTTCAGTTCAATCGATCCGTATTGCTCGGGCCAAAATTGCTCCGATTTGAGCTATTTCTGATTTGATCGGTTTCTTTTACTGGCCCCTAGTTGCCATGGTGCTTCTTCTTTATCTGCAAGTCGTGGCCACGAGCGAAAAGGAGCTGTTTCCGACGGGGGAACGCAAATTCTCCTTTGACTTTGTTTCACCAACAGTGAAACCAACAGAAGCTGGCGGAGGAGGAGAGATTGGTTTTGCACTGTTAATTCCATCATGGAGACGTAATTGCCATTCCTTTTTCCGCGACAATAATGTCAAGGGATCAGTCATTATTCACCCACTAATTGGCCAATCAATCTCGTACAGAAATTTTAACGCAGCACGATTGATGTCGACATAAAGCAGCCACCCAGCCTATGTAAGTGCTGTAGCGGGGTCATTCATCTCCTGGAGATTTATTTGACTTTTTGGAGTAGTGCGTATCTCGCCACAAAACCGTCCTTTCTAGTGGGTCAGTTTACTCACGATAAATATATACGTGACCTCTCTTTATTTATTAATTTAAATTTTTGAATTGATAATTCTAACACGATATCGGAGCTGTAATTCGTCCCGATTAAAATCATGTACTACTACTCCTCATTCGTCAAATTCTATCAAATACATCACATCACCAATCTGTATGAAGTTTATACGATTTTTGCATGCATTCGATTATTTTTTCTTATTTGCAAATTTGAATGTGTGATTAGACATTCTAATATTTGGAGAGAGTATTTATCCGTCATTTGATGGTCGACCTTATCATAACAAAGAGAGAGAGAGAGAGAGCGCTTTTAAGGGCCCTCGATTTGGCCCTAAAATAGCTGTTTACAGCTATAATTTCTTATGAAAAAGACATGTGTATTCCCAATTTTCCATCGATGTCTCAAAGTCATTTCGTCTAGAATGGGAGACCTTCCGTTGTCAAATTTTCCATCACGACACTTGTTGACGGAATAGAAGTTGGGACGTTTTGGATGGTTTAGGATTCATTAGTTCGAGGATAAAAAAAAAAAGAGGGCTGTCTTCATCATCTGGTTTACATCATAATAGAGAGATTGTTCCGCGCCTTCTCAAATATCAAATCGTGGGGCCAAGTAATATTTGGACTCCAAAAAATCTCTTCATTTTTCTAGCTACCCATCTATTAAAAAAAAAGTAAAAAAAAAAAAACCTCAAAAGCAGTATGCACGAATCACGTAATAAAGGGCCGTCCCCCTCTCCCTTCTAATCAAATTTTAATCGGGATCAATCAATCAATCAGATTGATGTCGAAGTTAAAACCCACGTCACGTCATCCAGCCGGAGGTAGCAATTCTCAACCGCACCCACGCAATAGTTAGAAAAGAAAACGTGGGTCGAAATCACTTTTTTCATCAGGTGTTATCCAACAACGCCTAATTAGCGGACGCAACATTTCCCGAATTGGCAACTGTTTCGTCAGATGCATGGGGCTTAGGGTTTCTTTCCTCCCCAGCCCCTCCCAACCCAACTCAATCCAACCCAACCACGTGCGCCAGTAATGCCTGAATATTCCAAAACTAAACAGCCTTGAAAAGCGCGCCCTCTCTCTCTCTCTAAAATACTCAAAAGGGCAAAAGAAGAACGAACGCGGTATGCAACCTGTCGCTTTCTTTCGCGGGGGGGTTTTTGCTGATCTGTTGAATGTTCTTCGGGGTAGGTTTGGCCAAGGGGAGAAGATGACTTGACTCTTACATTTCTTAAGATTGTTGTTGGGGTTGATGTGGAATATAAATGCAGCAGCCTCATCAAAAGCGCAAAAAAAAAAAAAAAAGGAGGAGGAGGAGGAGGAGGAGGAAAGATAAAGTGACGAGGTTCATTGCTGGTGGTAAGAAAACCCTAGAAAAAGTAGTACTTTTCTTGAACATGCAGCAATTTTCCCTCTGCCTCCCCGATGATACATTACTACTTATGAGACGAAATGAGAATAAGAGGAATACCCTCGGTTCAAGTAATTCGTACGTGGGGCAATGTTGAAGTTTATATGTGGATGGAAAGAAGGTTACTGAAGCTGAGAAAAGAAAACCCTAGATGGGTTTAGTAAATGAGATGAGGTGGGTGAGTGGGGTTTGTTGCTAGATATGATGTTATTTCTTGCTAAACAGAAAAAAAAAAGACATTCTCGAATGTGATATTTATAGAGAGACTTGTAAGGGACCAACGGTGAATTTCTCTAAGATCGATCGCTTAGCCATGTGATCTAGTACAATAATTTGCTACATCAAAACCAAGTGGATTGCGAGGCGACTTTTGTCTTAAGAAAACTTACCAGAACCGCAATTTGCCGTACCAGTCTTTTTTATGATCGGGATGAAGCTCGTGCGAAATTAAATGGAGGTCAAAAGATAAATTTAGGAGGATCGAGGACGGTGAATGAATGCACAATGCCTACTCGTCAAATTTAGTTGTATATCGATCTACCTCAAGCATAAGATTTACAACTCTTAAAGGAATTTACTGACTCTTTGAGTTAAGAAAAAGGAAAGATCACCACCAACCGCGGAACCATAATCCGACAACGACTTTGTTTACGCACGAATGCGCCCGACCGCCCCTAGTTAAGGAATTTCCTAAATACGGTCTGCGTTTTAGAGGGACGGTGCACCAAATCCCAATGTGAGCAAAAGCCCGTATACGTGTTTCCCCTGGCGTGGGTGTCTCGAGACGCAGGGCAACGCTTTGGACATTTATCTCAAAACGGCCGCCGCAGAGAGAAACGCAAGTCCAACACGTCTACGATGTCGTCTCCAAATTCCGCCGCGACATTTCTTCGAAAGGCGGGCGCCGTGGGAATTGTTGGGGGAGGGGGGAGGGGGGAAGAAGAAGATCAAGACAAGACGGTCAATCGCTTTGTTTCGACTTTTTGCGAGATTTTGACGTTCCTAGACTCCTCGCGCCCTCTTACGGACCGAAAGGCCGCCCGCGCGGCGACCGCGGGCCGCCTAGACCATCGGTACATCCGGTTCTCGGGCGAGAGAATCGAAGTAGATGGATGAGTATCCATCTCGCATTTGGCCGAGACGACCGGAACAAAAGTTTTTCGACAGTCGCAGTTTTGCCCTGGGGGTCAGATCCTTGTCGTCTCACGAGTCTTAAGGCCGTTCCTTCGTCCGTTTCACTTCGCAGAAACTAATAATTGTCCTCTCCTTACGTTTTTCTTCCCTCTAAAAAATAAAAATAAAAATAAATAGAAAAAAAAAACAATGAATTTTCGAGGATAAATATCAACGTAAAATCGAAGAATTGGGAGGGTCACGATTTCCCCGCATGCGGACAACGAGAAGAAGATGAAGATCGTGCCAAAGCCAATGTGGGGAGTGACGTCGTCCGATGTCGAACGGAAACAAAGCTTGTCTTTATTGACGAAAAATTCGGGGATAATAAGAGAGTCTTGGTAATTAATTAGGATATCTGTGTGCGTTAAATGCAAACATATATGAACCGTTCGAGGCATTAAAGTTGGGAATTAGGCACGATATTTTGATGGATTCCATTCCAAGCTCTCTTGCTGAATGACCGAATGGGTTAAATATGCCAGATCTAAAGAACATATTTCTTGCTTATATTGCCGCTATCGCCATTTCAAATTGCTTTATCACCATCTGGACGGCTTAGGCATGAAGTTTCGTGGGACACTAGACCTGTCGAAATGAATCGTAATTGCATTTTTCTACTTATGTATGATGAACCGAGTGATTATACTAGTTATTTATATTCAATGAATGTATGGATCTAAACATGATATGAGTTTCAAATGAGTAGTTTTTATTATAAAAATTCATGTTATAATTTATTTAGACCCAACTAAGATCTATAATTATTTATTTATTCTCTTTCGTGCTCAGCTATTCCGTACTCTCTTCTCAATTTAAATATGAGTTTTAAAAAAAAAATAGATTTAACGAATATGGATTGAGTCGGATATAAATTTGAGAATGTGTCGGATTGAGCATGTGTCGTTAAAATCACATTGCATAAATCGTCATAAACGAATCAAATGGGTATATTTAGGTTGGACCATTTAGGACTTAAATCTAATCTCATTCGACCTGCCGTATTTGACGGGTTTAGCGGAAGGAGATTGGTCGAGTCGGACGAGACGAGGTTCGAATATCGCCAGAAGTGAAAGAGGCGAGGGGAAAAAAAGAAAAAAAAATGAGGTTAGGATTAGGGCTGGGGTCTAGATTGGGACCGAGGTTAGTATTAACAAATTACGAAGGATTAGGAGGGGCAATATGGAGAAATCAGGCACCGAACCAACCCTAATTGCCGGCAGCGAGCGTCAAAAAAGTTCGGCTTGCCGTCAAACCAAACCAGCTTTACCGTCCTCCTGAGTTCCAGTCCAACTTCTCCTTTTCCTTTTCTAGGGGCGACCTTTCATTTGAACATCCGGTCCAATTAATTATTTAAATAATTCCTCCTCCTCCTCCTCCTTAATACGATTATTAAAAAAATTCCAACGTCCGATTCGCACGCACTAACCACCACCACCAACCAAAAAAAATCAACTCTCGCACTGATTTTACATATATAAAAATAAAATAAAATACATACTGATCTAGTTCCGACTCATGAGCGTCCCGACTTAGTAATTAGCTTTTTTTTTAACTCATCGTCGTGGGGGTAGCATATTTGTTTATTTGCGAGCCATAACTGTCATGAATATTTTGGCCGCTTAATGAATTCTCAATATGGCATTTAAGTATTTTACTAAACATCAATTTCGAAAATCATTTCCTAAAGCGTGTTAGAATTGAATAATTTTAATCTGAAATCTGTACGAGGGGAAAATAAGAGATTTTCAAAGCATTTATCGTTTTTTTTACTATATCTTTATATCTGTTTTAACTTGACTTCGTCTTACGAATGATTACCTTGTTACGAATTTTTTATTTATTTACCTATTCATATTTATAGGAACTAACTAAACATGGCAATTAAGAATCGGCATGGACTGAAGTCCACTCCAGGGACCTTCGATCTTCAATATATTTTAATTTAATCTGGATTAATTAAGTAGGAAATATTCCGAGAAAGTGGCATCTCTCGCTCAGCCCTAACGGGAACTCCGTCAACTTTAATGTTTTTTTTATTACCAAAAATTAACTTATGAATCTATTTTCTTTTGTCACAACGAATGATTTAATTTGCTGTACAGATTATTTATACAGTCTAAGGAAAAAGGGGCTTCGACCAAAAAAAAAAAAAAGAAGGAAAAACTGATTACAACACCGCAACACCGACGCACAAGGCTCCCACAGTCCCACTGTTCCACCACTCTCTCTCTCTCTCTCTCTCTCTTTCTGCTACATACCGACGAGAAATCGCCGTGCTGTCATAAGATTCCCTCCCTCCCTCTCTATCTCTTTCTCTCTCTATCTCTACTTTCTCTTTCCCATCAATTTTCTCGAGAAACAAACATCCATCTCTCTCTCTCTCTCTCTCACTCGCCGCCTCGCTCTCCTCCATCCACTCCATGGCCTCCACAATCTAGCCACCACCTTCTATCATTCCCTTTCTCTCTCTAGCTGTGCTCCGCCGATTTATCGGTGGGTTTAAGTTAAAAAGTTCCGGTTTTCCTTTCGGCGTGCGAAATGGGCTGCGCCAGCTCCAAGCTGGACGATCTCCCCGCCGTGGCGCTCTGCCGCGAGCGGTGCTCCTTCCTCGACGAGGCGATCCACCACCGGTACGACCTGGCCCAGGCCCACGTCACCTACATGGCGTCGCTGAGGGGCGTCGGCCACTCCCTCCGCGAGTTCCTCTCCCACGGCGTCACTGCCTCGGGAGGCCCCGTCCTCAATTTGCCCCCGCAGAGGAAGGGAGACCACGCGGCCGCCGTCGCCTTCGCTAAATCCCCCTCCAAGGGCTCCAATTCCGGCTCCCACCTCAGCTTACACTCCGATTCTGACGACGGCTCTCTCTACGACGAGCTCCATCACACGGGCCACTCCTCGCCTCTGCACGATCACGATAGCCACCACATTGAATACATGAGTTCGGATCAGGAGCCGATGGGTATGGGTATGGGTATGGGTATGGGTATGGGGATGGGGATGGGGATGGGGATGAGCTCGTATTCAGGTGGTTTTTCGCACATGAACTACATGAAGAGTAAAGCGACGCCGTCTGTGGTCTACGAGCAAAAGCCCGTGACTTCGGATATTGTTCGCATGGGCGAATCGTCGTCTTCTAATTATTTTCCCTACGCAAATAATAACTTACCAAGTAATGCCTATGGTTATAATAATCCTGGCTACGGTAGTTCAGTCGGTGGGCACTATGGTTATCAGACAATTCACGGATCTTTGTCTCCGCCCCGGCGGCATTTTGAGGAGAAGCCGCCGCCTCCGCCCCCCTCGCCTCCTCAGGCCTCCGCGTGGGACTTTCTGTATCCTTTCGAGATTTATGAGAACAATTATCTGGATTACACAACGAGCAGGGACTCAAAGGAGTTCAGGGAAGAGGAAGGGATTCCTGATCTGGAGGACGAGTACGAGGTGGTGAAGGAAGTCCATGGAAAGTCAAAGTTCGTTGATGCGGGGAAGCATTTGAAATCTGTGGTGATTGATGAGGATGATGAGGAGGAAGAAGAGGGGAAAGTCGATAATGGTGCATCGACGTCTATGTATCAAGCCAGGCCTAGTGTTTCGATCGATGATGCTAATGATGGGGCGGAGTATGATGTCCATGTGGTGGAGAATAAGGTCGTTGATGGTGAAGGAAGGTCGGACGAAGGAGGCAATGCCTCCAGGTTCAAGGGTATTCGGAGTGTTTCTGAATTGGTGAGGGAAATCGAGGCTCAATTTGAAAGAGCAGCAGAGTCAGGACATGAGATTGCCAAGATGCTGGAAGCGGGGAAGGTTCCCTACAAGCGTAAAAGTCAAGGTGAGTCTATCTCCAGATTCTTTGGATTGCGCAAGTTGTCTTCTTTTTGAGTGAGTGGCTTTTGCTATGTTCTGTACTTGCTCGATACGTGCGTTTTCTTTTATTCAGGGATCAAGGCATTGTTGGTTGCAGGTTGTCTGGTATTAAGATCATTTGGTCGTGTTTTTGTCCTGCACTTACTAGACTTTGTTATGATTACTGTTACTTCATTGCGTTTTGAGAGTTTAGCCTCATCGACTGCTCTTTTGGACTGTTGAATTTGATACTTAATGTTCTGCTGGCAGTTTCTTCGAAGAAGGCACATGGCAATACTCCTTCATTGTCTGTTGTATCGGCACAGCCGCCTGGTGCTGAGCCGTCAGCCTCTGCTGAGAATGCTGGGCCAGCTTCCTTGGGTTCTAATGAAGAAATGGGAATGGGGTTGGGGAATCTTTCTTCCACTTTGCACAAGCTCTATCTCTGGGAGAAGAAGCTGTATAACGAGGTTAAGGTATAGCATCTGCATTTTATTTTCTCTCTCCACTCTCGTCTCATATCTCGCCGTGTTGCAACATTTCCAGTCTTTATTAACTGGATCGAGGCAGGTGCAATTCTATGCTGCTCATGTTTGATACCATGAAAATTGAAGCCTTCCTATGGGGATCTATAAAAGGCTAAATGTGATTTCCTCGGGAGCAGTTTCCTTTGTATACTTTTTGGTCTGGAGCACATTTTAAGTTGAATCTCGTTCTCTGCTGGCCATTTCTTCTGGTGCCTTCGTCTCATGTTTCGGTTGGTCTCTGTCCTTTTGCAGGCTGAGGAAAAGATGCGCGTCCTTCATGATAGGAAGATCCAGAGGTTGAGACATTTGGATGACAGGGGTGCTGAGGCTCCCAAGGTCGAGCAAACGAGGAACATGATCAGAAGTCTATCAACAAAGATAAGAATTGCAATTCAGGTTGTTGACAAGATATCTGTGACAATCAATAAGATAAGAGACGAAGAACTATGGCCGCAGATAAATGAATTGATAAAAGGGTATGTCCATCTACTAACTTCAAAATGATAGATTTTTAGTTATTCCTCGTCACCTTTGTTTGCACTGGAACCAACTCAAACTCCTGATGCTGCGATGGAGAGTTGCTGTTTTCATGATTTCCTTCAGACAAATTTTAGCTTTTGGTCTTTGTGTGCATGAGCCCGTGTAATAGTAATGTCACTTATTAGTTTCTCTGAGATGCTTGTTTGCCATTTTAGGTTGCAGTTATTATATTTGCTTGAGCTATTTGTACCTAGATCTCTCCATGGGTTGTTGGATTGGTTTGAAATTATGAACGTGACGCGTACAATTCATATAGATGCGCACATTTAAGTACGTTACTTTAGTAGTTCTGTACTTATTCATGTCCAGTGTGGTGTGCCCCCAGATAATAAAACACCTCGACATCCATACGCTGACAAGTGGCAATTACCTTGCAGCTTTTTCTTGATGAGATAGATTATAGATGTAGAAAAATTCCAGAGGTATGAAGTCATGCTAAAGTAGTGCCTAAATTTAAAAAGTTGACGTAGGTCAATCCCATGCATTTGCTTTTCATAAGTTAAATTTGCTTGTTGGTATAGGGGGGTCAACCACAACGTGGGCAGTTGATCTGTGTGTATGCAGCAATCTAATTTCTAGTTAATGGCCTTATCGGCATAGAATGAATGATGATGGATTTGGATTTTGATGAAAGGACTTCACCATGGGATGCTCATTGCAGTTTAATGGCACATACGTTGTCCTATCATATGCTAATTCATGATCTGTTAACTACAGGTTAATGAGAATGTGGAAATGTCTACTTGAGTGTCACCGGGATCAGTGTCAAGCAATGAAGGAAGCTCAGAGCTTTGGTCCCATTGGATCTGCAAGAAAGCTTGGAGATGCGTCTCCTGACACCATATTGCAGTTCCAGCGTGAACTGATCAACTGGGCTAACCGATTCACCACTTGGGTAACTGCGCAGAAGGAATACGTCAGGGCTTTAAACAATTGGCTTCTAAAATGTCTTCTTTATGAGCCTGAAGAAACTCCTGATGGAGTAGTTCCCTTCTCACCTGGTAGGATAGGTGCGCCTCCGATATTCGTAATTTGTCATCAGTGGTCGCAAGCTATGGATAGAATATCCGAGAAGGAAGTTGTAATTGCAATGTTTGGCTTCACATCCAGTGTATTTCAGCTCAGGGAGCGGGACAAGCTGGAGATGCACCAGAGGATGATGGCGAACAAGGACTTGGAGAGAGTAGTAAGGGAGTTGGACAGAGAGGACCAGAAAATACAGAAAGAAATTCAGGCACTGGAAAAGAAGATCATTCAGGTCTCAGGGAATGGTGATATCCCAACAGTAACAGGGCAGCTCGTATATCAGAGCGATGTCAGTATTAATAACTTGCAGGCAAATTTGCAAAGAGTTTTTGAGGCAATGGAGAGGTATACTGCAGACTCTATGCGAGTATACGAGGAACTAATGCAACGGAGTGAGGAAGAAATCAAGATCGCTCAGGAGCGTGTGGGTGTTTCACGAGTCTGTGACAAGCGTTCAGCTTAATCGATCTGCAATCTGAGGATTGGCTTGCCACCTGTACATTGATTCGAGGGTTCACAGTTTACTGTCTCTCCTGCTGGACATCTGAATCTTCTGCTGGGCCTCCCCTTATGGAAAAGTGGTGAAAGCTCTTTTATTCGCGGAAGGACTTGGTCATGGCAATGGGAGATCTGGACTCGCGGTATCTTCAGTATAGTGGATCTCGGGATGACACAACAGTGAGAGTGTGAGAGACATTGAACAGCAGTGGCAAACATTAGTCCAGAGCTGACGGGATTGTATTGCTGCGGAGAAATGGCAGCGAGTGCCGAGGATATCTGATAACTAAAGCAACACATCATGTTTAGGATAACGAAGGTTCTCCTGTTGGAGATCAGGCTTGCATCTGCGAGGTGAAGCAACGTCTCCCATTCTCACTTGCCTTTTCTGATGGATAGACAGAACTAAGCAACCGGTCTGACGTCTGCCACAATTTGTACAGCTCCATTTCCCTCAGTTTTGCATCAGTATAGTTTGAGGGTTAGGTAGTTTCTCTAGAGTAAATGCACTGAAGGTTCCTGTATGTTAAACCGGAACCATGTAAGATCTATTTGCTGCTACCAAACATTTCATTTATTGTTGTACATTGATAGATTAAGAGTTGAGGGGGATCTTGGAATTATAGCAGAGCCTGCCAGTCATGCAGCAGTTCTCTTTTCTCGACTCGCTTGACTTTTTGATCCGATTTGGTCATTGCTCTTTATGTTCTGCTTAATCTGTTGGGAGTAACATAAGGTACTTGATGTGAGAAAATGGTGATGTTGGCTTCTTAAGGAGGCCTGAGAGAAGCTTCTTGTTTTTCTTGGTTCTTGTTACTTTTGTTTCGAAGACTAGGAAAAAGAATAGAAATTTATTCGGTAAGATCTGTTAATTTTTCTGTTCTTGAAAAAAGATCAGTGAAGAATAAAAAAAAAAATCTACTTCTCTATTTTAGAAAACATAATATTAATTCAGCTTAAAAATTTGTTACCATATAGATTTTCAATGCTTCATTTGAGGATAGATGAGTCTAGAAGGTGGCTATGGGAGCGTATGGGAACGTTTCTATTTTTGAGCATAGTTTTTGAATAGAAACACTTTTTTGTGTTCCTGTTCCTGGTTACGATTTCTGGAAACAGAAACATGTTTCTTTAGTAAGTAAAAAAAAAAAAAAAAAAATTCGCCGCCGCTGTGGACAGGCGGCGGCGGCGGCGGCGATCGTGGCTAGCAACCGGCGGCGACAGTGGCCGGTGGGTGCTGACCACATCGGCGACGGTGGGTGGTGGTTCCAAAATTCAGAATTAAGTTTTTTTTTTGTTTCTTCAAAAGTGTTTCGACACAAAATTGTTCCGCGAAACAATTTTGAAATATTTTTAAACCATACGAGTTGTTTACGTTCAAAAAAATGTTCCAATCTGGTCTGCTGTCTACTCGCAACGCAGCGAATCTCTCTCATCAACCCTTTTCATTTGGTTGATCAGAAGCGATTGATCTAATGAGTCCTGCTGCATCAAGCACCATTATATAATGGACAGAAATAGGTAAAGCAGCCGTATCTTTTATTCTGCTCCGCAGGCGTCGGAGACAGGCCAGCCAGCATCACTGCGCGCTCGTGCGCGATTTGTAAAACTCGTACCTCTTCAGTCTAGTTTCTCTTGCAATTGTTAGATCCATAGCTCTCGATAAGACTACACATTTGGCAGGGTGGCGGGAGACAATGAGTGGACGTCGGCGAAGAAAGCTTCGGACCCGGGTCAAATATCATCTTAGGCTGCATCAGGAGTTGAATTGTTTGTTCCCTTTGTCTCTCGCCTCTCCTTGAATTTAAGTTCTTATGGCAAGAGACCATGAAACTGAGGCTTCAACTTTGTCTTTGGGAACGAAATTGGAGCATACATCACGGTCTTTCCGACGATGGCTTCTGCGTCGAACCTCAGATCCCACTTCCATGCTCGCTCCATCAGCTTGCCTTCTAAACATCACCCACTCATTCGTCAAGCTGACAAGCGATTGGATAGACTGAGATGCTCGGATGCCGCAGCATCTCCCTCGCTGTCATTGGCTAGCAGCAGGATAAGCTGTCTCGGAGAATTCTACAATTCTCTGGACGACTCGCTTCTGTTGCTCTATGCCAAACGGAGCTTTGCCCGTGAGGAATGCCGCGACGAGCTGCTGGACCGATGTCTCAGGCTCTTGGATTTGTGCAGTCGCACGAAGGACGTGATTGTACAGACCAAGGAAAGTGTGCATGAACTTCAATCAGCTCCGCGCAGGAGGTGCGGCTGCGAATTGGGGCTCAGAACCAAGGTGGCGTGATGCTTGACCTCCAGGAAATGGTGAAGAAGATGATCAAAGGATGCTTGAAAAAAGTTGAAGAGCTCACTTGACGTCTCTCCTTCGGACCCGACGAGATGGTGTTGGTTTCCATGTTGAGAGAAGCTGAGGAGATTGCCCTAGCAACATTCGAGTCTTTGTTGCACTTGTTATATGCGACAAAGGAACAGGACAAGAGAAGAGGCTGGTCCACAGTAACCAAATTGATGCATTCCAAAAGAGCCGAAGCCGAGGGGAGAGCAAGGGGTGACAAGTTCTTGACGGCGGATGCTGCAGCGAACTCCCTCCTCGGCAGCAAGGTGTGAATGTCCGGTGATCTAGTGGAAGATCTAAAGCAAATGTTGAGGGGTATTGAGTCAAGCATTCAGGGTCTCGACGAAGATCTGGAGCGTCTGCAAAGGCATTTAATCAAAACCAGGGCATCCCTTCTCAATATGTTGACTCATTAGTCGAGAAATTTCGCCCTGGCATTAGTCGACAGAGGAGAGTCGCAGCGACATCTGTATCATCGATAGTACTTGTGCATTTTGCAGACTATAGATGAAGAAACGGAATCAGATAACCTCAGGAACCATAACTTTTGATTATGTATGCATAACGACTTGCTCAACATGTGATTTAGAGATATGGCAGTCAAAACATCTGCAAAGTTAGAAGATGCAAAGGGAAAACTTTTTAAAATACTACTACTTGCTGGACTTTGTACGCTGGACTCGGGATAAAATCAGAAGTCTCACGGCAACAGTTGTGTCATAGTAACTTGTACAGATGGGATCACAAATCAGCAGATCAGATCACATCAGTTCCATCTCTTTCTGAGCTCTGACTTATTTTCGCGTGTACAATATCGATCAAGAAAAAATGGATAAATTGTCCAGAAAACAAGATTAGGATGATTAAAAAAGACACAAATTTGGTTTATTTGGCATTATGACTAGAGCAATAACAGAAATTTTTCTGGTGGGTAGTGAGTTCAAACCAGCTAAAGCAATAAAATCAATTTGTGTAAATATCAATTTTCTGTTACAACTGTTCCCACCGCATCTAATTCTAGTCGACTTTTCTCCCTCAACACATGAACCAAATTACATCAGAATCAGAATTAAAAAGCTCAATCTCCTAAAGTATGCTGGATATTTAAAGCCGAAACCGTGTAAGTATATGCTGTATACCCAATGACCCATAATTTGAGATCAGCAATCGCCGGTATATGGGCAAGCTACTTCCCAAGCCCGGCCGTAAGAGATTGGAATGATTTCTTTTCTTCTTTTGCTTAGTTCTTCTTTACTAGACAGTTTTACTGATCATAGTCTTGACAGAACGCGCCTTCAAGAAAGTATTCCCTCAGATCTTGTGTCCCCTCGACCGGAAAGGTGGAAACACTTGCTCATCACCATTTGACAAAAGAAGTTTTCCTTTCCATGGTTAATACGACAGTGCATACTAGTTTAATGAGCCTTCCTGGATCATGCATTTTTAGGGAGGATTAAACAAGTCAAGCGCCATTCTTTTATTCCTCTAGAGGCGAGACAGTGTCCTAGCACCACTCGTGGAATAATTTTCGATGCTGCAATATATTATTGAGATTATCATGAGATGAGTTGATCCACATTTAGCCTCTTAATTCATTGGAAGGTGAGCAGGGTGGTGGGAGACACTGCGCACAAACATCGGCGAACAAAGGATTCAGATCCAATTCAAAATCATGTTAGGACACATGGAGTCCAGGAATTTTGATTCCCCTTGCCTCCCTTCTTTCCTATATATATCTGTGGTCTTGCCACGGCCAAGAGAACACAATCCAAATTCAATTCCCTCTGAAAAAATTTCAGTAACAGAGATCAAATCTCAGACAATGGCTTCACCAGCATTCCCAAAATCCCACTTTCATGCTCGCTCTGCGAGCTTGCCGTCCAAGCCTAACTTGCTCATCCCTCAAGCAGAGGATCACTTGAGGAGAATCGGGAGTTCAGACGCAGCCACCACCTGTTCAATTTCATCGGTGAGCGGCATGATAAGTGGTCTCGTGGAATTTTATGACTCCATTGATGACTCGCTTCTCTTGTCACGCATCCAACAGGCCTTGGTTCAAGAGGGACAAGACGAGGTGCTCGAGAGATCCCTCGGTCTCCTTGACATTTGTAGCACCAGCAAAGATGTTGTAGCACAGACAAAGGAAACCGTGCAGGAGCTACAATTGGCGTTGCGCAGGAGATGGGGCGATGAAATGGCACTGAGAAACGAGCTTGGGGCATACTTGGCCTCCAGGAAGAAAGCAAAGAAGACAACTCAAAGCTGCTTGAAAGTTTTGATGAACAAATCAACCATTTCTTCTGCGGATCAAAGCTGTCTGAAGATGGTTTCCATGTTAAGAGAAGGGGAGGCAGTCGCTCTCAAGACGATCAAATCTTTGTTGACATTGGTACATGGAAAGTCAAGCCACTCTTTCTTCTCCAAGTTGATGCTTTCCAACCGAGCGGCAGCTGATGAGAGGTCGCCCAACAGCAAACTAGAGATTGTGGACGCTGCGGTTGATACCCTCCTAAGCCTCAAGAGTGGAAAAGCAAGTAACATCCAAATGGAACATGTACAGAAAGTGTTGGCAGAACTTGAGTCCCACATTCAGGACCTCGAAGAAGAGATGGAGCGCCCAATAAGGCGCATGATCAAAACTAGAGTGTCCCTCCTCAATATCCTCAACCACTAGTCTAATTAATCATGTATCCTAGGATGTATAAAAATGTCTAGCACAAACGTAGTACAGAATTTTGTTGTCCCACTTGTATACAACTCGAAGAGTACAAACTGATATGCATCCGATCTTCTGCCAAACTAAGTCGTTTCAAATCTTTGTCCTTATCTTCCTCTTTCGCCGATTCATTTGACATGTATTTTGTTGTCCGAATATCCTATCAAGCTGACATAATGGGAATATTTGATGTCATCATTCCTACAAAGTGGCTATCGTAATTCAATGAGAAGAACGAAAACTGAGATGATTACCAGTATATCGTTGACTAAATTGCCACATCTTATTTTTACGTCACTTACCATTGGCAGAACGTTAAGTGTTTTAATCTGAACAATGTTTTTTTTTTTTGTAACCTAATCTGAACAATGTTAGTATCCATCAAACTCTGAAAACGAATAAAATCTCTTCCAAACAATGATTAGCGATGGTGCTAAACACCTTCTGACCCAATGTTGCAGATTTTACACGAATTTCATGATCCATCTTTGTACAAGGAAGAGACCGAGTCCGAGAGACATTCGGGCTGTTCTAGCTTGTCAGCATTAATATCTGAGATATCACATGAGATATTACATCGGTTCCATCTCATTCCAAGTTCTGACTAGCTTTTGTGTGTATATGATTAACCACTTCTTGAGTGTATTATCAGCCGAGAAAAGCCAGACAAATTATCCAGGAACGAGATTAGGAGGACAAAAAGGAAAAGAATTTGGCTCCGGCATATAATGAAGGCAACAATTTTTTTGGTACTATGACCGGAGGAATAACAGAAACTTTTCTGGCAGGTAGGGAGCAGAAACCAACTAAAGCATTGTAAGTACTTTGTGTTGATATCGGTTTTCCGTTACTGCCGTTCTTACTGCAGTCTTGCTAAGTTTACTACCTCAGCATATGAACCGAACTACATCAGAGTCAAAGCTGAACCATGTAAAAGTACACCGGAATTAAAGCCAAAACCATGTGAAGTTATGCTGGATATCCGATGACACGTCAATTTGAGATCAGCAATCGCCTAATGCCAGGACACATGCAAGCTCCGTCCAGAGGCACCCCGTAACATATCGGAGTGAAGTTCTTTATGTTTTTCTCCTTTTGTTTAATTCTTCTTTCCTACGCGTTTATTCCTTATCACAGCCTCAAAAGAAGGCACCTTGAAGTAAGTATCCCTTCACATCTCCTGTACCCTCGCCTGAATAGGTGGCAACACTTGCTCATCACCGTTTCAAAGGAGAAATTCTCCCTTCTGTAGCTATACAATAATGTAGAATAGTTTAAGGAGCCTTCCTGAATCATGCAGTATTATGTAGATTTAAACAAGTTAAGCATTCTTGTTTTATTCCTCTAGAGGTGAGACAGTGTCATAGCACCACTCGTGCAATTATTTTCTAATGATGAGATGAGCTGATCCTATTTTAGTCTCTTAATTCGTAGGAAAATGAGCATGGTGGTGGGAGACACTGCGCAGACACCGGTGAACAAAGCATCAGATCCAATTCAAAATCATATTAAGATACATTGAGTCTAGGAATTTTGATTCCCTCTACCTCCTCTTCTCTCCTTTCCATATATAAATGGTCTTGCCATGGCTAGGATAAGGCGATCCGAATTCAATTGCCTTCGAGAAAATTTTGGTAACAAGATCACCTATCAGACAATGGCTTCACCCGCAAACCTGAAATCCCACTTTCATGCTCGCTCTGTGAGCTTGCCTTCCAAACTTAACCCCCTCATTCCTCAAGCAGAGGATTACTTGAGGAGGATCAGTAGCTCGGAAGCAGCCACCACCAGCTTCTTGTCGTCGGTGCGCAGCATGATAAGCAGCCTCGAGGACTTTTACGCCTCTGTTGATGACTCGCTTCTCTTGCCACATGCCCAACAGGCCTTGGTTCAAGAGGGCCGCAACGAGGTGCTTGAGAGGTCCCTTGGTCTCCTGGACATTTGTAGCACCAGCAGAGATGTTGTAGCGCAGACAAAGGAAGCTGTGCAGGAGCTACAATCGATGTTGCGCAGGAGACGGGGTGATGAACTGGCGTTGAGAAACGAGGTCAGGGCATACTTGGCCTCTAGAAAGAGAGCAAAGAAGACTATTCAAAACTGCTTCAAAAATTTGAAGATAAAATCAACCATCTCTTCTGCAGATCAAAGCGGTGTGACAATGGTTTCCATGTTAAGAGAAGCGGAGGGAGTTGCTCTCAAGACGATCAAATCGTTGTTGACATTGGTACATGGAAAGTCGACGAGCTGCTCTTTCTTCTCCGAGTGGATGCGTTCTTACCGAGTGGCGGCCGATGAGAGAGCATCCAATAGCGAATTAGAGGTTGTGGATGCTGCGGTTGATGCCCTCCTAAGCCATAAGATTGGAAAAGCTAGTAACATCCAAACGGAACATGTACAGAAAGTGTTGGCAGAACTTGAGTCCCACATTCAGGACATCGAAGAAGAGATGGAGCGCCTGATCAGGCACTTGATCAAAACTCGAGTGTCCCTCCTCAATATCCTCAACTACTAGTCCGAGAAGCCATGAATCCTGGGATGTAAAGAATATATGTAGAGATATTTGTTGTCCTGCTTGTCTACAACTCAAAGAGAAACAAATTTATACTGATCTGATCTTGGGCTGAATTGAGTTGCTTCACTTTTTTCTCTCTTCCCCTCATGCTGATTCATTTGACATGCATTTCGTCGTCTTAACTGCATGAGAAAAGCAAAATCTGAGATGATTGCCAGAATATCGATTACTAAAATATCGGTTGAGTCGGCTTACTTTTACATCACTATCCGTTATTGCAGAAAGTTAAATGTTCTAATCTGGACGATGGTATTATCCATCAAACCCTGAAAAAGAATAAAATCTCATCTAACCGACGATTTGTAAAGGTGCCAAAACACCATCCGACCCTGTGTTGCGGGTTTTACATGAATTTGTGATCTATGTATACAATGAACAGGCTGAGGTCCGAGAGACATTTGGGTCATCCTACCTTATCGGCATTAACAAATGAAACTCAGCAACTGGATACTTCTGCAGCATAAATAAGCAGATGTGCAATAAGCAGATGTGCAAAATCACTAGGTTCATGTTTCGGATAGTAGGACTGCTAGAAAAGAAGCAATGAGGTATGATTCTGGATTAGAAGGCAACAAGGAGACATCGCTGACTGTTTAAGCAGTAAGTCAACCAGCAGAGTCACCATCAAAGAAGACCAAAGAAAAAACAGTGACACATTCGTTTTGCGTGCTAAATAGTCATGTGGATTCAGGCACTTGCAATACAGAAAAAAACGTCAGTTCCATGGAATTATTTCACATGCCTGCATTAACACAGTACTCTCCGGAATGGCATAAGCTGGATGGAGGGAACTGGAATTCCTAATGTTCCTTGGCTTATGCAGCACCATAATTTATCGGCAATTACTGATATATAAATAAAAAAGTACAGAGAAAATAATATCCTACATCTCTCGAATGGTGCTAGTCTTTTTATCATTAATGCCCCTCGTGCACGAAGTTAATTTTTATCTTTCTGCTGCACATTTTGCTGAACAATGTCCCTTAAGTGTTCCTCTGCCGCTACATCTGTTCCGGTGATTTGAAGATGAGCTGGTATCTAGTGGAAAGGAGACAACGCATGAACATCGCCCATGTGACGTTTTAATCGACTTAGATTAATTTCAACAGCGCTTGATGCACGATGAATCCAATATTCCTTTTGTGCCTATTAGTCGAGCATTATATTGTAGGATCCAAAATGTTAGCATAATTATTTTTTTCCCTTTGAGAGGTGAGACGGTTAGAAATAAAATAAAATTGATTTTGTATTCTTAACTTGGAGAAGAAGCAAACTTGATGAGCAAGGTAACTTGAAGAACAAGCCAACTTGTGGAGGAAGTCAACTTGGAGAACAAGCGAAATGATGAACTTGGGCAAGAAGAAATGCAAAAACTTCTTCAAGAAACAACTTAGAAGTTCTCCTATAAATATGTGACATGGTAATCAATTTTTTTGAGCCTTAGCATAGAGAGAGAGTGGGAGAGAAAGTTGTAAGTCTGTGTTTCTTTCTTTGTGTGAAGCCTTCACAAGGCTAGTTTGAATACTAATCTCGTATTTATATACTTGATTTTTTTCCCATCTCAAATACTCCAAACTTTCGCAAAATCCCTTTTGGTTCCTCTAATTGGTATCAGAGCCAACAGGTTGCTAAGGATCGTGTTGAAGCCTAGACGATCAAGAATACAAGCGCGGAGACCGAGAACCTAGAGTGTACGATCGTGGATTGTGAACCGGAGCTAACTATGGCATCCACAAGCTCCGTTCAATTGCAACTTCCAAAGTTGAACGGGAGGAATTTCAACAACTGGTCCGTCTAGATGAAGGTCATATTCAAATCACAGAATTTGTGGAACCTAGTGGAGAATGGCTACATCGAAGTAGCTGACGTCGAATAATTCAATGCTTTGAAGAAGGAAGACAAGGATTCATTGGTCGAGTCCCGAAAGACAGATCAGAAAGCATTATATGCGATCTTTCAAGTTGTGGAAGAGACGATATTTGAAAAAATATCACACGTGGAGAAGGCGAAAGAGGCGTGGGATATTCTGCAGAAATCCTACAAAGGCGATGATTGTGTGAAGCGAGTTCGACTTCAAACACTTCGAGGTGATTTTGAGTCTTTACGCATGAATGACTCTGAATCTATCTCGTCATATTTTGATTGTGTGCAAACCATCGTTAATCAATTGAGGGTTAACGGTGAGAAACTCCAAGACGAACGAGTTGTAGAAAAAATCTTGAGGTCTTTGATCTAAAGATTTGATTATGTCTTTGCGGCGATCGATGAAGGCCAAGATATATCAACCATGACGTTGGAACAGTTGATGGGTTCATTATGCTCGCATGAGTAAAGAATGAATCAGAAGTCTGTCAATTCATATCCGGAGCAAACTTTGCAAAGCTGGGTCACTCACTCCACTTGAGGAGTACATCATACTGTTCGAGGTCGTGGAGGTGGACGAGGTCAAGGTGGAAATTCTAATCTACAGGAAGAAATAAAACACGTGACAAATCAAAGGTCAAGTGTTTTAAGTGCAACAAATTCGGACATTACAAATCCGAATGTCGAGCAAACATGATGCACGAGCAGCCAGAACATGCGCACGCCGTTGATGTTGAAGAAAACATCGTGTTGGCATGCAAAATGGATGACTCGAATATCGGTGATGCCAATATCTGGTATCTCGATACTGGGTGCAGTAATCACTGTGCGATCGAAAGGAGCTATTCTCGCAGCTGGATGAAACAGTTTGTGGTGAAGTCAACTTTGGGAATAAATCAAAGATTCTCGTGATGGGCAAAGGCAACATTGATATCAAATCCAAAGATGGTACTAATATTACTATTGCAGACATTTTCTTTGTGCCATGACTTTTCTGGAATTTGCTGAGTATTGAGCAACTTTCAGAAAAAGGCCACAAAGTTAATATTCAAAATGGAGTTTGCACTATTAGAGATGCAAATAATAAGTTGATCACATCGGTGCACATGATAAAGAATCGGATATTCCCTCTATCTCTCCAAACGAAATTTTTATTGAGTTTTCAAGCCATGGTGAAAGATAACAAGTGGCTGTGGCATCTTCGCTTTAACCATCTAAATTTTCATGGATTAAATCTATTGGTCCAGAAAAAGATGGTGACTAGGATGCCTTTGATCGATAGTCTAGTTAGTCCATGCGAAGGATGTCTCGTCGGAAAACAACATCGAGAGACCTTTCCAGTTGGACAAGCTAGAAGAGCCAAGCAACCTCAAGAGCTAGTGCACACAGATATTTGTGGCCTAGTTGAGGTGGAATCAGTCAGACAAAAAAGATATACATTAATTTTTGTTGACGATTTTGCTAGAAAGACATGGGTATTTTTCTTAAGAGAAAAAGCTGAACCTTTAGGCAAATTCAAGGAATTTAAAGTTTATGCTGAGAAACACAGTGGTTTTAATTTAAAGATTTTTAGATCAGATAGAGGTGGAGAATTTACTTCTAATGAATTTGACAAATATTGTAAAATTCATGGAATAAAGCGTCAGTTGACTGCTAGTTTTACTCCTCAACAAAATAGTATAGCAGAAAGAAAAATTAGAACTATTTTTGAAATGACAAGAAGTATGCTCAAGGTTAAAGGTTTGCCAAAGAAGTTTTTGGCAGAAGCCGTTGCTTGTACTGTATTTGTCCTAAACAGATGTTCAATGAGGAGTGTTCTTGGAAGAAATCCAGAAGAGGCTTGGATCGGTAACAAGCCATATGTTTCGTTCCTGCAAGTATTTGGGTGTGTTGCATATCCCCATGTACCAAATGAACGAAGGAAAAAGTTGGACGATAAAAGCTAGAAGTGCATCTTTATTGATTATAGTGAGGTGACCAAGGGTTATAGGCTGTATGATCTAGTCACAGAGAAGGTGATTATCAGTAGGGATGTTCAATTTTTTAAACATGAAGCATGGGACTAGAATCAGAAGGGTGATCCCAAAAACATCACCATTGAAGATGAACCGATTGTGGGAGAGCCGAAAGAATCTTCAACTGAAGTTCCATCATTTTCACTTGGCAGTTCATCTTCTTCACCAACAACGGTTTCAGAACTATTGGTTCGGCGTTCGCAACGACTGCAACAGACTCTAGTAAAATTTATGGATCATGTGGTCACAAGAGATGATGATAGTGACAATGACGAGGTCATTGATGAAACAATGATAAATTTTTGTTTATTTGCTGAATGTAACCCCATTTCCTATGATGATGCAGCTGCAGATGAGAAGTGGATCCAAGCAATGGATGAAGAAATCCACTCCATCGAAAAGAATGACACATGGGAGCTAACTTTTTACCACATGGTAAGAAGTATATTGGTGTCAAATGGGTGAACAAGACAAAGTACAAGCCCGATAGTCAAGTGGACCGTTAAAAAACCACACTGGTTGTGAAAGGCTATAAACAAAAGCCAGGTATTGATTATTTTGAAGTATTTGCACCAGTAGCTCGAATGGATACCATTCGAACGATCTTAGCACTAGCAGGTCAAAATCATTGGAAGATCCATCAAATGGATGTGAAATCTGCATTTCTCAATGGTTTTCTTGATAGGGAAGTCTATGTGAAGAAATGGCGTGGAAATGAAGTTTATAGGTTGAAGAAAGCATTATATGGGTTAAAACAGACACCTCGAGCTTGGTACACGAGGATTGATACATACTTGTTGAAGCATGGTTTTCAAAAGTGCTCATATGATCATACACCGTATATCAAGTTAAATACCAACGGTGATCTCATCATTATATGCCTTTATGTAGATGACTTGATATTTACAGGAAACTGTGAAAAAATGTTTGCTGAATTCATGGAGGCCATAACAAGTCAGTTCGAGATGACAGACTTGAGATTGATGTAATATTTTCTAGGCCTTGAAGTGAAGTAGATAAATGATGGCATATTTGTTTCACAACAAAAATATGCTAATGATATTTTCAAACGATTCAATATGGAATCGCTCAAATCAATTCAGACTCCCGTAACAGAACGATTGGAGTTGAAGAAAGAACGAACCGGTGAGCTAGCAAGTCTCACTTATTTTAAAAGTATTAGCAGTTTAAGGTATTTGACATCTACAATGCCGGATATTATGTATGGTGTGGGAATTATTAGTCGATTTATGGAAAAACCATATCAATCACATATGCAGACAGTAAAGAGAATTTTATGGTATGCCAGTAGAACTCGAGATCATGAAATTTTATACTCTCATACTGACGACTTCTATTTAGTGGGATATACATATAGTGATTAGGTAGGTGATACTGAAACGAGGAAAAGCTCTTTCGGATATGCGTTTTTTCTAGGATCAAGAGTTATTTCTTGGTCCTCGAAAAAGCAACAAGTTATTGTACTCTCGACAGCTGAAACAGAATATATAACAGTAGCTTCTGCAGCATGCCAAGGGATATGGCTTCGTAGGACGTTTAGCGAACTGAAGCATGAGCAGAAAGGTCCTACCATATTGATGTGCGATAACAAGTCGACAATTGCATTAGCCAAGAATCCTGTTTTTCATGAAAGGAGCAAACATATCGCATCAAGTACCACTATATCCGTGAGCTAGTCAAAGATGGCGAGATTGAACTTGATTTCTGTAGGTCCAAAAACCAGATTGCAAATATCTTGACAAAATCTTTGAATGCGGATTCGTTCGAGAAATTGAAGACAATGCTTGGTGTTATGAATTTCTAAAATCAATTTTAAGGGAGGCTGTTAGAAATAAAATAAAATTGATTTTGTATTCTTAACTTGGAGAAGAAGCAAATTTGATGAGTAAGGCAACTTGGAGAACAAACCAACTTGGGGAGAAAGCTAACTTAGAGAACAAGTAAAAGGATGAACTTGGGCAAGAATAAATGCAGAAGATTTTTCAAGAAACAGCTTAGAAGTTCTCCTATAAATATGTGACATGGTAATCAGTTTTTTTAAGCCTTATCATAGAGAGAGAGAGAGAGAGAAAGTTGTGAGTTCGTGTTTCTTTCTTTGTGTGAAGACTTCGCAAGGCTAGTTTGAATACTACTATCGCATTTATATACTTGATTTTTTTTTCCATTTAAAATCCTCCAAATTTTCGTAAAATCCCTTCTGATTCCTACAAAGACAAGGTCTTAGCGCCGCTCGTGCAAAATTTTCATATGCAACACTCTCTGCAATACAATAATGAGCTTATGAAAATGAGTAGGGCGGTGGCCCATCGCCGGTGGGGGACACCGCGACAACATCAAGGAACAAAGCACCAGAATCTAGTTCAAAATCATGTTAGGGACTCCTTGCCTCTAGGAACTTTGATTTCCACCGGCCTCTTCTTTTCTTTGGCATATGTATATATATATATATACAGTCTTGCCGCGGCTAGGATAAGGCAACCTGATCCAATTGCCTCTGAAACATTTCAGTAGCAAGACCACCTCTCATACAATGGCTTCACCAAATCCGAAATCCCACTTTCACACTCGCTCGGTGAGTTTGCCTTCGAAGCCAAACCCACTCATTCCTCAAGCGGAGGAGCCCTGCGGAGGATCAGGAGCTCAGAAGCCACCACATGTTCATTTTCATCGATGAGCGACTCGATAAGCAGTATCGTGGACTTCTACGACTCTTTCAAGGAATTGCTTCTTTTTCCAGATACCCAACATGCCTTGGTTCAAGAGGGCCGTGACGAGGTGCTCGAGAGATCCCTCAGTCTCCTGGACTTGTGCAGTACCAGAAAAGATGTCATAGCACAAATGAAGGAAAACATGCAGGAACTACAATCCACGTTGCTTAGGAGACGGGGCGATGACCTCGAACTGAGAAACAAGGTCGAGGCATACTTGACCTCGAGGAAGAAAATAAAGAAGACAATTCAAAATTTCTTGAAAAATTTGAAGATCAGATCTACCTTTTCTTCTAAGGATCAAAGCGGTATGGCAACAATTTCCATGTTAAGAGAAGTGGGGGAAGTCACTCTCAGGTTGATCGAATCATTGTTGTCATCAGTACAGGGGAAGTCGAGAAGCTGCTCTTTCTTCGACAAGTTGATGCATTCCAAGCGAGTGGCAGCTGATGAGAGAGCATCTAACAGCGAGCTAGAGAAGGTGGATTCGGCCATTCACACCCTCCTAGGCCACAAGAACGGAAAACCGATCCAAATGGAGTGCCTGCAGACGATACTAGGAGAGATCGAGTCCAGCATTCAGGACCTCGAAGAAGAAGTCGAGCGCTTGATCAAAACCCGAGTTGTCCCTACTCAATATCCTAAACCACTAGCTGGCAATTCATGGATCCTAGGATGTAGAAGCGTCTAGCATATGTGTAGTACATACTGTTGGTGAATGACTTGTATACAGCTCAAATATCACAAATCAATACAAATCAGATCTGCTGCCAAACTAAATTGCTTCACTTTACATTTTTCTTTTTTCCTATCGCCGAAGCATTTGACAATTAAACGATTGATTGCACATGAATTCTGTCTCGAATGACTCTATCAAACCAACAACGCGCATAACATTGATGTTGTCCTTCCTCCAATGTGGTTATCTTAATTCGACGAGAAGAATGAAATCTCAGGTGATTATTAGTAACGGGTAACTACGATGTTAGTTGCATGAGACTTATCATTGCATCAATATCAATTACAGAAGAAAGGTTAATGTTGTAATCTCATATCATCTGATGGGTTTCCTAGAATTATAAAACGCAGCGGAAGTAAACCCTAAACATGATCCATGTATATCAAAATCAAAGTAGTTTTCAAGACGTACCTTTTGTGGTTGGCTTCGAATTGACAGTCAGTTGTGTCTGGATTAGTGCCCCAAGTATTGTGCCTCTACTGGTATCCACACACACGAACTGAGTTTTCTAACAATCCAATTGTTAGCTTTCAGATCTTGGAGTGTCTCTCGCGATCGCCTGGACATAATTGTTTTCTATTTTTCTCATTCGTGAATAATATTCTCTATATCTCTAAGGCGTCTCTAGGGTTATTTCTTATAACCCACGTTTGGCGGTTTGGGCCCCACGAATTAACAGCCTAGGCCCACGACATTCTATAAACCGTTCACTTGACCGTGCATTTAATCGTTATCTCATGACGCGCACAATCGTATAGATATTCGTAATAGGATAATAAATTGAGATCTATTTCTTAAGTAGACCATGTAGGTTCACTAGACATTAGTAGTGTGCTCAAAACTCTTTTGACCCACAAGTCATAAGCGGTCTCTAGCAAGACATTACGACTACCTAAGCATAGTGAAGCTCGATTTTTGACACAACCTTATCCACAACTAATGTTAGAGTGTCAATCTTAATTAATTCTTAGGGCAGACCACTAGCATCATCATGATTCCTAAAGGTTACAAACACCATCTCCTAGTCACCGGGTGAAAGTTATTACAGATTTTACAGGAACTTGTAATCCAAAATCATGGATGGTCAGGATGTGCAAGGAAAAAAAGTATGAGCATGGATTTGAAGGTAACCAGAAACATTGCTTAAAAGGATAAAATAATCACGTGCTTTGCTAAATCGTCCGATGAATAATAGACATTTGCGGTACAGAGAAAATGTTAGCTTCATGAAATTATTTCACATGCCTACGTTAAGACGGTCTTCTCAAGAACAACAGGATGAGCTGGATGGAGGGAAAGCAACTTCCTCATGGGTTGGCAATTTCTAATATATGCAGGCAAAATAAGATAAACAAGTGCAGAGAAAACAATTTTATACGGTTTATCTAATCTAATCTAATCTAATGGCGGAACAACTTCACCATTAACGCCGCTCGTGCACAAACTTATTTTTATGGTTTTCACTGCTCTTTAGGCAGAACGATTAATGCCAAGAGTCCTCTGTTGTTATGTGCGGGGAACTTAAAGATGAGCTGGAATCTCGTGGGAAGGAGACACCGCATAGACATCACCGACGTACTGTCTTGATCAAATGAAAATAGTTTCGACACCATTCAAGCATGAAGAATTGAGCATCACACGATCGCGGTCTGTTGAGATTTGATTGATCTTATAGGGCTAATTTATTGGCACGAGGGCGACGAACAGATTCAAATCCCAGACAGAAGATGCTTCCTTTCTGAAAAGAAGAATAGTTGCAAACTAATGAGTGTGGTGAATGCGGGAATCTGCTGTGTCTGGTCATAAAAGACAAGATTGCTGACTTGCTCGTGCATTGCATACTTTTCGGATCATTTCATCAGTAAGTTACCTCCATGAATGCTCTGTTGGTTTTGGGCAATTGTTTAATGGGGTGATGAGCATGAAAGCCTGCTGGTCGGAAACACTGCAAGAACATTGATGAGATGTGCACGAATTCTAATAGAATAATGTTTCCGATCATTCAATTGCGAAGAGAAGGAGATTCATCATGTCTCGCCACACTGTTTACATCGAAACATAACTTTGCGAGAAAAAAAAAAATTGGTTCGCTGTCCTCCAAATCAAACTACTGGTTACCATGTTAGAATATATTTTTGATATTCAATGTGGGTTTTATTAATTGTTATTATAAATATTAATTGATATAATAAAGAAAGATATATATAGTTCCTATTTAGTCTGATATGGCGTTAGATAGTGTGGGCCGAGACAAACCTTATCTTTAATGAGGGGATATATTTCAATCTCTATAAATAGTGCCCAAGTCTGTCTTCTAAACCCTGATGTCTGCATAACCTCACATAAGGAGTCGTCAAAATGATACGTGAGGGGCCGTATCACTGAAGCCAGGGATAAAAAAGGTTCATAGAGGAGAAGCTCTTGAGTTTCGGATTGTCGCAATTTCGCATCAAGAATGATGGTTCTAAAACATGTGTGTCAATTCTTCTACTTTATGAATGTGTGATTCGTGAATCTATGCGGGATGATCTTAGGTCGCGGCATACGGATTAAAATTACAGCTTACATGTGGTATCACAACTGATGCATATTGGATCACAAATCGCACTATCATGGTTTTTTTTTGAAATTTTATTTTCAGTAAAAGTAAAAGAAAATTATATATTTGGAAAGGGCTCGTCGAGACGAGAAAAACCATGTGTAGATCTTCGCCAGCAATCGTTGGACGTGCCTCCACGCGCTGCCGCACGCTGATGGGCATCGCCACGCACCACACGCTCCACCACGCGCTGACCAGACTTGCGGGGCTGACGTCATCGAAGTGGAGGCAGAGCCGACTCTACTCGAGACCCGACCCGACCCGTAACCCGACCCGACTCCGGTTGACCATTGACTCTAACTTCCCGGTCTGATCGCCTGTTCGATTTGGGGAGCGGTTGGACTGGTCGAACTAGTTGGATCAGTTTCAGAACCGATCTAGAGGTGGAATATGTGGAATGCACGTGTCAGCGTGTGGAGCTCACGCGCCAATACTTTGGGTGGTGCGTGAAGGAGCGTGTGGTGTCTGATGGAGGTGATCTAGGTACCGACATGCTTGTATGCTCATGCTCTACAAGGTGGTATATTTTTTTTTACAATTTTTTTTATGCATATCTAGATGGAAAATACATACGAAACCCCAAATGCGTGTATTTTGTGGAGGTATTTTGAGTATTTTTAGGTATTTTATATGATTTTGTGAAATACAGATGTAAGCTTACATGTAAGTACATCGTACAGATATGATAGAGCATAGTTTATCAATTACATGTTTATGATTTGACATGTATTGTTGGTTGTATTGATGATAATTAGCATGACATATAATTTTGAGGAAAATTGCCCAATTTTGAAATTGTGTGCATACGATAAATATGAAATATAAAATTTATATCCCAAATTTAGGTAAATTTAATTGGGTTGTGACAACTAAAGTAACATACTTGATTGAGTTTAATAAAAAATATTTTACAAAGTATTGAGATGTCTCCTTTTTTAATGTGATATTATATTCCCAAAGAAGGTAATTGTGTATTCTTGCATGAAGTATTACATATGTATCATATGATTGAGAATTGATTAGTTCAAGTGCTTTCATACACCCAAAGGTGATGAATAACGAAGATTAAAATATATTCTTATGGCCGCTGTAATGTAAGGAGTATACAACTACATGTCATGTTTTCTGCCCAAAGTTGATTATATGATGATGTATGTATCTCTCAAGGTGAAATTTCATACTATGCTAATTATAGATATTGATTATTTTTTAAGTTACCGTTTTTGTGAACGGTAACTCTGCTAAAATTGAGAATTGAGATTCATCGAGAAATATATGAGGATTATCTGTTTACAAAGAACTGTCAAATATTTATATTGCTTTTATCATGAAATACCCAATAGTTCTCAATTTCATTAGTGAGAACTTTCAAGGGCATTATGTGCTTATTGGGTAAAGAGCAATTGAATTCGTTTATTTGATATAAAGCGATCTATTAAAGAACACTTGAAAAATATTTTTTTTTTCAGTTAACTACATTGTTAAATAAATGAAGGAAGCCTTGGGGCTTGAAATTATATCTCGTTTATTACTGAGAGTGGTATATGTCTGTAATGACTTTTCAACATTAGGTGTGATGGTTCTATTAAAATTAAAATATTACGTCTTATAAATGGTGGAATTGCATATTAAACGATTCCAAAATTATATTTATAAAGAAATACATAAACCATGACCATTCTGACTATTTTGGTCCATTGAAAGCATATTTTAAGAAGAATTGTGATCGCTACTTCTTTTATAATAAGAATGATCACATAAAGAAAGACTATAATTAATGCAAAGACTTGGTTATCTAAACGTGAGTATAAAGTAATCATTCTTTGGCACTGATTTGTGAATTTAATCTATCTAAAGCTCTAACTTGTTCATGGTGGCTAGATAGCGATGCAACAAACTATGTTGCATAAACCATACCGAATTCATAAATTAAAAGATACCAAATCAGGATGAAGCAAGCTCATTATAGAAACAACTATAAAGTTGAGGTTGAATTCATGGGAATGTCATTCTGGATTCTGGTTTTAATATGATATTAAGAAATATATTTTATGCACTCTCCTTAAAGACGAAATTTAATTCTATATCAAGTTAGGACATGTGTTGTTGCTCTTTTTGAGATTTCAAATAATATAATTATTATTTCTTTTAATACAAATAAAGTAGAGTACTGTACTATGTCCAATGTATTGTACAGATGATGTTTATCTCTCAATGCATTATACGTCATTTATACACTTGAAAATGTTATTTCAAAAGAACCACTGTCTAAGGTACAGTCATATGCATTACCGAATAATCTTCTTGATCACATCTCTAAAGAAATAGAAGAAAGACTAATAAAGTCAAACATTTTGTCCACTTAGAAAAGTAATTTGGACACATGGGTAAATTGTTGTAGATGTTAGATGATTGTAGTCGACAATTGTGATCTATTGAAGATCATTCATACTGGAATAAATGGATCCTATGTGGCAGTATTATGTGGAAATCTTTATTTCATCACATTTATTGACGATTATTCCCTATATAGTTATATGTGCTTGATTAAGGTAACATTTAGATTTATTGACAAGTTCAAGATGTTTCGAATTAAAGTCAAGAAACAGTTGGGAAAATCATAAAGATGATCAATTTTGACAAAGGTGGTGAGTTTCATGGTTGATATGGAAATGCTGGATAGCTTAAAGAGCCATTTACCAATACTTAAGAGGATTATGGAATTGTGGCTTTATACCAGGTAGTCCTAAATAAAGAGGTGTGGCTAAAAGATAAAATCACCTCCTAAGGATATGATGAAGAATATAATTTGCAAAATCGACTTATATGATTCTCTGTGAGGTGAAATTTGAAAGTAACCCATCATGTTTCTAATAAAAATAATGGACGCTAATTTAGTTAGAACTGTATTAAGCTTTGAGGTGTTAATGCAGAAATAAAGTTAAAAAACCTAACATTAGATAAGTTGGACTCCAGAACCACTCAGTTTTACTTCGTCTCTTACCCATATCATCTAAAGGGGTATTGATTTATCATCCCAAAAAAAGAAAAAGAATTGTGGAATTATAGATAACTAAATTGCTAGAGTTTGATGTAGCCGAATAAGGATAGTTGTTCACAAATTATTAAAGGTAATGGTGTGGTAGGGATCACTATGTTATTTTTTCCGTCTATGTAGATGATCATGGAGTATTCTAAATTACGATTTGATTCTATTGAGGTTTAGGTTCTTGTTATTAAGATAATTCCTGATGAAGTTTGTTAGAACCCATAAGCGCAAGATTAAGGTTAAGGTAGCTCCTCTTAATAGATCTATTAGATAAAGATGATCAATTGTATCAAGCCACATTGTATAGTCTATTTAGAAGAGCATGACTACGATATTGACTATATAATTGATCTAGTAATTTATACAGTTGTTATTTCTTGTTCTTAATTATAATTGTGATTGTATACATGGTGGATGAGATACAGACTATGAAATATACAGTGTTTAAAAGCTTATTAGCATGCCTCAAGGTCACAAGTTCATCTACTGCAATGAGGTGTGTATAACTTAAAGGGGCTCTAGATGAAAGTTTTTTGTTTACTTTATTATATCCAATTATATTTTGATCATTGTTTTATTTAATATATTTAAAGACAGATTGGTAGCCAAATTTTTCGCTCATAAAAAATGAGAAGACTTAAAATAATTTTTTTAGTCAGCCTCTCATAATTTTTTTTCGGAGTGATTAATGTATTAATAGCTAATTATAATAAGAAGCTTGATCATATAGGCATTGAATTTTTTTTAATTGGATACTTCAAGAAAGTCTATATTATGTAACTCAAAGTTTTTGTAGTAGATGATTCAGATAAACTTATGCGTAAAGAAAGAGGAATCCCATATAATGCCATGGAGTGAAGTTTGAACATATTCATGGGTATTCTAGACTGAAAGATCTGTTTATGGGTTTAAGTAGGCTTTTAGACAATTGTTGCTTGAAGTTTCATGGCATTGTTGTTATATTCTGTTCTGTTGAGAACGAAGTAAATTAGTATATATCCTGCAAGATCAATGGGAGGAATTTATTTTCTTTGTGTCTTATACGAACGATGTATTGCTTGAAATTGATTTTCTTGAATTATTGCATAAGGTGAAGCAGATATTGTCAAAGTATTTTGACATGATTGATCTTAATAAGGAGTATTTTGTCCTAGGCATTGAGATCCATATGGATCGTTCTCGCCACGTGTTGGGTTAATTCTAGTGGACACATGTTAATCGTATTCAGTATAAAGTATTACAAATTAGGAATTGCTCCTGTCATTAAGAACAATAGACTGAATCTGTCAAAATGTCTTCATAAAGTTATTAAGAAAACTCAGATAAAGAATATACCATATCAAAGTGCACTTAAAAGCATCATATATGCTCAAACTTGCACTAAACTAGATGTTACCTTTAGAACGAGACTTCTAAGCAGATATTAGTTAATTCCAGAATGCAAGGAAGCGGAGACAAGCATGAGCGAGACGAGCATGCAGGCTATCTCTACACACAAGGCGCTCATGGCCTTAAAAGGGGACTGCCTTTTTGCTCACTCAAGCTTGTTCTTGAAACTTAACTCTTAAGGTGCTAGAAATTTCTGATTCACAAGTTTCACATAATGGGAAGTGAAGAGCATACTGGACCAAATCAATCGTACTACTAAATCAAGAAGAGGATTCTAGTATCCAAAGAACCATACTTTGAGGAAAGAAGAAAAAAGGAAACTTATTTCACATAAGGCAGGTTTTGCCGATTACAACATATTTGAGGGCCTTATAGGCAACAGGCTTGACAAAACGAATAGACGTCGGATACGCAGATCCAAGAAAAAAATGATAAAAGTCTTTGGATGAAAAGTACTGCTGCAGTGCCAAATAGTGTTACAGTGTCATTGCTACTGTGATGAATAGTAATTTGCTACAGTACTTTGCTACAGTAACTTGCTACAATACTTTTTCCGAAAAGTCTTCTGAAAACCTGCATAAAATTTAGTCTTACAAACACGTTTAATATTAAGACTTTTAACACACCAAACAATGACTTTTTATTACACACACGTGAAATCAGTCTAAGCGTCTGAGTAGTTCAAAGTCAACGGCGATCTGGATCTAGGTGATAATTGGCATCGTCAGAGTCAGAACTGTCTGGGCCATGTTTATCTCTTTTGTATTTGTTCTAGTACCATTGTTCTTCGAGCTAGGATAGTCTGATATCTGGATCTTCAGATAGTGAGGGACTGTCTTCTTGTTTTGCCCCGTGCCTTTCTCCTGACAAGATATCTTCCATAGTGACTGAGTCTTGTGGATCTTGTCGAGGATCTTGATTAGAGTTGGATGACATTTGAGCTTGAGGCCATAATTGGAGCTGAGGCCACGTGGAGCTGAATGACTAATCTTGGGTGCTGGATACAATATCTTGTGTAGGATAAAGATCCTGTGACAATAGTCCTCCCCAAGGGTCTTGAGTGTCGGTGTCCATAGAACAACCTGATTGGTTTTCCCAAAATGCTTTCAATGCATTAATGGTATGTGGATGAAATTTAGGCGTATCCCATGAAAGATTCGTGTGTTGATATGGCCAAATTTCAAGTGGAACTTCCTAATTTTCTACACAAAAAACGTGCTGGAGTTCTTTGTACTCATGTTGCATTAATGTGATAGATTTGGGAGTTGAAATATCAATTCGGAAGATTTGTCAATGAAGGTTGGACTTGAAGGTAGAAGTACCATAATGCAATAATTTATTCCACAAATCACCTAAGTTGCTAAAGTAAAGCCATGGTCTGTGGAAAATTACCGTTGTATGCCTTTCTGATTCATTTCTTGCGCAACGCCTTTGGAAGATGAAGTGATTTTTCCATGCTGCTAATGGCTGAAACTGAGTGAACATTTCCGTCAAAGCTTTCTGGTTTGAGAAATCTCCCATGAGTGCTCTGGACAGAACTTTAATAACATTGTCTGTGGAAAATTCAATGGCAACAACATAAATATTGAGATAATACCAAAACATGAATGAATGGATAATCTGGATTAAGACCATACAATCCTAACATCAATCCGCCATAGTTGCTGAAGATGCTGTAATGGTACTTATATATGTAATACCTCAATTTTTCAGAGAAGTTATTATCTTCAATTTTTCCTGGAACTTCTGAGAGATAGCTGTGAGAATTCCATGGTGTAGCTCACATAGGTACAGTGCGAAATGTTCCTGCTTTCATTAGATTTCTGCGAACACACATGTTGATGGATTCAACCGGCTGCTTGGGTCTGGACAGGAAATCTGCAAGGACATTCTTTTTGCCTGCTATGTGTTTAGCATTAAAAGAATATTTTGAGAACCATTCAGCCCACTTTAACAGCTGAGGATGGGAAATCTGTTCCTGCTTGAATTTGAGCATTTGGGGAAATGAATAACAAACTTCTTGATGCCATATTTGACTGCAAGAATCTCCTTAAAAGTGGAGTGGTAATGCATTTCTGCAGAGGTGAATCTTTTACTTTTGTAAACATAAATGAAGCGCTTACCTTTGATTTCTTCAAGGAGAACACTGCCCAATATTTATCACTAGCATCTGTTTGTAAAATTCTCTTGCCAGCGGAAGAAATTTGCAAAGGAGTAAGATGCTGCAAAATTTCTTTGAGATGGGTCATAGTTTGTGCCTGCTTCGGTCCCCATGGGGGAGCATCTTTTTTCAACATCTTATGAAGATGATATAGTGCTTTAGAGATCTTCGACACGAAGTCTTGGAGATAATTGACAATTTCAAGAAAAACCTGGACTTGGCTAACTGTCAAATTCACATAGGGAAATTTTTGAAATTCTTCTACAAGGTGAGGTCATGGGCAAGAGTGCCTTCTTTCAAATGCATGCCTAAGAATTCGATCTCCTTTTAAGCAAGAATTATTTGCTTTTGGGATAGCATGATCCCGTGTTTCTGGACAATGTCAACGAACTAGGAGAGAAATTTGCAGTGGGATTCTTCTTCAGGACTATAAAAGGCTTCACAAGCTCATTGTGAATCAGAGGGTTCAATCAGACCTTGTGAGAGTAGCTCAGCACATTCCTTCTAGGCCAAAGCAAGATGTTCATGATTTATACTAGAGTGACTAGCTTTTGTAGGATCACACCTTCGCTTTTTTTAAATGAGAGCTTGACAAAGAAGTCAGGATTTTTCCAAAAGGGATTTGAACATGTTTGGATAAACTGAGCATGAGACTTAGAGCAACATGATAAGAGACTTTGGGTAATTGGATTAAGAATTTCTGGTTAGATAATGAAAAGTCTCTGAATATCTATATACTCACGGAATTGGTCACCAAACTATAAACCAATGGGTTTAATCCTTAGCTGGGAGAGCTGGGCAAGAATATCCCAACCAATGATAAGGTCTTTATCTGGGGAATTAGCATCAATGATTTTTGTGGATATGAAACAATATGGGAAGATTTGGAGTGTGATGATTTTGCTACGAAATTTTGTAATAAAAGTATCACCAGAAGCAGAATGAAAATACCTTGTGTAAGACATTCATAATTTTTCTGGGAGTACTTTTACATCCATAAGAGATGCTGCTGCACTAGTACCAATGAGAGCAATGACTTGAATGGGTTTATCATCTTCTGAAGTATGGATTTGGATAGAAATATATGGAGAGTGGAAAACAGGTTGGACATGGAAAGAATCAGAGACAGTATCGGAGAAAAATGCAAAGATATCACCAGAGGATTCATCAGAGTTTGAATAGTATGTTTAAAGAACAAAGAGTGTATCAGGTGAAGGTTCATCTTCGATAATATAGACTCGATATGTTCATCATCCAATGAGATACCTGTAGTGGACGAAATCTTTTGGATCATATAACTTTCTTGGCGCTTTGCTTGGGAACAATTCTTCGTAAAGTGCCATTTCTTGTTACAAATGTAGCATCTGTCAGATTTCTTCTATTTTCTGGAACCAGCAGAAGGATGCCGTTTCTTTCTTCGAAGGAACTTCCACTTGCTTTTCTTGGATCTCCATTTGTCAAAAGAAAACTTTTCAAAGGAGAACTTCTTGAAGTGCTTACGTTTTTTGTTGCCAGCACAAGAGTGATTACTGTAATCTTTTGAGCATTTGATCTTCCAATGGGGATTGTCACAATTTTTTTTTAGAGAACAGTTCTCCTAGAGATAACTCTTAAAGGCTTCTCTTCTGTGGCATATTTCTTCAATGGCAAGGTGGACAAACTGTTGGATTTCTCCAAAAGTGGCATCTGTGGTAGTCTTGTTCTTAAGCTTCAGGGCTTTCTCAACAACTTGACTAATTTCTTTAGAAATGGAAGCCAGGAAAACTGACTTGAGATTATGATCAAAACCAAGCTGGCATAAGAGCTTGATCATTTCTCTAAATTGTCGATCCAAATCTTTTTTGGCCAGGGAACAATATTTTCTTTCAAAGAATTCTTTTTTTTTTAGTTCTTTTGAATCTTGGGGTTGGCCAATAAAAAAGAGATGAATAAGCTAAATGGCTTCATCAAAGGACATGGTTAAGAACTGAAGTTGGTCTCTTTCTGGGGTTAACTTCCACTAATTTTTCAAGGAACTAGTGAATCGAGTGACAAATTCAAGGAGAATATCATAGGTACTGTGTTCTTTGAGATTCCAAGTAATCAACCAAGCATGAAACTCTTGGAGTTTTTTGGCCCATTTTTGATAAGGGATATCATCCAAAGTGAAGAAATTGGACGAATAGATTTTTGAGAATGATGGGTCATGGTAAGGCCGTGAAGGTGGAGGCGAATGTTCTACCTCAGGTTGGTCTTCCATTTTCTCTTCAATGATTGGCTTTGCTGGATCTGCCATCATAATATTTGCTACAACAGACGAAGAACTATAGTCATAAGACTCGGTATCAGGAACGGAAGAAGAGTCACTTATGGAGACTTAGGAGTAGCTGGAGGTGGAGGATGTATGGGTTCCACTGTAGAGATGGTAAAAACTTGATTTCTAAGGAAATTTTCCAAGGGATTAGAAACCATATATGAATGGAAAGGTTTATAAGGTGGAGATGACGAAGGAGATTGTTCTGGTGGAGCTGAAGGAGATGGAAGAGAGGTCTGTTTGCCTCTTCTTTTTTTTTTTTCTTGATCTAACTTCTTAAGACGATCTCGAAGAGAAAAGATATTCTTCTTTGGAGGAGGTGGCGATGTGCTAAGGACAGCTGCAAAGAGTAGGGATCTGAAGAGTTTGAAGAGAAGAAGGATGTTGGCTTTGGTGTTGCTGTTGGGAAAAAGAATGGATCTAGAGCATGCAGATTTCTTTGCTCTAAGAGAGCCTGTTATTCTTACAATATTTGGACCTGGCGTCTGAGCTTCTCAATCTCAGGAGTTTGGTCTTCTAGATAATGGCTGGTAGGGATCTGCTTTGTTTCTATCAAATAGAACATTTTCTGAAAATCTTCCAACATCTTCTTTGAGACAGATGTAGCATGGTCTACCCAATCAAGACGAATAGCAACTGAGTTTATGGCTACATTCTAGGTTAGAGCATTCTCTATTTGCCAATTCAAGACAACTTCCACTGGAGTAGGGCCTTTCTGTCTCCCTTGAAGATCGACATCATTTGGAATTGGGATCTTCGGAGAATGGAAGTATTTCTGTTGCTGGTCAGAAAAACTTTTAACAGGAGGAAATTTGAAGGGTGTTGCGCTTTCTTCAGAAGGCTGCAAATGGGAAAAATCTTCTGGTATGAACATACAAATACTGGGTAAAGCAGGAGTGGTTCGGGTTTAGGATTGCAAGTGTATGGTTCAGGCAGTTTGATAGGGCAAGAATTTTTCTTTACCCATTTGAGGATGGTTTATAGAATGGTTAAGTGATGGGTTTCTTTGGTGGTGGAGGTGGCAGCTTCGGTTCATCTTGAGGACAGGCAAGTGGAGGTGCAGTAATTGGGGAAAGTTTGGGAGAACCATACTCAACCATGTATTGCCAACGGTCATCGTTTTCGCCAAGAGGTCCTATGGTCGGATCACCATCTAGTTACCTTTGGTAAAGAAAATCTTTTTCCTTTTTCTTTTTCTTGGAGGAAGGTTTGTCATCCTCGTCATCTAGATTCGAACAAGAGGGATAGGAATAATCAGCATCCAAAAAATAATGTCCGAATGGGTCCTTAAAATAATGGATAGGTCGTCCATGTGCATCAAAGGATTTGACATGAGTTTTAGGATCAAAGTCTTCCATACTGGCTGTTTCAGTCGGACATGGTGTGAAGCACAAGATGGTGGGAATGGGAATGAGGGGAAAACAGAGGAAGAAGTGTCTTCCTTCTCTTTGACAAATTTGATGGTAACCGTACCATCTTTTTTCTTGGTGTATTGTGGCTCGGAAGATTGGACAGCTCGGAAATTCTGGTGAAGTTTTTCATAGTTAGTCACCCAACTGTCAGGAAGTAATATGGCAAGCTGATCTCTTGGAAGTTGACGAGGGACGTGAATACATGAAGTCTGGTCATTGTCAACAGAGATAAGAAAAGCATCTTCGACACTGGGAAGATTAAGATCAATGGCATGATTTTGCACTCTATATACCATCTGGTTATTGAAGAGTAGCAATTATAGCAGAAGTGGTTTGAGGAGCACCAATGATCTCTAGCTGGACCTTTAGAGTAGAAAGAAAGTTGGGGTCTACTAAGGCCATATTGAAATTTGGGAAGAGGGTAACAAAGACTGTGCCTACGTTCAGAGTAGTCTGAACTGTGTCATTGCAAGCATGCTGTTATTCCAAAAAACGAGTATCAAGAAGAGCAACCCGCGCAACAACTGGCAAGCCTTTTTGTCCATGCAAGGACAATGCTAATCTGATGGCTCCAAAGTGAAGGTGAGTATAATCCTGCTGAGCCCACTGAGCAGGAAACTCAGGTGGAAAATGGAGAGTTACAAACTGCTCTTGCTGCGTAGACATGACGGGGTGCTGATCAAATTTGGTGGACTGAACATATTCTTTAATAGAATGAGGGTTGTGTTTAATGAATCGGATGGGTGAAAAGGATTGTGGTTTACAAAAAAAGAATATGGGTTTATGAGGGGTAGCTGTGTCTCAGAGATTTTTTGATCATTATTCACATAGGATACCTCATAAAGGTAGTCCATTTCGGAGGAAGTGGTTTTTCTGAGTTCAGGTGGTGGAGGAAGTGAAAATGAGGTTTCTAACTAGACAGGAGTTGCAAGATCTGTGGAGGATTCCATGAGAGTATGAGTTTCTTCTTCCCCGTCAGCAGGTCATGAATTTCATATTACTGCTAAGATGATTTTGAGGTACTTAAAGAGGACAAAAGGCTATATACTAATTTACAAACATATTCACGACCTGCAACTAGCAGGGCATTCCGATTCAGACTTTTTTAACTATCAATGTGATGTGAAGTTGACAACTACAAACAATTAAATGTCTAAAGAAAAGTGCAGTATTATAGAAAAGCGTAAACAAAAATCTATATCATCATCTATCAAGAAAGCGGAGTTTGTAGTATACTTTTCAACTGTTATTCATGTTATTTGGCTTTGGAATCTCATTATAGAGTTGACCGTACTTAATTTTATGGGTAGACCCATATATTTGTATTGTGACTATAACTCTGTAGTATTATTCATGAACAACAGTAGAGGTCTCAGGGGTTTAAATATCTGGCGGTCAAGTTTTTGATCATAAAGGTAACAAATGAAAAGGTGACACTACAGTAGAGCTTATCACACAGAAGATATGGCCGCAGACTCACTAACTAAAGGTCTTTGCCCTTGCATATTTGAATCACATGTCACAGACTTAAAAGCATTATGGGATGCTGATATGACATGTTAATTAATGAGCTAAGTAACATCATGAGATGCTGTTGTTCAGTGGAATTTATTTTTCGTTGTCTACTCTAATAAAGTTCATATATGTGTTTGTTATATTTTGTAATATCTAGAGGTGTATCAACTCTATTGCATGCAATAAAGTATTTATGATTAAGTTGATGTTGAATGCATATATCTAAAGGAAAATCTCAAAGCATCGTGTAAACCTTGAGTGATGGCCGGGACATTTATTTTTTGCCAAAAGCATATGTCTCGTTACATGTAAAGCATAGTTAACTATAAAGGTAAGACATACGTTGATTCGTTGGAACCGTAAAAATGCTCTCTCGTGACACATTCAATATCGTGACACATAAGGTTAGAGAATGGTGACTGACAAGGAGAATAACATATAAGATTTTCTCTTTTATTTGAAATGCTATCTATTTGCCATACTACCATATTAAATCCATATCAGTACAGTTAAGAACATTCGTGATCATGGATGGCTCTATGTCTTCTAATGCAGTCACTGGCATAGTTCGGTGCTTAATACTTTATGTGATCGGATTGACTATTGAGAATTATCTCTAGACCAATATAAAGATGCGCATATACAGTACAATTTAAATTAATCTAGTCCAAGTGGGAGAATGTTATAATATATTTTTGATATTCAATGTGGGCTTTATTAATTATTATTGTAAATATGAATTGATCTAATAAAAAAAGATATATATAGTTTCCTATTTATTCTGATGTGCCGCTGGATAGTATGGGTCTAGATAAACTTTATCTTTTATGAGGGGATAAATTTCAATCTCTATAAATAGAGCTCAAGTACTTCCTTTAAATCCTGATGTATGCATAAACATGAGGGGTCGTTTCATTGAAGCCAACGATAAAGAGGGTTCATAGAGGAGAATCTTTTGAGCATCGGATCATGGTAATTCTACATCAAGAACGATAGTTTCGAAACATGTGCGTCAATTCTTCTACTTTATTAATGTGTGATTCGTGAATCTATGCGTGTTGATCTTGGATCGCTGCATATGGATTAGAATTGCAGCTTACATACCACACCTGCTCAATCAGATCGGACCGAAGAGCAAGCACAAAAGCTACAATTGATCTTGCTTCGCGAGAAAGGCAATGAACAGGAGATGCGTCAAGGAAGCTGAGAAGTATTTGGCCTCTAGGATCAAGGCCAAACAAGGTAGCCAACAAGTCCGTGAGGGACTTAAAGAGAAAATGTGTCTTTTCTTCTTTCGACAGCAAGACACCAGCCACACCTAGAATGCTAAGACAAGTTGAACCGGTCGCTGTTGCAGTGTTCGAATCCTTGTTTTCCTTCATACACGCGAAAAAAGGCACTGTCAAGACAATATGCCCGGTCCTCGCTTTTTAAATTTATGCACTCCTCCGAGCGGGTTACTTGTGAGGAGCAAACGACTGTGCTCGGTGAATTCAAGAATGTAGATTATGTATGGCAAAGCTGCAAGCTTTCATCGGCCACAAGAACATGAAATCTAACAATGTGCAGACCAAAGGCATGCAACACGAGCTCAGACAATTGGAGCGAACCATTCAAGATCTTGGGGGAAGAACTTGAATTCGTTGTCCAACGTTTGATCAGAACCAGAGCATCAATTCTCAAAATTTTGAACCATTGGTTCAAGAAGATCTGGACAACATTGAGACAGTACGAAATCTTATAAAGAAATCCGCACTGCGGCTTCAGGCTACATAATTACAGTGTCCACCGTGACTCCGAAACGAAAGCATCACATTGTGAAAGAAAACATATCTTGATCATTTCTCTTTCTGTCACATGTCTTTGCTTTAGGAATAAATTTTACAAGATCAAAAAAATCCTGACTGTAGCATGCTTCAAGATGGTGAACACATCGCCAGTTCAGTTCCTCAATCACCAAAACATAATACTGTCAAAGAAGGAAAGAGAACAACGATTTCGATTCAACCTTATTGGTTCGTGTGTTTTAATTGGGATTATTGAAGGAAAGAATCTAAATGCTTAAGTTTAGGACAGAAACCCAAAGCTGTCAAGATTCCATCTGTCTGGGAGAAGATAATTTAAGTATGCATTGATCATCTCAATGCAATGCACATGATAAGACTCAGACTCGCATCCCTGTGTCATTTTTAATCGATAACGTCTAAGGTGTTAACCTCGTTTCATTACAAGCTTTGTGAATCAAGAGTGCATAGAGAAATTCAAATTTCTCGCTCCTATCAGATTAACTTTATAGGATCTTGTTAATGAGTGTCCTGACACTTTGCTAAGATACCAAATAAAAAAAAATGTTAGTTCTATGCCGTGGGTTGACTTTTCTCGTGATACGTGCAATAAATGATCTGAAAAACGAACATTTTCCTTATTGTATATACTCAGTAAATTTTCTGAAAACACTCCTTTTTATGATCACTCATAGACTTATTGCATTTTATGCGCGCATTAAGCAATCTAAAAGGTGGGAGGAAGTAGTCCTTGGACAAGATTACAAGCAAGCATATCCGTCCCCTATTGATAACAATCATAATTATGTCCAGGGACTACTTCCTCATATTAGCCTAAATATAAAACTTTGCTTTAGGGTAACTCTATGCTTTTTATAACACGATAATAATTAGACAATACTCGCGAATAAAAGGATACGCACCAACATCTTTTACTTGAGGTCAATCCAAAATGCGTTTCATGACTGCCCATGTCGTCGCCCACGGTCAAGAATGGCAGATTTCGTATCACCATGAACATGCAATTGACAAGACAGTGACGTTCCAGGACGACCCAAGTGATAAATCAACGAGGAACTTAGGCAGTATGTGGAAAGATAAGGTTTGGGAAAAGCTTGCTTTTGACATTTACACTTTTGAATTGGTCCAAGCTAGCGGATAATGATCAAAGCCTCACTCGAATCCACCAATTCCACCTTTATGTCCCATCTCAGTAAGTACAGCGGGTGAGTTCAAGACACGTGGAGCTTTATAGGATTAGGGTTGGCAGGTTAGCTGAAATGATTCCTCATCCAAGTGCATCATGCAATCATGGCACTTAGAACCTAATCCCCGTAGAGCTAACTTCTGGAGCATTTTTAATTAGCTCGACTTTAAGATCGTGCTCATTTTGATATATGGCCGACAGGACAAAGTCAAGAATTCATCCTACGATTTAGTGCAGTTAATCGAGATGTCGAGGGATTTTCGGCTCGGAGATCATATATCATATGCTTAAATCCTATCAACTTCTCTAGATTTTAGGAAAGAAAATTAACCATGATACCAATTACCCTAGCTTTAACATGTATTTGGTTTGATGCGTGAAATTTTTTTTTTCTAAATAAGTGTGCGGGATCGCCACCAACTCTTCTAAAAAAATCAAATAACCGAATGAGGAGAGCTGGAAAATTTGAATTCGGTACCTCATCATTCAATAAAATGAGTAATTTTATGGAATCACAGATAATTATTCTAAAAATATTAACCGTTAAATGAAAAACACGATTTAATACTTAAATTTTCGAGATTGAAAAAGTTATCATAACATAATAAGATACTGTTGCGATCTTGTATCACTTTCGACTCGACCATTTTCCACAGGGAGTGAATATGATGAACAGAGAACCAAACAATAGATCCGAGCATATTCTCACTTCACCGGAGCATATCCCCACTTTTGTATATGGTTAAAGCCTCTATCATCTAAAGCACGTCTTGGGAAAAAAAAAAATATTCAAGAAGGTTACTTTTCACTTTACAGGTCATAAGAGATATTAATTTTCGACTCGTTCAATATATGAAGTGTTATTTTAAAAGTATTTAGAACGCGAACGATCGAGATGTTAATTCCCGACTCGTCACGGTGTGTTATTCCAAAAATATTTAGGAGGCAATACGTATCATAAGAACAATTGAGTTATTAATTTTTCTGACTTGTTTTATGTGCAGTGTGTTATTCCAAAAGTAAAAAAATATATTCGATCAAGGTAATTAGATTTCGAATTTTTCCCGTCTTGATATATATAATCGTACGAAAGATTAGTCGCTTTAATCTTTAGAGTGGTTGGACTGACTAACATTGGCCAGTATATATCACTAAAGGAAACTCTCTAGTTGGAGCCTAGGCATGTTGTTTTTACTTTGCTGGAATGCTAATGTTCACCGGTTGTACGAAGAAGAACAAAGCTGCATGGTCGACAACCAATATCCCCGTTTTTTGACTTCAGCGCATTCATGTGGATGAAGCCAAAAGGTGTTTTCTTACAGCCGCCCACGTGTCTTTTCTTTTCTTAATAGTTAGCAAGATGAGGACGAGAAGCTTTAACAAAAGTGAAGCCTAAACATATTTTTATAATCTTAATGCAGAGATATAATGTGAGAGAAAACAAAGAACTTTTTTTGTCGCCTCATACATTAATTTATCCTCCTATATATTGGACCCGGCAATTGGAACACATCTCCTAAGGTGTCGTAACCATCTCACGCACTCCCTCTAGAACCTATCCATGCAAACCAAGAAAATGCTCCTGCTCAAAACCCTAGCGATCCTCTCTCTTCTCTCAGCCCTGACCCACGGTGCCTCCGCCGAGCAATGCGGCAGCCAAGCCGGCGGCCAGCTGTGCCCGGGAGGGCTGTGCTGCAGCAAGTACGGGTGGTGCGGCACCACGCCTGAGTATTGTACGGACGAATGCCAGAGCCAGTGCAACGGAGGCGGTGGCGGTGGGGGCGACGTTAGTGGCCTCATCTCGAGAGATACGTTCAATCAGTTGCTGAAGCACAGGAACGACGCGGGCTGCCCCGCCAAAGGGTTCTACACGTACGATGCTTTCGTCGCAGCCGCCAAGTCCTTCCCGGCGTTCGGAACCACCGGCGATGACGCCACGCGTAAGCGGGAGATCGCGGCTTTCTTGGCCCAGACTTCCCATGAAACGACAGGTGGGGGTTCTTCTGGCTGATAATTAAGATGAGAATGATCAGTAAAGCAAGGACTATTATGTATTACCGATGCAGTAGTTAATCTGTTAACCATGATTTGGTGGTCTGGTCTTATGGAGAAACAGGTGGGTGGGCTAGTGCACCGGATGGGCCATACTCATGGGGGTATTGTCATGTGAAGGAACAAAACCCAAGCGCCTATTGCTCTCCTGATCCAACCTACCCTTGTGCTCCTGGCAAGCAATACTACGGCCGTGGGCCAATCCAGCTCTCATGGTACTTCTTGGCACGATCTTGTAATCGGCCCATTCTTTTGGCCCATCACTAGCATTATTACTCGTCTCGACTGTTTGTCTTGACCACTAACGAAGGTCCGATCTCTTAGGAACTACAACTACGGGAGGTGCGGCAAAGCGATAGGAGCGGACCTCCTCAAGAACCCGGACCTGGTCGCGACCGACGCGGTTGTCTCGTTCAAGACGGCCATCTGGTTCTGGATGACCCCGCAGTCGCCCAAGCCGTCCTGCCATGACGTCATCACGGGGCGGTGGAGCCCGTCCGCGGCGGACAAGTCGGCTGGTCGGGTCCCTGGGTACGGGGCCGTGACCAACATCATCAACGGAGGCCTCGAGTGCGGCCGAGGGAAGGACGCGAGGGTGGAGGACCGGATTGGGTTCTACAAGAGGTACTGCGACATACTCAAGGTGGGTTACGGCAACAACCTCGACTGCTACAACCAGAGGCCTTTTGGGTCGGGTCTCTTTGTGGACACCATGTGAACTTACGGTCCATGGATCGTACAAACCAAAGTTCATCTCAACCATTAATCATGTGGGCTTTGTGGGTAGGGATCCACATAATTAGCGGTTGGCGATGATACGGCGTATAAAATACGCAATAACGTCGTCAGGAGCTAATACTGACTAAGGAAAAGTCATGCTTGTTGACTGTGACTCGTTGTGTGTGTGACAACCAATGAAATAAAGAAGCTTATGGTCTTCCTTTGTCTGGCTACGTTGTCTTGTTGGCTGTTTGATTTCTGCCCAAACCAAAGAATATGCACGAACAGAGTGCTTCAGGAGATTCAAATGCAATTTCTACCGGGACTGTCCCCTTATAATCTCGTGAATTCCTCTGCTTTAAAAGAATCTACTCATGATGTTTTCACGGGGCCTGAGAAAAATTAGATGATTGAGAAGAGATCACCCCGTTTGCAGGCTTCTTGTTGCGCAAAAATGAAAAAGGAGTAGATTATTCTCGACAAACTTGAGGGATGAAATTAAAGGGAGGAGGAGGGAAGGAATCCCAATTTGATTTGATTCGATTCGCGACAGAAGAAGTTGCAACGGATTGTACAGCCAAGCTGAGCTCTTCCTAGCACTAACCTAAACATGAGAGGCTCCTCAAATCTTATTGGAGCATTAACATTCTGCGACGACACTGTTAGATAGATGCAATTCGTGCTCAAAAAACTTTTTGACGGTGCCCATAGACAAGCGATGTGGAACGCACTTATCTACCTACGAGTTACACTGCGCTTTGAATTAAACTCGGGTCAGAAGTTCAGAATGTTGGCATAAGGGGTGTTCAAGCTCTGAAGCCAGGGGCTGTTGAACTGAGTCCAGAAGCTGTCCTGTGTCCAGTCCACAGACATCTTGGGCACTTGCAGCTCCGGCAATTTCTCCTTCCCATTTGGCATTTGCAGTGAAGAGGACGACGCTTTGGTGATCACCTTGTTCATGTCATAATCTTGTGCTGGGATCGTGACGAAACCCTGTACTTCCTGCTCATCTTCTACCTCCTCCAGTAGTTCCTGCTTGAGCACAATGCTAGACGTGTTCATTGACGGCTGAGTGGAGAAGGACGAGGGGGTCTCCATCGGTGAGAACGGAGACGGAGGAGACGGGTGAGCAGAGGCAGTAGGGGCGGCCTTATGCATGCCTTCCTCCATCGCCGCTCTCTGCTCCAGCACTTTCAGGGAGGTGGCCTTCCTGTATATCTTGCACAGGACCATTTCCTGCAACATTTCCAATGGAGACATATGGGAATTGCGTCCACTGTTTTTCAACATTGACTCTGGTGTCTAGACCTTTCTTTTCGTTACAATTGTATCGAATGCTATTGTCCTGTTGGTTTAGGACTTAGGATTTACAGGTCGTCGTGGCCGAATCAAGCGGATGGTTCATGCCCCTTCATTTTTTCTTCTTGGCGATGAGATTGGGAAGTCAAAATCAAAGGTATTATACATTAACAGGATCATCAAAAATTACTTCTTCTTTTTTTAACACTTGGTGGCCAGGCAATCATGTTTTATTTCCACGATAAGTATCAAAACCGTCAACTAACTTCTAGGAAACTTCTCTACAACGTCAGGCTTGGAAATTCCTTAGTAAGTGCCTAAGTGGTCCTGGTTTTGGTAATTGGGACTGTCTTCCTGGCATGATTCAAAGCTTCAAAGACCAGCCTAGTTGCAATTTCCAGGAAAGTCAAGGAAAGAGAAACTACAGTACATCTTTTAAGCCATTTTCGCTTCTCATTCTCTCTTCTTCTTCGGTTTCTTCCCATTGGTTTTCCCGGGGTTCGTCGATAAGCAAGTGTTAACGAGTATTAGGTACATTTCAAGTTCTTGACGATGGCAACATACAAGTAGGGAACATGCTGATCCAATTCCATGCGTTTGATTAGAAAGGATGTATACCTTGGGCGACGACGAGTCATCGGGCAGTCTGTACTCGTTCATGACCCAATCCGTCTTGCTTCCCCGCGGCGCCCTGCCCTCGTAGAACACGAGGGTCTTTCTCAGGCCGAGTACCCTCTTGTGGTCAGACAGACTCACGATCCTCCTGTCCGAGCCGGTGGCCTTCCAGAAGCCGTGCTTGGTGGTCCGGTTCGGCCGACCGCCGCTCCTGTGCTTCCTATCCCTCGGCACAAAGAAGTACCACTCCCGTTCGCCAATCTTCGCCAGCCCTGTTCCATCAAGATTTAATCTCTAACTCCAACCAACTCGCGGGGATTCAGGAACGTACTTAACTAGGTAAATACAACTAGAACAGCGGGGAAACGTGCTGCACGTACCGGGCAATTCCCGCGGGTCGTAGTTGTAGATGTTGAGGTACCCGATCACGTCGAACTGCGGCTTCTTTTTGGAAATCATGTTCCGGAGGTAGAAATCGAGGAGCTCCTCTTCGGTGGGGTGGAAGCGGAAACCAGGGAGTTCGAGCGCCGGCGTCGGCTCTTCCATTGGTACAGGGGCACGTCAGACAACCGTCACTGGGGGCAAGTGTGTAACAACTCTTGGTTTTCTTTTTTTCCTTATGTTTTTCGCTTTGCCCACGTTTCGAAGGACGCTGTGCGGGAGATGTTGCCATTCCTGGATCGTCCAGGGACGTATATATAGGGACTAGGGAGTGAACGAAGTTTAGTAGAATAATTATGAAAAAGAAAAAGAAAAAAGAAAAAAGACTCAGGACTCGAACAGAGGAGGAGAGAGACTTAAAAACGAAGGGATGACCGGGTCATCGGTCCTGAAGGCTGATGAATGATGTTCCCGGGCAAGAACTGAAGTCACTGGAGCGTTGGAAGTTTGTGACGACCGGGGGGGTCTTGCTCGCCTTTGCCCACTTCTTTTGTGGAACCCACGCGCTTAAGAAGAATCATAAGTCTTTCAAGACTTTTAACGGGACGATGGCGACGGGCTTGGATTTCTGCTTAGCTTGACTTTTTTTTTTTTTTTTTAATTATCTCTCCACCCCTCCCCCTTCCGTCTTCTGGTTTTTGGACCCTTTTTTTCCTGGAAATTCCAGACTGAGGAGAGTGCTTGGCCTTTCCTCCAAGCAAATTTCCACCGCATAAGTCGATTTCTGTCACCGTTTTATGGCGTTAGTCTTCCTTCCATGATGAGATCCTTAAGTTTCGATTAACCAGGTCAGCGACCCCCGAGAATTGCACCGAACGAGCGAAGCGATCTGGAGCCTTTGAGTTTCGACAAGTGTGAGGTCTCCCGTATCGAACTGCCGCTCTCGTCTTTTAGCTTTTCGACCGTCCAGCCGTGAGAGGAAACCCTCGTGACATTCGCAAGTCTCGATGCCAGCCAAACATGATCCAATCGTACTGCAGTTGTCGACTCTATTTGGTTGGGGAAAACTAGCCGTGAAGGATATGTTTTACACTTGATTGGTGTGGGCGATTTCATGATCGGTCTAGGTTTTACCTAGAACCCGAAACCTATTCGTTATAACCGGTTCTTCAATTTTTAGAACCTGAAATTTACTTCGCATATCCTTGAAATCTGTCACCAATCAATTCACATGTTTCAAGGTCGATTTCAGGATCTATCCAGATTTCGCATGTGCTTTTAATCAAATGATTGTAATAAATTATTACTTCGGGCGATCCTCATTTACCGTTACAATTCACAATTCACAACTCATATTAAGGCACACGAAGAATATGAAACATCAATAAATTAAAAGTCTTGATCACGAAAATGACCGGAAATACAAGCTCAGACTAAAGGTTCTAAATTACACACTCATGATCGCACGCCATGAAACATCACATGACCATGCGAAGATACAAAACAAGAATAACACAAAAACTCGTTTCAAGTTTCAGGTTTTAGGGACTTGTCCGTTGGAACTTATTCTTCAATTTTTGGAACATGAATTCTATTATGCACACCTTAAAACTCGAAAACAGATCCATGCTCATCGGTCGTTCTCGATTTGATTTTGAACTCACGCTCCCCCATCATGCTTGAAGCATGTGAGTCGCAATGTTTTTTTGAGCGGGGTTTGTGTCCAGAATTCTTAGAACACCCGACAAAACAACAGTTGCCCGTCTCTCGTCAAGAAGAGTAGTTTGGCATTGATTATTGCCATTAAAAGGGGAATCTACAATCTGCAAAAATCTCTCTCCCCGAGCTCTAATTGCTCTGCGTAGGAAACAGTGTTTGACAACAATTGATGCTCTCTAATCCGGATCCTCAGAAAATGTTAGGATTAATATTAATCAAATTAGACCGTCCAAATCAAAATGAATGGCCTGATTTGTTTCATGCCACCTCTTCAAAATTTTTAAAAATTCATGCCTACGTTCTTTTCTATTTTCAAGAGGTGACATAAATCAAATCAGGTTGTCCATTTTAATTTGGACTGCCCAATTTGATTAATGTTACCCCTAATATTGAATTGGCAATGTTATGAGATCCATTTTCGCTGCGCACGTGCTCTCTCTCTCTCTCTGTTTCCCCCATTTCTTCCAACTTTCGTTCGTGCCTAGATTAGGATGTTTGATCTGTTTTGTTAATCTTGGTGAACGAACCAAGTTGGGGTTTCAACCCAATGAAGTGGTAGAAGCCGCAGCCGCCGCGCGCACTGAACGCCAGTAGGCTCGTCTTCACGACCACAGGAACAGAACGGCCACCATTCGTGGTCAGCAATATCAGCAACAAGTGCTCATCTCCCTTTAATAATGTATTCTATTCACGTTTTGCAGCTAACTCTGTTTCCATTGACGAGGAAAACATGACGAAGCTGACGCCATTTGCACCATGAATCCTCTGCGAAAGCAGTGGGACGAGGGAGAATTCGCGTAACAATCCATTCTCACCCCTCTCACTTAAATTCGAGTTCGGTTTCGGAGCCAAAATCCCTCGCCTTTTGACCTCGGACCGACACCGAAAGACGAGACGACGGTTTGAAACGAATCGAGATTCATGGTTGCTTCCCCGGGCTCTCGTCCATGATTTAGTTACGAAAACAGTAACTCCAAAGATCACAGAATTTCCATCTTCGAAGTACTATACTTTATTGAAGTCATGATTCAAAAATCAAAGGTTTCGGGTAAAATTCTCGGAAATCTATAGCCTAATGCTGTATGACGTTCCTAATTGACTCATTTGTCCTCAGTTATCAATTATGACTAAACTTTCAAGGAACGTAATCCTCTCGATTAATTAATTCAACTTGACTCTACAGGCAGGCAGGACAGGTAACATAACCTCCGTTAACTCGTCGGTTAAAAGATTCTCGAATATCTATGCCGAAAGTTGCCAATAGAGAGATGGTGGAGGAGGCGACTCCTCTCACATCGTTTATAACATCCTCATTCATCCAACTTGGATCAAATCTCTGAAAACAACACGTTTGAAATTTTATTCATGCATCATTTTAAATAAAGAAAGATATTTCACTTAATCCAGAACAAATAATCGAGCGTCCAAATTTATCGAAACTTTTTTCCACCATTTTCTTGGTATACACATGAATACTTCAGGACATAGAAATAGGCCGGAGAGGAACATTGGCACCCCTCCAAAAACCCTCAAAACGTCTCCCCCCTGTTCTGAACGGGGTTTCATCTTCAAACTTAAGTTCAGATTACGAACGGCAGAGTTTGGGGGAAAATCCAAATTATTAATTACAAAAAAACCCTAAGTGGGGATCGTACACATTTTACCGACCCATGTCGGAACAAAAGGCAGAAAAGCACTGGGATTACAATTATGGTGACCAGAAAGTGAAATTGATGCGGGGGGCAATGGCATGACATCAATTGTTCTGGCTGTTTAAACATCTCAATCGAACCGAACCAAGTTCATACAGCATTCGTGGACTGATTGGTCTCGGGTCAATTTCCTCACATACCGAAGAAAAATCTATTGATTTTTTATTGGGGACCAAACCCATGAAAATTTGTCCTGCAGAAAAGTTGGGAGACATTTTAGGGGATTTTTCCTTAATTTTTTTTCCCCTAGGTTGTCAGAATCAGGTTCCTGGACAACTCCGCGTTCTACCGTGTGCTCATTTTCATGTGTTAGGAAACTCAGGGGCCAAAGGGACGAATCATTGTCATTGTCGTCTCTTCTCTCTCTCTCTCTCTCTGTGAATACTTTGACTTGGAAGTCTTCCCTCAAGACCCAAAAGAGAGTCTCTTCTCCCCATCCCCTCATCTTCGGTAAATGCTGATCAGCGTGAAGAACTTAAGACTTTCCTTCGCTTCTAGTAAGTAACCACAATCAAACTCCACCAACATTCAGTCTTTCGTCCTCCATCCGTTCCGACGACCAAGCGTCGTGAGGCCTCCGAGATGCTCGCAAAGCGTGCTTAATATGAGATAGTATCGAATTTGAGTATGCCTTTAAGAGGCTTGACGGAAAGTTGGAAGCCAGGCTTCCGTAAGGCTTTATGGTGTTTTTCTCGTAATGGGGAAAGGAAAAGACAATTTGGCAGGAATTGAGAGGCTTTATGTTCCCCTAAATTCGCAGCCCGTTCCGTTGAAAGACACGCAGGACCGGCCTCAAATTTCAATAATTTCTGAATACTTCGTAACCACAAAACTCAGAAAGAGCAACTCCTATTACGATACTAAGCGTATTTAATATATGATTGTACCATTTTGTAAGGCATCGATCTGTCGGTCCGTCAAAAACTGGCTTCGTGAACAATCCCAATTCACGTTTCCAGGACAATCTTTTTAACTAATGAAAAACCTTATTCTAATAGCGCACTAGGACCGATGAGGCAGTAAACTCTACAGGTGGCACATCAGTGGAGGGGGGCCTTCACCGCAATTTCCCCGCATCTTCTTGTCCTTACAGATCCATAGTTACATCATGTTGTTGTCCTTTTTGTTGCTGTTGTTGTTGGGATAGGTCCTAGCTTCTAGTTTATGATACCATTCGAACCGTTGGAGGAATTCAACAGTCGTTGTTTCTTGATGTGCTACAACTCCAGTCGTTGGCAGGAAACATCCCTGTAATGCTTTCTTGCCTGGAACTTAGCCAGAAAAGGGCAATCATTACCAGTTAAGTGTAGCCAAGGAGAAACCCGGGAAAGTTCAAAGATCTGAAGCAGTTTGAAGCTTGCCTTGTTGTGTAGTGTGTGCTGCCCTGCGTATGCCCCTCTAGAGAAATTGCTCGAGAACCTTCTTCCACAGTTTGCCGGAAGATTGAACCCCGGTTTCTGACCGAACGACGTCGTGGTCTTTCTCCGAAGATGTCGGACCCCTCTCGGAGCAAGATCGGTAGGAGGGACCCCAGAGGCACCCTCGAATGCGTTTTGCCTTTTTCGGGAAAATAAGTTGAGCATCTTGACTTTCGGAAAGTTACAGGAATAAAAAAAAAAAACACTCGAATGAGTACGAATATCCTTAAATGTTTTGTTTTTTTGTATGCTGTTTATGAGGAGATCTTATTATTTTTTAATCAAGTCTCTCTATTAGGGGGCAAAAAAAAAAGACAGCCTAATCAAGTCGCTCGAACATAAAATTTGACCGAATTCAGCTAACAGCGCGACATGGATCAAATAGTAAGTCATGGATGGTGAATGGATTAACTTTTTTTTTTTTACTTCATTTTTGTACATCCGCCAGTTCATTATTTATGACGTCTATATCCACGTAGGCAATAATTATTCCATGTCAAGCTCCGGAGTTTCTTAACAGCCACGTAAGCTAAATTAGTCGGATTTTGTGTCGGAAAAACTTGATTAGATATACATTTTTTTTTAAAGAGGTAGGAATTTTGTTAGGAAAAAAAAAATTCAAAGTAAGGGTGACGACAATTAGAAAAAAAAAAAAAAAAGACGAAAGAAAAAGGGGGAGGCCGTTCCAAAAACTTGCTAAAATTGAGGCGTTAATGAGGCTGTCCCCACCCAACGCTTGACAATGGCCAAGGCTTTGGGCCTTCACCACCAAAGCCATTTTCACATGGGAATGGACCTAAACCTTGGAGTCTCTCTTGCAAAAAATTTCTCCATGTGACTGACTTCCAAATCTTCTCTTAGATGGAATCAATTGCATTAAATTCACTCACGTCTTCTATTGGAAAATAAGTCCCTGACAGCACTATCATAAGAGACGATATATAATATCAATCGTAGATCCGTATCACTGCATGTTTTGCACAAAACACTTATTGATTGAGAGGTCGCGCGGTCAGAAATAATCGACGGTATTATCAGGCTGGCGACTTTATTTTACCTTTTCGAAAGAAAGAAAAAAGTGTCAATTTATTATTATTTTTTTTGTCGAAAAAGAGTGAATTTAGTTCAAGTCACCGCAATTGAACAGTTTGTGGAGGCTCTCTTTTAGTAACTGCGATTTTCATAAGTTTTTGATATACCCATGCGTGTATAATCCACACAAGATTATGAGAGTCGAGAGGAGAGGCATGAACACTCTCATTCACGATATTTTTTCACACACATCACATTAAATGTCGAATTGAAAGTGCTAAGTTTTTCGGTCCATTTATTTATTTAATTAGGAAGTCCTCAATGCTAATTTTGTTCATATCACAAATGGGAAAGTACTCCGTGAACGGTGGTTCGCTATTGCAAAACAATGTCGAATGTGAACTATTAAAACTTCAAAACCCGATTGTTTGGCATGAAATTTCGATCAGCTTATTTATTCAATTAGGAATTCCTCAATGCTAATTTTATTCATATCGCAAATGAGAAAGTACTCCATGAACGGTGGTTCACCGTTGCAAAACCATGTCGAATGTGAACTGTTAAAACTTCAAAACCCGATTAATCGATGAAGAACGTTTAGATTCTCAATCTAAATAGAATCTTCTTTTGGAATCACATAGAAAGAATGTCGAAACGCTTTCAAAAAGCATGATTGACTCCAAAAGCTCCAAAAAGTGGGCACCATTGCCGTGAATAAGATTTATTTTCTCAACCTATCAATTAGTGAGGTTGGAGCGTGGAACCAGATGAGCGACAGGAACGTTTTGGATGAACTTGAGGGATCGTGAAGGATACTCCAATGGGAACCAAAGGATAAAGTAACTACCACCTCCTATTAAACACGCACGAAGAGCAAGTTGAACAGATCGCGTTACTTTTTAAGTGAGGTGACCGTAGCCGTAGGTTAATGTGTTAGTCTCCCCCGAAGAATAATTGAGGTGCACACAAACTGGCCCGGACACTTCGATTATAAAAAAAAAAATCGTCTTACTTAAGGTTGTCAAATAAGTGGTACTATCTTTTTTCAGATGAATGAAATTAGAAAATGCTTGTAAGTAAGGTGATTGATACATCTCTAGGATATGGTCATGTGAAGAGAAGGAGCTCTCCTCTCTAGAAAAGAGCCAAACTATTGTCATTCCAGGAAAGAAAATACCCTTTGTAATTGTATGATTTGGTGCCGAATGTTTTGATCTGACATCCAAAGGTTGCGTTTGTCCGTCTTGCACTTTTCTGACAGATGAGATAAGGTCGGCCAAGATAAACAAAAAAAAAAACAATGGATCTTATAATATAGGATAAAAATCTAATGAGTTTCGTTGCCGCTCTTCACTGTCACCTGCCAAGCCAACATTGACATTGCTCCGCCTTGTGGTATGTCTCCCCCAATCATCGCCCAATCACCAACTTGTGGTGCCCAATCATGTTGATCCGTTGAGGAGGTTGCCATGTCCAACCTATCTTGATCCTTGACATTGTGACCCTTGCTACCTCTCGATTGCCTCAGATGCCATCGCTGACCTTGGGCGACACTAGAACTAGGGTTGCCGAAGGTCGGCAATGCAGGGTCGGGGCTCAAGGATGTGTATTGCACTTTTCAAGCTTGGATTTGAGTGTGGAGTAAAGGGAGAGGATAATGGATCTGATACCATAAATGAAGGAAAACATTACAATTCCAGCCCTCCATTCCCTACATCTCCCAAACAATTACCCCTGTAAATAGAGAATGGGGGTTGGGATTTTAATGATTTCCTACCATTATGATAGGGATTTCTTGTCCAAGGGAGAGAGAGGCGAGGGGGTCGGGGGACAGGCCTGGAAGGCTCGACAATAGATTTTGAGATGCGAGCTGCTACATTGATTGCCTCCGAGGGAAAAGAGATGAGTGTTGGGACAATGTTCGAATTATATATCCCAATCCTCGGGTGAAAACATCAAATAGGTCCGTCCCATCAAACGCAGCATTAGAGTAATGCCATCTTTAGGCTTTTGTGGCAAAATCTGGACATCATCGTACGAGAATGAATAGGGCCCTGTCCTTGTATGATGCCATTGGGTACCCGGCTTTGGCTTGGCTTGGATCATTGAGTTGAATGGTCTTAAAACCAGGTAGACCACGCCCATTTCCACCCAATGACCGCATGACGTGAGCCCCTATTCTATGAAAGTCCAAAAATTACACAACCGGAGCATTATAGAGAGAGAGAGAGAGAGAGCGTGTGTGTTTCATATGAAACTTATTACTAAGCCTTCTCATTGAAAACCTCAGCAGAGTACAATTTGTATAACAAAGAGAAATTCGAACAACTGTGCCTATGTTACACCCCAGTCAGATACCCTTGGCCATCTTCTTCCTTTCCCAAATTGTACATCATTACTCTTATTCAATATATGCAGAAGAAATCCCACCCGATCACCCCAAAAAAGAAAAATAAAATAAAGAACGTTATCTATATGATATCTCAACTACATGACGTCAGTATTTGGTAATATAATCAAATCAAGGGTCGGTCCAAAATCCGCATCACCAGCTCCCGTCGTCGCATTGAGCGCAACCCTCTTGTGCAGTATCGGAGATTTGGACTCCTGAATCGTAGATGACCCCGTTGTGCCAATCCGCAGGGAGGACGCTCTTGGCCCAAATCCATTTCCCGTCGTAGCCGGAGGTCACCACGAACCGGAACTGCAATGCCCCTTCGGGGACGCGGCTCGTGTCCCAAACTGCGCCGTGGTTCCTGCTCATGTAGTTCCAATTCGATGAACCAACCTGTGCGTGTGAAAACGAGATGTTACCGACATGATTGGCAGAAAGATTGTTCGTGGATTTGATGAGATAAGGCGTGGGTGGCTCACTTGTGCTATGTCCATGGCCACTATTTCGGTCTGACCGCCTTGGTACAGCACTTTGACGGCGAGGTAATTTGGCTTCCGGCTCGACTCCTCCACCCGCACGGCCAGATTTTGGTCCTTGTAGTCACAAGGGACTCTGCGCGACCGACCGATCGTGAGCGTTGTACGTGTAAATCGCAACTTAATATAAACTTAAGTACTGGCAAAGATCATTTAAAAAAAAAAAAAAGCACGTCTGCAGGTCTGACTGAACCTACAAAATAGAGTAACGTTATGAAGCAATCAATGTGCTTGGTGTCCGTGGCATGGACCCATTGCAATAATTGGTGTCCGCCTGCACCAGAGCCCAGTGATTAGTTGCACCAGAACCACCATCAGAAGAAGAAATCCCCGTGAACAGACGCAAAAAAGAAAAAAAAAGAAAAAGAAAAGGATGTCGTCGCTCATTTGTTTCCTAGTCTCCAATAATTGCCAAATTGCATCATCTGCTCACCTTTTGTAATCAACATCGACAATGCCTTGTCTCAAGATGTCCTGGCTCATCCCCTGGCGAGCCATGGCCGTGAAAGCTCGGCTGCTAAGCACAAAGTCTGTCTTGTTGCTGTGGTTGAGATCAGTCACGATCACTCTAGTCCCTTCTTTGGTACACAGATTCGCGTTCTTGCACCTTATCTGCAGATCCATACATGTTTTTTTCCCTCCAATTAGTCAACAAGGTGTCGCTAACAACATCAAGAGGCATGTAACCACTGTACCAAACAGCTTAATAATTTAGAAAGCTTGGCCAATCACATCGATCCGCGTCGTACCGTGACCGGCCGAGTCTACCGGCGACGATTGATTGACGGAACGGTAGAAGTTTCGAGACGCACCTGAAAGCAAGCACCACAGCCAGCCCCATCTTTGTAAAGGGAAGGAATGGCTGCTGCAAGAAAGCCACTGTTGAAGCCCACAGCCAAAGAGCCATACCCACATGCTCCAGCTGCAAAAAATTTCACCCCACGACATGTCAATCCATCTTAAACTCAATACAAAAACAACATCTGGGTCCGTACCAAAAATAAACCTTCTGCCATAAAATCCATCTGGGTACTGACGAAAAGGAACGACAAGCAAGATCAAGGACCGAGTGCTCACACGAAAGTGCAGAGGCCTTGTTGAAGTAAGCAGCCTTGGACTGGTGGACGCAGCGATCGCAGGCAGTGGCTGATGAGACGATCAGAGAGAGGAGGAAACAGAGAGAGAAGGCCATCTCGATCTTGGTTGTTGCCAGTGTCGAGTCAGTGTCGAATGAAGATTGATGGAGAAATGGGGTACTTATAGAGTGGCGAGTAGTGAGGGAGAGGCAAGAGCTTTGAGAGTGTGTGGACTACAGGTCAGCTTTTTCCGAAAAGGATTAGGATCGACAGTGATTCTTTCTTGGGTCGGACAAAGTTTGCTCCTTGGTGGCGTCTATGATAAGGAAAGACGCGGGGGGGCATTCACTCAGACGCGGTCCTCAAAGAGCGTCGTCAGAAGGTTCACAAGCTTTTTAAAGTCGATCTCGTCAAATAAACCCTCTGCAGATTACGAAAAACCAAATGAAAATCATGGCGTCTCACCGACATTTTGTAAGTGTGAGATAGAGAGCAATGCTTTCTGAGCTAATGAGAGACAGTTCTTTCTGCACTTGCCTTCAAGACGAAGCTTCTTCTCTGTTCCTGAAACGCGTCTTTTCAAAGATTATGCTGAAATTCATCGTGAAAGGAAAGGCTGGATTTCGCCAGAAAATGAGCAAAATTAACTCAAGAGAGAGCATAAACGATCGCTATGCTAAATTGCTAACTATTCAGTGGATTAGTATCTCAGATTTTCAACCCAAAATGGGTTTGTGGTTAACTTTTTTTTTTTTTTTCATAAATAAGGAATTAGCTGCGTGTCGCCCGACTGTCCAGAGATCCACGAAACACCTTAAAAGCACGGCGAACCCAGTTAAATCCAGACTTTCGGATTGTGCAAGCGGTCTCGACTCAAAGCAATTTGCACCCAATTGATGTCCCTTGTTTTTTTTTTTTTTAAATTATCTCTTCGTTTTTCCCACTTTTTTTCCCCTTTTTTCTTCCTTTTGCGTACTTTTTACATCGGCTGAAGCTCTATTTTAGTTGTGATTAGAAGGGAAAAGAAAATGCAGATGGCGATTAATATATGTGGCCGTGTCATGCGTGAGTCATTGTTGTTTGCGTTTATTAGGGGTGACCGGTTTCCGTACATATTCTAATTAAAACTTAGAATCTACCCATCTATATAGTTTCCTTAGTTTCTAGAATTTAGAACCTACCCTGCATATCTTAGAACCTAAAACTTATAATATCTTAGATTTCAAGATCGGTTTCAGGGTACACCCAAGATCCACATATATTATTAATTGAATAATTATAGTGACTAATTACATTTGATGACCACTATCTACTGTTAAAATCTATTAACCGCGACTCATATTTAGATACACAAAAATTATGAAATAATAACAAAGTAAAAATTTCAATAGTAAAGTGTTTCCAAATTATACATTTATCATCGGACATTATGGAATGCCTCAGGATGACGCGAAGACATATATTAAAACAAAATATAAAAACTTACTCCAAATTTCATGAAACCTACCCGTCAAGATAGATTTCTTAATTTTTCAAACCTGAAAATTACCATCTATATCTTGAAACGTAAAACCAATATATTTCCACTGATCAATTACTCCAAATTTCAAATTATAGCGTGAAACCATGGCTACTCCTAACGTTGTTTGGGCAGCCACTGAGGAGATAAGAGCAAAAGAGCGTGCCATCATGCCTTTGTCCACTTGTCAAAAAAGTTTTTAAGAATATTGCCAAAATCCGACAGCTATCAAAGGTAGGCAATGGGATGCCAATAGGAACCTTCTTGTCCTAGAATTTTTTTTACCCACCACCATTAATTAGTCACTGCGAAACTTCACCTTTCTCTCCCATTTTTTTTAAAATTTATAAAAGCACTCAATGATCAGAGCCTATTTCATTTTTATACTACTTAATAGGGTGGGGGCAAGGCAATGCAAGGGAACCCTTTTTAGAAAACCTTATCCGCTCATTGTTTAACTTAATTGCTTATTTGAATTTGAAAGCGATGTATTAAATTCATATGATATTTTAAATAAGAGTTAGAAGCGAGATTATTTAAAAAAAAATCAAATTAGAATTTATGCCGAATATGACCTTAAAAAATTCTCTTTCCTAGAGAACGGTCCACCTCAATTTATGAGAAAGGAAATTCTGATTGGGTCTGCCGACCAGCTTGGTCCTTTTGACATCGGGTTCGCATTGGGAAGTGGGAATATTAGTCAAAGCCAGGCAGCCACTAAAAGTCAAAGATGATGTGTTGGGAACCATTATTGCTCTGTAAATGGTTGGCATCAACTCAAGGCATTGTATTTGCATCCCACTGTCGGAAAGTCATTTTGTTTCCGGCAAAACAACGCCGACGAATTATTCAGTGGGATTGCAAGCTGGACACTCGGAACAACAGACAAACCCAGCAATTTTTAAACTAAACTCTGATTATCTCGGTTAGCAATTAGGGATGCCGCATAGTTTATACAACCCCCAATTCATATTCCATAAGTGGTTGATGTATGAAACCTGAAGTCTCACAACTTTTTTTTTTTTCCATTTTTAACTTGTAATGAATGGCTTTCAAACTATCTTAATGCATATGAGAACTGTACATCCACCCCCGACCCACCTGCCGGATCTGCAAATCCGACCGCTCTGTAATAGACAACAGGAGAGATTTGAGAGTGAGGTAGTTGAATCTGATAAGAGATGGGAGGATGACCTAAGCAATTCCACATTCCCCAGAGGGAGCATCAGCTTCCCTTCTCCGATAGGATCGCCACGAGCTCCGATCGAGCTTTCTCTAGAGCGTTCGACAAGTTCTCGGGCTTTCTGCCTCCGGCCTGAGCAAAGTTGGGCCTCCCACCACCTCCTCCACCGCACAATTTAGCTATGGGCCCGATAAACTTCCCAGCTTGGATTCCCAGTTTGACAACTCCTGGAGTGAACGCAGCAACCAAACTCACCTTTCCTTCACTTGGACTCGAGCCCAGCACTACAGCTGCCGGATCTTGTAGGCTATCAATCAAATATTCGGCCGCACTTTTAAGTGAATCAGCGTCAGTATCGTCCATAGACTCCACCAGTACCCTGAAGTGGAGACGATTTCATTATGTTCAGACAACGACAGTCACAAAGTGTGGTGCACAGCACTATCCAGCTCACAGACCTCACAGAAATCATGCAAAGTGCCTCTAATGATGACATGAACGTATAATCGTCGTGGCAAATCATCTGTTGAGCAATATCAGATGAAAAGGCGTTGCTTTCATAGCATAAAGAGTTAAAAACGAACAATGAGCACAATGATAAAACATTCACGAGTGAGTAGAAGCCACTAACAACATATGCAGTATGAACATTCAGAGACTAATCGCTGAGGAGATATTTAAGGAAATAACCTTCATGTCAAATTTGAGGAACAGACTAGATAAACATGATTACCTGATTTCTTTCGAACTGCCCACTAATACTGCTTTGCTCCCAATGGTCGACGCTTTATACACAGCAGCCTTGGACCGCAATAAAGAAACTTCATTTCTCACCATTCTCAACTCCTCTAAGAGATTGTCTACCCTGGTTGTGACCTCTTCAGCTTTCACCTTAATGAGAAAAAAGTTATTGGGCCTAGTTGGTCCCTATGCGCCTTTGGAGAAGTCATATAATTTTGCAGAGAGTAATAAAGAATTGACTTTTTTAACTGGCTAAAAGGAGCAAACCTTGAGATTGTTGCACAACTGTTTCATGTAGTAATCTCTGGAATTGACATACTCAATGAAAGCTTCCCCAGCAACGGCTTCTATTCGCCTGATTCCAGATGCAATACCCTGCTCGGAGATTATTTTGAAGCCTCGAATTTCTGCTGTGTTGCTGACATGGGTCCCACCACACAGCTCCATAGATATGCCAGGAACCTCTACAACACGTACCTATGGCACATCAGATGACAAGCAATACAATTAAGTTCCCTGTGGTGTGTTCAGAAGTCATTGCTCCCAAAACAGTGAAAAATGATGTCCACTAGAAAAGTATTTGTACTTTATCAAGTTAGAACCCACTGTCAATATGCATCTCATTTTTAGTCACCACTCAAAACTTGGAAGTATGCATGATAGGGTAGTAGTAACTCGCACAGCATCTCCAAGAATCAAGCGCGAAAAATGTAAAAGTTTGGTAAAGCTCTCCACTCTGACTGGAATTCAGTAGAGGTGGGGATAGATTTAGGTTCTGCATGTAATCAACTCCAGAGACCATAGAGATAGTCGCAGCAATGAAGCACCTCCCTCGCTCACCAAACGTTATGTAAAACCATCTTTTAACAGAAGCATACATCAGACAACATGCCTCAAAGAGAAGCAAATGTATTGCAGTCTCCAAAAGCAATACAGAACACTTTCATACCTCTTCACCATACTTCTCTCCAAACATTGCAATAGCGCCGGCCTCTTTTGCTTCTGTAAGAGGCATAATTTTAGTTTGGAGAACCGCAGCATCTCCAATCCAACCATTTATCAGTCTTTCGATCTCCAGGATCTCATCGTCAAGTAGTGGCCGGTGGAAGTTAAAATCAAACCTCAAACGATCAAAGGCCACCAAAGACCCAGCTTGTGATGTTTCCTGGCCTATCACCTTTTTAAGTGCAGACTGTAGTAGATGAGTAGCAGTATGATGAACCTGCCAAAGACTAAGCAGTTTAAATTAGAAGCTGGAAGATTTCCTAGTAGAGAATTCATGGCAAATAATAGGACGTCTCCATCATTCAAAAAAGGGTTGTTCAGTAAATACAAGACATAGCATCAACTTTGTGCGTATTTTATGGAAAATCAAGATTAAGAAGAAATAAGGATTCAAATCCATCCATCTTAATAGTTCAGAAATCCTTACAGGCAAGCATAATTGCACACAATCGAGAAGTACCTTAGCCCGCTGCCTCAGCTTCGGATCCACTTCAGCTTCCACCTCTTTGCCAACTTCTAAAACTCCCTCCTTTATAGTGCCTTTATGAACAAATAAGTTACCCATAGATTTTTTAACATCTCTGACCTCCACCACAGTTTTCTGTTGATTCTCACCATCAGAAACACATATTAGACCATGATCTGCAATTTGACCACCAGATTCGGCATAGAACGGAGTCTTATCAAGCAAGACCTCTACTTCACTTCCCTCAGGAACCTGAATGACTGATTTTCCGTTCACCAAAAGGCTTTTAATTACAGCTCTAGCAGAAAGGGTATGATATCCTAAAAATTCGGTATCAGGAACATTAGCTGTAAGGTCAGCATCATCTCCAGCCTCAAGTTTAACGGCATGGTGTGCAGCTTGTGATCGACGCCTTTGTTTCTCCATTTCAGTATCAAAGGCATTCATGTCAACCGTAACACCATTCTCTTCAGCAACTTCAGCTGTTATTTCTACTGGAAATCCATACGTGTCATATAATAGAAATGCATCTTCGCCTGCCAAGCTTGGTACTGTACCCTTTTCACGAGCACTTGATAAAGCATCAGCTATCATAACTTCCAGTAACTCTTCTCCTCTCTCCAAAGTCTGGACAAAACGATATTCTTCCCTTTTTATCTCCTCGAGTATGCGAGGTGCTCTAGCCTTCACCTCTGAATCAATGTGAGTACCCAAATCTATAACTTTTTCTGCTATAGCTGGCAAAAATGCTCCTTCAAGATTTTCTCTGCCATCACCCCTTATTCCTAGTAACCTGCCAGTACGTACAACCCTCCGAATAAGACGCCTAACTACATATCCTCTTCCTATGTTCGATGGGTTCACTCCATCCGAGATAAGATATACAATTGCCCGCATATGGTCCCCTATAATCTGCAAAATAAACACGTGATATGAGCACTCCTTGAAGAAAAAGGTGATCAACGTCCTGTAAATTAATTCAAAAGACCGAATGGCACTTAAAAATTGCTACTGATACAAACTTTGAGCTTCAATTTTGTTGGATCATCTGCAAGGCCATATGGAATATTAGCCAATTCTGATGCCTTCTCAATTATAGGATAAATCAAGTCTGTCTCATAATTGCTGGGAACCTGGAAGAAAAGTTTGCGCTACAATTAGAAAATATTTGGACCAAATGTAGTAATTTACATGTTAATTAAGTGAAGTCAATTGAATATTTATCAGTGGTGTTGCCTGTGGTATTTACCATCTGAAGAATGCGAGCAACCCGCTCCAGTCCCATTCCAGTATCTATGTTCTTCTGCTTTAATGGTTCAAGTGACCCATCATCTTTTTTGTTATATTGCATGAATACCAAGTTATAGAATTCTATAAACCGACTATCATCTCCAAGATCCTGCAAATGAAAAAAAAAAAAACATTAAAAAAATAAAAGTAGGGCAAACATGGCAACAATAGTAATGTTCCTTAAAAGCAATCTATCACATGGATCACACAAATCTGTCAGTAAATCCTCGACATTCGAGATAACCAGTTATTTCAAGGATAGTACCGCATCAAAAGTTCCCCTCTCAGGATGGAAATCATAGTAAATCTCAGAGCAAGGACCACAGGGGCCAGTTACTCCACTGGTCCAAAAGTTGTCATCTTCACCCATTCTCTTTATACGATCAGCAGGAATGCCTACCTGGGGCAGTGCCAATACATACATATCATGATACATAAACATCACAAGAGTGTTATCACCATTTCTAATGCATTTCTAGCAGAGATGCTGGTGTGATTTAGTTCAATTGCTACTCCTAATGGCAAGCATAGATCATGTATTTTTTCAACATCAAAGTTCCTGCCACAGTGCAGTTAGAAGAAACAATAATGCTTCAAGCATCATATCTGGAGAAAGAACAAAGTAATATAGATGATACATTCATCATCTCTGCGATTGTATCAACTGAAATAATAACGGTAGCAATGAATGAAAAGAACCAGACAAAAAGTAAGCATTCATGACATTTCTGAAATTTTAGAAACTATAAAAAATGTAAAGAAAATGCCACGTGTACATTAAATATTTAGAAAAATCGGTTCACCGGCACCACGTCACAATTTCCGGCGGCCACCTCACTTTTTCCGACGGCCATGTCAGCGGGTGGCACTTAAGTGAACACTTTTTCAAATTTTAGGCATTCAAGTGCGCACTTTGAAAGTTAAGACACTTAAGTGCACACCGTGCGAAAGTTAAGGCACTCCAGGTGTACTTTTCCCCAAGTATGTCAAATGAATTTCAAAAGAAAATAGTTCGTATAGATAGAGTTGAAGGACGAGAATATGATTGAACAGAAAGAATGGTTGTGCAGGTGCTATAATCAAGAATTTCACAAAAACATACTTCTTTATGCCATATCTCAAAAGCTTCATCATCGTCTTCAAAAACACTGATCCACAACCTCTCAGCTGGCAATCCAAACCTGCAGGGGGAACCAAGCCACAGATCAGCATTCAACGGGTACATTCATATACCTTTAAGTGGTCAGTAGCCATGTAAAAACGTTCATCCATACTGTGCTATAGAAAGCTCCCATGCCCACTTAATCGCTTCTTTCTTAAAGTAATCACCGAAACTGAAGTTTCCAAGCATCTCAAAGAAAGTATGATGCCTAGTTGTTCTGCCCACATTTTCCACATCATTTGTGCGTATGCACCTCTGAGCAGTTGCAGCACATGGCACTTGTCTGGGAACCTGCGCACAATACCCACAGTTCTACGTATAAAAATTATATCGAACTTAAGGAAACTAGATTCAGATTTGCTTTGAATAAAAATGTGAAACCTAAAATTCAAGGATATCTGCAGGAAAATTGATACACACATATATGCACGCTGTGATACAATTACTCTATTCTTCTGCTTCTCATTATCTATCAAGTTTCCATTACCCCTTCAAGTACATGAGATTTAAGTATTCCAGTTGTAGTAACAAGTAGGGATCTTTAAAAAGGTGGGTCGTAATTTCCTAAACGAAAAGCTATCCATCTATAAATCTTATAGCTGATAAAAAAGCAGGTTATACTAGTTTTTTTTTTTTTTGGTAAAAGAAGGTTATACTAGTTGTTTCCCAAATAAACCTTTAATACCATATAGCATGTCACTCAAGTAAAAGCAATTATACATCTTCACTGCAGGAAAAGATACGAAATTGTTGATTCAAATGGTTCAAGCCACATTTTGAAATTGTTCAAGTTGATATGCCTGACGTGCCTTTCCAAGGAATATAGGCTTAAATTGAAGCATTCCGGCAATAGTCAATAGCACTGTGGGATCATCTGGCACCAGAGACGCACTTGGAAGTACTTTGTGACCACGTGAAGCATAAAAATCAAGAAATCGACGGCGTATAGAATCCCCACTGACTGAAAGATCATTGGGTTTCTCCCGTATTAATTCCTCTGTTACTGGCTGCACAGATGCTGAAAGAGGCATGATCAATAGGTGGAACATGGAAGATGGAGAACAATAGCCAAAGTCACTAGAAAAGTTCTGGAAAAAAGAGGTATACAATCGAGCACCTTTTCCTTTAATATGTGAATCGTGCCCTCCCTTTAGATCAAAGTATTTACAGGATATTATACAAGGTGAAATGGCAAGAGATCTTCTAATGAGGCCTGCACAATAAACAGCTTCAAATTACCAGGTGTTGCGTAATATAGTAAGTTACAGCAGTGTAAAACACATAGAATAGTTCGTAAAATCACAACAATGAAGCTTCATAAGCAGAAATGATCGCTAAAATTACATTGCCAAAGCAACGGAAAAAGAACGAGATAGAGAAAGAAAGGCCTCAGGTTCTTCGTCACTTCCAATTCCATCGTCTTCATCATCAATATCAATAACCACTGCTGCCACTTAGCCTTTTCACAAAGAGCAATAGAGCAAGAAAGGCCTCAGGTTCTGCCTTACTTCCCAATTCCATCCTCTTCATCATAAATAGCAATAGCCACCAGTACTACTTACCTTTTCATGTTGAGCCCAATTTGCGGCATGTTCCGTCACATGTCACTTTTTCGAGTTGGTCTGGTAATCCCTTTTACTAGAGAAAACGCTTGTATTGTCAGATGAGCCCCTTATATCCAGAAACCACAACTTAAGTCCACTTCAGAACATGACTAATGAGAAGTATAACATGTCCTCTTCAACGAGCTTAAGCTCAAGCTTTTGAAGTAATCAGTTACTCGATTAAGATCATAGGGAACTACGCGGTATGTGAGTACATGTTGATACTGAGAATGGTACAAGGCCAAAGAGCAAACATCTTCCAGGCAAAACAATCAGATAAAACTGAAGGGCTTATCGTAAATTATTGACTCATGGAAATTTTGCTGCTTCGGTAATCACCCACAATTGTTTTGATTCCGTATCACCCCCTTTTGGTCAAGTAAACTACTAATTGAATCATAGCGAGTTCAAAAGAGAAGTAAAAGCAGGGGATGAATTCCGAAAGCAAGAGATATACCGGTCGAATGGACAGCATGAGTAGTGGGTCGGATGGGGAAGGTGAATTTGGGGAACAGGCTTGATGTGCCGTGCACAGATGAAGGCAGCTTCAGCCCTTCCATGGCCTCTCTCCCTGTCACTCACTCACTCAGTCACAGTGGGACTCATATGCTGCTTCAGTCCAATTCAAAGTTTTCACAGGGAAAAAACGTAGCTTTTGATTCGTCAGGAGTTGAAGAGAAGAGTGGACAGAAGGAGATAAGCCTGTTCTGAGGTGGACACTCGCTGAGATGTTTACTGCAGAAACGAGTCCCATGGCCATGACCCCAAGAATTGTGGGCACAAGTGAGCCACAGAGGCGAGAGACCAAAGGCAAAAGGGGAGGGCCCGAGGGGGACTCCCATCCCTCCATCCAATGTCTTTGAAAAACTATTTCTTTTCGACTTAAACGATTTTAAGCCAGAAAATTTTTCCATATAAAAGCTTTTTCATGAGAAATAATTGGCAATATTATGTTTTTTTTTTTGTCGGAATTCGCAAGATTATGTCTCACACAAGTTTCTTCAACTATATATTTTTTTACCTTTTATGTGTAAATTCTCAGACATTTCGACATTTAGTTGATATAAAATTGAAATATACACATGCTATGCTTGCACAAAGTGAAAACAAAGGAAAAAAATAAAATGGACGAAGTAGATAATTACTCTTTTCATATGAAATATTCTCGTCCCTTTTTTTTTGTCAAAATAACGTTTCATTCATTTTTTTAAAAATAGAGCGAAATATCGCAGTCCAATTACATAAATATCTATTTTTCATCTAAACAAAACAAATTTCAATAATAAGATGAATCATCAGAATAAAGATATGTGTGCTCTCCTCCCATTTCAAAACCTGTATTTTTATCTTCCCGACCTAGAAATACCCAGTTCGACCAAAAAAAAAAAAACTAGAAATACCTAATTTACTATCATGCACACCCAAAAAGAAATACTCCGTTCCTACTCTATTTGCATACCCCTTCTCTATTTTACATTTTTTCTGAATTTTTTCTTCTCTTTTAATTTTCTTTCCTTTTTCTTCCCTTTCATTTTTTTCCTTTTTCTTTTTTTCCTTTCTTTTATTTTCCCTCAACCAGTTAGCCGTGGTTGACGGGGGCCGCAAGCCCTCACATTGGCCGACGAGGGCCATGATGGTCGCCGGCCCACAGTGGAAAAAAAACAAAAGTATTATAAGAAATTTAGAAAAAAATTTAAAAAAATTGTAAAATCCATGTTAGCATCAATTGTGATCAAGACACGTAGGACAATCGGCATCTACATCAGCGATTTCTTACCAAACTTAGCTGCAAAGATCATATTGGCAAATTATCTAAAGCTTTAGAATTGAATTTGTCAAACTGAAAAGTTTAGCACCGAATTTCCTTAGTAATTTTCTTTCGCAAGCGACCCGAGAATGCCCTTAGATTTTGGTCATGTTAACGTTTGTGGCTCAAAGTAGAAACATGGAATCACAAACGTACAGCAAAATATTTATCAGGATGCAATTAGAGAGTGAAGTTCACAAAATAGTGGGTCTAATTGACATAGGAGTTGACTGGATTCAAATTGTCTCCACTCAACGGAGAAAAGTACGCTAATCATAGGAGTGAAGAACCTGTTTTCGTTAGAATCTGACGAACTAAACAAAATATGAACTGCAATTGTCCTTCGATTATCTCATCATTTACATCCTAAAAGCCTCAATACATGAAAAGGCAAAAGTATAAATTCAAAGCTTCAATGACTACACACTAGCAATGGTTGTCTAGTGTGATCCTGCTGGAGATGGTGAGGTAATGAGCAGGTGTTGGCTGTAATAGACGTAAGGAGAGCCTTCTCGATTTCGGCGTCGGCATGCCGCTGGATCATTGAAACTATGTAGTCCATGAGCATGGCGTCGCACGGCAAAGTGATTGGTCCATTGCTTGGCAGCCCGAACTCCTCCTCGGATAACTTGAGCAGCTCTTGAATGACGCGGTTGTGCAAGTACACAATTGGAAACACGTATCGCTTTCCGTCGATCGAGTAGACAACGAAACGTCCTCTATGAGCTAGCACTTCCTCGCTCCCGTAGACTTGTGGAAATGAGATCCTTTTCCTTCTCATGGCAGCTACTCTCTGCCATTTTCTTGCAATCTTGACCAAGTGCTTCGGGCTGATCATTTTCTATGTATTGTGATGTGGATGAAGAATCAATAGGAGATTTTTGTTTCTGACCTTGAGGGCTTTGAAAAATGCCAAAGCTGTTGAGTTGAAGATAATGGACTAACTGGGGTCGGTTAAATAGTGGTGCATCAGGAGGACACTGCTTCCATGTGATTTGTCTGGCAAGAGAATGTTAGGGGCGGGGCGATGTCGGATCCAGTTAGGCCGTCAGTTCATCTCCCAGCAAGTACAGCTCCGTTGCTTGAGATGACCATAGCACCTGCATTGCACCAGCATAAGAATGATGAAGCGGAACTGCAGAATCCTTTTATTCACATGAGATGTTCTGTGCTGGGCAGACAGTTTGGTGGTTTGTGAGTGAATGGATTCGATACATTACTGCTGGACACATGATGTCTTAAGCTCGCACCAGACATGTCTTAGAGCATGTGGCTCATACTCGCCGAGTCTCATGGTTGTTCCTAGCTCTTGGTGCAAATCATCAGTTCATAATGCTATATTTAATACTGTCTTCTCCTCGCAACCCGACAAATTTATGTGCTTGAAATTTCTGAATTTTCTGGGTCCAGCAGCATTGCTTGCCAATGTGACCAGGAGTTTCTCATGAATTATTCAATTGTCTGTCGGTATTGATAATACAAGAACCGGCAGGAACCGATATTGGACAACTTTTCCGTGACCTTCGGCAATTTGTGGTTGATCTTGTGAGTTGCGGTTAATCTAGTGGACAACCAAACTGATCTGGACCCTACCGTGTAGCCAAACTCACTTGCAAAAATAGCAAGAGAATCCTTCTCTTCTCTGTTGTGCAATCTAGTCCTAATGAGCCCACCCCACAGAACCAAAAATCTTAACCCGCTATTAAGTTGTTCTCAACATGACCACATGGCTTTGCTTACCATGTAACTTCACGTTGGAAAGAGACACATTGAATGCCAATTCGTTTGCCCTCTCAGTGTAAAAACTCATGAAACGCCAACACTTTCTGCACTACTAGAAATAACATTCAAATTCAACAGAAAGCAAGTTGCACTTATTGTCACACTCCAATCTACAAGTAGAAGCAACATGATACGGCCGTCCTCACATCCGAAGGGACGCGGACTCATACACATAAGCCGGTATAGTTCTATGCATCTGTGCATCTATCATGTTACAAAGTTCGGACCTAAGTAAATCCTTAAACTGCTTTATCTTAATTTTGGGATGTAAAACTTCAGGGATGTTCCTAGTCAATGGGGAAGAAAAATATTCGTTTGACAATTAGGAGTGCAAGACGTGCTTGCATCGGCATGTTAAAATAAGGAACGCATCCATGAAGTCCAAATTGGTTATAGGATCAGAATTATGAAGCCCATAAAAAATCATATGCCAAAATCCAACTCTCAAAAAATTCTTGCCGATATCGCTCATTCTATTTGCACATAGCTTCAGAATCTAAAAAGGATTTGAGATGAATGACATGGACAAATCATTGATCAGTTCAAATCTGTCATACACTTATCGAGTATCCACTATATACTTTTACAAATGGTGCCGGAACACATCTATTAAAATTCAGTATATAATATGTGTCGCCATGACACATAGGACAATCAGCATCTACATCAGCGATTTCCTACCAAACTTAACTGCAGAGACCATATTGGCAAATTACCTAAAGCGTTAAAACTAAATTTGTGATATGAATAAACTTAGGATTAAATTGGCCGTCATACAATAAGTTTAGAGCTTTTTTAGTAATTGTCTTCGTAAGCAACCTAAAAGTGCCCTTAGACTTTGGTCATGTTCAAGTTTGTGACTCAAAGTATAAACATGGAATCACAAAAATACACACACACACACACATATATATATATATATATATATATATCCAATGTAACTTGGCTTGTTAATGTTTATCAGGATGCAATTAGAGGGTAAAAAGTTCACAGAATCGTGGGTCTACTTGACGTAGGAGTTGATTAAAATCGAATTGCCTCCACTCAACGGAGAAAAGTACGCTAATCATAGGAGTGAAGAATCCGTTTTCATTAGAATCTGTCGAACTACAAAGTATGAACTGCAATCTTCCTGCAATTCTCTCACTATGTACATCCTAAAAGCCTCAATGCAAGAAAGGCAGAAGCATAAATACAAAGCTTCAATGACTGCACACTAGCAATTGTTGTCCAGTGTGATTCTGCTGGAGAGAGTCAGACAGTGAGCATGTGTTAGCTGTAAAAGACATAAGGAGAGCCTTCTCGATTTCCGCATCGGCACATCGCTGGATCATCGAAACCATGTAGTCCATGAACATGGCGTCGCAGGGCAAAGTGATTGGTCCATTGCTTGGCAGCCCAAACTCTTCCTCGGATAACTTGAGCAGCTCTGAAACGACAGGGTTGTGCAAGTACCCAATCGGAAACACATATCGCTTTCCGTCGATGGAGTAGACAACGAAATGTCCTTTATGAGCTAGCGCTTCCTCATCTCCATCAACTTGTGGAAATGAGATCCTTTTCCTCCTCATGGCAGCTACTCTCTGCCATTTTCTTGCAATCTTGACCAAGTGCTTCGGGCTTGTCATTGTCTCTTGTGGATGAAGAAGAAATAGGAGATCGTTCTCTGATCTTGAGGGTTTTGAAAAATGCCAAAGCTGTTGAGTTGAGGATAATGGACTAACTGGGGTCTGTTAAATAGTGGTGCATCAGGAGGACACTGCGTGAATGGGAATCACCACTTGATGGGGCAGATCCATGTGATTTGTCTTGCAAAAGAATGTTAGGGGCGGGGGCGATGTCTGTTTCGGTTAGGCCATCAATTCGTCTCCCGGCAAGTACAGCTCCATTGCTCGAGATGACTGTAGCCGCATACGAATAATAAAATGGAACTGTAGACTCCTTTTATTCACATGATATGTTCTTTGCTGGGCAGACAGTTTGGTGGTTTGTGAGTGAATGGACTTGGCAAGTTTAGGGCAGGCGCAATACATTACTGTTGGACACAAGATTGTCTTAAGCTTGCATCAGACATGTCTTAGAGCATGTGCTCATATTCGCCGAGTCTCATGGTTGTTCTTAGCTCTTGGTGCAAATCATCAGTTCATACTGCTATTTACTACGTCTTCTCACATACGTCTTCTCACAACCCCGACAGGAGGTGGGAAGACCCAACTATCACCTATTTATGTGCTTGAAATTTCTTAATTTTCTGGGTCCAGCAGCATTGCTTGCTAATGTGACCAGGAGTTTCTCATGAATTATTCAATTGTCTTTCCGTATTGATAACGCAAGAACCGGCAGGAACCGATATTGGACAACTTTTCCGTGACCTTCAGCAATTTGTGGTTGATCTCGTGAATCATGGAGAGAATGGGGTTAATCAAGTGGACAACCAAACTGATCTGGAGTCTGGACCCTACTGTGTAGCTAAGGTCACTTGCAAAATAGCAAGAGAAACCTTCTCTTTTGTTGTGCAATCTTGTCCTAATGAGCCCCACAGAACCAAAAAACTTGACCCTCCTTATGAAGTTTTTCTCAACATGTCCACATGGGTTTGCTTACCATGTGACTTCACGTTGGAAAGAGATGCATTGAATGCCAATTCATTAGCCCTCTGAGTATAAAACTCGTGAAAGGCCAATACTTTATGCACAACCAGAAATAGCACTCAAATACAACAGAAAGCTAGTTTCCTCTTCCGTTTGAGAATTTCTTGGAGTTGAACAAAATGATAAGCACAAAGAAGCTGATTCAAATGGCAAGGAAGTGGCGCAAGATGGCTGCAGTTGGAAGAAAAAGAATTTCGTTTCCTCGGACGAACAGCAAGTCCGCTTCAGCACCTGCGAATGGATCATCAGTTGCTCAGAAGGGTCACTTCGTCGTCTATACAACAGATGAGAGGCGCTTTGTGATCCCTCTCTCATTTCTCGGCCACGACATAGTGACGGAGCTCTTTAGAGCATCGGAAGAAGAATTTGGGATTCCATGCGATGGTCCAATCATGCTTCCGATCGATGCACTATCTATGGAGTACATAATTTCATTAATTAGAAGAGGCTTGGCTGAGGACGAAGATAATGCTTTGCTTCTGTCGTTCACCAGGCAAAGCTGCTCATCGTCCTTAGCTTTCAATCAAGCATTGGAAAACCCGAAAATTCTTGTTTGTAGCTGACAGATATAGCACATACCAGTACTTACTAGATTAATGAGAGTAGTTTTGCAACAATATATGCACTATCCTAGCTCATTTCCAATTGGCTTAGACCATCATATCACTTTGTGGGTGATGGTTTTGGCTTGGATCATCATGTTCTGCGCCACGGGTCCGTGCAACCAAAGAGTACACAGGCTCGATTTTACGGTATCTAATCGAACCATACTGTTACTATTCAAATGTTTCGGATCGGTCTAGTCAGCTTGGTTGCCAGCTTGAGTGGCCATAGATCCTACGCAAACGGTTCAAGATCATCTCAACCCCAAAGGGGATGCTTGAAGCTTTTGGGTTCTTAATCACTACCAGTGTCTATGTTATGTTCGCAAATTATACACGAGTGCTTGATTGTCACAAGCCCCAACGTAAAGCACAATCTGTGCTGCTCCTTCCATCACCGTAGGCATGTTCATCAGAGAAATTAATGCAGATGATACTGACATCCTAGGGAGAAGTGACAGGATAGAAACCATCCCAGTGATAACAGCAATGGCCTGTGGATCTTGCACACAACATACTTTGACAAATTAACATACCACCCCTCTCACGTACGAATCGGATTAGGAGTGGCGTGTGGAATTTGACTAACGTGGGTGGACGCTGGACGGCACAAATGAAAAAGGGCAGAACCTGGCTCTGCTCAATTGTGAAGGGCGACCGCATGCATATAAATTACGTTGTCAAACAATACGAGATGTTTCAATGCTAATTGATAAGACACATATATTGCTTGTTTGGAAGCCCTTCTATTAACTCCCAGAACGGCGGCAGTTCATGTCTTGCACTTGCCTAAATCGCAACATGTCCTCCTTTTCACTCACGTGGCCAGAAACTTTCCTTCCTAATCATTTGGCACAGTAGACCAGAAAAGCACGTGTTTCTTTTCCTGTTTAACTTGAAACCCAACCCCCCCCCCCCCCCCCCCTCCAATCTACGAGCATGAGCAATATGATACGGCCGTCCTCACATCCCAAGGAACGCAGACTCATGCACATAACCAATATTAGCCGGTAATAGAGATCTATGTTTATCCAGTTATTTTATAACGAATCTCGGAACTAAGTAAGTTCTTAAACTTATGTATAACTCCAGAGGTATTCCTAGTCAATGGGAAAAGAAAAATATTTGTTTGACAATTAGAGATGCAGGGCGTACGGGCACTGGCGTATTAAAATAAGGAACGCATCTGTGGAGCCCAAGATGATTATAAGATCAGAGTGCTAAGTCCATAAAAAAGAACATACGCCAAAATCCAACTCTAAAAAATTCATGCCGATATCGCTCGTTTTATTTGCCTGTAGCTTTAGAATCTAAAAAGGATTTGAGATGAATGACATGGTATATTCAAATCTCTTATACACATATCGAGCATCCACTATATGCACTTACAAATGGTGCCGGCGACACATCTGATGCTCAATATTAAATCATGGCCACGTAATGCCCCGCGGCAAGGCTTAGAAAAATTCGCCGTCGGTGGCTTGGCCCAAACATGATGTCTTGAGAAGAACATGCGTATTCACAACTCTTCCAACGGGTTCAAATTATAGTGACAAGAGAATAAAACCATCAACACAATTCCCGAGCTCGTCATAGGACCATTTCAGACTTGAATTCACAAAATTAGCTCCCGAATCAACACATGTAACCTTTCGCAATTCCTTCCACCAAGAAGGAATAAAGATGGGCTGAGGTCATAGCTCATGGACTTAACTCAGACGTGGGCATTTGCATCTTGGGCCATTTGTCACAGTGGCAGTTCTATCAGAAGAGGCAGGACACCAGAATTTTTAGCTGCTATCTCTCCAACTGTGGAATCACATTATGGCTCTCCAATGCATGAACTACCTGTAGAGACGCTGGACCTCTGCTTTGTCCATCGTCCATCAGACGGATTAGTTATATCTGATACTGGTGTTCTTCCTTTGATATAACTAATCACATGTTTTTGCCTAGGAATACACAAAAACAGAGAGAACTACCTCTTCCGAATGTTGTCTCAGGAGTTGCTTATAAAACTCGCCCCCCTTGCATTAACTCTAATTAGGCATAACACATTGGTAGCTGACTCGATACAAGGAGCAAGAAACGATGATCAGCCCCAAGAAACTGGTTAGGATGGCAAGGAAGTGGCGGCACTTGGATGCCACCAGAGGGAAGTTTGTCGCCACGCCTTCAGTGGCAGATAACGGACATTTCGTCGTCTACACGACGGATGAGCGTCGTTTCATGATACCCTTGTTGTATCTTTGCAGCGACGTCTTCCAAATGCTCTTTGAGATGTCTGAAGAGGAGTTTGGGCTTCGAGCGACGGTCCTATCATCATGCCTTGTGATGCAGCTGCTATGGAGTACATGGTCCAACAATGCGTGGCCAAAGAACTGGAGAAAGCTTTGCTAAATTCAATTCTCTGTGGACGGTGCGCATAGACGGCATCTTGTTGTCGAAGTCTGTTTCCAAGTTCTTGTTTGCAGTTAGTGATAGCACCAACTCTAATGTGTAACTAGGCCACACCACACAGATGAAGCTTGCAAATATACTCAGCTTATGATTCTCAAATGTGAAGTACATAAAATCCAAGATAGTATGTTTTACCAATGGGTTTGTCCTAGATACATATCAATAAATGTGTATGAATATCTCAAAGAACAATCACGAAGACTCTTCATCTGATATTCTGTTACTTCAAGAGTAGCTGCTTCAGCTTCAGCCACTTGAACAGAATACTTGACTTTCAATGACGAGACGATTATCCTAATAAGTGATCAAAGATAAATCAGAAGAATGGAATCCCAGAGCTTGACTCTTTGGTTCTTTGAACATAGTTTGTTGATAGGCAAGCTCATCCTAAGTTGGATTGAGATCATGCGCACAAATAGCTTGTTATTGGTAGAAAAAGTTCCCGATCCCCGACTTCAGATCCTCCGCAGCATTACATCTATGATCTTAGGGCTTTATTGGAGAAGGACTAGACTTCTAATGTATTTCCGTAAGTGTGATGAAACTGGTCGGTGCTGTCGGAGGTTCTTGATAATGAGAATAGATGAGGATCAATCTGTAGTTGCTTTTCCACATCAATATCCAGGTGACAGATGTCAAACTTTGAGGTCATAACTATTTTGTCTTCCCGGCAGATCATAACTATATGTTACAGAACTATCGTGAGCTGATATGTGAAGCCCCTTAAGACCTGAAATTAGTGCTGACTGCTGATCACAGTTAAAAGGCCGTATACATAAAGTTTAGGCTACAAGAAAAGGTTTGATAACAGCCAGAACTTCGCGCGGGTCTAATAGTCGGGGAAAGTCAAATATGCTGTCTTAAATTGCAGCCAAAGACAGTTGAGTAGTAATCAGAAATCATGATCCAATGCGAAGAGAATAAACGAAAGAACAATTTTCATGTGATGAAATAACTTATTCCACACGAGGAGAAGGTATTCATAGGAAGAGATCTAAATGGACATGTCGGTCAGAGTAGTGGAGGTTTTGACAGAGTTCATGGAGGTTTTGGATATGGGATTAGAAATGAGGCTGGCGAAGACATCTTGGGTGTGGCATTAGCTTATGATTTGATGTTGACAAACACCTTTTGTAGGAAAAGAGAATCACATTTGATTACTTTTCGTAACGATCAAAATTGTAGCCAGATTGATTTCTTTCTTGCCAGAAGAGATGAGAGAGCTTCGTATGTAGATTGTAAGGTATACCTTGGTGAATGTGTAGTTATACAACATAAGTTGGTGGTCTTAGAAATTCGGTATAACAAAATACAGAAGATGAAGAGAAGTGCGCAGCACCCCAGAGTAAGATGGTGGAAGTTACATGAGGAGAAACAAATAGAATTCAAGGAAAGAATGCTACAGGAAGGACCGTGGTGACTGGAGGGTGAATTAAATATGATGTGGAAGGAGATGTCTAACTGCATTCAAACAGTGGCAAAAAGGGTGTTAGGGGAAAGTAGAGAGAATGGACATCAAACAAAGGAAACCTGGTGGTGGAATGAGGAGGTGCAGGAGGCAATTAAGCAGAAGAAGGAGTGTTTCAAATGCCTACATAAATGTCCTAATTAAGAGAATTTGCAAAAGTTTAGATTGGTAAGAAAAAGTACCAAGAAAGCTGTACGAGAGGCCAGAGGCAAGGTTTTCACCGATATGCACAACAAACTTGGGAGCAAAGAATGAGAAAAAGGCATCTATAGACTTGCAAAGTCAAGAGATAAGAAAAGTAAAGACTTGATGCAGGTTAGATGTATCAAGGATGAAAATCAAACACTCTTGATAAGAGATGAAGATGTCAAAGGCAGATGGATGAGTTATTTTAACAAACTTTTTAATAGGGAGAGCGATAGAGGTGAGGTGGATCTGGAAGATATTTCTGATGATTCAAATAGAAGTTTTGTGCGTAGAGTAAGATAGGGAGGCATTAAAAAAGATGAAGACTAGTAAAGCCTTGGGACCCGATAGTATTCCTATTGAAGTGTCGAGATGCTTAGGGGATGTAGCAATAAGTTGGTTGACTAGTCTTTTTAACAAGATCCTTCATACTAATAAGATACCTGATGAATGGAGGAAGAGTATACTTGTGCCTATATACAAGAACAAGGGGGATATCCAGAATTGTTCTAACTATAGAGGCATCAAGCTTATGAGCCATACAATGAAGCTGTGGGAGAGAGTTATTGAGCATCGTTTGAGAATAGAGACCAAGGTTTCTGTCAATCAATTTGGATTTATGCTAGGAAGATCTACCATGGGGGCTATTTTCTTAATACGACAATTGATGGAGAGATATCGAGAAAGAAAGAAGGACCTCCATATGGTGTTTATTGATCTCGAGAAGGCATATGATAGGGTTCCAAGAAAGGTTTTGTGGTGGATTCTTGAGAAGAAAAAAATACCTTCAAAGTATGTCGAGGCAATCAAGGGCATGTATGATGGTGCTACTACATGTGTGAAGGCTTGTAATGGCACATCAAGTTATTTTCCAATCACAATAGGCTTACACCAAGGTTCTGCTTTGAGCCCTTACCTTTTTTCCCTGATTATGGATGAGCTAACAAAAGATATTCAAGATGAGGTGCCGTGGTGTATGCTATTTGCAGACGATATCGTGCTTATTAATGAAACTAGGGCTGGGGTTAACGCTAAGTTAGAAATATGGAGAAACATGTTAGAGTGTAAATGATTTACGCTAAGTCGAAGTAAGACGGAATACTTGAAGTGTGAGTTTGACACCGCAGGAAGAGAAGATCAAGAAGTCGTAAATATGCTCGGACAGGAGGTACCCAAGAAAGATACATTTAGATATCTGATATCAATATTGCAAAAGGATGGAGAAATTGATGAGGATGTAAGCCATAGAATCAGAGCAGGTTGGATGAAATGGCGCAATGCATCGGGATTTTTGTGTAATCGCAAAATTCCTCTTAGGTTAAAAGGAAAATTTTATAAAACAGCAGTCAGACCTGCTATGTTATACAGAGCTGAATGTTGGCCAGCACAAAAGAAACATGAGCATAAAATGGGAGTAGCGGAAATGAGGATGTTAAGGCGGATGTGTGGTCATACAAGGATGGATAAGATAAGGAATGAAAAGATTCGGCAAAAAGTTGGAGTAGAACCGGTGGCGGAAAAGATGAGAGAGCATAGATTGAGATGGTTTGAGCATATGCTCCGAAGTCCCTTAGACGCACCGGTACGAATAGATATTTGCTATCGAGAGCATAACACGAAGAAAGCAAAAAGTCAGCCGAAACTTACTTAGGGAAAAGCAGTAAAACAAGATTTAATGGAGTGGGAAATAGATTGGCGTACGGTTTGTCTTAGAACGGAGTGGAGGAAGGCTATTAGTGCTGTGGAGGGGTAGTGTATAGATAGATATATAGATATATATATATATATATATATATATATATATATATTTTTACACATTTATCTCTTCTCCCTCCCTTGATTCTGCTTTTATTTTTATGATTCTTTGAGGTTCATCGATCGCCAACCCCAACTAGTTTGGGATAAAGGTGTTGTTGATGTTGATGTTGATGTTCATGTACTCCATTCAACAGCTGCAAACATAAAGTCGTGGACATGAAAATCTCTCATCTAAAGCTATACATGAGCTGCTGCAGCTTGTAATGGACATAAGCAGAGCATTCAGAAGGTCTTTAGCTAAGCCTCTGTCGATCATTGAGATTATATATTCCATACAAGGCGCATCGATCGGAAGCCTGATAGGTCCACTGTTGGGAATTCCAAACTCTTCTTCAGATATCCTGAAGAGCTCTCTAATGATGTCGCTGCTGAGATACGACAGAGAGATCGAAAAACGTTTGTCGTCCGAGCTGTAAACTACAAAGCTACCCTTTTGAGCGCATGATGATTTGCTTTTGTTTCCCGAAGTGGCGCTGCTATTAGTGCTATGTAGTGAAATTCTTTTTCTTCCAGCTGCAGCCGCCTTTTGCCACTTCCTTGCCATTTGGATCAGCTTCTTGGTGCTTATCATTCTCAATTCAAACAACCTGGAAAGACACAATTTTTCTTGTATAAGTTGGAAAACTTTGTTTTTCTTCTTGTTGATGGGAAAGTATTGTCATGGTTTCTTTTATAAGGAAAGGACAGAGGCAGCTTTCCATCCTTTGCCGCTTTCCTCGAGGCAAGTCTCTTGGGAAGCAATCCCATGTGCTTCTGTTTGTAGAAGCTTTTTGAGAATTGAAATGTTCGATCATGTAGGATTATAAGCACATGCATAGCAAAGAGGAAGTCCTCTCATATAGTGGTTGCAATTGTTTTCGAAAACATACTGGGTCCAATTGGTTTGGATGTTGTCAGATTGACCACATCACGTCCAGAGTCACAGCAGCAACCACAAATTGCTTAAGTTGGTTGAACAAGAGAGCCTTATTGACGCCACGACCATCATTGCATGGTCGATATCAACAAACGCATTTAATCGCTTAACAAAACCTTTCGTCTGGTTGATGAATTAGAGTACCATAATTTGCTTTCTCAGGGCCATCAAAAGCAGAAATTTGAACAACCAAGATCGGTTCTGCTAACACCAGCTGACAATGTTAGGTGAGTGTCTGTTGGGTCACGAGAGCATATGGTGGAGAATAAAACAACCAAACTATGGCTCCTTACAATTGCAGGAAGGGAAAATAGATGATTTACAAGCAAAGCTCATCTCCTCCAAAAATTCCATGGTAGCATGTGAGTTATATCCAAATACAACTCGAGCTAGGTAATGGCTACGGCTAGCTTTAGTCACTAGGAAATCATTACTTATGCAGAGAAGTGAAATATGCAAAAACCAAGACTTAAGCTTGAAGGCTCTTTTGGCTTCCAGGATGTGAGTTGATAACATCAACTATTATTTATTTACCATTGAAAACCTCTGCAGTTTCATGGCATCAATTCAATAGTACGACCCAGCCGAAGAAGTTTGCCCATGCTAAATCTGGCAAATCTTTCAGCTTAAGGAAAAGGATTCTGTTCCTAGATGTTCATTGTTACTTTATGTTGTTATGGTCCGTCTTTTGGTGATAATTTTGTGCTATAGAACTGATGTCTTAAAGAAAAAAGACTTTGCCACCACCCAAAAATTCTTTTGCCTGCCAAGATCACCTTGTCTGACCCAAATTAAACAGACTCGTACTAATTAAGTCATTGCTACAGAGGAGATAACGAAATGGAAAATTGGCAACAAGAGAGCAGAAGAATGACCGATAGTTACTCCGTTAAGCCACTCGTCATTCAGGCGCTAAGGAGGAGCAGAAATTCTCAAGTGGTTCACTTGCACGAAATTTAGTAGGTTTGGGCATTTATGCACCAAGAATCTCATTTGTTTGAGTGCTATTGTCTAGAGAATTAGCTCATTCCGCAAGAATTTGTCGATATTGTCGAAAGTTGCCTAAATAGTAGCCCTGCCTACTCGGAAGTCGGAGCAACTCTTTTTGCTGGTAACGAGGAATGGAATAAATGATCTGAGAAGTCAACCATGGAAGTTTCCATGACAAGAAAAGAAATGAACAGAAACATTGAATACACAATCGCAGAATCGATTTGTGTTATCCACAAAGATATGGGTACGCTGAATCTGTCAGCTATGAACATTTATTTGTGGGTATTGGAATCGCCTGTTTAAGGCTAAGGATAATGAGCAGCTGTTTCTAGTAAATGTCATTAGCAGAGTTCTCTCCTGGTCCTGAGCTAGGCCTCCACTAATCAATGAAATGATGTAGTCCACGGACAAGGCATCGTTTGGAATAGGGACGGGACCCCTCATGTGGAATCCGAAACTCTTCTTCTGATCCCGCAGGAACCCCCGAATAACATTGTTGCTGAGATATGAAAGAGGCATCGCAAATCGTGTCTTATCGGTGGTATAATCTGTAAAATGACCCTTGTGAGGAACTGATGATCCGCTTCTGTTTGCTGAAGCAGAATGGCTGTCAATCCTCTGCAAGAGTATTCTCTTTCTTCCGGTAAGAGCTAACTTTCGCCACTTCTTGGCCGTTTGGATCAGCTGCTTGGTGCATATCATCCTTTCTCACTCCAAAAAACTCCGAAGAGAGAATTTTTTTTCTTGTCAACATCAGAAGGCTATTTTGATCGAGCCAAACGCATTTGCCTCAGTTGTTTTATATACAGAGTGGATGGCAACTTGTCTTCCATTACAGACGTTGATCATGGAATGGAAAGCCATTTGCTTATGCTCAGTATTTCTCGGTAATTTAACCATCTTGGTTTGGTTGGGCTATCAGCGATTACAGAAGAACACAGAGGAAGCAGTCTAGTACTATTCTGCAGACTGCATACGATATGTCAACACTCGGTCCCGCTAGTTTATGAGTCAACATCATTAATACAGTCTTGGTATGAATGAAAATGCAACATTTGATGCTGAACCATCATGGGACGTTGAATATTATAATCTACATAGTACTTTGAAACTCATCATCAGATTTGACATGCCGATAGAAATTTCGAGATTCAACGTAGTCGACACATGTTAATTAGGCGCCCCCTTTATTTGTGGAGACGCAAAAAAAGAACAATCTAGTGAATAAGCACATATTAACGGGTGGCATTTTGTAGTCGCAAAAAGAAGAAAAACAAAAATAGATGTTACTCCATCAAAACAATTGAGAACCTCAATTCCTTCAGGGAAAGTTGAGATAGCGGCGAAAATAATGTCCTTGAACTATGTTCCAAAAGCTACCTCAAGCCAAGCATTCTTGCTTGAACTTGAAGGTCCAGAGCAGGAAAAGGCAACTTAAAAGCATACATGCCCTACAGATATTGTGTGAGGATATCAACATTGCAAAACAAGAGTAAGGACCCCATTAAAGTCGGCTGGTTCAGGCCTTCTTGCTTGTTTGGTAATCCATTTGAAGAAATCTTGGGTCAAGTAATTTTGTGAAAATATCTCGGTATATGCTTACTAACTCAAAAGGATAAGTCATTTTCTCCTATTTACGCAAAGCTCTACTATTTCCCTGACCTGATTTTGCGTGTTATAGTTGAAAGGCCTCATTTGACAGAGCTTAAACTAGAGAGATACTTGCCGGTCATTCGCAGTGAACTAAATCTTACATAATAGTAGGCCATTCCTTCGAATTCGATCCATTTCATCTGCAACATGCATTCCTTACCGAAAAAGGTCACTAACGATAAAGCCAACTCTTGGACAATTCTGTGAACAGAATAATTTGAAAACATATCCTCTCCGGCTAAACCATGTTTAAGTATATGATAGATCTCAGATTCTCAAGTTGTCCAGTCATGCTAAGCTGACATCTCCAATTAATTTCAGTTCAGTTACCATATAATTTGTTGATCACGTACAATTTTGTTTTTGATTAAGATATGTACTACTTTGCATAGATCTGTTATGAATAAAGTTGTCCGAGTCAAAAGGAGCAAACTAGAGATGTATTTATGATCTAACCCAGAAAGACATGAACAGAAGAAATCATGCTTCCTTGTATTATCTACAAAAGACTGGTGAACACCGCATCAGTCAGCTACAAACATAAATTCGTTGGTGTGTGGATGCTTTATCCAAGGCTAAGGATGATGAGCAACTGCTGCTAGTGAATGACAAAACTAAAGCATTTTCTTTATCCTTAGCTAAGCCTCTGCTGATCAGCGAAATGATGTACTCCATGGACAATGCGCTGATCGGAATTATGATAGGACCACTGGTTGGAATCCCAAACTCTTCTTCCGATATCCTCAGGAGCTCTCTGACAATCTCGTTGCTGAGATACGAAAGAGGGACAACAAATCGCCTCGTGTCACTAGTGTAAACTACGAAATGAACCTTCTGAGCCACCGATAACCCAATTCTATTTCCCAACGTCAAATCTCCATTAGACCGACGCCAGAAAATTCTTTTTCTCCCTATGCCGACGCCTTTTGCCACTTACTCACCATCGGAATCAGCTTCTTGGTGCTTATCATATTGAATCACTCTAAAAATATTCTGAGAAGAGGAGGATACTTGAATGTTCGATGCTGGAAATTGAATCTGTTTCGCCTCGAGTAAAAAAGCATTGACCTTAGACCTCTTATAAACTGAGATGATGGCCCCTTGCCAATCCAATGTGGCTTGGGATGCAAACCCACGTGCTTTTGCTGAGAGACAATTCTTGGACAAATGTTTGGTTGTTTTGACTTGAACACATGACGGCAGAACATAGAGGAAGGCCGTCCTTACTATGGTACCGGTGGTTCAATGTGACCCCTGGCCCGATCATTTCTGCTATCCACTTGATTGCACTCTGTACCTAAGTCCCAACCAACGAGTTGAGACCACAAGTTTTGCTCGAGCTCAAAGGATTAGAGGTACTCTATACAAAACCTCAACTGAACCACTCCACCATCTATTAGGAACTCATGATGAGCATGACATGCTGCTCATCAAATTTGGCATCTTAAACAGATTGAAAGTTTGAGAACACCGTTAGATGTCTTGTCATTAGGTGTAGACGTCAGGTGTTGCCATGATCTGTTGGATAATGAGTCGATACGAGTGAATAAGCTAGTCATCGAATTTTTGGACCACCGGTCAACTTATCCACAAACTCACAATTGTAGGAAAAAATAATTCATTTTGATATTGAAATGCTCTAGCATTATTTGAGCAAAGAATAAACTTGCAGCAAGATGAATTGCCCCACCTGACAGAAACAGACATGGACATCATCCTCACCGAATTGCCTTGCCTGACAGAAACAGACATGGACATCGTCCTCGCCTTCTTCTACATCCAACATTCACATGGTTCTGCACCATTACCAAGAGACTTGACATTAATGGAGTGCCCATCAGTGCATTTCCTTCTACTCACCAGATCAGAAACAATGTGGCAGTCAAAATCTTGTAGTGCGACCCATCATCGAATCTCAGTACACTATGTCCGGTGCCTTCACTTGCACTCGCAGGATCACATCTCCAAGTGCTTGATATTTTAAAGAACCAGGTCTGTAGATCGGATCTGCGTGTCACCTTTCAATCCTATAGCTTGGTTAGCTTTTCTTGTCAAACTTTGGAATAAGAAATCTGGCCTTAACTAGTACAAACTTAGAACGTCATAGAGTTCTATGGGTGATTAGGAAATAGAAAAGAAATTTATCACTTCATAAAGAAAGAAATCATATACGTTTCAGAGTGAACTTCTAGATTCTTTGAAGGATGTACTCATTATTAACCCAACTCTGATTGTTTAAGATAGTTTCATAATTATTAAACTATATAGCTCTTCAATCTATAGCTTCTCACCTTATTGATTTCTGAAGGGCATAGATGAAGACTTAAAGTGCTGTTTAAGGACAGAGATATTCTCAGTTCAGAGACTCCTATAAAAGCACGGTTAAGGCGCCGCAAAAATCGGGCTTAGTCTGTACTTTAATGGGAATTTCGTATAATTCTGCATGATTTATTGTCTGTTAGCATCTATCAGATTCTCGCGTAAGAAAAACCACTGTAATTTGCATGTTCCAGCTAATAATCTGCCTTGGACCAGACGTAGTTTTCAGCATGCTCACTTCTTCACTATTGACTGTCCAGGTAGTTGACCCACTTTATCTTCAACATAATGCCAATGATCACATTGTAAGAAAGGCGATTGATCTTAAGTTTCTTACAGGAAGCAGATTGCTAATCCTATAATTACAGTAGCACTAAGTTGATACATTTGAATAATAACAGTAATGGTTTGTTGGATACCTCAAAATCTACCCTGCGTACTTAGTTAGCAGGTAGATACATTACATTTTGGTTGCATGGATCCGCAGTGCAGGACATAATTATCTGAGTTAAAACCAGCTATCAAAGAATGCAATGATGTTTTAAGCCAAATAGAAACGAATCAGAATGGCGCATATATTGTGGCAAAACTACTTTCATTCATCTATCACTGGTATGTGTTACATCTGTCAGCTACGAACAAGAATTTTTGGGTTTTCTAATGCTTGATTGAAACTGAAGGATGACGAGCAGCTTTGCCTGGTGAATGATATAAGCAAAGCATTCTCTTGGTCCTTAGCCAAACCTCTTCTAATTAATGATATTATGTACTCCATGGACACTGCATCAATTGGAAGCGTGATTGGACCATCACATGGAATCCCAAACTCTTCTTCCGATACTCTAAAGAGCTCCCTCACTATGTCGTGGCCAAGAAACGAGAGAGGGATCACGAAGCGCCTCTCATCTGTTGTATAGACAACGAAGTGACCCTTCTGAGCAACTGATAATCCATGTGCTGAAGTGGACTTGCTGTTCGTCCGATGAAACGAAATTTTTTTTCTTCCAACTGCGGCCATCCTGTGCCACTTCCTTGCCATTTGAATCAGCTTCTTTGTTCTTATCATTTTGTTCAACTCCAAGAAATTCTCAAATGGAAGAGTGAACTTGCTTTCTGTTGAATATGAGTGCTATTTCGGGTTGTGCAGAAAGTATTGGCCTTTCATGTGCTTTATACTGGGAGGCTAACGAATTGGCATTCAATGTATCTCTTTCCAATGTGAAGTCACATGGTAAGCAAACTCATGTGGTCATGTTGGGAAAAAATTCATAGAGGGTCAATATTCTGGTTCGGTGGGGTTCATGAGGACAAGATTGCACAACAGAAGAGAAGGATTCTCTTATTATTTTGCCAGTGAGTATAGCTACACAGTGGGGTCCAGATCAGTTTGGTTGTCCGCTTGATTAACCCCATTCTCTCCATGAATCAAGATCAACCACAAATTACTGAAGGTCACCGGAAAGTAGGCCACTATTGATTCCTGCTGGTTCTTGTATTATCAATATCAACAGAGGCATTGAATTTTATCAGACACGCCGGGTCACATTGGCGAGCAATGCTGGTGGATCCAGAAAATTCTGAACTTTCAATAGGTGATGCGTTCAGTCTTTCATCTTCTGTAGGGTTGCCAGAAGACATTTTAAATAGCAGTATGAACCTATGAAATTGAACCATTGCCTCAGGAAAAGGTGTATATCCACACGATGCACTAGTTTAGGCAAGTTGAAAAATAAGAAAAAAGAAACCACTCAGTGGGCGACAAATTGGCTAATGACAGATCTTTTTTCCTATTTCTGCATGCAAGGTCGACCAAAAGCAAGTTGCGTTTCCAATAAGGCACTTGAAAATTTTCATCATTCAAGAGCTTTCAAATTATTCGAGGAAAAGTTCGCAGTGCCGAGTGACAGAACCATGAATTTGCCATGCGATTGCGATGTTTATGGGTGACATATTATGATCCAGCGGCATGCTAACGTAGAAGTTGAGAAAGCTCTCCTCATGTCTATTAAAACCAATACATGCTCCGCATCTTGCTCTCTCCAACAGAGTCAGACCGTTCAATAATTGCTAGTCTATTGATATGCTTTGCGTACTTTATTCTTTTCTTCTTTTGAGGCTTGAAATGTATATACTGAGAGAATTGTAGATAGATTTGCAGTTTCTGATCTGTTAGTTCTGCAGTATCTAATGGAAAGTGTACATTTTGATTGAAATCCTAGAGTTCAACTGGTTTTTCATGACAAACTTACCAAGAAGTTGACAATAAAAAAGTTTGTCATTGATGGTACAAGTACAGTAGGTCATAGTAACTTGGGTAATTAAAAAATCCAAAAGCTACCCATCTCTTTCTATAGAAAAAAGAAAAAGAAAAAATGGGAAGTCGGATAATTGCTATCCACTTCATCTTCAACATAGTCCCCATGGTCAGATAGCAGGAAAGGCAACTGATGATGAATTTTTAGATTCTGGCAGCAGACCTTCTGCTAGTCCTATGAATAGTTCGGTAATTGCTGAAACAATTGAATATTAAGGTTGAGTCTTTGCTGACTGTATTAAAGTGGCCCCGTATACTTAGCAGGCTTACATATTACTTTTGGGTTGCAGTGGATCTGTCGTGCAAGATATAAATTATCCAAGTCGAAACCAGCCATCACAAAACGCTAGGATGATTTAATCCGAAGGCAAACGAGTTAGAACGATGCATATACTGTGGCAAAGCCAATTTCATATCTACAAGATATTGGTATTGTAACATCTGTCAGCTACAAACAAGAATTTGTGGGCTCTCCAATGCTTGATTGAAAGCTGAGAATGATGAGCAGCTTCCTCTGATCAAGGACAAAAGCAGAGCGTTCTCTTGGTCCTTAGCCAAGCCTCTGCTAATTAACGAAATTATGTACTCCATGGATAGAGCATCAATGGGAAGCGTGATCGGACCATCCCTAGGAATACCGAACTCTTCTTCTGATACCCTGAAGAGCTCCCTCACGATGCTGTTGCTGAGATATGAGAGGGGGATCGCAAAGCGTCTCGCGTCCGTTGTATAGACGACAAAATGGCCTTTCTGAGCAGCCAATGATCCCTTTGCATTTGCCAAACTAGATTTGCTGCTCGTTCTCTGAAACCCAATTCTTCTTCTTCCCACGGTGGCCATCTTCTGCCACTTCCTTGCCATTTGAATCAGCTTCTTGGTGCTTATCATTTTGTTCATCTCAAAGCAGCCCTCAACAGATGAGCGAACTAGGTTTTTTGCTGTGGATTGGAGTGCTGTTTCTGTTTTGGAGAAAGCACCTGCATTTTACGGCGTTTTATACTGGGAGGGCCAAACAACTTGGCATTCAATGCATCTTTCCAATGCGAAAACACGTGATAGCAAACCCATGTGGATATGTTGAGAAAAATTTGATAAGAGGGCTCAAAATTTTGGTTCTGTGGGGCTCATGGGTGCATGATTGTATAACTGCAGAAAAGGTTTCTCTTACTACTCTGCAAGAGAGTTCAACTACAAGGTGGGTCCAGATCAGCTTAGATGCCCACCTGATTAAATTCTCTTAATGGATCACAAGATGAACCACAAATTGCTCAAGGTCGCAAGGAAGCTGTCCACAATCGGTTCCCGCCGGTTCTTGTATTACCAATGTCGACAGACACATCGAATAATATATCGGAAACTACTGGTCACATTGGCAAGCAATTCTGCTTGACCCAGAAAATCCGTACATTTCAAGCCCATGGGTAGGTGATATGCACGTCTTCCCACCTTTGTCTCTCCACCTTCTGTAGGGTTGGCGGAGGACATTTCAAGCGCGTGGATATGATTGAACCAATCCCACGGGAAAAGGTGTTAGGCATATTGAGGAAAACAAACGAAAGGAAGACAGAAACCATTCATCAAAGTGGACAAATAGTCTAACGACAGACTTTTTTCCCATAAGATTTTAAGGGGACCGCCAACACTGGGGAAAGCTTAAGTAATCCAAGCCATTCAGATCTTGCATCAAGTGATGCCCAGATCTAGGAACAACCATCAGACTCGGCTAGTTTGAGCCACATACTCTAGGGCTTCTTTGCAGCGAGCTTTATGACATCCTGGGTCCAGCAGTAATGTCTTGCACATGCCCTGAACTTGCCAACTCCGTTCACTTCCAAACCACCAAACTGTCCTTCCCGGCAAAGGGACACTTCATCCGAATAAAGGGAATATGTTTACTTAATTTCATCATTTCGTCCTTCTTATGTGGTTGCAGTACATGGTGCTACGATAATCCCAAGCCACAGAAATGCACTTGCCAGAAGACGAATTGACGGCTTATCCGAAACAGATGTTGCCACCACCCTAATCACATGGCTCTGCACCATCACCAGGTGGCTCACAATAGTGCAGTGTCTTTCTGATGCACCGTTATTTAAGGGACCCCAATAGTCCATTGTCTTCATTCATCTCACCACAACTTTGGCATTTCAAAGCTCTCACACTAGAAGAACGATTTCCCATTTCTTCTTCCTCATTCCAGCACAGAGAAAATGATCAGCACAAAGAAACTGCTCAAGATTGCAAGCAAATGGAGGAGAGTAGCTGCCATGAGTAGAAAGAGAATCCTATTTCCGAAACTTGGTGGACACAATGAACCGCAGCTCGCCGATAGAGGCCACTGTGCTGTCTACACGGTCGACCAAAAGCGGTTCATGGTTCCGATTGGGCACTTGAACAATTGCGTCATTCAGGAACTGTTCAGATTATCCAGGGAAGAGTTCGGACTGCCAAAGGACGGACCCATCACTTTGCCATGTGACGCGGCGTTCATGGATTACATAATTTCAATGATCCAGCGGCATACTAGTGCAGAAATCGAGAAAGCTCTCACCTTGTCTATTGCTACCAGTGCATGCTCATCATCTTACTCTCTCCAGCAGAGTCAGACCGTGCAACAATTGTTAGTCTGTAGCCATTGATGCTTTGTGTACTCTTTTCTTCTTTTGAGGCCTTAGAATGTACATAATAAGGAAAATTGCAGCAAAAATGGCAGTTCCTAATCTGTATTCCAACAGAGTCTAATGAAGACAAAACTCCTATCTGCATTAGGTCATATGCTTCTTTTGTCTTAAAAATAACAAAAACAGCACTAACTTTGCCTTGGATTCTTGGCATTGGTTATCGGTAGTAATGACCTGGTTGGACCATGACACTCTGAGTTGCTGAACCCAATGATGTTACAATATTGCTGATCTCGAAACTCCATCAACTTCACCTCTTGATCAGTGCAAGGGACAACCGTCCAAACCGACCATCCTTCAGTTTTCTCCCAACGAGCACGCTCACGCTCACCCATAACACAACACGCCCCTCTTTCGATGTTTGTCCGTACGGGTCTGCACACAGACAAAGTTCCCTCTTCTCTATGTATGTCCATATTCTCCAAAGGAAAAACCATGAACTGCGTCGGAATCTTTCCCAGTTTTCAAGTTACCAAAAGACACAGGCTTAAGCTCTTATTTGGTCTGGCATATCCAAGCTTTAACTCCAATGAATGAGGCTGAGACCTCCAAATTGTCACCCAATGATATATTCAATCCACAGGCAAATTATGTCAACCACAATGCATAAACATGTGAAAATCATGTTCTTCATGGCGTGATTTAACGTAATCTCAATCGGTTAGTTTTAACAGTAGGATGATTGATTTGATTTATTACAAACGTGCATGAAGTAAATCTTTTTATTTTTTAGACCAGATGGCAAATTATTTCCGTGTGCTAAAATTAACTAATGCTGTAAACTAAACTGCGCACGCTGGGTATTGTTCTCTAAAACTGAATTGGTATGCACTGGCGTCTTCTATAAATACCAGTTCAGAGAGCAGGCTCATCGCCTAGTGTTACTGCTACAACAACATAGTTCTCAAAAGCTTTCCCTGTGCTTCATTGGCGAAAGTTACACAATGAGTCATCATCAACCTCGAGCCCACGAAAATCGCAACGACACAAATGTTTCTGTAGAGAGAACACGGCATGAGATGAGCAATACCGAAGCGGATGCAGAAATGACGCCTCTGGTTAAGGATGAAGGAAAGATGACTCTTGCCCAGGAACTACAACGTTCCCACAGCAACTCGAGCTTGGTAAGATCATAATAATTTCCAGTTATTTCAGAAGTAATGTATGATGTCAAGGCATGAAAGGATGAAAAAAAAAATAGTTAATCTACTTCCCAGACAAAAAAGAAACCAAGTTATCTTTCATGCATAGCCCAATGCTTAGTTATCCAGAAAGAAAGCATGAAGTGAGAAAGTTTCAGCCATCCATATGCAAATGACTCATTATGCTCGCTTGTTCTCAAAACTTCAAGCCTGGCGATGAAGAAGAAGCAGGGCGCGAGAAGAAAAAGAAAAAGGAGGCAGCTAAGGAAGAGCTTGAGCACAAGATAACAGATGAGGAATTAGAAGCAGGTAGGGAGCTTGAAAAAGAGTCCTTTCCAGGCGATAAACCTAATGAAGCATTGCATCTGGAGGAAAAGAAGAGCATTTTGGAGAAAATAAAGGAGAAGCTCCCGGGCCATAGAAAAGATGAAGAAGACGCACTTGAGTGCGCTCCGGAGAAGAAAGGGATCATAGAAAAGATCAAGGAGAAGATCCCAGGTTGTCACAATGTCGGAGACGATGCTAAGAAGGACAACTGATGATAATCTCTCTACTTGCTAATATGCACTGGGTGTTTTAACTTCTAAGCAATATTATTGCTGAATGCTGTTAGCTGTTGTTCATTTTTCCTACCAGTAAAACTGCTTGAAATGGGACTTCAAGGTAATTTCTCCCACTTAACCATTGTGTTTTTTCTCTCTACCCCAAAGTGTTTTCCATTCTAGGACTAGGAGAAATTATGTCCCCATAGGAGAACATCAGAAAGCTTTGATGAAGCTCCCGCTTGCCCAAGTATGTGCTATCAACACAAAGCATGAAAATGTGTTCACCAAAATCCGAAGCGTGTAAGCAGAAAAGAAAACGTATCTCCCAAAAGCAGACAGTGTTAGCTCAAACTGACAGTAAGAATCATCTGAAGCACAATAGCTGGCTGGCAGGATACATTGAGCTTGTTTGGCCCTATTTATCCCAAATACTTGTGGTAAGAACATCGAAAATAAGAATCCCTATCGACATTGTTGTTGCAGAAAGGCCGTGTAAAATATACAAGGCTAACTTCTCTTTTTGCAGCAGAAGAGGCAAAATCTGACCCTCAATTGCTTGCGAACCTTATATTTCAGCAATTGAAACATCAAAATCATCAGTGATAGGTACACAAATCAGCCAAATTCTGACGCTTGCCAAGTTGCTTGCCTGTTAAGGTGACTGAACATCTGATTCTACTATAAAACTTGGACTTCACCAACTTCCCCAAGATATATGCCCTCGACCGAATCACGAATGTCAGGTTTAATGGCACGGCCACCTTCTCACGGTGCTCCCTGGCCATGCTGAGGACTGGGATCCCGCCATAAAGGGGAACCTGATACCCTGCCACCACAGACACCACCGTGCGCTGGCTCTTCCTTGACTGATAGAACTTCTTCATCTATTTTTTTTTTCACATTTATTGCAGAAACTACGTAAAGCTCTCATAACCATAATGGTGTAAATAGGGAAATAGAAAGAAACAAAAACTTGCTGAATTGTTCCTCTCACAGCTCAAAGCAATCTGATTCTAATTTCTTGCATAAGTTCATATCGAAGATGTACGAAGGAAGAAAAATGCCTTTATGCATTGTAATACAATTGCCACTTCAGAATTTTCAATCGATACTCGTACAGGCGAATGACCGGATGCAAGAGAGCTTGAATAAATTATTAACCTCGCCAACTAAACAGTATTAGTTATGTGCTTTAAGCTTACAATATTATGACATATATGGGCTAAGACATACTGAAAATGGCATTGCCTAGTTTCATATGAAATGGGAAAAAAAAATAAAAATCAGCCACATCCAAGGTTATTTGAATGCTGTCACACCTATGGTTTTGCAAGCTCGAAATGTCTACGTAACGGCATCGTGCGCGTAGAAAACGAAGCACTAGATGATACTAATACCGAGTAGGAAAAACCATGAAAGCATGCGTGTCTTGGATTTAAATTAAGGGGAAGCAACTCCATTTGTACAAACCTTAATTAGTTGAGAATCTTGAGATGAAAAAAATGTAATCCTTGTCATTCTGTCCAATGTACACCAATTACACACAAGTTATAAGATTTTTAATGAACACATTCCTTGTTTTTTTTTTTATTATTATTTCTTTGCCGATTAGTGGAGCTGGCAACCTTCAAGATCTGGCCCAATGGTTCCTCGAGAAGTAATCGACCGCCGGGTCGATGCGAGCGACCCGCGAGACTCGACTATCTCTGGCCCGGCCCGACCCAACCCCGGCTAAAGGTCCCGCCCAATAAAATCCAACGGCTACCTCAGGCGCTGTGCCTTTGCGTGTATTAAATATAGCTGCAGAGTAGAGACCACGGACAAAACCCGCCCCATGCTTTTCCCAATTTTCCAAATTTCTCAATTCCATATTTTTTTTTATGAAAGAGAAATGATGTGATTGGTCCGAATTCGCAGCTTTCTCATACGACCGCTGACACCGATAGCAACAAGTCTGAGAAAAGACCGACCCCTCGTTTTCGGGCTATGCAACTTTTTTTTCGATTTTCCTAACGTCGCGCGACACGAGGACGACCGATGAAATGACCGAGCTACCCTCGCGGACGTGAAGCGTGGGGCACAGAGAGAGAGAGAGAGAGAGAGAGAGAGAGAGAGAGAGAGAGAGAGAGGAAGAGGGGGTGGCCCGGGGGAGTTCGAATTTCGATTGCTTACGTGTCCGGAGGCGAGCTTGAGCTGGAAGTAGTGGAGATCGAGCGGGGAGGAGGTGACGTGGACGCCGAAGAATGTCGCGGGGTTCCTGTACACGATCCTGACCGTCGAATTCAGCGTCAGCATGTCTGTTGGCACCCCGCTCGGGTCGTTCCCCGCTTGCAAGTTGAAGCTCTCGAACACCACGTTCTGCCACCAAATCCATCCATCATCCTTAATTAATTACATGTCAATTGTCATCAACATCTTTGAAAAATCCAAATTTAATATTTGACTGGAGGGACTTTATAGGGAAGTTCTTGAAAACTTGTTTTTTTTATGGAAATTTTAATCCAAAACTTGGGAAAAAAAAAATTAGTAATTCTTACTTTTCAAGGGCCAAAAGCGGCAGTAACTTTCCTTGTTCGCAATAAACAAGGAGTTAAACACGGCTAATTAATCCGATCAAAACGGAAAGAATATTTTCGCTCTCCTCCGCTTCAATGCCGAACCCGCAGAGCGAGTCGACCCGCCGAGTCGACATACCCAACTCACTCCCCCCCCCCCGGAAAACTCTACACAGAAGAACCTAAAACGGGCATTTCGCATTTACCTTGACGACGATCTCGGGCCTGTAGCTCTTGCTGGCGCCCCACAGAATCAGCGAGAACGCCGTGAAGAGCGAGACGAACAGCAAGACGAAGCACGCGTAGAGCCTCGCGCCGCGCCAGCCCGAGGAAGAGCGCCGGCCCTCCTCCTCCTCCTCCTCCTCCTCCTCCTCCTCCTCGTCCATCTCCCGCCCGCGGTGGAGCTTCCGCCACGCGCCGCTGTAGAGGTGGCGGGTGTTGGCGTTCTTGAGGGAGGCGGAGAAGCGGGAGGTGGAGGACTCGCGGGAGTGGTGGATGGGGGAGCAATGGTAGTAAGGGTGGGTCGGGGAGCCCGCGGGGCTGGAGCCGTAGGACATCTTCTCGGCGTCGTGGTTGGAGGGGCTCTGGACGTAATAGAGAGGCCGGCGTGGGGACCGCGGCGGCGACGAGGCGGCGTCGACGCTCGTCACCTCCGAGTCCGACTTGGCGTGAATTGCGAGAGGCATCGTGCGTGCGGAGAGGGGGCGAGGAGGAGGAGGAGGAGGAGGAGGAGGGTTTGCAAGTGCGGAGTGAGAGACAACCGCTGCTGAAGAAGGTGATGGGATTTATTTTATTTTTTCCTTTTTTCTTCCCTTTTTTTTTTTTTTGTTGTTTGGCGGGAGGAGGTGGAGGGTGATTTCAAGGAAGGAAATGACACGTCGTGCTGAGTAAGAAATCGGTGGGGGCAAAAAACTGATTCCGGGAAATTAAAGCACTGAATGTTGAATAATGATACGTCGTGCTGAGGAGGTTGACTGTAGTCCCTTATTAGTCATTAGTTTCCTCGATAACTTTTGTCAATGTCAGAAACATGTCCCTCATGCATGGGTACGCATTTCCTAATTTATGTCCAACATGTACCGTGGCCCTGAGTTATCAATTTACGCAACATCATCCCTAAATTTTTTTTCAGCGTTCGATTATTATCCCTTAACTTTTAATTTGTTCAATATGATTTTCGAACTTTTGAAACACGCTCAATTAAGTTCCTAAACTGTGTGAAACTGTTCAATATTATTCTTCCAGTAATTCAAGCTTAGGAACAATATTGAACATATACGTACGATCTGAGGGACTAAATTGGATATGCACAAAAAATTTATGGATCACATTGAATAAATTAAAATTTTAGAGACAACATTGCATGCTTGGGTAAAGCTCAGAAAGTACATTGCACATTAAATCAAAATTCATGAACTATTTCTGTCATTTACATGATTAAGGGTGAGACTACATTTTCTATATAATTTTCTTGATTCGATTACTACACCAAATCACGTCAATTAGTTGCAGGAATTTAATCTAATGGAAAATCCATAACTGCTATGCACACATACATTGATTAGCACTGCTTGTGAAAAATACTTAGGATATGTCTAGTCATATGGATTTCTAATCAGGATCGGACTAAGTAGTAGATATGAAATCAAAGAATTTTGCTATATTTTTATCAATTATATGATAAATCGTACTAGTAAACCCGAATACTATTCAACCAATTCCATTGTTTGGTAAGAACTGTGCATGTCAGTATAAATGAGCTCGAAAATGCACAACTAGAAAATGCTAGGAATCTCTCACGATTTGCTACTAAGAAACCAAGAATGTACAAATGGAGACAACTTCCAGCAATCAATCTACGATTATAGTAAGATCTAAACAACAAAGGATCTCATTGCAACATTCTAGAGCTGCGGGCTCGATCATGGACAACCAATGTAAAATGGACTACAACGACATCGGCGAAAAAGCATGATTACCTACCTTCGCGATTTAGAAAAGTATAGCGATTTAACTCTCATTGCCTTCGTGAAATTTCAACGTGAACTGAAGAGTTATGGGAAAGAAGGGGCTTCAGTCTCTCATTGTTTTCATACAGCTTCGTTAAGAACCAAAGATATACGGAGAAGTCGTGAAGCTTCTACAAGAACGGAGCTACGAAGGAGAAAGATAATAGAAGGGTAAGTTTTTTTTAGAAATCTCTTTGCTCCTCATTCTTAGCAAACTAAAAAGATTATTTCCAAAATTTTCATTTTGTTCGATTAAAATCTGCATTTTTCTACTTCGTATTTAAATAATATGTGTACAATTGTTGTTATTTTAGTTTTATAAACTTCAGAAGTTAAATATTAAAAATAGCTTTTGCACGAACATGTATAATAAAGCCTATCAACCTTTATCCCACTCCCACATCATATATTTTTATCTCTTTATATCAGACATCAGCTCCTATTTTTGACAGGAACCAGACGAATCTCATCCAATCTTGACTTTCATCCTGACTACCAAACATAACCGTAGTTTTAAATGCACGGTTATATTACGAAAACGATTTTTCTTAATGAGTGTTTAGGGTCCATTGTGGAACGATGATCAAGGGAAAACTTTGCAGTTTCTAATGCGATGCAGTGACCATCTTATGTTAAATATGGCCCTCATGAAAACCTCACCCGATAAACCTTCAAAAGTTCAACATGAAAATCTTTCGTCATGTCATCTCTCAACAATTCTAGTCGATCGAGGCATTTTGGATCGGTACGTGGAGGTCACTAGTCAGAATCCCAACAACTATTTACAAACTGATTTGAGTCGAGGCCAGCTACATAGATAAAAGATCTAGGCTTAACTCATCCATGGGGCTTACGGAATATTCCGTGAATTTTTATATAGTCGGGTCTCCATGTATGATGTACGTGCCATTGATTATAAAAAAAAAAAGATTTTTTCTTTTAGTTTAGGAATTGATAGAGATTCCTAGCAATATACTTTATTTGTTGTCAGTAAGGCTACTCTATACTAGTACTAGAATAGAAAGGATTGATCCCAGATCCCGAAATTTCCTTATATTCAAAATAGGACGCATTGTGTTTTTTTTTCTTTTTTCTATTTGGTCTTTTAGATGATACTAGATACATGTCAATATATCCATACCTCCGATTAATAAGTAATTGTACATTTCAATTTTGTTATATTATTTCTTAGCATCCAATTATGTATGTTCTTATATAATGCTTCACGTGTGAGGGTGGTGTTAATTCTGTCCCACCTTTTTTTTTTGTTTTTGTGTTCAAATATGATGCCATGATTGTCATCCACTAATCACACAAATATCCATCAAGGTATCAAAGTCAAGTGATGAGCTTCAACCTTCCAAATTACTAGACTCGTTGGGCTTGCATCCTTTTCGAGCTTTTAACATTCTATTGAACTGCATATTCCGCCCCCCCCCCCCCCCCCTCCCCCAAAAAAAAAAAAAAACATTCTATTGAGCTGCATATTAGATACAAGCAATGTGTATGTATATCTTTTATTTTTATTTTTTCCTCAAAAACGATGTGAAATTGGTCCGAGACTCGACGTGGTTCAAAGTAAACGATCTGCGACAAGAATCGAACTGGCAACCTCTGATTCCAGAGGCGCGATAAGAGCCGGTAAAGCGCATTTGAGCCCGGGATTGAGAAGAAGAAGAAGAAAGTTTGGTTTTTGTTGTGGTCCAGTCAGTCTGTCCAAGTCCCATAAGGAAACCGGACGTTTTGTTCACGTAAACTCTCCCCCAAGAATCTCCCATTTCTAGCCTATTGTTTTTGTTCGCCCCTTGGGTCATGGTGGGGTCGCACTCGGGCTGATGAGCTGGGTACGTGCGGTAAATAAAAAGACCATTTGAGGGTCCGATGCAAGGGATCGGACCGGCACGCAGAATTGAGTTTCGACTCTCCAACGTCCCCCAACACGAATTGGCAGTGACTTTTTTCCATCACGGTCAGTAACTTTTCAAACTCCCAAGAGTATCGTTGACGATTCTCAACTCAACATTAAGAATTAGAATTTAGAGAAACATCCCATTCGTCTTCTGTACGACACAAAATCCAAACTCTTAATAAAAAAAAATGCCAAAAACAAGAATAAAAAAAATCGGGCCCAAACTCCCCCTCAGCTGGGCCCACTCCCATTCCCTCCTTGGGCCGCCTCGAACTCCCCCACCAGCTCCGGGTCCACGTTCTCCTCCGGCTCCCACGTGGCGTCCTCCATGTCCACCCATTTCACCAGGTACTCCATCCCCCCGTCGTCCCCCGCGCGCTTCCCCACAACGGCCTCCGCCACCGCGTACTCCAGCCCCGCCTCGTAGTCCCTCGCCAGATCCTCCGCCACCAGCCTCGCGCTCACCCACTCGTTCTCCCCGCCGTCCTTCCATTTCACCAGATACTCCACGTTCTCCCCCTTGCCCCTCCTCTCCATGATCTCCTGCACCTCCGCGTACTCGAACACCGCGCTCTCCAGTTCCCGAATCACCCCTTCCAGCCCCAGCCTCCTCGCGAACTGCACCGGGGGGGTCGCCTTCAGGACCTCCCGCGCCAGGCCCAGCGGCGTGCGCCCCCGGTCGTCCTCCGCCTCCGGCTCCGCGCCCAGCTCCACCAGCAGCTTCACCACCCCCGGCCTCACGTAGCCGGCCGCCATGTGGAGCGCAGTCAGCCCCCCGCTGCCGTCGCGGTGGTCGAGGTCGGCGCCGGCCTCGGCGAGGACCCGCACGCAGGGCTCCGACCCGAGGCCCGACACGAAGTGGAGGGCGGTCCGGCCGTCGGCGTCCACAGCGTCGACGTCGCGGAAGTCGCCGTCGGCCTCGAGAAGGCTGCGGAGGGCGGATTCGTCGGCCTTCTTGGCGGCCGTCCACCAGGGGGACTCGTACTCGGCGACGACGTCAGCGGCGATGGCCGCGGAAGGGACCCACGAAGGGTCGTGGCTGTCCTTCCACTGGATAAGGTACTCCATGCTCGACCCGCCATCCGCGAGGGCGGCGCGGCTGCCGATGATCTTATCGACTTCGCCGTAGGATTCGTCTTCGCCGCTGTGTGCGATGTTCTGGTCTTGGAAGAAGGTGGGAGGCTTTTGGGTCTCTTGGTTTTGTAGGGCGTAAGTGACGGTGGCGGGGAAGTAGGGTCCCGGGGTGGAGGATTTGAGGGGCAGAGAATGAGAAAAAGGAGGTTGGAGAGATGGCTTAAGAGTCAGTTTGAGGCGAGAGAGAGAGGAGTTGATGAAGAGAGCGTCCATGGAGGAGGAGGAGGGAGGCGGTGAGTGGTGGTGGTTAGTGGTGGCGAGGGGGCGGGGATTAGAGCGGAGTGGAGGGAGCGCCACGTCACTTGCGGTGTCATAAAACACTGGCTGAAGATAAGGTAACCCCAATCCAATCCGATCCATTAGATTGCATAGACAACCTCTCACTTTGAACTGTCGGGGTTGAGGTCATCAAGACGTCGGCAATAGATTGACGAGGATCACACGGTCAAGAAGGATCGCTGCCCTCGAACGCCCTCAAATCGACTCTAGAATACTAAAGGGAAAGAATCGGGAGAGACTTTTCATTTCATTTTGTTCCGAACCGAAAAATAGTCGGCAAGGCTTCATCGGTCGGTTAAATATTATCGTGGGTCGACGGGCTCAAGGGACGCATAGGAATTGACAATTATTCTGAAGAAAGTGATCGACAGGGCAATTGACGAATGCCGCGGCCGAGCGACGATGCCTGCGAATGATCGATCGCCGCAAAATTTGCCAAGCATTGAACATGAGAAAGGAGGATGTGGTGATCAAGGAAGTAGGTGGACGCATCAAGTGCCAAGTGACGGTCGAGCCTCTTCGAAATTGTTGTTTCTTATGCATAATGATCATCAACGTGCGAAAAGTATGTTTGGTTGGGAATGTGCCGGTTTTTAACCGTGTTTAGAGTAGTAACTGATTGTACATAAGCTAGCGGGCTATTAGTGCCCACAGTAATTTTTATTTTTATTTTTTGTGGAAACCTAGAATTAACGAAATTTTGTTGTCGCCTTTCTACCATTTTAGTACCTTGAATTCTGAAGTACGTCTCTCTATTTACTTCCGATTTCCCGTCCGATATCAACACAGGGAAAGACATTTCACCTTCTGGGTTAAACTTCATTTCTTGACTAATTGGGATAACTGCCCAAAAAGTCCTAAATTTATTGTACGGTAGTCGATTCAGTCATAAACTTTTCAATAATCTCGATCTAGTTTTTGATAATTTGCCAATTTAATTCTAAACTTTTTAATCGTGTTACTTTAATTCTAAACATTTTGAATTACATGTGGTTGTACCCATATATAAGTTAATGCGAATTTGATGCACTAATTTCTCTTCTAGTTTAACATTGCAGATTTATTAATGTACAAGGAACTTTTCTGCCCCATATAAATATTAAGTGTTTTGTTTTCGTCAAAATAACATTTTATTCATTTTCACATAAATATTAGAGAGAAACAACCCAGCCATCTCATACAACTTTAAGATAAAACAAATTTCAGATAACAAGATGAACTGTTGGAAAAGTTTAGGGGCCACACACTCAAAGAGAAGCCCTGTGACTTCTTCAAACCAAAATCAGCAGTCGATCACTCAATTTATGTCGAGATCTTCAACCGTTGCGACGCCTTTACCTCTCGCTAATGGCGCCTAGGTTCGACGTCCTCAATATCGTCGTCATCTAAAGTTATAAAGTTGAACGAGCATAGACATGGCAATTATGAGAGCGAAACATTCACAAAGCTCTTTCAATCTCCTTCGAGATTGAACTTATACACCGACGAAACTTAAGGGAAGCGAAATCTCGAGATCATACATGTAAAATTCCCCAGATATAAATTAGATTGGAGTAGAAACCTCCCAGAAAATAGGAGAGAGAAACTTTCAAATATGGACTAAAAGTTCTTTAAAACGAGAGGAAAGCAAGAAAAGAAAATAGAGAATCAAATCAACCAAAGAAAAATAAATGGGAGGAGAGAGATCTAGCTCGTAACCCAGGTTGAAGAAGACGGCCGTGCGAAGATGAGAGGGAGAGGAGAAAACTCTAAGGAGAAGAGAGGAAAAATAATGCACAACAATTATCTTAGGTGTTTTTTCAAGGATGCTCTCAGGGAAATTGTGTACCTCGTTTCTTCTCTAATATCATAAGTTGAATTGATCTGGTATTGCCAATAATTTTATGGGTTTTTTTTCAAAATGGGATTAAAAAAATTATCAAATTAGTTTTAAAAATTTTACCAAACTAGGTGCCGCTCGGCAGCCAGCCCGCTGATCGCGGCCTGCTCGGCAATTGGGCCGTTGAGCGGGCCCCGCTCGGCACTCATGGTGCTGCAGCCCATTATGGTGCTGCAACACCTTCACAGGTATTACAGCACCTCTTCGGTTCTGCTTTAAGTAGAGCCGAAGCCTTCCCCTCCCTCACTCAAAATTCTCCCGTGCTCTCTCTCCCTCACTGAACTTTATCGCGCTTTCTGTCCCTTGCCTCAAAAACTCTGACGCTATCCCTCCCTCGTCTCACATCACTTTCACGTTCTCCCTCCCTCACCTCAAAAGCGCTCATACTCTCCATCGCATCATAAACTCTCGCATTCTCTGTTGCTTGAGTAGCGTATATCATAGTGTGTATTTTTTTTATTATTAATGTTTTCGTTATGTTTAAATAAATTTGTGAATTTTTTATTTTGTAGAGGTTGAGATAAAAGCAAAGCGACCTCTTTACTCGGTGCTTTCCCTTGGTAGTTTGAGCTCTTAATTCGGTGTGTGCTCTCCCTCGATAGTTTGAAGTAAATTTTATTGTAGTTATTTTTTGCAGTTTCGTAGATATGTCACCGATAACTCACATTTAGTCGAGGCATGATTCACTACCTACCGGGCATGTCCGACATAGATCACAGGCCGAATGGTGTGCTAAGATGACTGAAGAATTTAGCAGTTGATCTGTCATTTGTAATGGCATTATCAAAATTGCCACTAACTGTTCATGTTACATTTCACAGATACATCCGAATGAAGTCATTAGATGTAAGCGAGCGATGCTATACATAGGTGATCTTGATCCACGCATAGTCTTGTATCTGCAAGCTTCAGGATTTTACGGTATTTATGGGATTTGTCCAGTTTGATTAGCATTTAATTACTGCATTGGTTGAGCGGTGGAGGCCCGAGACTCGCACTTTCCATATGCTAAAAGGTGAATGCACGATCACGCTGTAGAACATTGCAGTGCTCACTGCTCACAGGGCTTCCCATCGATAGACGTGCAATTACTAACCCTGCCGTTATGAATTGGGCGACTCTCTGCTGTTATGAATTGGTCGAGCGGTGATGTCATCCCTTACACCTTATAGTATCATACGACGGATTTCACTTTGGGGTTCACTATAGGGTTAGGCCAAGCAGATTTCGATGTAGGATTCGCGCATTTTGCAGGCCTATTTCCCGAGGGATCTGCTTTTGCATTTTCTGAATATCTACAGTCGCATATTCCAGCTACTTCTCCAGCTTGGCAGGGATCCAATTTCTCTCCTTTTTATCCAAGCCCTCTTAGAGTAGGATATGTACAGTCTGGGCGTGACATATTTTCACAAGATATGCATTCATCATCTACGCATCCTATTCAGTCGAATCATCGTCCTTGTCGGTACAATACTAGACCCGCCGAGCACCGGAGACAACTTAATTGCAAAACAGGAGATCATGCGAAAAGACGACATCGTTAATAGATGTAATTGTGGTTACGATTATATTTTAATAAGAAAATCTCATTTTTTTCCATATATCTCAACACTTTTTATTTTATGAATATTTTTAATTATTTACATAATTGCAAAATTATGTATTAATTACATATCCTAATTAATAAATTATTGATAATTATGTTATAAATATAAGCTTCAAAATAAAAAATATATAAATAAAATAAATGTTATAAAAAACATATGATATATATATATATATATATATATATATATATATATATATATATATAAAAGCTGGGTATTGCTCGGCCCACTCGGCAGTCCAAGTGCCGAACGAGGCCCCTCTCAGGACTTGGGCTGCCGAGCGAGGACCGCTCGTCACTTGGATTGCCGAGCAACACCTAGTTTGGTAAAATTTTTTAATCTAAGTTGGTATTAAAAAAAAAAACTGAGCAAGGCTAGCTTAGCATTTGTGTTGCCGAGCGGCACCTAGTTTGGTAAAAAAATTTAGCCTAATTTGGTAAAAAAAAATTAATCCTAATTTGGGAAAAAAAGCCCTAATTTTACAATACACATCTTTATGCGCCTAAGTAACTCATTTCTTCCTAATGGTCGATGTGAATTGCTTGCTTCCGGCCTATCGAAAGGCCGCTTTGCCTTGCACGACGGAAAATTTGCCGAGGACTGCCTTTCACGCCGTGCTCTTGACCGCACTTTGCAAGACTCTTTCCGATTCGGCTCATTCCCGTGAGAACAACTGCCTCGTGATCTGACCTCTCGTTCGGTCAAAAATCAGTGCCTTAACCAATCGATTATTTAACAAATGACAGCGGGAAACGCTGTCCTTCGAGAAGCAGCGTTTCAGACAATAATCCAAATCGATTCCTGCCCAAATCACTGAAAAGGCGTGAGGACGAGGGGATGTCGTTTCGATCCCTTTCCGCGTTTAATGTTTGACCGGTTCGAGCCGTCGCCCACCTCCCCGTCCCCTACTCTAGTCTCTCATTGCGTCCCCCCACCGTCACAGCCGTCGACACCCCGCTACGAGGGGTCCCACCCGGAGACTCGATCGCGGCCGTTGATGGTCAGTGATCCCTCCCCCCTGGTCCATAAGTTCAGACAAAAGCAACACACATGGGGATTCCGTGTGTCGCGTCGGAAATCACGGGCCTCCCTCGCTCGCTCGCATGCATCCAGCTACGTGCAAGTTAAGCTCCAGAGAGAGAGGGAGGGAGGGAGGCTTAGTCTACGCGTTTGCTTGGTTCTTGATTGGAGACTTGGAGTTGCTTTCAGTTATCAACTTATTCTATAAAAAGAAGTGTTGTTTTCGCTCTGATCTTCACTGATTCTTCAGATTATTCTCGTCTTGCTTCTCTCTCTCTCTCTCTCTCTCTCTCTTGTCATTCATGCCGGGATCATAACTACGTCCTCTTTCGGTTACCGCTGTCTATTACGCAAAGCCCACGTCAAATCTCGATCCTGTACAGAACAGTCGTCCGTCATTTTTTAGATTATTTTTTCTGCACGACCTGTAGCAACCCATCTCCGTTTTGGATCACTTGGTGCTGTAGAGATGAAGTTAAAGGAGGGGGAGCATTACAACGGACGGGGAGTTCTTGAATTCTTCCTCGTACTGGGCATGGTCATGTATAGTACCGTAACCGCCGAGGATCCCTACAGGTTCTTCGACTGGAACGTAACGTACGGCGACATCTATCCTCTCGGCGTTCGCCAGCAGGTTTGGTGAATCATATTTGTCGTCTCTGAGCTTAAGGTTTTCTTGCACTCTCTGTTGAAAATGATTATCGTTCGATGTGTTGCAGGGGATTCTGATAAATGGGCAATTCCCAGGGCCAGACATATACTCAGTCACGAACGACAATCTCATCATCAATGTCCATAACAGCTTGCCCGAGCCTTTTCTCATAACATGGTGAGTCAAACCTCAGCTGTCTTTCCTTTCTTCTTCTTCTTCTTCTTCTTCTTCTTTTCTCACTGACGAAGTCCATAGCTTCAGAACTTGCTATATTGGGTTATCATATTTGGGTTCATCAAAGGTTGCGAAGAAGATGAATGTTAAGCTCCGTCGCTCATCCGCTGTCAGTCTTCTTCTTTCGGCTTAGTGTGATAACAAGATTTTGATGAACATATATATATTTCTCCACCTGGCTTTTGATCGAAAAATCTCCAACATTGGAACGTTGAAAAGGATAATGTAACAGTGCATTAGAAGCTAGAGAGTTTACTTTTACGTCCCAAAAAACGCATATCGAAATGGATCTTGATTCCTGAATTATATACCAGTTCATGGAATGAGTTGATGGGCTAGTAGTACAGTTCACATGTAGTAAGATGCTAGAGAGTCTGGAGATGTATCATTCGTGCGGCTCGATATTTTTATCCGACGGACCAACACTCAGATGTGACAAGCTGGCCATGAGTTGGTAGTTCGCACGATTCTTTCGACTTATTCGACCGGCCTTAACGCCACGAAAATGACATGTCGACAGGAATGGAGTCCAGCAGAGGAAGAACTCGTACGAAGACGGAATGCAGGGAACCACATGCCCGATCCCTCCCGGGAAGAACTTCACCTACATTCTGCAAGTGAAAGACCAGATCGGCAGCTTCTTTTATTTCCCGTCCCTGGGCTTCCACAAGGCAGCCGGCAGTTTCGGAGGCATCAGGATCCTCAGCAGGCCGATGATCCCCGTCCCATTCGAGGAGCCCGCCGGCGATTACACCGTCCTCATTGGAGATTGGTACAAGGCTAATCATACGGTAGTTAATTTAAAAAAAAATTGCATTGATCGTGTGAGAAAAATGTTGATTTATTAATACGCTTTCCTTTCTTTTTTTTTTCAGAAATTGAAGGCCATTTTGGACGGTGGCCATAGGCTTTATATCCCCGATGGAATTCTCATCAATGGCCGTGGACCCAACGGTGCTTCCTTCACGGTTGAGCAAGGTATAGTCAAGTCATCAATGACTACTAATCATGCCCTTCAACCTTCCACAAAGTTCCAATATATATGTGTGTGTGTCCGAAAAAAAAAATCAACTTATGTTCAATTTTATTAAATTATAAAAAGAAAAACATTATGGACGAAAGTACGATCATTGTTATGTGCTTGTAGTGTTGTACATTCTAGTATATGAAACTCGCGCACATAACTTTAGTGCATGAATGCAGGGAAGACGTATAGGTTGCGAATATCGAATGTGGGGCTCCAGAACACGCTGAACTTCCGGATCCAAGGGCACACGATGAAGCTGGTGGAGGTGGAGGGGACCCACACCGTGCAGGCCGCTTACTCCTCCCTGGACGTCCACGTCGGCCAGTCCTACTCCGTCCTCGTCACCGCGGACCAACCGGCTCGAGACTACTACATCGCCGTCTCGACCCGATTCACGAGCAAGGTCCTCACCTCCACTGCCCTCCTCCGCTACGCCAACTCGGCCCGTCCCGTGTCGGGGCCCGTCCCCGGCGGGCCCACCACCCAAATCGATTGGTCCCTCAACCAGGCCCGCACCATTAGGTAAAGAGAAATTCCTAAGTCCATTTTTTTTTTCATATACGCATTACGTCATCCGGTTTTAATTTTGAATCGATAATTTGCTAAAAGATAATTCTTCACTAATGATGCGCTTTAAGTGGAAACCTGATCAATTTTTCGACGAGATGGTGGCGCGGCCATCACCCACTGTTACTGTTTGCGTTGCATCCAGTGACGTGGCCTCTAATTGTAGACCACGTCAGCATTACATGAGCCCTACGTCAGCATTCTCCTTGATGGATTAGGACAGTACAAGTACGAGTAGTGACTTGTGTTTTGAGGCATATCCTAGTAAACATGTTAACTCCACATTTTTTGAGAACTCTTGCCACTTTAATTAATCTAGGAAGTAATATCACACAAATTCAATTGGAGTGTTTCTGGCGATCTTTTCTCATTCATTACTTTGCTTTGACTCGCCGCAATTCGCGTTATCTTCCTAGGACTAATCTAACGGCGAGCGGGCCGCGGCCGAACCCACAAGGCTCTTACCACTATGGACTGATAAACATCACCAGGACCATCAAGCTGGTGAGTTCAGCTGCTATGATCAATGGCAAGCAGAGATATGGCGTCAACAGCGTGTCTTTTGTCCCCGCCGACACGCCCCTCAAGCTGGCTGACTACTTCAACATTAGCGGTGTCTTCCGGGTCGGGAGCATCTCCGACAGTCCGACTGCCAGGAAAATGTATCTCGATACGTCGGTGATGGGCGCGGACTATAGAGCCTTTGTCGAGGTCGTCTTTGAGAATCATGAGGACATTGTCCTGAGTTGGCATCTCAATGGCTATGCTTTCTGGGTTGTTGGGTAAGATTCTTGAGTACTTAATTTCAAGTACCTAGTCATGTTTCAGCAACATCACAGGGTTCACAGGTATGAATGTTGAACTTGCAGAATGGATGGTGGACGATGGACACCGGCGAGTCGTAATGAATACAATCTCCGGGACGCCATTTCACGCTGCACCACGCAGGTTATATCCAGAACAACAAGCAACAATTGCTGTAAGAACCATGATACATTTGACTTTGCAGTGAACGACTCAAATCTCTTGTTGCAGGTCTATCCCAAATCATGGACAGCAATCTACGTAGCGCTCGATAACGTGGGAATGTGGAACATGAGGACGGAGTTCTGGGCGCGGCAATACCTCGGGCAGCAATTCTATTTGCGAGTGTACACGCCGTCCAAGTCCGTGAGGGACGAATATCCAATCCCGAAGAACGCTCTTCTCTGTGGCAGGGCTCGCGGCAAAACCACGAGGCCTCTATGAACAGGATGCTGCATAGAGATGCAGAACATATATCTACCGGAAGTAAACATAAAACAACCCTGACTCGGGGTTCCGATTCTTTTGTTTCGAAAGACTGAATCTGTTTCGCAAGCACTCTACAAACAATTCCTGTTGCTTAACCAATAAGCTAGACAAAGACAAGCGTGTAGTTCTTTCGGTTTTGATACTGAAATCATCTTTCCTTCACTCGATGATTCACGGACCTCAGTGACCTAAAGACTTGTGCACATTAGATTCATATGTGCATGTTGATTGCAGAAACAAACCAGTGCGGCAGGAGAAACCGTCCTCGATACTCGAGAGCCTGATCACAGAACTGCCCGAGGCCTTAGAAATGTTTTCGGCTATTCTGAGAACTCAGGAAATGTTTCATAGTGTCCGCTGATCTGCTATATCTGGATTTTGATCCATGAAGAGCACTTGCTTGACAAATGCTGCGTATTTCCTCTGGAGAAATAATGAATCCCATACGGGGGTTGGCCGGACTCTTGGAAACTCAATGGCCGAGTCCACTGACTATGCAACAGAACTTCAGGCTTTAAAAATATGCAGGATTGACTGAGTCTCGCTGAGACAAAGCTAACTCTCAAACCGCAGAGACAAATTAGGCCCTCTGTTAATTAATGCCAATGAAGAAATTATTATCATAATCATCTTCTAATGCATTTTTTTCGTGAGAATTTACTCCTTGTCATCGAGCATCTCGTCCTTATGGGTAAACCCGATTCGGGAGAGACGAAGGGCGACTATGTCATTACGGTTTACATTCGATCTGGCACTAGTCAGGCATTTGGGTGAATCCGCCTAATGAGACGCGTTGAGTTTAGAAGGTCTTCCCGTTTCCGAGAGCGACCGCCTTACCGGCACTTTCTTGTACCATTCCCCGAATCTCTTGCTTATTACTTGCCTATAAATTGCTGAAGATCTTTAAGGTCCGCATGGTTATTTATTCATTTTATTACTTAGTGTAGTACTTTCTTGATTAGAAATTCACTACAAAAAAAGAAAAGAAAAAGGAATCAAGATTTGTTGAACTGATCATGGCAAAGAAAGGTGGTATGTCAGTGCTGTTTCTCTTCGCCGTGTTTCTAACCCTGAAGTGTGGCTCGGCCAGTGAAGAGAAGCCTGCGGTATTCGTATTAGGCGACTCGACTGCTGATGTCGGGACAAACAGTTTCTTGCCCGGCAGCAATGCAAGAGCCAACTTCCCTCCCAATGGAATCGACTTCCCGCATTCGAGAGCCACCGGAAGGTTCTCCAATGGCTTCAACAGCGCCGATTTCCTTGGTGTGTTACGATAAACCAAATCTCTCTCTTCCCGGTCGCTACTAACAACGATAGCTTCATTTTCTCCTTTACCAAGTCTGATTGAACAACGTAGTCTACACTTGTCCCTGACAAGCTCAAAGCCAACAGCTTATGCTCATCATAGTGAATTTATGTCAGCACTGTATCCAGTAAATTCTCATCCCTGTCGTATTTTCTGATGGATTTCCATTTAACAGCGAAGTTACTGGGGCACAGGAGGAGTCCACCGCCCTTCCTCGCTCTCAACAGTACAAAGGCCCTGAAGCGGCACAGTTTAAACGGCATAAACTTCGCCTCAGGAGGTTCCGGACTTCTCGACATAACGGGGGTACGGCCCGTTTTTCCATCCTCCTCTCACTATTTCTCTTCTTCTTCCTCCAACTCTGCCTCATATATCTGTTGGATATTTTCCCCAGGTAGCAACCAGTCCCTCCGGCGCCTCGGATAAAAAGATACGGAACGTGATCACGTTAGGAGAACAGATAGAACAGTTCTCAACTGTTCGTAATACTCTCGCTACTGTCATGGGACCTACCGAGACCGAGGAGTTCCTTGCGAAGTCTCTCTTCTTCATCAGCATCGGCAGCAACGATATCTTCCTTTACTATTACTCAAACAGTACAGTGCCCAAGCAAGAGTTCATTGCCACTTTAGGATGTGCCTATGAAAAGCACTTGAAGGTGGCATTCCTTTTCAAATTCTGCTTGCTCGAGGATTTGTTTACTTATGTTGGTTCTCCTAGATTCTCCTGAAGTTAATTATTCATTCCTCTGTCGCAACGCCGTGCTCATTAGTCATATCTCATGTTGCTGTGGCAGAATCTAATGGGTCTCGGAGCGAGGAAGTTTGGCATTATAAGCGTCGCTCCGATAGGGTGTTGTCCATCTCAGAGGGTTCGCAGTGGCACAGGGGAGTGTTTGGAGGTCCTCAATGAACTCGCGATAGATTTCCATTCAAAACTCGAAGCCGTGTTGAAGAAACTCTGTTCAGAGCACGAGAGCATGAAGTACTCGCTCGGGAATGCATACAACATGACCATCGATGTTATCGTGAACCCTCGTCCATGTATGATACTCTGCAAATCCTGCATCCATGGATTATTAGTTTTCTTTTCCCGTTTTTTGCTAGGAGAGAAATTACTAAACGGAGCAATGAAACAAAAGGAGCATTTACTGAAGTAAAGTGGAATGAAGTCTATCCATCCTTTCTGCATAATTTTCAGGACTAATAACATCGTCTCGGCAGGTTATTGAATCGAATTCTATTAGAATATCGATCTTCATTAGAGACTATATGCCTCTCGTTCTATGAGTTCAAAAGAAATGTCACTGGCTGATCTTCCTGTCTTTTGGATTTTGCAGTCTTCAAGGACGTTAAAAGTGCATGCTGTGGATCAGGAGCATTGAGCGCGGAAGGAATATGCGATCTGAATGCACGCCTTTGCCCGAAGCGCCACGAGCACTTGTTCTGGGATTCATACCACCCTACACACACCGCTTCAAAGTTGGCAGCCATAACTCTCTACACCGGCGGGCCGAGATACGTCACTCCAATGAACTTTTCTCAATTGGCTAGCGCTTGTTGACTGCCAACCACCGCAATCTTCATGGACTCTCCAAAACTTTTTCCCCATATTCATCCACTGTCAAGAATAATATAGTGTTCATCACTATAGTTGTATCCCCAATTCAGCCCATTATTTCTGTTTCTTGCATTCTATGCATATTGTAGACACAATTTGCCGATCTATAGCACGAACTTTGTGCTTTGCTTCACCAGGAAATGCATTTTCACCGTGCCATGTTCAGGAAAGAGTCCTAGTCTATCGAACGATCGGCAAGAAAAGAGTAGCTAGAAATAGCATAGTCCCGCAATATAAGATGCACGGTACATTCTTATTACAGCACTTTCTCTCAGACGACAAGCATGGCTAACATCTAAACAAGATTGTAACCTTAGAAGAATTTTCAAGTTATCATCTTTTGCCGTCGAAAGCATCATATCTGCAGACTCCTCCTTAACCTTTGAAGTAAGTTTCCAAGAACTCGTCCCATCGACCTCTCTAAATCGTCTTCAATCTGGTCTCCGGCTGGCTTATCTAGTAGCCTCAAATCTGTTATAATGAAAGAAGAATACAAATTTAAATACTACTTGGAGGACCTGAGGACTCAGTCTTTGCAAGCAATGACAAATCTAGGAAAGGTTCTCAGATAACCTATGTCTCTGTGATACATAAACCCTGAGAAAGGCACTCTCTAATTTGATTTCATGCCGACAGCAATGGTTTTGCTCCTAGAGGTTTTCCTTCTCAGCAGTGATGACATCTCCGGCCAGTGCTCGACTTTTGATCGCCAATTAGAGTAATCTAGCCTAGGCATTCCGCTACCGCTTCTCCACTAGGTTAAATGTCTACATGTCAGATTGTCGTCGTGTGGACTCGTGTCGTGTGATCGACCGCAAAGAATCAACTAGCTCATATATAAGCTATAGGAAAGAAAATGGTTTAAGTGTAGAATTTCTTGCAGGAAATAAGAACTGTGGAACGTACATGGCTCCTGGAGATTTCTTCGACTGTGCACCTCAGTTCCTCATTACATCATTACTGGCTCAACCATGCTTTGCCTCGCCGGGATTTGATTTCAGTTTCAATTTATCTGCAGTAGTGGATTAGACAGTTGCCGTGATATTTCATGACATTCCAAACTCGCGTTCTCTCGGTCACGCTTTCCTGGGACAGATGCAAAAGACATTCTTAGGAATGTTACTTTGACTGATGCAGTAGTAGAACCCGAACCGCGATTGCTCACGATGGAGAAAATATTATAGTCCGATGCATAAAGCATCATCGTCCGCCTGTTTTGCTAGGCTTGACCCAAAACTGGAAAAGTGTAAAAAAAAAAAAAATTTAAAAAATGATAGTTATAAACCTTCTAATAGTGCCAATTTAATCTTAAACCTTTTCACCTAAAGCCAATTCAATTCTTCCGACTAATTTTAGTTGAATATTGTTAACATGAATGCCGAACGACATAGGTGTCAAGACGAGCACTAACATGAATATTTCTTAATAATATCAAAATATTTTTTTTTATTTTTTTGAAAAAATTCCCTTTCTTTTTTTTTTGTCTTTTTTTTTCAAATTTCTTTGGTGGCCAGCGAGGCCAGCCATCGCCAAGGCAAGGTCGGCCTCATCGGCCACCGGTGAAATTTGGAGGGAACAAAAAAGAAAAATAATAAAAAGATATTAAGAATATTATCAAAAATTTATCCACCTCAACACCGATAATGCCTCGTAAGTTGTGCAGCATTTGCATTAGCAATATCCAATCAAAATTAGCCAAAAGTACATAATTGACTTTAGGTCAAAATTTAGGACTAAATTGACAATATCAAAAGATTTAGAGCTACATTCAATCATATTTCCAAATATGAGCACTTGATAATGAAATTTAATTTTTTCCATCACAACAATAGATTTAGGAATTTTCTAACACTTTTTCCAACCCAAAACCTAGAAGAACGTTCTTGGCTCGTAAGGATGAAATAAGCAACGGGTGATCATTTTATGTATAAGAAACAACAGAGAAACTTTTCAATCCACCAAACCTGCTCGTTTCAGTATATGTATGAGGATGAAATTGGCCACATGTGACCATCGCATCGATAGCCTCACCGATCGAATGCTGAGTCAGGGCAGAATTAAGTGTTGGCTCCCATGCATTGAAATTATATTTTTTTTTTAAAAAAAAAGGTCCTTAAAACAGGGACAAACGGTCGATCGGGATAGATTGCGACCTCCCCAACCGTGGTTCGCAGGGTCAACTTCCACGGCTAACTTCCCCAAGGAATGCTGAGGAGATGCAAAGAGCACTGACCTCGCACTAACCAGAAAAAGGGTTCACGGTAAAACTTGTGCCCCGCGACAATTGTTCGAGCAAGACACGGTGCTTTGGTGCTACTAACAAAAATGCACTACATAATACAGCACTGTAAATAGATTCAGGATAACAGGAAACAAGACGGAAGTATTCCACTACAATACACAGCAATGACTATGACTGACTTCCTTTTGCTATTTGTTCAGACAATAAGAGGGTAACCAACTCGCAATTAAACCAGTGCAATGTCTCTTGCATATACAGTATTCACTAGGTGAAAATGAAGAAACACAGCATGAAGAATACTAAACCAAGTCAAGAGATGCTGGGAATAACGAGCTTAAGGAGGATAGTGAATAGACATTGTTTTAGATACAAATCTTGCCCGTCCTTGGGGATAGAGAAACCGTGAGCAAATCATCCACTCAATGCCCAATTATACATCAGGATGCAACGGTTGATAGCAATCAGGTTTACAAAAACCCATTACCATCAGAAGCTGAATATAAGCGGCAATCACTCAGCAATCTGCACATAAAGAGTCATGTATGAGCCATCTTCTCATATGAAAACCAAAAATAAACATTTCACTGGTGGATTTCAGTGCAATCTCGTCAAAACTGTGTCTATCTGCCGACCAACCTTCATGGTTGACCTGTTGGACCATAAAATGATCGTTCTTAGAGAAACATGAAAGCCTTTAAGTTCCCAATCATAATGTGCGAATCTTCTTTTGTTCCTTAAAATGTCTTGTGAAGCCCCACCTTGAATTCCCATTTCAAATTTCAATTTACGTGTAAGCAATCATTAATTCAGAAGAACAATGAGGATAACTAAACGGGGCCCCGGGGGGGGGGGGGGGGTGGTTAAGGAGCTGTAACACAACTTATGGCAGACATCAACCAGCCAGCGGTACTTTTAACTGCATTTCTCCAACGCACAGAAGAGTGAAAAATAGGTAATCACCTCAAAACATAAATAAATATTACGCGTGTTAAAGGATAACAATGAACTAACCTGATTAAGAGGATTATCAGGAGATTTCTTCCAGAGCTTCCATATCATGTCTTTGTATTGATTGTGAGTTAGACCCGGTTTCTCTTCCTTCAGTTTCGGGAGCTCAGCTTCTTCAAAAGCCTAAAGTAGCATAGAATATCAATAATCACCCAACCATAGAAAGGAAGGAAAGGCAGCAAAATTTATACCAAGAACAAAAGTTCATGCATCAGAAGCCAAAATCTTCTAGTAGAACACATCATGGAAAATTAACAAGATGATGTCTGAGCAATCGTCACAAAATATAAAAATGTTGACCAAAGATTCTCTACTGATGATGATGATCGGTCAAATGAGATTCCCCATAAGGACACCAAGCACACAAGCATTTGGTTAATCATCACCATTTTTTATATACAGCTAATCAGTTGCTTTATATTAAGGAAGATAATCACAGGCTAGATCACAACCAGTAACAAGTTCGCAGCACCATACTCTAAATTACAGGATAGACTAACTTAAGAGAAAAAGTTAGGTCAAAACGGTTAAGTACGAGAAAAAATATTACGCTCTAGTTTTTCTGTTCTTTATAGGTGAGTAGCGACTTATCATATGAAGCAATAATAACCATTTCGGTGGAAGCCCGTTAGCCATCTCACAGAACTTTGGCAAATAATTAAGCTATACGGCACATGCAAACTCTCTAATACCTGTTCCAGAAAATATAACCATAAAGCATTCCAAAAGGAACCTTTGAACTTCGCAGCATGATGAACTAAGCAGTCAATACTACAAAAATATCTTCTATTACATAACCAAAAGGAAGAGAGGGAAGATAAAGCTTCAATCCAAGCCATTGTGAAGAGTAGTGCCCAACTTTCTTAACACATAAAAGCTTAATTCCAACCAATAACGCCCAGACTGACCAGTAATCCTAATTCAAATTCATTAAGCATCCAAAAAAAGCTTGCTTTGACACTTCTACAAACGGTCTATGCCCGAGCAAACACCCATGCGAAAGGTCGTTTGCAATCTCTACAGACAACACTCTCCCCATTCTCACGTTCACAGGATCAAATTCCGGCTTCTGAACATTACAATCTTAAGCCTTCTTGCAACAAGTCTATACAAGGACTGGCTTCCCATAAAGCAAAGGTGCGGAGTGCACAACTTTCAGCGAAAGAAGTTCAAAGAAAATTTTCGTAAAACAGAGAAAACCATCAAAGCCAGACCAAAATTAGTTTCCCGATTCCAAGTCACAGAGCTTGTTCAGATATATTAGGATGCATGAAACGGACTTTCTTTTTTTTTTTTGGTCAAAAAACAGACTGTATTCAATAAGGCTCAAATGTTGTTGTCGATCGCGGTCTAAAACACAACTACAGCGACTGTCGGAAACATGAGCCATAGTGATGCCAACCATATGAGAAGTGATCATTTCAGACGATATTCAGACAAAACGACCAACTCGATCCAATTAACCTCACCTTGAAAGAAGCCTTAAGCCTCCTCTCCGGATGCCTATCAACAGGCAAGCTATCGGCAACCGTCATCTGCGCTATCGCATCCTCCACCGTCCTTGCTTCAACGACCGAATCGTCCCGATTCGTATTGCTCACGAGCACCATCCTCTCGTACTCCTCCTCCGCGGCGGTCCTGGTCTGCCTCCGCTTCCCCTCTTCCGCCTTCCTCGCCATCTCGGCCTGCTCCTCCTCCCTCTTCCGCCGCAGCTCCGCCTCCGTCACCTTCGGCACGGGGACCGACACGCGGGTCGCCTTCTTATCCGGCTTCCTCATCGACTTCTCTAGGTCCTTCTCCTCCTGCTCGGCCAGCCGCCGCGCCTCGGCCTTGCGCGCCAAGGCCTCGGCCCGCTTCTCGGCCTCCTCCTCGCGCTTCTTGGAGGAGCGCGACTTCGGGCCCTCGGCCTCGCGCCAGTACTGCTCCTCCTTCTCGCGCGACTCGAGCGTCTTGCGCTCGGCCTCCGTGGCGGACTTCCGAGCCCTGGCCTCCTCGGCCTTGCTGTTGACGCCCATCTTCTTCGGCATGTTTTCAAGGATCGTCGACCGATTCGGAGCGATCGGGGTTGGAATTGGAGATTATCCGTCGAGAGAGATAACCGAATCGAATTGAAATGAAGTTTCCAGAGTTCGGGAGCGAGGGGTTTCGTTCAATCCCCGGTGACGATCCAGTTGGACGCCGAATTGGCCATCGGGATGACAATCGATCACCGACCTCCGATTCCCGGGCTTGAAGAAGTGAATCCGCAGAAGGCCGAGGCCCACTCTATCGGTTCGGGGTCCTGGATCGGGTATCGTGAGCCTTTTTCCCCGTGTACCATTTACAACCAAACGATCATAAACCTATATTATTTATGTCAATTCAGTCTTATATTTTTTAACTAACTAATTTAATCCTGAATTTTTTTACAATTAATCAATATTTTTCATCCGATTAATTTTAGCTGAAATCGCTGACGTAAATAATTATTTAATTTTTTAAATAATTTTCTGAATTTTTTCTTATATTTTTCATTTTTTTTCTTTTTTATACCTTTTCGTTTTTTATTTTTTCTATTATATCCCTCCCGGTCCCACAGCCTCAATGGCGGTCGCCTGCGGCAGCGAGAGCTTGCGGCCCCTCGCTTGGCCTCGTTTAAAAAACATATAAAAAGAAAATAAACAGGTGAAAATCTAATATTACAAATTTTTAAAAATTATCCACGTCAATACCTGGACGGCTGAAGTCCACCCCTCTCCATTTTTTATTCTATGTCGTTTTTTCAAATCTGCAAGCGAAACGTTGATGTGCGATGTCCTCCGGGAAGCACCCGAGCCTCCGTCGCGGCAAACCAATAATAGCGATCAACATGAAAATGAATGTGTTATCGAGTCGATACAATCCATCACCAAGGCCAATCATTGTTATCGCAATTATGCGCATCAGTAGAACGTCGAGAGAGCAACTTGCTCTCTCGATAAATTTCATCGCACGTGCCGAATACAGGGCACGACAAGCAATTCATGCGAACGCACCAAGGGCGGCACGCTTTCGAGAGTTTTTCTTCTTCTTCTTCTCTTAATCGGGTAATTACATGTTCAGGCTCGAGAGCTTTGAGAGAGCGCTAAAACCCTTCACGTACTAAAAACATGCCATGACTCCCGAGCCGAATAACAAATCCTCCGCCGTGTACACCCACCACAAACGACGTTCGAAAGAGTCGCGACTGCTGTGATCTGGGGCAAGGTAGCACGGGACCGATGCATTAGAGCAGCCCACCCCCCTGGGCGATTAGATAGGGGAGCCCACCAATTGTTATGGGGACTCCGGATCAAACCAACCACGAGCCTCGAGACGATCCCATGATCGCTCCGGTAGAGACATGAACTGAACACGGATTTGCCGACGGAGGGAAGGCGGCAGTGGCTGGAAGGCAAGGCGAAGGGGGGCAAAAACGATGACTTGACCTAAAGAGAAAGTTGGGGGAAAAAAAGGGAGAACAAGGAAGAGGAAACAGCAAAAGGAGGAGTGCGTGGGAAGGCAGGAGCAGACTGAGAAGACACTGTTTGATTTTTGCTTTGTTTTAGATTCCTATCGAGCGTGCTTGGATCGTATACCATAATCAAGTCATTAGATCTTTCCCTGGCCAAAAAAACTCATGATCCCCTGCATTTGTTAAATGGACAGGAAGAGAGGCCCCGCAAAGCAATGACTCATTCCACCACCCCCACCCCCCCCCCCCCCCCACCACAACAACCAAAGTACTTGCCGGACAAATCCATGGGCACACCACACCTCATTCATTTGCCGTCCTCTTCTCTTCTTTTCGTCTTGTGATGATGGGTGGGGCGAGGGGAAGGAGGAAAAAGGGTCTCTCTTTTGATCAATTTTCAACTTATCTTGGTGGGAAGAGGAGATGGGACTTGTGACCTCCTCGGTAGGGTTAGCTGAGCTCTAAAAAGCCTCCCAATTCCATTTGTAAAATTAAATTTTTAACTACCTATCATTAGATTTGTGTTTTCAGTCACTGTATATATATATAGGGAATGTTGATTTTTGATGATAAATCTATCATAGACATGCATTCAGTCCTCAAACACGGGGAATGGCCAACAAAATTGCATAATGACATGCAAACGAGAATGGGAATTAAGCGTGCTTCGTAGCATCGTCGATGGAACATAAAAAATTCGGGATAAGTGAAAAAGAACACAACGCTCCCGACCTGAATGCCCGATTTATGCCGTAACTAACTATCATTCATTTGAGAACGAGCCTCTTGTCGCCGCGTCTCCACAAAACATGAAACCAAACGTAAAATTGGAGCGATCCGTTTGTCCAAAACACGCGTCGCGGGCGCGTTTCCGACAGATCGCGGAAGTGAATAGGACTCAAGCCAGACCGGTCGTCGTCAAAATGGCCTACGACTTACTCGTGCGACAAATCGATCATTTCCGAGACGGAACGCATCACGCCGTCGAGCCGCGCTACGACGGTCAAATTTCCGAGCTGTCAATTTCACCCCCAGGACGTCCCCCCCCCCCCAAAAAAAAAAAAAAAAACCACCCCTGGAAACGGAAACGTCATTTGTCGTCAACACTGAGGGAAATTGATTAGTGCACGTGAATCAACATAAGGAAAAGGCAACCCCCCATTTAATATTCCTAACCCCCACCCAAAAAAAAAAAAAAATTTGGACAAATCAATAAACCAGAATCCCATCCATAAACGCCGTTAAAAAACGTCAGCAGCATTTATACTCTTTTTCTAGGGGTAATCGCTACTAATCAGTTGACATGATTTCGACTCCTCCCATCCAAGTCTCCAATCAAATTAATCGCATCTAATGACGCGCGCTAATTCTCAGGCAGGGCGGGTCAAACTTTTTCTATTCTGAGATCATCAATCCAGCGACCCGTTAGATCCAATCGCACAATTTAGGAACAATAATTCTAAATAAATTTTCGAAGTAATCTCATTTTTTCAAATAAAAATATTAAGTAAATAATTTTTTCAATTATGAACTTAAAGTGCACTTATTTTCTCAAATAAATATTTGCAATGAACGTTGTTTCAAATAAGAATCTAAAATAATCATTATTTTTTTTTAAAAAAAAAGCTTGATTCCAAGGGCATTTTCATCTTTTTACTTATTTGATTTTTCAATCACACTTTTCCTTTTTTTTTTCTCAAAAATGAATAAAAAAATTAAAAATTAAAAATAAAAACAGACAACAAACAAAGGTGTAAGGCCCTTGTGTACTCTAAAGGCGGAAGGGGTAAGGTCGTTGCCGAGGGCTAGTAGGCCCTCGCTGAGGCTCTGGCGACCCCGCACCAATGGTGGGCCAACGGCCATAGGCATCCCACCTGTCTGCGGCTATTTTTAATTTTTTTTAAACCTTTTTTTGTCAAATTTTTTTAACCTTTTAAAAAATAGAAAAAGGATGAAATAGAGAAAAAGATAAATAAAAAAAATAAAATAAGAAATGATGAAAATGATCTTTAGGCAAATTCCCTTTTTTTACATTTTGTGGCTACCTCCAGCTCTTTTTTGGAAGGCAGTGTGCCACTCAATGCATTCATAAGATTCACTTGAAGAGAATGAAAGTACTTCAAGTCCTGTTTGGAATTTTTCCCGTTATTTAGCGAGAAACAATCTCGTGGTTAGAGGTGTAAAAAATAATCGAGCTTGGTAGGCTAACTTGACCTAGCCCGAAAATTTGATTGAATTTTTCGATATTTTCGAGCCGAGTTTGGTACTCGGTTCGGGTCGGCTTGCCGCTTAACTTTTTTTTAACACCCATTTCTTTCATTTTAATTTTTTTATATTTTTTTATTTGATGAGTTTGTTGATTAATTTTGATTTTAAAAAAATAAAACAAAAAATAATACGATCCTACCCGAGATTGGTAATGCTCAGTTTCGGACAGGGTCAAGATTCGGGCCGTTGACACCCGATCAGTATCGTGGTCCCCGGACCGCCCTGCCCGTTGGACGGTCAGGATGGATAGGCCCCGGGCGAAAAGGGTTGGGGTTTGTGGGGGGGGGGGGGGGGGGGGGGCAGCATCATCATGAGGCCAACAGGGCAATAATTTCCCCAAAATTGAGATTGACGACAATAATGGCGGTGATGATGTGACGGGGAGAGCACTGTTGGTGTCATAGATTCTTGCGTGAATCGAACGTTTCGTGACGGCGAGTTGCTGTTCCCTGCTTTTTTGGCTTCTCGGACGCTTTTTTGCACGCATAACCGGGCGCACAGGACCGGACACCCACACTCGACCAGCCGTAGCGGCCGGCCTACTGGGGGGTGTCTTGCGGCGGTCCTTGGGCGGCTTGCCCATGCGGATACATTTTGGAATTTTCGAGAAAAGAAAAGAAAAGAAAAAATTACGGGGCAGTTTGGAATTCCCGTGGTTTCGAATCCTACGGAATTTTCGCGTGCTCAAACCATCGGTCCTTTGTACCGAAAGTGAGGCTGTTAAATTTGCAAATGTTTACTTTCGAGTGCCAATTTACTTGCGCGTGATCCGTTATTGAGCCAGTCCAAGTGAATTTGATTCTTACATATGCAAGAGATAGAGAAATAGAGAGCACGCTAAAATAAAAAGAAAATCTTAAGAATTATACTTTATGTAAATGAATTTTTTTTTCTCGATTTTTCATTTGTTTAATCAAGTCATTTTACCCTCACAAATTTTCTGACCAAATCCTTCCGTCATCGAGTCCAATTGACTTGGTGAATTTTTTTGCAACACAGAACATGTACTTATTGACTACATCTTATCCGCATCATTCACGAATGTTACCGACGTTGGTTAAAGTTTCCCAACTCCATCCTCGCGTCTCCAAACAAACCGCTCAAATTACAAAAGACCAAAAACAATGCCTTTTGACAACCTCCAAAACACTAACCACTCTCAACTTATCTTTCTCTCGCCACTGGATTTCACTGTCTTTGGTCCACGTCGTCGCCTCTCAACGTTTCTCCCCTATATGTTTTAACCTCTCTCTCACACACACACATAGTTCTCGAGCTCGAGCTGTGACTGCACGCCGCCGCGGGGGGTTAGGCTTGAGCTCGACTTTACAGCGGAGCTCAAGATCGTCAAACTTGCCCGAGATATTGGAGCTGTTGAGTTCGGAAGCTAATGGAGCGTGCAGGGGAGGAGATGGGAAACATATCGGTGTCCATTTATTTCGTAGAAATGAACAGTTTGAAGAGTATTTTTTCTTTTTTAAAGTCACAACTTGTATGACTTATAAAAATAAATAAATAAATAATAAAATACTTTATAAAATTACATAATAATTAATTATTTCAAGCGATACAAATGATTTTTAAAAAAAAATATTTTGATAGTCGAGGATGCAAATTGATTTAAAAATCTACTCTTGCATTGGTCTCTCATAAACTCTATTTTTCTCTCTCTCTCTATCTCCTCCCTTTTCGGGAATGTAATCTCTCCTCAAATTTAATCCCATTGCGCAAGAAAATAAAAATAAAGGAAGATCAAACCTTTCCGAGTACATCATAACTATTCGACCAAAAAAAGAAAAGAAAAAAAGTTACATCATAACTCCGTCACAAACGGTTGGCTGGCGCGAAAAATTAAGAAGGAATATTAAATGGAGACGGAAAAAGAAAAAATCGGAAAAGTGGCAGGGAGCAATATATTTTTAGCGGGTCCCAAAGCAAAAGGGCCATGTCGGGCGCAGAAGCCTTTCCCTGCTCCAACGGAAGGAAGAAAGTCGACGGATCCCTGCAGACGCCGTTTCCCTCTCACCCCACCCCACCGCCCCCCCCCCTCCCCCCCCCCCCCGCCCCCCCCAACCACCGTCACCGTCACCGTCACCGTCACCGTCACCGTCCATCGCCCTGACCAACCATTTGCACAAGCATTTCTAGAGAGAGAGAGAGAGAGAGAGAGTTCGTGGTGTGTGTCACTGGCTTTCTGTCTCTTCAGTACGCTTGCAGACGAGAGAGAGGGAGTACCTAACCTCGCACGGAGCATCGCCATTAACAGTAATCATTCACACTTTCAGAGAGAGAGAGAGAGGGAGGTGTACGAGCTTTATCTGCTTTTCCCCTATCACTCATTCCACAGTCCCCACGATCATTACCACGCGAGCTACTTTCTCTCCGCGCTTCTGTTCCGTTCACGTGTTTCGGCGTCTCTCTCTCTCTCTCTCAGTCTCGCTCGCTGCGAATGCGCGGCTGAGATCTACCCCTTCCCCCTCGCCGCCCAGATCTTCCCGACAATGGCGGCCACGTCGTCCGACGACGATTGCGACCGGCAGAGCGAGGAGCGATGCGGGAGCTACAGCTTGAGCGCCGACATCAGCGAGTCCGAGAGCTGCAGCAGCTTCTCCTGCCACCGCTTCGACGGCGAAGGCGCGTCGAGCTCCATGGCCTCGTCTCCTCGCCCGGCCGCCTGGAACTTCAGCTTCCCGGCGACGGTGATGGCGCCGGTCATCGGAGGGAGAGACGTGGTGCTTTGGGGCGAGAAGAGAGAGAAGAAGGATGGCGATTTGTCTGGTAATGTTTCCCGAATTACATTTTTGATAATGCTGGTCACTAGGTGCGGGACGCTAGCCCTCCTGTAGTCTTAATTTGTGGTTTGCTAGTCTAATTCCGACAATGCGCCTCAAAATACTTCCGATTATAGAGTTCGTCGCGGTCAAAAATGAGAGCATGTTTAAGGATAAGATTAGCAGCTTTTGGACAGCCTACAGTATTCGTAGCATTCTCTGTCTTTTCTCTTTGCTTTTTCGTATTTCCCTTAAGTGTTCTGGAGTTATGGGATGTTTGCGTAATTTAAGTTTTCCTTCTTAATTTTTGTAAGCTTCTAGCATTCGCGACCTTGCCAGAATAGAAATTTGTTGCTCCTTGCATCAGATTTTTCTAGGTGCTGGTTATTTTGGACTTTTATTCATTTTTTCTTCGGCCTTCCAGAGATTGAGATGATGAAGGAAAGATTTGCTAAACTGCTTCTTGGAGAAGACATGTCTGGAGGCGGTAAAGGAGTGTGCACTGCTCTTGCCATCTCAAACGCCATAACCAATCTCTCTGGTAACACTCCTTGCTTTCGCGATGCGAATACTTTTAATTTTCTATTGGCGTAGTCCAATTTTTATAGGGACGATATGCCTGCGTCGCAGTTTAAGAAATCCTTGTTGCTTAGAGCTATATTGGACTGGATTGCAGCTACTGTCTTTGGTGAATTATGGAGGCTAGAGCCTTTGGCACCTCAGAAGAAATCGATGTGGCACAGAGAAATGGAATGGCTCTTATGTGTGAGTGATTCCATTGTGGAGCTTGTGCCATCGATACAACAATTCCCCGGTGGGGGCACATACGAGGTCATGGCAACTCGTCCTCGCTCTGATTTATACATAAATCTCCCCGCTCTTAAGAAGCTCGATGCATTATTAACTGCCATGCTTGATGGGTTCTCTGAGACGGAATTTTGGTATGTTGATCGTGGGATATTAATGGATGATGGTGACAGCCATGACAAGAATTCTTCAGGCGTGGCCAGTGGTAGGCCGTCCATTAGACAGGAAGAGAAATGGTGGTTGCCTTGCCCGAAAGTGCCATCTAATGGATTATCTGATGAAGCTAGGAAGAGATTGCAGCAGTGCAGGGAATGTGCGAATCAGATATTGAAGGCCGCTATGGCAATTAATAGCAGTGTACTCACTGAAATGGAGATTCCTAATGCGTACTTGGAAACATTGCCCAAGGTACAACTATCTTTTACCTATTGGAGCAACAGACATTTAATGAAACTCAACCATCCAAAATGTGTTGCTCGTTTTATTTACTTTAATTTGTTAGCCGATATTGTTGTCCAAGTGATAGGCATGTGTATTAACATGCATATGGTATAGCTTTTTATGCTGCTGCTTCGCAATAAATAATCAAATCTTAAAAGTAGAGTGGAAAGCCCAGGAAGGCTGTGGTAACGCAATGAGTTGCTTGTAACATTTTTGCTCAAATACTTGGGTGACTTTTTGCCTTCTCTGCTGCAATATGTTTCTCCGTTATATGCCATTTCATTTGTCTAACTCGTTTTGCTTGCAACTCGGTGCCATGGCCATTATGTATGCCCTCTTAATGGTTTCATGGGTTCTTCTTGGTAATAATTTGCATCTCGTTCTTCCTATATGATTTGAAATAATCATTTTTCTAACTATAAAAATGCCTTTTTAGCTGCTCCACACATGATGCGCTTCATTGAATATACCATGATTGGTCTAGTTCCCTGGGCATCTGATTTCTTTGAATTTGGGATATAACTACCATGTTGCGAAAAACCTGAAGGAAAACATTTTGAGATGATACGAAGGAAAGAATTCCTATGACAGTTAACTTGACCTGCTTTTCATATTAGTCACTATAAGAATGCCTTTTGCTGCTCCATATAACATCTGCTTCGTTGGATATCATGGTTGCTCTAGTTCCTCGAGCATCTGGTTTTTTTGAAGCTGGTGTCCAGCTTGTTATATTACTAAAAATGTGAAGGAAAAGGTCTTCAGATGTTGTGAATGACAGAATTTCCACGACAGTTACTTGACCTGTTTTTCATTATGATAATTTTGATGCATTGAATCTTTTGTTCATTGTTGTCAACGTTTGGGACAAAAGAGCCTAGTAGTTTTTTCTTTGTTTCTTTTTGTCCAGGAGTTTTCATTGCTTATCTATCTATTACAGTGTAGCTACTAACTAATAGAATAAGATACTCTAGTAAACGTGCAGTTTCTTCTTGTGTTCATTTTTAGCATATGTTCTGGGAGGGAGGACCTCTTTGCTTATTTTAGTACGATAACTGGATCTTATAGCCATATCAAATGCATATTACTAGTAAATAATTTCTTATCAACTTTTAGTCCTTCTCTTCACTTAAAAATCAGTTAATGTGACATTGTAACTTTGTTTGCCAATCTGAATGCATCCCGTATATAAGTTAGGTGCGAGGAGAGTGACCATGCTACAAAATTGAAATGTGCAGAGAGGGAGAGAGAGAGAGAGATTAGGCGCAAGGAGCTCGACTGATAATAAAGAAGTGACGGTTGCAGAGAGAGAGAGATTCAATTTTCCTGAGTGGTTTAGCTTGACTATAATTCTCTCCTTGCAGAGTGGAAAAGATTGTCTGGGCCATATTATATACCGGTACATTACTGCCGAGCAATTCTCCCCTGAATGTCTGCTTGATTGTCTCGACTTATCGTCTGAGCATCACACCTTGGAGGTGGCTAACAGGATTGAGGCGGCAGTCCATGTGTGGAAGCAGAAAGACCAAAAGAAACATATAAACCGTTCAAAATCGAGGCAGTCATCATGGGGTGGTAAGGTTAAAGGGCTAGTTGCTGATGGTGAGAAAAATCATTTTCTAGCTGAACGAGCAGACACCCTACTGCAGAGCTTAAGGCTTCGTTTCCCTGGACTTCCCCAGACTGCATTGGATATGAACAAGATCCAGTATAACAAGGTATATTAGCTCATCGCCATCTCATCTTCAGATTACAATTTCCTGCAATTAAGCATTTATGATTTGGAAGGTTAGTTTATTATCGCGTGCATGTGACTTCATGCATACACTTGATGACTTGTATATATCAAAACTGGTTGATATTTGAAATGGTTTGTAATCTTGCAGGATGTTGGCCAATCCATTCTCGAAAGCTACTCAAGAGTAATGGAGAGCCTTGCCTTTAACATAATAGCAAGGATTGACGATGTCTTATATGTAGACGACACCACCAAGAGATGTGCTGCAGTAGAGTCAATGCCCCTCTTTAGCCGGGGAGGTCTAGGTTGTCTTCCCATTCAGAAGAGGATGTCTCCCAGTCCCTTCTCGATCAAGCATACGCCTTACGGCTCTCCTTTTGCGACCCCATCTTTCTGTTCCTCTCCTACAGGTGGAAGTCCGGGAAGGACGCCCTCGTCCACAAACAGGAACAATCACAAAAAACATGATAAGAAACCCGTGGCGGCGGAATCCGAAAAGGTATGGTCGTATGCTGGAAATATCAGTTCGAGGCGGGCTTCTGGGGATGCACCCGAACGAGATTGATGATGTGTTGTTGGGTCCATATGCTGCAAATATTAGCAGCATGCGGTCGTGGGATGGGTTTCATATGTATGGAGAAGTAGAGCAAGCTAGGTGTATATGTGTTAGGAGTAAATGAGTAGAGAAGAGATGATACTGTTTTAGAGTTTCCTAGTATCATGTTTTGGGAAAATCACTCTATTGGCCTATGAAGATCAAGGAAACAGACATCTGTGAAATTCTATTTGGTTGCTCATTTATCTTTGAGAGAGAGAGAGAGAGAGAGATTTCCGTGAAGGTGCCGATGGTGACAAATAGGGCCCTGGTCATATGAGTTGCATATAAACATTACTTGACCTCAGGTGGTCTGTATTGAATCTCGGTGGTAAAGATGGATGGGTACATGGACATAAAGATTCAAGAATTCCTCCCAATTGAAAATGGACGCTCCATTGATGAAAGCCACAATCCTTTTGACTGAAGTTTGTGATTCATGAGATTATTGTTTCTGTTTGTAAAATTATCATCAAACTCTGCCTTGGGTAGGTTCTCTGTCGTCAAAAGGAGCGAAATAGAACCGATACCAGTTCATAAACTTCCGGACCGTACAACAGGGGTCATAGCCGTGTAAACATAAAGCACATTAAGAAAAGCATAACAGGCAACTCGCCGGCAGGAGTTTGCCTTATGATGGTGCTTTGGCAAGCGAATGACATCCTCGAAGCTTAGTAAAGACCTTGAAGGATAACGCACATTAAGAAAAGCATCCATAAGTGAATACCCAGGGTAAAAGATAGTCACAAGACCATACTTTCTATAGCCAAAAAAATAAAAAAAATAAAAAAGGCCTTCCCAATCTATGTACACTGAACTGCTCTCTCTGCCTCTGCATCAATTAACATAGACGGCAGGCTCTAAGGAGCAGAGAAGCAGCATTTCCCGTTGTTCCCCTTAATAAATAGTCAAATATATAACAGGACCTGTGCAAAGACGCAGGTGCTCTTGGTAGATCTGAGCATTAAGCTCATAATCAGTTATTCAGAGGAGGTGCTGTCACCTAGCCAAACTACCTTATTGCCTTCATTCAGCATGGACAGGAGTTGCCTTGGTTCCATGCAGTGAGCTGAATAAACCTCTCTAGTCCTTTCTTACTGCAAATATTCATGTACAATGCCGATTCAACTGCGGCATCACCCCATATCCAAGAAAACCAAACTCCACATTACACTGCCAGTGTTTCCAATTGATTTTGAACCTGAGGTTATCACCAAATAAATATTAGATAGTTTATAGAAAGGAAAATTTGACAAAAATGTTTGCCAAAATACGCTTTATCAGGAACGAAACCAACTATTATAAAGCATGTGCAATCTAATGTTAAATTCCAACATTTTCTACCACAGTAGATATAATCCATGGTTTCCCTTCTGGCAGAAATTTAACCAATGACCGCAAGGAAGTGGCGTTGGCATACTTTTAGAACATGATGATGGAATGTAGCATCAGAATATGCGACAGAATAAGAATATGCGACAGAATACAGGAAGTCTCTAGTGTGCTCCTATATGGATTTCTAGGACTGACCAACTGATAAGTCTAACAATGGTGCAAAGATTGGATGATTATGAATAGATAATAGAAAGATTTTCAGCAAACAAGTGCTCACTTCGGAGGTCCTTGAAGCAATCCAATCCGGAGGTGGCCAGAACAACTCCGAATAACCTGCATAATCTTCTAAAGGTCCAATGATGCCACTATCCATATCATAGACACCAATCTCAGGGCTCTTCAAAGCGCCTTCCACTTCCCAATTATTCGCAAAAAATATGCAATTCCCTTTATAAGCCCTTAAATCCGCAGCTGAAGCAGAAAATGTACAATCATCTCCTAGAAACAACACCATATCCCCTAAATCTTTCACCTCATTCCATAACTTCTCTTCTCTGTCCAACTTGTAAACCTTAAACCGGACTGTCCTCTCCCTCATAAAGCAATCGAAATTCTCTGCTAATTCTGCAACCGCACAATCGTGGTCGTTCTCTGCATCCAGGCTCAAATACATATCGACCAACAGCAATTCATCGACAGATTCCACCAAAAACTTCTTGTCACCCCCAAAGTTTGATTGCGCAATCAAGGTTACACCCAAGTCCAGCCCGACAACCACGGTCCTCCCAGTGCCATCGACGGCATAAAACTCCCCCTTAAACAATATCACGTCGTCATACGGCGACGGCATGTCCTGAATGATGGACCACCGTTTTTCCCCAGATTTAAACATGGCCAATTTCCCAGACACGTGAATGGTGAGCAGCGCAAAATCATTTCCATTGTCTAAACACAAAAAAACAACCTTCTCCATGTACAGATGCCCATCATTACCACAAGGGCGATAACTCATGTACTGCAACACATACTCGTGCCCTAACTCCAGCACGCGCAGATTCATCAAATCCAAAACTCTCGGAAAATCCTCGGGAGGAGGAGTGAATTGGCACCTGGAGAGAGGGTTCAGTAGATTCATCCTCCGGGGGACGTCCTCCTTGACTTTGAGCAGCCACCTACTGGGGACGGTTTGGTCGCGGGATGGGGCCACTCCAAGGAGGAAGATGGTGCGCTTGGAGAGGTGGAATCCCCAGGCGGCGTCGGAGATTCCGTCGTTCGGGAGGATCGGGAATCGGCCGCGCCGGGAGGGGCCAGGGCTCGGCGCCACCGAGGAACGCCACGAGGAGCAGACGGATCGGAATCGGAGGACGTCGAACTGCGTGTCGAGGCGTCGCGCGATGAGTTCGAGGAGGTCCTCGGGCATCTGGCTCCATTCGGCCATAGGGACGAGGAGCGTGTAGGCTCTGGGAAACTCACCGGGAAATTGAGCAGGATCGGCGAGAAAATGCGAGAGAAAGTGAGGGAAAATCTGCCGGGAACATCTACAAGTGATTGGATTTCGAGCTACGGAAGCACTTGCGATGAGACGTGGATCAACGTGCGCGTTTGAGGGATTAATTACATTTTGGCCTCGTCCCTGTACTTGTACGGTTTTCCCAATCAACCCCCTGCATGATAGCTTTCCTCTTAATTTACACCCCACTATCACATGTGTGAATAATAGATCCAGGCAGCGGTTGGGCTTGGGCCAAACCTTCTCTGGAACGGTGTCGTCACGCAAGCAGTCTCCTGGATGCTGCGAGCTGTCCGTCCCCATGTGGAACGAATTCGAAGAAGCTCATCTCATTTGCCCATCGGACCAAGGTCGAAGCCGTAACCCCCGGTTTCCTTCCAAGCACAGAGAGATGGAGGAGGAGGAGGAGGAGGCGGCGAGCATGATGGGTCTGGACCAGCTTCCGTCGGCTCTACTGGCGACGATAATGGTGAAGCTGGACGTGTCGTCGATCTGCTCCGTCGGGTCCACATGCAAGACCTTCCGCCACTGCGCTTCTCACGTCCTCTCCTTCATCCCCACTATCCATCTCCTGGTACGTTCCTACTCTCTCTCTCTATCTCTCTCTGCTTTCTTTGTAGCCTGGCTCGATTTCGGGGTTCTTGACCAAATCCGTCGATCTTAATGTTCATAATCTCACGTGGCGGTTCCAATCAACATAGCGTGGTTGCGAAATTGAGGAAAGAAATGGAAGTCTCGCACTTTCGATTGTGGGAGAGATCAGGGGACAAAAGATGGATCGAACTTATTAAAATTGGCTTTCCACTTTACTTTTTTGGTCGAAGTCGAACTTGTCGATTTAGTTGGTGGGCTTCTCTATTTCAGGAGATCGCGCCTTCTATTGAATTGCTGCGGCCTCTGTTGCCGCCGAATCGTCTGATGAGGAGCTTGAAGATGGACTGCGATCGACTCAACGATTCGGCCATAAGGTTATTGGTCCGGCCGTCTTTGCACGAGCTTCATCTCCACAACTGTGCGGATTTCAGTGGCAAGCTGCTTTCCGAGATAGGATCGCAATGCGGGGACCTAAAGTTTGTACAAACAAACTGTCTTTAATTTCTGTTTTTGCCTGCTTCTGTTGTCGGTTATGGTTCCTTTAGCTATATGTGCAGCTTGTAGAGGATTGGCTTTTGTTAACTCTGTGTTATTCATTTCATGGAGGTCTCTTTACTTGGGTTCTGTTGCTGAGAATAGAGGGCGAGCACTTCATGTTTCCGATCTTGAGGAGTTGTTGAGTGGTTGCACACAGTTAGAAGTGAGCTTCATATTCTTGAATCATCGGTAGACCTTTAATGCAAGTACTGCATAAATTGATCAATTACTATGGTCAATTAATGATGTGCTAGATTCGACTTCTTATTTACCCTTTTAGCATGATAGAGTCCTAAAAATCGTCATATAATGACCGCTCCATATCTGTATGTTATTTTAAGCTACTCTCTAGATCTGGCTGATTTTTGTCACCTATTACGATTATATGGATTCATAGTATAAGCTGCTGTCTTCAGCTAGTTGGTTTGCGTCACTTATGCCTATGCCTTTTCTTGTCTTGCAGGCGCTATGCCTCATGTTTGACGTGTCAATATTTATACGTCATAATTTTGCTCGAGTCTGGGCATTAGCTTCAACAAAACTCACTTCTCTTGAAATCGGCTATATCTCATCAGTGATGATCACTGAGCTTCTGAACCCTAATTTGGAACAGCCACATATTCAGCCATCGGTGCTTCCTAGAATTCAAAAGTTAAGCCTTTCAGTGGACTATATCACTGATGCTATGGTCGGAACTATTTCTAGGGGTCTTCTGTCCCTTACCCACCTGGATCTTCGAGATGCACCGATTATTGAACCGAGACTTACGTTTGACCTCACTAACTCTGGTCTTCAGCAGATTAATCAGCATGGGAAGCTGAGGCATCTTTCACTTGTCAGGAGCCAGGAGTTTCTTGTTACTTATTTTAAACGAGTTAATGATCTTGGGATCCTACTGATGGCCGACAACTTTGCAAACATGGAAAGTATATATCTTGGTGGCTTTTGTCGTGTCACTGATACAGGTTTCAGAACAATCTTGCATTCATGCTCGAGCTTATACAAGCTGAGGGTTGCTCGTGGCACTTTATTAACAAATCTGGTGTTTCATGACATCCGGGCGACTTCACTCTCCTTGACCCATGTTAGCTTGAGATGGTGCAATCTTCTGACAAATGTTGGTGTCAAAAATTTGGTGTCAAATGTGGATTTAAGAGTTCTTGATCTCAGGGATTGTAAAAGTCTTGGAGATGAAGCTCTCCGAGCCATTGGAACTCTTCCAAAGTTGAAAATTTTGCAGTTGGATGGTTCTGATATTACGGATATGGGGTTGTCATACTTGAGATGGAAAGTGATCACTTCGCTCACGTCACTGTCTCTGAGAGGCTGCAAGAGACTTACAGACAAAGGCATATCACTTTTGTTGGAGGGCTCCTCTAAGTATGAGCTGCAAGAATTGGACCTATCAAACATCCCTAGCATTTCTGATGACGGAATCTTTTCATTAGCAAGAGCTCGTCTTCCAATTCTTGAACTCCGGTTGAGACAGTGCCCCCTCATCAGTGACACTTCGATAATGGCATTAGCCTCTATGCAGGCTCGTGAAGAAGGATGGCAAGGGAGTAGGCTGAGGTTATTGGATCTGCATAATTGTGGTGGCATTACCCAACTGTCGTTTAGGTGGTTGAAGCGACCTTATTTTCCGAGGTTGAGGTGGTTGGGACTTACAGGAAGTGTCAATAGGGATATGGTAGATGCTTTGGCCCGGAGTAGGCCTTTCTTGCATGTGGCGTGTCACGGGGAGGAGCTTGGGGTGGACCCATCTAATCGGTTGGATGATTCATACATGCGTGAGTACGACGACATAGACGAGTTTGAACAGTGGCTGCTAGGAGGAGAGGACAGTGGTGACGACGATGACAATGACGGCGTTGATGACGAAGATGTCGCAATGGAGGTGGCTGAAAGTGATGCAGAGATGGAAGAGTGACTCAGGATGTTGTTGTTGTATGATAGGTGTTGTTATTTAGTTGTGCTCTGTTGTTCGTTGAACATTGAATGTACATATTGGAACTTGTTTATTGCAAACTCCAGGTAGCGGCGTGCCCTTTTGCACTCCTTTTCCACTACCAGTTGATGACTAGTTGCATATTTACTGAAAAGTGTATTCCATTAACGAGTGGCTTAAGGCATTTGTTCATATAATCTTATTTGTTTGAACTTGCGGAGTGCATCCTCTTTCATACATGTAACATTGTCATTCCTGCGAGATCGCTTTCACGGTGAGTCGCCCATGATATTTCGTCCGAGTCCTTTGATGTGGTATTGGTGCTGTTGGACAAAGCAATCAGTACAACTTCACAGTTCCTAAGACATGGGAATTTCTTCCTTGTACTGGTTCAGAAACCAGAATGATCTGATCCTGAGCTGTCGGATAACTCTGTTGAGGAAGAACTGGTGCATAAGGAGATCTCATTTTCAAAGACATTCGTCCATTCTTATGTTCGTGGTACCTCGTATAAACTTTCGGCAATGTACTGTTGTCCATGGTCCCAGAAGGAATCTTGCTTTTGGGAGCTGGACGAACCATAAGAATCTCTCACTTCCAATCCTGTATTGTCTCGAGCCAATTGCCAATTTGCCACTAGGTTGAAAGCTCTTGCACTTTGAAAGGCGAAGGAAAATGATGTCATCCCGGGCCTATTGGGATTGGAACCCCAAACTTTCCCAGGCATTCTCGTATTCCATTCGACATATACCCCCGCGCCTCTCAGAAAACTATTAACCGCGGCGAGATTGGGTAGTAATCATAGCCGCCGAATCGGATCTCCCAAGTCTCACGCATCTAGAAAATCAACAACCACGATCAACCCCATTCGAACAACTACTTAACCGTCTCGATGCCGCGCCGCTAGTGTCCCTCCGTGGTGGGAAGATACTTGCGCACCGCTTTTCGGGCAAGAACCTTTCTGGTTTTGGTGGGTGGCCACAGAAAGTGATGTGGCCTCTGATTCTCCCCATGTGGACAACCCGATCACAATCGTGGCATGGTTGATGATGAGAGAATTGACCCGCCGAAAGAGTTTCAGAGAACGTCTCTGTTAGCGTTGAAACTCGAGCATTGGAGGGTGCGCGCGTGTTTTTCTGTGGCTCGGGCACGAACGGCCCAAATTCGCAAGTTTCTTTCTTACACGCTCGGCTTGTCCCAAATTTGCACAACGAATTAATATTAGGACACGATCTCTCATTTGCAGAGGTGGACCGGTGGGCCATTTGGGACCTACGTGGGCCAGAATTTCGAATCCGGAGGGCCGTAGAGTAGGCGTAGGTGTAGGTGTAGGCCACCCCACGTTTCTTCTCCCCGAGAGAGAGACGTACCGGGGTGGCTTTTGCAAAGAGTACGATCATCGTTTTTTATGAAATAAATGAAGTTGTAGTATACTATTTTCTTCTTCTATAGAAACTGACAATGAATTTACATAGGATCACTATTACAAACTTAGTTTATCGTTGCCGTATAATAGAGTCATATATATTATCATTGGTTAAATATTGATCGTGTGAGTGATTTCAAATACAGTATGTCCATGTTTGATGTAAGGTCAGGATTGCGTCTACATTCAATGAATTCTCCTTTTCAGGTATTCGCATGAATCTCAACGCGAGTTTTTATTATGTAGTAATTCAATTTCTCAATATATATATTGTGCGCGCGAGAAGAAATCAATGTTATGATTTTTTTTTTAATATTTTCTTGTCCTGGCTCCCTATTGTGCTTTTTTCTTGCTACGATTTCGTTTGTTTCGCGAAAAATGGATAATTTGAAAAATATTTTCCTAAGAAAAGTTTGAAATAATTAATCAGCGAAAATAATTTTTTCTATCCATTCTTGTATATGATACAAGCGATCATTTTAGGAAGATGCTTTATTATTTATTTTTCGCGAAATAAATGACTCCTAAACTTGAGAATGTGTTGCCTTCGCTTGTATCCAGTTCTATGCATAATCCTCTCTCTAATGTGTCTTCTTTATATGGAGTTAGGCTTTGCTTGTCTTCCCATTAAACTCCCGGATAAAATTAGAAAAGTTAAAAACTTTTGGGCTATATTATCATGATTGTGCTGATCCTCCCAAGACCTTATTCTACTTTATCAAGGTTATATAGAGGGCACATTTGGTATTTTGACATAATATCTATCAATGATCTAGTCAATTGTGAATGATTGGCTATAAGATCGTGGAAATATAAATTATCCTTAAATAATGAAGAGATAACAAAATAAATCATTCATTTTTTTATGAAATATTTTCGTAGTAAGATTTAAATTAGGATTGATCGACTGGGTATTCCATTTTTCTTGAAGTCTTTCTAGGAAAGACAATCACTTTCCTAAATTATATGAGGAAACAGTTGTTTCCTTTGATACACACTTCAACCCATATTGATGAATGCCCTCATTAATATTGACTTCTTAGTTACTTTACGTACCTAAGTTAGGTTTTGACACATTATGTTATTTTGTTGGGTACTCATCTAGAGAATAGAACCCGGAACTAGTGCGCTTAACCACACAATCTCAAATGCGCCTTAAACAACTTAGATACCTATAGGTGTATATATTTTTGGTATTGTCTATATGATGTATAATTTTAAGCCCTTGTCCCAACATATAAGTTGAGCAGGATAACTAAGATTAGTTTAGCCTTAACACATGAATTCATGATTAATGTCTAGAAAAGTAGTCGTCCTACTTCCAAGGTGACGTCTTCATGGTGTCGCGGCTGCCCATTTGCCCTACCGGAGAATCAACTGAGAATAAACCTTCCGTTGCGAAAGCATATGCTCTCTTTGGGTCCATACAACGTTGTCCCATGGAAAATATGCACAACTAGGAGCTAGCTCCGTTTTACGCACGACGATTTCGGCATCTTTTTTAATATTTAATTGTATCGGCTTATTTATGAGATAAGCGCGAAATAAACCTCTAATCTCGTGACAACTGACATGTGAACGGCCCATCTGAACCGATGCAAACTACAAAGCGTTGAGTTCAATGCACCATAGCTGACATTGATGAGCCTATTTTAATTGATTCTCTAATTGACGTGCATCGAGATCCAGGTAATTATCTTCCATTACTTTTAGCGTTTCTGCGGAATAAACTAGGAATAAACCTTCAAACACGATGATGGCAGCTTAGCATGTCATCGAGATAAACCTAACAAATTCAAGCAATACTATTGTCTTTTCTCTTATGATCAGGTATTATCGACTCAGACTTCTTTTTATTATTCTCAGAGGTATCCGATAATCATCATTTGATGTCAACGACCCTTGATCATCTCCAGATGCGTGACATTTTCAATGTGCTTCATCCCTTTTGAGGATCTCAATTTTCAACCACATGAGAACTATTTATCGCACAATAAATACAATGAGATCCATCATACTCGCGAGATAAATTATCACGATGGCATAACATAGATTTACGTTTCAAAGGAACCTAATTAATTTTTTTTCCTGGAATTTGATTTTGAGCGACCTCTTCTATCGGATGTTGTAAAGAGAAATCCGTAAATTGTGCTATCCCATGATAAACAAAAATTAAATAAAGGTGTGTGTGGAGAAATGCAGCTATTGGGGCAGCTGAGATAAGTTAATTTAATATATTTTTGATAAAGTATGGAACGGGAACGACCAGGAAAGAGGTGGGGCAAGGCAAGCCATGGGCGGACGTTGGGAAAGTCGCACGTTGTCGCGTGCCTCGTCGTGACCTGCTGCGACAAGCGGCTCCCACTCGCCGCCTCGCTGGCATGTCAGGCTCATCTCGCCATGACACGTCTGCATGATCGGGTGCGGTTCCACCACGGGCTTATGGTGAACTTATCCTCTCCCGCGGGTGCACCTAAGCAATTTCTTTATCCAGTAATCAACCGAAATGGGGGGGTCTACAGTGGTCCACATGGACCCTGCTACACAGTAACCCCACTCACCCTAAAACCGAGTCGCCTAATTTTTCCTCACAATTTTAGGCACCTAACTTGCAATTCGAGTCGTCTATTTTTGAACGAACGGCACAAATTTCTGATTTTTATGAGGTAATTTTTTAAATTATATATTTTTTTTTATTAGTTATAATCTGGGATATCCATTCATAACACGAACGGCCCGGATTACAAGGTTAGGGCCTAATCTTTTAAGAAAAAGGTTATACGATCCCTTTCCGAATTTGGATCTCTTAAGAAACTATGTAGGGGTTATCATGCGGTTCATTTTTCGGCCAAAAATGATTGCCGCCCAAGTTTCTTTTTCTCAATAAATGACGTGGTCTATTCTTGACCGTCTAATAAAAAATGGACGGCATGATATGTGTTTATGGTATCCCTTACGTGCATTTTCAATGTCAAGGCACTCGGATCTGATAAAATTTGACCATTCGTCTAACCTCCAAGGGTCACCGCCACATCATCATCTCACTCAGGCCCACGTGTCCTCCAAGCCTATCTAACCAGGCGAGGTTTTATTCGTCAATGGACGCCTCTCTCGAGCGAATTCAAATCGTTTAACATTTTCTCAGAAGGTTAGGCACCTAACTTTGTAATCCGGGCCGTTCATTTTTGGACAGACGACTAAGATCTCCGATTTTTATGGAGTAATTTTTTGAATTATATATATATATATATATTTGTTAATTATAATATGAGACATACATTCATAACACAAATGGCCCGGATTAAAAAGTTAGAGCCTAAACTTCTAAAGAAACTTTTCCCGAGCGAGAAACTCAAACCCGAGCTTTCCTCACTCATTGCATCAAACGAGTGCTCAAATCAGAAATTAACTTCTCGAATTTAAACTTTGCATTCCACATGAACAGGGGGGCTTCCCACGATTGGTCAGCGACAGTTATTTTTTATTTTTATTTTAACTACTGATGAATTGAACGAGGGAATTTAAAAAACCATCCAGGGTTCCAACTGGTATAGCAATACGATGTCGTCATTCTTGGGCAATGGTAATATTTTCATTATCTTAAGACCTAGATTGGGGCAAAGATCCACCGTGAAGAAGCTATCTTAAGTCCCATCTGTGATGTTCGGCGAGGTCCTCGGACCGGGTTGGTACGACCATGAGTTTCGCCTTTTACGATCCGAAACTTGTACTACAATAAAACTTGACGAGTGAAAGGAGTACAAGCTTCCGAGGATCACCCCCCTAAAAAAAAAAAAAGGAGTACAAGCACGAGTTGCTGGGCTGGCGAGAATGGTTCGGTCTTACCATTCCTCATGCGTTTCGAATACGTTTGCAATAAAATTTTTAACTCGATTAAGTTAAATCTGAACGACACATCTGACGTAACTCAAAACTAGATTTGAAAAGTGATGCGAATATGCTTTGCTCTATCTTATTCTTTTTCCCATGTTGTGACAAAAAATGTAAAGAAATAAGAAATATTGAAAATGTCTTTTTTTTTTGTATTCAATACATGCCAACATTTATAGTACAAAGAGAAGATCAAATAAAGAATAAATTATACATTTTCCTAATTAATCCCGATTGACTGAATCAATTAATTCTCAATCTTTGTGATTAGAATCAGAGTTAAGGATCAAATCGGATCTTCTTCCAACACTCCTACTCAAGTCAAGGACGCCTACCTTGCTTAGGAGATACGCATGCTATTTTTTGCATAAATGCTTAATGAAGATACCTGCAAGCTGCTCCACAAGTCTAATTCATCGAGTGGTGACAATCCCTTCATGAAAAACTGAATTTGTTGACAATTTGAGTGCTGCATCATTGCCACAAAACAATTTACATGCTCCATCAATTTGTACCCCAAGATCTGATAGCAAACCCCATATCCAAATTATCTCACAAATAGTTTTTGTCATAACTTGATATTCCGATTCTGTTGATGATAAAGCAACACTTGATTGTTTCTTTGTATTCCATGAGATTAAAGATCTTTCCAGTTTAATGCAAAAACCTACGATAGACCTTTTGGTCATTGGACAAGTGGCATAATCTGTGTCACAATAAGCTGTCATTTCCTTGTTGAAATCACAAGATAATAAGATTTCAAATCCTGGACATCCTTTCAAATACTTCACAAATTTTGGTGCTGCATTCATATACGATTGTTTCAGGTTATCCATAAATTGGCTGAGTATCTGCGCTGCATAACATGTATCAGGTCTGGTCATGGTGAGATAAATCAATTTTTCCACGAGTCATTGATATCCTGATAGATCTCTAAGTAATGGGTCTTCATTGGGTGACGTTGAGCTCTTATCGTAGTCAAGTATTGTGAGTTTGATATTTTGCTTAACAGGAACAATGGCTGGCTTACATCCCTATAATACTGCTTCAGAAACAATGGCTGGCTTACATCCCTATAATACTGCTTCAGATATGATCTCCAAGATAAATTTTCGCTGACTAATACATATTTCCTCCTCAGATTTGGCTATCTCAATATCAATAAAATATTTGGGAGGTTCCAAATCTTTGATATGGAAGGTAGAATACAAATAATCCTTAAATCTTTTAATAGAGGAATCATTGTTTCCCATAGTGAGTATATCATCAGCGTATATCAATAAATAAATTGATGAAATACCTTGGGTCCATGTGAACAGGGCATGATCATGCTTAGAGTGCTTAAAACCTGCATTTGTAAGTGCAGTAGTGAATTTGGCATACCGCTGCCTAGAAGCCTATTTGAGACCATACAGGGATTTACGGAGACGACATACCCGAGACTCTCCCGTCTGCGTAACCCTGTGGGAGTTTCATATATATATTTCTTCATCCAGATCACCACGAAGAAAATCATTATGGTCATTCATCTGATATAATTTCCAATCACGAATCGCAGCAATTGATATAAAAGAGCGGACAGTTACCTCTTTAGCAAGGGAGAGAAGGTTTCATGATAATTAAAAACCTTCTCGTTGCGTGAATCCTTTAGCAACTAGCAATGCCTTATAACATTCAATGGAACCATCTGCATTGTATTTGATTTTATATACCCATTTGCAGCCAATTGGTTTTTTGTTTGCAGGCTTATGAACTATATCCCAAGTATGATTATCCATAAGAGCACGTAATTTGGGTTCCATAGTTTGTTGCCATTGCAGATCATATGTTGCTTCTTCACAAAATGAAGGTTCATGTTCCTATAATATGCTACTAATACAGCACATGTGTTCTGCCGACAATCGATTAAAGGAGACAAAAGAAGATACAGGATACCGTGTACCCGGAGAATCTAGCGCGGGGCAAATATAATCTTTTGTCCATGGGACGAATTTGACGTCCGGATCGCCGAGGTGGCTCGGCTGTTGGTAGTTCCGATAATGAGGAAGATGACTGATCAATATGCCCCTGTGGAGATGGAATTAACAATTCTTCCTCCTCAGTGGATGGCACATGTGACTTTATTGTCTGGATTGGTGTTCAAGAGCTTCTGTTGTCTAATCAGGAGAGACGAAAACATATAGTGAAGTCATCGACTAATCTGCTTCAGACAAGAATTGATGATATTTTGACTCCGATATAGCTATTTGAGAGAAATATGTCAATTCCTGAAATGTGAATGTATCTTCACGGAAAGAAATGTCTCTACTAAAAAAAAAAGATATTTCCATAAACTTGTAACCTTTCTGGAACACACACCGAATGGCACGAAGATCCATTTTGTTTCGAGGACCCACATTTGTTGCGCAACATAAGCAGCCAAAAACTCTCAGGTATTCAATTTTCGGTGGTTCATTGAAAAGCATTTCAAAAGGAGACCGCCCCTCAAGAATTCTAGTTGACATGCGATTAATCAAATAAGCCGTCGTGAGCACACAATCACCCCAAAAAAATTCAGAAATATAGGCTTGATATTTTAGGGCTCGAGCTATTTCTAAGAGATGGCGATGTTTGCGCTCTACAACCCCATTTTGTTGGGGAATGTAGGTGCAAGAGGCTTCATGAATTATCCCATGAGAAACAAGGAAAGATTGGCACTCTGCAATGAAAAACTCGCGTCCATTGTCTGTACGAATTTTATGGACATACTCGTCGAATTGATTTTTGATTAAGGAAAACAAATTTGACAATTTGAAAAATGTTTGACTCTTGAATTGCATGAGGAATACCCAAGTGGCATGAATGTGATCATCAACTATTGTTAAAAAATAACGAGATCTATCATGGTTTGAGGTATGATAAGGACCCCAAATGTCTATGTGAAGCGAAGAGAACGCAGAAATAGCTCGAGACGTGCTTGTTGGGAATGGTGCTCGTGATTGTTTTGCCAAGGGACAAATTTGACAATTTGGACGAGAAAAATAGGCACTATGACCCAAACGTTGATGAAAGGGAGAATTTTTATTGTTGGTGCTAGAATTACATGATATATCGAAACCCTTTGGATATCTAATCCAAAAATACAATCCTCGTGCATGATTTTGTTCTTGGTGTATCGAATCCTCTTGGTCTAAAGTCTGATTTTGAGGTGAATTGTTGGACGATTCCCCAATCGCACGTATTTGAATTCTTGTCCGAAGCCCTAATTTGTTTTGCAGGATGGGATTTGCAACAAGAAATTAGAGAGCTATCGGGGGCAATTATGGAGAATTTTTGCGGAAGCTAGGTCAAAACCGAAAGCTCTGATACCATGATGAAAAATGTAAAGAAAGAAGAAACATTGAAAATGTCTTTTTTTTTAATTTGTATTCAGTACGTGCCAGTATTTATAGTTCAAAGAGAAAGATCAAATGAAGAATACATGATACATTTTCCTAATTAATCTCGACTGACTGAACCAATTAATTCTCAATCTTTATGATTAGAATCAAAGTCAACAATCAAATCGGATCTTTCTCCAACATGTTGGTTGTCGCATTCATACATGATCAGAATCTGCAATTGACCCAGATTTTTTTTTTAAAAAAAGATCTTCCTACATAATTCGTGCCCTCATTATTTGTCTTTTGAAAACCCTACGCTCTGCATTATGACCATCTCAATATTCGCGAGATTATTATGTTCAACCTGCAAAGATGGATCTAATCACCATTGTTTCAAGCGGATCTACGTCCCTCGAGTTGTCATGACTCATTGTCGCAATGGACTAAGGTGCAAATTATCTCTCATTACAATTTCTAAAATATAGTCAGTAAGTTTAACAAGTCAATAGACAAGGCAAATAAATAAAATAAGTTGGTGATGATTGCCAATTAAATTGATCGTGCAAGTGACTTCAACATAATACGTCTAGTTTCGATGCATGGTCACCTCGACACGAATTTTAATTGGGGTGCCTTCATGGCGGGTCAAAAAAAAAAAAAAAAGAGTCCCATATATAACTTTCAAAATTTACTCAACTATCTTGTCAATCTCGAACTTGCCAATACTCGTTGTAGAAGTTTGCGGAATATATATATATATATATATATATATATATATATATATATATATAAAAGCTTATTACGAGGGGTAATGATAAGTCGGTTCCCAACTTGTGAAATCGAAAATTACTTACCTAATCTTGGACCAATCTGAGAACCCATTCGGTTTGGCTCAGTTCACAGGTGGGTCTAGGAATTCGTCGTCATGCAAGCCACGTAGAAGCAAATTAAAAAAAAAAAATTAAGAAAAGCCCAAGAGAAGTAATACATAGAAATATCAAATTCAAAAAGGCATCCATATAAGATTAAGGTTTCTGTGTCCTAAAAAAGTTCAAAATCTTCAACCATAAATAGTCGCAGATATGAAACTCCGGCAAATTACAGCAAACCAACCGCCCACTGAGCTTCTATGCAATGCAAACAACCAAAGCGGAGAACGGAAAAAAAAATAAATGAAAACTCAGAGACGTGTAGTAGAAAAAAAAAAAAAACCCCCGTTAAGGCCGAAACTCTGAGCAAAAAATGAAACGGTGACCTAAAAAAACCGTCTTTTTTTTTTCCTGGTGACTGCATTACGAAGATGACAGCTTACTGTGATACAAATTATGCTACTTGCCCCGATGATCAGAAGGTACATCACTGATTTTTGCATCGAATCGGGAAGATCATTGATCTCATGAAAGACTAAAAGAAAGTCAACCGCTTCACTCCCATAAGCCAAATCAGAGTATCGTGCTATAGCAAAAACTATATGCGAAATAGTCTGGATACGAGGTCTACTTTCGGATCTTGGGGTAGAAATGAATGGACCAAGCAACTTGTTTTATGACAATGATGCAACACTCAAATTAACGGCAAATCCAGTCTTTCATGAAAAAACAAAGCATGCTGAAGTTAAATTGTCATTTCATTCGAGACAAAATTCAAGAAGGTATCCTTGCAACAAGAGGAATCGGAATTGAAGGACAACCTATATGCACCTTCACCAAGCCACTATGTTAAAGGCAACATACATACCTACTAAGCAAGCTAGGCGTCCTTGACATATACAAGCCGCCAGCTTGAGAGGGAGTGTTGGAGACATGATTTGATTGATAATCGGCGATATCGATTCTGATTACGGACTGATTGATTCAGTCAATCCGTGATTGATTTGACAAATTGGGAAAATGTAATTGTGTATATATTTTTTCCTTATACTTGTCTTTCTTGTTGGCATTATAAATAGACCAATGTAATTGTATAGAAAGCAGATCAATACAATACATTTTCTACATTTTCCTCTGTCAAAATGTTATCTCGATTTTACCCGTCAATCCTAGGGCTGTCCTATTTTATATACACGTGTCTTGTGCCACCTTTGTTAATACATAGAGAGAGAGAGAAGAAAGGTCTTAAATTAAATTGAGTAAATGACAAATCAATTCGAATCAAATCCTAATCTTGTCGGTGGACGAAAACATATCTGTTAGGAAAAATAGAAAAATCAATCATGCATATCGCCCCCATGAGCAGGAGTAGACCTAATTGGCTTGTCAAGGAATTTGTAACTATGAAAAAGAGGGCATGAAATCAACTGCCAATCCGACGTACCAAAATGAATGTCTACGAAAATTAATTATCAAATGATGGCAAGGGGGTGCGGCCACGTGTATCCCCCATGCCTTGGTTATTTATATGACTACGTAGGATAAATTAATGTTTCTATTTTTTAATTTTCCCAACGACTAAGTTGAGCAGAACAACTATGATTAGTTTACTCTTTAACACAAATTCATGATTAATGTCTAAAAAAGTAGCCATCCTACGTGACGCATTTGCTCTACTGGAGAATAATCTGAGAATAAACCTCCCATTCTCAAAAGCATATGCTCTATTTGGGTTCCTACAACCTTGTGCCATTTGAAATATGCAAAACTAGGAGCTAGATAAGTAAACACGCTGGACGATAATAATAATAATAATAATAATAAATTGCAAACGCCGGATGATTTTGGTATTTTCTCTTTTTATATTTACTCGTACTAACTTACTTACGGAATAAGCGTGGAATAAACCTTTGATCGCACGTCATGTGAACGTCCCGTCTGAATCGACACAGGCTGTAAGTGTTGAGGTTCCATGCACATTTATTGTACTCTAGTCGACGACGTTGACGAGCCTATTCTAACTTCTACTCCGATTAACGCCTGTCGGGATCTGAGTACGTATTCCCGATTATTTTAAAATTTTTTTCCGGAATAACCTCGGAACAAACCTCGAAACACAGTGGCGACAATTTCATACATTATAGAGATAAACCTAGTAAATTAAAACGCTATTGCTGTCTCTCTTTTTCTGATCGGTGATTACCAACTTCGAAACTTCTCTTTAATTACCATCATACGCGTCCAATAGTTATCATCCGATGTCAACATGCCCTTAATCAGCATCTTACCAGATGTAATACCACTCACATCTTATCCTTCTTCTTTTGACCCAATTTTTTTTTTGTTAATTATAAAGAAATCTGTAAATTTATGATATCTAAAGAAAACAGAATTATCTGAAAGCTGATGAGCGTGGAGAAATGCAGCTGGATGGGGGGCTGTGAGGATAAGTTAATCTAATGTGTGTGTGTGTGTATATAAAATCGCAACGCGACCAGGAAACATGGGCAAATTTGGGCGAAACTCGGCCAGGTCGCATGTTGCCGCGTGCTTTCATCTGACCAGCGCGGCTCCCGCTCGCCGCCTCGCTGGCATGTCAGGTTCATCCCACCGAGCAATGACACGTATGCATGGTCGGGTGCGGCCCCCACCATGGGGGGGGGGGGGGGGGGGGGAAGGGGGGGTGGGGGGGGGGGGAGTTGTTGTGCTTATCGTGAGCTTCTCCTCTCTCCGGGGGGCGCGTATGCAGTGGATTCCAGGAAGCAAATTTCCATTTGTTTTTGAAGCATTCATCATGGCCACCCACTCGTGTTTTTCACGTGGTTCGAATGCTCCGTCGAAATCGATCTGTACCGTTAAAGTTCGAGCTCGTAAAATCTTATCAAGAAAGAAGGATTTGCCTCTTTTAAAAAACGTGTCGATGAGTGCGTGTGCACAATCGACATGCGAAGATAAAGTCGCGGCTTACTAGTGTTCCTCCTCCAATTAATCTTTAAGCGAAAAAAATTGTCGGGAGACTACGGTGGCCCCCATGGACCCTGCCGCACCGCGACCCAGCTCCCCCCTAAACCTGGCCCTTCGTCACCTCCAAGGGTCACCGCCACGGTCATCATCCCACGTCGGTCCCCCTCCCCCCATGGGCGCGATGCGAACTCCCAAGCAAAGTCAAACCCGCCTCATCGGGTCGAGTTTCCTCGTCTCGATCAAACATGTATTCAAAACAGAAATTACTATTATTATTATTATTTTTTTAACTCTAAAATTGCCTTTCCCATGAATCGGGTCTCGCCGCAATTGGCCAGCAATTGGTGTCTTACTACCTGTGAGAAAATTGAATTGCAATTGGGGGTTCTAGTGGGGGTAGCAAGTAGCAACGCGATGTCATCGTTCTTGGACATTGGGCACAATTTATTCTCGTAGCTAGATTAGGGCAAGAACCGCTGTGAAGCTAATCTATAAAGTCCATTTGTCATGTTTGACGAGCCCCTCGAACAAGGAATAAACTGAGAATAAACCCTTTTGGTACGACCATGTGTGTTACTTTTGTGACCTATAATCGTAACTGTGTTGCTATCCATGAGCGAAAGAAGTACGAGCTCGATTGCTAGGCTCGCAAGGGCGGGCTTATAATAACATTGTTCTGCTTTATCGTTTCCCATCCATTTCGAATGAGTCTGCATTTGATTATTAAATTGCTCGAGTTAAGCTTGAATAACGCATTTGACGTAACTCGTATTAGAATCTGAGAAGTGATGCGAATATGCTTCCCTTTGCAATTTATGCCGTCTGTTGCACTCGTATAGAATCGGGATTTTTGGAACTGACTCAAATAAAATGTCTTCCTCCGTAACTAGTGCTTTTGTCGCTCGTCTTTTGAAAATCCTAAGCTCCGTATCCGACCATCTCAGTACTAGAAGAGATTATTGCATTCAACCGGCAAAAATTAATCTAAACACGAACATTTTCGAGTGGATTTATGTCCCCGCGGTATGTAGTTCGAAGCATGTTGCAAACTATGGAGAGAGACAATATATAGTTTATCAAAGGAAATGAACGAATTTACAAGATATGCAAATGACGAACTTTTCCACTAAACATAGTTCATTTGTATAACTTCAAATGTGACTTAATTAACTGTCCAAATTAGAATGACTTATCAACTTTCATTGGATTAATTATCTATTAATTTTGGGTTACCAACTCTCGTTTGAGTTAGTTGCCAATGCTTGATTTTAATTTAGTGGCAGTTACTGATTTGTATTTACCTTGATTAGCAATCCTTACATTTAACGCATCTTTTTAGATATCACTAGTTAAATTAGCGTCACTCGTTAACTTTTTTTTTTTTTTGGTTAACTACCGACTTTTCTCATCTTTTACCAAAATTTAGTTATCTTTCGGTTATGCTTTGAATTTACCAACTCTTGTGTGAAATTACATACTCTAATTTAAGTGATTTATCAAACTTTCCCCTGTTAAGCTATTAACTACTTTTGGGGCACCAACTCTCATTTGAGTTAGTTATTGACGTTTCTTTAATTTTTTTTATGAGAAAAACTGCAATTAAATGTTGATAATTTCATACAATAGCTGGTAAATCTAAAGTGCCGGTGAGAAAAGTAAATAAAAAGGAGTAAAAGATAACATAAGATTTTTCATTTGAGATAAGAGAAGTTGGTAATAAAAAGATAAACCAAATAAACATCGATACCTAACTCAAATGAATTTTTTTTTTTTTGGTTGAAACTCAAATAAAAGTTGCTAGAATGAAATTTGCTGGTAACTTAACTGTGAAAATTGGTTGCTGACCAAGGTAAATAAAAGCCGGTAATTTTTTTCAAAAAGATGACGCAAATCAACATTAGTAATAAACTCAAATGAGAGTTGGTATCCAAAGTTACTTAAATGAAAAATAGTTGACAAGTCACGTGAAAAAGTTAGTTATCTCTTGTAACGCGGTTGGTAATTAGAGGCGTTGGCAAGAAAGGTAAAGATAAGAGATTTTTTTTTTTCCCTCACAAATAAGAAAAGTTAGTAATATAAAAAAGAACCAAATAAACTCCGGTTATACTTTACCCAAAAAAAAAAACTCCGGTTACTATTTCGACCAAACAAAGAACTCCGGTTACTAACTTGGTAATGCTAGTTAGTTAGTAACATGGTCGAAGAAAAGTTGGTAAGCATTGCAATTAAGTTTAGTACTCGCCATAGATAGTAAGTTTAAAAAGTTAATAAACAAGGTCAAATAAAAATGGCAACTAAATAGAATTGCACAAGTTTAGGAAAATAAATTGCTTTAAGTTACTTAAATATGTTAATAACCCAAAACTAATTGATAATCTAATCTTAGAAAAGTTAATAACACAAAAAGTTGGTAATCTCGTGTAATAGTTGATAAAATTTGATAAGCGCAAATAACAATCGGTAAACAATGAGAAAAGTTTATTGTTTTTTTTCGTAAGAGATGAGTTAAGCTGTTGACTTTATAAACCAAATAAACATTGGCACAACCGACTCGAATAAGAGTGGGTAATGCAAGACTAATCGGCAACATAATTGGAGAAAATTTATTACTCATGCCAGTCGAGGTGAGTAATTACTAAAGATGGTTGGTAAGTTTGCAAAATTAGTAAGGTAAATAAGAGCGACGCCTCCGTATAAAAGTTGATAAATTGAAAAAAAAAAATTAACGACTAATTCTTGATAAGCAACTCAATTGAGAGTTGCCAACTCGGATCCCGACCTGCCCTATAGATCTGCATCGTCCGTTTTTTGACGGATTGTCCAGATTTTCTATTTTTAGGAGGCAGATTTTTGATTTTTTTAAATACAAATGATCCGGGAAGTCCATTCATGAAATGTACAATTCAGATCTCTAGGACAGGCCTACCCTTCCCCCTCCAAGGGCAGGCGATACGCTCTCGCTAACTCAATAATAGTTTATCACTTAATAGATGAAAGTTGGTATACACTCAAATAATGTTGGTAATTTTATATAGAAGTTGATAATTTAACACGATGATAAGGAACATTAATGAAAATTCGTACAAGACAAGATAATTTTCTTTCCCCGTTAGAAATAAAAAAAATAGTAATTTAACAGAAAAATCAAATAAACGCAAGCTACTAACTCAAACAAGAATCGATAGAGTAGAATAACCGGTAATTTAACCAGAAAAAGAAAAAAGTTGATAATCACGAGACGGTGGTCCAGTCAAGCGGTTGACACATGACGTGGCCAAAGAAGAAAAGGGGGACAAAAGGTCAAAGAGACATTTCGTGAATCTTCCACGTTTTACGTCCGGTGATAATAGAAATAGTACCATCGGATTCAGACATTTCGAGCCGTCCACCTCCAGATTCGACGGTTCAGATACGAACATGCGCATGAAATAACGTTCCATACTTTTTATTTTTCAGGAGATATTAAGGGAATACTAGAGTTTTATGAATCTCAGCTACATTTACCTTTTCAATTACTGTCGTCGAAATTGCATACGAGCATGTCGCGATGCGAACTTCCTCTTTCGATGTTAAGCCAGGTCGTCTCTCGGTCCATCTTGTGGTCTCCTCCTTGTCTAGCTCAACTCGGTATGCCTAAAATATTAATTTTGATTCGAATATTGCGATTACCTCATCTTTATCAGGCATTATACCAAATATTTTAATGTCTTTCGATCATTCCGCATCATCAAGAGCGATTGAAACGCTCTCGTTTAGTATTAGTCTTAGAAGAAATGGGCACGCTTATCCCAAGAAGCAAGCAGCTAATGGACATTTACGCTTTTATGATTGACATACGATAATTTCGACGAGGCGACCTGAAGAAGATTGTTTTGTTTTATTTTTCGATCAATACGACGTTCTCGACGTGACAATCGAATGCAGAAAAATCATATTTTCCATTGTATCTTCTCAACCATAGTCATTTTTCCATGTATTTGGGTGTCCTCACTAACAAAGACCTTTTGTCAATACTCGATTGAGCGGGTTCAAATCAAGAATGATAAGTATATTGAAAGTCTTAGAAACTTGCAATCGAGTCTTAATTTTTATTTTAAGTGCAGTAGATTTTTAAAACTCGTCAAATTAGTTCAATCAAGTTTCGAAAGTTATTAGTATTTTCAATTTAATTTGAAAATATCAACATAGTTTCTCTCTCCCTTTTCTCTTATCTTCACACGCTTTCTTCTTCAACCTCCATGAAGGGGGAGGGTTTTAGCTATATCTCTCCCTCCCCTCCCCTTTTTCTTAAGTTGTTGCGGTTCTTTATTTTGTTTTTTCTTTTCCTCTTATTTAGGAGTTTTTCTCTTCCGATTTAGTCTAAATTTAGAAGCCTCTCTCTCTCTCTCGTTCTAGGGAGATCTATATCCCGATCTAATCTAATTTTAAGGTTTTTTGCGTGTATATTTTTAGGGTTTCAATTTTCTTGTTTCATTGGTGAATAAATCCAGTTTTAAATGAGATCATGTGAGTTTAGTAAAGGTTTTGCTCTCACACGTGTCATATCTATACGCACTGAACCTTTGTACTATGCTCGACAATGATGTTGAGGATGCCAAACCTATGGGATCATTGTCGAAAGGCAAAATCGTAGCAATAGATGTGGATCTCGGTGCGTTCTCATTACTAAAGACGAATACGGTGATCGACTATCGATTTTGGTGTGAAGAAGTCACGCATGTGCTCGTTGAACATATGGCCTATAATCTTATTTGGATGATTTCTCTCGTTATTTAAAACTTTTGTTGTTTGAAATTGTCTAAGATTTTTTTCAATTTGCGGTTGAACTGCGATATTTCTCTCTTTTATTTCTAGAAAACAAAGGACATGTTTTTTTGACCAAAAATAAATTGGACGTAGTTATTGAAAAGATTTGATTGCACAAACTTGACAAGTTTTAAGTTTTAATCGTACTATCATATCAAATTTTATATCTTAATTGCATTTTTTAGAAGTTTGAGGGCTCCATTCGATAATTTTTTTTCGGTACTGTCACAATCGGAATAAAAAATGAATCTGCTTTAAATTCAGGGGCCGATTCCGAATTTTCGGTTTATGACAGAAATGTCAGGAATCTTCCCCCAGCGATAAGACGGGGCCCAATCAGAAGGTATTATCTGAGGAAGCATCTTTCCCGGTCTATAAAAGATCTTCTCACGTTGCAATTTACGTATCTGTCCTCGTGGACCGACCAATTATTCCCCCCGCTCCCGGCATTTAGGGAGGGGACACGTATTTATTCGGACACTGCAGAAAAAAAATGCATGTCTCCTTCCGCTTGTGCTTCGGACCAATTTTTTTTTTTCCTTTTTTGGTCGGAGTGATTCGGATCAATTAAGCGACGACCCTCTTGGTCGTCTTCATTTGCAATTGCTGTTATTATTCAGGGGCATTATCGTCTTTTGGGCGCCATCTTATCCGGTTCCTCCATTTGGCACCTTTTTTCAGTGGGAGTGCTCAGCAAAAGTTACTTAAAACATCTCGTTTGTCGGCCGTAATGAAAGTTGGACAAATAAGGTGCATGAATTTCATGCGGTGTATTTGTTTTTGCATAGTTGTGATTATTCCATATCATTGGAAATAATTAGTTAATAATTTTTTATTATCAATAATAATTTATGTTTAACTGTAGCTTTTTTTCGTATTATAAGTGATACAAGATATTATTTTTAAGAAATTACTTTTCAAATCATGTATTTTTTCCGAAATAAATGTGCCCTACAATGAAAGCTAACATGTGTCTAACCACTTCAAAAAAATTATACGTTTCGCTTTATGTTTACTTCACGATATAAGGTCGCTAGCGAAATATTGATTTCGTGGAAAATCTGTGTTGTTTTGCTCTCATCAATCTTTTGGAGAGTGTTATGTATCACATCGATTCAAACCGTGTATATTGCATGCAAATAGCAGTTGATGAGAAGTAAGCTAGCATGTATGAGAATCAGACACGTCGATTTTATTTAGTTGCTCAATTCGCACTCGAATTTTCACATTGCTTAATAGACATGTTTTTCTTTTTCCTTCCGCTTGACACAAAAAAGACACACAATTTTTCCTATTTAGTTTATTAAGGGGATTTCGACTTGTGCTTTACTTCATTTATATGGTTAGTAAGTTATTTAAGAGGGTGCAACATGTCAGTTTTTAAGGTAAATACGATATTAATATCTTACCAATCTCAACCGAGTTTGAAATCATATAAATATAAAAATCTCTTTGCTTGAAATTAGAAACTAATCTAGTCTAATCACATGACAAAATGAGCATAACACGATATTGTACAATCTAAGTTTACTTCTTCTTCTTCTTCTTTTTAAATTTTGGATTTTTCAAGATAATATTGTGATTTTTTTTTTTGGTCGAGGGAGATGATATTGTGATTAACGACATACATTCACATTCACCCTAGGTTTTCCGCATAAAATAAAGTAGATCAAATTAATCCCCGAAACAAAGTCAGACAAATCCGAAATTGGTAAAGCTCCGATAGAATGTCCACGTCAGCGTCCCCGTCCCACCCGCACAAAATTACCTCCATACCCATAAAAGTCGGCAATGCTCGTGTAGAGAGAGAGAGCATACACACGGAGACGATGCCTCGTCTCGATGCTACGCCCTGTATTTATTTTTTCTGCAACCCACCACCATTGATCTTCCCCCTCATTTAAGCTCGGCTAATCTTTGCTTCAACGTGGTGGTATCTGGAAATAGCCAAAAAGGCAAAGAAAAAGGGCGGAATCGCTCTCTGTCTGGTTCCGCATTTTGGGCTTCTGGTGGGGTTGGGTGGGTGGCTGGGTGCGGGGCGTTTCTGCGTCGTCCCGCTCTTCCATGGTGACGATGGAGGACAACGAGAGCTGTGGACGCAGAGTCCACGAGACGTCGTCCTCCTCCTCCTCCCCCGCGAGGAACAGGCAGCAGACGCGGAAGCTGGAGGTGTACAGCGAGATTCTGCGGCGGCTCAAGGACTCGGACCTCGAGGAGCCCCATAGCCCCGGTTTCGACGACGAGCTCTGGGCCCACTTCAATCGGCTTCCCACTCGGTGACCTTCTTTGACCTAACTCCTCGCGTCTTCCGTTCCGTCGCGTCTCGTTTCGCCGTCCGTCCCGTATTGTCCCCGCATTATTCTGTGCGTAGCTCGATGTTTCGCGCGGCGAAAAGTTCTCTTCTTCTTCTTCTTCTTCTTTTTTTTTCAGCAGAAAGTTTTTTTGGATTTTTGTTTGGGGAGAACCGTGTTGGCTTCGCTGAGTTTTTGCATTGTGGATTCGTTTTATGTTTTGCTCTATCCGTCTCTTTAATTTCTCGAATTCGCCTTCCGGTTTCACGAGTTCGCTTCAGCCGGGTGAGCTCGAGTTGTCTGTGGTTTGCATTCGTTTCACGTGAATCGGTGGTTGAAGTATCGCTAACTAAGTTCTGGAAAATGGAGAAGATACCCATGACGCGCTTTACTCGTTATTCAGCTTTTCTCTTCTTAGCATCTACTTTACTCTTTCCAGGCACTGGCTGGTCCTCTTAATTTTTATCGTTAGGTCTTTTAGCGACTCGTATTCCGCTTCATAGGCCATCGAGATTTCGATATGTCCTTCTCGTGGGCAAGAAACATTTCCTGTTTCTTTCTTCATCTTAGATAGCAGTCTTGATTTCTCCGATAGTCTGTGGGTTGGTGTTTATTATCAGGGTGATAGTAGACGTGATCCCTTTGAACGCATGCAGATATGCCTTGGATGTCAATGTGGAGCGGGCAGAAGATGTGCTTATGCACAAAAGGTTGCTGCATTTGGCTCACGATCCTGCTAATAGACCGGCCATTGAAGTTCGACTGGTACAGGCAAGTTGGGTTGATGGTCTCCTGATTGTTAGTTGAGATCTGCGTATCTTCATGGTAAAGGACTCAGACACTGTGGTACAAATACATCTATAAGATATCGAGGGCATGCGACAAGTGGCGGGTCACGCATGTAGATTGAGTTACTCGTGAATGCTTTGTAGCACATTTGTCTTGACTAGTGTGCATAGTGATTCCATAACCAAGTGTTCACAAGCTACCGAGTTCCTTAGTAATTTGGTCTACGATTTTTTGGTACATTAGTTGTATTTAAGCTAACTAGTAGAAGCTGCAGCGCTTTCTGCTATGTGCTTGCTTGCTTGCTAGCAGAGTAGTCTTTCCTCACTTTAATTGCGAGAATAGCCTGTTCTCAAGTTTCATATTTTTTTTTTCCTCCTCTCTGTTTCCTTTATTAGTCCTCCCATCTGCTCTCAGCATGCCAATTTCGGTACTGTAAAATTACGACAGTAAAGTTTGGCTTTATGATATTCAAGGGATCTGCGTCCAGTCTTTCCTTTTTGCACACTAACTTTCTCAGACCTATCCATTTCATGATGCTTCTTGATTGGTAAATAACCAGCAGTTCTTCCAGGAATTACTTCCATGGACAGATTTATCAAAGTTGATTAACTTTCTCCAGGTTCCTCCTGCATCTGAGGCGCATTCAAATGATTCCAACCATTCAGGTCGTTGCTTAAATGAAGAATCCACTACCCTTACTTCAGTTAATCATCACAGTAGACAAAGGTATCTTGCAGACTTTTTAAACAAAGAACTGAAGGACTCAGTGATGGTATTTCCTAGATGAATTGACATATTCTTGCTTTTATCATTTAGATTTTATTGTTTCTTTGATACTGATGACATCTTACTCTAATCTTTCAATCAGCATTCATCCACCACCTGCCTTTGGTTCATCACCAAATCTTGAAGCTCTTGCACTTGAAGCTAGTAAATCCGTTGCTAAAGATGGCGATAACTCCGTTCATGCTAATGCGCAATACTCTCGGTGAGAACTTCTGTTTTGAACTAGCTCAGTCATTGTAAATTGTTGAACTGATTCCCATGGCAATATGTCGAGGATACTTTATAGCCCATATTGATGTTTCTCCAGGAATAATGATTGGATTTTGCTTCTGTCTCGTGTGCGCATCGCACATGCTGTAGTTGTCGCATGTTGTACGCCACCCTCTCTCTTTAGTTTTATTTTTTAAAGTTTTTGTAAGAGACATCAAGCGAATTGTATAATCCCTTTTATCGTCCTATTAATACAATGTAGCTCGTTAAAGCCGTGTAATTTAGGTTTGTAGATTTCCAGAACGACTGAGCTTGACAAAAATCTTTCATTGTAAGTTTAATTTTCTCATTGTAGCTTTCCTAATCCTTCTGGTAACCCCATCAGGTGATTAAAGTGCCTCAAAGTGCCTGTTGCAGCGGACGCACTTTATTGTCCTTCTTGTTTTCTAACCTCAGTGCTTCCAGAGCTTAAATTTGAGTTATTAAAATGATTTTGGGCACATATGATGCCTGGATGGCATATGCTAGATTTGTTCGTACACATTATGCATGTTTAACTATCCTTGTGATAGCCAATGTGCGATGGTCCTTTTTACCATCTACCTAGTGCTAGTTCAGTTTGTGGAGATATTGTCGTTATCGACTCTTTTGTGCAACTAAAATGCGTACATGATCAACAATGTAGGCCCATGCATGAAATCACATTTTCAACTGATGACAAGCCAAAGCTTCTCAGTCAGGTACCTGATTTTTGTTATTAGAGAATGTTTACCTTCTTTCTATCTTAATCTTAGAAAGAGAGGATCTTTACTGCTTTTCCTTTCGCATTTACCATGGGCTGGCTATACCTGTTGCTGTAGGTTGACTGTCAGTCCACCGTTCATCTATGAAGATGATTTGTCAACTGTAGCCTAGAACTACTATTTTCCCTTGGGCGATGGCATATTTCTGAAAATGCCTTGAACACAGGCTCAATTGTTGTGGTGTTCTTACTACTTTTCTGTTTATTGCATTTATGTTCTGTTGTTGTCTTGATGGAAAACACATATTCATCAAGTTCTTGCTTTGCTTCAGGGGAAGCTTAGCCATCCTCTAAATACCATCAATGGTATCCTACTGAGTGTTACATTTGTTCATACGATATTGCATGGTTTAACTGAAATCTCATCGATAACGGTCTAGCAAAAGGGGATCCAATTTAAGTATCAGTGTTGAAGTATTGTTCCACATCGCTTGATAGTGGGTCCGAAATGCTCTTTATATTCATGCGATTTCCCTCCACCTATCAGCTTAAGCTTTTTGGTTGGAATTTCTAACAATGAGATTGTCCGGTTTTGCTTGATGAATATGCTTATGAAGTGGACCTTACAGTCTGAGTGTCAGATTTAATTGAGGACAATGCTTCTATCATGTGATGCATGAATCATGTGAAATTACTTTCTTTGTCATTGTAAGAGATATCTCTAATTCCCGAAGCTTATTGATTTTGTGAAAATTTTGCAGCTGACATCCTTACTTGCTGATATTGGGCTGAACATCCAAGAAGCACATGCCTTTTCCACAGTGGATGGTTATTCATTAGATGTTTTTGTAGTTGATGGTTGGCCATACGAGGTATCTATCCATGACAATTATGTTTTAAAGTCTATGTCAAGACAATTGCATATGTGTTGCTGTTCCATCAAGTAAAATTACCCACCTTTTGTGGGGGGCTTGTCAGGTTTAGGAGCTTTTGCCTTCTTGTCTACAGACATTTTAACAGTGTCTGCCCACTGGAGTATTCATCTAGACAGGCCTTATGGAAATATATAATCAAAGCTGTAGAAGGTGTAACTGTAATTTCTATGACAAAAGGGCTGTCCTGTTGGCGAGTTCTTCTTCATAAGTGTTTTCATTTATTTTTTATAGAAAGTAAGTTGAGTTGTTTTCACTCATTTGAGTATCATATCAGACGATATTCTTAAGTTGGATGTCCCGTTTTAATGGTCTTTTCGACTATGGATAAAAAGCACAACATGATTTTAAAGGGAACGCTTGGACTTGCAGGAGACGGATCGTCTACGAGCTGCACTGGAAAAGGAAGTTTTTAAGATTGAGGTGGTTCTCTCAGTTTTTCCATACCAAAATTTTTAATGTCGATCTTTATCTAATTTTTTTAATGTCGATGGTATCAGAAAAAGGAAAGACTCAATGTTTTGTGCAATCTAAAATGTCAGAAAATTATACCAATTGGCAACTTGAGTTTTCGGACCAAAGAAGCATGATGCCACTCATCACAAATGGAAGTTCATTATTGTGCATTGCAACTTTATTATTCAGTGTTTCTCTACATTGTCCTCATTTCTGCATATTAGTTCACGTGAAGAAGACTTTGCTGTTTCACTAGAGGTATGCAGTGCAATTGCCACTGATCAAACGGCTATAAAGTCTCTAATCAAAATCAGGTTCAAATGGCTTTGTCGTGATGCTCTAAGCAGCTCTTTTTGGAAAGGTAAAAGAAATTGGTTGTCGCTCTTAGCAAATATGTTTGTGTTTGATTGAATGGAGATGAATATTTTCGGTTGACCTCTTACTATGGATTGTCAAGGGAGATCCTCCATCTGCTCCCAATTCTGGGTGCTCTCCAGTGACATCTTTAAATACATCATTTTTGTTGTTTATGTGAGGTTGAGAATTGAGCATTCTGGAGAAGATCCGCTTTGTAAACATGTCAGAGATGTTGATGTAATCGTTTTTCCTTGTGGGGATGCTAGTTCGCAAACTGCTCACTTTGGTAGCAGTGGAAGGCCCATAGCTGTCCTCTGACTTAACAAGTGGTTAAAACCAAAGACATGCAGGATTCAGGAATTTTGTTTTTCCATTTGAATTAGTGACTTGAAAGATAATTCATTGAGTGTAAGTGTGAACATCCTACTGATTTCTTATTTTGCCTTGCATTACAGAAACAATCTTGGCCAGAACATTGTTCTCCCAAAACTGAACTTCCACAGACGGCCATCAAATTGGAACCGGATCATGTTTCTATACCAAGCGATGGAACTGATGTTTGGGAACTAGATCCAAGATGTCTTAAGTTTGAAACCAAAATTGCATCTGGTTCATATGGTGACCTGTAAGTAAATGAACTCGTAGACAGATAAACTATAGTGTGAAGATGTGCTGTAACCCTTGTGTTGGAACCACAGGTACAAAGGTTCATACTGCAGTCAGGAAGTAGCTATCAAGGTTCTGAAGCCTGAACGTGTAAATTCAGACATGCAAAAAGAGTTTGCACAAGAAGTTTTTATTCTGAGGTTTGTAACTTTAGCCTGGGGTTCACTTGCTAGTTTTTCCAGTTGGTTCACTCAGAATTGCTGTGCATCTTTTGTGAATGCGTGCATGCTTAACATTTTTGGCGCCTGAGCATGTTACTGTATTGACATGTGCATTTTACATGATTTCCATCTTTCTGGAGTGCTTGTTCTTTGCAGTTTTGTTACACTGCGGTTTATGCATGAGCTTAAGTATTGAGAAGATTGATTACGAAGAAAAAGAAAGAAATTCACATATATGAGAATTATATAGGAACAAGAACAATCTTGGATTCCCTTTTGAAAAAATGATAATATGTTTCTTCGGAGTAAAAAGACTATCCCAATACTCGTGGAGAAAGAAATGTAATAAATGTGAAGAAGAGGCATCTTTTCACCCGGTAGAAGTTTGAACCAAGATTTCTAGATGGATGTGATAGGGTATTATTACATCCAACCTTAGGACCCATTTATGAGTAACGGATCTATGGATAAAAACAGATAAGTGATTTATTCCTAAAATTCTAGCGAAAAAAGCAGCTTGACTCCTTGCGATTGGAATCCGATTTCCTTGTGACCAGCTGACTTCTGTTACTACCACAGGAGAGCTAACAGTAAGAGCGTATTTGTTAAGTGGGAATACCCAGATAACGGTGAGACAGAATTGAGAGTACACTTGGTTAAGCTCCTTTATCTATCAGTTCAAGCAATTGGCAAACCGGCCTTCCAGGAGGAAATTTCTTACATGGTTGTATTTGTTCAAAATCATCACAAATCAAGCAGTATGTCTATTTCTCTCCTCCTCATGTGTCTTGTGAGTGAGTCCATATTCCATGTTGATTGTGGAACTTACCCTCTCTCTTCATCTCCTTTCTGCACACACTTATTTGGCAGCTCTCATGTAGATAAATATTTTTTGTCTCTCAGCATCTTCTCATGAGCCTGTTATCATTCAGGAAAGTGCGGCACAAGAATGTCGTGCAATTTATTGGTGCATGCACAAAACCTCCAAGCTTGTACATTGTGACAGGTCATAATTCAGAATGGGAGGTTCTTTTGTTAACTTCGAGATCTCTCGTCTATCCTCTTTCTGAGATTGCTTTTCTATGTTTCATCCTCTCCCAGAATTTATGTCTGGTGGAAGTGTATATGATTATCTTCATAAGCAGAGAGGTGTTTTCAAGCTTCCTACCTTGTTGAAAGTAGCAATTGATGTCTCCAAGGGAATGAATTACTTGCATCAAAATAATATCATTCATCGGGATTTGAAGGCTGCCAATCTATTGATGGATGAAAATGAAGTAAGGCAATTGATCATGCCAGCTTTTGTGTTGCTCATGGTTTATCTGCGAAAGAGTCTTGTTGCATTTTATTTTTGTATAATTTGGGTTGTCCATAGCAGCAAAATGCGGAGACCGTAAATACCTATTCATGAATTATCATTGGTCATTTAGGGTGTTCTGTTCTAATACCATTCTTTTCTGGTCACATCGGTGTCAGGCTTAAAGTAATATGAAATTCTGCTTTATTTTTTTGAGGACTGTGTTTGGTATTTGTTAAACAATCTCTTATGGAAAGTATGTCATTTCCAATTCATTGTCTGTCTTGTTGTGGCTTTTCTCAGCAGATTGTTAAGGTTGCTGATTTTGGGGTTGCCAGGGTGAAAGCACAATCTGGAGTCATGACTGCAGAAACTGGAACATACAGATGGATGGCTCCTGAGGTTATTCCCATGAAGTTTTTTTATGTGGAACTGTTTAGCAACGATTTTTGCCTCCATTGTGTTGATCTTGTCCGTTACTCTTTGCCTTTTGTTCTGTGAAGTTCTTCACTTGTACATAAATTCCCAGAATTCATCGCTTTTCAATGGTGGGCCACTCTGGGATTTGCTAAAATTTCACATTTTTTCGAGGGTCTTTATCTTGAGAAATCACCTCAATCGTGTAGTTAGCTTGGACCCTCACATTTAGGGAATATAGCGAGAGTACTACTTTTCATCTTCCGGATATGCTAATGCAGTATTTTCTTACATCCATTCTGTTTTGCATTGAAGGTAATAGAACACAAACCATATGATCATAAAGCTGACGTATTCAGCTTTGGAGTGGTGTTGTGGGAGTTACTAACAGGGAAGGTAATATGAGTTGAGTTCGTTTAGTCTATGCGGCATGCTTCAACCGTTTCCTTGTCATGATATGTTAGCATCTCTGTGTTCCAGCTTCCATACGAGCATTTAACCCCATTGCAAGCGGCCGTTGGAGTGGTTCAGAAGGTACTATATCAACTGGTGCTCATAATGTTCTAATGTCATCTCACCTTCGAATGAGCCAGAGCAGCTAGTCAGTTTTTATGTTCTTTTAAACTGCTGTGAAATTCTCGAAGTTCTGCATGGAGTGCTTTTATCAGAACCAAATCAATGAAATTCTTACGCTAGGCAAATTCATGTTTATGAGTTATGCATCAACGTCAAGATTCAGGATGCCAAGTCCTTGTTAGGCAGAAAATTTCCTTGTTACTGGTAAATTTCTTAGGAGCGAAATTTTTCTTTATTGATAAAGCTTGTGCTTTATTGCGAATCACATCAAGAGTCAGGATGCGAAGTCCTTGCTAGCCGGAAAGTTTTCCTTGTTACCTCCAATTTTTGTTTGGGAGGGAAATTTTTCTTTATTAATAAAGCTTGTGCTTTATTAAATCTTATTTCCCATACTTCAGGGTCTGCGACCTACAATTCCAAAAGATACCCATCCAAAGCTTGTGGAGTTGCTGGAGAGATGCTGGGAGCAAGATCCAATTTTGAGGCCCGACTTCTCTGAAATAATAACTATCTTGCAGAAAATTGCAAAGGAGGTGAGTTGGTAGTCTGCAAGTTGCAGAGGTGGGGTGGCTCATATCGTGATTACTAATGCTCACGTTCATGAACTTGGTTATCTATAAAAATTTCTAAGGTGGCAAGCAAAGCATGTGAACATGACCACCTTTTTTCAAGCTAGCAATTGGACATTGTTTTTGCTTTCGTTCAAATTTTGTGTCATTCAAGGACCTTACTTCCCCCCCAAAAAAAAAGAAAAAAAGAAAAAAAAAGAGGACCTTACTTCCCTAACCTTGGCGAGATCCTAACCTCTCGCCTGAGAGAGCTGTATCCCTGTTTGGGCAAAAATCTCAGTCTAAATTATGACATGAACAGGTTGGAGATGACGGAGAGGATCGGCGGAGGGAGAAAGCAGGTGGATTCCTGTCTGTGCTCAGGCGAGGGCATCATTGAAAGGCGCAAGGCACATAGAATCATACTATCCATTGGCTTTGTACAGTATGTGTGTCCACATGATAAGTTCATCTTCTCATAACGCCTTATAAGTTTTCTTTCCCTTCTCAATTTTTGACAAGTTAATCATAATGCATTATCGATCCTAGCATCGTGTGAGAAAGGAAGTGATGTTGAATTGAGTGTAGCCAGGCTATACAAAAACAAATTGACGCGGTGAAGGAACTCATCATTTTCTTTCCTAATGAAGAAAAATCATCGGTAGAGTTTTGGTTTTAACCAGATAGAGGCCTCTTGGAGCCTCCATGATACTTAAGAGTTCATCTGTCTATGATACATTTGGTATATGAACGGGGTTGATGACCCCATGCTAAGTTACTTGAAATTCATAGGATCCTACAAATCTGCGGTCCAAAAGCCAGGTTGTCCGTGATCGGTAAAGGTGATCGTGAGATGCGATTTTTCTTTTTCAATGTCTTAAGAATGAATTAGAGGCGTTAACTTTCACAACCAGCAAGCCGGTTGGCATTATCGGTAAACACGTCTTCTGTCTTTCCCGAGTTCGATTTGCTGAAGGAAATTGTGGAAAGCTCTCGATCCATCCGAAATATAGGAAATCTTTCGCCGCGTCACGGAGATCAGGCGACCCGACCCACCCGAGTGGCCGGAACTGACCAACTTAAGCGTGAGTTCTGATCGAGACGCACGCTGAACGTCATAAAAGCATTAACTCCCTGCTGAATCATGGGCCGATGCGAAACTCGGACGCGTTAGCTTCACTTTCTTTTTGCTTCCCACAAGAAAAATGGAGGGGCTCTTTATGAGCCGCCGTCATGTCGTGGTCGCCTGCGGCGAGAGGGAACTCCGTCGTAAGTACAACATGTGACTCCCTATCTAGGGGACCCGTTAAACTGATCTTGATCCCATAGCCATCTTTTTTGATACTTTATCACCCTAAATTGGTTTAGGACCTAAAGATTTTTCTCTGCGGGTGAGAGGATAACGAGAGAGAATATTAGACCTGGTTGTGGATACATCTTGTTTATGTTAGGATTAGACGCACAAATCACAATGAGATAGAGAGTAAAGACGAGAAATAAATCAAGACGCAAGACTTATCATGTTTCATGCTCTTAAATTAGGGCTATGTTCTGTAGATGATTTCAATATAATTAACACATCTTATCTCTTTATTACAACTCTCAATTATAAGAGAAACTGATTATAGAAAACAATAGCTATTATCCATTTATTTAATTAACAAGAAATTAAAATAGGGAATTGTTAAAAAAAAGGAAAAAAAGAAAGGAGATTTAAAAGATTATCCTTCAAAGACTACGTGTAGAGTAGGAGCATCCGTTGACAAAATGAACATTCTAATATAGGGGGTGTCGAAGGTAGAGCTAGATATTAGAGTAAAGTCGTAATAAGATAAATGTAATCTTAAAAATTATCGATAAAATACGAACTCCAACTATAAAATTCCAATGACCTCCGTGAGCATTGTCTCTACAAACCTCTGACTGCTCATTGAGAACGAAATCTCCATGCATTTCTTCCTATGAATTACGAGCATGATGTTCGCCCAACGGTTTGGGTGAATAGTTGGATGGTCATGCAAGTTCGAAGAAACCCCTTGGTTGCCAAAGGCTCCCGCTAGCATGATAGTAGCTGGGTAGATAAGATAGGATGCTGATCAAATTTGAAGGACTAGACATATTCCTTAACAGAACGAGGAGTATGCTTTATGAGGTGCCTGGATATGATGGGTGAAAAGGATGAGGGTTTAGAAAAAGAAGAATAAGGATTCATTAAAGGGAGCTGAGTTTGAGAGATCTTGCAATCATCATTTACATAGGCTACTTGGTAGAGGTAATCCATTTGTAAAACGGTGGATTTGCAGAGTTCAGGTGGAGGAGGAGCGGAGACTGAGGATTTAAGGTGAACCGGTGTTGAAATATCTGTAGTGGTTTCCATGAGTGTGAGCTTCTTCTCGCCATTCAGTAAGTCATGATTTTAGAAAACTAATCTCGACTTATTTTTGACGATAATGGCTCTAATACTAAGAAGGAAGCGAAGACAAACTTAAGCTCGAAAAACAGGTGTGCTATCCCTACGTCATGGCAGTCTTGGCCTAACAGTGGACCACCTGTTTGGTCACACAATCTCATTCTTGAGGTTCAATCATCGTGATTCCATTATTTATGGCCCTACGATTTTCAATTAATAAACGTTTTATGTAAAATATGTGGTATGATCATAAATAATTGATAGTACTGTTATACTATGTAAGCATTTTTCGTCGCGAAATGATGGTTTCGCCTAATGAGTAGGAAAATAGCAAAGTGGCACGACGGTAATAATTCGGACAAAGGAGGGGCGATTCTTTGTTGGACGTAACAAAACCATGCACGAGAGAGCGAGAAAGCCCAGCTTTGCCGTTTCTTCTTCTTCTTCCTTTTCGCACTTCTTTTCTACGTTGCCACTCGTCCTTCTGCATCGGAGAGCTACGATCTCTGTCTCTGTCTCTGTCTCCGCCTGTCTCTCTCTCTCTCTACACGAGAAATCATCACTAACCTTTTAACACAACTGAAGGAGAAGACCCAATTCTTCAGCAATTTTCTTCTCTCAACGCAACCCATCCAAAAATTCTTTCTCGATCCAACCATTTCTGGGAAAATATAGAGCATCCAGAAAGCAAGATTGCACCTTTTTCACATGGAGTCCTTCAAGAAGTCTTTCAAATCCCACGGTTCGTACAAGCACATGAGGAGGCTCTCCTCCGGAGAGACCTCCAGCCCTTCCAACAGCCACGAGGAGCTCCCCATCCTCTCTGATCTCCCCCTCGGCGACGGCAATGATGTCGACCAACATCGCCGTACGCAGACCCGCCATCACCCCAACCAGAGTGACGTCGTTCTCAAGATCGTCGACGGCATCGACGGCGATCGCAAGATTTCGAGGGAAGCCACGCCGGAGGGGGACAATGTCTCGTGGATCGGTGGAGGCGATGGTCCCCTACGTCGAGGGAAAGGGATGGACGATCCGCCGTCGAAGCTGATCGAGCAGTTCTTGACGAAGCAGAGCGCTTGCGGCGATGAGGTCTCTCTGGACATGGACTTGGAGATGGACGAGTTGCGCCAGGAAGCCCGAAACAATGATTACTGCAACAGGCACGTGCCTCTGGTTTCAGAATCGCCGGCCAACCCGACCAGGTCCAGAGACCTCAAGGTCTCCTTCGACCAACTCTCGGGAAGCCTGGCCGATCCCCAGCCCGAGACCCCCAGGATGGGCCGACACAGTGATAAGAGCTCGCCACGCACCGGGAGCGACGACGAGGATGGCCATGAGGTCTTGAAATGCTCGTCGAATGCGTCGTTACAGCTGAGGCAGAGCCTGCTGCGGACGAAGACCCGGTCCCGCCTGATGGACCCTCCTGAGGAGCCTGAGCGAAGGTCGGGCCGGATACCCAAGTCGGGCCAGATACCCAAGTCAGGCCAGTTCCGATCCGGGCTTCTGAGCTTGCGCGGGGATGACGAGGCTGATGACCTGCTTTTGGAGGAGGATTTGCCGGAGGAGTACAAGAGGGCCAATTTCAATGCAATCACTCTGCTTCAATGGGTGAGTCTGATCCTGATCATTGCTGTTTTAGTTGGCACTCTCGCCATCCCTGCATTGAAGGAAAAGAGCCTGTGGAAGCTCAGGCTCTGGAAGTGGGAAGTCATGATCTTGGTCTTAATTTGTGGTAGATTAGTCTCAGGTTGGGGAATCAAGATTATTGTGTTCTTCATTGAGAAGAACTTTTTCTTGCGAAAGAAGGTTCTGTATTTCGTGTACGGTGTTCGGAAAGCGGTCCAGAATTGCTTGTGGTTGGGGCTAGTCCTGATCGCTTGGAACTCATTGTTCGACAAGAAGGTCGCCAGAAAGAACAGCGGCCAGAGCCTGCGGTACGTGACCAAGGTCCTGGTGTGCCTCTTGGTGGGGACTCTGCTGTGGCTCGTCAAGACCCTGATCATCAAGGTGCTCGCATCATCGTTCCACGTGAGCACCTACTTTGATAGGATCCAGGAGTCGCTGTTCCATCAGTATGTGATTGAGACGCTGTCCGGCCCGCCCCTGATTGAGATACAGAGGGGCAAGGATGACGAGGAGAAGATCGCAGACGAGCTCCGGAGTCTGCAAAATGCAGGGGCCAATGTGCCCTCTGAGCTCCGTGCAGCCGCATTCTCTACCATGAAGAGCGGGAGAGTGATTGGGAGCGGCGGGCTCCAGAGGTGCTCGCCTCTCCACATGAAGAGCATGAAGTTCTCGCGGGTTCTGTCGAGGAAGGGCGATGAGGGTATCTCGATAGATCACTTGCACAAACTCAATCATCAGAACGTGTCGGCCTGGAACATGAAGAGGTTGATGAAAATTGTCCGGCAAGGGGTCCTCTCTACTTTGGATGAGCAGGTGGTTGATACTGCCTATGAGGATGAATCGACCAACTTGATAAGGAGCGAACACGAGGCTAAAGCTGCTGCAAGGAAGATCTTCCTGAATGTCGCGAAACCCGGCACCAAGTATTGCTTTTGATGTCTCAGATACAGTCGTAAACAAGAGATGAGCGAACTTAGAATATACATTGAAGCCTTTTACAGTGACTATACTTTAGCATCTGATCTTCATGAGGGTGTCTAATAAACTCAGGCACATTGTTTCATCACATTTTAATCCGAGTTCTTCTGCCAGATATATGACCTTGGAAGATCTTCTGCGATTCATGAAAGAAGATGAAGCCTGGAAGGTGATTGATCAGTTTGAAGCAGCTGCTGAGAGAAAGAGGATTAGCAAATCGAGCCTCAAGAACTGGCTGGTAATTATTAAGCACAAGCACGACATCGGCTCACAATCTTGGATTAGTTCCTAGGATTCGCTCAATTGGTATGTAGGATATGATCCAGCTATGCCTCATTGTCTTAGGTCAATGTTTTCAGAGAGAGGAGAGCCCTTGCCTTGACCCTGAATGACACGAAGACGGCCGTCAATAAACTGCATCACGTGGCCAATGCGATCGTCGCCATTATCATCGTGGTGTTCTGGCTTCTCATACTCGGGATCGCCACGAGCAAGTTCTTGCTCTTCCTCAGTTCTCAACTTGTCCTTGTGGCGTTTATCTTTGGGAATACCTGTAAGACTATATTCGAGGCCATCATCTTCTTATTCGTCATGCACCCATTTGATGTTGGTGACAGGTGTGAGGTTGAGGGGATTCAGGTGAATTAAGCTTATTATTTGCGCACAACTTCGCTTCTTTGTAGTCAATTTTTACTGTCTTACGTGTGGTTCGGTGCCTTTTCAGATGATCGTGGAGGAGATGAACATCTTAACAACTGTCTTCTTGAGGTTTGACAATCAGAAAATCACATATCCAAACAGCACTCTTGCTACAAAGTCCATTGGCAACTACTATAGGAGTCCGGATATGGGCGACGGGGTGGAGTTCTGCATCCATATATCGACCCCTGCAGAGAAAATCGCTCTCATGAAACAAAAGATAACCAGGCGAGTGAAAGCTAAGCAAGACTACAATTTAGTATAACATGCCTGTTCTTGCTAACTTCTTAATCTATTCGATTTAACTGCTAATTGCGTCGCTATTATGATCATGTTGCTTTCGTTCTGCCACCGCAGCTACATCGACTGCAAGAAAGAGCACTGGTGTTCATCTCCAATGATCATAATGAAGGACTTGGAGGAGTTGAACCGAGTGAGGATGGCGGTTTGGATCTGCCACAAGATAAACCACCAGAACATGGGAGAGAAGTGGGAAAGGAGGTCTCTTCTCGTGGAGGAGATGGCCAAGATCTTCCAAGAGCTCGATCTCCAGTACCGCCTGCTGCCCCTCGACATCAATGTCCGCGAGATGCCATTCGTGAGCTCTACCCGTCTGCCCCCGGCTTGGACAGCAAATGGGAGCTAAAAAGCCACCGAACCAGGAAAACCCAGAGATTTCGCAGACCAAAGTTCTGTTCTTCCAAATTTTTGTCCTTGGTAACTCTTGAACCCCTCAGTAGAAGCAGGAATAATGGAGGATAATCTTGGCGAGCACGAGCACTAGCACTAGAATGACATTTTTACGTCAGAATATTACTCCTTGACATTGAGCTTGTAAATACTTTTCTCACGACTACTATGTTGACAATCATCAATAAAAGAGAGCATAATTGTCGCGAGGTCCTTTTTTTCTTTCGAATGGTGTGCTCTGATAAGTAATGACTAGTTAGTAGGCTTCTGCTTTCTGTATTCTGTCTGAAACCGCATCTCGATGGCGGTGGCGGACATTTTCGGGCCGCCTGTGAAGTGTAGTTCTTGACCATTCTGCTCATTAGGGTATGCTGTGGAGGTGGCAATATTTGCAGCCTGCTTTGGTTTTGAGCCCAGGACTTCCCAGTCATCAAGTTTCCCTTTTCCAATTATGAAGCTTGCCAAAAGTTTTGAGCCGTCTCCTAGACCAACCTGCCTCGGCAGACCTCCACATATCGTCTATTGCAGTCGTTCTACATCAACATCCCCATGGCAATGTAGCATAGTGTCCCAAAATTGAGCCATAATTGATATTTTCATGTTCTTTCCCACGTCCGTCTTGCGCATACGGATTAACTACCGGAATATATGATCCGTGCTTCCCAAAATGGATTTCAGGTCAAATTCAGATTTGAGTGAGGAAAATGAAAGTATTTAATTTTAGGATAATTCAATGAAATAAGTTTGAGTGCAATATGCTCGTGAGTAAATTTGCCGTTGCGTTAATTTCACAGGTAATAAGAGAATAAAAGATAATTTTAACATGATGATTACCATTGATTAAATTGATTAATAGAGTTCGACATATTCTTAAAAAAGAGTGTTTGTTCAGAGGAATTTTCATTCGAATATTTACTTTATGTGCCTTTTTTGTCGGAGGCGCTTGGAACGAAAAGCGGCAACTTTCCTCTTCTCTCTCTCTCTCTCTCATTTCGAAATTGAGAGGGAAGGAACTGTAACACCCTCTGCACCCGTACTCCACAGTCGGGACGAGAGAGGGAGGGAGGCGTGATCGCTCGCGTGCGTGCGGTGACTGCGATGGGGTCCCGTGGAAATCTGTCGAGCCTGGTTCACGAGCTTCGAGAACGCATAGCTGCTTCTTCATCGACACCTCCCAACGCCAACAATGGCGGCGACGACGCCCTGGAAATCAGGTTCCGAGCTGTTCTCCCCAACCTCCTTCACGCCTACGTCGTTCCCTCTCCCTCCGGTACCTCCTCTCTCTCTCTCTCTCTCTGCGTGCGTGCTCGAGTGTATTGTGATTTAGTTGAGGAATCGAACTTCGCATATCATTCTTTTGTTGGTATTTTGACGTTGGAAGCGAATTCTGAGCAATGCCCACTCTCTTGATTTTGTGTTTTGAGCTTTGTTCTTGCTGATGCATGATCGGGTTGACTATGGAAGTGAAAGCCTAGAACTTAACACAAGTTCTTAAGGGTTTAGAATTGCATTGAGGGTGCATATTTTCTGTTCCATGATTAAGGGGGCGTCTTTTCTGGTTCTGGATTTATCAGTATTGAATTTTCAGTAAAATGGCTTCATTTCATGTCACTATCAAGCTTTCACTACGGGGAATTGGAATTCTAGTAGTCTCATGGACTCTAATTCTTGAACTGTTGCTGAGCCTACGGGAAAATAGAAGGAAGCTGAGTACGCCCACGATGTTTACTTCCTTCTGACTGAGAATTCAACTGCCTGAAGCGAGAAGGAAATAGGCTTGATTAAAAAAAAATTTCTGGGAAAATGGGAAAGCTCCGTTTGCCCCGTCAAATTGATATAAGAGCTGCGAAGTAACACTCTTCGTTTGCATTTCCTGCTTCATATGTAAGTGATGTGAACAGCCTTTATCAGGCATTGTCTTAGTCTTTTTTTCTCATTGTCTTTGTATCTCTTTTAGCGAATGAGAGAGAAGTTATTGCTGTATTGAAGCTCATCTCTCACACGGCCAGAAATTTTCCTGGGGTATTCTACCATGGGAAAGCAAGTGCTGTTTTACCTGTGATTGGCCGGATAATTCCCTTCTTTGCAGAGCCAGCATTATGGTGAGATATTCTTAAGTTCTTGTTTGGTAAACTACCTTTTTATCTCACATAAGATAATCTGCTCTTTATCAGTCTGAAGTCTGCTATTTTGTCTTTGTCTTCAGAAGGAGATAATTCTGGCAAAGTAGGTTTTTGCATTTTGTGCTTCCTTAGTGCTAAAAGGGAGCAGTTATTCTGCAGCAAATATGTGTTGTACAGTGTTTTGGTTCTCTGCTTTGGAATGCTAACATAGTTACTAAAAATACTTTACTCTCTCCCTTGTGAAAATCTACTTTTGTACGATTCTCTTCTTTTTTCTTGTTTTATGTTAAGCATTTTCCCTATGGTAAGTCTTTGACTACAATTATAATTTTTTCCAATTATTCCAGCGGTCGACATGGAGTAATTTTTGAGACTGTTGGATCTCTTTTGTCCTTGCTCCGGACTGGAGAACGAGATGCCTACCGTCAGTTTTTTGTGGATACGATGGTAGCTGTTGAAGGTGAGAAAGCAGCTGCTTCCATTATCTTTCAAAGAATCGATGTGATCTCGAATTACTTGGATGGTGTTAGTTTGCTTCTATCTTTCCTGGGGCTGCTGATATGACTATTCTTTGGTTGGTGTTGTATCCTAAGCGTCTCTTTCACTATACCTATGGCAATAATATGCTTTTCTCTTACCAGATATCTTGCACGTAGCATCCCTCTGTACAGATGAATCAAGCATTTCTGAATGCACTAGGTTGGATTTAAGGTGTTTCAGCAGGTCTTTTACTGGTATATTTGGCGATCCAGCTTGCTTATGTGATCTTCCAGCAAGTAATAAACCGCATGATGGCTATGGCCTTCTGATGAACCTTTCTGCTAAAAGAAGGTGGCAGTACTTTGCCACTTGGATGGTTAAGCTTCTGAGTAAATGCTTAACCGAGGGAACTGTATTTGTCGAAGGTCTCCTTACTTTGTCTTTTGTATCTTCAGCATGTTGTCTCTTATGTTATGGAGATGGCGACTTGCAAATGGTAAGCTGCCATTTTGTCAGTTTATTATGCTATGCAGGTAGCTTCTCAGATGTTTATAGTTTTTCTTCTAGTCCAGATTTTTGCCATAGAGTTTTCTGATTAAATTAATTTTTTTGAAGGCATGTTTTGATTTCGCACGTATCATTGGATCGGCAGTAAACTATGATATAGTTCCTTACGAGAGTCTCATTCAGTCGATATCAGCAATATTGAGTGAGGACAAAGATGGGCTTTCTGTATTCAGGTATTCCATAGTTGTTTGTCCTAAGATTCTTGGTTTAGCTGATTTTGGAAGAGCTCACATCCAGATTGAAACCGCTCTTAGCTCAGTTTCTCAGAAGACCTCTGGATTATGTAGTTGATATACATGCAGTTTATGTGATATTAGATGCCTCGCAATCTCTTAGCAGCAAGGCCAGCCCAGTTAATTTTCACTGTAGTAGGTAACATTATTGTGGTGAACAGGCCATATTCCAGGGGTTATAGACTGCATTTTCATCTTCACCTTCTCATTTCTAGAAGATTTTGGCCCGTGTCTTGTTCTTATGACAGCTATTCCTGATGATTTCTCCTGACTGTTCTTGGAATGTTTGTATTGGAACTCATTGCAGAAACAAAGTTTATGATGCGTCAATTGGCAATTGTCTTGATGCACTCCACCCTTATTGTCCTGATGATGTTGTCAGATACACAGCTTCAGAAATAATTAGTGTCTTCCCCCTATCAGTTTTCAGGACGAGGAGCCCAGAGCTTAAGGTTAGTAACCTATCTTGGCAAGCTTGGTCATTTTCTTCTGGCATTTGCATTGACCTGCATCTTCCTGTTGATGAGGTAAAAAATTTCAAGAAGGATTTGATAATCTATTTTGTAAATTTTCAGGTTGCTTTATGTAATGCATATGTGAGGATTGCTAAAATTTGCCCACCTTATATATGGAGACCAGATTATCTTTTTCAAATGATTTGTTCTCCAGAACCTTGCTTTCTGTTGATAAGATGCCTGCAAATAGCACTATCAATTCTTAGTCCTGATCACGATGGAGGCCAAAGTACCAACAAAAGCTGTCCAGATTTGTTAATCTCGTCCGATGATTCTGCCGAATTTTTGAGTATTGGAGGGAAAAGGAGATCCTCTGAGGGTAGGCAAAGTTCTAATGTCAAACGCCAAAAGGTTGATCATACAAGTGAAGCTCCTGCCTCTAAGATCTTAGCAGAACACAAAGCGATTCATTTGGCTTCCTGTGAAAGTGAAAGAGGCTATGCCTACCCCATTCAGACTTTGATTGTTTCTTTGCTTGATCTGTTAAAGTCACCAGCTGTTAAACCTTGTTCTTTAGAACCAAATGTGGCGTTAAGAGCTCTTAGCATGCTTAGCCTTGCCTTCTATAAGGTCCCAAAGACCAGTCTTTCACTGTCCACCTGTCGGCAGATGATTTCATGGATACCTTGGATGTTTGAAGAGGTAGGATAACAATTTTCAGTTTCTTTTCATTGCCTGCCCTTGTCTGCTGATTGTTTATTGCATTTTGTAGGCAAAGCAAGGAAGATCCATTGCGCTTGATATCACCATCTACCTGGAAGCTATTCACAGCATGTTGCTTGTACAGAGTATGACATGCACCCGAATCCTGTATATTTATGAAGATCTAGGTTTTGCCAATATGATTCAATTTGCAGGAAAGCAAAGACAACGCGGAACAGATTCTTTCTCCTAAACTGAAATTGGTTTTTTAAATGTCATATGGTCTTGTGGCTGATGTAAATGATGAAATTTTAAAATCCCAAAAGTCATCTCCGCATGTAATTGAACATTGGATTTAAGGGAGGCTGAAAATTTACGAGGATTCCAAATTGATGAAACACCTCATCAAGTAACACAGAGATTGCCCATCCATGCCTTGACAGACACTTGCTAGTTTTAGTCCAATTAATCAATGCACGGGGATCACATATGAAAGTCCAGTTAACGCATCCTGACCCTTCTCCATACCTCAGAATTATTTAAGTGGGGAATGTCCCTAGTTCTCTTGCTATAGCCAACTGGTACATCAATTTTTCTCTGAATGATTGAATGTGCTTTCTGGTCATCTCTTACCCTGAAGGTGTGTAGATTAGAGCACCATACACGCCTTTGCAGAATCTTCTCGTTGATGCTTTAATAGTTCATTTGGGTAATGACAAAGAAAATGGAAAATTGACTTTCTCTTTTGGTTCAATAAACTACAAAACTTGATAGATTTCATAGTTGGAGTGAACTATTAGTGTTAATGTGATACTTTGCAATCTGGAAGTTTTATCATGTCTTTGGATCTAATATAGTTCATCTTTTTCTAGATGACCTATTTGACTTTTTTTTCATCTTCCAACTAGGCTCTTGCTTAATGAAGAAGTTTTTGAGAGATGGGGAAGGTAATGCAAATGCTCTGATAGGAGTCCTCAAGCTTCCATGGACACATGCTTTTGCAGTCTCTGATCCTAGTCCTCAATGGAAGACAAAACTTTACTCTGTCCAAATTCTATCTAAGCTTGGTCATTCCTTTGCTGCTGAAAGTGTTCTTGAAATTCTGGATTTATGCCTTCAAGATGAAGCTGAAGATGTAGTTGTTGAAGCTATCATATCTATGCCCATCATTGTCCTTTCGTCTGGTCTTGCAGTAATGTCAAGTTTGTTTGGAAGGCTGAAGTAAGTGAAACACGCTGATATCTGCGCACTTTCATGTATGTTTCAATAGCTCAACTAAATTCGACCAAAAAAAAAAAAAACTCAATTAAAGGTTTATTACTTTAGGGGAATGAATCAAGTTGGTTGAGTTTCAGGAAGATCTTTGCACGATCTTAGTACTAGCGATCTCCTCTGGTTCAAGAATATATAATGTAATTACTCCACCCTAAAAAGGATGAATGAGGCAGGGGTGGGCTTATAATTTTGTAGGAAGGAATCGAGGGTGCTAATAAAAACCATTCTCATCCTGCATAACTGTAAAGGTTTCCATAAGAACATGCCTTAGTGGGTTTTTTTATGATTCTGCTTCTTTCTTTGTTTGCAGAGTCTTGGGGAGTTGCAATCATGAAAAGGTGAAGAAAGTTATTCCATTTTCCCTTGGCTATTTGTCTTGCCTTTATGAGGCTGGCAATGGCAATGGCAGTGGCTGTCCTGATAAGAGCTTTTGTAAACTATTTTTTGATGCGGAAAATTGGGTACATAGTATGACAATAGACCTCTTATTACGAGGCTTCTCGTGTTTGAAGTGTGACAGACGTGGTGTTTGCCATCAAGAACTAGATGCCAATGTCATATCGTTTCCTGATGGACACTGGACGCACGTCTGGTTGAGTGATGAATTCATCCAACTGCAGTCCTTGTTTTTTGAAATTTTTTATGACGAGTCATCTGAAGAGGTGCAAATCGCTTGTGTGCACAACATTCGACGGATCCTTGTACATGGGATTCAACATACTTCAGTTGAAACAAGAACTGAATGGATAGCATGCATTAAATATCTGCTCGTGTGCAGACAGAAGGGGGTAAGAGAAGCATTCTGCTCTCAGATTGGTTACTTCACTGACAAATTGTTTCTGACTCTTCTTTTCTCGGTTGAAAACACTCAAAGCAGAAGTGCAGAACAATTATTCTTGGACATTATTACGAATGCATTGGGAGAAGCAATAGATCCACAGATTTCTGAAACTCTTTTGGAGTCTATAGCAGAAATTATGATTGCTGTTGATGTCCAGAGCAAGCTTTTCTTGTCTTCCCTAATTTTATTGATTGATCAACTAGATAATCCTCGTGTTACTGTACGGACGAATGCATCAAGATTGATAGGCAAGTCGTGCTATTTCCATATCAGAGGAGGACTTGAAGTAATTATTTCAAAAGTTGTTCATGTCAGAAATGATGTCTATGATTATCTCTCGGCAAGACTGGCGAGCCGTCCACAAATGGTTAGAGAGTTTGCAGAAGCTGTTTTTGGAATCGAAGCTGAAGATCTTCTTAAGAAGATGATTCCTGTTGTTCTGCCTAAGCTCGTGGTATCTCAGGATGACGATGATAAAGCACTTGACACCTTACATGAGTTTGCTAAGTCCTTAAACATGGATTTGGTGCCACTGGTAGTTAATTGGCTGCCGAAAGTGCTTGCTTTTGCTCTCTGTCAAGCAAATCAACAGAAATTGCTTGCTGCTCTGCAGTTTTACCACGAGCAAACTGGTTCAGATAGTAAAGAAATTTTTGCTGCAGCTTTACCTGCTTTGCTGGACGAACTTGTATGCTTTACTGATGGTTGTGACTCAGATGAAACAGGCAGCAGGTGTAGTTTTCCCCATTGGTCTGATATGGATTTTATTCTTGTGAATTTCTTTTCAATACCATTTCTGTGTCTGTATATCTCCCGTGATATGAATCTTCAAGAGAACAGGTTAATCTGTGCTGTTCTGCTTTTAAGCAAATGGTCTTGGCACTTGCGTGCGCATATGTCTCCATATTTATATGTGTATATTATCAATTATTATGTTTTATCATGTTAATTTTTTTCTTCTTTGATGTGTCCTCTCATATATGTATTTTGACTTCTAGATGATGTTCCCTCTTCTCGCTATTAATTGTGATGATTTCTTTTGATTTTTACTTTTTAAATTTCAAGTAATTTAGGACATAACCTGAAAGTCTATTTTTATTTACTTTCTGCATGCCACACACCCAGATTAGCAAGAGTTCCGGAGATGGTGAAGGAGGTCGCAAGAGTTCTTACAGGCGGTGAAGATCTTCCCCACTTTCTGAAAAATCACTTTGTTGGCCTTCTTAACAGTGTTGATAGAAAATTGCTCCATTCAGAGGATCTTTTATTGCAGAAACAAGCCCTAAAACGTATTGAGATGCTAATCAACATGATGGGTTCTCAGTTGAGTACCTATATACCAAAACTAATGGTGCTTATCATGCATTCTATTGGTAAAGAATCTCTCCAATTTGAAGGTCTCTCTGTCCTACACTTCTTTATTAGACAGTTGGGCAAGGTATGTCCATCTAGCATTGCACATGTGAGCTCCCAAGTTTTTGCCTCTCTTATTCCTTTTATTGAGAGAGATGGGAAAAATAGTTCTAATTATTTCAATAAAGTGGTGGAGATTTTAGAAGAGCTCGTCTTAAAGAACAAAGTAATTTTGAAGCAGCATATTCGTGAATTCCCACCCTTGCCTAGTATATCTGCTCTAGCAGAGGTGAATAAGACAATACAGGAAGCCCGGGGATCACTGACCTTGAAGGATCAGTTACGTGATGTTGTCAGTGGCCTAAATCATGAAAATCTGAATGTCAGGTACATGGGGGCATGTGAATTGAGCAAGCTACTGAACACAAAAAGGGACGATGTTGCAGCTTTAATTACTGGCGAGGTGGCTTCAGACATGGATGTTTTAAGTTCTCTGATTAGATCTTTACTCAGAGGATGTGCAGAAGAGTCGAGAACAGTAGTAGGTCAGAAACTTAAGCTAGTCTGTGCTGATTGCATTGGAGCCCTGGGGGCAGTTGATCCTGCCAAAGTTAGGGGATTTTCATCGCAGCGTTTTAAAATTGAGTGCTCTGATGATGATCTTATTTTTGGCTTGATCCACAAGCACCTGGCTAGGGCTTTCAGAGCTGCACCGGACACCATTATTCAAGACTCTGCTGCTCTAGCGATTCAGGAGTTGCTGAAGATTGCTGGTTGTGAAGCATCACTAGATGAGAATGTTGATGCTTTTACATCGCAAATGCTGCAGAACAGAAGTACTTCAAAGGCGACTTATGGTGGAAGTAATAGCAAAAATGGTTCTGCCAATGTCAATTCCAGGGGTCAGAAATTATGGGCTCGATTTTCTAATTATGTGAAAGAGATAATTGCTCCTTGCCTAACCTCCAGATTTCAGCTTCCCAATATGAGTGATTCTGCATTGAGTGGTCCAATTTATCGCCCTTCTATGTCATTCAGAAGATGGATATACTACTGGATTAAGAAGCTGACTACACATGCTACAGGTCCACGTGCAAGCATTTTTAATGCTTGCAGAGGGATTGTTCGCCATGACATGCAAACTGCTATATATCTGCTGCCATATTTAGTCCTGAATGCTGTCTGTCACGGAACGGAGGAGGCGCGTCATGGCATAACAGAAGAAATTCTCTCTGTGCTTGAGGCAGCAGCTTCGGAAAACGGTGGTGTGGTGGTTCATGGAATCAGTTGTGGGCAAAGTGAAGTTTGCATTCAAGCTATGTTTACTCTTCTTGACAATCTTGGCCAATGGGTTGACGACATTGGCCAAGATCTAGCTCTTTCCCAATCTTTACAATCCTCTGCCTCAAAGCAGCAGCTCTCTAAGGCAAAAGATTCAAGTCCAAGTTTTTCCTCAGATCTTATCATTCAGTGTAAAAATGTTTCAGAGCTTTTGGCTGCAATACCAAAGGTGACCCTTGCTAGAGCCTCCTTCAGGTGTCAGGCATATGCAAGGGCTTTGATGTACTTTGAATCTCATGTGCGGGAAAGAACTGGTTCATTCAATCCTGCAGCTGAAACCAGTAACACCTTTGAAGATGAGGATGTTTCATATTTGATGGAAATATATAGCTGTCTTGACGAGCCTGATGGCTTATCAGGCTTGGCATGTTTGCGCAGATCATTAAGTTTGCAAGACCAGCTCCTAATAAACAAGAAAGCAGGGAATTGGGCTGAAGTTTTGACTTCCTGTGAACAGGCTTTGCAGATGGAACCTACTTCAGTCCAGCGGCATTCAGACGTGCTCAACTGTTTATTAAATATGTGTCACCTTCAGGCCATGGCCACACATGTTGATGGCTTAATTGCTAGGATCCCTCAATACAAGAAAACATGGTCCATGCAAGGAGTGCAGGCTGCATGGAGGCTTGGCCGGTGGGATTTGATGGATGAATATCTTAATGGAGCCAATGAAGATGGTCTGCTGTGTAGCAGCTCTGAGAGTAATGCTTCCTTTGATATGGATGTCGCAAAGATTCTCCAGGCAATGATGAAAAAGGATCAATTTTTGGTTGGCGAGAAAATTGCTTTTTCCAAACAAGCCTTGATTGCCCCCCTGGCTGCTGCTGGCATGGACTCTTATGTGCGTGCTTACCCGTATGTCGTAAAGCTTCACTTTCTACGTGAGCTAGAGGACTTCCATGCACTACTTGTCAACGAGTCTTTCTTAGAGAAGTCGTTTCATGTGGGAGATTCAGAATTCTCAAAGCTAATGGAGAATTGGGAAAATCGGCTGAAGTTTACGCAACCTTCACTCTGGGCAAGAGAACCACTTTTAGCTTTGCGGAGACTGGTTTTTCATTCCAGCGCTCTAGATGCTCAAGTTGGGAATTGCTGGGTGCAATATGCAAAGCTCTGTCGCTTGGCTGGTCATTATGAGACGGCAAATAGGGCCATTGTGGAAGCTCAGGCTTCGGTTGCACCTAATATTCACATGGAAAAGGCTAAACTTCTCTGGAGCACTAGACGCACGGATGGTGCCATTGCGGAACTGCAGCAATCTCTCCTCAATATGCCAGTGGAGATTGTTGGTTCTGCTGCAATATCATCGATTAGCAGCCTTTCCCTGGTTCCTCTGAACTTGCCACCTTTACCTTGTGATACTCAGGCTCTAAATGAAAATCGTGATATTGCAAAGAGTCTGCTGCTTTATTCTCGGTGGATCCATTATACTGGGCAGAAGCAGAAAGAAGATGTGATCAGTCTTTACACAAGGGTGAGGGAACTGCAGCCTAAGTGGGAAAAAGGATACTTCTATATGGCTAAGTATTGCGATGAAGTGCTAATTGATGCTCGTAAGCGCCAGGAAGAAAACTTTGAACCAGGTCCCAGAACAGTTTCATCATCTTCTGCTGTTTCAAAGTCTGCAAACTTAAATGCTGAGAAGTGTTGGTGGTCTTACCTGCCTGATGTACTGTTGTTTTATGCCAAGGGGCTTCACAGAGGTCACAAGAATCTGTTTCAAGCCCTTCCAAGGTTGTTAACCCTTTGGTTTGATTTTGGAAGCTTTTATCAGAAAAGTAGCTTATCATCCAACAAAGATTTGAAAAGTGTCCATGGAAAGGTAGAAAAATCTTTTGCACATGGATTAGTCAATAATTCACCTTAAATTTGAATTTTTAGTTTTGAACTGATTCGGCTATGTATTGGACGTTTGTTGTTTTTCTTTTGGTTAGGTTATGAGTATTATGAGGGGCTGCCTGAAGGACTTGCCAACTTATCAATGGTTGACAGTACTGCCTCAATTAGTTTCAAGAATTTGCCATCAGAATGACGAACTTGTTCGACTTGTGAAACACATAATTACCTCTGTTCTCCGTCAGTATCCACAGCAAGCTCTTTGGATAACGGCAGCAGTATCAAAATCTACTGTACCTTCAAGGAGGGAGGCATCAGCAGAAATTATACAATCTGCGCGGAAGGGCTTTAGCCAGGGAAATAGTGGCAGCAATCTGTTTATCCAGTTTGCCAATCTTATTGATCATCTTATCAAGTTATGCTTCAATGCTGGGCAGCCAAAAGCAAGGACAATTAACATTGCAACTGAATTCAGTGCCTTAAAGAGGATGATGCCACTGGATATTATAATGCCAATCCAACAGTCTCTTACTGTTACTTTACCTACATATGATCAGGATCCGAAAGGAACCCTTGCTTCAGACATCTTTAGTTCTATGGATCTTCCCATAATATCAGGGATAGCTGATGAGGCTGAGATTCTTTCATCTCTTCAAAGACCTAAGAAGGTATGTTTCTACTGTAAAATTGGTTTAGACAAGATCCCCTGAATGCCAGGCAAAAATAGAAGGGTTAGCGTGAATGTTCTTGTCTTTGGGTTTTGCAAATTAAGAACATTTTCTCCACTATCTAGATTAGGATAGCCTTGACTTTTTTCACCATTGGATGAGTTCTAGGGCCTTGCAGTTTGTGGTAGGAAACAAAGTCCTAAGATTTCGTCAATCTTAATATAGGGGGTTGTTGAATCATGAGTTTGTTGCGTACAGGGTTATTTTAAGGAAAATATGATGTACTTTTTAAAATGACATGTTCAAGGCTTTTAGACATGTAAAAAGTGGCAATTGGGAGGGTGGGGATTTTGTTATAATGATATTATGGAATGTTACTGAAACCAAACAGAAATGCCTCATTTGGTGGGGGATCTTTCTAAATGTATTGGCAAGTAAAAGCTGTTGTACATTTCAGATTATACTGCTGGGCAGTGATGGCATTGAACGACCATTCCTTTGCAAGCCAAAGGATGATCTCCGAAAAGATGCCCGTATGATGGAGTTTAACGCAATGATAAACCGTTTGTTATCTAAATATCCTGAAAGTCGTCGAAGAAAGCTCTATATTCGCACATTTGCAGTGGTTCCCCTGACAGAGGACTGTGGAATGATAGAATGGGTTCCCCACACCCGTGGACTTCGGCATATACTTCAAGATGTATATATTACTTGTGGAAAATTTGATAGGCAGAGGACGAATCCGCAAATTAAACGGATTTATGATCAGTGCCAGGGCAAAATGCCAGAAGATGAAATGCTAAAGAACAGAATTCTTCCAATGTTTCCTCCGGTCTTCCATAGATGGTTTTTGACCACTTTCTCCGAGCCTGCTGCTTGGTTTAGGGCTCGGATCGCATATGCTCACACTTCTGCTGTTTGGTCAATGGTTGGACATATTGTGGGTCTTGGTGATAGGCATGGCGAGAACATTCTCTTTGATTCTACCACGGGTGACTGTGTTCATGTTGACTTCAGTTGCTTATTTGACAAAGGCCTGCAACTGGAAAAGCCTGAATTGGTGCCTTTTAGATTAACACAAGTAAGACAGCTCATTAACTTTTGTGTCCTGCATACAGTTGATTAATACTGGTTAGACTCATTACTATGCTTAATTAGCTCTGAAATGTCAATAGTCAAGATTTTCTGATATGGTATAAATCAAAATCTGCCTGCAGTATGCAGTTTCATATGATTTTCTGTTGGGGAGTTTGCAACATGATGGCAATGCTTTTTTAGTAGCTTGGTGGAGGCTGTACTTCTGCCATTGAAAATCTTTACGAGAGCTTCTTCAGACATGTAGGATTATTTCATGATTAGAAAGTTCATTTCTAAGTTGTCCACTACGTGCTATACCTAGCTGACTCTGCTTTTGATATAATGAGCGTGTCCAATGAACCTTTCAGAACATGATTGATGGATTGGGCATCACTGGGTACGAGGGCATCTTTCTGAAGGTTTGTGAAATCACTCTTTCTGTGTTGAGAACACACAGGGAAACATTGATGAGTGTGCTTGAAACATTTATACACGATCCTTTGGTGGAGTGGACAAAATCTCATAAGTCCAGTGGCATAGAAGTTCAAAACCCACACGCGCAGGTTTGCATTTCATTACAAGCATCATATTTGATATTTGGCAACATATGTACCTCAAAAGGATGTTTCTGTTCCACAAAATGAAGATCTAATTTTGCGGGACAACAGCGTTCTGAAAACTTAATCTATTAGTTTGAGGCATTCGTAGGCTAGACTTTGACAAAACACTGAAGCGTGGAAATATATAATTAGGGAGCCAAATTAGGGACTTGCACAAATTTGAACTTGGGTCTTTTACTCCAATACCATTTAAATTTGCAGAACCATTGCCAACTATTCTTAAAATTTTAAGCTAATTGATGAAGATGTTTTTTAATATTTTTAAGCTAAAGAATGTTTAACCTCCCGATTATATCAAATTAAAAGAAAGCTAAAGATCTATCTCTCCATTTCTTTATTACCGAAAAATAGAAGAAAAGAAAGCTAAAGATAATTGATGGTCCCGATTTGTTGCTTCCTGGAATGGAAGATAGTTCAATTTGTGCAGGCTTGAAATTGACTATTGATGTGGACATGCTGAAGGACACCATAATAGAGGTAAAAACCTGAAATATTCTGTTTGTGGAAGGAGAAACAGCATCCTGGGGGAACCAACCAAGAAACTATGAACTGTGAATCCTAGCCTAAGGCATCTGAAGTACACCACAAATTTTTTTAACTCTACCAACCAGTGACTTTGAGGTATAATGTTGGAAATTTGGCGGGCAGTCAAGCGTATCAAATGGACTGTTGGCTAGTAATCTGACATGTCTGTTTTCGGGAGATTGTGTTTAGCAACTACACTGGCTGTTGTAAACAAATTTTACTGTTCTGTTGCAGCGAGCCATCAGTAATATCGAAGCAAGGCTGCAAGGAGTTGTTGTGGGTGTAGGTGCCGCCCCATCGTTGCCTTTAGCTGTTGAAGGTCAAGCACGGCGCCTGATTGCCGAGGCAGTTTCACTCAAGAATCTGGGGAAAATGTATATATGGTGGATGCCATGGTTTTAGGAATGAGAAAGTATTGCTAACACTGAAGCAGGTATGTTGCATTTTATCATGAGTTCTCTATGTGTAATATATGACTTTGATTTGCAGAGTTAGCCTTCCATGAGGATTTTCTCAGGGTGATTGTACAAGCAATTCCACCGTTCCCATACATGCAACCTTGTGCAATTTTTTCGATTGATGTCCCCCTCATACATTGGTCATGATCGAGCGTATTTCATGATGAACAACTCATTCCTTCTTATCATCAAAACTAGTTCATCTTTTTTTTTTTTTAAGGGAAATTGGATGTCATCAGCAGTTATTGATAACACGTTCGACTGAGAGCAATTTGTATCATTTGACTCATCTTCTGTTTTGTGATTCCTCCCCTCACTTTCTTGATACAGGTCACGTTTTCTTAAAGCAGTGAATTCGACAACAATGGTTTTAATCTTCTTTGATGTGATAACTTAGTTCACTTTCTTTATGCAGGCTGCTATTATTTCTCGAATTTACAGTGGCTCCAGTGTGGTTGGCTTCTCCATGTTAACGCTGGTCTGGACACTACAAAAGAAACACGATCAAGGAACGTGAAGTTTCTCAATCTGATGTCGTGGCAACTCTTTGATGCTTGTAGTGGACGGATTGCTCATCTGTGTATATTTGAATGTATGCACTGTGGTAACTGAGAGGTTATGCTAAAGCTGTTTGAGCCTCAGGTAGCCGCTTTTACTTCTGATGCCTCATGATTTCATATTTGGTTATTTCACAAATCGCCTGACTCTGAAGGCCTCTGCCTTTGAATATTGAACACCTAAATGATATGTTCTTGGAATCGCATGGGATATGTCGCTGCATTGGCATGCACTAATTGGAGTGTCCCGCGATATCCTATCTGTAGGTACGAGTACCTGCCACGACTCCAGGAGACGAGATAGGAGCATCTCCTGGATGGATAATTTTCTGCAATAACGGGCCACGGAAGAGCAATTTGTGCCTCTCCCCTCTCTTTTGAACTTTCATGTACTGACAAGCGCAGGCGCTAGTTTGAATGAGAAAATTGAAGTCCTGCAATTGTTTCAACTATGAACAGAGTCTTTGGAGAATTGGGTCTGTACATGATAACAGTGCTGCAGATGGAATGGCCCGGCACTTCCATGGGCATGAAAGGGGAAAGAGTCTTCTCCTCGGGCGTGGTCAGATTTGTCTGGAGGAGAAGCGCCTGTATATCCTACTCAATCTCCTGGGTCCTGTGGGACATGTTGCGAGGATGATTAACGAATCTGCAGTTTATAGTCAAAAGAAAAGTAGAGAGGAGAGAAGAGAAGAAGAGAGGCGAAGGAGAGAGGGAAACGAGAGAGGAGGTGAGGCAAGAAAATGGATATCTGTGTATATATTACAGAAACCCTATCTATCGTTATAAGACTTAAAACTTAATTGACCATAATACCCTTATTTTAGTTAAAAGAAATAAGCCATGTAAATAAACCCTAAAAGTAACGCAATACTCCCCCTCAAGCTGGGCTGGAGCATATAGGTTACCCATGCCTAGCTTGGAACAGCCAGCAACAAATGCAAGATGAAACATCGCTCTAGCCAAGATATCAGCAAACTAATCTCTAGAGGCAATATAAGGAGTAGCAATCAACTCCTGCTTCATAGCATCCCGAACAAAATGGCAATCATCTTCCATATGCTTGGTGTGCTCATGAAAAATAGGATTTCTAGCAATATAAATAGTTGCCTAATTATCACACATCATATCAATGGATTGATTAATAGAAAATGCAAGCTCTTGAAGAAGGGATTTCAACCACAACAATTCAACCACAGTATGTGCCATAGCACGATATTTAGCCTTCGCATTAGATCTAGCAACAGTAGTTTGCTTCTTGCTTTTTCAAGTAACCAAATTACCATTAAAAAAGATGCAATAACAGGTCGTAGGCCGCCGATCACATGCTGATCCGGCTCAATTAGCATCAGAATAGCCAATCATAGTGGAAGAGCCGTTCGACTTATAAATTAGTCCCTTACAAAGAGAGTTTTTAAGGTATCGAAGAATTTGACAAACAGCATCCCAATGAGCTTTCTTGGGTGACTCCATAAACTGACTCACTACACCAACAACAAAGGAAATATCGGGATGTGTCATAGTAAGATAAATTAATTTCCCAACTAGACGTCGATATTGATGCTTATCTTCAATATCATCTTCATCATCGACTCCAAACTTTTGATTTGGATCCATAGGAGTATCAACCGACTTGGAAGCTAGTGTACCAATCTCACACAAAAGGTCAAGAACATACTTTCGTTGAGACAAATTAATACCTTTCTTACTTCGTAAGACCTCAATGCCTAGAAAATGCCTAAGAACTCCCAAATCTTTAATTTGAAATTGTTGCTGAAGAAACGACTTGACCTCAGAAATGTCGGTTACGTCACTACCAAAGATAATTAGATCATCCACATACACAACAAGAATGACCACCCCCGATGCCTTCTTGCAAACAAAAACAGAATGGTCAGAAAAACGCTAGTGAAAACCATACCTAGAAATCGCTGAACTGAATTTTTCAAACCATGCTCTTGGGGACTGTTTCAACCCATAAATAGCCTTATGAAGCCGATATAATTTACTATGATTCTCCCCCCAAGCAACATACCCTAGAGGTTGCTTCATATAAACTTCCTCTGATAAATCACCATAAAGAAAAGTATTTTTCACATCCAATTGATATAGTGGCCAATCAAAATTCACAGCAAGGGAAATAATAACACGAACATAATTAAGACGTGCCACGAGAGAAAATGTCTCAAAATAATCCACCCCATAAGTTTGAGTGAAGCCTTTAGCAACGAGCCGAGCCCTAAGACTCTCAACTGAGCCATCTGGGTTGTACTTGATAGTGTACGCCCACCGACACTTCACTACATCTTTCTCGAGAGGAGAATCAACCAAAGACCAGGTTTAGTGAGAAATCAGAGCTTCCATTTCCACATCCATAGCTCTCTTCCACTCAAGACGAGATAAAGCCTCAATGGTAGAAGTAGGAAGTGTGTGAGTATGTGATGATAAAGCAAAATTATGTAATGAGGTAGGAAGATGTGAGAGAGAAACGTAACACTCGATGGGGTAAGTGAAAGAGGATTTTTTGTTGACAAGAATGAGTGCCTTTACGACAATTGGAAGATCTTCTGGACTAGAAGACAAGGAGAAAGATTGGATAAAGGGCATAGAAGAGCTGGAGATTAGCGATGCCGTAGATCTTGCAAGGGAGGAGATACAGGAGAAGGACTAACCGAGTTTAAGGGAATAAGTTGTGGGATAGGAGGATTGGCCACAGTGTCAATTGTATACTCTTTACCCTCAGCAGAATAGTATGGTGTGCTCTCGAAGAAAGTAACATCAGCACTAACATATTAGGTACAAGTCATAGGATCATAACATCGATATCCTTTTTGAGTACGTGAATACCCGAGAAAAACACATTTAGTGGCACGAGGGGATAATTTATCAGCACCGAAACGTAAATTATGTACAAAATAGACACATCCAAAGACACGAGGAGTTAGAGGAAATAATGACTTGTTGGGGAACACAACACTGATTGATGTCTAATTGTTAAGGACAGTAGAAAGCATACGATTTATGAGGTAACATGCAGTAAGAACAGCATCACTCAAAAAGATTTCGGAACATCCATACCAATCAAGAATGAACGAGCAACTTCTAGAAGATGACGGTACTTTCTCTCGGCTACACCATTATGCAGAGGGATATAAGTACAACTTGTTTGATGTATAATGCCAAAATTAGAACAAAATAAAGAAATTAATTTTTGTGAATATTCTAGAGCATTATCATTTCACAAAATTTTAATGGAGGTATTAAACTGATTAGTAACTTCATGATGAAATAAATGAAAAGCAGATAAAAATTCGGAACGATCGTGAAGTCTATAGAGCCATGTTAGACGAGAATAATCATCCATAAAAGTAACAAAATACTTAAAGCCATTCTTACTAGCAACACGTGAAGGTCCCCAAATGCCTGAATGAATAAGTTCAAGTAAAGTAGATGCACGAGAATCACTACGTCTAGGAAAAGAACTGCGACGATGTTTCCCAAGTTCACAAGCCTCACACTCAAGAGTAGAAACTGATTTACACTTGTGAATTATTTGTTGTAACTTAAATAAAGATAAATATCCTAAACGGGAATTCCATAATATAGGAGTAGTAGAATCAATTGCTAGACCATTGGCATCAGCAGTAGAGACATCGTCCAGATAGTAGAGTCCATCACGTTCATGCCCTCCACCAATCGTCTTCTTTGTTTGAAGGTCCTAAAAAGTGTAAGAAGAGGGTAAAATGTAACAGAACAATCAAGAGCTTTAGTTAACTGACTAACATATAACAAATTCAGTGGAAGTTAGGGAACATGTAAGACAGAGGACAATGACAAGGAAGGTATAAGTGAAATAGCACATGATCCAACCACCTGAGTGGAGGAACCATTAGCTAAAATTACTTCAGATACAGAACTAGAGTTATGATGGGAAGATAATAGTTATCGCTTACCCGTCATATGATTAGAAGCTCCCGAGTCAATGACCCAAGTGCTAGGAGACAAAGTAGAAAGAAGGGCCATGTTACCTGTACGTGCAAGGGTATCAGTAGATGAGGAATTGGAAGCCTCTAATTGCTAAACCCGCTTCATAAGTTGTGTAACCAAATCATCTCGAGACGAAGACTCGGATAAACTACTACCAATTGGGATCGATGGATTCATGTCACCATAAGACACACTTCTAGCACTTCCTTCAGATGTAGCAATATTTGTAGTAGCTAATCACTAAACCCACTCAGGCTTGCCATGCTTAGCCCAACAAGAGTCAACATTATGACCAAATTTGCCACAGTATGTACACTGACGGCTGTCTCGATCATACTCTGTCTACTACGTCGATCAGTACGACCACAACCTCCCCATGAATTACTGCCTCTGTTAGAAAATCTACCACGACCATAACCACCACTAGTAGCCAAAAGTGCCGAACTGTCTCTAGATGATGTAAAAGATGGTGGAATAATGCGTTGAATTTGAAAAAATGCTTTATTCATAGAAGGAACTTGCTCTCCAGCAAGAAGCTGGCTCTTTACAGGCTGCAAGTCAGTACTCAGCTCAGATAAAAACTTAGCCACTTGAAATTCGACTCTTTGTGTCTCTTGTCTCTCAAGATTAGTAGTGATGGGCTGATAAAGATTGAGCTCTTCCCACATGCCTTTCAAAGCACTATAATACTCTCCAAGAGACTTATCCCCTTGTTTAAAATTAAATATTTTCTCATATAATTCATAAGCTCTAGACATATTTTTGTCTTATGAGTAGCTCTCTCTAAGATCATCCCACATTCCCTTGGCAGTTTTGTGAAACATGACATTAGCGGTAATGTGTGGTTTCATGCTATTCCATAACCATACTAAAAGCGTATCATTCTCTCTCATCCAATTACTATAATCGTTAGCATCTACATTAGGAGGGTTTGTCGTAAGATACGTAAGTTTCCCTTTGACATTTATATAGACCTTGACCGCCTGAGCTCATAACAAGTAATTCGAGGCCCCATTTAACTTAATGGTGGTAATTTGAACATTGACACCGTTTGTAAAAGACTTCGCATCACTCATGGTGATAATCTCAATAGAAGTATATACCACAAATCAAGAAGACTGAAACTTTAGTGCAAGGAAACAAACATCTCTAGGTTTCACATAAAGAGCAATTTGCTCCATTAATTTCACGATGCAAAAAGAAAAGAATGGTGCTGAAATCGATATACCGGATGCTGAAATCTTAGGCTATATAATCAACGAAACATTATGATTCTTGATTTCGCGATTAGTAAGTGTTGCCATAGCCACACCAGATTTTGGTAGATTTGATATCTATTGGCAAGAGTAGGAGATGGAGCAAGTAGAACTTACAGCTTTAGATGGCTGCACACCAGAGTAGGAAAAAGCTTACTTGGGGGACTCTCAATGTGACATTCTGAATTTTCGACCATTTCGAGATGTATGAATGAGAAGATATCTATCGATGTATTTCAGTTTTATCTCACTTGAACCTGATCAATTTGAGTTAACTGACCAGAAAGAGAAAAACTAACGCATGACAAGTACGTGGACCTAGGAACTCGAATAAAGAACGGCATTTCGACCATAAAGATTGTCGAGTGAATATTTAGAGCCAATACGGAGCGATCTAGGAACTATTAAAGGATTCATTGCTAGTGTTATACGATTGGAACGCGGGTGATTCTGTTTAACCAACGTATAATTTGCAAACCTTTCCTAAATTGATTTCTTACGATCATGACCGTCGGAGCTAGCGATAAACCCTCGCAATTACATGACAACCAAAGTCGTTGTGACTTGAGTCATCCTAAGTGTGATGAGAATCACTTTGTCGATACGCGTGAACGTCTGCCAAAAGTCGCCCGTCGGTTTGAGATAGCCTAGAATTACAATTGACGGAAAAAAGACCATGAATTGGATCTCGAATTTGATATCGGACAAAGAAGAATTCCAACAATTCAAAAGAAATTAGACGTCGCCTCATCAAAAGAAATTAAACTTGAAAAAGTGAAATTTGGACTGAAGTTGTAAAATTACCGCTTTGCCCTCAAGGACATTCTTTCTCTTAAGGATAATAAAGCAAAATAGTCATTTGCTCTCTTCCTATAATGGACGAAAATTTGAGGGTATTATAGTCAATTTGTGCTCTAGATTTTTATGAAGAAAAGTCAATGAGAGTTAAGGTATTGATTACATGAAGACAAGTGGCACATTAGGATAGGTTGGCATTAAATGGTTGTCTAATCTCCCTCACCTACCATTCTCTCTCTCCTTGACTTGGGGACCAAGGAAAAATTAAGAAGATCTCTCTCTTTTCACTTTTGTTCAGCCACTTTCCCTCTTTCTCCCAATCTCACGCTCTCTCTCTTCCTCTCTTCCTTTCTTCCACCCGACCAGCTTCTATCCTCACCATTTGTCCACCACGACGCCGGCTTTTAGTCACCATTTGACTCAACTCCGACTACCACAACACTCCTAATGTCTTGCCTACAAACTCCAAGTGATCATTCGTCGATTCGTTACTCCGTTTGACCCGTGGAGCCGCCGGAACCGCCTAGCTTAGAATCAAAGCGAACCAGGCCATGAGCTCCTTTAAATCGGTTTAGAGGTCTTAACTTGCTTCTAAATCTAGGTGAGACCTCCTTAAGACATAGTATTAAGGTTTAGTAAGATTGGTTTGAAGTTTGGTTGAGGTTTGAATGGATTTTGGTGGTTGAATGTCCATGAACTTCTCTTGAACAGAATCTATCCTCTTCAATAGGTTTGGGAATCGAGGACCTTTGAAGGCCGAGGAAGCGTCGTCTTGCCCCAAAACTTGTTGGTAAGATTTCCTAAGACATAATACTACATGTTAAAAAAGGATAGGTGAGTTAGATTAAAGTTTTGATGGCCGGTTTGCATGGTATTTCCTAGGAACAGAATTTGTCTTGCGCCGGACATATTAGGAACCAAGGATTGTTGCGATTCTTGAAAGAGTTTGTTGGCTAAATTATCTCGTTAAGAAGACTTTCTAACCCTTAGTTAGGATGTTGGCTTATTAAATGGTGGATTTTTGTTGAAATTGAAAGGGTTTAAAGGGTTGATTTGGTGAGAAACATGTGAGAGACCCGAAACCGCCCAAATCCAGTTTTCAGCGCGCATCGATTTTAAAATGGCCCGTTCTAAGTCATTCGTTATTCAAATTGAGCCCTGTTTTCGCCCACATATCCGAAAGATCTTGAAGTTTAAAACCCTAGAATTTGTTTTTAAAAAAGTCAGTAAAAAAATGTCAGATTTTGAGAGACTGAACCTGATCATGGGGTCTCGAATTGGGCTGTTTTGATGAATTGAGAGTTGGATGATATACCTTGATTGAATGACTCTTTAGCATGCCTAAAAATGTTGAATTAAAGTTGTGCATGCTTGATGATGAGGTGCCATGAGTGAAATTTTGATGTGCCTCGACTTATTTGGTTCAATCGAGTGCTTTGATGCTTGTTGGTACATTCGACGGTTCAACTTTTTGATGTTGAATGGCATGTGCTGCTAGTGGCCGAATGACATGCTTGAATTAATGAACTTAATGTGCTTGAATGGTATGCCTTGAATGGTGATGGAATGAGTTTGCTTGAGAATGTGAAAATGAGATTAATGAGAAGGTTCACTAGTATGTTTTATGGCTAATGCATTACACCGCGGGTGTTTGATCTCGATTGACCTGACGAGGTCGTGCGCCCAGAAAGTCCTACATTGACAGAATCATTTCAAAGGCTGTAAGAATCGAGAGTCAGGTAGTGACCGAATCATCTCTAGGTCCGAACTCGAGAGTCCTATAGTCGATCGAATCATCTCGATGGCGCAGAGTGTCAAGAGTCGCTATCGAGATCGAATCATCTCGATGGCGCGGAGTGTCGAGAGTCGTTATAAAGGTCGAATCATCTCGCAGCGAGAGTTATGATTACCGAATCATCTCGCGGCCCAAGGAGGGCGGCCCTTGGTGGGCGTAAAGAAGATAAAAGACTGAAACATGATCGTGATGTGTTTTCGAGTCTGTGTGATTGAAATGCTAGGTATTGGCTGGAGTGCCTGGAGTGCATGGAATGTCTATGATGCATGTATTGCTTGAGAAATGCGTATTGAAAAGTAAAAGTGTGAAATACATGAGCCTGATTATCTGATATGCTTGAATTGCCTTGTTATACCAATTGCTTGATTGTCATGTGTGAAAAGTGTTTTTCAAAACTTGCATATTTTTCAAATGAGCTTGGAGGTATCAATAGTCTAGCTTAGAGTTAAGGTTAACTTACTAAGATTGTTATCTTACCCCGTTGTGGAACCAAATTTTTCAGACCCAATGCCTTGACGGTGCTCCAAAGAAGAGGAAGAGGAAGAGGAAGAGGAGGAAGATGAAGACAAGTTCGTTTAGTTATGGATTTCTTTTTGGGAATTCTTTTTTTGTGTTCCTAGAGTGCCTTCCTCTGCACCCTACTCCATTTTGTTATAATAGACCCTTTTATTTTGTAAAGCGATGTGTTGTTTTTAAATCCTATGTCGCATTGTGCTTATATTATGTCTAAAGTTTTGTTTTCGCTTTCGCATGTACTTAACATATCACGCTCCACGAGTTTAGCCGTGGGATCCTGGGTTATCTTATTTGTATTAATGACTATATGGGATGTTGGCAAGCCCGTCGGGGTCGAGTTGTGACACTCAAACCAACAATTGTATGGAGGAATTACGTGATTAGATTTGCTCTAATACCATGTTGCGAGGCTGATTAAAGAATCCGCAACATATAGTCAAAAGAAAAGAAGAAATAGAGAGGAGAGAAGAGAAGAAGAGAGGCGAAGGAGAGGGGAACAAGAGAGGAGGTGAGGCAAGAAAATAGATCGTGATATTTTAGTAGTGGGATATATGTGTATATATTACAGAAGCTCAATCTATCGTTGTAAGACTTAAAACGTATAGCAACAGGACACAAGTGTGAAGAGACATTATCATGCCATGATCCCACCTCATGAGCGGACGCAAGACATTTCGTGATCGCATCGGGCATGCGGTCACAAGCACATTCATGTCACGTGCTAAGTCAAAAGGGAGAACTTTACCATTCTCATAATTTTCGTTTCTTCGTACTGAGGATGCTATTCCCAATTTTCCTCAATTCTTGCCGCTGACTTAAGATCACTTCCTTGACATTCTACTCTCCTGCTGCCTCTACTTTATCCATCGATGACAGTGACATGTAAGAAGCACTTCCTCCTGAATCTGCACGTAACCATTTCTTGAGAACTCTTCCCTTGGCAACGAAACAACCGGCGTTCGTCCGATCAATCCTCATCGGACTTTTCAGCCGACTGAGCATTGCTTTGACCATCTGCTTCACCGGCGATTCCCCTCTGACGGCACTGTGTTTACCCGACCCACAAACCACTGTAACCTCTGCCGGAATCACATATTCTCCGCCAGTGAGCCTGCGTTGCATCTCTTCCACCCACTGCAACATGATCAGATAAGCAGAGCCCAGGTGCATTCCGTGCAGATCCAACTTTGCCTCCAATGGATTCCACTCCATCGCCTCGCTCAGAACCGGCAAGTCGACCAGTTCCTTAACCAGCATGCCGTCTTCACCATCCAAAGCCCTGTTCAGCTCCTCAATCGAGAGCGGAAGACTAGAGGAATCTCGCAACAGCGACAAGATTGTTGGACAAGAGTTCAAGACCGTGTTGTAAGTCCTGATCGAAAAGGGAATTGCTATCATCTTCATTCGGCGAAGCCATGACAGCATTCTGGACAGGTCATGGCTGTTACCATAAGATGAAAGAATCATGTTGGCACAAACAGTGTCGATCTCGAATCCTTGCGCGTCCATTTTGTCTATATTTCTGCTCATATCATCAAACATCCCAAGCTTCCCATATCCGTACATCACAGCTCTAGCCTCAAAATCAGATACTTCAATTCCTCTCAATCTCATCTCATCCATCAGGTTATCAGCTTCCCCTGGCCGTCCCATCTTGCTTAAACCTTTGATCATAGACTTGTAACCTCTGCGTTTTACATAAGCCGAGGAGGAATCATGCACGATCTGCTTCAAATGAGAGAGGTAAGTATCGAAACCTCTCTCAGATTTCAATTCGGAGAGGGAATCAATCAAATTGCAGTACAAAAGCGCAATGTCTCTGTCTTTGAGCCCTAGTTTAGCAATTGCTTCGGCAGCTAGGCTCTCCGATTCTGCGATCAATCCTTGCTTCTCGAGCGAGGCGATGAGGTCCGCGGCTATCTTGGCGTTCCACCTGAACCATGACGCTTCGCGGATCTTCGTATAGAACTGCAAAAACCCAGAATCTCGTGATAGATACAGAGGGACAAGAAAGTAGAATACATATCTAGTGCGACCAATCGATCCTCTTGTTTATCACCATTTTCTCAACAGGAAATGGAAGAGGCTGACATCGCGACGCATAGCGATTTTGCCATTGGATTATTCCTTCGAAGAAGAGAGAGAGAGCTTACAGGGAGAGCGAGAGAGGAGAGGTGGGGATGAGAGAGGAGGTGGGAGAGAGCGTTGAGCGAGGCGGATTTGGGCGAGCTCGCGACGAACTTCCTCATAAGCCTGTCCGCCGCTGCGGCATCTCCGGCGGCGGCGGAGAGGTTGCGGAGCAACCGCTGGCTGTGCTTGCTCAATGCGCACCGAATGTGCGAGGCCGTGGCCGGGGGGGCCGCTGGCTCATGACGGCGGAGGATGTTCTGCGCGAGTGGCGGGTACAGTTGGAGACTCCCCATGGTTCTTTTGGATGAGCCACCGTCAGCGAGAGGCCCGTGCGGCTCGGTCCCGCCCACCGTTAAATTGAGGGTTTTTTTTTTTTTCTTTCTATTTTAGTTCAAAAATTAAATATTTACAAAATTAGTTAATATATATATATATATATATATATATATATTTACATATTTAGGTTTTGCTCGGCCGTGCAACCGCCTTGCAAGCCCTTTTTAATTTTTTTTTTTTAAAAATTAAGCTTGCTCGGCCGTCCATTTGTTTATTTTTTGTTTAACTACACAGCCGAGCAAGCCATTTGCATTTTTTTTAATAAAAAAAAGGAAAAAATGGTTGTGGGAGGTTTGATCTATTTTTGAAAAAAACTTTTGGAGTCAAATCGGAAAAAATAAAACTTGAGCTCGGTAGATTTTGTGTAGATTTAACAATGCATTTCTATCTTTTTTAAAAAATATATTTTTTTAAATCATTTTTAAGTACTATTTGACAGAGCCGCGAAGCATCATATTTACGTAAAAAAAATATTTACTCAACTCGACTTCGAAAAAGTCATTTTTACATAAATATAATTGGTCCACGGCCTCGGGAGTGAATGTCGTCACCTCGCTCGTCGGCTTGTTTTTCTTATTTTTACGTAAATATAATTGTTTCACGGCCTCACGAGCAAATGTCATCACCTCGCTCGTTGACTTGCTTTTTTCATTTTTACGTAAATATGATCGCCCTGCGGCCTCTCGAGCGAATGCCGTCACCTCGATCGTTGGATTGCTTTTCTCGGAGTCAAGGAAATATGATCACTCCAAAGCCCAGAGAGCAAATGCTATCGCCTCACTCGTTCCCTCTATTTCCTCGGAGTTGAGACGTGTAATTTTTTTTTTTTACGTAAATATGATCGCTCCACCGCCCTGCGACGAACATCGTCGCCTTGCTCGTTTGCTCACTTTTCTCAAAGTCGAGGAACATAGATATTTTTTTACATAATTATGATCGCTCCACGATCTCGCGACTGAACTCTGTCGCTACACTCATTCCCTCGCTTTCCTCGGAGTCAAGGTCCGTAAATATTTTTTTTATTCGTAAATATGATCGCTCCACAGCCCCACGAGCAAACATCATCGCCTCACTCTTTCCCTCACTTTCCTCGGAGTTGAGGTGTGTATTTTTTTTACGTAAATATGATGCTTCGCGGTTCCGTCAAATAGAACTTAAAAAATAGATTAAAAGAAAATACGGCTCGCTCATTCACTCTCTTTCCTCGAAATCGAAGAGCGTAAATATTTTTTTATTCAAATATGATCGCTTCGCTGCCCTGCGAGCGAAATTTTCGCCTCGCTTTTCTCAAAGTTGAGGCACGTAAATATTTTTTACTTAAATATGATGCTTCGCGGCTCAGTCAAATAGAATTTTAAAAAATGATTAAAAGAAAATAATTTTAAAAAAATAGAAATGCATTGCTCAATCCACATGAAATCCATCGAGCTCAGTTTTTTTTTTTGGGGATTTGGCTCCAATTTTTTTTTTCAAAAATAGGTCAAAACTTCCATAAAATCATTTTTCCTTTTTTAAAAAAATTTAAAAAAATGCAACTACTGAGCATGAAATTTTTTTAAAATAATTACAAAGGCTTGCTTGACAGTTGAACTGTCCGGCAAGATCTAAATTTGTAAATATTTTTTCTTTAACTAAATTATTTTTAATTAAATTGGGAAAAAATTGAGCTACATTTCAACTTGAGATATATTTTGGACTAGCACAAAAAAAAAACTTACTTATATTCTTTTATAAAAATAAAAATAAAGAAATTTAAATTATTGGGGTTAAGATAATGACTAATTACAGGTCACTTCTCTTGATCATTAACTGATGTTGCCCATTAGTATCCGAATAGCATTAATCTCCATGTCTTTCTAAACTGATAATGGCATTCGGAATATTTTTTTTTAATAACCGAAGTTTCCCATGTGAAATTTGGAATATTATTGATCTCGGAATATCACCTGATTCAAATGACAAAGATTTAAAAGAATGAATGAGAGAACATATTGAGATTTTCGAGAAATTGACTCTTGTTTCGACTCTTCCTTTTTATTTAAATGTCTCGCCTCGAGTAGGTAAGTTACATGAAAATCAAAACCACCTAAGATTGAGTTAGTTCTGCTTGTTTAAGTAACATCAATATGATAAATATGACTTGAACGTTAATTTTTTTTTTGTAGTTAAATTATTATGTCACATTTGTTTCAAGACCGAGAAAAAAAAAAACACTTATGAGTGCTCTTACGTACTTGTTAAGAATAATTCATAAAATATTATTAATTTTTTTAGATTACTAATTATTTATGATACGAGAAAAGTCAATAATTTTTAAATTGTTAAATGTTCTTGATTGATTCCTTAATAAGTACTTAAACACTTGTTAGGAGAAATTTCGAAAAAATCACTTTCATGCTATGAATGCAAGGAGTTAGGAAACTAGCGCAATTGAAATACGGGTAGAACTTTCCTTCCCTAATTCCATCATTGTATAATTCACCTGAAAATAATGAACGAAAAAAATTTAATCATTCACAAAAATATTTACGCATAACTTGTTGCCAATAATAAATAATTTTTCATCAACTAACTATTTTCAATCATACAGGCGGTTATTTAAAACAAAAAAATACGTAGATTATTTATATTGCACAATGTATATTTTTTTTTCAGTTGAACTATGAGCCTACATTCAATATCATTAGCAGGCTTTAGTGCCCCATGTGTTCTTAATTTGGTTCTTACGTTAATTTTTTTGCCATTTAATGTATTCGATCCACGAAAAAGTCAATTAATAAGAGCTTTCGATTCTTTTTTTAAAAAAATTATGGTGAGTTTAATTCACGAAAAATCTACGATTTATATCACATTTCTTAAGAAAAGATGGATTATATTACTTGACATGACAAAGTAACAAAAATATTTGCATATCAAATAATAGTTCATATCTATTTTGTGAAAAAAAATTGTTTTTTTGTTCGTTTTGTTTTTATCGACAGCTTATAAATATTTTTCACGTGATTCCTTTTTTTTTCCCTCGACAAATAGGAAGCGTAACCCCTTCAAATGCAAAACCGCTTGGGCGGGCGGCGAGAGCCTCGAGAACTGATTCTCTCTCTCTCTCTCTCCTCCTCTTTCGTCTTGTTCGTGTTCTTCACTTGTTCGACTCAGATTGGTGATGACCCTCCCGTCGAGTCACCGATCGTCCCTCGCTCCCTTCTTCTATACATTATCAGTTGATCGGTCGTCCGGCAGGGATGAAGAAGAGGCCCAGAACCAGCCTCGATCAGGCGGTCATTGATATCGGTCGGCGAGAGGTCGGCGGCCTTTCCGCTCGGAGTTTCGTTCGCCGACTCGCTGCTTCTGAGGTTTTCTCCCTTTCGTTCATCTCATGCCAATTTCGCTTGTTCTCCGATGAAGATACTTTTCCAGGCGTGTAGAACGCCGTTTTGGCTGAGGCGAGGGTGAATTTGTTGTCGGAACATCTGTTTCTTGCGGTAGTGCATTTTGCGATTCTGATTTCATGAAGTAATTAACGAGTATTGCCAGGCAGCTGCTGTCGTAGATTGGCTGGCATTGATGCGTGTGTTTGTTCTTCTTTTTTAAATCTCTTGGATGTGGTTGTTGGTGTCTGGAGGAAGCAGCGGTTCGATTTAGTTGACTGGGCTAGGAGTTTAATTACTTAAATGCAGCTCTGAAGGCCAGAGTAATCTCACTCGTATGAGTTATCTTCTGCTTTATTAGGATCTCGTCTTGAGGCTCGATGTCTATAATAAACTGGACGGGCATAGGGGATGTGTCAACACTGTTAGCTTCAGTGGCGATGGTGACATAGTAATATCGGGCTCGGATGACAGGCATGTAAAACTCTGGGATTGGCAAACCGGGAAAGTCAAGTTGTCATTCCATTCAGGTCATCATAGCAATGTCTTCCAAGCAGAGATCATGCCATACACTGATGATAGGAGCATTGTTACTTGTGCAGCTGATGGAGAGGTATTTTATATCAGAATCAAAGTGCTAACTAAATGCAGTGACACGACTTCTTTTATCCTTGAAAGTTACTATTTGACTTCATATCTTTTCTACAGTGGTCATTATACTGGAGCTTTAGGTTTAGGGTTATGCTTTGTTGAGTCAGTAGTTTACCCAGTTTGATTCAAGTGGAGGGCCGATAAACTCTATTAATTGCTGTATTCTTATATCGGTGTAAATGCCACTTTTGGAGACAATCGACTAGTGCTTTTGTTCGGTCATTACTTCTCGTCAATTTGGCTTGATTTCTCTGATTTGATAATCGCGTAAATTGCAAGCTGCAAGCACAATATGAAGGAAATGGCACACAAAGGTTATTATGTTGTGTACGCTTAGAAGGACATTGCCAAATTCCTGAGGGTTGGAATGCCTGGTCATTGTGGCTAGGAATAGGACGGGCATCATCTTTTGATAATTTAAGACTTCGTTATTTATAAAATTGTTCAAGTACATCTACAATATAAAGTAACCTATAAAGAAAAAACAGAGTGATAAGACGTGTTATAGTAACATTAGAGCAAGGAGTCCCATGAGGGCTTAATATCCACGAAAATAAAATAAGGTGCACTGAGGTGAACTGATATCAGTTCAGAAAACTGATAATTACGGAATTGAACTAATTCAGTGTGAGAACAGAAGGCAGTGCACCGATATTAGTTCAGAAAACTGATAATTACTGAAATTGAACTAATTCAGTGTGAGAACAGAAGGCCAGATAAGGTTCCTCTACCTGCAAAATAACTTTTAATGCTTTCCTTAGCTCTGTTAGCCATGTATGGGCTAGAAATAATGATGACAGTTGTAGTATACAGACCATCATTTTAATCTTGCTGTAACAGTACAATGAAAACAATGAACGAGACAATACAAAATTGTAAGTGACATGGTCATAGATTTACCCCAAATGCGTTTTGCTTGAAAAGAAAATGTTATAAACTGAATTATGTTCACACAAAGTAAAAATGTTACGTTAAGAATGTTGGTATCTAGAGTTAAGATTTTGTTACAACTTTTGAAATGAAATCAAGCATATCATGTACTTTTTATTTGAAGGTTTATGTAACATCATCAATTTTATTGACATTCACGTGTGTGCATGGCATTCTTCTTTCTCTGGATACTGAGGTGGCCCCAACCCCCTTCCCCCTCCTCTTCCTTTTATGGCATTCGGGCCAGGTCTGGCCTACAATGTGATGACAAAGGGATATGTCAATGTTTGATGTACTCAACTATGTTTTCTTGTTCAAATCTGAATCACATTTATTATGTTAATTGTGTTTCTCAATTCAATCAGATATCTGAGTTACTACCTTGCTAGGGACGAAGCCTTGGAGTACTGGAGTTTGGCATCTGTAATTTGATGACTGAGCTATTGATGAGGAAATTGCTTTATTTCAGGCAAGGCACGCTCAGATTCTGGAAGGGGGACAAGCTGAGACAATGTTGTTAGCCAAACATCGGGGAAGGGTTCATAAGTTGGCTATAGAGCCTGGAAGTCCGCATATAGTTTACACTTGTGCTGAAGATGGATTAGTTCAACATGTGCGTTTTCTTTATCAAGATTATACTTCAATAGCCCATCTCCTGTATGATTAAAGCTATCTGCATATGTAGACCGTAATGACTGCTTGAGGTCCTTTTGATGCGTTTTACTTTGCTAACTTTAAGCACTAAAAGCAAGCGTCTTCCCCCTTCACCATGTAGTACATTTGCAAGTGAAATTTGGTCATTTATTCTGTGCTGTGAAGTCTTTGAGGGAGTCTTAAATGCGATATTAGATCTCATTAATCATAGAACTTGATTGTTCTATGCTCATGTAACAGTGCCATTTTGTTTCAGCTTGATCTCAGGAGTAAAACTGCCACAGAACTTTTCACTTGCCAAGAAGTATACAGGACTCATGTTGAAGTTGTTCATTTGAATGCAATTGCAATTGATCCAAGGAACCCGAATCTATTTGTTATTGGTGGGTCGGATGAGTACGCTCGTATATATGATATCCGCAATTACAAGTGGAATGGATCACATAATTTTGGTCGATCTGCTAACTACTTTTCCCCGTCTCATCTGATTGGTGATGCCCATGTTGGAATAACAGGCTTAGCCTTCTCTGATCAGAGTGAACTTCTCGTCTCTTACAATGATGAATTCATCTATCTCTTCACCCAGGAGATGGGACAGGGTCCTGATCTTCTCTCTGCCTCTACCAAGTCCATGGACAGTAATTCCAGTGGAGTGACATCTCCCACAGCAGTGAATGCTGATGACAATGTTACCCCCCAAGTCTACAAAGGGCACAGGAACTGTGAGACGGTGAAGGGTGTTGGCTTTTTTGGGCCTAAATGTGAATATGTGATGAGCGGGTCTGACTGTGGCCGCATATTCATTTGGAAGAAAAAAGGAGGACAGCTTATCCGTGTTATGGTAGCTGATAAACATGTTGTAAACTGTATCAAGCCTCATCCTCATATCCCAGCTCTGGCTAGTAGCGGAATAGAAAATGATGTCAAAATCTGGACTCCAAGGGCTACTGAAAGAGCTACTCTACCAACGAATGTCGAACAGGTATGCTACAACATCGTCCACTGCAAATTAATGAGCAAATTAAGTTTGTACGTCTTCTCTTGCTTCTTGTATCATTTTCATCAAGTACATTGATCTTGACACTCATATCTCTTGTTTCCTGGGATACAAAATTGTCTCTCTCCTCATTTTTAAAGTTTTTGTTCTTTGAGCCACTCACAATAAGTGGGCGATTCAATCAATTCTTGGAGGATTTCATGAAACTGCAATATCATCTTTATTTGATGCATCATTTTATTAGAAAATCTTGGTCCTGAGAATTAATTTATGCCTTGTGAGAGGCTAGAAATGATAAGTAAATGGTGTATTTCAGTATTCCCTCTTTGACACAGGCTGGGAAGGTTTCTCTTGATCTACATACATAATGAGCTTACTTGCTTCTTAAGAATGTAGCTAGTAGTTCTCTTGTGATCTTCGCCTTCGAAGTAGTACGTTTTGGTGTGCTTAGGCTGTGTTCATTTGGCAGTTCTTTAACTTTTTAAAGGTAACTAGAATGTGCTGTTGACGGAGTCTGGTTTCTTTAGTAAATTGTATTTGACAATGTGTACATATTACTTAAAAATGTCAGGTGGCTTTCTTCTTTCTTGTTGTAAAAAGGAGGTTTAGGTATGTTAATCATCTGAACGAGACTATAGGGACAGTTCTTATGCGGCTTTGTACCTTAAAATATCACACCTGCACAACTTTCTCCTGATCTCTCCATTCCCCATTGTTCATTAAGTGTTATCAATTTTCTTTTCATTTGTGGACGCTTTAGTTGCCCTGGACCTGGATAAGATGGGTGAAACTGAATGCTAGCTTCACCTTATGGGAAGGGCGAGAAACACCTATTCTCAACTGAGTTTTGGCATTCTGCTCGTGCTATCAGTTCAGTCACAGGGCTTATGATGATAAACCGTGATAGACCATATGAGTCATATGACAGCAGAGGAACTAATTTCTCTGCTCTAACTTGTTTGGAGGTAGGTCCCCTCTGACCATATCCCATGGTTTTCTGACGATGAGGATGATGAGGATGATGATTATTCTTATGATGATGATTTTTACGATGATGACAACGGCGGCAACGAGGAAGGCAGTGAAGATTCTAGTGATGTTGCTAGCAAAGATGATGATGTTGACGAAGACGGCGACAATGACGAAGATGGCGATGGTGATAACAGCGATGGTGGCAATAGTTTTTCTGGCGATTATGATGATTGTGATTTTGCCCTTTCTATTTCCAGCTAAAACCAAAGGCTAGGAGGTGGATGAATAGAATATTGTTGGCCCTGGACCTGTTGTTGCAGCTGCATTCCCTGCAAAGGTGAGCTGCAAACGCGGTGAGAGCATGGTGGAGAAACTTCATCTAGCTCGGCTGCTCGGCAGGAACTCATGGAAATCTTTTGCACACTGAGTGCTAATGACGACGGTTCGTTGTATGGCGGCGGTGATTCTTCTGGTCCAGCCCTTTAGCCGACCGATGTGACGGCGTGTAGAAGACAGACTAGGGACTGTACATAACGTAGGGAAGAAACATTTGGCCTCCCTATCTTCCCTTTTTTCCTTTCTTCTTTTGGCTCTCTTCTTCTCCTCCTCCTCTTCATGGCTATGGTCATTCACATGGTTTGTCCATGCTTGTTTATATTCTTTTTATGTATTCCTCCTTCTCTTCACGGATTATTTGCATTAATTAATATAATTTGTTCTTGATGCAGTTGTAACTATCACATGCTCGTTTCTATGCTCAAATGACAATAGAAGCTCGATCAGTAACTTTGCACCGTCGCACTAAATAGTTAATTTCATTTACAGGATAACCATTTTATACGCCTCAATATGGTCAGGGCAATTTTTTTTTTCCTGTTTTACCAGTAAGACAATCGAATTATGACAAAAGTAATTAAGATAATTGTTTAGCATAAATAGAGAAAAAGGGGCCGAGCGTTTTCGAGCGCAAGAAATATCTTCGACCCGAGACGGAGCAGAACAGAGACGCGCATCTATAAGACTCCGATTATAACTCTAGAAACTCCTCTGGATTCTCGTCGCCCGATCGCTCCGATGGAAATCCTGACGGGATCGAAGGTCGTCCCGCCTTCCTCATCTCCCCTCTCCATTTTCTCTCCCAAGAGAAGCTCCTTCTCCAGGCCTCTGTCTCTCCCCCTCACCTCCTCCCGTAAGTCGCGATCTATTCCGAGTTGCTTGATTTTCATGTTCAGTCCCGCCGATTCTTCGTGTTAGGTTCAGTTATCGAGTCGTGGTTTGTGTATTTTTATGGCCAGATAACGAGAAGAATGAAGCTGATGTTGAATCGGACTCGAGGGATTTGAGTATAGCTCCAGTCAGCAAGGATCGCAGCCTCTCGATTTCACCTCTCTCCAAGGTACTCCGCATCTCTTTGTAAGTGATTTTCCCTTGGTATCGGATTACGTGAGTAGAGAACTTATTCTACAGATTGTTTTGCAGGTTTTGCTGCTTTTCTTGTACTGTAACCTTTTTCTGTCTTTGAATATGGTTTCCGTCGTTTCGGAAATAAGACGATGTTCTGCAAGTTCTATTTCTGTTTTGAAAATTTGATCCTAGGAATTTTATTATATAGTGAGTTGAAACTTGTGAAAGCTGTCGAATAGATTGGATTGCAGACGTAATGTCTTGTTAGCCTACATCCTTGACAGTTCTTAGTGCTTCACAAGTTCTATTTTGGATTTATTTATTCGAAGAAGGTTCAGAAGCAGAACGTTTTGATAAAATGATTATAATTTTTTTTTTCATCTTCACTTGCCAAATGGAGCTGTGAGTTTGGAGCTTATGTGCTGCTTGCTTTCATACTTTGTTTGTGTATCATTAGGAAACAGCGATGGGGTTGGTGATGAATGCAGCGGTGGGGAGAGGATGGACAACTGGTTCGGGAATGGAAGGTCCCCCTGTTCCTGTGGAGACAGACTCGAGCTCGGAGAAAAACTCCACTTTCCCATTTTCTCTGTTCACTAAGTCTCCTCGGAGAAAGATGCTTGTTGCATTCACGTGTAACATCTGTAGGCAACGGACAACCCGGGCAATCAATCCTCATGCATATACAGATGGGACAGTCTTCGTGCAGGTAATTGGCTAATTGCTCAGTCCATATTCTGATAGCTGAAAGTTTCCTGCCAAAAAATGCTACCTGAACATGTTGCTTTTATAGGAAGTTTGTAAAGTAACTTATTAATGTATTAAGACCCAAGTCCATTCTAGATTAACCTGTAAACAGAAAGGTTTTTGGAAAGTCCATCATCTTGCTCAGTTGTTTAGAATGCTCCAGCTTGATTTTTTTTTTTTTTTAAGAGAAGTGAGAAGTAGTCTCAGCTTGGACATTATCGTGCAGGGAGCATTGTAGGTGGTAATTGGTGATGTCTTAATTATTATTGTTATCCTGATTCCTGATACTTATGGTCCCTGTCTTGAGCAATGAGAGTTATCCGGAGTTACTCAAAAAATGGAGAAAAGACTCTATTTGTTACTTGGTCTAGTTGTTTATACGGATGGACATAGTTAATTAGGAGATGATCTCTGAACCCAGCATGAGCACACATGGTTCATTAGGTTCCCCGAGCTTCACCTATTCCCATTTGTGTCTATCCCTTGTAACTATAGTCTCACTCACATCTTAATTTGTGAAACAAGATCAACCTTCCCTGTCTCGCTTTGTAATCGAATTCATTTGTGTTCAGCATACACTAAATGTTTTATTGACGACATTCCTAGCTGCCTCTTGGTGAATAGCTTTTTTTTTTTTTTTTTTTTTTTTTGGGGGGGGGGGGGGGGGGGGCGGTTGTTGTAGAAAAGGTTTTTTCCCAAATGCAATGCTGCAATTAAGGTCCCCTACTTGACAAATGGTTTCGCACAAGCTGGGGATATGTGGATATGTGATCTTCAATGTATGGTTGGTAGGTATGGGCTACAAAGTAGGGAAGAAATCACCCTTTGATCAATTATGCTTTCAATTAATTTTTAATTCTTTTCATATTGTATGCTGCTGCAGTAGCACATTGTGAAGGGCCAAAGTACCTGCAGGCTGCAGCCTTAAGTGATTATTAATCCCATAAAAAGTCATGCCACCAATGACGACTGTGATGCTGATGAATCTCTTCTGTTCTTGCAGTGCTGTGGATGCAATGCATATCACAAGCTTGTGGATAATCTTAACTTGTTTCACGACATGAACTGCTATCTGAACTCCAGTTTCAACTACAGTGGCCTGAATCTGGATGTAAACTTCAACTTTCTTGACAGTGGTGATGCCGAAGATGACTTATTCTCTCCTTAATGAGGCAAGTTTGTGGTTTGGGCAGCTGTATAGTCTACAACACACACACAAGAAGATCCAAATTGCTGTCATGTCTTTTTCATGTGAATATTCACTTGATATTTATATGATTATATCTTCTGCATGATGTTACTGTTAACTTCTTCATTCTACACGTAGATATGGACTGGAAGGTGCTTTTTTGCCAAGTATTTACACAAATGCCTGTATGTTTTCTGGCTTTCAGTTAAAAAAATTTTAAATTTTTTGAAAACTACATATCAAAAAGTTGACGGACTTTGAATATAGACATTGTCTTTTGTCTTTCTTCTTGCTTGGTAGACTTTGCACTCAGGTTTGAGTGTGTTCCCCGGGATCTCACCCCTAGCCCTCCTTTCACTAAGGCATTTTCCTTGGTCATTTTGGCATTTTAATTTTCTTAACGATTTGAGGTGATTAATTTTATTCACGTTAAGCTGCTGTTTAATAAGAGTCTTTTTCCAAATATAGAAAATATGAGTCCAGAGATCCCAAAAACATGCCCTTAATATCTTACGCATTGACAATAAAAACATAGGCCTAATATCCAAAAAAACCTTCGACTTTAGCATTTGTGTCATTATATCCAAAAAAATTTTGTTTCATAAAAAATCCTCAACTTTTACTTTTGTTCCAATTATACCGGTTTAATATCCAAAAAAACCCTCAACTTTAGCATTTGCCTCAATTATATCTAAATTTATTTTTGGTCTCCTAAAAAACCTCCAACTTTTACTTTTATCCCGATGCTATCACTGTGAGTCTTTTTTTATAATCACCGTTAATTAACTTTACTTCAGTCAAATTTTCTTGCTAAATTTACTAATGAATTTTCGAAATTTAGAAATTCATGGACGATGAGATTTTAAAAATTGTCATAATATCTCCATGTCTAACCTTTCTTTGGACTGTTGAGTGCCGAAGAGAATACGAAACGTACCGTCTTGAATTATTATATATCTCTCGATAATACAGAAGAGAAGTTTGAAATTTTCTCAAGTCAGCTTTGTTGAGGTGTAATTCATGACGTGAAAATGTCACGTAAAATTAATTAATGATGATTATAGAATGAAGATTAATGGTAGTTAAATTGAAAAAAAAGTTAAAGTTAAAGGTTTTTAATAAGATAAAAAAATTTAAATATAATATGAGATGTGCTAAAGTTGATGATTTTTTTTTTTGTATTAGATCGGTAAAATTGGGATAAAAATAAAAGTTGGAGATTTTTTATGAAACAAAAAATGTTTAGTATATAATTGTCAAATGTTAAAGTTGAAGGCTTTTTTGGGTATTGGGCTCAAAAATATATAGGTGAGATTATGGGACGAAGACGGGACTTTCTAAAAGGAGCAGACTAATAGACCTAATGCGTACGGCTGTTGATACGGGAAAACAAATGTCGTGTCGATGAAGATGAGCATAAGCAAAAATTCGGCTGACGAAGTATGGTTGTCAAGTAAGTTGCGTCCTTACGGACAAAGTTTTGTCAGGTATTTGCTAATACGACTTTTTGTCCTCGCGGAGTATCTGTCTCACTAAACCTTTTCTTTTACTGAAGCAGACTAGCAGTCGACCGCATGCATGAAAGGTAGGAGCTGCATGTTCTCTCAGATAACTATGAAATCGCGCAACTTTCTCCTTGTGCCTCATATGGGTATTGCCGAACTTAAAACTAGGTACTTTACAATTTACGGATTGGGCGGAGTGAACATTATTGCCAGTCGGAAGCTGAATTTTACTCATTAATCAAGTTCCTTTTCTCACGTCTTTTCTCTCCTCGCCCGCCCAGCACTTCCTTTCGCACTAGTAGTGTTCACGTCGCTGCCAAAAATCACGCTTCTTCGCTGAAGACTTCCGTAGTTGTACACGGTGGAGCAGCGTTCATCATGAGGCTCTGGACGAAGCCTACCATCTGCACTAGCAATGATTAAAACGAGTCTGCTATTGGCTTCTGATCATGAGTAGTAATGTGTAATCAGGACAGCATTGCCTGCGATCTCTGAGATGACCCAGGCGATGGTGACGAAGTTTATACCAGAGCTTGTCATAGATAAGAAAAAGGCTCTTACCAGGGCTAGTCCAATGCACATTAGACTGAAACCAGGGTATGGAAAAGGCGCTGCTTCTGATAGAAATAGAGCTGGAAGGAAATGGGAACAAGAGTGGATTCGACTCCTTGATTAGCATGACCCAAAAAAGAAAAAAGGAGGGCAGAACAGAACAATCGATTATTGAAACTGTTACCTGTCAGAGGACTGAATATCAGAGGAGAAACAATGTTGGCGAAAGAACTTATTCCTGAGAGGCATCCCTGAGCCTTGCCCTGTGATGGAAATTATTCATTTAAGCGCACACTGGGTGGGGGCCAAGATGCATATATTCAGCACTAGGGGGGTGGCACCGGTGAAATAACCTGTTCGAAAGGGCCAACTTGTTTCGATGCGATGCTCCTTATCTGAAGGTGCGAAAAGATCGTGTCAACAAATGATGATAAATCGAAGTAGCTGACAGCGCTTTCCAAGTTATAAAAGCACAAACTCACGCATGGAGAAACGAAGACGGCGAAGAGAGTGAACACGGTGGTTGCGTAAGGAACCTGCATGTTTTGGTTAACTCGACCCATTAGCCAGAACCCAACGGAGTGGTGGGACATGGTGTTTGAGAAGCTGAAGATTCTTAATGGAAACACATGCGAGTAATTGCTATAAAGTCATGGAGTGTGTAGCGTATGTCGCATCTCGTCTTGTAGAGTAGCTGAAACATTTGTAAATCTAGTTCGGCTGAGTAAGAGATTCATTACCCAAGGTGTCCAGGATATGCTGTAGAGAAACATCTGCAAGATAAGAATACCTTTGTCATTGTTTCGGCTACGTTCTTAGAAGCAGCAGTATGTTCTCTTGTAATCAGATAATACAGCAGGAATGAGTTTCATACATTTGAGAAACCCACAAACAGCCCTATAGACAGCAACCTCTCTTCACGTAATACCGGCGCCAACAGCGGCATAACAATCAGCTGCGGAAGTCAGAGATGTTGTGTTATACTCGCTAGTTCGATGATAAATGCGATATTAAAAAACATATCAAGAGCACATAGTGGTAAGAGGAGATGGAAACAGATTGCGGACATACCTGAGAAAGTGTCCCCGCAACTCCGACGATGAGCATAAGATCAGCGAACTGAGTCTTATTGAAATGAAAACGAGCCTTCAAAAAGTACTGCATGGGTTCGGTGGCCTTGTGTTAATCAAAGTCTCAAGAGAGACCCCGAGACAAGGTCCGGAAAATTGCCTGCTAAACTTAAAGAAGATGGGGTAGGGACTGGAGAGGTTCAGAGGATGCTTTCAGTGATACCAACATGCAAATTTTCGACTAAACTGTTCTGCTTATTCTAATCAAAACTCTTCCAAGTTATATCAGCGGAAGTGCAAGGATATGATAGGAACGGAGTAGAACAATTCGATTTGCAAGCAGGTAGATGCTACCGCAGATACGATCTATCGAGAGAACTCGTTCTTCTTATATGTGACAATCTTCACCCGCGTTATCATGTAACAAATTGATTTCATCTTTCACGAGCGCTTTAATGGACTGCATTCCAGATCTCTTTTCTTTCTTTTTTTTAACCTTTTTTTTTAACCAGCATTCCAGGTCTCAATTGAGGTAAAACGTCAAGTTAATGCCAAAATCATACTTCTGCGAGCTACACTGCTACACTCTTGTTACCCCACACGTTTTGAGCAGTAAACCCACCAATAAGGAAACTTGCAGTCCTCCCTCTGCAAGATTGTGGAAGAATGCAACCACTGCAGCTTGTGCAAATGTCTTGCTGAGAAACAAAATTGTACAAGTTGATTGTAGCAGCTTGAATACCAAAGATGGCAAAACTTTGTAACAAGAAGAAAGGAAGAAGAAGAAAGATTGCAAACTTTGCCGCTAATCCATTTCATGCAAGACAAGGCAGAAAGCTTTTACCTGCTCCTCAACAAGCTAATGAGATCTCCAATCGAAGGAATCTTCTTGAATATGTGTATTTTCTTCACGGAGACGCCATCACTTTGGTCAATATCAGTTTCCGATCCCTTTAAGATTAGCTGTGCCGATTCGTCTGCTACCGGCATGCTGTCCTTGAGAAAGATCCTCATGTAGACGACCGCGACCATGGACACAACTGCAGCAACCTGTTAATAGCAATGGCCCCTTTGGTGGACAGTATTAGGACTTAAATGGCCAGAACCACAGGAGAAACAGAAAGACGTGGAAAAGACAGGACCTGGAATGTCAAAGCGGTCGAGATGAAACGAGCAGCCAAGGTTCCAAAAACGAATGCAGCTGAGAGCACACCAGAAAGAATCCCAAATGCGGATACTCGCTCCGTCCCCGGAACGTTGTCTGCCTGGTCATAAACAAGCAAGCGATCACTCAGGCACAAGCATATATGCCGATAGGCGGCAGACACAAATCCAAATTGTCGTTAGTGTGGTTCTGGTTCTCCATCCTAGTGTTTTGTTAGTTATTCTGATCGCACGACAAGCAATCATCAAGCCAGTACCTTCCATAACATTTCTGAAGTTCTAAAAATGTTAACGTGAGTTTGTCACTCGCGTAGGACATATACCTTAAATGTCAATACCGACCCTATTGCTCTCGCACTCTTGAGGTTACGTAGAATTCTTTTATGTACACGGTGTTTCAAGAGGCTTATTCACATACGTTTGGTTCTACAAAAGCAATTAGATACGGAAGACATTCCAACAGCAGGAATAGGATGTGAGAACTGAGAGTCACCACGTATGCAAGGGCAAGGCAGTTGATGGTGCCTTCGCCAACCATGGCCGCGAGAGTCCTGAGGACGTAGTAGGCATAAAAGAAATTGGTCTCCCTGCTGTATGCCAGTATCACTGTCAAACCAAAAAAGAAAAAGAAAAAAGAGAAAGAGAAAGAAAGATTTCGCCATTAGAGAGTCCCGACAAAAAAAAATCCATGTACTTTCTTCTTTGTTTACCGTGGGAAATGGGTTCTTCCCTTTCTTTGTTCAGAAGATCCTAGGACACTAATGGTTCGATTCTGATATATTAGCCATGCAGAAGGAACTCGCAAACGCACGCCAGCGCCCCCATCTCAGTGGGCAATGCCACCGGGCATACTGGGCCATCCAATAGAGGAAGGCAAAGCTAGCCCCGGAATTGAAATCACATAGAAAATAATTCATGGGTAAAGATTAAATCCGCCTATGCCGTAACAGAAGAGGGGACGTTTCTTGTTTTTTCCCCCCCAAAACAACGACCTTTAAGCAAATATGACAGGACAGCAACATCGAATCAAATTAAGAGGGGAAAAAACAAGGTAATAAATACACAAAGCGAGGGGTGAAAAAATTATCAAAAAAAAATCTTAAATTTACCATGATTATGTTAATTTAGTTTTAAATTATTTTTTTTTTTGATAAATTCAACCTTAAATATTTTACATTTACGTCAATTCAAAACTTTCATTCATTTTTGATTGGGCGACACTAACATGACAATTTAAAACTTAATAATTTTTTTATGATTTTTTCTTCTTTTTATTTTTTTTCTAGGTTAGGATTGGCTGCCCTCTTTAGCACTGGGTGAGGGTCGCGATAACCTTGCCAAGTTTGGCCATACGAGGGCGTCGAGGCCCTCGCCCAAACCTAGCAAGGGCCGTGATGGCCTTGCTCGATTTGGGTGAGCAAGGGCGTCTCGGCCCTCGCCATCATTGAGCCAGAAAAATAGAAAAAGTAACGAAAAGGAAAAAAAAATTAAAAATAAAATATTATTAAAATCATCACGTCAGCAATGGTCAGCTGAACTTTGCCGAAAAGTTTGAATTGGCAAAAATACAAAATGCTTATGATTACATTGGCAAAAAAAAATTGAAATTGAAATTTCGTAATTACAATAGATTTAGAATTTTTTTAAATAATAATTTAGCCTTCCGAATGATCATTCACCAGTTGTGTTCTCTCAATCAAAAGTTATTATCATGAGTTGGGCGAGAAGGGACCGGTGCGAAGCTCCCACAATGACGCCAAAGATGCTGCTATTGCTATGCGACAAAACGTGCAGTGTGGTCCTCTGAAGTACCCCCGCGATTCAATTCGTTCATTCATTCCATCATGAAGGATGCAAAATAAAGAAAAAGAAAAGAAAAAAGGGTGCAAAAAGAGATGGAGAGGCAATTAAAAAGCATGCTTTGCGTACCCAGTGGTATGACGGAGGCTGTCATGGGAATGGTGATCAGAGCTTTCCTTCCATACTCGTCCGACAGGTTCCCAATTAACGGCGTCAAAATCACCGTCCCAAATCCTACGATCTGCACCCAAACGCATGCACCCTTCATCAATTCATTTCGATCTAATGTTAAAAAGTCTCTAGCAAATGTCATCTTCAAACTTCCCCGCATTTACCTAACCCTATCGATGGCCAGTTACGTGACAAGCCGCACTGTCTCGAGAATCATGTCTCGCCGTGACCGAGCCGACTAAGCAACGATGTTGTAACTAGGGCTGTACCATGTCTAATTGGTGAATTATCCTCGTCTAAATTGCGCGAGACTTTCCAAAAGTTTCGTACTCCGCTCCCTCCATCAGATATGGCCAAGCAGTGCCATCGTGATCGAGTCGAATGGTGCTAATGGTAATGGGTAGCGTGTCGTGGACACTAGTAGAAGGAGACGGACGAGAAATAATATCTGGGGATTTGCATGGACATGAGGAACCATCATGGTAGGTTTGAACTGTAGGTGTCGGTGTCCAGACACCCTCCTCATCTTCGTCCACGTGTACCTCCTTCAGCCCCTGACGGGTTGTAGGTTCGTTGCGATACGAAGGAGGGGGGGTTAAGCGCGAAGATTTGATTGAACTGGGATTCCGTTAGGTCACTGTTTAATCGTGCGACTCCCTCCTGGTCATAATCTAATTCATTCTTCAATTGATTGGCACGGATGTCCAAAAAAGTTGCAGACCAAAAGCATCAGATATTTCATTCTTCCCCTTCCTCCTCTCCTACGGGAAGTTCATTCGGAATGCAATCGGAGAAGGCAAAGCTCCCCGAAGCGAAGCCGCGACTGAGCGCCCCCCCAAAAACAAAATAGACAGAAACGAAGCAGCCGAACTGAGATTTTTACAGGTGCAATGAATTTGTAGAGCTTGAGGAGCAGTCAGGATGAGGCTACTACTAATTCACCGTAACCACAAGAGACGATTCGATCGATCGAAGAAATGAAGCGAGCAAATGAAGAAGGCGAAAAGCAAAGCTAGAGAGAGAGAGAGAGGTACCGCCTGTTGGATGCCGGAGAGGTAAATGGCGAGGGAACACTCGTCCTGGCCGGGGCAGAGGGCGGACATGGTGACGTCGGTGATGGCGGGGACCACCATGAAGCTGGCCATTCCATAAAGGAACACCGTCCCGAACAGGTGGCCTAGCCCTCTCAGCTTCTCCATCGATCTCTCTCGCTCTCACTCTCTACGCAGTACTGCAAGTGCACACCACACAGTGAGAGAAAGAGAGACGAGTGAGCGTACGTACCGAGCCGGCTCAGTGTCGAGAGAGAGAGAGAGGAGAGAGAGAGAGAGAGTAAGGAAGTTCGATTTTCTCACCGAACGAACCATTTAAGCGGAGAAAATGGCGAGGGTGAAGTCACCAACCAACCGCCCCGAAATCCACCCAAAAAATAAAGAAAAAATAAATGATAATAATTCAGTACGGTAGGGTTCAAAAACAAGGGCTCGAAATTGAGCAAAGCGTTGGTGCGTGCGTGCGTGCAAATGCATTCCTAACCATATCCATATTATCGCTCGCTCCGACATGATAGAACCTAGAATTATTGTTTCTTTGTTCCTCTTCTGATGTGCAATTACCACTTATGACTATCAGTATCTCTCCCAACGGGTCACTCAAAGCCTAGGGATGATTACCATTCATGAAAATTTTTAATTTGGTCAATTTTATCCTAAATATTTTGATGATTTATCAATACAATCCTTCTAATCAATTTTAGTCAATAATCGCTTACTGGATGCCAACCATTCTTCGTGGCACAGCCAATAATCGGAAACAATTTTTTTCAATTTTTTTAAAGAGTTTTCGATCTTTTTATATTTTTTTTTGTATTTTATTATTTTCCATCGTTGTATCCATGACCCTATCCGGCCATCGGTTGGAAAAAAATAGAAAAATTATTAAAGTACATATAATTTCAAAAGCATTTTAAAATTTGCCCACATTAACATCAGTCAGTATCCATATCAATAATTGTAGGCCAAAATTAGCCATAAAGAATACATTGACAAATTGTCAAAAGGTTTATGATTAAATTGACCAAATTGAAAAGTTTTAGAATTGAATTGTCATTCATATGATAAATTTGCAACTATTTTTGATAACTTTCTCGTAGAGTGTATGTTTAAACATATCTTCTTAATCCTTACCAAAAAAAAAACATATCTTCTTATTGTTTTTTGATAGATTAAAGTTTGCACAAAAAAAAAAAACAAGTGATGGCACGACGTTGGACTTAAAAGTGCGTTTGGTTATACTTTTGAGAAAAGTTTTTGGAAATATGCAAAATCCTTTAGTTGAAAGGGGTTTTTTGAAAGACAAGTAGTGTTTGGTAAATTGCCATGTAAAAGTACATTGGAAAACAACTTTTGTTTAAATGGTGTTTGAAAAAATAATGTTTTATAAAACTACTTTTTATTTCATATATATATATATATAACCACAACCGGTGAAGGACTCAGATTTGGCCTTGCCGACCTACCATGGGCGGCATGAACTCGACCTCGTGTGAGGTAAGGGCATTTTCAAAATTATAGAATTTTAGTGATGGGAATGTTGGAAGAAGACAAATGCATTTTAATACCGAAAATACTCAGAAGCTCAAAGCACATTCGAAAATTCATTGAGCCAAAGGCGGAATGCAATTGCATTTTCCGAAAGCTTCCCAATTTTTTAATTTCGAATAATATTTGCCTTTATCCAAAGTGACTTTGGAGCTCAAAGCCCCTCAGGAACGCAGTTGGTCCCCTCTGGTTGTGAAGTCAAGTGAATGGAATTTCAAAAGGGGAGCCAAAATGACTTTTTAGATGCGTAGTGGAGCATCTCAATGACATGACAAAGCTCATACGGATCTTAGGCCCCGCCTTTCCCTCTCTTTCGTCATCGATTCCTTCCCACGTTGCCTTCGCTTTTACTCCACAGTGATATCAAAGTGGCCAAAAGAGGAGGCAATGCCCACCCCACTCGAGAGCCGATTCACGGTGTGTTGCCAACATGACTTCCCATCTTACATCCTCGTTTATATCTCGAATCGTACACTCGGGGGCGGGGGAATCGGGGAAGCTGCCGGCTCGCCAACCATGGATCGATCGCATGTCTTACTATCAAACATGTTCGTTGTGGAGCGAATGTCTTAAGAGTGCTCTAGTTGGCTTCTATTTGCGTAGATATGTTAATCTAATATGATTTCCTCGAAGCTTTTAGCCAGAATTTTAGATTCGGGAGAACGGAACGCTGATTTGAAAAGGACAGTAGATACTTCTGAAGCATGTGACCTATCTAGTTGGGAGAATTTGGAGCAGGTATAAAGCAGCTTTAGATTTTCCTTAACAGCATGCTTTATAGTCTGATACTCAATAAGAAAAGAGGGCAAGCCTGCCCATTTAGAATTGCCCCTGAAATTGCAGAATATCTTTGGGGCTAGTATTATTTTTTTTTCCCCGTTTTCTTTTATTGAAATATTGTGAATATTTAATCTCATTTATAGTGTTGAAAAACCCAATCCAAAAGTTTAGGGTGCGTATGAGAACGCTGCAGGAACGCTCCAGGGAGAGTGTTTCTGTTCCAAAAGTATTTCGGGAACACTTTTAGAACAAAAACACGTATGGTTTAAAAATGTTCCAAAATGTTCCGCGGAACATTTTTGTGTCTGGAAACACCTTTGAAGAAACAAAAAAAAACTTATTTCTGGATTTGGAACACTTTTTCTAGCACTTTTAGAACCACCACCCACCGCCGCCGATGCGGTCACCACCTGTCGGCCACCGTCGCCGCCATTCACCGGCCTTAGCCCTCCGCCAGCCACAATCGCCAGCAGAGGTGGTGGAATTTTTTTTTTTTTTTACTTACCAAATACGTTTCTGTTGTCAGAATTCGTACTCGGGAACAGAAATACAAACAAATGTTTCTGTTTATAAACTGTGCCCAGGAACAGAAACGTTATCATACGCATCCTTAGATAATAGGAGGAGGGATGCCACATAAATCATATAAGACCTGTTATCAAGCGATATAGAACAACAACTTCAACGTATAGATCAAACGAGATCGAAGCGGGGAATCCCGTGTGGAAAATGTGGTTACCTAGTGAATCGCCTAGATGATAATTGAAATATTGTTCCATATCTACCATTTGGCAATCGGTCTAAAATACTACTTCAACCGTAACGAAAAGAGACGATCGATCGAAGAAATGAGGCGAGCAAATGAAGAACTCGAAAAAGTGGGAGAGAGAGAGAACAAAAAGGGGAGGTACGTACCTCCCGTTGGATGCCGAAGAGGTAAATGGCGGGGGAACACTTGTCCTCGCCGGGGCAGAGGACGGACATGGTGATGTCGGCGATGGCCGGCACCACCATGAAGCTGGCCATTCCATATAAGAGCACCATCCCGAATAAATGCCGTAGTCTTCTCAGCTTCTCCATCAATCCCTCCACACACACACACACACAGAGCTCGGTGAAAGAGAGAGGAGTAACCGTATGTATCGCGTCCGCTCAGCAAAACGTTTAGTAGGGATATCAAAAATACCCACGCTAGGCGGGCCTCCCTGGCCCGACCCAACCCCAACCCCAAAATTTACTTGAATTTTCAGACCTTTTCGAGCCTGATTTGGTATTCGGGCTGAGCCGGTCCATCGCCCGACTTTTTTTAACATTGATTTTTTCATTTTAATTTAATTTATTTTTATTTTCCTTTTTATATTATTTAATCTGATAGATTTATTAATTGATTTTGATTCCAAAAAAATAAAAAAATAATAATAATAATAATTCGGCCAGGCCCAAGCTTGGTACTGTTGAGTTTCGGGGCAAGATCCGGCCCGTTGACACCCCGAGTGGGTCAGCGTTGAGTTGAGTGAGCGATTCTAGAGAGAAGAGAAGCAAGCGCACCGCCCTCTTTTCTTTGCCTTCTCATAGCCACCCAGGGAGCGGGGGTGGAGGGAGATGAAGTTTGATTTGCAACCGACCCACGTCTGCTCGCGGCTCGAAATTGAGGAAGACTTAGTCACGCACCGCGGCTGCCGTGCATGCATGCATGCATGCATTCGAGATCACAAATCCACAACATCAAAATGCCGATTCATGATCATATGAATGGCCGGCCATTAATTCCCTTTTCCAGTTCACTTTCGAAAGTCGACTCCATCCCGCACCCGAGAATTAGCCTCCGACGCCGATCGGTCACCCCCATAAACAAAGTAATCCGGTTCTCGACTTTCGACGTACAAGCGAGGGAGAGCGATTCCAGAGTGATTACGTTCCAGACCTGAAACCTACTCTATTTTTCTTATCCGGTTTTGATGACAATTCAGGAACTCGTTTTTATTTTGTTACTTTTTCCGGTTTCATTTTTTTACAGCAAAATAATATAAGCAGTGAAACGATTTGAAGTAAAACATGAACATCACAAACCCCTATGAACACGTAGTCACATACAATCAATAAATGATAAAAAGTTCAAACCCACGACATGAAACATAAATTATAAAAATATTGCTCCAAATTCTAACCACTTGAAAACAAACAACATAGTTACACTTGCAATGGATTTATACAAAATCTCAGCCTAGAGGTTAGAAATAGAGAAACTAGGGTTTTCAATTTTAAACGTTATGAAACCAGTTCCAAAACCACCCTTATTCTCAAGTGGTTCTTCACTCATAACCAAAAACCGGATTGATTCTCATTGGTTTCGAAAATTGGAAACGGACCTGTTATCATTGTCGTAATACTAACGCGGGGAGAAACTATCAGGATCTTGCAAATATGTCAATGCGAAAGCTCAAAAATAATAACAAGGAACGATAAAGGACACTAGATATGACGAGGAACACGGTACATATGCTCCTCCTCCTCCTCCTCAATCTGCAGTGATAACTTAACTGAAAGTTTAAAGTGCTTCGCTAATGGTGTACTCACAGACTTCGCTGACTACATATTAAAACGTGCTATATTTTATCAATATATTTCTTTTGAGATAGACATAATAATCATGCATTCATGTCACGCAAAATCTCCATACTCAATGTTTTCTTTGCAACACATAAATTTTTCATCTCAAACTTAACACTTAACTGCATTTTCAGCACATCTATATCAGATATATTCTCATCTACTATCAACATATCATCAACATATAACAGCAAATATATCAAAGACACATCATCCAGTCTTCCAAAATAAACACAGCTATCCATCTGACTCTTAACATAGTCTTGACTAGCCATGCAAACATCAAAGCACTTATACCATTGCCTAGGAGACTGTTTCGGCTCATACAAAGATTTCTTTAATAAGCAAACATGATCTTCCTTACCCGGAATAGCAAATCCCTTTGACTGCCTCATGTAAATTCGCTTCTCCAACTCACCATGAAGAATGTCGTCTTTATATCAAGCTGCTCCAACTTGAGATCCCGTGCAGCAATCAAGGCAAGTAAAATATAAATAGAAGTATGTCTCACCATAGGAAAAAACACTTCATTGTAGTTAATGCCCTCCCGCTGAGTAAATCCCTTCGCCACAAGTCTCGCCTTATACATCGATGCCTCGACACTGGGAATGCCCTCTTTCCGTTTGTAGACTCAGTTACTCCGTTTGTAGACTCAGTTACTTCCAACAATCTTCTGACTCTTAGGTACTTTAACTAGCTCCCATGTCTGATTTCGATGGAGTGATTCTATCTCTTCACTCATAGCCCCTAACTACTGCAACGACTCAGAACTAACGATCGCCTCAGAGTAAGACGAAGGCTCATTTGTCTCTACCTCATCACATACAGTCAAAGCATAAGCAATATCTGTATAATCATAACGTACCGATTATTTTATTTGACTTCGTTGTTTGCCCTCGGCAAGAGTGTATTGCGGTTATATTAGTTGGTCATTATCACCAACTTCAGGAACTGCGGCCTCATCTATAGTCTCAACATCTGTTACCTCTTAGGTCTCCAGAGTTTCCACCTGAAGCTTCACCTCACTATTGACACCATAATCTATTTGCTCTACTGGTAGTGTCTCAAGACTCCTCTATTGAAGCATTGCAATCTCGTCAAAGATTATATATCTGCTGATTATAAATCCGAGTGATCTGGGATTGGTGCATCATGGCCGGTAGCCTTTCACTCCATCTGCATAACCCAGAAATATGCACTTCTTTGACCTCGGCTCAAGCTTACCATCACTAGCATGAGCATACGCAGGACATCCGAATATTGATAATCTGGAGTAATCAACAGTTTTCCCCGACCATACTTCCTCTAGAGTCTTCCACTCAATAGCAGATGATAGAGATCTATTAATCAGGTAACATGCCATGTTCACTACTTCGGCCCAAAATTTCTTGCCTATTCCAACATGCGATAACATGCTCCGAGTCCACTTAAGTAAAGTTATGTTCTTCCGTTCTGCCGCCCTATTCTGCTGTAGTGTCCTAGGTGCTGTGTAGTGTCTAACAATATATTCTCTCTCGCAGAACTTGGTAAAATCTTTACCATAGAACTCTATGTCATTATCGGTTCTCAAGCACTTGATCTGTTTATTTGATTGCTTCTCAATCAATGCCTTAAATTTCTTGAACCGATCAAACACATCAGATTTGTGCTTTAGAAAGTACACCCATACTTTCCTGGAATAATCGTCGATAAATGTCAGCATATAACGGGCACCTCCTTTCGAAGGAACCGGAGATGGGCCCCAGACATCTGAATGAATATACTTAATCGGTTACTTGATCAAATGAATACCTGTAGTAAACTTAATCTTGCGCCACTTTCCAAAGATACAGTGCTCACATAAGTCTAACTTACTTGTCTTCTAACTCTTTAACAACCTCCTATCACTCAGTATTGTCATGCATGTCTCACTCATGTACCCTAAACGCATATGCCATAAACGAGTTAAATCAGAATCTGACTCACCTGATGAAACTGCAACAGCTCCTGTCACGATTTCTCCAAGTAGATAATAGAGATAACTTAATTTCTTCCCTTTCATCACTGTCATGGCATCTCGAGAAATCTTCAGTACTCCACCTTCAGCGGCGTACTTACACTTAATATTATCGAGTGTCTCCAAAGAAATAAGGTTATTTTTGAGCTTCGGTACATGCCTCACGTCTATCAATGTGCGAACCATACCATCATGCATCTGAATTCGAATTGTCCTTATCCCCACAACCTTGCAAGCTGCGTTATTCTCCAACAGAACTCTACCACCATATGCAGTCTGATAAGTAGTAAACCAGTTCCTATGAGGCGTCATTTGATAAGAACACCTTAAATCTAGCACACATTCGTCTCCTGACGAACTTGTAGTAACACAGAAAATAGCCCCCGCATCACTAATACTCTCCTCAGCAATATTCGCCACACTAATTGTGGCCTTATCACCTTTGTTTCTCAGCTTAGGACAATCTCTCCTGATATGCCCCTTCTCGTGACTCGCAAAACACTTCACGCGTCCCTTAAATTTTCTATGGCGTGATTTAGACCCGTTTTTACCTCTCTGCTGCTAGACCCCCGCTGTTGCTCTCGACCCCGAATCACTAGTCCACACGCTACATCATGCGCCAGACTGTCATCTCGCAACTTTCTTTGCCACTCTTTAGAAAACAAGGCGGACTTTAGTTCTTCTGAGGTAATCGTAGTACGCCCATGTAACAGTGAATTAGTAAAGTGCTCCCATGACTCTGGTAAAGAAACTAACAACATCATGCCAAGCTCTTCATCTTCAAGAGTCTTACCGAGGTTCTTCAAATCCATCATGAGTTTATTAAATTCATCTAGGTGGATTCTGATAGAGGTACCTTCAGTATATCTAAACTGGAACATCCTCTTCAACATGTATAAGCGATTGTTTAAACCCTTCTTTATATAGAGTGACTGAAACTTTGCCCACAATGCTACGGTTTTCTTCTTTTCGTCTACCTCTATCAATACTTTATTAGAGAAAATTCAACAGGATTACACTCCTAGCCTTCCTCATCAATACATCCTTATCAACATATTTCATTGATTCGAGCAACTTAGCCTTGCCCTCCAATACTTCTGTCAAACCTTGAGTTATCAATAACGCTTCCATCTCGAGGCTCCATAATCCAAAATTGTTCCTCCTGTTAAATTTTTCAATTTCAACATTCACCCCAGACATAATTATAACCACAAATATCCAGATAATAATTAGATAAGCAAAAGCCCCAAATCACAATCCAGAATATATGATCCAAGCTCTGATACTAATTGTTGTAATATTAACGTGTGCGAAAACTATCAGGATCTTGCAAATATATCAATGCGAAAACTCAGAAATAATAACGGGGAACGATAAAGTACACAAGATATAACGTGGTTTTGTCCGAATGTCGGTACTTACATTCACGGGGAGAGCCAGCAAGAACAATCCACAATAATCGAAAAATCGGATGTACAATAGTTCAATAATCTCGTGTTTCTCGTATTTAAATAATATCTAAAATTCTAAATGTTTGCGATAAATAGATCAATGGGATGTACAAAATAATAATAAAAAAAAAATTCACGCACCAATCCATAAATTGTTCGTACGGTCTGAAAACCAAGATGTCGTGTTCTCGATATTCTTCGCCTTCGTACGAAGCTACTAGGTGTTGCGCCTGCGTCGTAGAAAACCCACAATATCTTCTTTGCGACTCTGTCACGATTTTCTTCGTGTGCGGCGTGCCTCTGCTTTTATGGGGCTCTCTGAGAGAGTCAAAAGCAAGAGAGAGAAACCCGCCCACGAAGACCCACCTCCTTCTTATATACGACTCGACACCTACTGCACACGAGATAAAAAACAAACCAATATTTTGTCTTCTTTTGGTCCCACACCTTACGGTTTCTATCTTTCTTTCTTTTTTTTAAATTTTTCTTTTTCTCATGGGCCCCACAATGGTTTTAAATAACAAACGCGAGACACAATTCAACAATCATGGCGGTCCAATTGCACGACCCTATTTGCAAGTATCGAAACGCGACCGCGATGCGTGCTTGCACATGAATGGTCGTCCTTTCGCGTTTTTCTTCCAAGGTCAACATGCTTATTGCTTGTCGTGTCTGTGGTTTATGAGCACATAACCCCTTGAGAAGGAAAAGACAAGTGGCGACCATAAGCCAGAAGGTGCATCGTGGAGAATGTCCCTGACATGACAAGGCTCATGCGGATCTGATGTTTCTTTCTCTTTCATCATCGATCCCTTCTTTGATGGCCTAAAAAGTTTTCACCTTCGTGAAGAATTCGTGCTGAGCTTGGCCCATGAACCAGCAGTGTACCTCTTTGCTTCTCATTTGGATTCCGACCTAACTCATGACGTGTTGAAAGATTTTAGGTTGTTGGGCCTGCTTGACTCGACAGAGTCAATATGAGCGATCTCTTTATTCTTTGCTCGAGCAATACTTTGAAACTTGAAATAGCCAAAATTACCCCGTGCTCAAGTTTCTTAGACAAGTTATTTATCTATATCTTAACGAACTACAACTTTCCGCATGTGTCGTATTTTTTTTTTCCTGTCGGAAATTAAAGTTGGATCGGGTCATGTTAAAAGCGGGAACTTCGTTTACTTTTTCTTTTTCTTTTTTTTGCCGAGAAAGTGGGAACTCCGTTGCATTAGTGTAGTTTGTCATTTTTTTATCGGTTAAAATTAGTGTACTTGGAAAAATGTCTACTTTCGATCATACTCTTTAATGAGATCGACTTCATTCGGACTCTAAGGATGTTGCTAATTTAATAAATTAGGAGAATGGTAAAGGTTTTCGAAGTTCTATTTTCTTGGGATTATGATGTGTTGAACAAACAACGATGATTTATAAATTATTGTTGATTTGTGATCACTCTATATCTTGCTTAGGTAAAAGTAGTTATTGCATGGAATATTGGCAAATAAAAGATATGACTCATCTTCCAATGAAAATAATCATAAAGAACCAGGTTTTTAAGGGTCAACCCAGTTTCAATGGCCCAATACTAAACAAAAATTCCAAACCCTAGATTTTTTTTTTGGGTAAAGACAAACTCTAGAATTTGTCCCCATTGTATCCAAAAATAAAAAATCTCATAAAAAAATTCTAAATTTTTACTTATGTCTCAATACCAACCTGATAACAAAAAAAAAAACCTTCAACTTTAGTATATGTCACGAATTATATCCAAAACATTTTGCTCATAAAAATTATCCATTTTTGCTTTTGTCTCAATTTTACTACCGTTAACCTTTCGTCCATAATAGCGTTAGTTAATTCTATGTAGTATTTCCACATCGTTAATGAATTACACCTCAATAAAGATAACATGAAAAAAAATATATTCTTTTGTTGTTTACTTCTCCTATGCATTAGTGAGAAATACAAAGACTCTCAAGACATTGCGTTTCAGATTCTTTTTTTTATATATATAACCAAGGTATTCGGGCCAACTTGCGCTCACATCGACTATTCCTCAGGGGAGACTAGCACAACAAACCACCGCCATGACTCCCCACTTAAATCACATGTTCTCATCTGGGGAATCGAACCTAGGACCAGTTCGCCTAATCACACAATCCCAAATGTGTTTCGAATTCTTTTCGTCACTCAACAGTCCAAAAAACTTCTATACATGAAGATCTGATTATTTGGACAAATGACCTTAAATCTCGTTCTCCCGAAAACTTGTTGCTTACTAATTTCGAAAATTCATTGGTAAGTTAGGCGAGAAAATTCGAACTACATCGGATTAGCTAACAATGATTATGGATGGAAGACTTATAATGGTAGAATTAAGATAAAAGTAAAAGTTGAGATTTTTTTATGAGAAAAAAAAATGATATAATTGAGACAGATACTAAAGTTGGGGTATTTTTAGGTATTAGGCTGGTAAAATTGGGATAAAATTTAAAATTAAAATTTTTCTATGAGATGATTTTTTATATATTTAATTAAGATAGATGCTAAAGTGAGGGATTTTTTTGGGTATTAAGCACAATTTTAATTGTGTCAGATATGGATTGGTGAAGTCTCAATCCATTTGACCCACTTAATGACCTGAACTCGTATGAACCGACCCGGGCTTGAACCCTCTGATCGCTAGGATGTCCATCACTATCAGTGCTCAATCTCCAGGGATAACTGCAATCAATTTGGACTCCTCAAATTTAGAAGAGGGTTCGACCAAAAGAATATATATATATATTTGGAAGAGGGGATAAAACCAGAAGATGGGAATCTTCTTTTGGTACTGTGCTTCCTCCTTGATGCACATGTTTGGTCGAAATGCACACTATATTCACCTGCATCAAACTTGGATCAAGAATCGATCGACACACCAAGAGGAAAACCTTGTCATATTCCAATCACCACGCCACGATTAGCTCCGTCATTTTTCTAAGGGATTTACTAACATAACAATATTTAGGGAAAATTTTAAATAAGGTTTTGAAATCCCATCATTTTTTTAAATAAGGCCTTAAGTTGAACTTTGTTTCAAATAAAGGCTTGAAGTGACTTCATTCTTTCAAAAAAGTGTCCGACCAAAGGCATACTTACGTTTACTTTTTAAATCATTTTTTCTTTTTTTTTCTTTTTTCCCCTTTCCCTCCCCGCCGTCCCCGAGCCACCGGTGGAGGTAGCCGGACTCAAATGAGGGCTGCAATTTCTAGCATTGGGCTAGGGCAGGAAAAAGAAAAAGAAAACACACAAAAAAAATGAAGGATGAAATTGCCCTTCGTCCAGGCCTTTCTAATAAATAATAAAAGCATTTGAAACGCTTATTTGAAAAAATTAGGATATTTCAGGCTTTTATATATATATAAAAATTTCCAGTCTTTATAGGTGATTGTGAGAGTAACATCAGGTTGTAGGTCACAAATTATCAAAAGAGTAGATCCTACAATACTTTATATCTATTAGTTATTCTTTTTTTATTAGGGTGTGGTTCATACTTCCCATCCACGGGAAAGCTTGGGATCCCCCCTGAACACTATAGGACTTTTATAGTTTAAGCCTTAATTTTATTAGTGGTTTGGGTTTGGTTTTATAAATAGCTAATGATATTTTTTTTTTTCGCTTGTAATTGAGTGATATAAGAGAAAGTTGTGATATGTTAATTATAATGAAATCATCTGCCAGATGCAATTCTATTTTAAAGGTGAATCGAGATAAACTTATTGTCCCAATTTCTCTTTCCCACTTTTACGCTATTTTGTTATGGTTGTGTTTCAGAAGAGGCTGTTAATCTCACAATGAATTAAAGACCGCCATATAATAGTTTCTCTTCTCCTAGTCGGGAGAAGGTCTAGGTGCTCCAACCAGCTGCCCCAACTCATCACCCTCCAGGCACGTCTCCATCCCACCAACCTAATTAAGAATTTAGGTAACAGCAAGATTATTGAACCTTAACATATAGAGAAGTATCCTACCCCTGAAATTTCGAATCATGGGAAGTTATGTTCGTTAAGAAGAACGCGCTAATTCAAAAAGGAATGGCAGGTGATGCACAGCTCATACCATTGACATTTGCAGCAACATATATACTCGCTCACTACCACCCGCTCAATCATCAAGAAAGGCCTTCCTCCCAAGAATTTCTTGGAAGAAATTATAGAAAAAATAGAGACTCCGTTATAAAATAAATAATAATAATAATAATAATAATAATAATACTGGACGAAAATGTCAGTTTATGGCTTGGAATGTCCATGCCCTAACGACCGAAACATCAGCTTATCCATCAGATAAAATATGAGGCGCAGATGATCTCCCTCTCTTCACGTATGCGCGTCGTTGCAGTTCATCGGCTCCGTCGCCGCAAGAACAGGCGATTGCATGTGAGCCGTCGGTGAATACAATCCTACTTTGACGCCACGTTTGACTTTTTCTTTTTAAATAACGAGAAGGTCCGTATTAGTTGGGTAAACCAGAATTCATGCAACGCCCCCACTAACTTCGCAATCAATCAGGCAAGATGGCCTGAAATCCAGATGATTGGCCAGAGATGAGCGATTCCAGGATCGGTCAAGGTTATCGATCTGTATTATTAATTCGACGATTGTAATACTTATAATGATCATCATTTATTATTACAATTCACTGATCACGACTCATATTTAGATACACGAAGATTATAAAATATTAACAAAGTAAAAATCTCAATTATGGATATAACTAGAAATGAAAGCTCAGACTAATCGTTTCAGATTATTCAATCACCATGGAATACAACAAGACCGGGTGAAGACATGGAATAAGAAAAACACAAAGACTTGTTCTGGGTTCCACTACGACCTACCCGTCGAAATCGATTTTTCAATTTTTGAAATTTGAAACCTACCTTGCATCATCTAAAACTCAGAACTGTTATGTGCCCACCAATCCGATTTCCAATTTTACTATGGGACCATGCTCACTCTAATAATTGGCTTAACGTTTATATTAATTGGAGCTGGCATAGGAGACGAGACTTGTAGGATGTGCATAGTTCATGTATAAGTCCGTTGTTTAACCACTGAGCCGATCCTTTGACACTTGGCGTAATCATATGATTGCTTCAAATTTTAGAGAAAACTCACGTCTGAGGGGGTATGTGCATGGGCATTTGTGTGCTTCATAACCCCAATGAAAAGTCAAATGGCCACCAATCTTATGATTGGAAATTCTCAGTTATATAACTGAAAAAATAATCCAATTTCTCAATCGACCGACTTATATACATTAGTTGTATTTCCCCTCAAGATTCGGTGCCCATTTCTCTATAAAGTATCGGGCATGGAACTTGATATCAAACAGAGAAGGGGGAAAAAAAAAACACAAGGCTGATCGGAGACAAAGGTGACAGAGCGAAAGAGAGCAGGACGATGGAGTTGAAGTCAATTGCAGAAGGAAAGAGAGATGCTCGCCATTCGAAGCATCGCGGCCCGAAGACGACGCCCATGCGGAGCAACCACAATGTGGTCGAGGCGATCTCCAGAGCGAGAGCGGGAGGCCTGGATGTCTCCGTGTCGCAGGTGAGAGAGGACGGGGTGGTGAGGATGAAGCTGGTGGTGAGGAAGCAGGAGCTGAAGCAAATGTTGGAAGCGATAAGAGGCGGGAGGAAGAAAAGCACGCCCCAGGCGGCGACGTCCGGGCAGTCGCTGTCCAGCGAGCAGACACTGAATCTCTTGTGGAGGAGGAAGTTCGCAAAGGATGGTTGCCGGAGGCCGTCGTGGAGGCCCGCGCTGCAGAGCATCCCGGAGGAATTGCAAGTGTCGCAACCTTAAAAACTTAGAGCAAACGCCAAGTTTGAACTGACAAAGTAACGCTAGGAGGATCGAATTTTTTTCCCACTTTCCTCCTTTTCGACCGCTTCTTTTGTGTAATGTGCAGCTTTTGGTACTCAAGGCGAGAAGCGATGAACATCTTCTGATGATTTGCTTTGTTACCGATAAGTGATGACCTTGTTTTCCTCCCCCATGTCGCTCCTGATGATCTTACGCGTGCAAATTTAATGTTAAGCACCTTTTTTTCTCCCCCTTCGTCGAGCCATTATGCTTTTCTAGTCTGAACATTTGGACATAGTCATCAATCCGCCACGTGGAACAGCTCAGCAATTGAAAACTTGGAGACATTGACGTGCCGGAAGAGAAGTGGGGCTTCTATAATCTCTCCGTTCAAGCCGGAGCAGATGCATAATTGCATATCACGTAGGAAACGTTATGTCTAGTGGATTTTGTAAATGTAGCCAATTCTACATCTTTAGGTGGATGTCTGTTATAGAGAAACGATTTTATGAAATGATGGCCTAGACACTAGTTAGGTGTATAGCGTCATTTTGTGTAGATTTTTTTTGGAAAAATCGCACTACATACCGAGTGTTTTTATTACACTTCGGCTGCATTTGGTCACTCGGATTTTTAGTCATGATAGGATTGGATAGGATTGGATAGAATAGTATATGCCCGTGTTTAGTGAATCATAATAATAGAGTCGCGTATGTTCATACCATATCATATTTATTGTTTAGTATATACGATATATCAATATATAATGAATTTAAAAAAGCACAAGCAAAAAATATAATAATTTCTTGTAATTCACAGTTGAATCTAGTTAAAAAAAAAAGAAAATATAAACATTTAACTTTTGCCGAAAAAAATTGCATTTTTCGTGACATTCGTTAAACCTCAAAATAAAACATAAGGTTATGGAGGAGAAAGATATTTGACTCTCTTTCTGCTTTTATTAAAATTTTGATGTGAACTAGAAAAATAAGAAAGAGAGTAAGTTTCAACTATCTCGTTATTTTCATAAATTTTTATAACAAATTATAAAGTTACAAAGCAATCGTGAAACTTCTACATGAATTAGAGTTAGAGAGACGGAGACGAAGATGCTATTTTTTTTTAGAAATTTCATTACTCATTCTCTTCAAGAATTAGAGAAATCATTTTCAAGTTCGAAAATATTTACCTAAAATCTAGTTTCTTCTACTTCATTTTTATTATTTTTTAATTATAAATATTTTTTATTATTATTTTGACTCCCTTCCATCATTTCTTAATAAAATTTTTCATTAAATAGTAAATTGTATTATTATACTTAAAATATTTAATGATATAGATACTAAGTGTGTGTACATATACAAACTACATATTATAATGAAGAAAGAAATCAAATTATAAATATGATTTATAATAAAATAAAAATAAAAATTATTTTTTATTTTGAATTTTCTTTCTAACATTAGAATTCAAATTTATTTAAAAATAAATACTATTTTAATTTTATTATAAAAGAAGTTTGTTATTCAGAAAAATAGTTTTTATACGATAAACAAAAAAAAATCATATACATCTTTATCCTACCTCCCCTAAAATAATTATATCCATGATATATCCCCTTATGTCCTGCTATATCCTATCATGAGTAAAAACCAAATACATGATAGAATAAATTTTATCGTATCTTGACTGTCAAACATATCAGGTTTAAAGTTTGATCCTGCTTAGAAGTCAAAAGGGCCTTGGGCTCGGTCCGTTGCTTGCCCTAAAAGACGAACAAGCCCAATAATTAAATCGACCACACTTGGTCGGGCCTTGCCTCATCCTAACTCCTAAGACGCCCCATTGGCCCGCCAGGACAATGAGCAGGCTTTTGTCGTCGTGCCATGAAGCCCACGAACAAATCTGGCAGGATCGCCAGTTTTTGCCCTTTCCTTCTGCTCTTTATTCCTTCGAACATGGCTGTTTTTGTCCGTCCCATCTTCACACGCCAAAGTGTCAGTGGATGCTCGAGACAGCCGCCAGTAATTTGTCGATGGGAAAGCGACAGATTCCTCGATCCGGGAAACGAAGTCGAACGCGAATCTACCCAGGAACGAGCCTTGCCTGGTTTGAATAAGGAACTCCCCATTTCTACTGTCTTTCTCAAGAGTCCTGCGCTTGGAGAGCTTGACAAAGGAATTTGACAGAGCAGACAAATGATTAAGTATCTCTAAGAACAAAATCAATCAATCTTGTACGTGACTCGGCGGCCGAGAGAGACGGATCAGCTACGCCACGTAGCAGAGTCTTTTTCTCATCGTCGTTAAATAAAAGAGGACGAGAGGCACTGCAAGCGCACTCCCCCTTGGGCGCGTGGATGCTTGCATTTTTTTTTTTCTTCTCTTTTGCCAGCACTGCTTTTATTCGATTCACGGGGGGTCCGTTCGACCTACCAGCCTTCCCCTGAACGTCAGGGACGTCGGGAACACCACGTTGAAGCAGCGGAAGTCAACCGCGTTGACCGACCGTCCTCGTCAGAAACGCAATAGTACATTCCTTTCTTAATGCTGCTTCCGCTGTGGCCAGATAAGCGCTTGCGGGTGTCAGCGTTTTTGTTCGGAAGACCAAAAGACGAGTGCTTGTTGATTATCTGGGGCCAATACACAATTAAGTAATCAGAGAGACAACCAGATACGAGATGACGTGGAAACCAAATCTTTGAGTCGGTTTCGGCAGTGAAACACCTGTACGTACGATATGAAATCATTCACGTGGGGCTATAAACTAATGATTCAAACCCAAGGATTGTATTTTAATCGCGGGGCAGCAGCAATGGCGTAAAATGTTTACAGCTCATGAGTTCGCCAAGATGTTCGCCAAGAAGCAGACGAACAGAACCAGCCCAACAGAGACCACCGGATCAGAACAAGTTTATTAACTTTCTGTATGGAACTTCTTTATTACTTACAAAAGAATCCACTGAAAGCAAAAAATCTTCACTATTGATGTACAATTCCGTCTCATCTACCAGTCAAACCTACGAAACTCCTCTCCTGGCGAACACAACCCACCCCCCACACCACCCCCCCCCCCCAAAAAAAAAAAAAAAAAGAATCTTGCTCAGTCAATTTTCTCTGTATCTTCATCTTCCTCGTCGTCCTCGACGTACTCGAACCACCCTCTGTCGTCGTCGCAGACGAAGCTCCCGAAGACCTCCCTCAGGACCCGCGACAAGATGTCGCCAAGCCAGCAGAAGCAGCCGCAGCTGTCCTTCAGCTTGCCCAGGAGGCCCTTGTCGCCGACCTCGGGCGGCGACGACATGGGCTGGAGGTAGGCGAGGGCGGCGTGCTTGACCAGGGGGTTCTTGATGGGGATCTCGTACCAGCTGGAGTTGTTGGTCGGGGAGGCGGCCGACGGCGGGGGCAGGGACGCGGGGAGGAGGTCGCGGAGGCTGGTGTACGTGACGGACTGGAAGGCGATCATCTCGATGTCGGAGATTTCGAGCTGGGCGGCGGTGGCGAAGCCGTTGTGGTGGAGGAAGGTATGATCGAGGGCGGACTGGTGGGTCTTGGTAGTTATGGGAGGATCCATTGAGATGAAAGCCCAGCGCGCCAGAGGGGGGGGGGATCGCGAGAAGAAGAATTTGAACGGGAATGGAAATTGCGAAGGGGATTGATTGTTTCCAAATTGGGGAGATCTTGGTGAATCTTTGTGGAGAGGAGAGTGGGAGGGAGGCAGTAATCAAAGAACGTGATTATGGGAAAACACAAAAAGTAGAAGGACGGGTTAGCAGCGGCGAGTAAGTGAGAGGAATCTAGAAGGAGACTGAAATAAAAAAGTGATTTTTATTTTGGCTGGAGGATGACGATGACCGATGAGAGAGAGAGAGAGAGAGAGAGAGGGAATCAGAGTTTGTGCGTGTGTGGGCGCCTTACATCAATTGATTTTAGAGCGGTTTTCCATTTGGGGTTTGTCCATCCTGTCCATCAGAACAGAATGAATGTTGTCACTTAGTATAATCTCGTTCCTTTCTCTCTGTGCCAAGGGTGGAATAGAAGGTGAACAGGGCAAATACTAATACGGAAGGGGGGAGAGAGAGAGAGAGAGAGTGTGTGTGTGGTTACACGCGCGCCAGTGAGGCATTGGGTGAAGCGGTCGGGACCAAAATGAAAAGAAATTAGCCTTTGGATTATAGATTGGAGCGAAATGAGGGGAGGAAAAAAGAAGTAAAACGCGGTCGGACTCATCTCAAAACCTTCTCTAAGAAAACTCTGTCAGCAACTTATTTCCTCCTCCGCCTTTCTTCCCTCATCCTTCCAAAGCCGAACAGAATATGTGCTCGTGCTCGGGCTCCTGCTCGTTGCTTCGCGCAATGGGGTTCGAGGAGGAGCGGGCCTGCGATCGCGATTGGCGCATGTGGGTCTTGGGCACGTGACGGAGGGCTCGGTCCCTGGAGGCGCACGTGTTGGGATCTCTTGGATTCGCTTTTGCTCGCATGGTTGACACATGTTTTGGTTGCTCATCGTCACCGCTCCTTCTTGCTGCTGCAAAACCCCCTCTCTTTCCTCCTCCTCCTCCTATAATGGTCGGTAATGTTGATGTCATTTAGCTGCAATTTTTTTTTCAATCGCATGTTCGCCATTAGATTTGTGATCGCCTCCTAAAGGTCTGATTTTGCTGGCTTTGGCAACGCAAATCGAGAGGTGACTGTCCCTTGGTATCTGGTTTTGGTTCTCTTGTGTATTGTGGTTGCTACAAGGAAAGCCCTTCACTTCTGATTTTCAGCGTTCGTGTTTAAAATTGCCGTCTTTTACGTGCAAACGGAGAAGATCAGGTGCTCAATTTTGTGCCAGCAAATGGGTTTCTTTTTCTTTTTGGCCCAAAGGAGAAAATGGGTTTCTTTCTTTAGTTGATAAGATGCACTATTCTTAGCTGCATTCTCTGCAGCAGTTGTGTTGTTTCAATGGGTACGCATTACTCAGATTTTGCTTGAATATGAACCAGATCATAGTTGAAGAAAGTGAGAAAAAGAGCTTCGTAGTGTGCTTCGAAGAGCTTTTCGTTGCCATAAATGAAGGTGTAAACTGTCTGTCTGTATTCAGAAGCAGCTAGATCACATCCTTTGAATTTGTTTTATATGAATAATAAATACGAAGCGCAAATGCGTGGCTAAGGATGCTCAATATGTACTGCAGTAAGGCGTGCTTTTTCCCCTTCACTGAAGGAATGGACTCAGCCCACATTCTTTTAAGACCTCCAATGTTCCTTAATTTTGCTTGCAGAAACAGAGAAATCCAACTTCAAAGCAAACTTCTCCAATGCCAGGAGACGATGCTGCCTTGGACTACACATCATTGGGGGGCCAATCATCCCCGACATTGGAGAAATTCCAAAAGGTTTCAATCATACCTCTTGTTTTCCTCATCTTTTATGAAGTCTCTGGGGGTCCATTTGGTGTAGAGGACAGTGTGAAAGCAGCGGGTCCCTTTTTAGCCCTCCTCGGTTTCTTGATATTCCCACTTATATGGAGCATCCCTGAGGCTCTGATAACTGCGGAGATGGGAACCATGTTTCCCGAAAATGGAGGCTATGTAGTTTGGGTTGCATCGGCTTTGGGGCCCTATTGGGGCTTCCAACAGGGCTGGATGAAATGGCTGAGTGGCGTTATCGACAATGCGTTGTACCCTGTTCTCTTCTTGGACTATCTTAAATCGGCAATCCCAGCTCTCGAAGGTGGTTTTCCTAGAACTATAGCTGTGCTTGTGCTGACTCTTGTGCTGACTTATATGAGTTACCGGGGTTTGACAATAGTGGGTTCGGTTGCTATTCTGTTGGGAGTGATATCCCTTCTTCCTTTTGTGGTCATGGGACTGGTGGCCATTCCCCGTCTGAAACTTTCAAGGTGGTTGATGGTAGATCTCGGCAATGTCAGTTGGGGGTTATACTTAAACACTCTCTTCTGGAACCTCAATTATTGGGACTCCATCAGTACTCTCACTGGCGAAGTAGAAAACCCAAGCAAAACCCTCCCGAGAGCTTTGTTTTACGCTCTCATCTTGGTCGTCCTCGGGTACTTCTTCCCTCTTCTGATTGGGACTGGAGCTATCCCTGTTGAGCGTGAGCTGTGGTCCGATGGGTACTTCTCGGACATTGCGAAGATCCTCGGAGGTGTCTGGCTGCGGAGTTGGGTCCAAGCCGCTTCCGCTCTCTCCAACATGGGGATGTTCCTGGCCGAGATGAGCAGTGACTCATTCCAACTGCTTGGCATGGCGGAGCGCGGTATGCTTCCCGAGTTCTTCGCCAAGCGATCCCGCTACGGGACTCCGCTCACCGGGATACTGTTCTCGGCATCGGGTGTCATCATGCTTTCTTGGCTGAGCTTCCAGGAGATTGTGGCTGCGGAGAATTTCTTGTACTGCTTTGGGATGATCATGGAGTTCGTGGCCTTTGTGAAGTTGAGGGTGAAGCACCCAGCGGCTTCTAGGCCTTACAGGATACCGGTGGGGACAGTCGGGTCGATTCTCATGTGCATCCCCCCCACGGCACTTCTCCTCGTGGTGGTGGCTCTCGCACCGAACAAGGTCATGGGTGTCAGCCTCGTGGTGGTGATGATGGGGCTTGTTCTGGAGCCCCTCCTTAGGTACGCGGAGAAAAGGAGATGGCTCCGGTTCTCGATCAGCCCCAATCTGCAGGATTGCGGCGCTGCTCATCACCAGTGCAATGACCATCCATAGATGGCAGCTTTTCTTTGCTGTGAATCCTACATATGTAAATCTCGCAGTCAATATAGTCAGAATGGTATGTTTCTATTGCTATCATTCCCTCAACATCTCCGAGCAAGATGTAGTTTGTGTTTTGAGGGTGATTTCTGCCTCTTTCCTACAAGAGAAGGCCCATGGAATCAGCTCGTGATCGAGTGAGGCATTACAATGATCGGGTACAAATTAAACCAGCGGAAAGAAGCCAGCCCACTTTGGTTGGGTAGCACTAGCAGCAATCTATTATAATTACCTTCCTGACATTTGGTCAAATCACATCTGACCTAAGAATCAAATTTTTTAATCCAATTTTTTTCGGGTTTATATTTGTTGTACCTATCTAGTTCCATGCTCTAAACGGCTATATAAAACTCTCTAATTTATTGAGTTGACAAAAGCTGACAATAGGGAAGTGCAAGAGAGTTAGATTAACCAAAGTGACAAAAGCTACACATCGTTGTGAAAATACAAGACTGTCCATTTCTTGGACAACAAACAATATTTTACTCTAGGATCTTATGTCATTGTTCGTTTTCTTTCTTCATACAAAACTTCATTTCCTCTCTTCTAGTTACTTTTGTGCTCGCACTTGCACATCGTCTCGGTCACTCGGTCACGAGCCTTGAGCGGACCTTGCATGAACCCCGCTCAGGTATATCTTTTCTTAATTGCCTAGTCGAGCGATGTTGGAACATGGTCGGGCCGCAAAAGCACTAGGCTGCATTCGTCCGACGTGGAGCTGACCTGTTAGTCTTCTGTAGTGGCACCCTCAGAAGCGTACCAGGACACTATTCACGGATTCTCTCAGGCAGTTCTATCGAGAATGTCATGTCTACAACATGAACCTGGTCGAGCTTCTTGCTCGGGGACGGACAACTGGTTGCCTCGGGCGTGCCTCACCAGAGCGGGTTAATAAAAATGACTCTGCGGCTCCAAAATGGAGAGTCGCATGAATTTGTTTTGTTTATAGAAACCAGCTTGGGCACATTGGTAAGTCAAAAGAGGGGAAATAACGGCTTTCATCCTTTCCATCTGTTGTTTTGGTTAAATTAGTTCTCTTGAGGTTGTTTTTGTCTAGGTCAATAAATTAAGGAGCGTTCTAGCCATTTAGAGGATTAATCTAGCGCGAGCCCACAGAAATAAGCAATTTAGAATCAACTGATCCGCCTTTCAAAGGTGTCATTTTCGATCTCGAACTTAGTACTCGAGAGTACAAGAGTGGCATGATTGGCGACCGTATGACATTTATAAAATGCCTCAATTATCGAGTGAAAACCTTGCTAAGGCGATCATCAACTCTTCATACACACCCACATCAGATGGTCTCGTTGCTAAAGAAGTCATTCTTTCTAGCTCTCATTGGAGTTGTACAGGACACACCAAATCCTTATTCTCACTCAACAAGTAGTGTTTCTGGCTTGCTGGCGATCCAAAAACTTGATCATTCGTTCAGATTGTGACGGTGAGTCGAGCATATCGATAAAGCGAACGAAATTCCTTCACCAAAGGAAGTTACCGGGCAGCGGGATTTGAGCTCTGATCTCGTCGAAGCTTCGGTTGAGGCCACGAAGTGCTTGGATGTGCGGTTCATCTTCCTCCACAGGTATGATTTTAGCAAAGTCTCCACATTCGAGAAAATCCACCACGCAGTTGGCGGCTTCGAGCCCCGTGACGTAAGACTTCTCCTGTTTACAACCGTGACGTGCCCATCGTTGTTATCATAGTCTACTGTTGAATCTTAAATCAGGAGAAACAAGAAACAGTGGCAGATCAAAACCTGTGACCATGAACCATGGCGGTTGATAATCCAGTCTCCGGCCATGAACAAGTTTGGGAAAGATGTAGATCCACGCATCATGTACCCATATGAACCTTATCATCCAAGGAAGATGAACAGAAGAAAACTTTATTCTTCATAAATAAAAGAGGTACCCAAAAGCATCTTCTTAATTTCATTAAACTGCAGAAGCGATTCCAGAAAATTTCTCGTCTTCTGATAATGCAAACCCATCTGTTGGATTCTCTAGCCATCTGTACCGTGAGATCGACCACAAGAAAAAGGCCTAGCATCAGCTACATTAAGGAAACCAGTAGCACAAAGATATTGAAGAGCTACCTGGGAAGAAATGAGTTAAGGACTTCGGAAATCTACTAATTTCCCTATCCACCACAGTAGAATTCCCAAACTCCTTCACAACATCTGCAAGGTACGACATAGTTTTCCCAACTAAATGCTCATCCTCGAGCATCAGCAGTTCATTGGCGTAATACTGCATGAACCGGGGAAAGTTTATCATTTCGTCGATAATTACTGTTCCGAAAATTGCCCCACCTAAAACAAGTAAAGATACGTTAATACTCACAAAATCAGATTGTATCACTTGCATAGGATCGCCTTTATGCTCATCATGCAGTGCATTCAAGTCGAAGAAGGTCCATCCAAAGCAGCTGTCATCCCCAGAGCAAACATTGATCGCATTGGGAAGGGTAACCTGATATGTGTCAATTTACATAACCTCTCATTAGTTGTCATTAGAAGGGCGTTTAGCACCTTACAAGGGAGGAACAAAATATCAACAGATTTCCAAGACACCCCGAAGAGAATGAGCATAATCTCGACCGAAACAGCTTAATTCCTAGTAATTACTATGCATTCAAGAGTTTTACTATACTTCATAATATACAGTTATTTAGCTATAACAAGAAATGATCAAATGCACAGAGACCTTTGTATCTGCAGAATGCAACACTGAGGGTGGACAAAATTCTCTAATTCACTTGTTTACTGTCCAAATTTCTTCCTCTTTATTGGGTAACTCTCAATATGAATCACAAACGTTAGCAGAAAGTGGAGATTTGAGGACGAAGAAATCTGCAAGCACTTACTTTCCCATCAAGTCGAAGCTTAACACTGAGTGCATCAACAGCGGCCAACTTCGTGACTTTCAGAAACTCATTCCTCATGCGTAATACTGAGCTACACAGAACTCAACATCAGTTAAAATGAATCACAGGAGAATATAATGCTAAAATCAGAGATCCAGCATTTATACTAACTCTAAATTATACTAACAAAATAATACGCATTATCTAAAGCGGCAGTGATTTTGAGAGCAAATAGAACCAAGTTTCACAAAGTAAAACATGTTTGACTAGTTATTCGACATAGAAATTTTCGCTCATCTGTAAGAGTGAAGAGTTGAGTAACATTAGCAGGGTTAGTTTTTTATCGCCAACGAAAGGACACAGATAGCAAAGAATTGCATGAGGAAAGGAGCAATATATGCTAAAATTCAAGATAATCAAAATTGATTTGACTAACAAATTTTTGGAGAGAGAACAAGAATTACCTGCTCTTAATAATATCCTGAATTGTGGGGATTCTGACAGCTAGAATGAATGCATCTGCATTTAGGGTCTCTCCTGCACAAGCTATTCCCGATATGCAGCCTGTCACCTCATCGAACATTATGTCTGTCACGCTTCGACCCTCCAAAAACACACAACCTTGAGTCCTCATGAAATCCTTCCATGGGTTGAAGATCTTTTCTTTGACAGTCCCCCGACACCACACAGCATCAAAATCTTTCTGCATCCAAAGCAAAAGGAGAGAGTTACACTTTGATGTGCCCATTTCATAAACATGAACGCAATTGTCAGTCAGAACGGCCTGGTGCAGACACTATGTTAAAGCCCGGTTAAAGGACCACATCATCCATCTTGACTGTAATAGTAGCAATGCTGCACATTCAATAGGCCAAGATCGCTGACAAATAGCTTCTTCTTCATTTCCAGAAACTTCACATAATAGGAGATATCTCATGGTTCCGTTGCTTGCAGCTGTCATATTGAACTGCCCATGATCAAGTGCATATATTACAAACGAGGTCTAGAGAAAAGAGCCAAAAGACCTGGTGAGCAAGGATGAGGTAATATAGCATTGCGAGAGCTGCAGCGGCACTGCACTGCTCCGGTGGCACAAAGAGACCCACTTGAAGCATTGGACGAAATACATCCCGATAAAGCTTTTCTGAGCAGCCAAACTGTCTGAAAAGCTCCCTGGCAGTAACTACCAGTTGAATACATGGTAAGAATTTGTCTTATGAACTTTGGCTAGTGATGAAGTTCATCCATAGACAGATTTTCTTTTAACAAATGTGTTGGATCTTTACTTGGATCATACTTTCTCCAGGCAGTATCAGTGTCGTCAAAGTCCACCACTGCAAGCATAAGGCACACACATTAGCTGTTGATAGGAGGATGAGATCCGACAAGAGTCATAAGACTAATAACCAAATGCTGTCAATGATCTTCTCAAAAACAATCCTACAGGACTGGCAAATTTAATCTGATGCTGACTTTACTCTCTTCGTTTGCTGCTCACTTGTAGGTTGCAGGTGGGGGAGAGGGATAGAAGTCGAGGGAGATCCGTCTGTACTACAAATGAAGAAGATTCTCCACTTCTGTCCAGCAATAACTAGCTAGAAATTTCTTCACTACCCAAACCGATGGAATTATGCAGTCCACACTCCACAGAGCAAACATAATGTTTATTAGCCAACACATCACAGTCTATTTAAATTTATAAGATCTAGCAGCATATCACAAGCTTCATTCACTTTTTCATTGTTCATTGAAGATGACGTTACAATAGGGCAATCAAATCAAGTTGTTTCTTCATTAATTTGTTCACATATGCCATGCATTTGCTCGAATTCTCCTTGGAAATTCTTGGCATGATCTATTGCCTTAGTTGTAGACATTTTTTGCATTTAACTATCCGAGATTTAATAAAAAAACACTGGCATTAAGAAGAAATATCATCATATAATGAGGTACTGATACAGCAGAACCATTGCATCGAGAAGTTGCAAAATAAGTCATGCAATCCAATACTTGACTGAGAAGCCTTAACTTGCCTGCAGCCATTAGAGAAACTGACGTCAGTCTATCCACCAAGTCCAGTCGAAGAAACTGCGTCACAGAACAATTGAACATCAGCAGAGCTACTTGTTTGGTCAAGCTTTGATATCGTATTAGTAGACAGTGTCATGTAGCTTCGTCGTGATGCCTACTTGAGTATGAACTAAGGCTCCCAAGGGAGAAGGCAACTGAAGCAGATCTTGGTATATCGGAAACTCAACCTGCATGAGTACACATTTTACATTGAGAAACCTAAAACTAAGGGTCTCCAGATATGCAAGACATATGCACTACAACTTGAGGGCCATCACAATTTGAGAGAAGCCGGTGTCACATGTGAATGAGAATGTCTTCACTCAATAGCATAAGATATGCAGAAACTTCACCATCCAAATCATAGTAAATGTAGTTTTTTTATCATCGTTTTCACACGCTCGGAATGTTAAATGGAAAAGATATGTCAAGTACCTCTAGCCCCTCATGTGAACAGAGAGCAGACTTCATTGAATCTGTAAAAGGCTTGATCCCAAGCTCATTGACGAGGCTGAAGATGTTCTGGTAAGGGTGCCAAAAGCCTGCGTGTTCAAAAGAACTCTGGTTTGTTTCTTTTTCAACTACTAAGTTGTGGGAGACATCTCCACACGTGATGCAATTCGAAAGGTCATTTTGCTAGCCCCGACCATGGAAAGGACAAGTTGGAGCTCATCAACTTCCGCTCATCCTTGGTGAATGCTCACAACTAACGGGGAGACATGGAGGCCCATATGACATAATTACAACATCTCTAGTTCTTTGTTTGTACTTCCTATGATGCAATCGGAGCTTATCGACAGAAAAGAATTGCCTTTAGCAGAATTACCTTATGAACTGACAGTATCCACTAGCCATATAGTCATTCACTCATATGAACACCAACACTAAACATAAATGGTATTCAAATGTCTTTAGTTGAGAAAATGAGCCTATAAAATAGTACAAAAGTAAAAAAATTAAAAACGACTTAAACCAATCAAATTTGATGAACCAGTCTAATCTGGTCCTACATTAGCAGCCACGAGATTCGCATAGGCGCTTTGCCATACCAACACAGCAACAAAAAGCAGAAGAAGAGCCAACGAAATCCTATTCACGGAAAAGAGCCATTTCAAATTTTCAAGTACCTTGTATACCAATTGCGTCGGGACTGCCATAATCATCTGCATCTTGAAGAACCGTCACATCGAAACCCTGAAAAAGAAGGGGACAAAAAAAAAAAACAAAAGGCACTCCCTTCGAAGTCAAACCTCGGTATTCTGCACAATCACCAACTGAACACAATCCAAACCCCAATCACACATTCGATTCAACGATCCAAAGAAAGTAGAAGATGAAGGACAACCTGCTTGCAGAGATGGTGAGCCGCACCAAGGCCGGCCCAGCCAGAGCCAACGATCACCACCTTCTTATTCTTCTTCTTCCCATCCTCACCATTGTCGTTGTTCTCTCCGCAGGCCTGGACAACAAGAGAAGGACCGGCTCTGTTGCGATTTGGTCCGTTGGAGAAATCAAATGGAGAAGAAGGTGACAGTGTGACACTCTGCCTCCAACTCCAAGAGAAAGACAACATGGTGGCGGACTTTCGACTGTTTTCACTTCACACGCGCTCCCTCTTTCCTGGTTATTGGAAAAACGGTTGAGGTCAGCTGATTGGTGGAGGTGGCAACTGCCAACTGTCAGACCAAGCGCGCGAAGATATTTCTATTGGTGGCCTGGACTTGGTCTTGGGCGGGCCTGGAGGCCCATTAAGCGATCCAAGCCCGTCCAACTCACGAGGCGCAAATGATTTGACGTCCAAGCCCACCCAAATCCGAAATGCGAATGGACGTGTCGAGCTTGCCAGTTTCGTCATTCGGTCCGAAAGGCAGCCCACCTTTTCTGATTTCAAATATCACTTATGCAATGGCTTTGACCATCCACCAGCAATTGCACAACTTAGCTCACATATATTTGCATGTAACATTCCTAGAGAGTAGGCAAACTCTCCTAATACATATTGCCAATAAACAAATTAACCAAGGGGGGGACCACAACGGACCACCAAGGACATCTTAATAACAGTCCTCACCAAAGCCAACCAAGTTAAAAAATAAAGGAACAAGAACACCAATCAAGTCTCAGTGAGGCGCTTCAACTCGAACCGGTAATGTACAGCCACGATCCAATAAGCTAGACCTACGATCGTCAGATCCAAGTCCAACCATTATCTCCTATCACCGTCTCCGGATTGGGAGCCTTCTAAATGTGTTACATTTTCATTTTTCTCCGCGCTCTCGCCATAATCAACCAGATCATTGTACAGTTTCTGAGAAGCCTTGGAGAACTCCATCATGGAATTGAAGATCGCGGAGAACCCGGTCTGAAACCCGTTTAGAGTGATCCTCTGGGTTTCTTGCACGCAATTATGGTGCCTCTCCTTCTCCAGTTCCAACTTCCTCCTCAACGCGTCCAAACAGTCGCCCTTCTCTGTCCTGAGCTCGGGATGGTCGATCTCGAGCTTGGTTTTGTCCTCGGTCGGCCTGAACTCGAGAAACCGGGTCTCCGCATTGTGGAATGACAGTGACATTGTCCTCCTCTCGACTTCTTTTGCCAGGGTATCCACTTTCCTCTTCTGGCGCTGCTCCTCCCCTTGTTGGGCCCAAAGGGCTCTCGCGTCCTTTGCAAAACTTTTCAATGCAAACGCCACGGCCTTTTCCGGCAACTTATCCAGAGAGGCCAACCAGTCGTGGCAGATCAGTAACAAAGGGGGACCACTGACACGGTAAGGTGCGGAAGAACTCCTGCCCTTGGAGCAAAATTCGACTTCAGGCGCTACAAACTTGGCAAGCCAACTATGAAGTGCTTCAACGTATGCCTTTTGTGATGTGATGTAGGCTGTGAAGCATGAACGCCAGTTCTGGAGCTCAGCTTCAAGCTGGAGCGTCGCGAGCCGGTGAGAGTCATTGCAGAACTTTCCATACGTCGGGCAAGAAAAGGTACCAACTTCGAGAAGAATCTTGTTCTGGGTCTCGTGAGACTCGAGCATAATTTTCCAGGTTTGAGTAAGGCTGCACGATGGGAACAGAATGTCAAGGAGCGAGGCCATAAAGTTCTGAAAATAGACTTAATCACCTTCGTGTAACATAGGTACACTGACGAAATTCACAGAGCATACACAAAAGGATGTACACATTTGGAATGCGAAAACAGGGTTTTTCCTAGGTGTTCGCTTACCCTTTCAAAAGCTCAAGAATTTGAGGCTGCAGTTCGTCGTCGCGAAGCTTCTGAATCTTTTTAGAAATTGACTCGGCACTGCGAATCGCAACCAAGATCCTAGCATATAAATCTTTGACCACAGCTCTGGTTTTGTCCATCGTGGGTCCATCATCTCCTCTGACATCTTGGTTTCTCAGCCGCGTACACTTCCTCTCGTACAATTTTCTTATGTTGTCTCCAGCCTGGGCATATAGGATTGAAATTACCAAGTCGAAATAAATGAAAGTAAAATAGATGGAACAAAGTCCACCGTCATAACATTCAGATTATACGAAAATGAATTCAATTGTCAAGAATTCATCTTTTAACTCAAGAAACATTTCCAAGAGCATACCATGTTCAGGTGAGATATGAAGAGGAGATTTGCTTTTCACAGCATGAAACCATGAAAGCAGGTAAAAGGTAGCTAATGAGAAAAAGGGAACCAGAAGACATTGAATACAGTAAGATTATATGATTTGAGTAGCACTTATTTCTCAATTTCATACATGACAATGCACAGAACTCGTTAATAGTAGCTAATCAAGCGCATGGAGTTTTGACAGATGTGGTTTTACCTTAACTTCTTCATAGAGCTTCTTCTCCCATGCATAAAGTCGTTCCAAGGTGAGCGAATGGCTTCCTGAAACCATCCCTCCATAGTCATCAAACAATTCATTCGTGTACGCGGTCCATGTAGACGATCCCTTTGAACTTGAGGCCACCAGACTTTTGCATGAGGTAGGCTTAGATGAAGTTGATCGGTGATACGTTAACGATTGGATAATCTTTGTGGAATTTTCTGCATTAGAATTTGAAGTTAGAGAGTGCCAATAGATCTCAGCAAAATTCAGAATATCGGAAACATGCACCAAATCCGAAAGATGTGGCGCTTCTGATTTATCTCTTAAGGAGGGAAACAGAGTCACCATGCCTCATCAAGAAAATGCCGCATTGCATAGTGAATAGAAATGAAGAGGGGCAAAATGCCACAATATTCTAAATCCCAACTTGCTAGAAAGAGGTTATTTAAAAGAGATAAACCCGAGAGCAAAGGGAAGGACTATAGTGATTCACAAAGCTCCTATAAGAACATGAATGATGAGGGCAAGAAAATAGCTTAAACAATAAGAAAGACAAAGAGGTCACTAATGTTGGAGACAATGTCCCCTGAAATGAGTTAAGAGAGAGAGCAACTTCTAATCGTCTCTCGTCTCCCGCCGGTCTGCATTGAAGTGGGTTGCATCCACCAGAGAGAAATTAAGTTCTCCTCAGGTTGGTCCGGAGCAAGCATAAATCGAAGCCTAGGAAAACTACAAGACAACATTGTCGTCCTCATTAGCTACTGGGACAAGAATAAGCCCCAACAATGATCTTGATTGAGAAGAGAAGAAAGAATGCAGCAACGACAGGAAAGGGACCACCAATAAAAGTGAAACCACAACACCCCAGAAGATGTTGGGGGCCAATGTCGGTATTTATCCTGGCAAGTGAAACAAGAACCTTTTGGGACCAAATCACTGAAAGGAAAGAGGAAAAGTAAAGTTGAACTACCTAGGTGACGGACTGAACCGGCCAAACTAGCACATCCGTCAATAGGAACATGAGAACCCAAGATCACAACAGAGAAAGGATTACACAGCAAGTTCCCTCAACACTGAATAATCAGACATGAATTGAGAAATTGGTTTGAAATGCATGCAAACAAGGTGACCTTTTTCAAGAAATGATTTTCAAGCTGCCTTCCGCTAATAGTTTAGTAGGAGACAAAGTGGGAAGTAAGATCTGATTCGATAACACTGTAATCTGACAGCAAAATCTACCAACCCGGGAAACCCTAATCTCACCTTTTATTTCCTCTAATCCAGATTGCAGATCCACTCTGTTAGCTTCCAACATCCTAGAGACATCTTTGCCAGAATCATATGCCCTTATGAAATGGTCTTCAATGTCCTTCAATGCTTCCAAAAGCTCTCTACCCTTCTCGGGCATGTCAATCACTGTTAAGCCCTTGTGCTCACCCTGACCCAAACAGCCGCCGCCGTTCGCCACCTTCCCCCTTTCAACCAAACCGCTCTCTTCCTTAGCCTCCCCTCCGCTCACAATGTTCTCTTCAACAATTACCACCTTTTTCTTTCCTTCAACCCCATTCTCTTCGGCTTCTTCCTCTTCTTCCAGCTCCGGTATTCCTTCCTGTTCCCTCACAGCCCTCAGGTCATCCTCAGAGTTCTGCCTATACCCGCTCATGACTTCCGGCCTCATGCCAAAGAAGGGGTTGAAGAAGTCCCACCCAAAATCCATCTGAGGAGGTGGCATGGGTGGTGGCATTTGCATATGATAGTACCCGCAGGCTGGTTCTTCTTCTTCTGCACTTTTTCTCTTCTCAGTTTCTTCCTCTGAAGAGTCATCTGAAGAAGAGGAGGATTCACAGTGCTCACAAGGGATGGATTCTTTGGTGGACTCAGAAAGCCTCTGTTGGAGCAGCATGGTGTTGTTCGTGACATTCTCGGTGGAGGTTGATGGGGAGGTGCAAGGTGGAGAGAAAGTTATGAGGAAAGGTGAAGAAGGAGAAGAGTGTCTAGCAACAAAGACCTTAATGGCAGCTCCGACTGCGTATAGAGATTGACAGTACCTAAAATGTGCTTCTGCGAGAGCGTACCTTCTCTCAACGGCTAGCTTGAGCTGATGCTTTCTCTCCCGACATATTGATACTACTTCTTCTTCACCAAGCTTAGAAGCAACACATCCCATCCTCTCTGCTTCTGTTTCTTTTCCCTAAACCTCAAGCTGGGGTATACGGGTTATCAGAATGTAAAAAGGTCGGTTTTTTGGGGGTGTCTCTTTATCCTCTTCTGATACAAAGGTCGCCAAGACAGAGAATGTATTGGCTTGAGCCGCGTTTTCAAGAAAGCAGAGTCCAAAATGCTGATCCATTGGAATTTTTAGGCCATACCCATATCAGGATTCGCTCTGGCACGCCGGCTTCTGGTGGAGACACTTCTTTTGAAGGACCTTCCAAGCCACCCTTTTCCATCTCCAAGCAAAAGAGCCCCATGTAAGAGAGTGGAAAAAAAAAACCGAAAAACAAAAGAGCTTCAAAGAAGCAAACACAGAAGAGTGAACTTTTCTGGAGAGAGAGAGTCTATAAAGGCTGGAGGTAAAAGCGAGAGTAGTTCTTTCCCCTCCTTTTACATCTTTTCCCCAAGCCCACCATTTTTTTGGTTGTTTAATACCCTGAAACTGCGAGAGAGACCGTGAAACCGGAAGATGGAGAGTTTTTTGTCTTCTAATATACAATTTTCGAAGGGAATATGGACACAGAAAAGAGAGATTACGTTACAGCAGGGCCAAAAGCAGCTGGAGCATAGGCAGAGTAAGTGAAGGTAGGGGGCTCGAGAAAGAGCGGGAGCGGGAGCGAGAATCCTTGTGCTTTGCTGTTTGGTAATTAGTAGGCATGAGTTTAGGGAGGGGCGCAACAAGTACAACCCTGGTTATCATTCCATACGTGACTCTTGAAAAAAGAAGGGAAAAATAAAGTGAAATTATTAAAGGGCTCTGCTTGATTTTTGCAGAGATCAGAAGAGGCAACCGGCACCAGCAGAGGGGGTCAGAGACGAGCCAAACGTGGTCATTCATTCACTGTAACCAGTGCAGAGAGCCCAGCCTAGTGAGAGAGAGAGAGAGAGAGAGAGGGGGAGAGGGGTTCATTAATTGTCCCGTCTCTGGTGGGTATTTTCTCCTGTCATTATACAAAACCTGACCACCATTACATGCCTCGGAAACCACTCCTTATGAAGGGTGAAGTTGTGCTTTGTCCGAAGCATTGTTTTCTTCAATAAGTGCTTGGGGGAGTTTCTGGAGAAGAAAGTGTCGCCTCACCAAAAAATTAAAAATAAAAACAACCCTGTCCGAAACTCCAGAGCAAGATGGCACTGAGATTCTGAATCTAATTGTTTCACGACCCATCATAGATTTGGAACTGAGTGTATGGGCGTGTCATGTGAGAGAATCTTTTCTGGCCCAACGAAATGGATCAAGAAAGCACCCACAATAATACTTTTGAAATATAATTTGTGATAGAAATTCATTTCGTATCACGATTTCTAAAATAAAAATTAATTTTTTATGCAATTTCATTTTTTTATTTCTGAAGAAAAAAAAAAGCACGAAGTAATTTTAGGGCGAAGAACTTAAAAAAATATACATCTTTCCAAAGTGAAAAAATCAACTTCTAAGTCTATAACTAAAATGTTACCACGCACGTACTTATTCTCCAATCTTTTTAGTTGTTGCTGCTACTACCAGCTTCTCACCTTTGATTCTACTGGTTTTAATGACCTAAAAGGGAAATCAAAGTAAATATATGACCATTCGGTCTGCTTTGCTCTCCCCCCGGAGACAATTAGAAACAATTGGCATGTATCTATACAAGGGGGAGAACACGGGCATTAGTATTACTCGGGATCAAAGACATTTTAGCTGTGCAAGTCGTTTAAATGGAATCCACTGTTGTTCTCGTCTTTCAAACTGCATATATTTTGAGCGATTTCAATGCGTTACAGAAGTAATCTATTTTGCTACGCCTCGTTTGAGTAGCTCGAGATGTGATGCTTCAAAATACAAAGTTCTCCGACTAAATTACCGAACACCAAGTTAGCTTTATGCTTTGGCATTTACTAAAGAAAGTCTACGTGAATGTGTTAATCATGTGATTGGCCGAGATTATGTGATCATCAGTTAAGGAATGGGTAACAGGCTGAAAATCTCGTATCCATCCTGGCGTCAGACCACTTCCTACGACTTCCCTTTTGTTTGCGAGCATGGACAAGATACCAAATCAAAGAAGGCCAAGAAATTGAATCAAACTAAAAATAAGGAATTAAAGTACTTAAAGTTTTTGCATAAATTTGTCACAGAGTGCAACTGAATTTTAGAGCACACAAAGAGTACCAGTCATGTTTTAAAATTTGTCAAATTGATGTAATTGAATATTTTCTCTCTTTTACGTGGTATTTTCCTTACTAAAACGTGAAATATAAGACCAAAATGAAGTTCTTTTTGCCTAAATCTTACTCTCTTTTTTAACAAAAAAAAAATTAATTAAATGAAATAAAAAAAAATAGAAAAAGGGTATTTCAGAAATATGCACAAAATTAGAAACTTGGGTTGGAATTGGATGATCTCAAACTCTGGACAGACACTTCATTCTAGGGTCTTCAAAAGTACAGAGAACTCATTTACCCATGAAGATGAGTCAAAGTGTCAAACCACCATTGAGATACAGTACGAAACAAAAATGATAGTCAAACCCGTGCCCAAGAATAAAGACACCCGTCTCATAACTAACTTCACCCTGCGCTAGCGAGAGGGGGAGACAGCCAAGGCACACGAAACAGAGACATTCACTCGTTCAAGTCGTGAGAGAGAAGGAGCAAGTTCTGGCTCAACATTGGAAAGCGATATCTGCTGCTATTTCTCTTTTTCTTCCACAATCTTTTGGTTCAGACAAAGACAGCATTTGTTTAATGTTCAATGCTAGGAGAGCCGACGAATATTTGTGCATGGACAGAGTGAAAACGTCTCTGCTGAATTTTCAGTGGAGGGGAAATTCTCTGCTGAAAATGAGTGGATTGATGCAGAGTTGCCACCATAACAGAGCTATTTTCCTTTAATAACAGAAACGTCTTCTCTATGGATGTTCAAAAATGCTGCAGCCACTCTCCAGTCTCCACTAGCTTTCAGCTTATAAAAAAAAAATATTAGGAAAGCAAACAAAATAAAGAAAAGCAGACATGAATATCCTTCCATACTTTATACATTTGAACCCCACTCGCTTGGTGCAGGCATATTATAATGTAACACTAACACAGGGATGGGAGCTATAAGCTTCTGCAGCAAAGTTGACAATATGTCATGTTCAGGTGGGCTCATGCAAATTTCTCTCCTTTGTCTAGAAAAAAAAGTTCAACAGCTGAATACATTGCATTAGAAGCTGCACGCAGAGCAACCCAAATAGCCATGCCTCTGACTAATCTTCTGGAGAAGAGAAATTTTATCATATACTTATCCTAATCTGCGGTGCTCAGACCTTGTGCTAAGCTCACAGGGGAAAACATGAGCTTGACATACAAACTTATTCTTTGGATTATCAAGAAAACAGTAACATATTTTCCCCGTGTAATAATTGGTGTTTATTCATTCACATATTTCTACTCCCAAAAAAAAATATTTAAAAGTACCTTGAGATGCCAATAGAGGCATTGAGGACCGTGCAGTTAATCCGAGGGTTGTGACTTGTTTAAGGACATGTAATAATAACAAATTGCGAATTGGACGACAAGATTTTGGTTTCGTGGTGATCGAGAATATGCTCTGACAGAGCCTGACCAGTGAGAGGGGGAAAAGACAAGTAGCCTTTCTCTTGCCTCGTAAACCGCTACTTCCCCTGTACATACTCAGTAAATACTTAAAAAAAAAAATGCTTTAATCTTATGCTCGCTGTGTTCTTACAAAGAACGTATAAGGCTTGTCCTCCCAATTGAACAAAGCATTTGGAACCCCTTGACATTTTGCAGAGAAAAATCTTTTGTCAGGGATTATGGTCAGCAGCTAGGAAGATCACTAATCAGACGTGATACCCAGTTGATCCACAGCATAGCACCATCCATGACCACGACCAAGAGAGAGCTAAAAGCCATCTCCCCTGTTTTGGCACTGGGAAACATAACATTCCGAGCAGAACTCCCACTGAGAAAAACCAGGTAAAAATACCCAACAGAATCTCAAAAGAAGGCAAATTGTTTTCACAAGTAACATCATTTACAGAGCTGACATACAGCTGGACTAATGAAGGCAAAAATTGCTCTTCAGAGAGGCTTGCAGAGGAGTGATCCTACTAACACACGGTTGACGAAACTATAGTTCCGGAGCTCTTTGCTTTCCAAAGACCATTGTTTCAGTCTGAGTCCCGGTTCGGATGGAAGAGTTGTAAGGCCCATCTCCTCTTTCATCTGCCAAGGAAGCTGCCCGGTACACAATAGAAATACATCTACAGCAGCAAAATGATGAATAGAGAAATCCCAAGAGCAGCTTCTTCAATTATGGCCGGCCTCTGGAGGAGTTGACCGAGGAGCCAAAGTATCGGGAGGCAAGTTGATGCCGCCTCCTCTAATTGATACTTTCGCTGACCCGACTGAGCTCGCTTTGCTCATCATGTTCCCATCGAGAAACACGACGATGACTGTGATGTCGTCGTGGAAATGCCGGCGGACTCCCCTGTCGATCTTTTTCAAGTCTAAGTACCTCATTTCTCTTTTCCTTGCCGCTTCCTGCAAAGCAGCTTTCACTAGCCGCCTCGCGCTTCCCTGCAGCGAAGGTCGGTGGATTTGAGTGTACATATTTTTTCTAGTTAAATATGATATTGCATTCTTGTATCCTTTGTTCATGACCATGATAGCGAGTTTCTTCAATTCAGGTCAGCCCAGAAGTATATTAGAATGGAATATGATTGTAAACAGCTAAGGTAACGCACCCACACCTTCCATGGTACAGCATGCTAATTGAATGCAAATTAGACGGTTGCGTTATTTTAATGGGAAACAACGAAAAAGTAGCAAGTTAAACTTACATTGCGTGCGTGATTCTGAACTAAATCTACTGCTTCCTGGTTGCTGAGGTGATCCCAAAGTCCATCGGATGCAAAAATGACAAACCGATCATGTGGCTGAAGCTGTTGCACCGAGATTGATGGCTCTGAACTTAATATTGGTTTTTCGAAAGGCTCACGAAGGAGAAACTTTGCATTCAAAGGCTCTCGGTTGAACTCAGCCTTCTTCAGATACACATCTCCAATAGATCTTGAAATCTGCAAAACCAAATGCCATGACCATTGCCTTGAGACCTACAGAATTACCAGTCAAAGTCTAGGGAAAGAAATACTCCGAGCAAATGACAAATTTAGGAACTGTGTATGTTGGTTTCCCAGGACAGTGCGCTATAATACCCATAGGACCAAAGATGAAAAACTTCAGACCATATCTGATTACCCTAAAAGATAATATGAAAATTACTAATCGAGAGAGAGAACATAAGACAGGACAAGTAAGCTGCACTGCTGCTGGCAGAACCAATTGATTTCGATAAAACCAACGTTGTTGTAACTTTTGGTAATATTTTCTTTCCATTGCCTTGCCAGAACATTTTTCAAGTTCCTCCTTTTGCAATTGCAGAAGGTTGTAACTTGCTGGTCAGACTTGTGCTAGGAAAAGCTCCTTAAACTTGTTCATGCTCCCACCGGAACCTTTTAGAGAGGCCACCATTTCAATCACAAAAACCCATTTCCTGAAAACAAAAACGTTTGCCGAAAGCAAAGCAATATCCTAGCGTATGTCATAAAAAAATATTAGGAACTTTGCAAATCTAATATCAAATTATGGACCGTTATCTTAATTGATGTAATCTAACATACACAAGCAGATGATCTGCAGTAAGAGCATATACTAATCTCTCAGTCCTGTCTCTAAGTTACCTGTATGAGACCCTTCACCCGCCATACATTGTGCTTCAGAACCACAATCTGTGAGTCTTCAGGATGCATGGAACACAACTCCTGTCTCACGGACTCAATACTCGCATTGTGCTCGGTCGACAGCTGGATGGCCAGTACCTCCCCTGTCGCCTTCACCGCTCTTCCCAGAACAGCTCTTGAGTCGCCGAGATTTGCTATGTAAAGGGTATTTTCAGAAATAATGCCAGCTAGGCAACATGATCCGACTGCTGCGATCTGTGGTTTTACCGGCCAGAGTTCGGTAACAATAGACATAAACCCCTCTTCTGTTGCTTGAAATGCATTCCGTATAACATCAGGAGACACCGATTGGTGCTCCGATATCAACCCTGAAAAATGAGGGCAATTAACAAATATAGAATATTGACCAAAAAAAAACCAAATATAGAAGGGAACTAGCTCTCTGACTCCTTCAGGAAAGCACGTGATCAATCGAAAAGTATTTAGCCAGTCAAAGAAATGAAGCACTTCCTCAATCAAGCATAGAACAGGTATTTGCTTAAACTAGCAACATAAATTAGACATAGTAAAATGACTAGGATCATTGTAATCGAGCTACTAATCCTCTTGGAGATTGCAGACAGAGCGACAGCTCCAGCAAAGTCTGCTCAGCTTCAATAAAGAGTATACCTTTTCGTCAAATAAGATGTAGTTGATCAAAACGAAGGCACAGTTTAGCTCGAAATTTTACACAATAGCAAACAATGGTTGAACTGTCCATAACACCCCTAAAGACTTTTCATCCATCACCAATGACCCATCCAGCGATGGCAGTGACAATCTAAAATTTTGATATTTTCTTCAAGTTCATATCCCCAGTAGTCTGCCAAAGCCATAACCTTTTGAATATTACAATCATCAATAGCTTCCTCAGAAGCAGCGAACTTTGAAAAACATCAAACTACATAATCGTAGCTCAATTTAGAGTTAAAAAGTAACTTTCGAGCGAAGTTTGAATCCACTTACTCTTGAGATGCTGAAAGAGGTGATCATTAACGTAGCGCGCAGTCTCCGGTCCCCCGTGCCCATCATAGACACCAATGAAGGTACCGTGGGGACCGGACTCAAGTGAACTCAAAGTGCCCGACTCTATCTGGCTTTGATCTTCTAGTAAATTATTGGCCTGGACAACAGCCATTGAGAATTCTCCATTCAAGTGCTGCCCCGAATCTTTGAACCATAGAAGCCCGTCTTGGCGGCCTCCGGCATCCGAGACCGTGTGGACATATCGATCTGAACTAGGCCAGAAGCAGGCCCTCAATAGATTTATCAGTTTGGAGAACATACTTCATCTCAACCAAACAACCCCCAAATGACTCCACATCCCGTTTGCAGTTTACACGCCCAGCTGGACGCAACTATGATGACCCCAGCAAGCCTCAAACAGCTATTTGCAGATTCTCAAACTCACGTACCCTGCTAGATAACAACCAAGACAATAATGTATCTGCCAAAATGGATATAATGATTTTAAAGGAAATCATAAAGGCCGTTTAACGCGGATGATAGTATACCCTGGAAGAGTCAGATTCAGACAGCCTTCCCACCTTCTCTCATGTCAACTTGGAACAATTTCTCAGACCTCGGAAAACCCAACTGCTGGAAAAAAACAAAAAACAACAGGATCAAGATGACCCACAAAAGCGAAGAACCCACCTCTGTTATCCTCGGAGGGAAAGAGAACAAACTGAACACGTGTATGGAGTGCTGAAAATCAAGCGGTCAAAGTCCCTTTTTGCGCCCCCCTTGAACCAGAGTTTGGTCAGCCATTAGATTTTGGGATTCCAGAAGGAAAGGGCTAGCCGTACCTTGCTCGTTAGTCTTCGTGTCGAAGAAGTTGAAGAACTCAAAAGCTCATCAAACCAGGATGATTCGATTTTCTTCTTGGCTCTGCACATTGCAGCATTACGTGAGAGCTTTCGTCCTTGGAAAGGAAGAAAGAATAAACAAGCATTTACCCAGGAATTCTTGGCTGTTTTAGCAGAAAGAATGTAGGAAAACGAATCGAGCTGACGACGGATGGTGGATCACCGTACTGTGTCGTTCAAACGAAGAATCAAAGGTTGGACTTTGAAGTTTGGTGGGCTTTTTTCGGTCATCCCCTCTCTCTCTCTCTCTCTCTCTCTCTCTCTCTGTAATCAAAGATGAGCAGTTCAAAGCAGAGGCGGACGGACGTGTTTTTGAAGAAGGGTCTAAAGCTCGGGCCTGAAAACTAAAATTGAAGAAGGAAAGGGTGAGGTAGACAAGTGCCATGATAGACCAACATGGAGAGAGAGCTTGGAGACAGCAAAGCAGAGGTCCAGCTCTGGGTTCCACAATTCCGCAAAACGTGAGAAGAGAGAGAGAGAGAGAGAGAGAGCGTGTGTTCATGAAATAGAAATTACCGTCCAAAGTACAGGTATTGGGAAGTTTTTGTTTCATGAAAAACTTTAATGTTGAAGGAAACCGCTTTACCCGATGTATTGTATCATGAATAACTTAGGTGCTGCATGAAATCATTTCTGTTTCTCAATTTTCATATCGGATTAACTTCTCTTTAATTATGTCTCAATAAAAATCCAATTAACATTGATTTGATGATCTCTGTAGAACATCACTCAAAGATAGGGATTTTCCCATTTTTATAGAATTTCAATGTGGCAAATAAAGGCATATCTATCTGCACGGCCCAATCAATAGTTCAAGTCACACACTCCCATAATCTATTTTCTCTCCGGAGAATTACCTTCAACTATTCATGTCAAATAAAGAATTCTCAATTGTATAGTTAAAGGGAAATATCCAAATATAAGTCTTATTCTTTTCAATAATCCATATTTGTAGTAATGAAATACTATTGTTCCTCCTCAAGTGAGAAATGATTGATTACAAATATCTATGATCTCTATTCTCTGTAAAGGACCAGAAATACCTTGCTTACGTTGCATTTTCTATAGGGAAATTCGTTTGGTAAAATCAATTCCGAAACAGAGATGCGTTTGGTAAAAAAATTAAATTATGGTAAAATTTTCCACTTCTCGTCAGATTTCTACTTCTGGTTAGATTTTTGGCTAATTTTAAGAAGTTAAAAATTTTTACTTCTCAACTCCAGAATTATTTTTTCAATCACACGAGCCTTGATAGACCACCGTCGCCACTCGTAGCGGAACGGCACCCACCACCACTAGAAGCTGCCGTAGGGCTCCGATCGTCGGCCACCCCTCCGTCAAAGATTTTGTTAATAATGTTTTAAAACTAGAAATTTTCAATCATTACCAAACGAATTTATTTGATCAGAAGCCAATCTGGAGTAAAATTAGAAAAATTAATTTTTGGTCAGAAATTGAGAAGTTAGATAAAATTGTTAGCATGGGGGGGCTTAATCTTGAATGAAATTACCTATTACCCGAAATTCATTTTCAAGGAAAATGATTAATTTTTCCTTGACTGATTGTGAGCACGAAAATGAGAGCGAAGCAGTAGAAAGAGCGAGATGCTCGCCTTGGTTGCATCGGCAACACCGCAGCCGATGTCTCTTTCGAGAAAATGAATTTCCCCTTTTATGGGAGGAGAATACCTCTTTCAAATTTTGGTTAATGGAAAACATTTTCTGTCGACACATTCATTTCATTTTAAAACATTTTTCTGGAAATAGTTTTGCCCCCAAACAAACGTGGCCTAAATTGAATTTGAACCGTCGAATACTTTATGCCTCATAAAGAACTCTTGTCGATGATCTAGATTACACTTAATGCATATACATGCATTATCTCCGCATGATTATCTTTAATGAAGTCGTCTGAATAGAAATACAGTGAATTGTTATATAATGAAACTTTCGTCAAATTTGGTCCGTAAGAGATGCTTCTGATACCGTATGTAATTTTCCAAGTCAATGGTTAAAACCATCGAAATATATGAGAAACCTCGGATCTCTTAGATTTTTATGTAAGCTGCGTATTTCATCCGTATTCAGCGATCCAAGATACACACATACAGATACACGAATCATTAATCCATAGAGTTAAAGAATTGACGCACCTTGTTTCGGATTCATCGTTCTTGATGCAAAATTGCGAGAATTCGATATTCAAGAGCTTCTCCTCTATAAACCCTCTTTATCACTTGCTTCAATGAGACTCTTTATCATTGGCTTCAATGAGACATCCACTCACGTATCACATTAGGGTTTAGAGGGGGACTTGAGCTCTATTTATAGAGAATGAAATATATACTCTCATTAAAGATTATGTTTATATCGGCCCACACTATCCAGTCTTATATCTGACTAGAATTAGGAAACTGTATATATCTTTCTTTATTAGATTAATTAACAATAACAATTAATAAAACCCACAATTGAATATATATTAAAAATATATTCTAACATTCTCTCATTTTGGCGATATTAATTGAAATTGTATTGTATATGCGTATCTTTATATTGATATAGAGATAATTCCCAACAGTCAATCCGATCCCATAAAGTCTTAAGCACCGACCCATGCTAGTAACTGCATCAAAAGACACAGAGTCATCCATGACCACGAATACTCTTAACTCTACTGATATTGATTTAATATGGTAGTATGTCAATCAGATAACATCTCAAATAGTAGATACACCTTATATGTTATCCTCTTTGTCAGTTACCATTCTCCCACTTGAAGTGTCGCGAAACCGGATGTGTCACTAGAGAACATCTTTATGGTTCCAACGAACTAGCATATGTCTTATCTTAATAGTTAACTATACTTTACGTGTAATAAAACATATGCTTTTGGCTAAAACTAAATGCCCCAGCCATCACTCAAGGTTTACATAATGCCTTGAGATTTTCAACTGATATATGTATTCAACTCACTTTAATCATAAAATGCTTTATTGCATGCAATAGAGTTGATATATACCTAAATGTTACAAAACGTAACAAACACATATATGAACTTTATTATAGCAAACATCGAAAGCAGCTCCCACTGAACAACAACATCTTATGATGCTACTTAGCCCATCATTAACATGTCATATCAGCATCACTTGATATTTTTATATCTACAACATGTCATACAAATGTTCATAGGCAAAGACCTTAAGTTAGTGAGTATGCAGCATTATCATTTGTGTAATAAGCTCTACTGTAATGTCACATTTTCATCTGTAACTTTTATAGTCAAAAACTTGATAGCCAGAATATTGCAGAATTATAGTCACAATACAACTGTATGGGTCTAGCCACAAAATTAAATACAACCAAATCTTTAATGAGATTTCGGAGCCAGATAACCTGAATAACAGCTGAAAAGCATACTACAAAATCCGCTTTCTTGATAGAAGATTACATAGATTTCGATTTACCCTTTTCTATAATACTGCACTTATCTTTAAACATACAAATATATGTAGTCGTAAATTTCATATCATCCCGACAGTTAGCAAAGTCTGAATCCAAATACCCTACTAGCTTTATGTCTTGGATATAGCCTTTTGTCCTTTTTTTAAGTACTTTAAAACTTTCTTAGCAATCATCCAGTGAACATGTTTTGGATTTAATCAATACATGTCAAGAATGATCCATACGAATCTCAATGCCTAGGACAAAACACTCTTTATCGAGATCAATCACGTAAAAAATGCTTCGACAATATATGTTTCACCTTATGCAATAATTTAAGAAAATTACTTTTAATCAAGATATCACCTGCATAGAATACAAGGAAAATAAATTCCTCCCACTGATCTTGTAGTATATATATTAATTTACTTTGTTCTTGACTAAACAGAATATAACAACAATACTATGAAACTTTGAGCAACAATTGTCTAAAAGCTTACTTAAACCCATAAATAGACCTTTCAGTCCATAGAACATGATCAAACTTTATTCCATGTCATTTATATGAGATTACTCTTTCTTTACGTACAAGTTTATCCAGATCATCTGCTGCAAAATCTTCAGGTTACATAATATAAACTTATTCGAAGTATCCAATTAAGAAGAAGTTTTAATATATGCACGATAAAACTTCTTATTATAATGAGCTATTAACACCTTAATCATTCAAAAAAAAAAACTTTACGAGAGACTGAATAAAAATTACTTTAAATCTAATCATTCTTTATGAGCGAAAAATTTCACTACCAATCGGTCTTTAAACTTCTTAAACAAAGCACTGATTAAAAAGTTATCAGATACTTCTTACCCCAAAAAAAAAAAGTTATCAGATGCTTCCTTACAAAAAAAAAAGTTATCAGATACAATAACTTAAAAACTTTCATTTTGAGTCCTTTTAAGTATTGTACACCCAATTGCAGTAGATATACTTGTGATTTTGAGGCATGCTAATAAACTTTCAAACACCGTATGTTTCATAGTCTGTATTTCATTTACTATGCACCCAACCATAGTTCTAATTATGAACAAGAAATAACAACTGTATAAATTACTAGATCAATTACACAGTCGATTTTGCAGTCATGCCATTATGGATAGACTATTTAGTGTGATGGTACAACAGATCATCTCTGCCTAATAAATCTATTAGGGGGAGTTGCTTTAACATTTATTTTGCGCTTGTGGGATATGATAAACTTCATCAGGAATTATCTTAATAACAAGAGCCTGAACTCCAACAGAATCAAACCGTAACTTATAATCCTCCATGATCATCTGTATAGACAGAAAAAACGACACAATGGTCCATACCACACCAGTACCTTTAATAGTTTGTGAGCAACTACCCTTATTCTGTTATATCAAGCTCCGGCAATTTGGCTATCTGTAATTCCACAATTCTTGTTTCTCTTTTGGGATGATAAATCAATACCCATTTAGATGAACTGAGTAAGGTACGAAATAAAACTAAGTGGTTCTGGAATCCAACTTATCCAATGTTGGATAATGTAACTTCATTTCTGCATGAACACCTCAAACCTTAATATGGTTCAAACTAGATTAATATCCAATATATGTCTCAAAAGAATCAATAAAATAGTTTTGGTAGAAACATAATGAGTTATTTTTTAAAGTTTTACCCCACAAATATCATATAAATTGGTTTTACAAATTATAATATTCATCATATCCATATGGTGTGATTTTGTCTTTCGGCCACACTTTCTATTCAAGAACAACAAGAATAGCAAACTAAGTCACTATCCCAATATCTTATTAAGTATTCGGTAAAATAGCTCTTTAAGCTATCAAGTATTGCCATGTCAACCATGATACTCATCACCTTGATCAAATCTGACTTTTTTTTTTAAGTTTATTGACTATAGTCATTAAAAAGTTGAACTTATCACAAAAATTAAACCTTTCTTGAATCAAGTACAAACACATATAGAGAAAAATCATCATTTAAATGTGATAAAAAAAACTATACACAATATTGCCATATAGGATCCAATTATACCAATATAAATGACCTTTAATAGGTCATAATTATCGACTATAGTTTCATCATCTATCTTAGCTATCTTACATCTGCTTCAATCATGCATGTGTCTAAGTAACTTTTAAGAGTAAGAAGAACACTTGCTTTTATCAGTATTTCTACTCTTTCTTTACTAATGTGACTAATAAATTTATTCCATAATGCGCATAATTGTTCCTTAAGCAGAGATCTTTTGCAAATAACGTTTCAGCTGTATACAATCCATTGGACATAGAGTAGTACCCAACTTTATTTTAATTAAAAGAAATAATAATTATTTTATTTAAAATCTCAAAAGAGTAATTATACATGTCCAAACTTGATACAGAAAATAAATTCCGTCTTTAAAAAGAGTACATAAAATATGTTTCTTAATGTCACATTAAAATCAAAATCCGGAATGACATTCTCATCAATTCAACATTAGTTTTATAGTTGTTTCTATAGTGAGTTTGATTCATTCTGATTTGGTATCTTTCAGTTTATGAATTCATTAATGGTAAACGCAACATAATATGTTGTACCGCTATCTAGTCATCACAAATCAGATGAGACTTTAGATAAAATAAATTTACAAACCAACACCAAAGAGTCATTATTTTATACTCATATTTTGATAACCAAGTTTTTGTATCAACTGTAGTATTTCTTTATATAACCGTTCTTCTTATAAAAAAAGTAGTGGTTACCATCCTTCTCAAATAATACTTTCAATAGACTCAAGCGGTCAGCATGACCGATGATTTATTGTTTCTTTATGAGTATGATTTCAGAATCGCTCAATATGCAATTCCACCAACTTTAAGACGTAATCTTTAATCTCAATAGAACCATTACACCTGATGTTGAGGAGTCCTTACAGATATGTACCACTCTTTAGTAATATATGAGATACAATTTCAAAGCCTCCAAGGCTTCATTCATTTATTTAACATCGTAGTTAATTGGCAAAACACTTTTCAAGTGTTATTTAATAGATCGCTTTATATCAAATAAGTAAATCCAATCGTTCTTTACCCAATAAGCACATAATACTTTTGAAAGTTATCACTAATGAAACTGAGAACTACGGGGTCTTTCTTGACAAAAGCAATACAAATATTTGCTAATCCTTTGTAAATAGAAAATCATCATTCAATTCTAAAAAATTGAACCCGTATGAATCGCAATTCTCAATGTTAACAGAGTTACCGTTCACAAAAACAATGATTGAAAAAATATCAATATTTTTAATTAGCATAATGTGAAACTTCACTCGAGAGATACATACATTATCATATAATCACCTTTGGACAGAAAACATGACATGCAGTTGTATGTTCCCTATATTACAGAGACCAAGATAATTTATTTCAATCTTCGTTAATCACCACTTTTGGGTGTATAACATCACTTAGACCAATCAATACTCAACCATATGTTGTACATGTAACTCTCTTGCAAGAATACGACATTACCTCCTTTGGGAATATAGCTACGCATTAAAACATGAGACATCTTAATATTATTTAACATGTTCGTTATTAAACTCAACCAAGCGTGCCGCTTTGGCGATCACAACTCAACTCAATTTACTTAAAATTGGGATATAACTTTATATTTCGCATTTACCGTATGCATGTAATTTTAGAAATTAGGGGCAATCATCCTCAAAATTACACGCTTTGCTAATTTTTATCGATACACACAACAATACATGTCAAATCATAAACATGTAATCGATAAATCATGCTCCACATAATTGCACGTGATACTTTCATGTAAGTTTGTACCTGTATTTCACAAACCCATATAGAAATACAAGAAAATACTTCAAAAATACCCCAAAAATACACACATATTTGGCTTTTCATACGTATTTCCCATCCATAAAAATATCAAACATGTAAAATAAAAATATTACATTGTAGAGCATGAGATACGAGCATATCGATACCTGAAATACCTCGAACGCATCATATGCGCATCTTTCACTTTCTGCACATGTGCCCCACTCACTGACACGTGCATTGCACGTGTTCGGTCTCAGCCGGTGCTAAGAATCGGTTCGACTGGTTTATCCAATCTAACCGTTACCCCCTTAACCGACCAACAAACTAGGTCATGCGATCCGGCAGGAACAGTCAACGATCGAATGACCCGAGTCAATAGTCAACAGGTCAAGTGGCGTTCGCAAGTCGGATCGGGTCACCAAATCGAATCGAGTCACCTGGGCTTAAGTGACGTCACGTGACGTCAACCTGCACATGCTGAGCATGCGCGGGCCTAGGTCTAGCATGCATGGGGATGACTGGTGATGTGGTCGCGGTAAACTTTTTCCCACCGAAAGTTCATAGCATAATAGATATCGATAAATTTTTTTTTAATTGGAGTCTTTCATGCGTAAGTACAGGAAGCCCCATGTACTAATTGGATTTGGTCAACGAAACTAAAACCACAATCCAACACGCAACGGATTTTTTTTTTCTTTACAAATTAGCACATTATATCATGCGTCCCTTTATTTTTTTTCTTTTGTGATGGATAAATTATTTCTCTTGTTGCGTATAATAGATAATTCATGAATTCAAATATTTCAAAGATAAACACCCAGATTTGAGCGAGTTCTAACTTGTAAACGAAAATCTTCAGCAAATCAAAATCTTTCACAGGGTCGACTCATATGAAAATTAGTCAAAACGTGATTCGAAATCTAATACGCGCAAGCTCTGATACCACATGTAAGATGCGTATTTCATCCACATGCAGCGACCCAAGATACACACGTACAGATACACGAATCATTAATCCATAGAGTTAAAAAATTGACGCACATTGTTTCAGATTCATCGTTCTTGATGAGGAATTGCGAGAATCTGATGTTCAAGAGCTTCTCCTATATGAATCCTCTTTTATCACCAGTATCGCACTCAATTGACGTTGAGTATCTGATGCACATTGTTTTCTCATGTATCGCACTCAGTTGACTTGTTGCGGTAGGAATAATTTAATCAATTTTGAATAGGTGATCATCATAATTCAAAGTCGCTATCGACAATCGAAGAAGAGTCTCTTGGCCTGTTAGGGCCGGTCAGTCCAAACTCCAAAGGACGAAAAAGAAAGAGTTTGAATAAGCAATTCCGGGTGACTCCAAAACAAAACAAAACAAAACAAGAAAGTCAATTCCGTTTCCCCCCACTTTCCTTACACTTGTTCAACCTTGCCCCATTATGCACGACCAACTTTAAAAAAATAATTTTAAAATGTTATTGCCATCGCCTAAATTTGGTGGACATATCACACGACACAAAACTCTCTCTCTCCATTTAGAAATAGTAAGATCATAATTTCATCCGGAATGTTATGTCCCGCTTTTTGCCTTCAAAAACATTTTAACTCTTGGGAAAGGGGTCCATAATTTGTGGAGACGCACACTCTCGTTTTCATAGGACGATCGCTATCGAACACAATTCATTCACACGGCATGACCACGAGCATAAGCAAATTAAGTATGAAACATCGTGACATGAAAAAGTGAAAAGCACAATACCTAATATGTGCAACGTAAGTCAATCATTCGATTTGTCAAATAGAAGCAACAATATCCAAATATTATTACGATTGGATGGAGAGACTCAACTATGATTACGACACGTGGACAGGAAGAATAGTCGCACTAGATCACACCGATATCAAATCCTTAAACAGTTTTTGAAGCTGCTGTCGCTCGTACGGCGAACGAATCGAGTATGAATTTTCGCTTTGCTTACTCGGATTCGACGCATCCAATCAAAAGGAGAGGAAAAAAAAAGAAAAGAAAAAGAAAAGATAAAGTAAAGAAAAACGAAAGAGTTTCGCTCATGGTGGTTTAGGTCTATCTGATTCCGCAATCGGACAACGACATTTTTTAGGTACACACAGAGGTAAGCGACAAATGCAAACAGTTCAATCGATCCGCACGAACGCAAATCGGGGCAAGCACTACTTTCCTTTCGAGAGGAAAAAGAGGCCCGACGCCACGACGAGAGACGGGCGAAGTGGTTTGCTGTTTCTTTTAAGTGGTAGCGGTCCTGGTGATTGCTTCACATGGGGCGAATCGGCAAAGTCAATCAGATAAATTTGACCGTTTATGCGCGCGCTGGATTGTAGAATCATAACGCGTTTGATGACTATCCAAAATTTATGTTCATGGAATAGAAACGTGTTTGATGACTGCAAAAATTTCCGTTTCAAAAACCGATTCTCTTCTTAATTTTTTTTCATTTAATTCAAATAACTATATAATTACTTTGTAAAATTTCATCCTAAAATTGAAGGCTAATTTTCAATGCATAGTGAAAACTTTTAAATACATTATTTTTTTTAGCATTTCGTGAATGAAACATAAATTTTAATACATGATGTTTGAAGTTTGATTGAAGCATGGGATAATACACATATTAAGAACTATTTTTTTTAATGTTGTTTTGTCCAAAATACATACAAACATAGCAACCGAATAACCAAATTATACATTGATAAAAATTATCAAATTATCCTCCTTGATACAAAATACAATTTCTTCACTATTATTTTGCAACTTCTGTCATAAATTCAAGTAAGTGTTTGGCTCTAGCTCCACATGAAGATGGTCACATTTTGTCATGCACGACTGCGAGAATATATATGTTATCTTCTGCGATATATATATATATATATATATATATATATATATTTCCTTTCTTTCTTTTTTCCCTTTCCTCTTCTTCTGGCCAGACCGGCCGGTCAAAATTGATCAGATGGATTGAGTTAACACAATCCTAAAAAGTTTAGGATTAAATCTACAAGAAAAATAATTTAGAACTAAATCGACACATATGCAATTGATACACTGAGCTTAATATGGAGCTTCATGTAGCATGAAACGTTCCTTCTTCGACTCGGGCTCATCATCCGCGATCATTAGGGTTAACTCAGGAGAAAATTAATCCTCGTGACAGTCCCCGAATTAGATGGGAGAGGTCAACACACTAGGGTAGGCTCGTAGTGCACCAAAACAAAGAAAGAAACGACGCCCGCAGATAGTGCGAGGCGAAAACGATCGCGTTCCACGAGCACGGAACGGAGAATGATATTACCTCGGATTACGATGACCTCTCCCTCTCGGTGGAAGTTTCGTGATCCGTCGCTTTCCCAATCCATTGCCTGACCTAATTCACCCACCATCCCATGCGACTACGACCTTTACTCTGTCCCACTTGGATTTTATCTTTTCTGCCCAGTTTAGAACCAGCTTGTCCTCAGAGAAAACTCCAAATAAATGGATGAAGTGTATTTTTTTTTATAAGGTTTAATATCATAAAAACCACCAACTGAGACATCTATAATAAATTTATCATAATTTATTTTTTTAACCGTGAAAAAATCATAAACCGATACAACGTTGATTAATTTACCATCTATTAGTTTTCTTTAAATTTTAGCGTTAAATTGAAATTGCTGAGTTGGATGACACGTGACAATTATCGAGTGTACACGTTATCCTATGTTTGCTACAGTCGTAACAATTTGAAATTTTTCGTGATATTAACTCAATTTAACGGAAACTAACAAATGATACATTTGTTATATGTGTATCAGTTTGAAATTTTTTATGGTAGAAAAATTAGTTTGGAGCAAATTCATCGAAGTAGTACCATTTTAAAATTTTTTATGATAAAAAAATAGTTTGTAATAAGTTTATTACAAGTGTACAAGTTTGAAGTTTTTGGTGGACAAAAAATAGTTTGAGACAAATTTATGACAGATGTACCAGTTTGAGATTTTTCGTGTTATTAACCCCTTTTTAAATAATGACTTAGAATGGATATTGTTTCAAAAAAGAGCATAAATGGCTCTCGTTGTTTTAAAGAATGGCATGATCAATGACATTTTCATCGTTCTTTTTTTCCTTTTTTCACATTTCTTTTTCTTTTTTTTTTTTGCCTTCCTTTCTCAATGGTGGCCAGCCATTGGCGATGCCACCCTCAAGGCCGGAGACGGCTTGCCTGGACTCTCCGGCCTCGAAGGTGGCCTTGCCAACGTGAGGCGACCCTTGCTAATGGTCGATCATTACTTGAGATCGGCCACCTGTGAGAAGTAAGGGAATTTTTTAAAAAAAATGGCTAAAATGCCCTTGATTAGGCTTTTATTTGAAATAATAAGGACTATTTTCAATTAAAAAAAATAACGAGGGCTCTTGAGGTCCTTATTTGATAAAATTAAGATACTTCACGTCTTTATTGGAAAATTTTCCTCTAAGTATTATAAAAATAATTATTATTATTGCTATTATCATTATGGAAACTTGTCCCCATATTCCTTTATCTAGGTTTATATCTCGTATTTTCACGAGCGCATGTAAAAGTGCAAAGAGATGTATCGAGTTCGAGATCTAACACAAAATGTTTCTAACGGTGAAAACTTTTCCTCCTCTTTATTGCAAAATTTGGTCAATGCCAAAGATGCGAGTATTTGCTCATTTGCTTATTTCGATACATATTTTTTAATGTCAAACTTTTAACGAAACCGTCCGATCGCATCGGTGTCCTTGCTGATCAAAGTTATTGTATTTCTATTAACTAATGGACACATGCGTGTTCGCTCATTTTACAACAATGAATATCTTTCACCGAAATTCATTTTTTGATTTTTATTAAGAAGGTTTTGTGGCGATTCCGGACAAGAAATATCCAAACGATCATAAAAATCAATTTGGAATTGTATAAACATAAACCGAACCGGAGTTTGACTTGATGGAAAAGTTTAGGAAGTATGATGGAAAAAAATTTTGACGGAGTTTGACTCGACGACGAAGCACCAAGGATAAAGATTCATATCAGAGTTTGACTTGATGACGAAAAATCTAAAAATTGAGAGTACATCTAAGGAAATTTAAAATATAATGAACATAAAGATAAATGAAAGATAAACCGGAAAAGAACGTGAGTTTTGTCGTTGACTGAAGGGAGCTTTACATAAAAAAACACACTTGGGGTATTTATAATCACTCCAGGCGGTTACAACTGTAAAATTTAAATAAAAATAACTTCATAATAGCATTTATTGTCGTTCATACCCCCTATTTTCTAGGCACTATCCACATTCAAGTAATCACTCTTATTTGTAAGCAGTTTTGTTGCTGCTTATCAACTATCGGTAAGTTGCTGACATCAATGCTATTGGTAAGTTACCGACGCAACATCAATGCTCACCAATGCCTATTTTCGTGATTTTCATCCATATGTCAATTTTGAGTGTCAAAGCGGCCATATTTGAATTAGCCAATGCGAGAATCGTCGCTATTGTGCTGTCCTATTAACGACCCCGAGGAATTGAACACGAATTGAATCTTCTCGGCACCACGAAAAAATTCGCATCATCTTTCGTTCGGCATTCAAAATCGCACTTCTATTTCTTAACGTGTCGAAACATTTCCATTTTCAACGCACGCACGAGTATTGACCGCATCGCATTTTGACTCGTGGTGGTCGTTTTGACCGGATGGATGTACGATGCAAGTAAGAGCAAGGGAGTTCCGACAAAAAAAAAAAAAAAAAAAACAGTAAGAGCAAGGGAGTAACTAGGGTTTCTGTTATTTAGGGAGAGTGGCATTCCAAGATTGTGCCTCCACCGGTCCCACCCCACGGGGAACTTTCCTAGGAAAAAGCTAGAGATTCGTCTACGTTATCCGGTAATATGCGCATTCTGTCTTCGGATTTAAATAAACTCTTGAAGAATCGCTACAAAAAAAACAAAAAAATCAAAAAAAGAAGAAGAAGGGAAATAAGTTTCAATTCTACGTAGTGCAGATGTTTGAAAGGTCCGTTCAAAAAATATCTCGAAATTAGAGGTTATCTTGCGTCCGTGTAAGAAAACTGAGGACATGACACGAGATACGATAATTTATTAAATTTAAGACGGTTTAATCATAGAATTGGCTTATTAGACGCCATGTCGAGCTGCTTTCGGTATTTGAATATAGCTTGCTCGAGTGAAAATTCGTTATTCGCAATTCGACACGTAATTCTATGATAAAATTTGTGGAGCTAACATTGATCTAGAAAGACATGACACGAGCTAAAGCCTTCCCCAGAAAAGCGAACACGTTCGGTGGAATCTCGGAACGCATTCGTCGACCAGGGTCGTGGGAATTCGGGCTCTGTTTTTTTGTCAATTTTTTTGTCACATCACCATTGACGACTAACTTGGACTTTCCTTCCACTGCTCGTGTTTGCGACCCAATTCGAAATGCTGAATGTATCTTTCTTTAGCTTCCATGGATGACGGAAGCTGTGACGTTGGCTTTGATGTTGGCGGGAAATAATTATCAAAAAGGAGTTCTGAATATATTATAATTATATCAATTCAATTATAATTTTTTTTTTGTCAATTAAGTCATAATTTTGTTATACTTATATTTCAATTCAGTCTATCCGACTAAATTTGATCGTTTTGCGCTAACACGGTAATTTTTAATATTTTTTTCAAAATTTTCATGTAAATTTTCCCTGTTTTTTTTATTCCTCTTCTTTATCCGGCCAATTGCCTGATGATTGGCCAAAGTCGAGGGCTCTCCAATGGCCAAGAACGGTTGCCATCACCTCTGGTGGCGATCGGCTAAAGGAAAAAGGAGAAGAAAGAAAAAAAAAAAAAGAAAATAGTGACAAAAGTAAACAAGAATTTTGATTGTTTGCCACGCCAGCATTGGCAACGCTGAATTAGCAACGCTGAATTGGCACAAATGTAAATGATTTGTGACTGAATTTGCATAGCCACAACAGGTTTGTGGCTTTTTTGGGCGACTTTTCCAAAGTTGGCAATAGGACTTTTACATTGGGTTCGTCTAGTTGAGAAAAGTCGCTGGTCTAATGTTCCGAGCGTCAAGTGTGATGTTTAGGGCCTTCTAAGCTTCGACTTAACACACAAGCACGTTAATCGGTGGGATCTACAAGCGGGCCTATCGACAAAATCTGGCTATAGGCGCAACCAAAAGTCTTTGGGAACATGTTTTGAATGCGAAATTGACGAATTGGTAACGATAGGTTTACATAAGCGGAGGTGGTGATTGGAATGACGGGCTCCATATCGATGGAGCAGTTTATGGATTCATTGAGCGCTTCTTCTTTTTTTTCCTTCTCCTCTTTTAATAATTCAAAATTTTGTGCATTATAAGATGAAACTACAGAGAACCATTTCAGCTGACGAAACGGGCCAACAAGCTTAATAAGTTTATTGATTTATCGCGTTTCTATGCTTCACGTAGGTCCAAATTTTTCATTATTAGATCAATGTTGGAGCCATTGACTTCGAAAGATCCGATCTTGCCATCTCGGGAAGCTCTAGCAGCGATTTTAAAATATGGGCGTGTTCTTCCTCCAAACCCAACGACCGCATCTCTATGATTGGTGATTTGCGGATATAAACGTTACCCACTTTGAGTTATGGTTAAATTCGTGCGCGAGCAATGTCTTTAAAATTGAAAAGCTACGAACGAGAGCTGTGGAGGGTGGGCGGGATGTTAGGATTCGGCGCACAAATTACAAACGAAGTAAAAACGCAAAAGCGAGAAAAGGAAATCGGCACGTAATATTAGGGTTACGTCGCAGAAGAGGATCCTAACATAGTTAGCACATCGCACCTCTTTGTTGCGTCCATTAAGTACAAGAGGAAAAGATTGTATATTGCAGCAGCTATCCATGAGCCTAAACTTAAACTATCGATACAAAAAACACAGACTCAAGTATAAAAAGTGCTCTGGCGACTCGTGGCCGTTGCCCTCATGACCCCTGCTCGCTTATTGGGGAGTGGGATCCTGTGCTTTTCTATCGATTGGGAGTATGAACCACATCAGAACAGAGGGACCGCACCTTAACAGAGAGAGTATTGCCATTTTGAAATTTTACGTGTCATTAGAAATACCATGGATCACCGTTTATTCAAGCAGCGAGTATGTTTACGTACCGCATATGTCTAAAACCTTTATTACGAAAAAAATATTTTGATAATTGATAATCGAAAGAAATCAATGACGAGAATCACAAAACATAACCAAAAAGAAAAATAGAGAAGAGGGAGATTGGATAATTCAAGATTTTGAGTTTTTTTTTATTAGATAAGTTATCTGAAGCATATCGGAGATGGATAATATTATCTACTCGCGCATTTTTAAGTCTTTTTTTTTTAATGTGGATGATTAATTATTCAACTTCTCCATCGAATTACAAATTGTTAATTGGTAGGCGAGCGGTGAGCCAGCTTCTTTTGAAGCGACCGGCTTCGAGACACCAATTCGCATTGCATATTGCATGACATCGTGATTTTTGTCGTGTTGCGTCTGATTAGGGATTTCTTAAGTAAATACGTGTTATGATCCGAATCGAAAATTTCGTATTTTCTTTGGATCAGTTCTCCTTTCAGATTCGGGCTACAAAAAAAATAAAATAAAAAAATAGACTCGCTCAAAGTCTAAATTCCTAAAATAATCACGAAAATATAACATATTCGGAAAAATTTCAAAATTACAATCAAGTTCTAAAGATATAAAATTGGTGCAATTGAGTTCTATCTTTGTTCAACTTAACTCATGTACAAAGTCGACATGGACTTTTTTTTATTATTTTCTCTCTCAGATGTGACGCTGACGTGGCTCAAAAAGTTGAAGGAATAAGGAGAAAACGACGACGTTTTGTCTAAAATTGATTTTGTAAAAATCTAAACATTGTTTAAATTAGGCTTTAAAGTAAACTGAATTTAAAAAGAAAAAAGTTTTTAAAAAGGAGGTCGTCCTCGCCGCTGCAGCCCATCATCGACAGAAAGGGCCAGCGATAGTGCGGCGATCCTGGGCGACCGCAGGGGAGGGCTTGCCTGCCCGCGCACAAAACATGATATACGGGTGACCATATACGGGCCAAAACATGCATCACTAGTTAAGGCCGGACATGTTTGGTTTGTTTTTCCTAGCTGCCCAAACCTTCTCTGGACTCGGGCCCCGTATCAATGAAATGGGTCGAACGCGCTTCTCCTCGCTGGCTTTTTTCGCTCCACTTCAGATTGTGCTTCCATTGACGAGTGCTACTCACCAGTCACCAATTCCCAGTACCGTAGACACTTGTTGAGGCAGAATTGGGGAAATCAGTCAGCTCTGATTAGGGTTTCCGTATCCAATTCCCATCCCTGCGTTGCTCCACTGATCCGTCTATCAAGGTCGAGAATGCGTTATGTCTCTCTGTAGATAGACGATATGGTGTGCTGGTGTCGACTCAGCCAGTCGAAGCTCCGTCACGTGTCGAGCTACATCAAGTCATGGTACGGTCAGTCCTTTTATGCTTCGGCGCATGACTGCGCTACTTCATGTGCGTCCATGGGCGCGAAACCGGAACCTTTCGCCGATATCTGGCGGCGACCCACTGATTTCTGCAGCAACGTGAGGTTCTTTGCCGCACCGGTTCAGGTAATAGAAGGAACTGCGTAATCCAGGTTAACATCTTGGACTACACTTGGGATTGTTTTGTTGTTTCGTGTGATTCGAATGCTGCCAGATTCATTTTATGAATCGGAAGGGATTAATTTTCCTGGCTGCGATCCTTTTACTCCATATGGAGTGAGGCACTTTTGCCTAGCTGTTAATATTAGTTTGCTTTGTTGGAACTATATTACCGTGTTATAGAGGTTTTGCCTTTGTTGTAGTAGCAATGCAGACATTTTTCATTTTTTGTTTCTGGAGTACTTGCGAATTGACTGCCCGTGCTTGTTGGAGAAAATGGCAGGCTAAGCCGAAAGAGGAAGCTAAGGGCTCCAATGCGCCGTGCCTGAATGAGAAAATTGAAGCGAAAATAGTCCGGGTCGTGACAGATGAAGGTACATCTCTAAAGGATCAAAGCCACAGTATTGCTTCTTGGTAGTTATATGGAGGAGGAATATTTTGCTGGTTTATTTGGAGCATGCCATCTGCATAGGTTGCTTTCTCTGCAAAATTTTGTGTGGAAGGTTTGTGTTAACGGATATTGGCTCTGGAGTGCTCGGAGTGGATGAATTAGGGTATATCCACGTCTGTTGACACTGGAATGTACTCATGAAAGGCCTAAAATGGGTTTGGAATAATGAAAAAAATGTCCATTCGTATGGGCAAGTAAATAGAAGTGACCCTTGTCCTCCCAGCTTATGTTTCTCATTTTGCTTGCATATTTTTGTACTGTCCTGAGCTTTTGATCTCCATGTCCACTTTAGCAGCAGCAGGGAATTAAAACCCTGGAAACCAAACGAGAAATTTACGCCTCATGAATGCCTCTTGATCTAGGTTTTGACTTAGATGGTTAATATGATAAAAGTATTACTGTTTGTGCTGGCATTGCAAATCTTTGCATATGATTTTATAGCTGGGTATCTATCTATTCTGTCGGGTGTTATAACAATGTGATTGTATGTTTTAAGATAGCGGTAATTCAAAGCTTTCGTATGACCATTCTACATGTGCAGGGCATTTTGTAGTCTCAATCCATGAAGCACTTGAACGAGCAAGAAAGCTCAATCTTGATTTAGTTGAGGTAATGTGCCGCATTGTACTTTACCCGAATGAAGTTTCAAATGTGGTAGGAAGTACTAAGAGCTGGTGCAGTCGACAGCATAGATATTCCTATGATTGTTTAGTAACTTCATTTGGTATGGTTTGTAATGACCATCAACGGGTCAAAACAGATGTCCAAAAATGGCTTTCTATATGTGACAATCGTACTATCAGTCTTTAGCGATCGACAGTGAGTCACTTATCACAGCTTACTCCATAACCTTCTTGCCTGGCTAGACACTGTCTATTGTACATGGACTCAGTTGTCTTTATGTCAAGGGGATGGATATTGGTTATCCTTGTCTAGATTTATTTGTCTTAGTACCTGCTCAACATTTTATATTGGTAGCCAGCGCAGCCTAATATTGGGAGTTAAAGAAAGGCAATTTACATAGACTATTGTTATTTGCCTGGTCATTCAAGTCTTCTGGAAGCATGTAGGCTTGGTTGAGCAAGCAAATGGGTGGACATATTTTCCATTTTTGGGTACAAGAAAGACAAAGCGAGGTTCTAAATCCATGCAACATGCAGGTTCAGAAAAATGCTAATCCACCTGTGTGTAAGATTATGGACTTCCATAGGGAGAAGTACATACAGCAGCTGAGGGACAAGGGCCGTGCTAAAAGTCAGGTAATTTTTTCCTAAGAATTCTAAACCTTCTCTCTCCCAAGTCAGTTTTCTCTGGACATACTACTTAGTTTTTAAATTGTGTTTATGCAGTCAGCGACGACTCTACGAAAAGGAGATTGCAAAGAATTTCGTTTTAAAGGAAAGACAGTGAGTCACTTTTGCTCTTTTACCCCTACCGACATATGATGGCCTTCTCTTTCCCCCCCCCCCCCCCCCCCCCCCCCCCCCCCCGTTTTTTTTTCTAGTTGGACTTCCCACATATCATGGTAGCAGTTTTACACACACAAGTGCATACACGAGCGTGCGCGCGCACTCCTCCCTGTTTAACTCTTTGACTCTTCGCTGACTATCCCATGTTATATGCATTTGCATGCATATGGGGACAGTTCGTGAATCATGAAGGAAAATTGATCTTGTGTTTCTCCTTTTTGCTTTCAGGAACAGAAGGACCTACAGACGAAAGCAGACATGGTTAAAAGGTTGATGGAACGTGGCTACCGCGTGAGGGTATTGTTAGTGTGCCCTTATATATACTCATGCCGCAATTTCTAGTTTACAGTGCGTGATGATTGTGGGCTCATTTTTACTTTCTTTTCTTCAATGTTTGAGATGGTTTTTGTGTCGTTTTTCATGTTGGGTGTTGGATAAATTGATTAAATTTGGAATGATGGTTAGTGTTGAGTAATGCAGTAATTTTACGTCATTCTGCTCTCCATTGTATGAGGCTGGATGAGTTTTTTCCTGGTTAAAGCATACTAACTTGTTACTTGCATAATTATGTATACTTTGTTTCTGGGATCATGCTAAGGGAGTTTTGGGGATTGCGAGGGTTGCATGAGATGCGTATGCTTGTGTTTCTTCGTCAATTTGGAATAGTGTCCTGATGTTAATGTGAATTCTGCTTCTGTACGGGGAGCTGGACTTGTCTTGAAGCTTAGGAAGGCTTGTTTTTGCTACGAGGAGCTATGAACTGTGTTGGGTATTATTTGGAGAAGAAGTTCAGTGTTCTTCTCCTGCTAAGATTCCAACAATATGTGCTGATTGTTTATCCTTGTTAGAGACATTTTAGGGAAATAGCGCCAAGTCCCAATCTCGTATCTTAATGACAAATCTTAAATTAGGCAATATATTGTTACAAGGACAAAGGATTCCATCAATATGTGCTGATTGTTTATCCTTATTATAGACATGTTAAGGGAGTAGCAGCAAGTCCCAATCTCGCTTCTTAACGACAAATCTTAATTGGGCAATATATTGTTATAAGGACACATACATGGAAGCATTCTCTTATCATTTTGTGCAGGTCAGTTTGTATGCATGTGGTGTGTGTACTAGTAGCACTAGCCACGAAAAGGTTCCTACTTTGGTAAACCTTGCATAAAGTCTTGCTTCATTCCCATAGTCACTGGATATGGGCTCTTGAAATGTACAGACAAGGCTACATGGGATCTTCCCTCCGTCTTTGTTAAGATGCTCTCTCACCTATGGCTCTTACAGTGTAGGGTAGTGGGTACTGAAGATCAGGACTTGGGAGGATTATTAACTCGACTTTCTGCATTGGTTAGCCATACAATTTTTAAAGATTCTGATTCTTATTAGTTTTCAGTTGTCCTGCTCGTTCTTTTTAAACTTGCTATCTGGTTGAAGTTTTTTGTACTATCTCTGCAGATTGAAGATGTAGCGGTTGTAGAAAGTGGACCAAGGGTGGAAAAAGAGCAGGCTTATGTCATTGTCAGGCATGCAAAGTTCGGTCTGCCTAAGAAAGGTAAGAAGCTATCTGGAGATATGAAACAAGACACGGCAGCTCAACCCGGTGGAGACTTTGAAGATGAGGACCTTGGCGAAAAAGGCTTGGAATCTGAGATGGGTGAAGATTTTGAAGATGAGGACCTTCGCGAAGAATGCTTGGAATCTGAGAAAGAGATACTTTCTGACATTAGAAACGCTGCAGGCAGATATGCTGGCTGGTCAACTGGTGGGGCGAACTATAGGCCTGAAAGAGCTCCCTCTTCATCTAACCCTAATTATACCGTGAATGTAGGAGAGCCTTCCACAGAAACTGAGAACAGGTATGCAAGGGGAGGAGCAAATAATAGGTTTGCACAATCTAGGAGCCAAGGGGCGCGAGACTCTCACGGGTTACAGCCTGAGGTTCCAAGAAAGCAAGGGGTCCCCAATCAAAGAAGGCAAGAGGTTCCATATCAGAGGAGGCAAACTACTCCAGATACACATACCTCACATTTAACAGGAGAGTCTAAGAAAGCCGAGACTCCTCCCGGCCCCTCACGCTTGAGTTTTGGGTTATTTAGTTCCCAGCAATCACGGTGAGGCACCAAAGGCTTGAGAGAAGTAACAACGGATAAGCTTCTAAATTACAGGGCGATCTTCTTGCTCGAGAGACATAGCTGGGGCTAGCAAAGACATTTGTGAGGCGATAGCTGCTTGTGAGTTAATTAACCTATTCAATATGCTGAGCGCTCGCATGTTGAGACTCCTTCCAAACTGCTGAGAAGACATTATGGTGTTAAGATTTAGACAGTATTGTTTAATTCTTAGGCTGATTATTCTTATCACCCCGCATTGCATGCCTTCATCCTGCATGGGAATTTTGGGGACGACCTACTCTGCAAGGCTCGCTCCCACTTCTATTCTTTTCCTCTGAGGACCGCTTGGATATGATGTTTTGTTACTCTGTTTCTTGGACTGGTGTTGCATTGACCGGAGAGGATGATTCCATTGAAATAATAATCTTGTCCGATGTCAGCTTTGGTGGCAACGGCTTTTGAACGATCTTGTCTGTTTTTCATATCAATTTTCTACATTGTTTGCAGATATATAATGGAAGTTAGAAATCAATATTAAAAATCTTAAATCTTTCTTATCATTTAACTATACGCATGTAAATCAAATATGAGCATCCTATTAAGGAAAGAAAAGGCAGAATTGAGAAACGTGCTGGGACAATCCTCTGAAAATCATCTGAATTAGTCCGAATTGTAGCGTTATTAGTATGCGTTAAGTGGCCGAATTCCCTAAAGAGCTCTCAACTTGGTTGAGTTTCAATTTTTTCCCGGACTTCTTTTTTCCTCTAAGAAAAAATCCTTAACTTTAAGTCTAGTTTCAAATCTGTTCCAAACGTTTTTTATTTTAAAAAATATCTCCGAACTTTAGATTCAGTCTCAAAACTATCCAAAGTTTTGTTTTGTCTTAAAAAATCACAAAATTCCAATCTATTTTCAAATCTACCCCTTGTCCAGTCTACTTGACGTGGCATTTCCACGCCAATAATAAATCTACATAAGCAAAGTAGTGATGCGATGGGTACGGATCAATGTGGCATTTTCACATGGATAAAAAATACACCCCAAAAAAAAATTATTGAAATTCTCCCAAATGAAATCGTTTTATGATATAAAAATTAGGGACGAGTAACAATAATTTTTTTGGACAAATGGCTAGTGTGGGCATATTTGATATTAGAGTAAAAATTGAGAGAGAGATACTTGGAGTACCATAACTTACGCACGATACTCACTTGAATGTCATAATTTTTTTTTGCTTACTTAAGTGCTACTTTAGGCAAAATGTCATATATGGATTTTCTATGTAATTTGTCATTCCGAAGTGGATATTAAAAGAATAATTGAAAGTCCAACGTGGAAATTTTTGTCCACTGTGTCTTCTTCTTAAACGCAAACGACGTGGTTTCTACCTTTAACAAAAAAGACGTGGTTTCTCTCCATCAAGTCAATTAGGGCTTCCGTTTAGTCGATTGGCTTTCGAGACAAAAAACACTTCGTCTCTAAATCGTAAACTAGGGCTTGCAACTCTCTCTCCCTCTCTCTAAGCGATCTCTGTTCTCATCTCGATCACGCTTTGTAATTTCAAATTAGCACTTCGATCTTCCTCAACATTTAGTCGCTGAAGCAAATCGAGTTCTCACTCGCAAATAAGGTTTGCGTGACGAATCTTGGTCAACAAAAGAAAAGGTTAACGATTTGACGTTTTGTGTCCGTTGAACAACAAAATGTGTGAATGCTCATTCAATTTGGTGTCATTGACAAAGGGTACAAGTGAGAGAAAAGACGATATCTTGGAAGGCAAATATTAAGGTTTGGTGCGACGGTGAAAATGTGAGTGATTTCCTTTACGAGCTGCTTAAGTATATTATAAGTGTCAAAATTTATGTACGACGCTTACTTTAGTATAAAAACTTCAAAAATAATCACTTAAGTGTCAACTTTTTTGAAAAACGATCAATTCAGTGTCAAAACTTTCAAAGCGATCACTTAAGTGCGAATTTTTGTTAAAAGTGATTGCTTAAGTGCTAAATTTTTTTAAATTCCCTCACTTCAGTACCAACTCCGGTATGCCATATCAGCTTAAATATGAATAAAAAAAATAGGCCACGTCAAATTTTCGGTGAGCCACATCAGTTCAAGTCGGAGTTGGCATTGAAGTGATCATTTTTTTAAAGTTTGTACTTACATGATTTTTTTTTTTAAAAGTTAGCACTTAAATGATCGTTTTGAAAATTTTGGCACTAAATTGAACGTCGTATATAAATGTTGGTACTTGTAGTGTAATTTAGCCTTTTAGGACCTGTAATACTTTGTCTGTGTCCCATGGCCGACACCCGAAATTATTGTTTAGTGAAAGTGGTGCAGTCATGGGGATTGATTGTTGAAGTTGTCACCCGTATGCGTTGTGGTCCTTATTATAGAAATAAATTTTTTTGTCACCGGTATACGGTGAACATGGGTGATAACACTATGCCCATCAATGTTTACTACGGTGGGAAGTTTGTTATTAGGATAGAGAACATGTTGGTGGAAATATCACCCTTGTTCTTATCAGTGCGAGTATGTTGTCATATAAAGACCTTTAGAAAGATATAGCAGAACAGCTGCGATGCAAAATAAGAAAACTACGTTATCAAGTGCAATGTGAAAACCTTAGGGATGGTTTGAGATAAATGCATGATGATAATGGTGTGAGAGATCTTATTTGCCATGTTCTTCATGGTCATGAGGTTTATGTGTACGTTGAATATCATGGTGATGAAGATGGTATTGAAACCCAAGGTAGTGATGAATCTGTTTTAGAAAAAAGATTCGACAGCAAATGACATTAAAGCTTTCCATACAGCTGATGTATTAGATCTATGTGAGCAACTTGAGAGAACTAGTGGCATATCTGATAGTGAGGACACGTTTCTTGAAGAATCGACTCGAATAAACCTAGGCTCTTAGGAAGTTGTACTGTCCAGCGACGAAGTTGAGGAAACATTAGTGCATATAGTTTGCCGAGGTGATTTTGATAATGAAGAAATTGCAAAAACAGGAAAAGAGGTTAGAGCATTTCAAAGGAGGGAAGCACCAATTGGGTTATTGGATGAGGGCATTTCTGTAAACCGAGACAATGGAGCTCCTATGAATGATGGCGATGATACATAATGTAAGGAAAGTAGTAATAATGACGGGGGTAGATCAGAGAATGATGACAATGAAGATGTTGCAGTTCAGCCGAGAGGGAAGAGTAAGCATCCTTTTTATGATTTAACTGGGACAAGTCTCGCGTGTTGATGATCGATGAGATTTGTTAATGCAAAATAATTCAGAGAAGCTGTTGTAATACTTACGCGAAAACTATTAGGATCTTGCAAATACGTTAATGCGAAAACTTAGAGAAAATAATGAAGAACAATAAAGTACACACGAGATATAACGTGGTTCGATCCGGATGTCGGCACCTGCATTTACGGGAAAAGCCGGCAAGAACAATTCAATATATAGGAGAATCGGATTTACAATGGCTCAATCCGCTCGTGTTTTTCGCACCTAAATTATATCCAAATCCAGCATTTATAAATAAACAATTCTCAATTGGATGTAATAGTAAAACTAAACTCACTCGGCAGAAAATCTGACTGCGCGCGAACTCCTTCGTGCACTCCAGAGGACGTCGCCGTGTGTTCGTCCTCTTCACGAAAGAATAGTGTGCGTGTGTGGCTCAGTCTTCACTTCTGCGCACAGCCTCTCTTTTCTCGTGCGGCTTGGTCTCGGTGCGGCTCAGCTTCTTTCTGTGCGGGTTCTCTGTTTTTTCATATCAACCCACACAAAAAAAGAAGAAGTAAACCTTGGGCTCATGAACAAATACATCATGTTATAAGTGTGCCTCCATGTTGAAGAAGTTGTCCACTGCAGCAAAACTTGATAGTTCAAATCTTGCAATTTTAACACATTGATCTATATCCGCACGATTCAAATACGAGACAAATTCAACCGAGGCCATCATTAAGTACTTCATCACTCGACATGATTTTTTTGTGTTGTGCAGCAATGTTGTTAGGTGTTTTGTGCTACATTTTAGTTGGTTATGTGTTGTGCAGGTGTCTTATTGCTGCATTTTTTGGCTGGTGTGTTTAGCAAACAAATTTTTTTGGTCTTAATTAAGAACGTCGTCCCGTTGTTGATATTAGATAACGTAGCTTTGCTAGTGCATTAATCATGTCGGTTTTTGATATATAACGCAATGGTATTTGGTATGAGCTCAGAACAAGTTTGATGGCATTTTAACCTAATATTTATATTGTTATTATAAGCTGTTAGATGACGACAATAACGAGACACGAGAATGTAAGTTAAATTATTACGGGATGTGTTCAAGAAAATGAACTTAAGATATCACTTTTAAAAAATTGAGGAATCTAAGTTGTAACTATTAAAGATTTAAGGAACGTAAGGTTCTATATGACAATGATTCTTGTTCTTTAATTATGTTTCTTGGAACAAGAAAGTATGAGAATTATGTTTGGTAATGTAAATAATTTTAATTATGGTTCTGTTCCCTAAAACAGTTTTGGAGCAAAAACAAAAATGAAAAAAAGTTGGTTTTAAAAGAAGAATCACTTTTGAGAATCATAAAACAGAATGATGTCCCACATTTCTCGCTTTTTCCTTTCAATTCTCTTATCACTTTTCCCTTCACCTAAAACAACACGAGATTTCATTTTTAAAGAAAAATATATAAGATAGTAAAAAGATAAATTTTTTTTTAAAAAATATTAGAATTTTTTTATAAGAAAATCAGAAAAATTTCAAAAAATTCCCAAAAAATAGAAAAGGCTTAGAGTGGGCTAGTTCAACCTCATTTTGATAATCTGTGATTAGATTCCTTAGATTTCATAGATTTTGTTCTTTTTTAGGAAAATAATAAACACATTTGTAATTAAATCTAAACCACATTTCTCTAAACTCTTAGGATTTCATTAGGATTCTGTGATGTGATTTATCAATGCCACGTTCCCTTAATTCTTGATTGCGCATTTGATTTCATTCGTTATAATTTGCCTAAGTTTAGGTACTCTAGACTTAGCATAATTTTAGAAAATTTAGAAAAAAATAAAGACAACCTGCGTGAACACTTAGCATTAACTCTCATCATAGTTTTAAAAATGAATTGAAAATTTGTATGAAACACGTTTAAAGAATACTCAAATTCGATGCCGAAAATGCGTATGTAAAAATACCAACCCTAGATTTGCTTGGTTGCATAAAATCGAACGGTTTCTCTTGATTGCTCGATAAGATTTTCGGTCTATCTTCCTCAAAGGCAAGTATATATAGACATGCCACTGATCACACTAAGATCCAATATGATGTTCCCTCATTGAGATTTGGTATAAGCCTGTGAGGGCTCGAGCTAGTTTGAAATCAAGTCCTCGAATCTCACACACACACACACATGAGATTTCTCTGGTAGTGTAGAATTGAATGGTTCCTCCTGACCACTTGATAAGATTTCCAGTCTACCTTCCTCAAAGGCTGGTGATGACTCCATTGGCATCTATACATAGACATGCAATCGATCACACTAAGATCAAATCCAATATTCCCTTGTTGCGATTTGGTATAAGTCTGTGAAGGCTCGAGCTAATTTGAAATTACACACTAACCCAACATGATTTCTCCTTTTTTAAGTTTGAAATGACTCATTATGACACTTCAATTAGGCGAACTATCACGAAAAAAAAAGCAATATGCAATATGTTATGTAAGAAAATGAATGTGAATTGATCCTCAATTAATTAGAAAAGTAGGATGAAATTTTATAAAGTAACTCTGTATTTATTTGACTTGAAAAACAAAATTGGGAGAGAAATTATTTTCAAGAATAAAAATTTTGTGCAGTTACAAAACATATTCTATTTATCTCAAACTCATTTCGGGAATAAAATAAAAAAAAGTCAATTCTAATCACATTTACTTTTTTGAATCAAAATAGTTGCCATGCATGCCCTAAATAATTGGTTAAAAAGAATTTGTAGTATTCGAATGATTATTCGTAGAGTTCTTGGAACTTGTCATGTCCTTTTCATCACCATACGCAGAATAGCCAAAACCAATGAAAAAATGCAAGATCATATGTGCTCTTGCTGCAGAAATTGCGGCAAAAATTGCGAATAATCTATCATTTATATGCACCAACAATCATACACAAATTGCATAAAAAAACACCAATTTTCACGAAATCGATCATATGTTTTTGAAACTTGTCTTGTCCCTCAAAACCAAACACAAAATAGCCAAAACAAATCAGAAAAAAGCAGAGTCATCTGTGTTGTTGCTATAGAAACCGCAGCACAAATTGCAAATCATCTATCATTTAGAAAAACCACCATCCACATTCAACCCATTCAAGTATTGCCATTCAGCTCACACAGACAGAATTGGAAAAAATGACAAAATTCTTGCATAAAAACTTTCCAACTATTAACATTCATCACTCCAAATAGAACAACACGTTTCATTTCTCTTCAACTATGGAAGACTCAATAGCTTCTTCTCTTTACTAGGGCTTAAACCAGAAGAAACCTAACAACGACAAGACAACAAGAAACACCCGACAAACATCTTTTTTGAATTTTCATCCTTGAAAATTCCTTCTTCCAATGATTCACCAAAGATTCCAAACCCTTGATTTCTGCCTGCAATGAGTTGATATCATCCAACTCACCTGTCAATACATGTACAGGTTCATCTCGTCCTTGAAGTACTCCAGGATCACCGCCGCTGCTTGGATCGAGAATGTTGCGTCAATCCGTCGAAAATATCCACAATTGAAGTCTTCTTTATACCTCACACATCCATGAAACCTGCTTATAAGATTATCTCTCGTCCAAGCTATTTTTGACATTTTGTTGGACCTCGCGGCCCACAATAGCAAAAATATGAAGGTTCATCTAGCCTTTGCTCATAGATCCGTAGTCGTTTCTCTTGATCAGCTCCCCATTGCGAATTTAATGAGATTATTTGACTAATTTGAAGAATTGGAAATCCTTGGTTTCGGTTTGATAGGGTTCTCGACGAAATTTGATTTTTCCTTTGCCCCAAATTGTTGAAGTAAGTGAAGGGAACTTCAATAGTTGGGTGATGTCGTTGAACATCTCATTTGTCGATTCGATCGTCTGGCTCGCCAAGTTGGCTGATTTATATTATTTGAATTCCACGTTGAATTTTTTGACAATGAAAATTGCCGATGAATTCATTGATCTTTTTTCTAAAGTCATGTCACTCAAATGTGCGCGGAACGCAGTATCTTGAAAAGTTATATATATACTTAACTTATCCAAAAATAAGTGTGCGAGAACACAAATTATGGCACTCTGAATGTCCTACACTAGTAAAAATTACTGATTTTTCTCTTAGACAAAAAGAAGAAGAAGTCTGAGGTAAATTTGGGATCATATCTAAAGTTTGAGATTTTTCTGAGGCAAAAAGTTCGGAATATATTTGGGATTGGATTCAACATTTTGGATTTTTTCCAAGATAATTTGAATAGAATTGAGATTGGATTTAAAGTTGGGTGATTTTTGGGGGAATTCAGCCTAGGTTGAGCAGCGATCATAGTCAAATTACCTTCATACCCTTATAAAACCGATCTGGGTTTGGTTCGGTTTCCGAGTTTTCGGACTCGGCGGTTCGGAACAAATCTGGAGCGAGCCCGCCCGGCCCGTTTGGATGGGGTGGGCTTCTCTCCAACACTGAGTAGGTAAAAAGCCCCGCGTGTTCCGACACAGTTTTGAGTGTGGGAGTCTAAATCAATGGCCTTGCCCTAGCAAGCAAATTAGAGAGAGATTGGAGCCTTGGTCTTCGTTATTCTTGCTTGAAGTTCCTCGTGCTCTCTCTTACGGGACTCCATAGTCGTCGTCACCACATTCACTTTCTGCTCCAATCCCCTCCTATATCCCGTCAGTAAGGTTCGGTTTTGCTTCGTCCCTTCCAGGGGAAGGGTTTCCTTCTTTTTCTATGTCTATTGAAGTTTTGTTTGGTTCATGTGGATTCCGGGGGAGAGGTTCGGTTTCGCAGTTGTTGCAGTTTAGCATTGGCGGGCCATTGTTTACGGCTTTGCGCTGTGGATTTAGCACGTTTGGTTTTGGTTGTGTCGGACTTTACGGCTTAGTTTTTGTTTGTCTGGAACAAAGTTTCCCAGCAGAAATTTTTCCTGCGAACCGATGTTTGTAAGGTTCGAAGGATTGGGCTTTCTTCAGTGACCTCTGCTCGGAAATTTAATGGTAGTTTGTACAGTTACTTTTGCGATTGAATAGGGGTTGGTCGTACCTGTTTCTTTTTGCTGATTGCTCAATTTTGTTTCCGCCTGTCCAACTCTACTTTTTGCTTTTCCAAGCTTGGCGGCAACCCCATGGATTATGCATTGGTTTCCGAATCTTCTACCTGACTTCTTCAACCTATTTTTTTTTTCAAAGAAAATAATGGCATGTAACTGTTTCCCTCATATTTTACAGATTGTGGCTGGGCTCACTGAGGGTTTTCCTTAACTGGCTAATTTATACCATGGATTTTGATGAATATGAATATCTGGAGAAAACAGTTGAGAATCCAGAACCACAGAAGGTGAAGGAAGTTGCGAATGGCGGCGAAGAGACCCTGAATTCAGGAGACAGGCGTAGAAGTCGGTCTTCAAAGCATAAGAATGAAGAGAATGAGGATGATGCTGATCATCTTTCCAAACGCTCAAAGTCCGGGGACAAAACCCGAGATAATGATAGGCGTGGTTCTTCACGGCATCGGTCGCGGTCAAGGGATGGAGAGAGGGAAGGGCATAAGAGTAGCCGGGAACGAAAAGAGAGGGAGAGGGACAGGGAAAGGGATAGTGAGAGGGAGGATAGGAATGGGGGAGAGAGAGATAGAAATAGAGACAAGCGTCGTGATCGAGAGAGGAGGGATCCCGAACGGGATAATAGGGTTAGGGAAAAGGAACAAGAAAAGTCACGGAGAAGCAGGAGCCCTTCTGGAAGGCATCGAGGTGGTCGAGATGAAATGGGCAGAGAAAGGAATCGAGATCTGGAGCATAGAGAAAGAGATAAAGAGAAGGACTTGCGAGAACGGGAAAGAGAAAGCAGGTATTTCAAGTTTGTTTTCTTTTTAATGGTTGAGTTTGTGTCAGTTAACTGTCCTCTGATGGTGTGAAGAAATTTTGACATGCTTTTTTCAAGGTTTTGTAGTGCTAATTAATTGGATATCACGTGTTGTTCTCTTCTCACAGCTCACTTTTATTTGTTTGATCCTCTCTCTAAAAAATTCAGTGCTTGAATTACTCTATTAGGAAAGGAAGCTACCAACCAATTATCTATCAGTCCTCTATTTATAGTTAGCTAGGCTTATGTGTGTGTCAGTATGTGTAATGTAATGGGTGTGGGAGCAACCTGGTTCTAAACCTTGTGATCTATAGATATATGTTTGGAGTGTGTTTTACATTATACATTATACATTTTACTTTTTCAAAAATCTTGCAGCCCTGAACTTTGACTTTTATTTGATGCAAAAATATGCACATATATTTCCTTACCAAAAAAAAAATATATATATATGCACATATAAATATGTGGAATTACATTCAATATTCTCATTGACTTTAATGTTTAAATAGCATTTTTATGTTTTGACGAGAGTGCAGCATTTTGCTTAAGACAGATGGGCCTTGATGTTGTCTTTAAGCCATTTGGAAACTGGTTTTGCTTGAAAGAGGTTTTTTGCTCTATGCAGTCAAGAGCAGTTTACCATTGCTCAATTTTTATAATGATGAGATAATTTTGGATCCATATCTTTCAATGTTCAAGTTTGCAAGTACTGCTGCCTAAGTGGGTCATGCTGATACTGAATTAGGTAATATGTATATATTTTTGTTGGCATGTTCATTATCTGTGGCAGCTTTTCATCTGTGTTGTTGTAGGACATGCTGAGCTTTGGAAGGAATTGTGACTAGTCTTTAGGTCGTCCATCAACTAGATTGTAGTTTGCTTAATTTGGAGTCTACCTGCATGTCTAGATTAGGTTCTCATATCTTTTTTTCTGCTTTTCCTTGCACCGGTTTTTCTGTTGATCTGATAATCAGTATTGGATCTTGTACCTCATGAGAAATTAGCTGTTTCGCTCTTGCTATCTCTTGGTTATTTTTGGTCTTATATATGCTTTATTTTAATATACTGTGTTCTGCTGGAATCTAAGATTAACAGGTTCCAAATTATGCTATTAGGTTCTTTGGCACGCCATCTATGCAACTTGATGACGCCGTTATCATTTAAGATTAAGTTGTTTATAGAAGGTACAATAATCTATTGCTTGAGGTCAGATTATGTGCATAAATTACTTGGTCTCCATGTTAATGATCACATTAAGATGATAAAGTCTTTTAGATACCAATCTGTGTGGGTTGTCCTCTCATAATGACTTTGTGTAGTTCCCTGCAGGACTAGGGCACATGGGTTCGGCCTTATATCATAAGCGGAGAATTTTTGGCTGCCATTTTGGGATAACTTTTGTTCTTTGGTTTAGTGTTTTGTAACACTTCCACCATGTAAAATTTTACTCTGTTTGACGGAGCAAGATACTTCTGAAGTACATAATTGACTGGTCTTATGAAAGTCTGCTCTTTTATCTATGAAAACCATGATTGATTGTTTGAATTTTCTTCATTTTTCAGGCCGCATAAAGAAAAGAAGGAAGACGCCAAAGAGCCAGAGGCGGATCCTGAACGGGACCAGAGGACTGTATTTGCCTATCAGGTAATATAAATGGTTTGTTCACATGCATTTAAACTTGTGGTTTATAAGTCTTCTTTACTTGCAAATTTACTTAGTTGTGCCAACATTTTACAGATTAACTTGAAAGCAGATGAAAGAGACGTTTATGAGTTCTTCTCGAGAGCTGGCAAGGTAAGTTGTTTCCTTGTTGAATGTGGGAGGAGGTTGTGGTTATGTTTTAAGCATATACTTTCACTTTCTTAATCTTGGGAGCTCTCCTGATAAAGAAGAATTTCATCCGGATCTGTTTGTGTCATGCATGGTAAAAAATTATGATGCTTCATATGTATTTCGGTATTCCTTTCACTCTTCATTTCATGCAGCATGCTTTGACATGTCTGTGACTAGATTGCTATAGGCGTGCCGCACCCATAGATACAGCTTTCACTGACTTTTGTTTGTGCATTATTCGATCCACATCCTATGTGATGTTATTTTTAGCTCGTTTTATTTGCCTAGGTCGATGAGCAATTGACTTCGCTTGGTCATTTTAGGTCTATATAAATCATCCAATCCCCAACTAGTTTGGAATAAAGGTGTTGTTGATGTTGATGTATAAATCATCCAATCCCCATCCCTTCCCTCCCCTTGCAACTCTGAGACAAGAGGAAAAGAAAAATTAGCACTTGCAGCTTGGCAAATATTTATCCATGTATGTGTTCGGATAAAACATCGACCAATTTGTATCTCTTGATGATTGTCATGTTGGTGACACAATTTCAGGTGCGAGATGTACGTTTGATCATGGATAGGATCTCAAGGCGCTCCAAAGGGGTTGGGTAAGCATTATATGGCATTGTGAAAAAACTGAGTCAATCTTCTTTGATCAGTATGCTTGTTTGTTTATTCCACGTTAAGCTGTCGCGACAACTGTTATCTTGAAAGAACAGTACGTGCAGATCTTAGCTTGTTTACAAATTTAAGGGTATTCTGCTACTCAAGATGAAGTAGTATATGAAGTGCAGAACACTCAGTTGGATTTATCTTAAACTCCATGTATAATGATTATTTTGTAGATCAAATCTTGGGTTTCTCTGGCAGGAGTGGACTATGTGTTGAGTCTGTTGACAGCTCATAGATAGCTTAACCTATGAGAGTTAATAAGGCAATTCGAACAAATATATAATTGCACTTGTTTGCTCATTGAGTTTTGTGGCATGTGTTTAGTATTTGCATGTAGCAGTGATCATAAATATATATGAATACAACTTCCTGCAAATCATCCAAGGTTCACTCTAAGCTTATTTCATCGGGAATTGTAGTATATACGCATACACTTCAACATGTTGATTGCTGATTCGAGAGTTGGATTCGTTGTTACTTTATGGATCACAAGAAGTGGGGTCTAGCTGACATGGAATTTATAGATGGGGACTTGTTAATTGATATGCTTTTCACTGAGATAACTTTCTTCTTTTTGCTGGTTATGCAAAATAACTTTGTTCTGCAGATATGTTGAGTTCTATGATGCAATGTCTGTTCCAATGGCTATAGCACTATCCGGCCAGCCACTTCTTGGCATACCAGTGATGGTAAAACCATCAGAAGCCGAAAAAAACTTGGTTCAGTCAACTGCAGCTGCAGCTGGAGGACCAGGTGGATCAATTGGTCCTTATTCAGGAGGTGCTAGGAGGCTTTACGTTGGTAACCTGCATACAAACTTGACAACCGAGCAGCTGAAAAAGGTGAAGTCAATTAGTAAAGATTCCATTCATATTATGTGTCTTTTCACGGATTCATTTGTCCTCTTTTACCGAAGCTTTGGTTATTCAACTGAAGAAGCACACGTGCTTTCTGACATAAACTCTTTGTTTCTATTTGCAGTCAGTGATTTTTGATTTGTTTTTTCTGTGGGTAGATCTTCATTTTTCTTTATTATTTGTTGTATGAATGTGATGTTCGGCTTTATTCATTCTATCTAACAAGCTTCAATCCTTGCTCTTTCGTGATGCTTAGATTTTTGAACCATTTGGTGAGGTGGAGCTTGTGCAGCTACCACTTGACGAATCTGGAAGTTGTAAGGGCTTTGGCTTTGTGCAGGTGAGTATGCTCTAATATATGATGCTTGGCTTCTATCTTGTGCGACTTTCTTTTCTTTTTGTTGTTTTTGCTCTTCCTTTTTCTGGTAGCGTTTGGAATTTGTCTTTTATTAAAAGTTGGATGCCTGAATTTTGAAGTATGTAGAAAATATTGACATTTACAGTCGTTTAGAATTACTTATAAATTTTTAGAGCTTAAAATAGATATGCTGCTACATGTATAATTACTCAGTTTCTTTTCTTTTTCCCTTTTCAAAATTTGATGCAATAGCAATAAGTGCTCTTTTTAAGTTTAAAAAGACCCTTATGTTTTGTGATTGGAAAAACGAGTTATATTGTTCAACCTTGCAGTCGAATACTAAGTAAAAGAATTTCAAGAGGCTGTGATGGCAGAATTTACAGAACAATAAGAGTCTTCATTACTGCAGAAATGGAAAGGATGTTTAAGGGCAGGCAGAGAGGTTTCACGGATAAAGAGTTAACTTCTTTTCATACTTGCGGTTGACTTCTTTCCATTACGTTCTAAGCATGTTGTATGAGAAAGACGTGGAAGAGAGTGTTATTGGTATGTTCAACAAGAAGCAACACTGACTTTGAAACTTAAGTAATGGTTAGAATTACAACGTTCATACTATATTCTTCTACCCTTTATTAACCACCTGTCAAAATCTGTTCTTAGAGGTCAACCTTTTCTTGTGCAAAAATGTCTTATTTTGTTAGTTTCTTGAGATATTGATGTTTAGTTGTGAGTTTAGGAGTCCAATCTTTTTGACTAAATAGGACACGTCTTGACTTGACTCTGAATGATGATAGTGGTATGGCATTTGTCTGCGCACAAAAATTGTGATGGATTATTGCATATGATGATTTTAATAGGTAAATTGTTTTGTTGCAGTTTGCACGTCTTGAGGATGCCCGGAATGCACTAAGTCTGAATGGATTGGAAATTGCAGGACGGACTATCAAGGTTAGCAGTTCACTTGTGCTTGTAGCTCATATCTTTGTAGTAGAAAGCTTGCAAATCCATCTTAAATGATAGTGCTTCGGTAAACTTTTGAATGGTAAGTGGAGTTTCTTCCTCCATTTAGGTGTCAGCTGTTACTGATCAAGCAGGAACACAGGACGTTGGGACTAATGCTGGAGATTTTGATGATGATGAAGGTGGTGGCTTGGTGAGTAAAATCTTACATCTCTCAGCAGTGTGATAGTTAGATATTCCTATGCTATGTGGACTTCCTCTAGTTACCATTTTTTCTGAACGTTGTGCCTTTGGGTTGGCTTTTATTCTTCGTAGTGTCACCTCAATATTTCATATTTACGATGTTGGAGAGTACCTCCTGTTTTCTATTCATGTTTTTTTATCTCTTTTTGTTATTTAAGTCTTTATACTTAAGCAAATGTAGATTATTCTGCACCTTTTGTTGTCAGCGTCAATTCTCTTTTTTCATTTGGAGAAATAGATGTTTGGAACACATTCATGTTTCAGCTGAAAAGGTTTTCGGCTGGATTCTCAGCAATTCAGCACATGGGTCTAATCGTGTTCCAAACATCTATTTTGAAAGGTAGAGAGGAGGGGGGCCGGGTGTTAGATTCTGAAATTGCAAGCATATCTTGCGTAGAAAGTCGATTCATTTTGGTTCGGATTGAGCTAATCAAGCTTAAGCTGAACGAATCATATCGTCGCTTGCTTTGGCGTTTTTAAGTGGGGAGTTTTATGTATGGCCAAAAAGAAGTGGTAACTTTCATGGCATGAAAGTGATGAAGAGGAAGAGCTGCTGACATAAAAGCCATGAATCCTGGAGGCCTGGAAGAGTCCTTTGCAATGCGAGTTATGACACAATTTCATTGGTTATTCTTGTGTTAGATGAAAAGCAATTTTGACTTGTACATACTTCTTTTTTGGTTGGAAGGTAGTCTTAAAATCAATATTGTACCAGAGCTATGTTTTCGTCATGGATTATTCCTTCAAGGAAAAATAGCAGTTAATTTCTATAATTCACAATCACGTCCTACTGATTCTTCTTTTACCTGCCACACTTTTTTGTAACTCACAATAGCTTATTTGTGAGGATTTTTTTTAACAGCTTTTAGATATTTTGTTTTTTTTTTTGGTCAAAACTTTTAGATATTTTGTGAAGTTAGTATTGTTTTGCATGATTCTCTCATGATTTTGTTTTTTTTTTTTGGGCTTATTTCAGTCCTTGAATGCCTCTTCTCGAGCAAGTCTTATGCTGAAGTTGGACCGCAGCGGAACTGCATCAAGGTTCATATGACACTTTACTTTTACTTTTATGCGGTTACTGTGTTTGTTTGTCATTTGACAGTATCATTTGCTATTGCAGCATTGCCAGTACTGTGGGTACTCCTGCCATCAACAGCACAGGTGCTGCTCTTCCCACAGGACCTATTCTTGGTGCGGCACCTGTGGTTCCCCCACTGGCTGCTTCTCTTATGCAGCCGAATATTGCAGCCCTCACGGGACTTCCAGGATCAGGTCTTCAGGTCGCAGCTACTACAGGTCCTACAATTGATACAGTTGGTGTCCCAAGCGAATGTTTGTTATTGAAGAACATGTTTGATCCAACGCTAGAGGTAAGTTAGATTTTTAGGTTTGCATTGGCGTTATGATGTATTACTCTTCTCCCCGTTCTTATTTGAAGCGTGATACTTCTTGGCAGACTGAACCAGATTTTGATTTGGACATTAAGGAAGATGTTCAAGAAGAATGCGCAAAGTTTGGAAGTTTGAGGCACATTTTTGTAGAGAAGTAAGTCTTTGGCAATTTTACTGATTAGAATCTTTGGGGGAGTTAATCTTCTACACCTGATGCGTGTGCATGATTCTCAGCATGACTTAGAAGGTTATCCCTTCTGGCTCTGATGTGTGCAGAGAATTCTCTCTGAAAAATTAGGGCAAGTTTTTATATGCATATGCATGAATTCATCCGCTCCCTATTTTTGTTGGTATAACATTCACACGGTGGGAAATTTATGATCCTCCCTACCTGTCAAAATATCGAAATTGGTCACCCTGGTTTTGTTTTTTAAGTGTTGTGGCTTGTCTATTTGCTACCTAAAAACAGGAATAGCGCTGGTTTAGTATATCTGAGGTTTGAGAATACGCAGTCTGCAAGTAATGCACAACGGGCTCTTCATGGAAGATGGTTTGCTGGGAAGATGATAACTGCGACGTTCATGGTATCATTTTTCGAAGTGTTTTCTTTCATATGCGGGTTCATATTAGCAACCCTGCCTTTTCACCTTGGAGAAATTAAAATTAGAGGCATGAGTTTTTGCTTCGCCAAATGCAGGTACCCCTAACCTATGAAGCTAAGTTCCCTGACAGCAGATAGGATTATGGAGTTGGCTGCTCAATTGCGTTGTTGCATTCATCACGTACTGCAGACATCAGCGGTTGAGGTTTTTGTCGGGAATTCAAGTTTCTTAATTTGCACAACCTATAGGAAAGAGAAAGAGGACTTGTCTAGTGTCTTGCTTTTCCTTTGCCTTGTCCGTCTTTTCCTGATTTGAAGGAAGGCTCTCCGTTTGTTGAACTTATGTCTTAGTCCTGTACTCCCGATAGGCCGTCTTTGTGGGGATTGTTGTACCATATGGAGTGAAGTGTTTAGGTATATTCTCCTATTGATTTTCCGTCGCAATGTTTTTCTATCCCACATGAAGCTGTCGGATTTCAAAGGTAAATGTGTGGTTTTTCGCTTAGAATATCCCAGTATGGGGAATTGAAGAATCGACGAAAAGCACTTGCGGGTCTATGGATTCTGAGGAATGGCACCAAGTGTTATGTATGGATTGTTCATTTCTACCAAGTGTCAGCGACTCAGCGAGGCCTTCGCTGATATAGGGAGACGTGTTCATATGTAACACGAGCGCATGGAGAAGACCGAAGGTCATATTGAAACGGCAAATGTACGCGTGGTTTCACACCATTGCACCACTCCAGAAGATAAAGTTTAACAAGGTTTCAAGCACTCTTTAGTCGAATGAACGTCGGTTTAGAATTTTCACCTTACTTTTTTCTACGTGGACTAGAGTGCTAGAGAACGTCTCTCTTTTTAACAAAGCTTATGTCGGAGCAGTCAAACTCCCGGGCAAGCGTTGCCCACCCCAGGCTAGGCCTCACTGGCCCTTGCTCAAATTTTGGGTGAGGGTCACGCCCTCTCCCCCTCGCCGGGCTTCCAAACGGCCAGACGGGCCTTCTTCGGCCCTTCTTGTGGCGGTGGCCACTGGCAATGGCTTGACCATGGCGGTCTGTGGTTTTTTTTTTTTAATTAACTTTTAGCTTTTCTTTTTTCCTCTGATATAGAGAAAAACATTTGGCTTTTTTAAAAAAAAATCTAATTTGCTTTGTATTTTTTAAAATTTTTGAAATTTTTGTGATGGGGCACTTGGTAGTTGCCCAATCATCACCGCGTGTCTTAAGAATGTAAGACACATCAGATGGACGTGGATAGTGAAATGACTCGGTCGAACTAATTTGACAATTTTTATGATTTGATTGTATTTTTTGAAATTATTTATGACTTTCGATGCATTTACCACCTATTAAAATATTGAATGAACAATACTTTCATGTTTAAATAAATTCTGAATACGATATTTATCACATTCAAACAGTTAGTATGATATGATAAATAGCACAATAAGTAAAGTACTTTGAGGTAATTTTCCTGATTAAATGATGCCAGACCATAGAAATCATACATGGCAAATATGACTCTTGAAATGTTTTCATCCTTATACATCTCTGAAAATCTTAACTCACAACCACGCTAAAATTAAGTGCGAGGCGCAAGATTGTACCCGCATGAACTCTAACATCGAACTGCTACTTCGAACTGCAACGTGCTATTGCAATCCGCAATAATGGGACGCAACAGAGAGAATAAGAATGAGTTACCTTACCGGTTTGGACAGACATGGTTACAATTGAAAGAAAAGCACATTTGATTTTGGTATCGACTAATACATTGGACTAGAAAGAATAAGCCTAAAGCCGGAGCGGATAGAGTAAGAGCAAAAGCTTCAGACGAAATGTACGTAGTGGCTTCCGTCATTACTGTCTTACTTGTCGTTGCATGCAGTCATCATCTTTCTAGTTTCTACAGTTTGACTAATTCCATCTTCTTGGCCTCTTTTCTTTTTCGACCTCAGCACACAGGAGAGAGAGAGAGAGAGAGAGAGCTGTTGTTTCATGGACGCAGTTGAAGACATAGTGATTGTTGGTGCTGGCATAGCGGGCCTCACTACAGCCTTAGGACTTCACAGGTGATCGTGCTTGAATTTGGAGCGATTACAACTTGAAAAGAGCTTGTTCTCTGAAAGTTTCTTGTTCTGCTGTGTCTGGTTCTCACCCTCCTTATGTCTGTTCGTATGTCTCTTCTGATATTCAAGTGAGTGCTGACAATCTGTTGTGTGTCGCAAGGCTTGGCATTAAAAGCTTGGTTTTGGAGTCGTCCGATGGGTTGAGAACCACAGGGTTCGCCCTCACAATATGGACAAATGCTTGGCGGGCCTTGGACGCGGTCGGCATAGGCGAACCGCTCCGCCGACAGCACAACCAACTTTTTGGGTAACTGATGAACATCCTCCTCCATTTTCTGTGGCTAAGATGATAGATGAACATATTTCTTGTTCTTACGGTTGCTGTGATTGATTATTCCAATTAGGATTCGAATGTATAGTGCGACATAACACTGAACACACAAAGCAGGACGTGAGCTTTTTAGTGATTGGCGATATAGATACATCAACTTTAGATGAAACTGTGCCCGAATTGAACTGATATTTTAGAGGTTCTGGCGTAGGTTGAACTCTTCCACAGGGTCTGGAATATCTGCAGCTGAGAGACAATCCGATGCCACGGGGACACAGTTAAGTCTTTTGGATCCATGAAGATCTACGTGACTTAAAATTGCTTCCGGAATTAGCCATTCAATTAAAACAGATCCACTCCTCACGTTTCTTGCGAAAATTCGAATGGGTTCCTAATTTCCTTTGTTAACGGTTTTCCTTTTGTATGGCAAGTCTTACCAACTTGGTGCATCTGTTGCAGACGAGTCCACGAAATTCGTTGTCTGCTGAGGAAAACCTTGCTGGAAACTCTTGAGACAGAACTTCCTAGCGGCACTATAAGGTATTCCTCCAAGGTTGTGTTGATCGAGGAATTGGGCTACCTTAAGTTGGTCCATCTTTCTGACGGGTCAATTCTCAAGGCGAAGGTATGGCACCGTGATTAGCATTAATTAGGAGAATCGGCTTAGAATGACAGAGAGATATTTCATGCTCGAGAGACGCCCCTTCGTCTGTGCAAAATTTGCTTGCTCGTCTGAACGAGATTTCTCTGGTTTGACTTCTCTTTACGCTTTCGCTGATGTGAAAATGCTAGGTGTTAATTGGGTGCGATGGAGTGAACTCAGCGGTGGCAAAATGGCTAGGCTTCAAGAAGCCTGCTTTTGTTGGCCGATCTGCCATCAGGGGCTCTGTGTATTACGAGCACGGTCATGGTTTAGAGCCTAAATTGTTCCGATACTTCGGTGAAGGAGTTAGATATGGTGTCATCGCTTGCAATGACAAGTCTATCTACTGGTTCTTCACTTTTTCTTCTTCCAGCAAGAGTGAGCTTCTGTGCTTCCTTCCATATGAGTTGGGTTTTGGCAACTATTAGGTTCTCTTACTCTGCCTTTCATATCATCTGCAAGCAAACAATGTCTCTTTCCCTAATGCAGACGAAGAGATGGAAGAGAATCCGGCCAAGATGAAGCAATTTGTGCTCGGCAAGCTCGGAAAAATACCCGACAACGCGAGAGCTGCCATCGAGAAAACAGGACTGGACAACATAATACTGTCCCCGCTGTTATTTCGACCACCGTGGGAGATTCTGCTGGGAAACATAAGCAAAACCAACGTCTGCATAGCCGGAGATGCGTTCCACCCCATGACGCCGGACATCGGCCAGGGTGGCTGCGCGGCTCTGGAAGACGGCATCGTTCTGGCAAGATGCCTGGGCGAAGCCTTGAGGGGCAAGCAAGGCATGAACAGCGAGGAAGAGTACAAGAGGATTGAGATGGGCTTGCGGAGCTACGCCAAAGAGAGAAGATGGAGAGCGTTTGAGCTCATAACCACCGCTTACATTGTGGGATTCATCCAACAGAGCAATGGCAGGGTGATGAACTTCTTGAGAAATAGAGTACTGGCCACCTTCTTGGCCGGGCAGGGGCTGAAGACGGCGAGTTATGATTGCGGGAAGCTGATTGCTGATACCTAAATTTTGATTTTTAAAATTTTTTTATTACATAAAATAAGAGTTATTCATAACTCTTACAAGCGAAATAAATTTTCATGCATTACATATTTATTTTCTTTCAGTCATGCCATTTGCATTAGGGTCAAAGTCGATTCGATTGAGCATAATTTAATATCAATATGAAATTTTCGACCACAAGAGGGGATGGCCGAATTTATATGGGTTTGGGCTTCATTCGAGTTTAATTCAGTCTAGTTTAGGCTTTTAAATGCAAGGCTTTCAACTAATTACCCATTTAATTAGTTAAAGCCCGGTTAGGCCCTGAATTTGCGCAAATAAACCCATAAATGGGAGAATTTCGGCCAAGCCATATGCTCCTCTATTGTTGCCGAAATTTTGAGTACCCAAGCCCATCAATGATAGAAGCTTCAATCCAACGATTATTATTTCTCGAATTCGATGGCAAAAAATAAACCTTACGGTTCAAGGCATTTCTGAGTCTATATATATCTCACATTAGCCTAGGGTTTAGGGGGGCGATATAATTTTCTAAGACTCTGATCACTCTCTCTCTCCATGAATTTTCTCTCTCTTTTACTCTCACGGTCGACCGCCCGTTATAGCCCTGCACCGCCGCCGTTCCGTCATCGCCACCGTACACGTGCCGACCCGTTTGTGACATTGAAGTGCCTCCTTCGTGCTACTTTCATTTCAGTCCGAAGCTGCTGTCTTGAAGTGTTTGTCTTATCATTTGGCGCTAAAATCAAACTGTGAACGTTGCGGATCGAAGTTGAAGCCTAGGCCGGATTTTGTTGCTGTCTATTTTGGACGTTTTCTGCTCATTGACTAGTGCAGGTCTTCACGCAAAAGAGGGGGGAACAACAAAAATTCGTCAGATCCTCTCTCTCTCTCTCTCTCTCTCTCTCTTATTCTCACCGACGTCCACGCACTGCTCGCTGCTTGCTGCCTCCATCAACGCCGCCACTGTTCGCCCTTGATCATCGCCGAATCCGGCACGCTGAAGCAGTTGCTGCTCTTACTTGTTCGTTCACCACCCCCGAAGGTTTCACATCAAGTCTGCACTGTCTTCGCCTCCCTGCAGATTAAGGTAATGTCCATATATTTGCACAAGATTGATTCGATGATATCTGGAGTTGGGAAGCTTGAGTTTTGAATCTCGTTTATATGTTTTTGTGCCATTCAGCCCGGAGATATGTTGTTTTTGCATGTTTGTATCAATAACTGTTGTAGAACTTTTGAGTACTTGAGAAGACGAATATTTGAATTTTCTAACGCTCGTTTTGCATAATTTGGGGTTTCGATGTTGAATGATGTGCAAACTCTTTTTTTTTTTTTGAAAATTCAAAGATCATAATTTTTATTAAAATAAATCTCGAATTCAGCTAATTTGACCTATCACCGTTTAGGTCTAATTTGCTGTCTCTGAAGAAATTAATCTTTAATTCAAGATCTAATTTTTTTTTTTGGAAAATTCGGAAAATGATAAATGACAGTCGCGATTTGGCTATGGATGTTAGTTGGTAGATTGTTATCCTGATTGATTGACTTTTGATATATCCAGAAAATTGGTTGTTGAGAATAGGATAGTTTCTTTAAAATAAAAATCTGAAAATCCATAAAAATTGCATTTTATATAAATGCTACGTCATCTTACCATGTCATTCGTACACGTCATCCATGCAATAATGCCATGTCATCTTGCCATGTCATTTGTACACGTCATACATGCATAAATGCCACGTCATCTCTTATGTCATTGCATGTCACATGTCATATAGTAGGTTGCATTAGCATAATATTTAATTAATTTTTTTAAAAAAATTAAGTCACATAAACCAATCAAAAGAACTTTGCATGAAATTGATACCGAATGGGCATTAGTTTTGATTAACTAATGTAATTAAGTCCCCGAATCCACAATTTCTGGTTTGTAAAAGTAAAATGGTTATCCCGTCGTTTTACTTAGGTTTCTAATCAACCTAGCAATAATGATTAGTCGCGACTCTAGTTTATAAATTATTTTAGTGAAATTTAAGTTGCAACTTGATAGGGCTTGAGAGAGCCCGTATTAGGTTAGTTAATTTAATTGACCTAATAATCCATTAGTCTATAATTAATTTTTTTTTTAGGTCGCGATAATCGCTTCTTGAATTGCCCTGAACTTTTAACGTATGGTTTCAGGAATATCAAGGAGGATTTCTATTCACATAAAAATCATCAACTCAAGATTTTGTATTTTTCTTCAGGCAATTTTGCCATTTCTTCATTGACGCAAAGCCTTAGCTCATCTCTTTCTATGGCGGGCCGCTACACAGTCAACACATCGCATTGATGATTCAAAATTCCAGTTTTGCAGCTAGAGAACTTCTTCCACGAACATGAATTTTGGTGCACTAGTATCGACCGTCATTCACTATCTCAGACAGCATTTGCTCCACAGTTTGAAAAATGGAAATGTTTTTTTCCAATTTCAGATGGGTTTGAGCCCATTTAAAACTTGAATGTAAATGTGAATTTTAGTTGGATGAAAAGATAATGCTGGTTATCCCAATTAAAACTTGACATAAGTATTTGAAAAGACCAAGAGATGAACGAGACCACAAGAGAAGGGAAAATTGTACCTCTACATACAAAGTGTTTTTGGGCCTATCATCCTGGCTGTGCCATATAAGACAACAGACGCGGACTAAATCACTACATCAATGATTTCAGGTCAAAATTGACAGTGAGAACTGCATTGAAAAATTATCGAAAGTTTATGACTAAATTGTTCAAATTGAAAAATTTGACACTGAATCGGCGGTAGTAGAATACATTTAGAATTTTATGGATAATTCTCTTTAAAATAATATATCTCTACATGGAGGAAAAATTATCAAAAATTTTTTAATTCTATTCCAACTATGTCAATTCAGTTCTAAATCTTTTTTTTTTCTAATCTAGTCCTAAAAATTTTGCAATTATATTAATTTAGCTCATTTTGGCCATTCGAGGTGAAGTGGACACCGATTGGCTAATGATTGAATATTTAAATATTTGTTTTGTGAAATTTTAATTGATTTTACTTATTTTTTCCCCCTCCCCTCCCCTTCATCTTGGCTTTCCCGTTTTACCTCCCCCTTCCCTTTCCCCTTCTACCTCCAGCAAGTCGCCGAGCCGGTGATCGGCCAGAGGACGATCCACAAGGCTCTCGATAGCCTTGCCATGGTCGGGGAAGGGCTGACCACGTTAGCCCAGAACTACACCAGTTCCTTTTTTGCTTCCCGCTTATCCGTCCATGTTCATCGGCTTCCTCCCTGTTCTTCTGCTTTAACTATACCAGTTCACTGAAGAATAACTCGAACCAGCTGCAGGCCACTCGTCACGCCATCGTCTACGTCCACAACCACACCGTCTTTGCCTTCGCCCTGCCTTCGCACCTCCTCGTCGCAGCCGCCGTGGCATCCCGGCGTGGCAGACCATCGCCGTGGGTCTCTGTGTCGAGGTTTGCCACGCCGATCCACATCACGCACCACTGCGTGTTCGCCGGACTCAACATGGCCAGGTAAGGCTCGACCTCGCGGGCCATGGTGAGGCTCGACCTCGCCAGGTCTGGACCGGCGAGGTCAGCCTTTCCCCGACCATGGGAGGCTCGGCCTCATCCGGCACGATCATCGTGAGGCCGGCGAGCCTCGCTAGTGGTTCTCTGGCCGGTTGCCGTGGTGGAAACGGGAAGAGAAAGGGGCAGGGGGAGGTACAACGGGGAAGGGGAAGCTGAAGGGAAGGGGAAGGAAAAAAACAGAAAAAATAAGAAAATAAGAAAAGATAAGAAAAAATATTTAAAAATTCATAAAAAACTATTAAAATATCTGCCTGCCGGCTGGTTTGCGTACACGTCAGCGCAATTTAAAACTTTTTTGATAATTTTTCCTCTGCAAGTTTGCACGGTCATTATTGAATTAACACTTGAAATGACGATACGGTAATTTAGATCTCAATAATGCGACCCGATGGACAAATAATTGTGTTCAAATAGATAATGGTATTGAATTCAATAAGCACAAGCCTTAGTCATTATTATAATGGCTAAAAAAAATCACACTAGATTTGAGTAATACCTAATAAATTAAACAAGAAAGTACAAGGCAATATATTCTCAGGTGAATCCTTGGCATTTGATTTAGTGACCACTCTTTTCACGCGGGAATGGAGAGGTGGGGGATTCAAATCTACACCTTCGGAGAATTGGACTGGAGTTGCGTGAGGAGGGAGTAAGGTTTCACACAAATAGCACACAGGTTTGATTCCAAAATAGAATAGAATAAGAAGCGAAAAACAAAAAAAATAGTCTTAGGTGGATGGATGAAGATCAAGTGCTGCGGACACAGCACCCATTTTTCGACATTCGCTACTATTTTGCCATTTGCCAGACCAAATATACGTAGTGGCTTGCGTAATCACTGTCCTATTTGTCGTTGCATGCAGTCATCATCTTTCTACAGTTTGTCTTCATCGCCCTTGCCTCTCTCAGCTTTCTTTATAAGAGTCCTCACCCTAGAGAGAAAGACACAGAGATCGATAGAGGGGGGAGAGAGACCAAGCTGTTGTTTCATGGAAGCAGTTGAAGAGATAGTGATTGTTGGTGCTGGCATAGCAGGCCTCACTACAGCTTTAGGACTTCACAGGTGATTGTGGTGGAATTGGGGAAGTTAGAACTTGAAAAGAGCTTCTCTGAAAGTTTCTTGTTCTGCTCTGTCTCGTTCTCACCCTCGTTATGTTTGTTCGTATGTCTCTTCTGATATTCTAGTGGGTGCTTATAATATTTTGTGTGTAGCAGGCTTGGTATTAGAAGCTTGGTTCTGGAGTCGTCTGATGGGTTGAGAACCACAGGGTTCGCCTTTACTACATGGACAAATGCTTGGCGGGCCTTGGATGCGGTCGGCATAGGCGAACCGCTCCGCCGACAGCACAACCAACTTTTTGGGTAACTCATGAACATCCTTCTCTATTTTGTGTGAGCCTGCATCGAGGGTATAGGGCTGACAGGTCATTCTAATTTGGAATGTATACCGACTGTCCGTTAGAATTTGAGCTTGTTATCGACGGGAATGATTTCCAAGAGTCATGTTCCCAGAAGTATATCTGTGGATGGTGAAATTTTCATCTAGAGAGTTTGCCATTTGCTCGGGTTTCAAAGGAGGAATGCAGCAGGAGAAGGATTGGACGCATCCTGATATTGCTGAGTACCCACGCTAGAATTGAGTGAACACCTTCACATGACATCTGATATGCAACATAGATCCATCAACTCTAGATGGAAAAAGATCTTTGCCATGATGTTAATTGGAAAGCTAGTTCTCTTTGTCATGGCTCTGTGCCCGATTTGAATTGATATCTGAGAGGTTCTGGTTCAGGTTGGAGAACACTTCCACAATTTCTGGACTTTCTACAGCTGAGAGAAAATTTGATGCCACAGAGACACAGTTAAGTCGTTTAAATTCGTGAAAATCTATGGGGCTTAAAATTGCATGCGAAATTAGCCTTTCAAAATAAACCATATCCATTCCTCACATTTCTTGTGCTAATTGCGACGGATTCCTAATTTCCTTTGTTATGTATTGCATACCAATTCAACTTTGTGCATCTATTACAGACGAGGCCATGAAGTTCGTTGTTTGCAGAGGAGAACCTTGTTGGAAATTATTGCGAATGAACTTCCTAGCGGCACTATAAAGTATTCATCTAAGGTTGTGTCGATCGAGGAATCGGGCCACCTTAAGATGGTCCATCTTTCTGATGGGTCACTTCTCCAGGCAAAGGTATTGCATCAAATAACAACCATTAATTAGGAAAATCGGCTCAGAGTGACAGAGAGATATTTTATGCTCGAGAGAAGCCCCATTGTCTATGCAAAAATTGCCTGCTTGTCTGATCAAGATATCTATGTTTTAACTTATCTTTATGCTTATGCTCTGTGTTAAAATGCCAGGTGTTAATTGGTTGTGATGGAGTGAACTCAGCAGTGGGCAAATGGCTGGGCTTCAAGAAGCCTCCTTTTGTTGGCCGATCTGTCATCAGGGGCTTCGCATATTACGAACACGGTCACAGTTTCGAGCCTAAATTCTTGCAATACTTTGGTGAAGGAGTTAGATATGGTGTCATCCCTTGCGATGACAAGTCTATTTATTGGTTCTTCACTTTTTTTTCTTCCAGCAAGAGTGAGATTCTGTACTTCATTCTATATGAGTTGGCTTTTGGCAACAATTAAATTCTCTCGCTTTTCATATTGTCTACAAGCAAACGATATCACTTTCCTCAATGCAGATGGAGAGATGGAAGAGAGTCCAGCCAAGATGAAGCAATTCATGCTGGGCAAGCTCGGAAAAGTACCCGACAACGTGAGAGCTGTTATTGAGAAAACACAACTGGATAACATTATACTGTCCCCGCTGAGATTTCGACCCCCATGGGAGATTCTGTGGGGAAACATAAGCAAAACCAATGTCTGTGTAGCCGGAGACGCATTTCACCCCATGACGCCAGATGTTGGTCAGGGAGGCTGTTCGGCTCTAGAAGATGGTGTCGTCCTAGCGAGATGCCTCGGCGAAGCCTTGAGGGACAAGCAAGGCATGAGCAGCGAAGAAGAGTACAAGAGGATTGAGAAGGGCTTGCAGAGTTATGCCAAAGAGAGAAGATGGAGAGCATTTGAGCTCATAAGCACAGCTTACATGGTGGGATACATCCAACAGGGCAATGGCAAGGTTTTGAGCTTCTTGAGGGACAGAGTACTGGCCGACTTCTTGGCCGGGCAGCTGCTGAAGATGGCGAGTTTCGATTGTGGGAAGCTGAGCGCTTCTTGACTCACCCTGCTTGTTTATTTATCACTGTTTTTTGAGGGGGCATTTATACGAAAGGGTAGATAGTTAAGTTATGATCGGTTTGCTTCGCATGTCAAGCATAAGAGAAGGGGTTCCTGTCTATGCGAGACATCCCATATAGTTGGAGCTTACAGCAAAAGATCTTGTGAAGCGAGGGACAAAAAAAGTCTGATAAGGGCACGTTTTATGTACGGTTTTTGGGATTTTAAGGAATGACAGCGTGCCATCGTTGTCTTCATTTGGGCGACATGCATTTCTTTACTCTAGAACATCGCTTTTCATGTGAAGAGAATGATCGAGTAACAATTTAGTTGTGTCCTCAAAGGAAGGGAACAGTTTCTCCACTTTGTCTTGTGAATTTTCTGGTACAACATCTTGTAACATTATATTGGAGTGGTTGTATATGAGGCAGGTGGTGAAATTGTCGAGACTACTTAATCGGAAGCATGGGGGTTGTTTCATCCTCTGAGGCACAGGCTTCCAACCACGTTCACATGGGGAGATCGTCAATGAAAAGTTCAAGTCTGAGCTTGTTAATATATTCAGTTGGACTTATACTCATTAAAAAAACTTAGATCAATGAGTTATGAGCCAATTAAGATATATTAACAGCTCCACATCGCATTAGTTTTTCGATATGTAACTTTTTTTAACACAATTCAAACGTCAACGTGAGGTCCTGGGTTCAAATCTTTTCAGCCTCTTTTGCTTATTCAGTTAAATATTTCCATGATTAGAACTGGCAAAAAAAAAAAGAAAGGAAAAAGAAAAGAGACTAGACTAAGATGCTGTGTTTATTTTGTTGGAAGTGTAAATGTCACTTTTCTGGTCAAGTAGGGTGCAAAAGTCGAAGCCGAGTGTGCTTTGGCTTCTGCAAGTAGGGAAGGCCAATGGGGGTGCAGAAAGCTTTTGGAGAAGTTCCTTTGGAATGCTTGCATTCGGAAGGCAAGGACTACGTTTGCTTTCATGATGCTGCATCTTTGAAGGAGAGTTGTCCACCCACTTGGGAGTTTATGCAATACAATAATTGTGTCTTTTATTATTATTATTATTATTATTATTATTATTATTTTAATCGTTTTGTAATCGTGTTGGTGTTGGTGTTCATTTTTTGTTTGTCTTTGCATGCAATACCTTTTCTTGGGCGTCATATCTTGCATAATGTCGCTTTCCCTAATGCAGATGAAGAGATGGAAGAGAGTCCGGTCAAGACGACGCAATTCGTGCTGGACAATCTCGGAAAAAATACCCGACAACGGGAGCTGCTATCGACAAAACAGAACTGGACAACGTAATACTGTCCCCGCTGATATTTCGACCCCCGTGGGAGATTATGCTGTGAAACATAAGCAAAACCAACGTCTGCACAGCCGGAGACGCGTTCCGCCCCATGACGCCGGCCATCGGCCAGCGCGGTTGCGCGGCTCTCGAAGATGGCATTGTCCTCGTGAGGTGCCTGGGCAAAGCCTAGAGATTACAATATGGGTCGCAAACCCATATTTATATAAAATTGGTCAAATATGAGTTATTAACTTTTAAAGCGTTCACTAAAAATGAGTTAATAATCGGTCATACTTAAACTCATTTTCGATCTATATTGGACCCATTTTCGACCTGTAAAGATAACATACTTCCACAAGTCATAAGTGATCCCAAGACCGGGACTGGGATCGGCGATCGAGGCCGAGATTGGGATTGGGACCGGGGCTCGGGCTCTGGGCGGGCAACCGAGGCCGGGGAAGGGACTAGTGTCGGGGCCGGGGTCTGGACTGATGCCGGGGGCCGGGGATCGACGACTAGGGACGAGGCTGGGGCCGGAGTTGGGGGCTGGGGTTGGGTCCGAGGTCGGGGAAGGGACTAGTGTCGGGGCCGGGGTTTGGACTGATGCCGGGGGCCGGAGATCGACGACTAGGGACGAGGCTGGGGCCGGAGTTGGGGGCTGGGGTTGGGTCCGAGGTCGGGGACCGGCAACCGGGTTTGGGGGCGGTGCCAAGGGCTGGGGATCGGTGACCGGGGTCGGGACTGGGGCCTGGACAGGGGTCGAGTCCGGGTTCGGGGACTGAGGTCGAGACTAGTGTCTGGACTGAGGTTGGGATCGGGATTGGGAACGGGATCGAGAGTGGGGCCGGGACCTGATCTAGGGTCAAGTCTGGGGCTGAGACCGAAGGCCGGGGCTGAGGGACAAGGCCGTGCCATGGTTCGGGATCGGAGCTAGGATCGAAGCAAAGGCTGAGATCGGGACCGGGGTCGGGGCTAGGGACCAGGAACGAGACAGGGGCCAAGGCTGACGTAGGGACCATGAAGTATTTTAGTAATATTATTTTTTTAAAATATTATTCAATAATTATTTTTCCGGTCCTACGACCAGGTCTCGGTCCCTTCCCCAACCACATCCCCGTCCCCAGCCCCTACCCCGATCCTGGGACCCGGGCCCGACCCTTGTCAAAGCCCCGGCCTGGCCCCCGGTTGCTAGGCCCCCGAACCAGGATCTGGCCCCTGTCCCGACCCTGATCGTCGATCCCCAGCCCCCGGCACCGGTCCCGACCCATGTCGCAGGTTTCTTGGCTCCGACCCTGGACCTGACCTCGGTTGTAAGTCCCTGGCCCCACCCCCGGTCACTAGACCTGGCCCCCGACCCTAGCCCCTATTGCCGACTTGGTCCCGAGACCTGGCCCCGGCCCCGTCTCCGGTCACGTCCCTAATCCCTACCCCGATCCTAGTCTTGGGACCCGGCCCTAGCCCCTACGTCGGGGCCCAGCTCCAGCCCGGACCCAGCCTGGTCCTAATCCCAGCCCCGATCCTGGCTCCGGCTCCAGTCCCGGCCCCAAAACCTGGTCCCAACCCCGATTGCCAATCCTCGGCCCTCGGTACCGGTCCCGAGCCCGGTCGCTGGTCTTCGGCCCCCGTCCCCGGCCTCAGCACTAGTCCCGTCCCCTGGCTCGGTCGCCCGCCTCGAGCCCGGGACCCGGTTCTAATCCCGGCCTCGATCACCGACCCCGACCCCGGTCCTAGGATCACTTGTAACTTGTGAAAGGATGTTGTATTTACGGGTCGAAAATAGGTCTAATATGGATCGAAAATGGATTTAAGTGTGACATATTATTGACCCAATGAACCCTTTAAAAGTTAATAACCCATATTTGACCCATTTTATACAAATATGGGTCAAATATGGATTTGTGACCCATATTGCGAGCTCTATTTATAACTCAAGATTTTGTATTTTTCGTTAGGCAATTTTGCCATTTCTTCATTGACGTAAAGCCTTAGCTCCTCTTTCTATGGCAGGCCGCTATACAGTCAACACATCGAATGGACGATTCAAAATTCCAATTTTGCAACTAGAGAACTTCTCCCGCGAGCATGAATTTTGGTGCAATAGTATCAAGTTATCAACTATCATTCACCATCTCAGGCAGCATTTGCTCCAGAGTTGTTTTTTTTTTTGGTCGAATTGCTTCGGGTTCGCCACGCTGATCCATATCACTCATGACTGCGTGTCTGCTGAACCTCGGCATGGCTGAGTAAGGCGACCTCGGCCGCTCGGCCATGGTAAGGCTTGACCTCATCAAATCTGGGCCGACGAGGTCAGCTTTTGCTCCATGGCAAGGCTGATAAGAGCCTCTCCCATCGTTCTCCAATCGGTTGCCGGCTGAACGACCTGCTGGAGGTGGAAACGGGAAGGGGAAGGGGAAGGGGAAGGGGAAGGGAGCTCTGTTGCACCGACATGACAGGAGACATTACACTCAGATACGTGATTTCTAAAAAAATAGAAAATTTCGATGCGCTGGAATACGTTATATATTAAATGTATATTTTTAAATACATATATTAAATTATCATTTTTTATGAAGCAAAAATAAATATAAATAGTCGAGGTGCGCGCAATTTAGTCCGGAATATTGATTATAAAAAATAAAAAATAAATAATAAATAATAATAAGAGTCCTAGAATGAATTTACATAATAGTTGATTTCGACATTGAGTTTTGCTTATGCGTGGACTGCACGGCTTCATTGCTTGCTTCAACCTTGCCTCTTCTTGCTCTAAGCCATCACTAGCATCAAGCACATGTCATTGTAGGTGAAAGAGTACAAAGATTTACTATGATGTTATCTATTTTTGTCGTTTTTCGTTTTAAGAAGTAGTCATTTACTTCTCGCCTTGCGCATTTCTTTTTCACTCATTAAGTTCCCCCCACCCCTCCTTTTTTTTGGATCGGACGTCCAGTAATACCTTGAAATCTTGGAAAAAGTTCACAATTTTTTACTTGCATAGATAATGCATCAAAGACATCTTATTGTTTTTTTTTTTTTATAACTGAGAATCCGTAGATATACGCAACGGTTTGAGCCCGCTTTAGCACTGCGTCAATCCATCGGGAGGAGCTAGCACAGCGGCCCACCAGCCATGGCCTCCCACTTAAGTCACAAAGTCAAGTTGGGAGTTTCAAACTAGTGACCTGATGAGGAATAGCACGTTCTCAACCAACTCGGCCATGCGTGGGTAGGTTAAAGCCATCTTATTGTTTCTCGCATGAGTATCAAACAATTTAAGGAGGTTATCCAATTTGAAGCCAAAAGCGGAGCATGTAACATGAGGACCACTATATGTCAAGTCTCAAGTATGATTCGGAGTAATTAAATCTGTCCAAAAAAAAAAAAAGGTATGGATTGTCATCTCGTGCCATTCTTTGGCTCATTGCATTGCCCAAAGTGAGAACGGTTTGCATTATCTTTGACTTGGTTTGACTGACTCTTTCGCCTACATTGACATATAAAAATGGATGCCAGTCCTCCTTGGTGTAGTTTCATGTCCCACGTTGGGTGGGAAACAGAAGAAGAGAGGGACAACCGCTTATAAAATGGGGTTAGGATCCCCTGACATAAAGTCAGGGGATCATAGCCCCCACAGCTGTCCGATCACCGGGGGATCACCCCTACCCCGGTGATCGGATGGCTCCCTTTGCCTTGACTCTATGTCAGGGGATTCGGGTCCAAATAAAATGGGGGACCATAAGGCATTGAGTTGGGCACGGCGATGGGCCATGAGGTAGGCCAATGGTGCTTGTGCTGAATTTCAATTTTAACTATAAAATTTACATGGGATACGCGTGTCGGAGCGTGTCCCATGTTCAATCGTGTCTCGTGTCCGACATGCCAAAAATACAATTTTTAACGAGTCTTTGTAATATAGGAATGGAGAAGGGGAAGTTGAGAGGCAGGGGATGAAAAAAAAGGGGAAAAAAAAAGAAAAGTCATTTAAAAATTCATAAAAATTATTAAAATATTTCATTGCCGATTGGCTCGTCAGATGGATTAAATTGGCAAGTATGTCTTGTTCATTAATATCTTGGAAATATTATGCAATGGTTAGGGCAGTCAAACCAACTCTCATACCAGCTCCAAGGGGTTCATTCATATGACCGTAGACTATAGCCACTTTAAATTCTGCAATATTTTGTTCATTAATCACTCCAGATTCTTTCATTTCCATGTAAGATCATTTCTTTCTAGACCTCTAAATACGGATACCCCATGAGGTTTAGCAATGTTGTTGATTCGGACACAGCACACACACTTCGACATGCGCTAGTTACTATTTCAATTTGCCAATTGCCAGACCAAATGTACGTAGTGGCTTACGTCATCACCAACTTATTTATTTGTCGTTGCATGCAGTCATCATCTTTCTACAGTTCGTCTTCATCGCCCTTGCCTCTCTCATCTTTCTTTATAAGAGACCTCACCCGAGAGACAGAGAGAGATCAAGCTATTGTTTCATGGAAGCAGTTGAAGACATAGTGATTGTTGGTGCTGGCATAGCAGGCCTCACTACAGCTTTAGGACTTCACAGGTGATTGTACTGGAATTGGAGCGGTTATACCTTGAAATGAGTTGTTTTCTGAAAGTTTCTTGTTCTTCTCTGTTCTCATTCTCACCCTTCTTATGTTTGTTCGCGTGTCTCTGATATTCAAGTGGGTGCTGATAATATTTCGTGTGTTGCAGGCTTGGCATTAGAAGCTTGGTTCTGGAGTCGTCTGATGGGTTGAGAACCACAGGGTTCGCCTTTATTACATGGACAAATGCTTGGCGGGCCATGGACGCGGTCGGGATCGGCGAACCGCTCCGCCGACAACACTGCCAACTTTTTGTGTAACTGATGAAAATCCTCCTCCATTTGCTGTGGCTAATTCTTAGGACTACTGGGATTTGATCATTCCAGTTGCAGTTCGAATGTATAGTGGTACATAAAATTGAGCCCACAAACAAAGGCATGAGCTTTCTAGTGATTGGCTGGGCCTGCCGGTTTACTTGACCACCAGTTGTTTTAATAAATCCAATTTCATCGATGGTAAGGGCGTACACTTCGTTCTAACTTGGAATGATCATGGAGAAACATTCCCACATGATCATGGAATGGCTTATACTGATTGTCCGTTAGAATTTGAGCTTGTTATCGACGAGAATGATTTCCAAGCGTTGTGTTCCCAGTATTGCTAGTGTCCGTGGATGGTGATGTTTTCATATAGAGAGTTCGCCGTTTGTTGGGGCATTCGAGAAGGAATGCAGTCGGAGAGGGATTAGACACATCCTGTTTTTGATTCAGCGCCTTTACATGACGTCTGATATGAAACATAGATCCATCAACTCTAGATGGAAAAATATCTTTGCCATGATGTTAATTCGAAAGCTAGTTCTCTTTGTCATGGCTCTGTGCCCGATTTGAATTGATATCTGAGAGGTTCTGGTTCAGGTTGGAGACCACTTCCACAATTTCTGGACTTTCTACAGCTGAGAGAAAATTTGATGCCAAAGAGACACGGTTAAGTCGTTTAAATTCGTGAGAATCTATGGGGCTTAAAATTGCATGCGAAATTAGCCTTTCAAATAAACCAGATCCATTCCTCTCATTCCTTGTGCAAACTTCAATGGATTCCTTATCTCCTTTGTTATGCATGGCATACCTATTCAACTTCGTGCATCTGTTGCAGACGAGGCCATGAAATTCGTTGCTTGCAGAGGAGAACCTTGTTGGAAACTCTTGCGAATGAACTTCCTAGCGGCACTATAAGGTATTCGTCTAAGGTTGTGTCGATCGAGGAATCGGGCTACCTTAAGCTGGTCCATCTTTCTGATGGGTCACTTCTCAAGGCAAAGGTATTGCATCATAATAACCATTAATTAGGAGAACCGGCATAGAGTGACAGATATTTAATGCTCGAGAGAAGCCCCTTTGTCTATGCAAAATTTGCCTGTTTGTCTGAACAGGGTATCTATGGTTTAACTTATCTTTATGCTCGTGCTCCATGTGAAAATGATAGGCGTTAATTGGGTGTGATGGAGTGAACTCAGCAGTGGCAAATTGGCTGGGCTTCAAGAAGCCTGCTTTTGTTGGCCGATCTGCCATCAGGGGATGCGCATACTACGAGCACAGTCACAGTTTCGAGCCTAAATTCTGCCAGTACTTTGGTGATGGAGTTAGATATGGCGTCATCCCTTGCGATGACAAGTCTATCTATTGGTTCTTCACTTTTTCTCCTTCCAGCAAGAGTAAGTTTCTGTACTTCATTCGATATGAGTTGGCTTTTGGCAACTATTAGATTCTCTTACTCTGCCTTTCATATTATCTACAAGCAAACAATGCCACTTTCCTCAATGCAGATGTAGATATGGAAGAGAGTCCGGCCAAGATGAAGCAATTCGTACTGGGCAAGCTTGGAAAAGTACCCGACAACGTGAGAGTTGTTGTTGAGAAAACAGAGCTGGATAACATTGTACTGTCACCGCTGAGATTTCGACCTCCATGGGAGATTCTGTGGGGAAACATAAGTAAAACCAATGTCTGTGTAGCCGGAGACGCATTCCACCCCATGACCCCAGATATCGGCCAGGGAGGCTGTTCGGCTCTAGAAGATGGTGTCATTCTAGCTAGATGCCTAGGCGAAGCCTTGAGGGACAAGCAAGGCATGAGCAGTGAAGAAGAGAACAGGAGGATTGAGATGGGCTTGCAGCGTTATGCCAAAGAGAGAAGATGGAGAGCATTTCAGCTCATAAGCACAGCTTACATGGTAGGATCCATCCAACAGGGCAATGGCAAGGTATTGCAATTCTTGAGGGACAGAGTACTGGCCACCTTCCTGGCCGGGCAGCTGCTGAAGATGGCAAGTTTCGATTGCGGGAAGCTAAGCCCTTATTGACTCGCCCTGTTTGTTTACTTGACAATATGTTTCGTGAGGGCATTTATATGTAAGGGTAGATAGTTAAGTTGTGACCGGCTTGCTTCGCATCTATGAAAGGGGAGATAGTTAAGTTTCTAATCGATTTGCTTGGCATCTCAAGTATCCGAGAAGGGGTTCCTGTCTATGCGGAGACGTCCCATATAGTTAGAGCTTGCAGCAAAAGATCTTCTGCAGTGAGTGAACAAAAAGTCTAATGAGGGCACTTTTTATGCACGGTTTCTGGGATTTTAAGGAATGACAACGTGCCATCGTTGTCTTCCTTTGAGCGACATGCATTGCTTTACTGTAGAACATCGCTGTTCATTTGAGGAGAATGATCGAATAAAATTTAATTGTGTCCTCAAAGAAAGGGAGCAATGTCTTCACTTTGTCTTGTGAATCCTCTGGAACGACATCTTGTAAAAATATATTCGAGGGGTTGTACATGAGGCAGGCGGTGAAATTGTTGAGACTACTAAATCGAAAGCATGAGGGTTGTTTCATTCTGTGAGGCATAGGCTCTCAACTATATTCACATAGGGAGATTGCTAAAAGTAAGTTTAAGTTCGAGCATGTTAATATATTTAGTTTGACTTATCTTCACTCAAAAGCTTGAGCTAATCAGTTATGAATTAATTATGATATATTAATTACTCTGCACCATCCTAATTTTTCGATATGAATTTTTTTTAAACGCAACTCGAATGTGAATTTCAATGACTTGATCTCGTTTGTTCTTTTGAATGTCACTTTTTCTGCTCAAGTAGGGTGCAAAGTCCAAGCCGAATTTGCTTTGCCTTCTGCAAGTGGGGAAGGCCAATGGGGGGTGCAGAAAGCTTTTGGTGAAGTTCCTTTCGGATGCTTGCATCCGGGAGGCGAGGACTGCTTTTGCTTTCATGATGCTGTGGAGAGTAGTCCATCGACTTGGGAGTAGATGCAAAACAATAATTGAACCCTTCGTACCTTGTCGCTATAGTTTGTGCATGGATCTGGACTTACTATCACTAAAAATTTCCTACTATTTCTTACCATGATCGATCTGGGACTTTCAATTCAAAATGAACAGTCTAAATCCGTCCACATCATGTCCCGCTAAAACACTGTTGATCGATCTTGGCCGTCCATTTTGAATTAAACGGCCAAATTTAATGACACAGCTACATTTATGTCACTAAATCTTTTCCCTGCATGCAGTACCTTTTCTTGGGTTTCGTATCTTGCGTAATTTGATGGTCATCCCTAATAAATAATCTTCGTCCCTCTCACCTTTATATGCTTTATGTTTCTGGCTGGAGTGGAACCACACTACTATTTGAAAGCTCACTCGCAGATATATATATATATATATATATGTATATATATTTTTAAATCATGTCTCGAGTTTGAGCAAATATATGAAATTCGACCCTTTATGGCATGTCTTAGTTGAGAACAATTGTGATAGACAAATATAAGATTCTATCTATTTTCAAATAAAGAGTACATGAGACTATTTATAGGCTTTACATGATAGCTAAAACCTAGCAAACTATCAATCAGAATCAATATCCAATTAATTGTAGAAATATACAAAATCTACTAAATATATTTATATCTCTAACATCTCTTCAAACTCAAAGTGATTTGTAGGATACCAACTTGAGTTTAGAGAAAAGATCCCGAAAACGCTGAAGTGCATGTGTCTTTGATAAAGATATCAATACTCTTTTCGGCGGATGAAAAGGAAACAAGTGGAATAGTGCCACGAAGAGCATGACATCGAATATATTGACGATTTATTTCAATGTACTTGGATCATTCGTTGGAAGCATCATCATGTGCTATTTGAGTAGCACTTGTGGAAGTCATACTCGTTAATGGAGATGGGAATGACCCTGCCTCTGTTTATGGACAGATTACTGCTCGCAATTCCAACCTCAAGACTCTGGACGAGAACAGAAGAGTAAGTCCTGGGGAGCACATTCCTTTGTCGAGATCTGTAGTAGCTGTACCATCGAGCTCCTCCCTCATAGTTGGGGCGAATCTGTTTGCTCACAGTGGGCACAAACGCGAGAACGAAAGGGAGATTGCCGAGGGCACTGCAGAGTTCCGTGCTCAATGCTTTGGTATATTTGGAAGGGATGTTAATGGCAAGTACGGTATGATCCGGGTGAAGGTCACTTGGACTTTAAATATTTATAATTCATATGCTGCCAATTAAAGCTGTAAGATAGTGACAGTATGACAATTGAAATTTGGTTGTGGATTTTACTTTTTGGAACGAGGTTATGGTTTGAAGAGAAGAGGTTTCTATCCCTATGGCGTTGAGGTTAAGTTTAGTTGTACTCTTTTTGAGGTTTTTACGCAGGGCCCTAACTCTCTTGAGTGCTCGAGTCCTAGTAGATTTGGGGGGAAAAAAGAAGTATACTCTATTGCAACCTTGTGCAGGAGACGCATAGACAGAATGCATCTTGCTGCCTTTTTGCCTTGTCCATTTGAGTCGCGTACCTAAAGGGCGGGCACGTGAAGAGATTATTACATGCGCAGACGGAATGCGTCGTCCAAATACATCAAGATCATTCGATCGCGTCATCGCACGAGGTTCGCGTTCTACACCCGAAAAGGCATTGGCGGGAAGTAACGGCTTCACAATGGCCATCTCCCTTGCGAAAGATGAGGAGAGGCAGACGAATTATGGTTCTTGTCTTCCTTCTGTGAATGTATTCGGCACCCAAGAATCTGGGGTCTCTTGCCGACGACCTGACTGTCGTACTTCAAAAACATTCCTTCACTCGAAAACAGCTAGAGCAGTTCCACGCCCGAATCCTTGCTGGCGGTCTCCTCCATTCACCTCCTCTCCTGACCATGTTCCTCCCATCATGCTATCGCTCTCAAGAACCTCACTATGCTTTGCTTTTCATGCGCAATCTGCTGATATGTATTCCATCTTTGTGGAATTCGACGGTTCGGTTGTCGCTGGACTCTGGTCTGTGGCCAGATTTTGTGGGTTTATACAATGGGTTGATCCGCAATAATGTCTTTCCCAGCGAGGTGACACTTTCTGGGATACTGCGTTCTTATGCGGCTCATGGGGCGGCCCATTTGAGCGAATCTTTCCATTGCCAGATTTTTAAGATGGGTTTTGAATTTGATGTGGTCTTGCAGACTGGGTTGCTCAACTTTTATGGAAGGGTTGGGGATTTGAGATGGGCAAGAAAGATGTTTGCGGAAATGCTGCGAGGGGACGTGGTGGCTGACAACGCCATGGTTTCTGCATTTAGCAAGCATGGATGCGTGGAGGCAGCTCGTGATTTGTTTGATAATATGCAGCAGCGGAATTCGGCTTCTTGGAACTCACTTGCTATTGCAAGTCGGGTGATATTGGCGCCGCCTGTTCGATGTTTGATGCAAACCCAGTCAAAGATGTGGTCTCTTGGAATGCGATGATTGACGGGTACATCAAAGCTGACTGGCTACCGGCTGCTCAGGAGTTATTTGTAACGATGGGAACCGCCAGGCATTCTGTTACTTGGAACACTATGATATCAGGTTATGTTCAGTGTAAGGAATTTGGGAAAGCAATCGCCACATTTCAAGAAATGCGGGTTGAGAATGTTATCTGCCTGTGCTCACCTTGGAGCACTGGACATGGGTGAATGGCAGCTTGTATGTCACGTGTCTTATTGGAGATATGATCCTAAGTTCTAGTTGCTGAGACAATCCAATCTTATATCATCTACTTTTTTACCATAAAGTGCGCAACTGGATTTCCATATTTAGTTGCTGAATTTGTGTTGAGCATTGCAAATCTATGCTTTGTTTCTATATAGAACGGCATCGCATACTTCCAGTTTATTTTCTGAACATTGCAACTCTTTACTTTGTTTCTAGGTAGAGCAGCATCGTGTACTTCCAGTTTATTACCAAGATGTCCAGGTACTTCGCTATTTCGTCGAATTTAATTTCTGATAAGTGAGCCGTTATATTGTTGTGAACTCCTGAAGGATAATGAATTATCACTCTAGCTCATATTTATGCGCAAAGGATGCGATGCGTCAGTATTCGAGGAAAGGCCAGATATGATGTCTCTGAAAATCCGACAACTCTTTCATAGGTCACTAGAGTACAACGGCTATAACAAAGGAGGGAATAATTATCATGAAACAGTATGTAAAATATGATGTCTCTGAAAATCCGACAACTCTTTCATAGGTCACTAGAGTACAACGGCTATAACAAAGGAGGGAATAATTATCATGAAACAGTATGTAAAATATCAGTGACCATGCCAAAAGAAATTGGTTTTGAACACATCCTAAAACACAAAATCAGATCATGGCCTAAAAGTGGTAATGACTTGGGCTTTGATATGACCCATTATCTAATTTGATCCTTCTGAATTCTCTTTAGTTCTGGGAGCGGCAGTGGAGTCTACATAATTTGTTTCTCTTTCGTGGATGTGGATCTACGTATTATAGAATGTGTCAAGGGAGAATGGTTTTACAAATAATGACCCCTCGCTCTATCTCCTCTTCTGTATAAAGCACAGTATTATCTCTTTTCCACATCATATTCTGCCCCTGCCCAGTTTTGTTTTGTTTTTAATGATAACACTACATTTTACAAGGTTGATGGAAAATGGTGTTGGCATCTGAGCAAAAGTTAAGTCTGACGTGTATATATCAGTCTTCAGTAATCACACTAGTTTTAGTTTTAATGGGATTTAACTTTTGCTTGATTGAAAATGAGCTTTCATAGTCTGGCATGTCGAATAGGCTTAACTTTCGTAGTCTGAATTTTTTTTGGTGTTGGCCTTTACTAGATTGATATAAGTATAAATCTCCATCTTCCTTCGGAGTACATAAACCATCTTGATAACGCTGTAGAAATTATAGATGAAGCCGAGAAAGGTGCTGAGAAAGACATATGGAGCTTGATGCATTTTACAGAAAATTTGGTCGGCAATATGAAAAAGAGCCTCGTTCCATGGAGATTTTGTTGAAGAAGCTTTACGTGAAAAGAATGGCAGCAGACCTTGGTATTTTGAGGATCTATGCTTCAGGAAAAATGGTTGGAATTAAGACAAACATGACTACTAAGCACTTTTTCAAACTAGTGACAGATTCGATGGTCTCTGATATGCACAGAAATTCATTGGTATATGAGGGAGACCACATTAACATATGCATTCATTCTTTATCACGTTTGGTTCTGATTTTCATCTCTCAACTTGCCTTCTTCACTTGCCATCTATCTTAAATATTGTAAATTCTTCTGCTTGCCTTTATCTACAACCACATTGAATAGGATTGTTAGTCAGGGATAGGCATTGAGCTCTCTACTATGCCTCTGAGCTGTTTTGGTTGGCTTTGGTCTTGAAATCTTATTTATCTTGATAAAATACTGGATGGCGATAAACATTGGGTTCTTTGGTCTTCTCAATCTTCGGTGGTACAGTTATCGAGTTCATGGAATTATCCAAACATTAAGCCTGTATATTCATTAATGATCTCTGGATATGTGAGGGCTTACATTACTCATGTTTCTTCAAAGTTGAAGTTGCCAGTCAAATAATTGGATATATCAGGTTTGCGATTTCTGCATGTTTGATTGCCTTCTGTTTCTTTCCTAAGAATTATCAGCTTGATGTCTATCATTCCCTACCTGTATGATTATATGTTGTTTGTATCTAGAGATTGATTGTTGAATTTCTAGGTTGGACAGAAGGTAGAGTTTTCTTTCGAGGTTGATCTAGTTCTTTGGATTTCGTTTTGCTGTTGATTATCAATCTATTTTTCCATCTCCTGTGTAACGCAATGCAGGCGGAGCTGCTTTTGGAGCTTCGCAGAGAGCAACTCCTGAATTGGATTTTTCTATGCTTGGCAGAACTATGTGCTTCATTACAGGCTCTGATAAAATACCATATGCTTTATTCCCTCCGCCAATCCACCCCAGCCCCAATTCGAATGGTGGCCTTCATATACCACCTCTTCTCCTCCTCGTCCCTCCTCTCCCTCGGCCTCTACCACTTGGTCTCCGCCACCCGCAACCACCTCAAATCCCCCTCCGCCTACGCCGCCAAGCCTTACCCCCCTCCCCCCCTCCGTCCCCTCCACCTCTACCTCACCGTCCTCTTCCTCCTCATTGCCTCCTGCCACCAGGCCATCTCCTCCTTCAACTCCGACCCCCTCCTCAAGGGCTCCACCCCGGTTGGCCTCCGTCCTCCATCCTCTCCTTATCCCTTCTCCTCCTCTCCGACCTCCTCCCCAACAACCTCTTCTTCGCCCTCACCTCCGCCGCCTTCTTCCTCCAGTCCTCCGCCTCCTTCCAGATCTCCGACCTCCAGGTCGAGTGCGACTTCGTCTCCGCTCTCTCCTCTCTCCTCTGCCTCGCCCTTGCCTGCTCCCCCCCCGGCCTCTTTGTGGCCAACGTCGCCCTCGAGGCCTCCCTCTGCCTCCAGGCCCTCTGGTCACTGCAGACTGGGCTTTCACTCTAGGTCAAGGCTTTTATTCTCAAAGGGTGTCACAAGCTGCTCGAATGTGATCAACGGGGTGGAGGGATCTATCAAGTGCGATTTGGAGGAGTCGAGGTTGAGGGCCGTCGCCATTCTTTATCTGATGTTTGTGCTTCATGTCATGTTTGTGATGGTCACTGTGATGGTTGTTTATGTTGCTGTGGCTAAGAGTGTGGGTATGAGGAGGATGGGGTCTTATGAAGCATTGCCCACTACTGGGGTAAGAGATGCAAATAATCTTATTCAGATGAAGGCATTGTCCGGCACGCAGGCTTGACTTGATCACCTTTTTTCTTTTTGTTAGCATTGATTGTATGAGCGACGAGCCGAAATGAAATCCGACTCCTTTCCTTTCACTTCAGATTTTGAAAATACTAAAAACCTCTTAAGAGTTAGAGGAGGGTTTCTCTTGAGCACAGACTTGGCTTTTATCTCGAGCCATAGCTACGGTACTAGCGGTTGATTTTTGGTCTCTGCTACTGTCTGTCATCACCGCGGTGCTTTGCGACTGTTCCACTGACAATCATGGTGAAAGTTTATCTCCTCCGCTTCGAATTGCTGTACATTGACTATAGTTCTGGAACTTGAATTACTTGCTAACTGTTTCACTCTCAACAGGTTGTGCATTGTCCCTTCAAAACCTCCATTCTCACGCCAAACCTGGAGGATGAAGAGTTCTTCTTTCATTTGGTGTGGCCCAATAGAAGCTTGTGTAATAGGTTGATGATATTGTCGCCAGACCACAATGAATTTGAATATGTAATTGTCTAAAATTCGTGAGCAACAGCGGATATGGGTTTCTATGTTCTTCTCCAAGAAGCTCCTGGTCTCAGAAATTATATTTGGTGGCTCTGTATGGCTGAGTGAACTGAATAAGCGAAGGGATGTGTATATCTTATTGTAAGCCTATTGTTGATTAAAAATACTTTGTGGATGTTGGAGCTGCTTTTCTTAAAATGATCTTTTGAGAGCTATTCTTGACTTCAAAGTTAGGAGTTGAACTTCATTACTGGCGTGTATTATCAAGAAGGATGAAATTGTGACATCTTTATGTTGCTTAATTGCTGCCTTTGATTCTTTGGCCTTTCTTGTCGGGTTTGCAAATGAGCCATTCTTTCAGTATTCTCGATATATTGCCAGCAAGTTGGCTTGTCTTGTTTTCAGTTTGTATGGTGGTGCATGAATCTGCGTTCTCTGTCTCTTGCAGCACAAAAGGTCCAAAGCTTCAAGCGCTCTGATCTTGCATGGTTAGCTGTTGATCACCTGTTTGAATTATAATGTTGAAGTTCTGATCTAGTTGTCCTGGATGGCTCCTTGACATTCTTCATTTGCCTGTTAATATTAACTGGAGTATGCATTGCTCCAAGTTCACTGAAAGGAAAACATACATGCCATATGTTATGGGCAAGACCATCTGGATGCTTGATTTAATTCCTTCAAGGTTGTTCGACTGTTTGTTGACGTTGCTATCTATATTTGGTGCACAGACTAAACTCTAAGAGAGAAAGTGGGTTTCTTTAATTTCATGTGTGACGCTGCATTCGGTGAAAATAGAGGTGGATTAAGCCTCGAGCATTTACTTTCTGCAATTCAGCCCATTTGAACATGTTTTAGGTTTAGATCTTGGTTCAGCTTCTGTACTCATTGACACCTGATGGTGTCATAGTGAAATTGATGTGTATTGCATGATACTCGAGATGACTGTTTGCCCGTGTCCTTGTGTGACTTCTTGCTAGTTTTTCAGCAAAAATGCTCCCCGGCCTTTTCAACTTGGAAAAAATTTGCGCAAAGACGAGATCTTTTACTAGACAATATTCTAATTCAAAACATCCAGTGGGTGGAATTGTTACTTTATAGTAATTTCTTATGAAATAGTTGGACGTCATGTTTAAACCTGAATAAGAGTTCATGTCCCCATTTGTGAGTCTGCGGCCGTTCAATCTCGACCAGAGGTTAGTCCAACTACCATCTTTGTTTCCACCCTAGTTGACATTAAGAGGCAATTCTCCGAAGGGGGTATTGTTTCCGTCATTTGTCGGATGCCTATAGCGTGGTTGTCCTGCTCTCTGGCGCAAACTCTCTTTTGCTAGATCTGTCAGTTTAGGAGCATGAAGTATTAGGCGATGACCGAAGGCAGCCAACACCCTGGATGATTCTTACCAACTACTCTTGCTGGCCAGGAACCTTCATTGTATATGGTAATTTGAAATTCTAGGATCTGCTTCCTAACAGAATTGCAGGATAGCGTGATATGAATATTTGAGGAAATTGTTGGACATCCGCGGAGTGGATTTGCATGTGTGAAACCTAGAATGATATTTGTTGCTTCGTAATGGTTGTAGCCAACTGAGCATTCTACATGGGGATTGCCAAAAAAGACTGTTGACCAGTTTCTGCTACATAAGGTCGGGCCTATATGAGAGGTTGGGAGATGAGCAGAGTAACCGGCTCTTTGCTGTCGTGGTGACAACATCTCTGAGTCATTTCCACCAATCAATGTGTTGGATATTTATTTCCTTTCATCAATAGAGATGGGGAAATTTCGCGGTCAAAACCAAGAAACTGCGATGTGCTCTCTCCTCGAATTCGGATGCAAATCAGCTAGCTTTGTTTTCATTGGTCGAGTCATTCAAAGCACGAACGACTGTAACAGGAGAACCCGTAATTGCACTGCAATTTCACCCAATGCTACTTGCTTGGTGTCGTTAGAAACGAGCAGAAACAGGGGAATATGAGTTTGTTTGTTGTGTCAAGGCACGCAAATCAGAAGTTTCTTCTGCGGCGGTACTTGAAGGTTCCCCCTGCCGAAATGGGACAAGAAAGAGTTTTGACTTTACATATGGTGCCTTTAAGCCACAATCATTATCTCTGTCTCTCTCTCTCTCTCTTCCTTCCGTAAGCAAGAAGGCGCTCATCATCGACTGAAGCATCAAGAGATTTAGAGAGATCTACTATATTTGAACTCTCTCCCTCGTAGGCTTCTTGTCCTCACATTTCACCAGTGTCTCCTCTCGAGCATATGATGTCATTCACCTTTGCTAAGATGCTGGGTCTCTCTCTCTCTCTCTCTCATGTGTGTGTGTATATATATATAGACACTGCTTATTGAAGTAAGTTACAGGGAGGAGAAGCCTGCGGGGAGGAGATTCATATGAAGTATGTTTTGGTCGGCATGCAGAGTGGCCGAGCTTCCTGCAATTTGCTCCCAATCTTCTGTTACTGCTTTTGCCTGTAATAAGTTCTTACAAAATGGGTTTTAATGCATAACCCTTCTTCGAAGAACCAGAAAAAACCGCATTCATTAGGTGATATGCATTGAAATTAGTTTTGGACCAACACAATGAGGGAATAAATTGGATGATGTCCTCCCTTTTACGTGAATGCAGAAGGAGACATTCTCCTTAGGTGCAACAAATATGCAATTCAATTTCATCTTAAGTATCCTGGTGAATTTAGTTAGTCTTTTCTAATTCCGAAATCAAGACCACAATACATGTCAGGGCTTACCTAGCCAATTGGCTAACTATTTTGCATGACATGATGTGGAATTTGCTATATTCAAATAGCAAAATGCAATTTCAACACAGTAAATTTGAATATAAACGCGTAGAGATCAGTACTTGGAGAAGCCAATATGGAAAAAAATAAGGCCAAAAATGGGACTCAGCATGACCAAAAAAAAAAAAAAACCTTGGGAACCGGTCGATGATCCTCAAGAACCGGTGTAAAAGTGACTGAACTGGCTGGAAAAGTGCCTCTGGACCGGTCGAATTGAACCGATCAATGGCCAATGAAAGGCAACGATCGATGGTTGGTTAAAACTAACTGATGATGTGGTGGATAACTCGCCACGAAGTACACGTGGACATCACGTGAGTGACAACAGCGGAAAGCAGCTAAGCAGGCACTTGCGGCGCGTGGGGCACATAGTGGAGCATTGGTGTAGTGGATCCGGCTCCCCTGCATTTAAGGCTGGGGTGCCTTAAATTATATGGTCCGTCCATTTTTTAATGGGACCCAGATCTTGTAAATAGAGAGGTGGGTTTTTAAGGGATTTTTTTTAAAAAAAATGATTTGGGACGGGCCAGATCTTCTCTAATTTAAGTCACCCCCACCTTTAAGGAGGGGATCCGTTCGCGATGTCAGTTGCAGCGGCTACTGTAATGGAGTGCGATGTAGTTCGGCGGCACTGTTTCTGGCGTTGGACTCGCCATTGGCCGAAAAGATAGATGATGGCTTTTTATTTTCTGAAAACAGACCACTGTCCACCAATGGCGCCGGTGCAGCACCAGACGACGCTGGCTCTCCCAAAAGGCACGGGACCCTTACTTGCAGTGGCGGAGGGTGGCGCGTGAGAGTGAATACAACGGTGGGTGGCAGCGAAATTTTTGATAATTGTTTGTTCTATGGGGGAAGGGCAAGGTGGATGGGATGGTTTGTTGAAATAAGCAGCGGAATTAATCGTAACAGTGCTCAAGATCGGCGGGTTCCGTCGCAACTTGCAAAACTACCGAATCCAAAGGAACGGCTTCTAAGACTATATACTATAGCTGTGATGCCAAGTTGAGAACAATAATGACAGAGAAAAAAAAAAGATTTTACCTATTTTGAAATTAATAAGACATGAGCATATTTATAGGCTTTATAGGATAGCTAAAACCTAACAAAATATCAATCACTGTCAATACCCGGTCAATTAAAAATATATACAAAATCTCCTAAATATACACATATATCTCGAACAGTCTTCCTCTTCATCATGCATGCATGCACATATGTGGACGCCGAAGGTCATCATCTTTTGTCGTCCATTGTTGGCCATTATATATATATATATATATATATATATATATATATATATGTATGTATGTACGTCTTTTATGAATTGTTAAAGAACGGAAGCATGCACACTTGGACTTTCCTCTCTTCCTTCGTTAATGGCTAATGCATATCAAGAGAGTAACGTCCATTTTGCTTCACTCATTCACATGGACAAGTTACTCGAGCCGGCGGCCGGCGGGCGCATGCTTGACCTTCCTTTTGTCTTACAGTTCCTCTTTGCTCCTACAAAAGGAGAAGGTGGTATGAAAATGAGTAACACATAGGGAAGTTCAGAAAGCTCAAGAGATAAAGAGAGTCTAGAGCAGAGACTTGTCCATAGAGTTGAGCCCATCGAGTTGAGTTGCGAAACACTATGGTCATTAATGGAAATAGGCATATAGACACACTTGAGCGGGAGTGATTGTAAATTCTGTAATTCTCCGGTTATTAGCAGATTACTGTTAGCTCTTAAGTTCCGACGTTCTCATATCCTTTAATTGTTTCTCGTTTTATTTCTCTTTAAATTTTTATATCTCCCGATTTAATTGCAGAGGTCAAGATCCGCTTACCAATTCCAACACTTTTGAAGCCACGAGACATCAATCTCCAGTCAGGCTGTCATGGAAGCAGTTGAGGACATAGTCATTGTCGGAGCTGGCATATCAGGAATCGCCACAGCTTTGGGACTCCACAGGTTTGTACTTGAAGAAGGCATCCAGAGTAGTTACCCTCTGCGTGTTCTTTTCATTGTCTCTGTTGCTTGACTGATAATGCTGTGTGTTGCAGGTTAGGCATAAGGAGCTTGGTTTTGGAATCGCATGACCATTTGAGGACCACAGGGTTTGCGTTAGGAATATGGACGAACGGTTGGACAGCCTTGGACGCACTGGGGGTTGGCGAATCTCTCCGTCGGCAGCACAACCCACTTCTCAGGTGACTAAGAAACTCCCTTCTCTTGCTGCAGCAATGTGGAAGACGTTTACATTCGAAATCGGTACCATAAAGTTTCTTTATTTTTTCGCATCTCTGCGCCTGTTGTTTTAGTTGACATGTTAGAGGTTTTGGTTGCAGGGTGAAGACCTCTTCCACGATTTCTGGACTTTGTACGGCGGAGATACCGTTAAGTGGCATGGGGCCGCAGTTAAGTCAGATTATATTCGAAATTAGCCGGTCAATTTACCAGATGTCCGCTTTGTTTCTTTTGGAAAGAAGAACGTTATTCTATTTCCTTACGTAATCTGGTCTGTGTGTTGCAGGAGAGACCATGAATTCCGTTGTGTACAAAGGAAGATCTTGTTGGGGACTCTTGAGAAAGAACTTCCTAGTGGCACTATCAGATTTTCTTCCAAGGTGGTTTCGATCGAGGAATCAGGTTACCTCAAGCTTATTCATCTTTCTGATGGTTCTGTTCTCAAGGCAAAGGTACCACATTGCAACCCGCCATTGATTAGTAAAACTTGCTCGGCATGACAGTTAGAACTAATGCTCGAGAGGAGCCCCTTTTATCCACTGAAAACTTCTCTCGTGTGTTTCAAAACTTGAGGTTGTCTATGGTTTTAACTGCTCTTTATGCTTATATACTCTCTGTTTGCACATGCTAGTTGTTGATCGGGTGCGACGGCGTGAACTCTGCTGTGGCCAAATGGTTAGGCTTCAAACCTGCTTCTGTCGGCCGATTCGGCATCAGGGCCTGTGTATATTACGAAAATGGTCATGGTCTCGAGCCCAAGTTTTACCTGTTCGTGGGTGAAGGAGTCAGATATGGCGTCATCCCTTGCGATGATAAGACAATATACTGGTTCTTCGGTTCTTCTCCTTCCAGCCAGGGTGAGTTTCAATGTGCAATTTTTGTCTCTAATCTTCATCCTTTGTTTTCTCTGATATGAACCGGCCTCGGCATGTGTTAAATCCTTCTCGATATGCATACTTTTGTTCAAGCGCTTGTGCCATTTTCCTTGATGTAGATGAAGAGATTGTAGACAATCCGGCTAAGATGAAGCAATTTGTGCTAAGCAAGCTCGGAAAAGTCGCCGACAACATAAGAGCGGTTATAGATGACACGGAATTGGACAACATGATGTTATCTCGACCGAGATTTAGACACCCGTGGGAGATTTTGTGTGGAAACATAAGCAAAAGCAATGTTTGTGTAGCTGGAGATGCAATGCACCCCATGACACCAGATATTGCCCAAGGAGGCTGCGCGGCCCTAGAAGACGGCGTCGTCCTGGCGAGATGCCTGGGAGAAGCCTTGAGAGATAGGCAAGCCGTGGGAAGTGAAGGAGAGGGTGTAGAAGAGGAGGATGAGCACGAGAGGATTCAGGTGGGTCTGCGGAATTATGCCAAAGAGAGAAGATGGAGGGCATTTGAGCTCGTGATTACAGCTTATCTAGTGGGATCTGTCCAACGGAGCAATGGCAATATATCGAAATTCTTGAGGAATATAGTGCCGGCCGAGTTGGTGGCCGGGCAGCGACAGAGAATAGCCAGCTACGATTGCGGGAAGCTAAGAAATACAGAATAAATAGCCACCTAGCACTCTCTATAGATCTTTCTTGATTATTATTATCCGTTCGTGTTTTTTAATATTAAATTAATGCGACTGTTCGTGCTTTTATATGTTGTCAATTTCAAGGATTCTATCTCCTTAAAATGCTAGGTAAATTAATGAGTCATTTATTAGTAAAATCAAGAGTCATGTATTATACCTATATAAAGGCAAGTGTTGTAATAGTTGTTTAGTGGCATGAAAAACGAGTTGGAATAAAATAGCACATTCATCTCCTTCCTCGAGTGTTTTCTATGCGTTGACAACCGACGCTTTGGAAGCCTAGCCCACGCTTCCTAAGATCAACGTGAAATCCTTGAATCTGCTTCTTCGAAGAGATATATATATATATATATATATATATATATATGTGTGTGTGCGTGTGTGTGTTTATGTGCTTGACTTCTTTTGTTGCCTTGTCAGAGAACTGTGCCGTCCATGCTTTTTTTTTTTTTTTGGTCGAAGTCGCCCATGTTCATTAGTCAGATTGTGTCCTCTTCCTCCTCGTGCTATCTTATCGAGCATTTAACACAAGCCTGGGTCTGCCGGACATTATTTCTTGTTTCTTTATTCTATTCTTAAGGAGAGAGGTCACGCCTATCTTTTCGATCCGCAGATGAAATGACATTATTATAATTTAAGCTCAATAAATAAATGACACGTCATCGCCACGTATAGGCGAAAACTTGACGTCATAATGCCGAAACAAGTATAAGACAAAAAAGCAAAAAGATTATGCTTAAAATATAGGGGTGGTGACATGAATGATAAATAAATTTTTTGACTTTAACGTGCAATGATAGCTTTATTCATGGTTCGAGCTGAATTTGCTTTGGCTTCTGCAAGGAGGGAAAGCCAAATGGGGCTGCGGAAAGCTTCTGGTGGAGTTCCTCTCGAATGCTTGCATGTGGAAGGCAGGGACTGCTTTGCTCTCGTGATGCTGCATCGCTGGAGGATACCCTTCGTTTGATGCATTACAATAGCTTTATCCATAGTCCGACTGGCGCACGCCCACACGTAATTGAACCCATCATACCTCATCGCTTCAAGTTGTGTTTTTTCTTTTTTTTTTAATGGCTTGCTTTATCATTTTGGTTTTTGCGTTTTGTTTGTCTTTGCATGCAATTCATTTCTTGGGCATCATGTCTTGCTTAATTTACCGGTGACCCCTGATCAATCGTCCTTGTCCCTCTTACCTATACATGCTTTTATGTTGCTGACCATTTGAAACCTCAGTCGCCGATACTTTTGAAGCACGAGATATTAGTCTCCAGTCAGACCGTGTCATGGAAGCAGTTGAGGACGTAGTGATCGTTGGAGCTGGCATAGCAGGACTCGCCACAGCTTTAGGACTTCATAGGTTTTGTCCTTGAAGCAATTACGAGTAGCTCGCTCGGAAGTTTCTTGCTCTTCTTTTACGCCCTCTACGTGTTTGTTTATTTGTCTTTATTGCTAATAATGCTGTGTGTTGCAGGCTAGGCATAAGAAGCTTGGTTTTGGAGTCGCATGATCATCTGAGGACCACGGGGTTTGCGCTGGGAATATGGACAAATGGTTGGAAAGCCTTGGACGCAGTGGGGGTTGGCGAATCGCTCCGTCGGCAGCACAACCCACTTCTCAGGTAACTAAGAAACTCCCCTTCTCTAGCTGTAGCAATGTGGAAGACGTGCTGCAGTCAATTTTAATAGATCCAATAGCGAGATATACACTGCACCTGCAAAAAGAAGAGGGGATGAAGTGATAACTTATGTGGGACATAGGTACCATAAAGTCCTTTTGTTATTCGTATCTCTGCGCCTGTCATTTTAATTGACATGTGAGAGATTTTGGTTGCAGGCTGATGACCTCTTCCACGATTTCTGGACTCCGTACAGCAGAGATACCGTTAAGTGCCATGGGGCCGCAGTTAAGTCGTTTATATTTCAAATCAGCCAGTCAATTTACCAGATGTACTTCTTGTATCTTTTGTGGAAAGAAGAGCATTATTTCATTTCCTTATGTAATCTGGTCTGGGCATTGCAGGAGAGACTATGAATTCCGTTGTGTGCAGAGGAAGATCTTGTTGGAGACTCTCGAGAAAGAACTTCCAAGTGGCACTATTAAATTTTCTTCCGAGGTGGTTTCAATCGAGGAATCAGGTTACCTCAAGCTTGTTCATCTTTCTGATGGTTCTATTCTCAAGGCGAAGGTATCAATTTGTAATCGACCATTGATTAGGAAAATTTGCTTAGAATGGCAATTAGAATTAACGCTTGAGAGGAGCCCCTTTTATCTACTGCTCGTGTTTCAAGGCTTGAGGTTGTATATGGTTACAACTGATCGTTATGCTTATGCTCTGTTTGTCCATGCTAGTTGTTGATTGGGTGTGATGGAGTGAACTCCGCCGTGGCCAAATCGTTAGGCTTCAAGATGCCTGCTTTTGTTGGCCGATTCGGCATTAGGGCCTGTGTATATTATGAAAATGGTCATGATCTTGAGCCCAAAATTTTCCAGTTCGCGGGCGAAGGAGTTAGATATGGTGTCATTCCTTGTGATGATAAGACTATATACTGGTTCTTCAGTTTTTCTCCTTCCAGCCACGGTGAGTTTCAATGTGCAGTTTTTCCTTTGAGGATCAAATCTTACTCTTATGGCCTCAACATATAATAATTCCTTTTCGACTGGTATGCATATTTTGTTCAAGCAATTGTGCCATTTTGCTTGATGTAGATGAAGAGATCATAGACAATCCGCCTAAGATAAAGCAATTTGTGCTAAGCAAGCTCGGAAAAGTCGCCGACAACATAAAAGCTGTTATAGATGACACGGATTTGGATAACATGATGTTATCTCCACTGAGATTTAGACATCCATGGGAGATTTTATGGGGAAACATAAGCAAAAGCAATGTTTGTGTAGCTGGGGATGCATTCCACCCCATGACACCAGATATTGCCCAAGGAGGCTGTGCGGCCCTAGAAGATGGCATCGTCTTAGCAAGATGCCTGGGTGAAGCCTGGAAAGATAGGCAAGCCATGACAAGTGAAGGAAAGGGTATAGAAGAGGAGCAGGAGTACAAGAGGATTGAGATGGGTTTGCGGAATTATGCCAAAGAGAGAAGATGGAGAGCATTTCAGCTCATAACCACAGCTTATATGGCGGGATACATGCTACAAAGCAATGGTAAGATAATGAATTTCTTGAGGGATAAAGTACTGGCCGGGTTCTTGGCCAGTCAGCTGCCGAGAATAGGGAGCTACGATTGCGGGATGCTAAGAACTCCTTGAGTTCAGACCTTAGTGGCATGTATTGCTATTGCCCTTTCAGGTTACATAGCGAGTGTTTATCTTCTTCCCATGTAAAGGAAAATAAGGGAATGTTTGTGTCTGTGCATGTCAATCAAGGATGATGAATGCATGAACTACAATTTCATTTTGACTGCAAGAAAATCTTATCCTCTTAAGGCAGCGATTTCAGATCTGTGAGTGGTCGGATTTGCTTCTTTCCAGATATATGCTAAATCTTTTAGACTTTTTGGGTTGCCGCGTTGGAGAATTCTATCATCTAGAGTCAGACCAATTCCTTCCTATCTAGCTAATCCTATTTAGCACTTACAAAAAGCATCACCATCAGGAAATTACAATGCCCGGGTCTGCTGAACAATCGGATTTAGAAGATCACGGAAATGTTTGAGATAAGGAGGATGAGATGAAAATTAGGGGATTAAGTCATCAATCTGTAGTATTTGATATTTTTATTCCATTCCTAAGGATACTCTCCATAAGGTCATGTTTGTATTTTTAATTCGCAAATGAAAGTGCATGAATGTGAATTTTAGCTCAATAAAAAGAAGACACGCGTCATCTCGATGAAAACTTGGCATCATAAATATAAGGCCAAAACAGCAAAAGGGTTAAGCTTAAAATATAAGGATGACGAGATAAATGATCTCCAAATCTCAACCCAATATGTAATGTCATCCCTGTGATCCATGCACTTTTGGTAAATATTGAATTTAGTCCCTAAATTATATAAAAATATACAAAATTGCTCTTCCATTAATTTAAGTTCATGGATCATCATCAACAAATGAAATGTTCAAACGACGACATTGGTTATTGTTAGAAAAATAACATTTGATCTCATAATCTAATGACAAATAATCTTTTGTGCATTGTTTTGCATTACTTGCACCTCATTAATCACTTGAAGCGATAAAAGGTTTGCACTGGACTCCTTTAATTTATCTATCTCCAAAATAATATCCCCTTATTTTCTTCATGCCAATATGATCTTCATTTTTTTCGTATTTGCTTTACATCCTACGAAATTAAATTTGCACGTACTACGATCGAAAATTCTCTCTATCCTGAGCATTGCAAGGGCCATAAGACTAGTTTGTATGAATAGATGATACGCCACTGTCCATTCACATGTAGCTCAAAAACTAAAAGGAAAACTAACCGTAAGCGAGATATCACAATCCATTGCAGTTCCAGCCACAAGAAGTAAGAGGACAAAAAGTGTATCGGTCAGTGATTAGTTGCTTCAGCCAGCTGAACTTAAGCCAAACGCCTTTACAATGTTACTGACTCTCTCTGCGAATATTCTGGAGGTTATCTTTTTACCTGGCACATGAAATGGATTTGAAACTGCATCCCCATATGCCGCATGAAACCTCCGGAAGAACTGTTCATAAACAAACAGTGAGACAGATTTCAATTATGGCCAACGATGATTACTACTACCAGCAGGAGCAGAATATACCAGCTCAATCATCCTAAAGATATAATCTGCATATTGCAATCTGGGAAAAAATCTCAATTTCGTATTCGTTTAAACGAAAAACAAAAATTGCGTTTTCATTATGATCTCACGGAACAACAATTACTTAAATACGTTGGTATCGCTGGAAAGGCAAATGGATCGACAAGTCAGGGTTTACTACAATTGCTTGAAATGCGTTCGGATAACATCCTTTTCCGATTGGGTATAGCTTCAACAAGGGAGCAGAATACACCAGCTCAAGCATCCCAAAGATATTATCTGCATATTGTTATGTAACTACAAGATGGTAATGGCCTCTTCACGTTATGTGCCAGAAGAGATCATCATAACTAACTTACAACACCAGCTATGCACTGGTGATGCATAAGCAAAGCTAAACCTCATAGCATTCATAGTACTTCCATATCCAAGGATCACTCGATACTCTCATGTATAGCGTTGGATGATATGTACGCTCCCCCAAAGGAAGTAGATTATTCTACAAAATATTGCAAGGAGCAGGAGAAGAAACAGAAAGGAAGACGAAGCGCAAGCGTTGCAATTTCGTGCATCATATGTCACACGATTCCTTTTTCTAGAATCTAAGTCCAAAAAGATGCTTCTTGTGCTTTAATACTACTTCAATTACTTGCCATTTTTTCCTTCAAATGACAGGATCTCTGCTCAAGTGAGTAAACTCTACTTTATCAAATACCCTCACTATCGTCATGAGCCCCAAACAAAGTAAACCATGAGATAAAGCCAGGTGGATGGATCGTCCAGAAATAAACCCTCAAGAGAGTTGTAAGTTACTAAAAAGAACGAGCATGAAATTCACATTATTGGCCCAATATGAGTGCCCCCAGTCTGTTCCCCATAATAGAGTCATTACTCTGAAGTTTACTACTTAACAGTTACCACCATATTCAGAAGATCCCCGATTCAGTATCAGCAAACTCAATCGTATTAATTACAATCACCTCCAGAATACATTTTCTACTTGGCGACAAGGGAAAGTTTATGGCAAATCCAAGGTCCAACAGCGGACATAGACATGTTTAAAGATGCCGATGCAGGAGTTGACAGAAGATTTCAGAAAACTACACCACAAACAATTGTATTCACTTAAATTTACTCACATTTCTCACATCGGCATCTTTGACATCTAAATCTGTAGTGACCAGGATAAATTTCACCTTTGTATTAGTCAGATAGCCATACCTGCAAGCAGAATGACCGAATCAACCAAAAAATCACTCACAAAATCACAGAGCACTGAACCATGACTGTTTGGCACGACTTTCTTCTGAACAAATAAGCAAAAGAACACGTACACTTTGTAGTTTTCGGTCGGATAAAGAAGACCCAGAAAAGTCTCATTCAGCAGCGGCCCTGACTTTTTCGGATTGTTCACTGAACAGAGTCAAATAGAGCAACCACAGCACCATAAGATTCTCGAATAAGGAACCGCCACACGACATTAGCCTTAAATTCATAAAACGATGTGCCAAGATCTAAACTTGCAATGAGAAATTTCCACACTCCCCACAACTAGCAAGAGACCAAATGCAATTTCTGCATCGACACTAAAATTGAAATCAACCGGATCATAATAAACTAGCTATTACAGTAGAAAGAAGAAAAAGTCCTCAACATTAGCCAAATGAAGTAACACAGATCAAAGTTTCAGGTAACGAACTACGTCCGCAGATGCGCGTAACAGGAGCTACGAACTACCTCGCTCGTCGACGACGTCGAGAGAACAGTGGACTATGTGGTGAAGCTTGAGCGCATCATCCGCCTCCGTGAAGCTCTGTATGTACAACGGGTTGTTCTGATCCCGATCGAAGAACAAAAGTCACGCGGATCAAAAAGCGAACAACCGTAAGACTCAGGCGAGCTGGAAAACCGAAGACGAATCACAAAAGGACGCACTTCGCGCCCCGGGCACGCGCCGCAAGGAGAAGGCGTACCTGATGGCCGACGACAGCGATGCAGACGATCATCTTCTCCGATTTCGTCGCCTCACCCGCGCTGACACCGAGTCAAGCTCCTCGTCGCAGCCAACGAGCCGGGCTCGGGTTTTGTTCGGCTACACTAGATCGAAAAGGGTGGATGGCCAGGTAAGGCCCGGTCAGATGTATCCCGGCCCGGTCGATCGCATCCGGAAATCTGATGCTTTTCAAAACTAGGGTCAGGCCCAACCGGCCCACTCTTTCGGCCCATTTGATCGCAGAGTCTGTCGGGTTTCCCTTGCCTTGTCCCCGCAGACTCTTCCGTCACATTACATTACGTTACATTCATAACCCAAGATTAGCATCCTCTTCCTTGACTTCCACGATGCTCCTTTCATTGCTTAGTAACCTCAATCACCCCCAACAAATTGGATCACGAAAAGGACAAATAAGATATAGGCAAAGTTTCCTAATAAGAGTTTAAAGTGATGTCAATTTCTCGAAATAAAGTTTGAAACAAACGTTGTCTGGAACGGGTTGTTTTCAAAATAGAATTTTATTTGAGACAATCTTTTTCTGAAGTCTCTTTTAACGGGACGGCTGCAATTCGTATTCTTATTTGGACTTCCAGACGATTATTTTTGGTTGGAAAAGGAAAAAGAAAAGGGGAAAAAAAAGAAACGAAAGGGCAATCTGGGCCTTTCGCCAGCAAGTCTATCCCCCCTGATGACCCCTCCTGCATCTCCAGCACAAGCAAATTGCCAGCTCCGATTTACAATAATACCCTCGTTCCGAATCCGGAATCCGAGCCATCGAAGCTCCGTCTGTCGAATTCGATATACCGATTCCTCCATCGCTAAAGAAAGCCGCTAGAGGCTAGAGCCGTTCCGTCCGAATATATATTGAAGAAAACGGCTCGGGACTTGTTCTCTCCATCTCTGTCTTCTCAAAAATTAGTCTTTTCTTTTACGAGGTGACTGTTCCTTGTTTTTGTCTCTCTTTGAGTTTTTTCCTGTCTCGCGACATGATCTTATGAGGAGGCGGTGGATTTATCGGTAGCTTACTTTTTGATCGGTCGTGTGGGTGTATGATTGGATTTGTTGACGGTCGATTCGATGAATAGCTGATTGGAGCTCGTTCACGTGTGTTTTCCTCATTTCATGCTCTTCTGGGTCTAATCTGCGGCCTGTTCTTCAGCTGCTTTAGGGTTTAATAGCTGGGATAAGCTCGTGGCATGGAGATGTGTAGCTCGTTTCGTTGATATCTACATTTATTGATTGTGTGTCGATGGGTCATTTAGTGGGTTCTGTTTGAAGTTGGTGATCGTTTCTTCTTCATTGAAGGCGCAGCAGCCAATGCCTCATTGAACGCCGTTCTGGTGGCTGATAAATTTAATCTATTTGAATCTTTCAAGGGTTTATTTAATCCACTTAATAGCTTCCTGTTGTTAAAATATTTGTTTTTGTTTTTGTTTTTGTCTTCTAAATTCCTACAAATTCTGTCTTCTCTTTTGTGAAACGCTAAGGTGATGGTATTCCGTGTAGAAATCTTTTTTCTTGTCACTCCTTAATCTCAGATTTGGAAGATATGGCCTGTAGGTTTTTAGGACTTCGTGTTCCTCTGCAACAATAAAAAGAGCTTATGTTTGTAATCTTTTTGTGAATCAATGACGTTGTCTGGGAGTTCGAGCCCAAGAGAACATATGGTGTGTACAATTTTTGGGCTAAGAGGGTATATGATCTTATTTTCCTGGATCCATTCCTTCTGCAAATCCATCGTGATGCAGTTTTATATGTTCTTTTGATGGTGTTTATAAGATATTACGATTGGTTTTTGAGATGGGTGACAATTTGTTCAAAGGTGATGTTAAATTTGGATTTTATGAATGGACAGATGGCATTGCAACAGAAGAATATTGCTGCTGAGGAACCAACCACAAGTGGGCACGACACAACTCTGGAGGAAGCTGATTCTGCTATCAGTTGTTGTCTTTCTGACATGAATAACAATGGTGACAGCAATGGAATGGCAGATGCAGATAGAGACATCAAGGAAACTAATAGTTTCCCTGGCTTATACAGACAAGATGTGGTGAGGAGCAAGAAAAATGGAATGATCGGTATAGTGACTGAAGTTGCTGGGGATTCTGATTCAGATGGCAGCATTACTGACGAGGAGGATGAAGATGATGAAGACGATGCTGAAGACAGTGCAAACGAGGAGACTGATGGCGATAGAATCAAAATGTCTCAGGAGAATTGTGCCGGGAGCCAAGGTGGTGAGAAACCAGGTCCTTTATCTGCCGACCAAGTTCGAGTGCTCTGGATGAATGACATTGAGAGTACTCAAAGCATTAATGAAGTATCAGTCATTGATCGGGGATTCTTACACGGGGATTATGTGGCTTCAGCCTTAGACCCTACAGGTCAAATTGGTGTCGTGGTGGATGTTAGTATAAATGTGGATGTGTTAACTTCTAGTGGATCTACTGTAGAAGATATTCCATCTAGAGAACTAAAGCGGGTGACAGAATTTTCTATTGGAGATTATGTTGTCCTCGGTCCATGGCTCGGAAGAGTAGATGGTGTTCTAGATAATGTGACTGTGCAGTTTGATGATGGTTCTGTCTGTAAAGTAATGAAGGCTGAGCCACATCGCCTCAAGCCTATTACCAAAAATCTACTTGAAGATGAGCATTTTACTTATTTTCCTGGTCAACGTGTCAAGGCTAGCTCTTCTTCGATTTTCAAAAATTCAAGATGGCTGTCTGGATTGTGGAAAGCTAATAAGTTGGAGGGTACTGTGACCAAAGTCACGGTAGGATCGGTGTTTATATATTGGATAGCTTCCGCTGGACATGGGCCTGATTCTTCTACTGCTCCAGCAGAAGAACAGAGCCCGAAGAAACTGAAATTGCTGTCTTGCTTTTCCCATGCAAATTGGCAGCTAGGTGACTGGTGTCTTCTTCCATCTTCAACATCAGCTTCATCTCATCTATTATACAATGGTTTGTCAAGACTAGAACTTGACGATTCGCTCAACAACGAGTTAGATAGCTCTCAACCAGAAAAGGAGGTTGCATTGGAGGAGTCATTTGACAGCAGGGAGTTTATCAATACTGATGCAGACACTGTAATGGACCCAAAGGCTCCATTGGAATCAATTACACGGTACACAGCTTCATCTGAGTCTAGCTCGTGCAGTAGTTCATTGTCTGTTGCCAAGGAAACTCTTCATGAACCTTGGCCTCTTCATAGGAAAAAGATTCGTAAAGTTGTTCTGAAGAGGGACAAGAAGGTTCGAAGGAAAGAGGAAAATTTTGAAAAAGCTCTTCAAATTGTCAATACCAGAACAAAAGTTGATGTGGCGTGGCAGGGCGGTCAGATTGAACGCTGTCTGGACTCAACGAAATTGATTCCAATTGAGACGCCTGGTGATCATGAATTTGTTGCTGAACAGTATGTGGTCGAAAAGGCTGCTGATGATGAGGATTATGCTGGTGAAGCTCGGCGTGTTGGGGTAGTGAAAAGTGTAAATGCCAAAGAGCGAACAGCTCATGTCAACTGGCTAAAACCAGTTGCCAGGCCAGAAGATTCTCGTGAGTTTGAGAAAGAGGAAGTTGTTAGTGTTTATGAACTGGAGGGACATCCAGATTACGACTATTGTTATGGTGATGTCGTTGTACGTTTGTCCCCAGTTTCTGCTTCTTTGCAAATGGATTCTTGTGTGAAATCTATCGAGACAGGAGTGCAACAAAGCATGCCAGAGGAGGATACAACAGATAACGAAGAAGACAGCTTGGGGTCTCAAAAAGTTGAGGAAGTCGCCGACAATGGAGCCACCTCTACCTTTACAGATCTTTCTTGGGTGGGTAATATAACTGGGCTTAAAGATGGTGACATTGAAGTTACATGGGCGAATGGGATGGTTTCAACGGTATGCGCGACAGCCTATAGCTATTTTTATCTTCTTTTGTATATAGTTACTCTTAAGTACACTTTTAGCACCAGTCTGACAATGGTCTGTGCGCGGTTGGCATGCTTACGGTTGTCAATATTAGCAACTCTTTTGTTTTTGTTCTTTTTGTTTTCAACCACAAAAGCAATTGATGAAAGAAGGTTGGATGATCGCCTTCTATCTTCTGCATGAACTATTTCAGTGTGGTGGTAAGTCTGGTGATTAACGGTTAGAAACTCGACTTGAGCTGTAAAAATTGCTGGCTTCAACCAATGAGAAATTACTTGTGAATCATTGAATAATGAGCTAGGAAAGAAATAATTTGAAAGATTCGTCTTGCCTAAAGTTCCGCTTGTTCCTAGGTTGGATACAGGCCAGGCTTAAATCTTTACTGCTCTGTTCCACCATCTGGACGTGAAGTGACCTTCAACCAATTCCACCTGTTTATTCAGCGTTGTTACAATATTGTGACTCATTCTCACACTTTCTCCATTTATAAACTGGATTTAATAACTGGCCGTTTTTTGTCTCTTGTTGGTTTCTAGGTTGGACCGCAGGCCATATATGTTGTTGGTCGAGATGATGACGATGGGTCGATTGCTTCTGGCAGCGGGGTTAGCGATGCTGCAAGTTGGGAAACTGTAGATGATGATGAAATGGATGCTGTAGAGAATGACAAAGAGGTTTGATTCTCCTTATGCCTAGAATACGAATGTGATGAATGTAAATGCAGAGACAACCTTCCTGCCTGGTGATATCGGGCACATGCACTTAGCAGGATTTTCTCAAAAGTACAAGGAGGAGATTCTATCATGTACGATTTGGACACATTTAATTTAATAACAGCACAAGTTAACATGCTATTATTTTTATCTGGTGTAATTGATGATTTTCGCAATGAGTCTAGTGGATACTTAAGAGAAGAAATACAAAGTTTGGTTTACATAACTGGTTAACAAAATCTTGTAGCAAAACCCTCTTGGGGGTTTAAATGTGGCCTAGTTGTTTGATGATCCACTAAGAATTTGCTGTTTAACTTCATAAATATTTCTAGCGCTGAAGTGAAGTTGCATGGACGTAGAAAAGCTTGTCGTGCTGAAATAACAATCAATTTATCACTGAAGCAGTGATTTACTTAGAAATCAACTTTTTGTGTTTTTATAGATTTCTTAGGTGCTTTGCATGGTCGCGAAGTTGATCTTTGCGATGTCTACATTGAACATATCTTAAGCCAGACTGCATTATGACTCTGTTCAATAATTTAGAACTTCCACAGTTGATTGAATCGAGAGAGGCTTTGAAGCGTGATCAGTAGTAGCTCTAGCGAAATGATCTTGTAAATAAACTGCCATTGAACTTAATTTGTACTCTTGCTGTAAACATTATCTTCAGGAGTTTTTCCTTTAGATGGTGTATTTTAATTGCCCCTTCTCTGAATAACGATGCCAAATTATTTCTAGGAGGCTGGACTTGCAAATGGCACTGACAATGATTATGGAGAAGAGAGTGTCGAAAACCATGCTGGGATAAATTCAGCACTTTCTTTTCCTTTGGCAGCAATTGGATATGTAACCAGATTGGCGACTGGAATATTTTCACGGGGTCGGAAAAATCTGGACTCTGGTTTGGATTCCGAAGGCGAAAATGAGGGTCATTCCCAGATGTCGATGAAAAGTTCCGAGGGATTATATAATAATGACGAGTGTAGCTCGCAGAAATCTAATATCATGGACTGTACGGATACAGACACAACTTATCTTATTGAGGATCAAGCTATTTCTGGGGTAGTTCCTGATCCAGTGGATGCAGCTGAAAGTTTATGCGATGCGAGATCTCAGGAAGCAGATGCTCCAGCCTCCTATGAAGAAACTACTTGCACTTTTAAACGTTTTGATACGGCTAGAGATCCTCTAGATCACTATTTCATTGGCACGAATGGACGGGTAATGCTGCGAGTCTCATTTGAAAAAACTGTGGTTCCATTAATTTAATTTATATGATATTGAGGGGCTAAGCGAAAGGCTGATACATTGTGCTTAAAAAGGCAATCCAAGTGTAGAACCTGTTGGACCTTTATTCCCTGATCCTAATCCTGTCATGGATAGAGTTGAAATCTGAACTTTGTGATAATGTTACAGGCCAATGGTGGAAGAAAATGGTTCAAGAAGGTTCACCAAGACTGGAATATCCTTCAGAATAACCTCCCTGGTAATCATAATCGTGTTAGATGTGTAGACTTGCTGGAATTTCTAGCTATCATCTCAAGTAAAATGGCCTTGGATCTCACTATAAATGAATTGAACAGATGGGATTTATGTAAGAGTCTATGAAGACCGAATGGATCTGGTGAGGGCAGTAATTGTCGGGGCATATGCTACACCCTACCAAGATGGTCTTTTTTTCTTTGACTTTCACCTTCCCCCAGAGTATCCCGATGTTCCACCAGTAAGAAATTCGGAAATTTTTTCATGGTGCATTTCTAGTTACTGAAATTATGTATTATCTAGTTGTATTAAAGGTTTAATTTTCAGTTCCTTTGAAGATGGCTTTTCTGTAACATGTGCTTCCTGATTGTACCTCAAACCTGCAGTCAGCATATTATCATTCTGGTGGATGGCGGATTAATCCCAATTTGTATGAGGAGGGGAAAGTTTGCCTTAGCCTTTTGAACACCTGGACTGGCAGAGGGAATGAAGTGTGGGATCCATCATCTTCTAGCATTCTTCAAGTGTTGGTTTCACTCCAAGGATTGGTGCTCAATTCCAAACCATACTTCAACGAGGCAGGGTATGATAAGCAAATCGGGACAGCTGAAGGAGAGAAAAACTCGTTATCCTATAATGAGAACACTTTCTTGCTGAATTGTAAGACAATGCTGAATCTAATGCGAAAGCCCCCCAAGGTAAATTATCACTCTCAATGCGCCTTGCAATTCTATTTTCTTGCTTGTATGGAATCTGTCATCTACTGATATTCACTTCAGACCTGCCTGATCCTGCTGTCTTTTTCTGCCTTGAGGGCGAGGGCATGGAACCAACTATGCTTTGTTTATTCTTTGCGCACTTTACAGATGAAATCTAAAGCATAATTGACTTAGGAAATGGATGCTTTATCCAAGAAAAAGAAAATTTTGAGATTGATGATACTTCACTGTTCTCTCTGCAATCCTCCTCATCGGCTTTGATGCTGTGGGGTCATCAATACCTTGAGGATTAACTTCAGCTCATGCATTACAGACTTTTACTTGGGATATAAGCAATGCATGCTCCTTGTTTCTGATATATTTGATTTACTCGTTAAACCCTGTAGAAGTTCGTCCACGGTTTAGTATTTTGAGAAATTTTGTGTTTGATTGGACAATGTTATTTCAAGCTGCTAGGTCGGTGCTTTGAATATTTTCAATTCTCTGTGTAGTGTTAAACCAGAGAAAGTTGCATCTTAAAACAACTCAGGCAACTCTTATATCATGTTAGGCTTCTTCGTACTCTAGTTGTAGGTGTATTTGCCGCTACAAATGCCATAACCGGAATTTTTTTGAACTTTTGTTCTTGGAACAAATCAGGATTTCGAAGACCTTGTCAAGGAGCATTTTCAGAAGCGCGGTTATTACATCCTCAAGGCGTGTGATGCATACATGAAGGGATATCTAATCGGATCTCTCACTAAAGACGCCTCTGTAAGCAGTGAAAACAATGCAAACTCAACGTCAGTTGGCTTTAAGCTTATGTTAGCCAAGATCGTACCGAAGCTTCTCTCGGCATTGGATGAAGCTGGCGCTGATTGCCATGAATTCAGACATTTGGGAGAACCATAGCAGATTCCGAAGGCTTCTCTTTCTAGTCAAAGAGGTTAGCTTTGCCATTCACTACAGTTCGGTTCACCGTCAAATATTTATGGATGTAAAGTCCTTCCTTCCTGCGCAAAAGAAGAACAGACAGATTTGCGCAGCAACAATTCTTTGCTAATTGGCGATTGACAATGTTTTAGAAGCTTGGTTTCATTTTGAGCAAAAAATGCACATTTCCTTGCGGTTTTTCGAATACTAGCGACAAATGTATATTTGGGGTGGCCATATCACTTTTTTTTTCCTGCAAAATTTGGCCTCCGTGTGTACCCGACATCGATTTTTTTTTTTTTTTCCATAGGAAAAGTTTTGAACTTTGGTGAACATAATCATTCATCTTATTCGTTGTCAAGTTGTTAAAAGTGGACATTTGATTTCCTACTGTACTAATCACAAGAGCTTGGCATCTGAATATACATTGATCACTTGCTGTTTTGCCAGTCAAAGCCCTAGTAGGCTAACGCTAGTGTTAATTTGGCTTTTATGGCCACCATGTCTTGAAGGCTTATTGCATTTTTCATGTGATGTCTCATCAATTAAATGGAAATTCCGAGCAGGCTGAACTAATCAGGTACAGAGCTGCTATTACGGACAAATTGGTTACCCCCCTGCTAAGGACGTCTTCAAAGCAAGCAAAAAAAAATGTGATTGCAAAAGGAAATTCTCACGCTAAGTCGTGCGCAGGAAAATACTTCAAAATTTTCATTTTCCTGCTAGATCGACGTCTGACATGAAAATTTGTTTTGTAAAAATATTGACTTCTGACCGGATTTTCTATTTCTGATCGGATTTTTCTCTTAACTTTGAGAAGCTAAAAAAAATTTCTTTTCAGTTCCAGAATCAATTTTTCAATCACACGGGCCTCGACCGATCATTGTCGTTGGTCGCCACCGTCGCCAGTCGTCATCCCCCCCCTAGATGACCACCTCCGCCGCCAATGGTCAACGAGGGTCGCTGGCTGTCGTCACTTAATGCCGTCTGCAGGTGGCGACGATGGCATTCGGCAACAACTGGCAATTGGCTACCGGCGTTTGGTGACAATCGGCGCTCGATGACCACCAATGATTTTGTTAATAATGTTTCAAAAATAGAAAATTTCAACAGTTACCAAATAAATTTCTTTGATCATAAGTCAATTTGGAGTAAAATTAGAAAAATCAACTTCTGCTCTTCAGGAGAAGTAGAGAAATCGATTTCTGATCAAAATTAGAGAAGTTGGCCAAAATTGTTATCATTTAAGGTTTAACTGAGACATGAGGTTACAGAGTGAATGCCTTCTTTAAGAGTGAGTGTAGCCGCCCACTTTGAACCATTCTCAGCGAGTGCTTGCAAGTATCAACTCTAATGCAGTTTTGGATATTGGTGGATTTGGTATATTAAAAAAAATCGAAAAAGTATTATAAAGTAATAACCGATTGCATTGATACTAAATCAGTTCTAAAAATTTTAATTGGATTAATTCAATCTTACGCCTATCACATTGGCACCAATTAAGTCGCTCAATTTTGGTTGGAATTGCTGACATGGAGATTAGTCGTCCTACGTGGTAAGTCCAATGCTAACGTCAATATTTTTGAATATTTTTATTATTTATTTATCTTTTTCCTTTTTTTCCTTATTTTTTATGTTTGCTAGTGGCGGGCGAGGCTGGCCTCGCTTGGGCAAGGGTCGGCCACACCTAAGCTAGGACGAGCATCAAAGAGGCCACCCTAGCCAAATCTAGCAAGGTGACCCTTGCCCAAGCCAAGGCGGCCTCGCCGGGCGTCGCTTGGGCAAGGTTTAGCAACGTCGAGCATCACCGGCACTTGCCTTCGGCTAGGCGTGGCTCAGCAAGGCAATGCCAGCCTCATCTACCATCGGCAAGCAAAAAAGGGAGAAGAGAATAAACAAAAATATTTTTAAAAAATCACGCGAACATTAATCGTGCCACGTATGAAGGCCAAAAATCATGTCAATAATTTCCAGTCAAAATTGACCGTATGGGCTAAATTGGCATCAATTTAAAAATATTTAGAACTGAATTAATATATTTACAATATGTTGAGATTTTTTTTTTTTTATGGTTTTGCCCGAGAAGACTTGGTCGTGCGTTTTGGTTGGTGCAGTGAGGCGAGAGAGCAAGACTTGGGTGTACTTTAATCATATTTGGGGTAGTTGGCAGGTCATTTGAGACCCCACATGATCCTATCACGCACACGATTTATGCAAAACCTGCAAGGAGAAAGCGATCCTCCTCCATTTATGTTATTGTCCACTTGCCTTGTGTAGTTCTGAAGACTCTACTAAGTCCAATCTAACTGCCAATAAGTCGCGACCAACTCATTAGCCGACGCAGAGCAATAATGTACAAGAGACGATAGATCCCCACGTCTCTTTCCATTTTTCCTAGAGCAAGTATGGAGGATCCGAAGCTGTGCAGATACTTCAGCTCCGGCATGATCCTCGCGGTCCTCGGTTTGCTTGCGAATGGTGCCGCATCGGAGGTTTACACGGTCGGCGACGGCGACGAGTGGAACAACGCCGTAGATTACGGCGCGTGGTCTCAGAAATACAATTTCAGCGTCGGGGATGTTCTCGGTGCGTCCCGGCTTCATCTCTCTTCTCACCTGAATGTGTCAGTATAGCGGGTATCCGTTAAAACTGCTGTCATTAAAATGCTAGGGAAGATGGTGACGTAACAGAAGAACCTTTCGTCATTTTTTTGTGAGCGGGAAAGAAGAAAAGAAAAGAAAAGAAAGGAATTGCTGCGAGGTTTGTTGATTAAACCAAGTTTGAAGATCACTATCGTGCTCAATGGCAAAACATGTCTCTCTTGACGGTAAAATTTAGATCTTTGCAAGCCTGCACAGCTTGTAATCTTGACCTCGTTTCCTTCCCACTGTCAGTGCAGTCTTCAAGTACATAAAGGGACAACACGACGCGTGCGAAGTGACCGAGTCGACGTTCCGATCGTGCGACACGAGCACCGGCGTGCTGGCCGAGTACACAAGCGGCAATGACCAGGTCACTCTCACCGAAGCCAAGAAGTACTGGTTCGTCTGCAACGTGGCAGGTCATTGCCTCGGTGGGATGCGGTTCGGCATCGTCGCGAAAGGATCGAACGCCGCCGAGAGCCCAGCTTCGGCTCCCCAATCGGGGCCTCCGGCCCCTCCACGAGTCAATAACAATGGAGATCGACCCTTGAGGGGATTGACCGTGTGGGATTATCTGATCCTGTTTGGCGTTTGGATTCAGTTCGGTTTGGTAAGGTAATCGAGATTTCGGGACCAAATGGTAGTTGTTCCGTGAAAATGTCCGAGGTTTCTTGAGTTTATGGGTGACTCCTCCTTTTCACAGGGTCAATAATTTCATTGGACAAGAACAGGCAGCAAACCTACCCGCCAGAAGCTTCCCTAGTTAAAGCCTTTTCGACCTGCAAAACACACTTGTTATCCCAACTCAAAACACATCTGCACATTAAGATCAGCCAGGCGTTAGCACTTGTTTTTTTCACGCGAAACTGACAAATCATTATTGAAAGCGTAGAGGGTCTCGACTTCGTTCGGTCGATGACTCTGCCTTGTCGCTGCCACCCAACTTAAAAGGATCATCTCCGTCTTGATGTCCTTAACACTTCCTCGTCGACATTGGCCCCGAGTCGATGATAACAGTTGATGCACGGTTAATAGCATCAATCGCTAGTGAAGTTCTGCTCTTTGATATCAAAATTGGCATTTCCAGGATGTTAACAGTTCCTCACTGGGCTTTTTGTTCTTGATTGACTTGTGTTGTTTCTGGTTGATAGGTATGGGTCTCCATAGGATTGATCCAATCCAGCATGACCAATTAAAGGACCTCGAATTGTGCACCCAAAGCCCATAAGAGTGGGCCTTTTCTGGGCATCCAGATTCTTGGGACTAAATTAGCCTGATTAACGGAGAATTATCTCCTTATTTAGCCCCCAGCGCCTCGGGGGCTTTTTTTTTTTTTTTTTTGGGTGGGACGGGGCATGTTTGATACTGCTCATATTGCTCTGATTCCTGTTGTTTTATTCTCAAGAACAGAAAAATACATAAATTTATTTGGTAATGCCAGTTAATTTTTTTGTTTTCGAAAGCACATCAGTGGCTAAAAAATAGATTTGAAAACATAAACAACAAGAAAAAAAAAATATTTACTTCTTTGTTCCTGGAAAAAGAATCGAAAAAAATTATTTCTGCTCGGAAATTGTTCCTGAGAACAGAATTGTTATCAAATAAGTCCTTAACAAACCTCCTAGGTTCAGTACTAATTATGTCCTGAACTTTTTTTTTTATCTTAAAAAAGGTCCAACTTTAAGTTTAGTCCAAAAATCTGCTCCGAACTTATTCTTTCTATAAAAAAAACAAGAAAATCAAACTTTAGGTTCATTTTCAAATTCATCCCAAACTTTAACTCTAATCTTAAACATGGGCAAGCTCTTTATCCAAAAATCACTGTAAAAATAGTCCCTATATTTCATACCAAAAAACGATTTCATTTTGGAGATAATTTTCCACGTCACCTTACTGATGTGGATTTGTTATCGACGTGGAAATGCCGCACCAAATAACTGATAGAAATTTTTGGACGGAGGGTTAATGGAGACTAAATTGAAAGTTGGTGATTACTTTTTAGACAAAAGATAAGTCCAGGATAAATTTGGGAGTAAAGTTAAAGCCAATAACTTTTTTAGACCCAAAAAAAAAAAAAATTGGTGCAGAATTGAGACTAGATTTAGAGTTTGGAATTCTTTTTAGGATAGCAGGGCCTATTTGTATGTGGCCTGCCGTGATCCCCCAATCTTGTTCGAGAATGGACCCGAAAGTTTTTGTCTTTCGGAGAAAACGATGTTGCTGTCCTCTAACAAATTGGAAGTCCATTGCCGAGAAAGAGAGAACAAATAGAAGCAAGCAACAAGTCTCGTTCTCCTCCTCCTACTGCTACGTTTGGTGCGATGTCGTAGACATTCCAATTCCTAAGCACTGTCTAGCATTTAAAAAATCATATTGTCGATGACAATAAGACTTTCCGCACTCGACAGTGCACTAACAAGATTAAAAAAAAAAAAAAAAAAAAACTGTGTGCAAACGCGTATCCGTGTTCTATAAGAAAAGATCGTATTTCCGATTTCGAGACGAATGGTGATTTCTTTCCAGGCCTCAAAATTTCTAAAGACTACGTGTATGTGTCCGAACCCTCGATGGTCTGATTGAAATCGACGGCGACGGCATTTTTAGCGCCGGTAGCAAGCCGGCGAAGATGGTTTTAACTGGAGGTCGCGTTCACCGTGCTTTTCAACAGGAACCGCTGAAGTTTCGGAAACCATTTTTGTCAAGTATCGTTTGGATAAAAGTGGTGGGGGAGTTTGGAAACCGTCAAAAGTTGCCGGAGGAATCTGCCAACGTGAACTCTGCAGATCCTAAACCATAGTCAGATTTCTTATGGACTTTCTTTCCAGAATGGTCGACGAATTCCTATGCTGCGTCATGCCTCGACGTTGAACCCATGTGATAGTGTCAGGTTTGACAGTCCATCGTAATTTGTCTTCGTCTTCCTCGTAAACCGGCCCAGAGATTCCGGGCATAAAACGCCGAACTTCAATGGTTTTTTTCCGATTTAATTTATAAAAAAAAATATTTACAAAATTAGGTTTAAAAAAATTATTTATCAATTTGGGTCTCGCGTTATCAAGCGCACTGTTTATTTTTTCTTTTTTATTGCTTGCTTTTTTTTAGAAGCCACGATGATTTTTTTTACTAGAAGCCATGCTTACTTTTGTGTATCTTGCTACGGCATAAACAAAAAATATATATTTATTATTAATTTACGATGAATTTTATTAGCGACGAACGTGTCGTTGAAAATGTATATCATATATTTTCGGATGAAATTTGCGACAAATATGATGTTTCATTGTAAATTAGCGAGAAATTTTTTTTCTTCGCTAATTTTCTTAGCTAAAAAATTATATTTATTATTAATTTACGATGTATTTTATTAGCGACGATTTCTACGACGAACGTGTTGTTGAAAATGTACCTTTTATATCATGCGACAAACGTGTCGCATGAGTTTGTCACAAAATATAAACGTGTCGCATAATGAAATTTGCGCAAAATATATAACATAGAAATTCGTCTCGAATTGGCAACAAATACAAAAAAAATAAAAATTTTTGTAGCGACGAATTTTATTAGCGAAGAATTTTACGACGAGCGTGTCTTGGGAAATGTACGTTATATAATTTGCAACAAAATTTGCAACAAATATAATGTTTCGTTGGAAAATATGCAACGTACATTTCCAACGACGCGTTCATCGTAGAATTCGTCACTAATAAAATTCGTCGTAAATTAATAATAATAATTTTTTTTGTACAGTAGCAAGTTACACAAAAGTAAGCGTGGCTTCTAGCAAAAAAAAAAAATTGTATGACTTCTAAAAAAAAAAGGCAAGCAAGCAAAAAAAAAGAAAAAAAACAAGCAAGCAAGCAGATGATTGTTTGCAGACCACTTGTGCGCTGCTTTGTGCAGCGCGCAATTGGTAACGCACTGCACAAATCATCATGCAAGTCTCGCATGCTGGTTTATGAAGCGCTCGATCCAAATTGATAAATATTTTTTTAAAAAAACTTAATTTTGTAAATATTTTTTTAAAAATTAAATCGAAAAAAAAAACCCAAACTTAAACCAGTGCCATGACGTGGTCTGACGTTTTTTCCACAGTGAAGGGAGAAGATGATACAAATTATCTATGGAGTTTGATTTAACAGGCAATGCTTTCATCTTCTAATTTGTTCGGTATAGTCTCTGAACTTTTAAATTATTCAATGTGATCATTAGACTTTTTAGTGCATATTCATTTAGTCGTTAACGGCATTGAATTTTTTCACAGAGTCCAGAGACTAAATTAAATATATATATATATATATAATTCGAAATTCTACATTTAGCAAATAAAAAATTCAAGAATCACATTGCACATTGATCCAAAGTTTAATGAACAGTCCCTTGATAAAACGAATAGCTATGAAACGACAGATGACAATGATAATAACTGTCTGGCGAAGAAGACGCGCTTCTGAGGCACTCTTCGCAGGACTCAACGCACAGTAATCTATTCTTTTGAATGATGTCTGAGAGACTGTTCAAGCGAGATCTTGCATTAAAATTGTCTGTATAATACTAGGATGCCGATAACGCCATTAGGGTTCACTCCTTCAAAAGTATTTCTTTAAACCTAATATGTTATTTTAAGTCAGGAGTTTGTCGCAAAGGAACAAGAGAGCAGGTGAGCAGCCTGCTACATGCGCAAGAAGCTAGAACACCAGTGAAGGATCCCTATACTTCAATCGCGACAAAGAGCTCTGTACAATAATGCAACCTCGCCCTAACAGCTGCTTTAATCCTTTGGACAGACAGATCAGCATTTACCATGAAAGGGAGAATTATGAATGCATTTGTTCCTAATGCGATACAGACAAGCGTTCCATGAAAGGTTAAGCAACAGACATGGAAATGAGTTGTTTTTTTTTTTTTTTTAAGAAGCAGAAACGGCCCAGGTCGCCTCGAAAACTTGAGTGAACAGGTCTTCAAGAGATTATCTCCAATTACAACACGATAGTCCAGACGTTCATCGAAACAGAACAACCGCGGTGTCTGTCTTCCGACATCACGTTGCGCAAACAACAAGTAGGGCAGACGTGCATATGCCATCGAGATGATCTATAATGGAGGTGAAATCATTCTTGAGATCAATGGCGGGGGAATTATTTCCAAGAGAATCTCCGTGGCTTTTGGTCGACCTGTCTATATTCGTAGGATATCGACTCTTCGCTTCGTGACGTCTCTTTGCAATGCCTGCATGGTCACGAGATTAATGGACATAGGCCGAAGCTTGAGCCTCTTTCAAAGAACGGTTCTAGCTTTGCATAAAGACTACGATACAAGAGATATAGACCAAAGCTTGAGCCTCTTTGAAGGACACGGTCTAGGTAGAGATTCTTTCAAATTGGGGCAAATCCAATCCCTTGTCATAGAGGGCTTTCAGCGTATTTTTTAGGGGTGAGCGATTTCAAAATGAATGAAAGTTTCAGCGGAACTTATAATTAGGAAATGATTTTCAATTTTTAAAACTTGGAACCTATCCTGTCATGGGTATCAGGATCAATTCTAGGGTTTATGCAGGTTCCACGTATATGATTAATTGAACGATTGCAACAAATCATCACCTCTAATGACTATTATATGACGCTACAATCCATTGGCCACAACTCATAGGTGGACACATGAAGAATATGAAACATTAAACTCAGTCATGGATATCGTCGAAATAGAAACTCGGACTAGTAGTTCCCAATTACACACTCATCATTGAACGCGAGGAAATACTGCAGGATCGTGCAAATACATAAAACAAGAAAAACACAAAAATTAGTTTAACGTTCAAGGTTCTAAGTTCTAGGTTTTCCTAATTTTTAGAACCCGAAAACAACGCTGCATATTATATGACCCAGAACCATGATCACCCTTAGTATTTTTCCTTCTTTTTGTTCTCCAATTTTGTGCGTTGCAATGAGAAACTTCAGCCTAAAGAGCAACTTTCGAACTCATAGATTCATAATTTGTGCCTGTTCGAGAATATCCCTTGGTTTGATTCGACGATTGCGAAAGCCTATGTGAGTAATAAATCCGATTAAGGTCGCAGCTACCTCCAATTAAGGTTGCAGCTACGTCACATTAATGCTGGTATGAAAAGAACCAGACGTTGGTCTGGTGAAGAATTCGTTGGCAATCAACGTCTGCAATCATGTAGGAATAGAAGCTAGCGTTCACTATTAGAAATCACAAAAGCAAACTCTGTGGAGGCAACGGGACGACGAACCATGAAAATCCAGATTTTTTTTTCAAATAGAAGAGCCAGCTTATTATACCCTATGAAATACGGATATACGGATATATTGCACACAAAATTATTTGGAGATTGATGAACCAGATGTGCTCAAAACCTGCCTTATGTAGATGATACAGCTAACTGGGGCCAATTGATTAAAGGCTTTGAACATGATTTCCAATGAATTTCCCCGAGATTTTTACCAATAGATCGACAGATTGACATAGTGTCTAGTAGATGCAAGATCAACATTCAAATTTAGTGGCCTATAAGAGAACCAAACAACGAGCGAAACTAAGCCTGTAGCCAAATAATTGAAACCGAGAAATCGAAAAATTGTCCAAAAAGCTTTAAATCTATTGTACGGCTGCCAGATCAGTTTTAAAACCTTTCAATTGTGCCAATTTAGGCTTATACCTTTTGACAATTTTTTGATTCGGTCCCAACCTTTTCCATTGTGCCAATTTTTTTATTCGGTCTTCTCAGGATTTGCCTGTTTTGTCCTAAATATTTTAGTTGATTACCAATGTTGTCCTTCTGATTAATTTTGGCTAGAAATCGCTAGTGTGGCGATGCAGTCAACGCCGACCGTCCTACGTGGCACGAGCGACCTGATCTTGATAAGTTTTTTAAATTTATTTTATAATTTTTCTAAAATTTTTATTAACTTTTTGCTTATTATTTCTTTTTTCTTTTTTCTTTTTTTTTTGTTCTTCACATGGCCAGCGGGGTCGCTGGCATTCGAGCGAGGGATGTGAAGCCCTCGCCTGCAATAGTGAGGGCAAGCCAGGGTCACGACGACCTCCCCAGCCACAATGAGAGTCATAAGCCCTCGCCTAAATTCGACAAGGGCTTCGCGACCCTCACCTAGTTAGTTGCTAGCGGGTCAATCGTTCCTATGAAGAGAAGAAAAAAAGAAAGGAAAGAAGAGAAAAAAAATTAATAAAAAATCCAAAATTATCCACATTGAGGGTCGCGCTGCGTAAGACTGTTGGTACTAACTGGAATTCCATACCATCAATTTCCCAAGAAAATCAAGCACAATGATTACATTGTTAATTTGTGAAAACGTGTAGGACCAAATTAACATAATTAAAAAGTTCGTGACTAAATTGACAGATTGTCAAAATATTTAGGATTTAATTGGCACAATTAAAAAATTTAAGACCGAACTTATCGCAATACAATATATTTAGGATTTTTTGGAGAATTTTCCCACCAATAAATTGATGCATTTTCATCAAAGTTACTAAGTATGTCCTTACATTTTTGCATGTTAATCGGTTGTGTGTTGTTTCTCGTACTTAGCGTGGATGACAAACTCATTTGTAAACACACAGGAGAGTGTTTGTACTAAGGGAGAAGGCATTTGTCTAGAATAAGAGAGACGGTGCATGCAAAGAGTCAAAGACCCTTTGTGGACGCCAGAGGTGCGGCTTGTGGCTCGATTAATGTGTACTAATGTGCCGAGAGGAGCTACTGAAGGGTTCCAATAATGACTTGATCTATAGCGAGGGAGTTGTGACTTGTAGGAGTCTAATTTTGGGCAGCATAAGCTTTTCTACCTATAGCCAGGCGACATTACACGCTGGTCATAACTAGGTGGAATATAGCTAGGCTGCGACAGGTGGAAGAGAGAACGTAGGTAGATCCGCCCTCGCGTTTGGATCGAGTCGAAAATAATCTAATCTTGATTGATCGATATAACTTGTTTTGGCTCACTTCAATGCAATGCAAATCCAGTGACATATATGTGATCCAACTCATATCTCACTAGGGGTGTGCAAATTGGATCGGACCGGCCCATAATCGACTCGATCCTTAAGTATGGCGGTCCGATCCCTGATCCTAATAAATGAAACTAGTGACTACGCGGTCTAGTCCCCGGTTCCATGGTTTGGGACCAGACCGGCCCGGCCTAGACCGGACCACCAATTTTTTTAAAAATTAATCTATATGTAGACTTAATTTATTTTTAATATTTTGAGAAGCCTATGAATCTCATTTTATGCCTATTGAGTTTAGTGGTGTCATTATACGTATTATTTAGCAATTTGAGTTTTGATATTATTTGGGACAAAATCGGGTCTTAACTAATGATAAAGTCTGTTCTTTATGATGGGTATGTGCACGAAGAATAACCACGTACGTGCATGAGTACACAAACTCAAGTCGTTATGCAGATTTGAGAAATCTATTTTTTTTCACAACAAAAAATAAAAAATAAAAAAATAAATCCGAGTTCGATTCAATCGTCCGCCCGAATTCAGTGGGCCACATGCGGGTGTCGATTACGAACATAAAATATCACGTGAAGCCTTCAAGGCCAGATCGAACACACATTAAGTGCTCCTAGCATTTAGATCCGGATTGCCTAAACTTTCCTCAGAAGGTTAGGCACATAACCTTGCGATCCAGGCCTTCCTTTTTGGACGAACGACTTAGATTTTCAATTTTTATGGGGTAATTTTTTGAATGTTTTATATATATTTTTATTAGTTATAATATTGGACATCCATTTATAACACGAACAGTCCAGATTGCAAGGTTTTGACCTAACCTTCTAAGGAAATGTTAGACGATCTCTTTCCCCTAACATTTACATGGTTGTCTTGTCGTAAATTGATTATAGATTGTAAATTAACATTGTATTGTAATTTCTAAGGACTAGATTTTTATAAGTAGTTAAAGTCGGCTGTCCTACTAGGCCCGGACCAGGACCGGCTCGGACAGTCAGTTCTGATCCGGTCTGTGGTCTGAAAAATATGGAGATCGGGACTATTGGTCCGGTCTTCCGTTCCATGACAGGACCGGACCGGCCCGGACCATGCACACCCCTATATCTCACTCATACTCAATCCATATTGCCAAAATTCTTCCATATTTGATGCAATCTAGGGAAAAAAAAAAGTAACCAAACTGAGGTGATCGAGCGAGAGTGGGAAAGAGTGAACTCCTTCGGACAAATTTTTTTAAAGGGATTGGTTGCTGCGTATTTAGTTTATAGTTACTTGAAAAGTAAACTCTTATTTGGCAAATAGTAATGTACAAAAAGCTGGAAACCTCGTGGAAAAAGAAACTATTGTTTGCTTGAGAAATTTGAAAACCTCGGATGTCAAAATGGTCACGTTATCGTCACGGGTATCTAAAGATTCGGGTCTCGTATGCTCTTAATCTTTTTCATAATCACCCGTTGACCTTTTTCCCGTGGCCATAATTACACCGTGACCTTTGGACGCTCAACCATCCAATCCATACACGTTAGCCTAGACATTATCGCTTAGAGAGATTCATTAATTGTTCCGGTGTGAAATGGTCTCGAGGATCGACGAGGGAACCAAATAGACGCGCCGCATTAGTCATAATCCCAAATTTCAATACACTAATTACACACTTCACTAGAGCGATTGATGTTTAAAATCTGCACTGATTTTTTTAATCAGTCAATTCAAATCTGTTCCGTAGACACTCGTTCACACATGTACATTTAATTTGGGCGACAATTAGTCCCAATAACAAGTTCCCTTTCGAACATTTAAGTTGGGATGATTCGATTTTCGAAAGTATTAATTGTGAACAAACATCTCAATGCACGAGATGCTGATTAGTTCCAAACGGTCGTGATAACATGTTTCTGACTCCGTTTTTTTTTTCTTGTTATTGAGAACAGAAATAATGGAACACAAAACGTTATCAAACAAGCCCTAAAAGATTTTCCTGATTGGTCGGTTACTCAAATTCGTATAAAAAAACAACATGTTGTCCGATCGTAATTTCTCAACACGTGACGTATGTGGAAACCGCATTTTCAAAAAGTTAACGCAAGGCTTGACATTTGCTAAATAATTAAATAGATAATGTAAAAAGAAAAAAGCCGCCATGGCCAATACATTTCTAATTCTAGATATGAAATTGCTGCTTTCAAAAATCGAACATGTTTTCCTTAAGCATACTTACAAACGCAAAGAGATATTTACTGACGTGATCCCAATAGAAGGCTTTTCTTTCCTAACCAGCAAGAACAAACGAATATGGATCTTTTCTGTGAGAATCGGAAGATCCACCGAACCTTATTATCGTCCCCAACCTGCTACGGTTAACCGGTTAAGACGTTGTGGTGATAAACTTTGTGTGGCGCCGATTGGTCACAAGGCGCGCTTCGATACTCCCACCCGGCTGCGTCCCCAGCTGTCACCCACGGAAACAACCCGCGGGACACGTGTCAATGAGCAGCGACAACCCCCCCGATATTTCACTCTCTTTAAAAGGGTAACTCTCAGTTTTTTTTTTATTATTCTGAGCCGCATCGTCGCTTCAACGGATTTTTCAAAGCTTCCAGACGGCTCTTCCTTCTTCTTCTCCTCATCCTCCTCCTCCTCCTCCTCTTCCTCCATCGTCGCCGTTGCACAGTTCAAAAGCAAGTGTCTCGGCGAGAAATCGCGCTTGGGTTTGTCGCATAGTCTCCGAGCTTCGGAGAACAAGTTGAATCATCTATAAAGATCTCGGGAGAGAGAGAGCGAGAGCGACGGTTGATACGGACTTCGCTTTTCTCGACAGGTTTGGTTTGATTCCTTCTCTACTTTTTCGTCCTGGGTTTCTGTTGAATCCTCGCGCTTTCCTGGCCTTGGCTTGATCTCGCTCTCGCCCGCTTTCTCTGTGTTAGCAAATCTTATATTCTTCTCGCGCGCGCTCTGCATGTTTCCTGTTTCTTGCTTGAGTACTAAAAGCTTTTTTGGGAAGTATCGATTCGGGTGGACGATTCCACGTCATTAAGCGTCGGATTGGGTCGGTAGGAACTATAAAAATTGTTTTTTTATTTTTTTGTGGCTTTGTCAATCCTTTTCTGATTATTATTTGTTCAAGATTACAATTTTTTTACTCAGAGCTGCCCAACAGAGCATAAGCAAATAAGAATTTCATCCAAAAAAATAAAAAAAAGGGTTGCTGATCTTTTTTAGTATCTTGTGGTTCTAAATATGATCAAGAAAAAAAGAGTAATATGGAGCAGATGGAATCATTTTTATCTAACCGGCGAGAGGTTTCTCTTGAATTGCAGGGTGGTTATTCAAAACTCGTTGCTTGCTGAACCAGCCAATTCGCATCTGAACGCGGCTACGGTATGGCCGAGAGGAAAGTGCATCCGGATTGCGTAAACGCCTCCAACCCGTATCACGAATGCGTCGAAGCTTGCTTGAAAAAGATAGCCGAAGGGCAGACGGGAAAGAAGTTGTCCAAGAGGAATTCCGGTCAGTATCATCGCGAAATTCCATGCCCGGTCACTGCTTGATATTGGCTAAGTTTGAGTAGGGAAGAATAGGCTTAACGCGCTTGTGAACTTGTTGAAGGATTAGACAGCAGTTCCCCATTAGTTGCTGAACCATGGGAGACCTCAACTGGTTCCGATAGACTGATTAGGATCCATCGCCGTTGTAGCCACATGAATCTTTTATTATAGTGCAAAAGCATTTTAATACTCGCTGATTTAGTCTTCGCTTTGACATAGATTGACTGATTCTTCATTTTGTTAATCCGTGGAGTGGCTATCTTTGTATCGATTATCGCTTCTAAGCGAACATACGTGGTTCTTACATTCCATGCCAGGATCCTTCATTTTCGTTCTTCCCAGAAAACTCAGTATGCCGAAGAAAAAGGAATTGGATCGACGGCACTCCATCGATCCCGTCCTGAGTAATTTCAACCTCTCCGACAGCCTATCCCCGAAAGATCTGTCTTTCAAGAAGGTAGAATCGTGGGATGCCGAACTCATGTTTCCAAAGGCTCGTTCCAAAGCAAATCAGCTTCAACATTCGGGAGACCTCCAATCTCCTTCTGAGCCTGTACGAAAGCCCTCGAAGCATGAAAATTCTTTCAAGCAATCCAATCCTACAGAGCTCGATGACGACAAGGTGGATTCGGCTGCAATTGTCCGCACTGCAGATTGTGGAAGGGATGGGGCATTTGGGTCCATGGCTTCCACGATCACAGTGGCTGACCATCCTTCTGAAGTGAGCGACGATGTCAATGAGCAAGACCACAAGCCCGTTGTTTCTGATTCCCACATCCTTGGGAATTACCGCGTGCAAGAAAGCTCCTCCTCGGTCCTTAAGCCGATTATTGACAAGTATGGAGATATAGCAGCCAACTGCCACCTCAAGTCGGCTGCGATGCGCTCTTACTTTTTAGAGTGCGTCTGTTCCGTGATCCAACAGCTGCGGGGCGCTGAGATCTCGCAGCTGAGCAAGTCGAAAATCAAGGAGATGCAGGCCATCGTGAGGGATGTGGAAGCGGCGGGTATCGATGTGGGCTGGCTCCGCAACGTGCTGGATGAGATTGCCGAAGTGATTCAGCTCAACAAGCAGTGCCGCGAAATCGAGATCGTGAAGAGACACCGTGAGGGGGACATAGGATCGGCCAGGCAGGAGCTGGAACTCCAATTGGAAGACTTGGCGGAGAAGGAGAAGGCGGTGGAAGCTGCCAAGGCGCGAGTCGCTGAAACCAGAGCCCGGCTGAGCGAGCTCGAGCAAGAATCGTCTAAATTGCAAGAAGCAGTGCTCTCGATCCAGTCTAAGGCCGATAGCGTCGACTACAAATCATTGGTAGCTGAAATCTTGTAAGTTAGTAACTGGGAACTGCTTTCGGGACATGGTCAGGTACCTTATTATGTGTGTCCTATTTGCTAGTCGTCGAAGCATTACTACTGTACATGATTGACATTTGAACCGTAGGGGGTGTGTGTGTGTTTGTTTGTTTGATTGAGCTAGAGAATTCTTTGCGAATTAGCTTTTCGGGACTTTTGGGCGTTTAGTTTGCTGAAAATTTTCAATCGATGGAAATACTCTTTACAATCGAGGGAAATATGCATGTTTAAAGTTGGGAAAATTGGATTTCCCTCTTCTTAGAAACGGACGCAGCTGGGCTGCAAAAGTCTTTGCTTAGCGCTTTGAGAGGCGTTTCGTACTAAAACAGCTCTGTTAAATTCTAAGTCAGCCGAGAATTGCTCGAATGTATTTTGACCAAGCGCACTGAAAATCTTCACTTGTCAAATCCTTCTAGAACCCAGATACACAATACCATAGTTATCAGAAATAACGTGAACCATGAAAGGCTGGAAAGAAATGAAAAGGAAACATCGTATGTCTTTTTAGTAAGGCCACTTGGCCGGCATCCGCCATTGAAAATGAACCTATTCAAGGCGGTCCAAGATGGACTGCGCAGAAGCGGAAAGGCTTTTGCGGGAGGTAGCTTTCAGGAAAAATCCGAGACATCTCTTTCAGTTTTTTTTTCTGGGTCAAGAAAGAGCGGCTAGTTCAGATTCGTAATTTATATTAGTCCATCGCTTGCGGACGAGTTACGAGCTCAGGGGGTTTTTTTCCCTTGTCCTTGTCGATAACCATAAGACACGAGAAAGCAAGCCCATGACCAACGTGCTTTGGGGGCAAAGTTCACGAAAATGACTCAATCTCAATCACTGTGTCGTCTGATCATTGGTGGGTTGGTTCATAGCATAGGAGTGGTTGCCCTGTCTTTGCTTTTGTAGTTTTGGGAGGTAAATTCACTTTGGTCTTTAAGCGGACTCGAGGGGGCCAGCTCCAGCCTTGTTGGCCCCCGAGGAGCTAGACGGCGCCGACTTGGCCAATCCGGGCCTTTCTTGACCTCGGCCCTTCCGAATCCACCTAAAACTTACTATTAGACTGTCAAAATGGGCGAGTCAGGTCAAGTCAAGATTAGTTAGATCTAAATGGTACAATCCAAATATAACTATTTAATCAGCTTTTTACCCATTTGTTGTAATGCAAATCTAGCGATTCTGCATGGCAACCATTCTAATGTAGAAAATTAATTCTGATTAAAATAATTTTTCTCAATTTTGTCTCATGGATGAGTTTTAGAGAATCAGAACGCGTTAATTACATAAAATCTTTATTCCTAGAACATAAATGTGTTTAGTAAATGCACATAATTTCTGTTCCCGAAAATAATTGTTCTTCCCAATTTTTTGTCATTTAAGTCAAATGATTACGTAGTTTTTTTGTGAAATTTCATCTTGCATTTCAAATTAATCGAAGATTAATTCGTATTGATTCTCTTATATAATATATTGCATATTGAAATGTAAAAATAATATCAAGATCATCACAAGTCATTTTCGTCATTTATTGTGAGGTTTCATCCAACATTTTTGAGCGAGTGAATAACCAACATGAGCAACGCCATTATTTTTGCAAGGAAAATGCATTGCACTTCCTGCATTGATGTGTGTTGTCAATTCAAGGAAATAAAATTCATCAAAAACTTAGGAACTAGAGCTTTCTAAGTTTTTTTTTTTTTGGGTAAGAGAGCTTTCTAAGTGTTCATGCTAGTTATTTTGTCTTTTTGGAGAATTTTCCAAAATTAAACAAAGACTAAAGTATATAACCTATGCAAATCACAATCAATGAAATCAAGTGCGCAATCAAATAATCATGGCATTAATTAATCGCATTATAAAACCCTAACAAAGCCTAAGTGCTCAAAAAAATGTGGTACATGTTTAATTTTAAAGGTGGTTATGATTTTTCTAAAAAAAATAAAATCTAAAAAAATTATACCAAATTTATGAAAATGAAGTCAAACTAGCCTAATTTAAGCTTCTTCTTTTTTTAGGGATTTTCTACAATTTTCGTATTTTTTTAGATATTTTCTATTTTTTCATTTTATTTTATTTTATTTTCACAATATATATTTTATTAAATAAGACATCATTGTTTTGTTTTAGGTCAAGGGAAAAGTAACTTCATTCTATTTTGTGATTCTCAAAATCGATTTTTTTTCTAGAATCATCTTTTTTTTGTTTTTTTGTTTTTTTGCTCTAAAACTGATTTCGATTATCTAAAACTGATTCTGAGAACAAAATCAAAATCAAAATCATTTACATTACCAAACAGGGTTCTTATCTTTTTATGCTTCGGGGAACAGAATCAGAACAGTTGCCATGCAAGCCTTAGATCCGACCCGTCACATGCCTAACGCATGCCCGACCCGACCCGACCCGACCCAACCCAATCCATATTCCCAACACACTTTTATATTTAATAAAATATAGGAAAACACGTATCCAAACCGAGGTGAGAGTGCGAAATGAGTGAGCGCTAAAACAAGCAAGGCGAGAGAGAACGAGTCCCGGATAATTCGGTGCGAATTCATGGAACTTACGTGTTTTTTGGACTTTGGTGATGCATGCTTTAAAGTCACGGTACCTTAAAATGAGTCAGGTATAACTTGCTGGGAGCTGCCATTGCAGCTATGAAGGCGTTGTGATGGAAGGACGTCTGGTCAACATCTTACGCATATGAATCGGCGCGAAAAAGGCAATATCATACCATATTCGATACGATTCGGCTATAAATTCGAGTGGCTAGAGTCTCTAACAAAAGATGGGAGGATGAATTATGGGAAATTGGTAAAGACTAGAGTGGTGATGACAACTTTGCCTATGAGGTCAGAAGTATAAGATAATTCCATTTTTTTTTAGTAGACCGAAAACATGCTACCGTGGCATACATTCTTTGCGTATTGACCAGAATCGATTTTGCTGTCGAAAGCCAGACATCCATATAGATGGGCAAAAGGAGTTGGGTGAACCGATCCAAAATAAGGAGGAATCGAAACGGTTTGGTCGACAATTCCAGCATAGAAGTCCGACGCGGGGCTTGTTTTTTTTTTTTAATAACCGGGGTGTCCAGACCAGCTTGCGCGCACCTCAATTATTTCTCGGAAGTACTAGCACGATAACCGCTAGCCACAATTCTCTCTTAAGTCACGAAGCGCAAATTGAGATATTTGAACTAGGTACCTAACAAAGTATAGTATATCTCCTAAACAACTCAGCCGTGCGTAGGTGGATTCCGACGTGGGGCTGTTTGCCTTCATAAAAACTCAAAAGATGTCATGTAATCTCATTTATGCTTATTTTAATCGGTAGGTGCCACGTGATGGCAAAAGTATAGAACCCGAATTGGAATTGAAAATACATATGGGCGGACACGTAAGATTAGGTCCATAGATAAAATATGTCTACTTAGTCACATACTTTACAAGTTATTAGGGAAGAATTTTTCATTTTCATATTTCGTTTGAACTCGTGTTTCGAAAGTCTTAATTTTTTTTTTTTGCGAGGCACCGAAAAAAATACGTGCTATATTTGAACATCTTGCCAACCTAATTTTCTTAAAAAACTTCCAACTTTAGGTCCCATTCGATTCCACCCCAAATTGTTATCTATCTGAAAAAATATATGTAGTTTCACTCAAAGTCTCAAATTTGACTACGGATAATAATTAATAAATAGAAAATCACGGTTTCTGCAAGATTATTAATATCAAGGCCAATTAGAGATTTCATTATCATAACTTGCACCTGATTCTTAGAATCGTGAACAGATTTGGTATCAAGGAGAAAGTTTGAGATATGTTTTTTGAGAAGAAAAGAAGCTCGGGGCAAAATTAAGATCCAACCTAAAGTCTGGGGCTTTCAAAGGAAATGGACCACTTCCTACCAAAGCAAGAACAACATCCACGTGTAACAATGTGATTGGCGTTCTCGGCATGGATGCCTAATGTTGAACGACCGGGAGGGGGGCGAGACGAGAAGTGAACAACCAGATGCGTCCGAACACGCAAACCGGAACGACAAATGAAGTCGACTAAACAATTCCGCATAAGCGGGGGTCCACACTACGCATACCCTTTTCTTTTTTTTTGGCCACGTGTCTTAATTTGGTCAGAAGCTTCTTCTGTGCGACTTTGATGTCCGAATGCAGAATTCCATTTTCTTTGTTGATTTTCTCGGCCGTTGATGGGAGAAGATTCTTCTCTTTTTATTCGTATTTTGCGCGAAAAAAATTATGTATTGTGATGTAAAGGGTCGACGTTGAATTTTACCTCTCAACGAACGGACGCCAGTCAAAATTTGCAAGCCCGGAGAAAAATGTTTAAAAGCCAGAAACTTTTCCAGCGCCGAACACTCTTCGACATTGAGACCCCTCCGTTTCGTTCCTAGCTCCTAGCTCGCTCTCCCTCCCTCCCTCCCTCCTCTGGTAATCTTCTCGTTTTTTGTTTTTGCTTCAGCTCTCGTCGTTTCTCTTGCAGTGTTCGCGTGCGTTTATATCTCTCTGTTTCTGCCTTCATGTGTGTTCTTCGATTTGACTGAAGTCGGTCTCTGTCTTCTCTTATCACCTTTGTGTTTCCAGTGAAGATCACGGATTTTTGTTTTGGGATTGTCATACATGCGATGTACCGATTTTCTTTCTTTTGGGTTTATAAGGGGCGAAGATAGTTTTGTTTTTTTTTTTTTAAGATTTGGGCTGTGGTATCTGCTTGCCTCTGATCAGTTGGATCGACTGTTAAGTTTGATCGAGCAATTTCATTTTGGCTGGACAATGAAGGATAAGTGTTTGATCTGGTGACTCTGTCGGGATGATTTGTTATGTAGTGATTCTCTGCATCGGAAAAGATTTGGGCTTCAACTTCATGAGAGTTACCTCCTTGTCATAAGATGCAATTGAGATGTCTTCTCTTGATGATTAAGATTTCTTTGACTCTTAATCGTGTTGTTGGTGAAGGAAAGGGCTCACTGGTTAATTGTTTGCATCTGATTGAGCATAATCTGCGTGCACTCCTGGTTGACGGAACAGACAATTTTAAAGGAACCCGAAAGAAAAAAGTGATTTTTTACTGCTGTGAAAATTCAGGGTAGCCCTTGGCTTCAATTTCAGTGAAGCTTAAATTACTCAGGATAATCATCTGTAGGGATTGGAAGTGGACCCTTTGTTTGTAATAGATGTGAAGCATTGTTATGTACATTGAGGATACTGCAAACTTGAAAAAATCTGACTATGATTCTTAGTGCGATGGGATAGTTAATGACTTAATTCCTGTTCTCCAGTCGCCTTAGTATCTCTGACAAGATGTCCGAGAGGGGAAAAGTACACCCGGGTTGCATAAATGCGTCCAATCCTTATCACCAATGCGTTGAAGAGTGTTATCTGAAGATGGGCAAAGGCAAGCCTCACAAGAGTAAAAATCAATCAGGTGACTTATTTTGTTTCTTTTTCTTGGTTCATTGGATTTTCAAGGTAGAGCAGATAAACTTCAAACTTTGTATTTTTCACCCTTTTTCTCATTGGCCTAGTTGTCTCTGTATTATCCATGTGCCTGCTAGATCAGGAAAGTGATGCCGGGTAAACATGCAATTGTTTTATGCGAAATATGATGCAACCTCATTCATAGTGTTGCTTAAAACCCCGTGGGAATTTATTTTTTACCGGATACTTGTAAAGTCATTCATTCTTGGTCGTAATGATAGAGAAACGTTGCTCTGTTGCCTGATGATTCTTTGAGTGAACATACTCCAATACGTGATTAAGCAACAAATAAATAGTGATGGATACAATTAACCGCGATGCTGTCCCATGTTAAAGTTGGAAAATCAATCATATTGTGTCCATAAGACACTTGTCAAATTTGGTGAGAGTTCGACCAAAAAAAAAAAAACTTTGGTGAGAGTCAAGAAACTTTAGATGAAGTAATTTTGCATATTTAACAAAAAAAAAAAATTGCCATCCAATCTTTTCTCTCTTTTTCGCTGCAGTTGAGGATGGAAAATGTCTAGAAAGTTAGTCTGTCACCTTTCAATATGGTTCCCTGGAAAAAAATCGTGTTAGCTGATTCTTCTGTACTAACTCACAGTGTATAGATTGATCCTCATGTTAGATATATTGAACTTTGAACTGGTGCTAATGTTGCTTGCAAAGATAGACGACTTTGATGGAACTTTGACGACAATGTTCATGCATTCTGTAATACGCATCATTTTCGAAGTATGCAGGAATAATCTGCCAAGTAATTCAAACAATTCTTACCTGTTAATTTGCTATTATTAACATTTTTGTTTGGCAACAATTCTGTCGTTTCATCTCAGTGAACTTCAAAAGTAATGGATTTTGACCTCCAATTGTTTCAGTCGAATTCATCACATTGTGGATATGCCTATGTCTGAATCACATATCATTTTTTATTTTCTCTGGCACTTGCTTTTCAGACTATCGTGGTGCTGGAGAAGAGCGTAGCAAAATTGTGCAAAGAGAGAGAAGGGTGAATGGTGGTTGTGCTAAGGCATCAAATCCTTATCATGAATGTAGTGAATCCTGCTCACAAAAGGGAGCTTACACAGAGGCCAGACGGTACAAGAAAGAAGCAGGTTGTTCTCAGTATAATGACTGGCTTTCCAGTAGAAAGGAGGAAATCTAGAAGAAACATGTCCTTTTATCGCATGCATAGCAGTGCAGTTTGTTTTATCTTTCTTAATCTGGTTGACAGAGCTAGAAATGAGTGTTAGTACCAACGGATGATTGTTGTTGGCCCCAAAACGAGAAAGGCAGCATCAGATGAGGATCCTCTCTTTGTATCTCCCGTGTTTAGGACACATGCTTATTTGGTCACACCTTGTTGAAATTATGGTGCATATATCTGCAATATTTGAATCGGATCCAAATTCTGAGTGTCCAATTCTGCTGCTTCATGGCTGAATCCGGAGATATTTTCCTCAATTGCAGGATCTAATGGGGTTGATGCTTCCCAGACTTTGAGCAGGAGAACAAAAAAGGATCCAGATCCTCGGCCCAACTCTTCCCTCATGCAGGACAAAGTTGCTAGCCCTGTTGTCTCTACAATCCCAACTATTGCTCCATCAGCTCCTCTGCTTGTCACTTCTGAAAAGAGCGGCTTGGAGGACAACAACTCCGTTTCTCCTATTCCGTATTCTGGAGAAATTCACCCTGAGGATTTCTCTTTCCTTGAGGGACAAGTCAGGTCTTCTCCTTCAATGCCAGCTTCTGGAAATGTCACCCCGGTGCTTCGCCTCTCGGTCCGTCCTCTCCTTCTCTCTGTGAATGCATATGTATTTTGTACAGGCGATCTTTTCTGATGCTATGGATTTGTTTTTGTTTTTCCTTCTGGAGCAGCCTGATCGTGCCAAGGACCCTCCAACGGAAAGCTTACAATATGCTGCCAATTTCACTCCCTCCAAAGAGATAGAGGAGGAAAATTTTGATGGTTCACTCACGCACGAAATTGTTCCGAGTACTGTCATAGATGACCCAGCCGAAGGCGCTCCGCACTCCAATCGTGGTTCGATGAGCTCTAGCATCTCAGATGTGGGTCACTCCTTCGCAGACAGTGATGAAGAAGATGTCCAGTCCGTGATGTCCGAAACCCGTGTCCCAGTTGGTAAATACCATGTGAAGTCCAGCGTGTCCTCCATTCTGCAAGCGATTCTCGAGAAGTACGGAGATATAGCAGAAAATTGTGTGTTGGAGTCAATCTCAATGCGGTCTTATTATTTGGAGTCTGTCTGCTTCATCGTTCAGGAGCTGCAATCCACTTCATTCATGCATCTGACCAAGTCCAAGGTCAAAGAGATGCTGGCTATTCTCAAGGACTTGGAGACTTCGCATATTAACGTCGGGTGGCTGCGAAAGATACTCGATGAAATCTCGGATGTCATTGAGGTGATTACTCAGCATCAGACAGTCAAGGCAGCAAAGACCAAGTGTGATCAAGGCCTCGATTCTATGAAGAAATTACTGGAGTTCCAGACTGAAGATCTGGCCAAGAAAGAAGCGGAGCTTGTGGAAGCAAAGTCAAAACTAGCTGAAACCAGAACCCGCTTGCGCGAGCTCGAGGTCGAGTCCTTCGAGTTGAACAAATCCGTTCTGTCCGTGAGCTCCCAGATCGACAGCTACCATTTTAAGTCATTGTTGGAGGAACTCCTATGAGCCTGCAGGTGCTGCCACGAGCTTATTTACCCACATAAAACTACTCGGGCATATAGGTCAAACTTTCAGTCTTCTGATTCTTTTCTTCACACTTAATGCCGCAAAATATACAAGATTATTGTACTTGATCCAACGTTTCCTTCCTGATTTTCTACTGTTTTGTTCATCCGGTTACTGCTGTATGCATAAGCGTTTTCATTTGTTTCTTTCTTCTTTCACACTCGCTCTCTCTTCGGTTCATTCCGGTTGCCTTCCTTTTCTTTCATGTGGGTCAGAATGTGCGCAATGAAGATGCCCTCACGTTCAATGCAGGATAACGATTTGCCCATGGTTACGGAGCATCAGAGTGCAAAAGCACAATGCATCAGTCAAAATTCACACTGACAATTTGCGTGACCGGTCCACGAAGTATCAGGGGGGTAAACAGATTCAGTAGCTGAATCTCATTGGTGCTTCTAGAATTTGGTGAACGGATTGATAATGGCAAAAATCTCACCCATGATGGATTTTCTGAAACAGGATTCTTCCTGTATCCGGCCCCTTTTCTCGGCCTATATCCAACCCGATAACTGCTTAAGTCCAAGAACTGTCCCCCTCGTGAGCCCAAAGCCTCTCAGTCAGCGAACCAGACATAGCAGCTGGGAAGAAGCTAAGAAAGCAACAGATCTCTTAAGGAGCCTTTATTTCGCGAAAAACAATTAATTTGATAAAATATTTTCTTAAAAATGATTGCTCAAACGAGTGGGTCGGGATCGGTTTGGGTCGTATTGAATATGTTCCGATTCATATTAACTCATTTAACCCATTTTGAACAATTTTCATAAATTTAACGATCTATGCCCCAAGCCGACCCGTATTGCTGAAATACTTCTATATAATCAAACTATTGAAATATTTATTTCTTATAATTTATTAAGAAAAATGATATTGAATTTTCTGTTTTTCTATTTTTTTATTGAAAAATTATTATATAAGTTTTATAAAAGTATTTTTTATTTTATTTTGCTTTTTCTTCTGTAACTGGAGACAGCGACCTGGCAACGGCAGTTGGCCGTGTTTCAATTCAATTTTTAAACTTTTGAATTTTATTTTTTTCTATCTTTTACTTATAAAGAATATATAATATAAAATATTAATAATGAACTAATGTACTTGAGGTTAAGGCCTATTTACTAGTAGGCTGCATTTGGTCACTCGAATTTTTAGTCAAGATAGAATTTGATTAAATAGTATATGAAATCTAGGAATTTTGTTATATATTATCCTGTGTTTAGTAAATCGCGGTCATAGAACCAAATATGTTCATATCATACCATGTTCATTGTTTGATATATACGATATATCAATGTAAAATGAATTTGAAAAAACCCAAGCGAAAAATAGAAGAATCTCTTGTAATTCACTGCTAAATCTAGGTAAATAAATAAAATATAAATATTCAACTTTTGCTGAAAAGTTTTACCTTTTTTGCGACATTCGTTAACTCAATATGAAACATAAAATTATGGAGGAGAAGAAGTTTTGACTTTCTTTATGATTTTTTAGATTTTTTATGTGAATCAGAAAGTTAAGAATGAGAATAATTTAAATTATCTCGCTATTTTTATAAAGTTTTATAATAAACTATAAAATTGCAAAATAATCATGAAACTTCCACATGCTAGAGTTAAAGAAGACGAATATGGAGATGCTAATTGTTTTTAGAAATTTTATTACTCATTCTCTTTAAGAATTAGAAAAATCATTTTCAAATTTGAATATATTTACTTAAAATTTAATTTCTTTTACTTCATTTTTTATTATTTTTAATTATAAATATCTTTTTATCATTATTTTGACTCACTTCCATCGTTTTTTAATAAAAATTTTCATTAAATAACGGACCGTAGTGTTATACTTAAAATATTTAATGATATAAATACTAAGTGTGTGTGTGTATATATACATATATAAACTATATATTATAAAGAAGAAATAAATCAAATTATAAATATGATTTATAAAAAATAAAAATAAAAATTATTTTGAATTTTGAATTTTTCTTTCTAACATTAGAATTCAAATTTATTTAAAAATAATTATTATTTTAATTTTATTATATAAGAAGTTTGTTATTCATAAAAATAATTTTTATACCGTAAACAAAAGAAATTATATACACTTTTATACTACCTCCCCCTTCGGATAATTATATCCAAATTATTTTCCCTTATATCATACTATATCCAATTATGAGTACGAACTAAACACATAATAGAATAAGTTTTATCCTATCCTCACTTATAACCCGACTGCCAAATGTAGCAGCAGTGTTTGGGAAGCTGTAAGTTAAAATACTTATTTAAATAAATTTTATAATCTTAAACCCATATTTGAGGTAGAATTTAATTAATTTATTTATTTGTGAAAAGGACCCACTTTATTATTCATAAACAAATGTAATTATTTGCAACGCTTATCTTAGACTTAGAACGAAAAAAGAGCCCAAGCACGAGAGGCGGCGTCTTCCTCTTCCTTCAGCTAGGGCTTCGAATCGCTTTCTTGCATTCCTTCTTCTCTCGCTTTCAAAATCAGAATCGCCGGCGCAACGCCACATTCGGCGATCCAGATCGGCGGCGATCGTGGGCTGACGAGCGATTTCGGTAGCCCTGCGAGTCTTGCTTCGGAGAGAGTTCAAGAGGAGCCCAGGAGGATGTCTGAAGAGAGGAGGGTCCACCCGGACTGCAGGAACGCGTCGAATCCGTACCATGAATGCAGTGAATATTGCTTCGGAATCATCTCTGAGGCCAAAGCTCGTGAGAGGAGAGATTCGGGTAGGTGTTATCTGTTTGTGCTGCTAAGTTTTTCCGCCATATCCAGTAGCTCACTGTCAAATCACCCTACTTTTGAGCTTGTATCAAATTAAAATTCATCATGGTACAATCTTTGCTGATGGAGTTCTACAGGTATATAGGTTTTCTTCTTTGGGTGAATTTTGGAGGTGCCATGCGTTGTGTTAAATTGGGCAGTAATAGTTTCCGCGTCTTAAGTTCCTTGAACAACGAATTGTTGTAGCCCTTTCGCATGTAATCATGTGCAAGTTTATTTTGCCTCGAACTCTTGTCTAGGGATCGCACGATGAATGATCGTTCTTTCATTTTAGCAATTCCGTTTTCGAGTCCCTTAAACTTTTAGGGTCATTTCGATTTCTTCAGGGATATGAAGCTGAGTCTATTTGATTGCAGAAGTATCGGAAGCTAGCGCAGAGGGCAGACATTCCAAGATACCTTATCACGAGGTTGCAGCTTCGCGCGATGAGATAGACGATGATGCTGAAGAACCTGCTGATGATGATAACAAACCGCCGGTTGAGGAAACTGTGGAGGGGGACATCACTAAACTTACGGGAAGGAAGAAGAAATTGTTTGAGTTAAGGCTTAAGATGGTATGTAATTTAACTTCAACAAAGGACAATCTCTTCTCCAATTCAAATCAAGTTTTGGTTTGTTTTAGTTTTCAGTATTGTGCTCTAAGGAAATCAACAGCCTCTCTTGTGTCTTTTCTTTTATTTGGTAGAATGAGGCGAGGAAGGCCAATCAAACTGCAATGGTGGCTGAAAATAAAAAGATGGAGGCTCCAAAAGAGTCAAGGGGTATCTCTAAGCAAAAGTGGCTCGAGGATAGGAAGAAAAAGATTGGGAAACTTCTTGATGCTAATGGTCTTGACATGTCGAAGGCATATATGCTAGATACGCAGGATATGGCCGAGACAAAGTATAAGAAATGGGAAAAGGATCCTGCTCCTTACGGTTGGGATGGTAGGTACTCAATGTGCTGATGAACCTGTTATGTTTGTGCTTCTCTTTGCTTATCACATGCACGCCTTTGTAACAGACTAGTTTCTATCCTACTTACTCTAGTAGCTTCCTTCTTTTTGTTTTCATTTAGTTATCGATCCACGGTCTGGTTGCTTTGGTGAAATTTGATGTACGTAGCACTAATAAGAGAGGCTGATGTGCTCTATTTCTTTTTTCCCCATGAGTTTGGTTGCAGCACATAATTTTGTTTTACCTGCATTTGCATGAAATGTCATCCAAGTTGTTTCCTTTAGTTAGAGCATTTAGGCTTTGTCATCGGTCCTGATACAAGGGATCGGCACTGAAAATACAAAAATGCAAGATGGAGCATTTTTATTATATAGAGACAGGTGTCCTAGGTAGACACAATGTGTTTGTTCTCAAAGGACTAATGCAGCTTCTCGGACAGTTTTCAACCAGAAGTCTCTGTATAATGCATACAAGAAGCGCACGAAGAATATAGATATCGACTTAGATGAATATAACAAAATGAAAGAAGCTGATCCCGAGTTCTATCGTGAAGCTTCAAGTCTTCAATATGGGAAGGTAAAGTTTCATCAAGGATGAACGTCTCCTTTTTTTTCCTGCCCTGCTGCCTATATGCTCATTTGAAGTTTAACTTGCGCATCTTACCTTATCGTGCAGGCACCTAAGGTTTCCGAGGATAAGATTGACAAAATGGTACAGGAACTCAAAGACCGGGATGAAAAGCGCAACTCCTTTAGCAGGAGGAGGAGATTCCGTGACGAGAAAGACATCGACTCTATCAATGACCGCAATGAGCACTTTAACAAGAAGATTGAACGTGCCTTTGGTAAATACACCCTTGAGATTAAAAACAACCTTGAGCGAGGAACTGCTTTGCCTGACTGAGTTACCTGATGGTTGTTGCCTTGGATTTTCTCCTGGATCCTATTCCCAGTGGTGTATGTGCACTGAATCGAAACAAAGAACTTCTGCTACTTTTCTCTGCTATTGCAGAGTCAAACTGTAGAATTATCTGGTGTAAAAGATGCATAAGTAGCTTGATGTGAATGGCATGTAGGTTCGGTTCATATGATACAAAGAAGTTGCTCGTAGGGGCCGAGATTCATTCTGGATATTTATCTTCGCAGCGACTTGACAGGCTGAGCGCTTTTGCATTCGAATGGAACTTGGAAATCAGTTACGTATTGCGCCTGATGTTGGATATTGAGTTTTAAGGCCCTTCTTTTGAAATGTGATATTAGAGGATAAGCAGAGCTATTTGGAACCTTGTTGAATACATGCACATGCCTTGGTGGGCATGAAATTAGAGTTACATGTCTGAATTGGTTTAGAGGTTCTTAGACTGGTTTTCAAAAGTGTGGTCTAGTTAGTACTTTGGCAAATTATAATGGGCGAGTTGAGGAGGAAGACCATAATCGAGCATCCAACTAGAATCTGTATCATTGATTTGTGAATCAATGATACTATCTCTAATGTTGCTCATCCAGGCGCAAGTCCCCTAGTTTCAGCATTGTAAAGAGGTGGCTGATTTGTCTTTGCAATGGGTGTGTAAATGGAACGGTCGGGTCCAGAGGTTATCGCGTACAAAAGTTACAGTGAACGCATTTCAGCCCAGTTGGTTTACTGGGTCTGAGATTTTCAATGTGGAGCCAATTAGTGGTTATCCAGACAATCATCCTTGAACGTTGGGGAGAATTCATCGTGCTGGTGATCCAAGGGTTACCAAATTAGGAAAATCGAGAAAAAGTTAGTTTTGCACAAGAAAATTTTCAAAAAGATTCAAAATCTATTGCAATTGCGTGAATTTCATTTTTTTTTTTTGCTAATTCGATTCTAAACTTTTTGTAATTATTCCAATTCAGTTAATCCGGCAAATTTTGATTTGCCTCCAACCTAATATTATAGTAGTATTTAATTTTTTTTTTTCTTTTACATTTTCCTTCCACTTTCCTCATCCACTTCCCTTGTTCTCCGTGCCCCATCCTCTTCCACTGTCATCTCGTGCCCCATGGGAGTTTCCAATATCGTGGACGATTGACGATGCTAATAGAGGATGATCGATGACCAGTGAGGCTCTAACCGGCCTTACCATCTCCAGACGAGGTTGAACCTCGTAGTTGCCAAGCAAGGCGAAGTCGAGCCTCACTAGCGACTAGCGAGGTTCTCGACGGCCTCGCCATGATCAGGTGAGTGAGGCTTAGCCTTGCCAAATTTGAGCTGGCAAGGTCAACATCACGCGACCATGGCAAGGCCAGCGAGAACCTCGCTATTCGTCCTCTGACCGGTGCCAAGGTTCGGCGGTAGAGAATAAGTAGAATACTGGAGCTATTGGTAGAACAACATAGTGAAGGGGAAGGTCTCGTAGGCAAGGGAGAATAAAGAAAGTGAAGGGGAAGGGAAATTGGAAGGAAAAATTTAAAAAAAAAAATCAAAAAACCTTTTTAAAAATCATTATAATATTTGAACGTTGGCTACCCAAAATTCGTCGGATGTACTAAATTGACATAATTGCAAATTATTAGGACTAGATCGGTAAAAAAAAAAAAGTTTAGGATTGAATCAGCTTGTAATAGATTTAAATTTTTTGGTAATTTTTCCTGTTTTTCACTGTAGGAATGGGGTTCACAGCCACATGGTGGATATGGAATTATTGGCTAAGGGAGTTGGTGCCAGCTATTTGGATCTTTCTATCTTCTTCACTTACCAGCATGTGTGCGCGGGCGTGGGAAGTAAAACAAATTATACGGAACCGAATGAGCTCGTGTGGTTGTTCGGCCCTAACATAAATTGCAACACTGCCACTCTCCTCCCTTTTGTTAGCGGTCAAGCCCCACTGCATTAGGGGAACTCTTTTCTCTTGAGAGGTCGGCTTTTGGGGCTAATTGCCCCCCTGCTCCCACGCAACTTGATCCAGAGGAAGGGCCACTCTTTTACCCCCCACATGGACATGGTCGTCACGACTGGTGGGTTGGTAAAACTTTGTAAAAAAAAAAAACTATGTAAAAGGAAAGGAAAGGGAACTGAGACCCCTTTCCACCATTTTTCTTCAACGTCTTCATAGCATATCCCACTGGAACTGACTGAAGAACGAAAAAGAAAAAAGAGAAGAGGAGAGGACTTACTGGTTGCAAAAATGAAGCCTCTCTCTCTCTCTCTCTCTTCTGGCCCACCTCTGCACTGCAGGGGCAAAAATGCAGGGGCAAAAACCAAAAAGTGAGGAGGAGGAGGGGACCGCCACCCATGTGATGACTGACGAGACGAAATGGCCTGCGACCCCCTGAGTGGAGTACGCGTGGCACATGAGTAGTAGCTACTAGCTGCAGCTGGCACCTCATCGGATTCCCACCCTCTCTTTTCTCTTTTTGGTTCTGCCCACTTTGACGTCCTATTGGCTGGATGCAGTTTTCGAGTCTCAAAGTAGACCGACCCCAGCCCCTGTCGTTTCATTTCACCTCTCTCTCTTGTCAGTTTGTCACCCCCTCACACCGTAACACGTCTCTCTGTGCTCTGCTGTTGATCCCGCATGTTACCATTTGAAGGATTTTAACTCCCCTGCACTTGACGAGATTACAGTTGCGGGGATTTATTTCTCGGGGTTGGTTGTTTTTAGGGGAGTGCGCGCGCAATCATGGGGAACACTTCATCACTAATCATATTCATGAACGATAATAACAACAGCGAGCATCATATTTGATAGATACAACAGCAGAGGGACCCAATTCTACCCACTCACACAGATAACGAAGCATCAATAAATTAAAGAGTGGGGGGCCCATCGTCACCACCATCATCCATCCATCCATCCATCACAGTTCTCTCTCATTCACACAAACGAACAAATTTGGATACAAAAGGGCAAACAAAAAAAGAAAAAAAAAACAGAGATTTTAGTTGGTGGGGTTGCTGCGGAAGGATCCGAGGGCCTTGATGGCAGCTGCCCTGAGGATGTACTGGTGGTATGCTGCTGCTGCCAGTGCCCCCACAAATGGTCCAACCCAGAAGATCCACTGCTCATTAACATCAAACATTCACAGACGTCAATTAATACTAGCCTTAAATCATTATCATCTCTTACCAATAATAACAAATTCCAAATGCGCACAGTGTGTTGTTTAGCTTAGCTCCTAATGTGTTTGTTATTCATGGAGTAAAAGCTTGGTTCACGGAGGAAGGGGGAGAGAGGCTTTACCTGGTCATCCCAGATTTTGTCGTTGTTGTAGATGACAGCAGCACCAAAGCTCCTAGCCGGGTTGATGCCGGTGCCGGTGATGGGAATGGTGGCCAAATGAACCATAAATACTGCAAAACCAATTGGCAATGGAGCCAAAACCTGCACACCCACCCAACACATCACCCATCTCGTCAGCAAAGTTACTTCATTTGTCAAACGAACAGCTGCTCCGTCCGCGCTTGGGAAGGAAGAGCATGGGGGGTTGTTAGTAATAGCAGCAACTAGTAAGGAGCACATACGGGCACGTGAGAGTCACGAGCGCTCCTCTTTGGGTCAGTGGCCGAAAACACTGTGTAAACTAGCACGAAAGTGCCGATGATCTCAGCACCCAGAGCCGTTCCGGTGCTGTAGCCCCCATTCACCGAGTTGGTACCACCTCCGAGCCTGTTGTAGGAAGGCTTCATGAATGCCTTCACCAGCCCTACACCACAGATCGCGCCCAAGCACTGGGCGATCATGTACGACACTGCCCTGATCAAGCTCACCTTCCTCGCCAAAAATAGCCCGAACGTCACCGCCGGGTTGATGTGCCCACCTGTGTTGAAGCAAGAGAAACATCACCGAAAACACGTGAGACCCTGAAGACCCATCAACGTAAATGCGAAGCTTCTTGAGTTCTTCAGCTATCACTGTGGAGTATGAAAATGAAAGAATTTTCGTGAACATGAGAGCCATGCAAATGAAACAGAAAGAACGCCCGAACGCCAAAAAAGATGCGAACTTTGAAGAGCTCTTGAGCTACCATTCACAAAAAAGAAGCGAACTTGTAGGGCCAGAGCATGAGAAAACCAGAGAGATTGAACGCGGGAGTGCCGTAGAAGTTACCAGAGATGCCAGCAGTGCAGTAAACGAGCACGAAGATCATGCCGCCGAAGGCCCAGGCGATGCCTAGGAGGCCGACGCCGTCGCAAGGCCCGGTCTGCTTCTTATGGCCGATAACGGTGGCGACGGTCACATACAGGAAGAGGAGGGTGGCGATAAACTCCGCAATGAGGGCCCTGTAAAAGGACCAGAGCTTGAGCTCTGCCATGTCGAGGAGAGGAGCTGGTGGGGGGTCCACGTAGTCCTTCCCATGGTGGGCGTGTCCTTCCTCGCTCACTTCCTTCGACATCTTCTTCGCTCTTCGAGGAGCTCTGTTAACAGCGACTCCAACAACGAGAGCTCTGGTTTTTTTCTTTTTCTTGGGCTTTTCTGTAGCTCTGTGAGGTTTCTCTTAGCTGAGGTTGGGGCTGTCCTTTATAAAGCAGAGGACGAGGTGGAGAGACGGCGAATTTTGTGGATAAGACAGGGGTAGTTTGGGAAGGGAAGTTTATCATTTTTCAGTGTATTACAGTGTAAGAAAAGAGCTTAAAAGTGTGCCAAACTGCCAGATCTCCATAATGAAAGATTTGTTGAATTTTGGAGGGATAAACTTTCGATAAACAGTGGTTAACAAGGATAGGCAAAAAGGGTACAGCGAGACCACGTGAGGATCCGATCATCGGGTCGGCTCGGATGATGAGAATTAAGCGATCGTTCAGCCTGGCATAACCCACAAAAACCTCCCAACTCCAACGGTTATGTGTTGTCTTCTTTTGTTTGTTTAGGTGGGATTTTGTTCTTTTCCTTAGCAACGTTCGAAAGATTTCGGCGCTGTCAACCAATTCGAGTGATGGTCATATAAAATATTATGATTGAACCACGCTTCTATTTAACAATTTAACCTTTCAAATTGATAATTTCAATTTTATTTCTGAATTAGATTTTGTCTCGATTTTATTTTTTGTGTGTGTTCACGCCGTTCGACAAATCCCACTTCTCGTGCTTAATTCGGATAACACGTAAAAGCAAGTATTGAAACATATCACGTCATTTTGCTATTGGGTTTATTAAAAAATTTCAAACAAATGCCTAAAAAGCCTCTCTTTTTTTTGTGTGTCACATGAGGGCTTGGACCTTATTTCAAATAAAAACTTAAAGTACTCTTATTGTTTCAAAAAAAGCCTGACTAAAGAACATTTTTTTTTTTTGATAACCTGACTAAAGAACATTTTCATCACTTCACTTTCTATAATTTTTTTCATTTTTTCCTTTTTCTATTTTTTTTCCTTTTTCTTTCTTTCCTTTCTTCCCCTCCAGCCATGGTCGAGTCACTGATAGATGTTGTCAATGTCGGGCGAGCAGCCCAGCCCGGGCTCGCCCCCTTGCCTAGTCTGGCGTCTGCCTCCATCTCTTTGTTGTTCCACACCATCCAAAAAAAAAAAAAACCAGATCTCTCTCTATTTCTCACGTTTTCTACTTCGGTTGCTCAATACAGCCTTCCACCTACACATAACTCCAATTGAACATTGACCAACCCTCGCCATTCCTCGCATGGCCTCACCAGCCTAGGCGACGGTTGCCCTTGCCCAACTCTGGCCCAAGCAAGGCCAAATTGGCCGAATTTGGCGAGGGTTCCCTAGTCCAACACAGGCCTAGGCAAGGGTCTCCTAGACTTGTCGGTGTTGACCTTAGGCTAGACGAGCGACCCTCACTTGACGACGACAATGGCCAAGAGAGGAAAGGGAAAATAGAAAAAAGAAAAGAAAAAAATAGAAAAAAAGGAAGAAAGGGAAAAAATGACAAAAGTGCCTTCCAGTTAGGCTCGTCTTTGAAATAATGATAGCATTCCAAGCCCTTATTTGAAATAAAGTCAATTTTATACATTTATTTGAGAAAATGAAAGCACTCAAAGGCCTTATTTGGAATTTTTGCAATTTTTTGTTTGTCAAACCAAGTTTATATTCTACTTATATACACGTGGTCTTCTTTCACTTTTTAATTTAAGTTTTTACGTTGAACTTCCTAATGTGACATCAGAACTAAACTTTGCCCAATTTATTCGCCTTTGTATTTGCTTCATTCGCCAAATTTCACGCATCGTTCTTTGATCCAATAGATTTATATATGCTCGGAGTATTAAATCACGCCCAAATTGGAAGAATCGGTCACTTTTTCGACAAAATGATCTTACCTGTACTTAGAAAATTGGAGTGGTGATAAAGGAGCGTAATTTCCGGGTAACGTGGAGTCGAAGGATGAAGGAGTGGGTTAATGTTTGAACAAAGTGAATTTGAGGTGTGGACTTGAATACGATAATTTCACAAGTGTATAACTTTCCATTATTGGCCAAGAATTAAATGCCCTGGGTGGGACATTCGGTGATCAATTTCAAAAGCAAATTGGGATTTGGTGGGTGGGGGACTTTTAGGTCTTTTCGAGTCCTTTGATCCACTAGAGGGAGGGGGGGGGTGGTAATTGTAAAAATCACCATACACTTTACACTCCATATCAACTGATCTTCTCTAAAATATATAATAAAAAAAATTCAAAATGTATGTTTTCGCATCTCTCCATGCTGAAAAGACTTGATTGCCCCCGGGTGCATCCGAAACTACACCGAAACCATCGGGGCGAGGGTAGTTTGGGAAATAAATGAGCGATTTTCATAAAAGGCGTGCACAACTCGAGGGACATTCTCTGAAACTGGATTTTCTCAACCTTCTTCTACTCATCATCATCATTATTATTGTTATCAATTTGTATTATGAAAAGTAATGTTGTCTTGATTAATATTAGTGATAACATTGTAGGGGGGGTTTACTTCAGGGTCACGAATAAAACACGACAATGCACGCGGGCGGGCAATGGGGTCTTGTCAGGTCAGCCACGTGGTGCCAGCTGGCAAGCACTCCACGCAAACCGCCCCCCCCCCCCCCCCTTCCTTTCTTTCGATTCCGAGGCACATTGTCGGTGGCCCCACTTTTGCTCACGCCCTCCTTCTTTTTCCTTAATTTTTTTTATTATATATTTTTCTTCCACGCTCGTTTTCTTTTTTTCTTTTTTTATGTATCTTTTCCCATCTGAATTGCCGACCCAATCATGTAATTTGAGTGCACATCAAGAACCAAGTTTTTTTGTTAAACCATTCGAAGTTTGAAAATATAAACCTATTCGACAATCGATGTGAGATATATTATTTTGTAGAATTTAAGGGTCACGATTTTTTGTCATCCAATCAGTACAAAAACGATGCGATTGTTTTTTTTTTCTCTTTTTCTAAAAAGAATGGTCTTTTAGCGTTAGATTAAGGATCTTTGGCGAGTAGTAGAAGTAACGTACGATTAGGTAAACATCCCATTTTTGTTGTTGTTGTTAATAAAAACGGCTAACTTTACGGAATAAGAGGCCTAAGACAGATTGTGCAATTCAAGAATCGGGCAGACAAAAAAAAACCTTTAGAGGCAACATTCGCTAACTAACCACCGGAGGAGCAAATTACAACGTACTAAGCAGCAAAGCGATTAAACTAATTCGATCTCTAACGAAAACCAAGAAAAATAAAACGATGGATTTACCCAAAAAAAAAAAAAATTTGCAAGTTGTGCAGCTATGGTTTCGTTCATTCCGGAAGCATCTTCTCTCCACAAGATGTTTCCAGGCTATTCTTGCATCGTTCGACCGTTGGAATTCGCGACGGTGTGCTCTGCTCTGTATCCCCCTGTCTCTCTCTCTATCTATCTTTCTCCCTCTTCTGTGCTAAAGGCTAAAGCTTTATCCATGGCCAACGGTCATGAATGTGGCCATGGCTAAAGCTGCCAGCTCAGATGGGTCGCCCCACCACCACCTCGCCTACCTTTTCGAAAGCAACCCCCCAGTTTTTCCAAGTAGTCTTTTCTTGATTTTCAAATTTTTATTTTCTTGATAGAATTCCGGGGACACCAGCTCAATCATAATCCTGTCTTTGAGATGGGACAGACAATTCCCACGTTTTGAGAAAGCGAGTCGTGTTCCAAAAATTTTAAGGCGACGATACTGACCTCGTCGCTATCCTTTTGTCCTAAGTCTCATGACTTTCCTTCCAAGACAATGCTTCGGATGGGATGGGATGACTTCTCCGTCCCAAATTCCCCAAGTCACGTCCAGGTTACAACGGAGATGGACCGGCCATTTTCATTTGCCTACCCCTCTCTTTTGCTTCTTTACCATCCCTTTGCTGGGGTGGGATTGTTGTAGGTTTGCAAGAACCTTGGTGGGGAGACTTCTTTAGACACAAGCGAAAAGAGCCTGTTGTGTGTTGTTCTTCGTTCTTTGCTTGAAGAATTGAGATAGCGGCATAGCTTGTAACGTGCGACGAATATAGAAGAAGCGAAAGCTACTGTTTAACTAACCAAGTTACCACGGCTCTAGAAGCAGGGTTGCGAGCTCAAGCCACGCCCAACCCGTATGACCAATGATTCACGTTTGTCCAGTGACTTCTGAGTTTTTTATTTTATTTTTTTTAACGTTTCGTGATCACAGCAAAAATGCCAGACCCTTGCGGAGCTGTTATCTACATCGGGGTCGATATAAACCAAATGTCAAACATTACAACATATTTCATCTTTGGCATGGTATGGAGCATGGAGTTTTGTAGTATTGGACCGGGACTTTGCAAATTTCATTTGATTTTATCCTATCGCTCTTGCTTGTTATGTCCCACGAAGCTTTTGGGAGGCGCATGCAAGTTTAAATGTGTTGCATTAATTTTGGAGACAATGCTGAATCCCTAGATGAACTACTTTTTAACGGCGTCAATGGACATGAAAGGACAACAAGACCAGGGAACCTAGCTTTGCTCGGCTCTTGCACAAATTTCCGAAAAGCAAGACAAAGTCCGAGGTTACGATACCATTACCACAATTCGCGAGGTTGATTATCCAGCGGTAATAATCGAAGACGAAGGAAGTACAAGCGTCTCAATTTATTTCTTTTTCGCCAAGTACAATAATGACAATTGGCCACCCAAAGATGGTACAAGAAGCATCACAAACCTCCACTTCTAAAACAATAACAAGCCAGGATATGATTAAAGAAAGAAAGGACACAGCACAACTGAAATAGCCAGAGAGACTAGGACATGGGTTACCATCGCCACTGCATTATGGATTTCCTAATGGTGGAAAATATGACATCGTATTTTCCTCACCACTCAACTGTGTAGCAAAATACAGTGGTCCTATGTATATTCGCAGCAGATTTTCTCCGCTAGTGCCATTAAAACACAATGAATAGCTAATAGCGCTGCACACGGAGATAAGCAAGAACTGGAGAAAATAATATGTGCACTGAACTCAGCAAATACTATATTGAGTCAAAGATAGTACGGGAAAGCAACCTGGTAGCACTCGTTGTTCATGTCTAAGGACTTACACGAGACAAATACTTCCCCCAATGAAAGACTAACTAGACTACATCATCACCGACAAAATTGCACCAACTTCAACTGTGGGCCGCAACGAATGCAATCCATCGCTTGATTGTTACATTACTGTTGCAAACTAACATATCTTATCAGTGGAAAGACTAGTTGCCTAGATTTACTTGGGAAGCAAGTCATACGACATAAAAAAAGAAAAAAAAAGAGCTTACCATGCAGACAAGCTCCCCGAAAACGTCATGCACGCACTATGAGTGTCACAATCCAGTGAATCTGTCGTACGAGAGTGCATAAGTTCACAGGGAAAAAAGGGAAAAAGGCTTCTTGCGTCTAAGCTAGTTATATGAATTTAACTCAATCTGTTACTGTGACTTTTACTTCTCCACGCGTGAGAATGCAACTTCAAACAATGTAAATGGTGTGTCCTGAACGTAGCAGAAAATAGCTATTGGCACTCACAATGTTATTCTCAGGGACCTTCCAATAAAATCCTTGAAGGGCTATAACTGCAACATTTGATGTTACGAGAATGAAGATGCACAGAGAATGCTTTCCCATCCACTCTAACAAAGAAGTCAAGCGCCTGTAACCATAAACATCCACCTGTCCCAACAGAGAGGATATGAAGTTTGAAAAGGTACAACAGCACTTGGAAAAAAGTATTGTTCCAGTTGGTGTAGAATTCGTTGGAAATGTGTCTTGAAAGAGTATGATATGTATTCAGATATGGCAACAATTGTTGCAATCTAGATGACCTATCCGCAGAATTTGAAGTATAGAAATCACAAATAACACATTTCCTTCCTCCACGCCCCTCCCCCCACCAAAATATATATATATATATATATATAAAAGAAGACACAACTCACCAGCAGATATATAACACAAAATGTGACTCCTGCAGCTGAAGAAGTAATCAACATGTAGCTGACCGTATACAGCGATTTGTTCACTGGAACTCCTGTAATGACGGAGATTTTTCCCCAATTAGAGAAGCACACCTTGTACAATGCTCAAAGCTATAGGCTAAAAGAAAACCTTCCATTTTTCATTCAAAAATTAAATAAAATGATAATAAATATTTTTATAGGAAATGCTTCAATCCATATTGAAAAAAAAATCTATCCATTTATTCATTCAACCCAAATCCGAATTAATTTCATTTTTTTCTCGCTAAAAATTAAAACAAGGTTTTGCACCGATCCGGTAAGAATAAAATATTTTCAGAATAGTTATTTAGTGCCATCTCATTCATAAAGAGCGAAATTGTTTCAGCAAGTGAGCGTCCTGTGCATCATAACTTACTGAAGGGTACTAATTTTATGTACGGTTCACTTAAACATAGTTCAAATCTTTTCAATCTAGTGAGTTCAGAAAAGCAAACACCACTTAATAAATCCCATACCTACTAAAGCAAGGAAAACCCCTGGGACAAACATCGAAGCTGAAAACAGCAACCAGTTGTTTAATCTCCTTTTAGGATCCTGACAAACATGCAAACAAAAGTTGCTCATCAGATATGCACTTAAAGGAGCAGTGGAATCTACCAAGAAACTATCATCATGAACTGGATTTCAGACCGTCTTCAAGCCCTCAACATGCTTACACAACAGAACAGCTGATAAACATAGAACAATTAGAATTGACACCAAGAAAAAGGTTTATGTGATATATAACAATAGCGTTCAGTGTATTGAAGAAATACAAGAGATGTGAGGAACATAAAACACACCAAGCAATGGATGTGTGCCTGAAGCTTACCCATAGGTTTGCTAGGACATGACCATATTGGAGTCCAATAATGCAAGTTACGGCAGCTGTGAGGGAGCTGTCAGTAAGAGATGACAATATCAGATCTTTAATGGAGAAAGGATGTCCTTATAATGGATCAGATGCAAGATCTACCTAGTATTGTTTACCTCGGTGTCAGCAACTAACTGTAATTGTAAGGAAGAGAAACTTAGGAAGATACTAGGGTAACTAAACAAGTTCATATTTTATGTTCTTGACAACGTCTAGTAGACCTAAAGATTGTTGAGCTGACTTTGTGAATTTTCTCTTATAGCTTCGTTAGTTAGCCATGTTGTTGGTTCCTGTAATGCATAACTCTTCTCAGAGTGCCTTATTATCTTTTCCAGTAGTCGAACTTCTAAATATTTGACCTAGCACCTACCATCGTGAGGTGGGAAAAAAGGCATTTGCCAACTTGGGATGCAGTTTTGGTTTTTCAAGTGCAGATTGCTTCTTCACTCGCCGATAGCTTTTCAAAAGATAAACCAGATTTTTTATGTTGCCGTGTGTTGAGTATTGCTAAGATATTAGGTTGCACATGGGAAATGAAAAAATCCATCATAACAAAATGCCGACGTTGAGGTAAATGCTTAGACATAACATGATAATACCGTCCACGAGACAACTAAAACAGGATACACCAGAAAGGAAAGTTGGGTACCTTAAAATACCTTCAGGGTCAAAAGGAGCATGGCACCAAGATGGCGAGTTCTCAGAAACTTGGCCACCAGTAGACATGTTACAGTCCTGTATTTAAACATTAGAACGAGGCCATAGTGAACGGTAGAATTTACTCTACAAAACAGCATCAGCATGCAGATACCTTCAGATTCCGGTAAACAGGTTTCGCATAAAGATGATTATTGCCAATAATATATCGGTCAATCATTCCAGCTGCATTGCAAGCTGGTCCAAGATCACCTCTCACTGAACATTTCACCTGTGTAAGACATAGCCAGAGTCAACGGACCATGTTTTGATCTTATCTGGTAATTATCTACTCTCAGTATGCACCTAGAGTGCAAGAGTCGAGTGAACAACCGGACTAGAGTGCTATGTGCTCGTAAAGATTGATTTTTCCACCCAAGTCGCATAAAGAACTCTGCTAGATATCGTATACAGGCTCGACTCAGCAAGTCAAACTAAAATTGGTCTAGAGTCTAGACTAGGGCCTTTACTCTCGACAAAAGCTGGAAGATAATTTCCAGAAACAAAAGGGGCATCTAGGGGCTGTTTGTCTAGGAAAAAAATCTTCTAGAGAAGGAAAATACATGAAATGCATTTGGCGCATCTTGTCTTCATATTTGAAATGAAAATACGGGAGAGGAGTTTTCCATTTTCATTTTTCTCAACTCACAGATTTTCTCCCTGATCTCTCTCCACTTCATAATTGGTCTCTTTATTCAGACTCCTAAAACTTTTCATTTCATGATAAAGCTTCACTCGGAGAACAGGAGCTTCAAGCTTCAATAAAACTGTAGATCTGCTTCAACCAATGAACTTTCAAACTTTGGTGAGTCTGAAATTATTTGCTGAGGCTTCTCTTTTTCTGGTCAAATTACGAGGTTTCAGAAAGCTTTAAAGAAGCTGTAGTTTTGTTGGAGCTTCAAGAATCTTTAACAAAAATTTTTCTGAAATGGTGAGATCGAACTAAAAGACATTACATGAGATAATGAATACTCGATTCTTAATTTTCTTTTTTTTCTAATCTTTTATGTGGTTCATAAATCTTTGTTCGGTTGGGCATGCCACTAGTGTGTCCCAATGGAACTTATGTGGAATATTTTTAAGGTGGAGAATAGAGATGTGAAGTTCAAAAGACTGGAGTATGAGCTACATGAAAGTGTGAGTCTTGTTAGTTGTTAGGTAACTCTAATAACAAAATTTTCACTTGTAAAATCTAATATGCAATTTGGTTATTTTATAAAGGATGAAAGAATTTTGATAATTCGAAGGTGGATACATACGCTTTATTTATTGCAGAGATATATAGTTACATCTACCAAAATTCTTTCATGTTGAAAATAACACTGCCAAACATGTTATCTAAATTGTCTTTCCTTTTGGAAATTTTCAATTTTATGCACAAAAAAGGATTTCAAAAACACGGAAAAAGGAAAACGAAATTACATTTTACAAAGCTAACAGATTCCCCACGACCCAAGAAAGCTGTTTTTGAGTGTGAGAATGAGTCCGTGTGACTCTGTGATGCAAAAGCATGAAATCCTGTAATCCAGGGATCACTAGGAGAATAAATGCCTGTAATAAGTAGTAAAACTCTTCATCCAAAAGAGTTGCTTCACCTATATGGACAAGCAGAGACCTTGAACTAGTGCTTGCAAGAAATGGCCTAATGATGAAGAGGTTTCTACGAATTTTGGTTTAATAATAATGAATTGACGAAGCTGAATAAGACAAACAAAAACTACGTGATAAGCTGGAAGCAGTCTCACTGCAGGGAAGGGAAAGAGAAGAAAGTAGAAAAGGTCCAAAGCATGCTCTCACCGAGTAAGAAGTGCTAGCAGCCGGCAAAGCATCCAATGAGGATGAAACCTCAAACTGCCAATCTGGAACATATAGACCACAAGATAAAGCCACGTATATCACTGACAGAAAAATTGCAAGAAACCTGCGAGGCACATGGCAAAGTCACTTCACATTTACGAAATTAAACCGTGCTATCTTACTCAGAAAGAATTTGGAAGAAAATATAGAGAGAAAATCGACAGACAGTAAATTTTCTCAGGCCCAATCAATCCACATCTTTATAGGACACTTATATTGGCTATTTAAATCTCATTGTCCGCTCTTATTCTGCATTGATTGTGAATTATTTGTCTGGCTAATAGGCTACATCTGCAAATTGATAGCTCTCCGTTAAGCAGTTTGACCAAGTTGTATAATCCACATGCTAATTGAGGGAACGCCATTTACAAACTTGCTATTCTAAGTAATGAAGGAACGAGTATATCCGATGTTCAGGCAGATGCATACGTCTCCACAGTACAAATTGGGCAACTTTCATTTGTAAGAGAAATGGCTTTTGTGGCAATCTATTTCTTATGAAACTATGCTAAAAAAATTACGTAACTTTCAAATAAGCAGAAGCAAAGTCGAAGTTTACAGTTCTTAACCAGGAGAATTGCTATCAACTGAAAGTAGCTAACAATAGTAAGCTAGTAAAGGCACAACCTCAAATACGAAAATAGACCTTACCAATGCCAACAATAACTCTTTATGGCATGCCATTGTTGCCATGTCCTTTGTGAAAGCCAAATCTCGCATAGAGCCGTGACAAAGTAGCCAATGGAGATTCTCTGATATTGATGGTAATTGAAGATAATGCTAGTTAATTGCCATGTCCCTTGAAAACATGCTTTACAGAGGCTCTGTACTTAGATTTATCTTGCTACAAGCATCGTGATCCTTGAATATAAATGGCTTCAATTTTTCATAGAAACGATGGGACGACCTATGTAGTCTGAAAAAAAAAATTAAAAAAAAGAAACTTGCTACAGATATTGAGCCAGATTTTTCCAGCCAGCTTCATATATTTTCAAAGCAGTTTTCTCTAACAGACAGTCATCAGGAAAACTAGCCCAATATGGCAGAGCCAGACTCCAAGGGAAAAAGCAGTTAAACCATTTCTAGATGAATGTCCACTGCATTAGACAAAGACAAAGTTCTGATAAGTTCAACCGTCCAATGATTAGATTATATTATGTTCATTCCTTAACCTAACAGCTCAAACAACAGGAAGAGCATCCAACAGACAGACCTGCAAAATCCCAAACCACCGTATACTTTCAATGTCGACTCCGTATGTCGGGGAAGTTATCCCATGAAAATAACCACCTGAAAATTAATCACATAATTTCAGTGCTTCGGCATGTGAATCATCATAAGATTTTCGCAATCCCGTCAGCACCCCTACAAGAAGTTTTAATGTTCTAATCACCTGGAAAATTTCAGTGTACCTCTAACAAGTAAAGCAACACCTGCTAGCTTAAATCATGAGTGGCCCCAGAGGCTGTCAACAAGCTAACGTATTTCTCATGTGCAATGGGAAGCTATAATATCTTACCTTGAAGAAGAACACCCAGAAGAAAAAGTTTCACCGCTTTTACAACTGCCTTCCGTGTAGCTTCTACCCGGTTCGTTACTTTCTGGAATCATGAAAGTGGCACACTCTCAACTCCAACAGAATCAAACGACTTGTATATCGAGGAATGTCAAATCCATAAATGCAACCACATACCATTTGGTCCAGAATTACTCAGTTTTCCGTAATTCACCACAGGAGCTCAGTAACTTGCTTGAGAGCATCAATCACATGGCAGGAGAAGTCAGGGATTGTACCTTATAGACAAGAGCAAGAGACACTCCGACGATGAAAAGGAAGAAAGGCATCACAAAGTCGGCCAAGTGAACCCCATTCCATGGAGAATGAGCAATGATTGGGAAAATTGATCCACCATAGTCAACAAGCATCATTAGCTGGAAAAAAAGACGATATACGCCATCAGCACAACCGGTAATTCTAATAGAACAATGCCAAGAATAAACAGAAACGCCCCTGGGGCATCAAAACAAAGAAAATTAGCACGGTCAAACTAAAGTCTCGAGCAATCAACAAATGCCAACTAGAAATGGACCTTTTTTTCATTAGCGGACAAGGAGAATGCGACGGCGAAATGAAGCAAGAAATTTGCGACAGAGCGCCGAGACAGCGAACATTGACACGACTGCTAGTGTTGTCAGGCAAACCAGAAGAGAGATGGGAACTCACGAAAACGCTGAGACCGCGAAACACGTCAAGCGAAGCGACTCGCGGACTCCGCCAATCAGCAGATGGCTCTTCGTCGTCATTATTCAGAAGAGGAACGCGATCGGCCATCGGTCGGCCGAACAAGAGGCGACGGCCACGCAATCGGAGACGCGGCGGAGGTGGGAATGGGAGCTTTTCTCCTCCAGAGAGAAGTGTGGGGAGAGAGAAGCGGCTCGCGCCCGACAATGTCGAGCTCTTGTCTCGCTCGCGGTGGAGGATCGTTGACGTGGCGCCAGTGCCCCACCATTTGGGCCAATGAAAGATAGAGTGGGGCCCACACGCGCGAGATTAGAGTTGGACGGGGTCAAGCTTCGTCTCGTAGTTGTTTGTCTTAAGGCAAAAGGCCCGTTGACTTTGAAAGGTGGCTGGACGAAGTCGACCGGCGCGGGAAAGGTAGCGCCAAAAATTTCCTGAGAATTTTAAGTAATATTTTAAAATGCAGCCCGATGAACGATCTAAATTATTATTAATATATATAATTAAAAAAATTACTCCTAAAAATAATAAATCTGAACCATTCGTCCAAAAACGGACGGCCCAAATCTCAAAAAAAACAAAAGGTTAGGCAATCTAGATCCGCACACACGATGAAGTGAGATCGCAAGGGATCCGAATCCGCACACGATGAGCTCTTTGGGACAAAATTATCCGTGTAACCTTAAACCTAAAGCAATAAAGATCATTCTAACGCCAATTTCACACATTCCCTATTTTTTTTTTTTGGTCGGGACACATTCCCCATTTGAAAAGTGATAATTGCAAGGATTAGATTTTGTAATCCAATTTTTCACAAGGATATGCTTCTTCGTTTGAACTATCAAAATTGATTATAAACTCATGTATTAAGTCACGTATAATGAAATAAGCTATTATATGAATAAGTTATATTTAATAAATAATTTTAAACATAATATAACTATTCAATGGATCATGCATCTTGCTGTTCACTCACTCTGCACTCTCGCAACTATTTATCAATTTTCCTACATTAAGTTAGATATAAAAGCATTTAGAAATCATGATGGTATGGGGTATGAGTTGGATATGAATTGCTAGGTCTACATTACATGTAAATAGGTTAAAACGGGTTAAATCGATCTATTTGGTTCGGACTATTTTCGACCCGACCCACCCATTTGAAAGGTCTATTCTTCGTGTAATACCTCAAACAATCATGAACTTTATGTGCCTATCATCTAAGGTAACATGGAACGGACATGAGATGCTTTTATTTTTGGCTTTGCTAGTATAACAGTTTTTCTGTGACTACAAGAATAACAACATATTTTGGGCCACAGCTTTTTGAAAGATCGAACCTCACCATATTTTTTTAATTATTTGTTATTTATTTTTTGTAGCCCACTTGATTAAAAAAATCACCACATAAGCACATTCCTTCATTTTTCGTATGTATAAGAAAGAAGCGGCACCCGGTGCACAGTAGAATAAGTAGATTTCAATTCTTATTACCATCGGGATATGGCTCCTTGGTCCAGGCAAGGGACTTCATCCTTTGTACAAAGCATGGATAGCACCAGCCAGCCACGACCATGGCTTTCCTCTGGCAAAGGAGCTCATACTCATTCTTCCTCGTCAAGACGCGAGAATACACCGCAAGATCATATCTTCACTAAGTACTGAATCGGCGAAAATCGTACGTGTCATGCCAGGAAAAAAAAAAGGAAATATTTTCCTAACTATATTATCGTAGCAGTGCAATCTCAATCGTAGATCCATACACAATCACCGCATATTTGCATAAAGTATTTATTGATTGGGAGATCGAGTGGTCAGGAATAACTGATAGTATTGTTTGACTATTATGCTAGCAAGGCCCTAAAAAAATATTTTAACAGTTTACTTTGCCATAAGTAGACATTTCACGCCTGATACATCTTAAAGCAACAAAATAAAGGTCGGCTCGCCATGGGGTCCGCGAGGTCTCCGCCAACCACGGCCGGGCCTCACTGACCTCTGGCGAGTCCTCAGCCGGGGTTGCCGGCGATTGGCGACCCCATAGGGCACTCCTCCACCCATCACTTGCCGGCGACGATGGGCGGCGGCATCGAGGGCCTACATCCCTCATTGCTGAAACAGTTTTTATTTTTTTAAAATGAAAATTAGCTCATTTCAAGTTTTTTAGTATATTTTTACTTTTAAAATATTAAGTGATTTTTTTATTCTTTTGAATTTTTATTTGCTAACTGGGATGCGCTAGCGAGCCGCGTAGGCGCCATATATGCTTTTCGGCAATGTTCACCGGACTTGGTACTGAAATGATTATTTTTCAAAAAAAAAATGGCACTTTAGTGATCAAAAAAAAAATTGACTCTAAAGTGCATATCGTACACAAATATTAGCACTCCTGTTGTCCTTTTACCGAAAAATTTATAATCCGTCAATTGTCTTTCTCGCAAACCACAACAATTTATTTCTTGAATTCTATTTCTGATTAGAAATAGATTTTTCCATTCCCTAAACGAGTTTATGAACAGAGATACGCGTTTGATAACGACATAAAACTTCTGTTTTCAGAACAGAAGTTCATTTGATAGCAGCATAAAATTTTTATGGTTGGGCGATCAGCGGACGGCGACTTTTTTTCCATTACTTATTTAGAAGTATTTTATTTGAAATTCGTCGATCTTGTATTATTCACCTAATTTTCGCCATGCCTATAATTATGAATTCATAGGTTTAAATTTCATTTTATAATAAATAAATTAGATAACCCAATAGGTTACATAATGTAATCTTATGGAAAATATTTATAGAAGTAAAATCTACGTACAGAAAGACTACTTACTTCTCTATTTCACACTGACAATTAAACGATGGAAAATCTATCAATTTCCTCGAAAATGCATGTCATGTGAAACTATTTCTCCCAGCACGGAGTTTTTATGAAACAGACACACCACTAACCTCATTGTAATCAGGTAGAGAACTGCATAAGCGATACGTGGTTCATTTGTTTACCAATGATGTATCGAATTTTTAAGTTGTGTAGCTGCACGATTTGATGTGGTAGCCTCTTGATGTTGATAATTTTGTAAAAAAGCAGTGACGATTTTTGGGTACGGGATAAATTTGGGATTAGAGCAAGAATTAATGTGTGTTTTAGACTGGAATTCATTCATTTTTTTTTTAGGGAATTAAGCCGGAGAGGATGTCGAGATCGGGGACATGGCATCAATGCGCCAAGTGCTCCGAGTTGGGATCGAGTCTTGTCTTGTTGTCTTGAGGCAAAGGGCGCGTTGACCTTGAAAGGTAGTTGGACGGGGCGACATGTTCGATGCAAACTTTATAATAAGTCATTGATCATTGAACCTGAAACACACATCGTATTACCAAATAAACCCCCCCCCCCCCCCCCCCCCAAAAAAAAAAAATACCCTCAAACATATATGAAAATAGAGGTTATTGTTACATCAATCCTAAAAGTTTAAACTGGTATTTAAAGATAGAGCACGTGAATAAAAAGCATTTAAGACACTTTGCCGACGCGAGATAATACTTCAATATTCACGAAGGACTTCTATCCACCTGTGAAATTATTCTCAACAAGCGAACGGCGGCTTTGAAAGTTGAAACCGCACGGCCTACGCCATTCGAGAGTTACTGAGCGAGAAGTAAAACATTTGACACTGTATCGTTGTACTGCGGCAATAGAAATGGGACTTCAATTTTTTTTTTTATCGGCAGAAGACAAGAGCCAGGAGTTCTCCAAGGCTTCATGCAAATGCCCACTGATTCTCCCCATCCTTCTTTTCAAATGTTAATACCAGATGTTTAACATTTGGCGAAAAAGAGTTTTGCTAGTATTATAATCTTTGAGCGACCACAACAACATCTAGTACGCCACAAATTCTTGAAAGAGTGAAACTCACAAAAACATATTAAGGTAAGGTTTTTCGTTACATCCCTAAAGACATTCTCGCCCATTTACTTCTAGATAAGCAGCACGTGTTTAGATTTGATTTCGTGACGGGATTCTCTCATGAGAGACTTCACGAAATAATTTTGCCAATTTATGTAAGCTAAAGGAAAGCTAACCCAGAGCTCTGAGTCTTAAAAATTCGAACTTCATGTGGACATGCTTCTCTAAGTATGTAGTGCGTGGTCAGTGCACAAAATACCTTGAACAATAGGGAATAGACGAAAACTTGCTAATGATATCAACGGTTATGGGTGGATTTGCTTCAACATTTGAAATGAGATTTGGAAAGATGCTAATGCTTTCAATTCAAAGGGGTTTAAGAAAATGTTAGTTGTGTTTGGTAAAAACTCATTTGAAATGAGTATTGGTTAAACTAGTATTTGGTAAAAATAACTTTGCAAAGGAGTTTTGAATACAATTTTTTATTTTTTTAATAAAAAATAACCTTCATCAAACAAGCAAAAGTTTCGGTCGCCGGCGACTGTCGCCTAACCTCAGGCCGCCGTCACCAAGGATGGTGCAACGTAGACGAGGGCCGCTTGAGGTCAAGCGAAGCCTGGGTTCGCCTGGGTCACGCGAACCCAGGTGGCCATCACTTGGGTCGCGTGACCTCAAGCGACTTGGGTTCGCACGACTCAGGAGCCTCTGCCTAGCGCCCTTGCCTGGACAACTAGGCTCGCCTTGCCGGCCCCTTGTCGTCCTTTAGTCGAGGATCGCCTGGAATCTTAGATCTGATCCAACGAAGAAGATGAACAGTAACACAGAGGGGGTAAAGTTGGAAAAATAGGAAATTAGTGAGGGTAGTTTTGGAACACATTTTTTTTCCTCATTTGGCCATACCAGCATTGAGTTTTCAGCTTTTTCAATGCCAACATTTAGCTAAATGCTGGTATAAAATTGAACCAAATGGTTTAACATTTTCCCAAGGGACTTTAAGGGCTGAAAGCCCCTTGAGAAAGCTGAACCAAACCCACCCATAATCTGCCTCAATCCATGAGAGCCAAACACACATAAGCCTTTTTTCCATCCAATATGGGACTTGGTGAAATCCATAATTTTTTTGGACACCCACAAAGAAGTAGAATCAAGTATAAAATCATCGAAAAAAAAATAGGTTAATATCACGAAAAACTCCAAACTGATACACTTATAACAAATTTAACGCAAAATATTTTTTTTTAGCATAAAGAACCCTAAATTAGTATATCTGCGACAAATTTATCTTAAACTATTTTTTTTACCACAAAAAATCTTAAACTAGTACAACTGTAATAAATTTACCCTAAATTAAATTTTTTACCACAAAAAATCCTAAATTGGTAGTTTCCGTTAAATTGAGTAATACCAAGAAAATTTTCAAATTAAAACACCTGTAGCAAATATAGGGCAATGTGTACACCCAACAATTATCACGTGTTATCCAAATCATCAATTTAACAATAAAATTTAATAAAAACTAATTAAGTGTAAATTTATAACAGATTTGAGGTAAATTTATCACAAATATATCAATTTGAAATTTTTGATGATCAAAAAAAATAATTTTGTTACATATGAACTAATTTGGGATTTCTGATGATATTAACTTAGATTAAACATTTTGACGATTTGTCGATGTAGTACTTCCAATCAATATTGGCTGATAGTAGCTGAAGTGAATGCCTCCCATCTTAGCTGGCATGGTCGACAATGATGTGAACGGTTTTTATTCTATTTTCTGAATTTTTTCCCTTTCCTTTTCTATTTTCTCTTACCTTCTTCGCTGACAGTTAGGCCTTGATTCAAGCCTCGCTTGAGGCCTGCCAGGGTGACCCTTGTCAACCATCGTTGAGGCTCATGAACTAATGGAGGATGTAGGAAAAAGAGAATCAAAGAAAGACAAGAAAAAAAGGGGAAATTTTAGTAAGAATTGTAAGACACTGTCACTTTAGCTTCAGCTATGCCATGTAAGACTGTCGACGCTTACTATACCATTACGCCTACAATTTTCAACCAAAACTAATCAAAAGAAATACATCGGCAAATCGTCAAAAGGTTAAAATCAAATTGATCATAATGCAAAAAATTTATAACTGAATTGATATCCATGTAATAGGTTTAACACTTTTTTTTATAATCACCCCTAAAATCATGCATTGAGAAACAGAGCAACTTTTGTCTACCTGTGAAATAATCCTAAACGCGAACCGCGGCTTGAGATGCGAAACTGCAGACGCTATGCCTTACTTCTTAATCTTATCAGAGAAATTTATTCGATAGGTTTGTTTCATTGACCTGGGATGCCCATGAAAGGCTTCCGTTTTTCACATGGCCAAAAATCTCAATCACTATTTTGAGGTTTTGGACTTCTCAAACTACGAACAACCGGAGTAGTTTTATATCACAATTAGTTCATAGTTAGAACATCCCACACCACACAAGTTATCCTAGTGTTTGGTTTGCTCGAAGGCACAGCTATAATATATTGACTATCATACTCTCTTAGTGTTAGGTTGGCTCCTGAGGGAGCCCAAGTCAACCCCGGTCCAGGTAGGCTCACGTTCACTCAAAAAGTTTAAGGAGATTAGTTACGGGCCAACTAGAATATATTAACTACTACACATCAATATTAATTATCCGATTTGGGACTTTCTTATGACAGGTATCCATCTTAACACTTCTACTTCACTGTGTTCTCAACTACAAGAATATGCTGGAAGATCAAACCTTCCCTAAGTATGGAATCTGTGAAATTTTCACTTGAACATTCATCCATATCATGGCAGAAAAACACACATAAGAGTTCACTTTGCCGGAAGCAAACATTTAACAAGCAAATGTCTCATACGTAGTAAGGCAGCAAAAGAAACATAACTTCACAATATTAACATAAGGATAGACCCTGAATTCTCTTGGGGCCACATTCAAATGCCCAGGCGTGCTCCCTACGCACCTCTGCTTCCTCTTCCATTGTGATATCATGGCTGATATTGAACACTTTCTTTATCTCAGCCGGAGGTTTACCCTTGATCATGTCTGCCACACTCTGACAGGCCAAGTGCAGCAAAGTCGGAATTTCCAGGAAATTTGCCGCCTGAATGGATGGATGCAAAGGAAAAATGATGAACACAAAGATAAAAAGGCAAGCTTTAACTTTCAGGTCATCAATCACATTTAAAAGCTCTTTGAAGGTGCAGGTTGACAAGAAATAAGCACATCCTAGAAAGGTAAATCCAAAAGCTTAAACTAACAGGTAAAGGAAGACCACATGAATATAAAAAAGCATTTAAAACCTGTTGTCAAGTGACTACACACGACACGTGGAGTTTTGAGATTCGAGAAAGATAGCACTAGTTCTAATACCATGTTAGAAAGTCCAATCCAAAAAGCTTAAGTTAATAGGTAAAGGAAGGCCATGTGCGTATAAAAAGCATTTAGAACCCGATGTCAAGCATTGAGGGACATTCTTCAACACTATGTTAGCCATTCATGTTGAGTTATGTGTATAAATACTTGTACATTATAAGAGCAAAAAATAACCAACAGATCCCACTGAAGATCAAACTACTTACCTTGATTCACCTGCCAACAGAATGAGATCCATTTCAAACAAAGCTGATGCTAAACTAGATTAACCAACTATTCAAGGCCTAGCAATTCCCTCAAGGCAAAGCTCACGGGTTGTGCAGATGACAAGAGCAAGATTTGTAGTAATGTCGGACCAACCTGAGTGAATTTGTGAGTAGCAATGTCGGACCTACCTAACAGAACTGAGGAAAAGGAAAGCTGCCGGCATTAACAAGGCCAAAGTGAGTACTAACCTGACTAACCCAAAGCCAAATCCGGATCCAATATCCTGTTTGTTCATATGGGCTTTGAAGCCTAAAGTTCCGAAGAGGGCTTCAAGGCAACTTAATGTTCTAAAATAAATCAAGAACTTCCAATTAAAAGGAAGGCGTAAGATCGACAGAACTAGTTCACCTAACTCCAGGTCTTGCAGGAGCAGAGGGCGTGCTTCTAAAAGGGAGAAAATGATGGGGTTTTTCGTTGTCATCTGTTTCCTTCACCATCAAGCAGGCAGGACTTTAGCTCTCCGGTTTGGACTTAACCATCTCTGGTGTGTGGGGTTTAAGAATAGTATAGTCGAATTGGACTCTCATTGTTTAGCGGAGCAGCTCAAGAGGACAAACGAGTCAGAGAGTACAATGCTCATGAGACGAGATTCATCAGCTGAGCCATGAGTTCGTGACTTCAGCAAATGCAGATTCGGGTGCTTACAGAGAATAGTCTCTGAGGCAGAGGATTGCATAATTGTCTGCAAACCCCTCAAGGCGTCTCTTATTTTTTGATTGGAGACAAAAAAAGAACCACGCTTGCACTCTTAGAAAGAGAGAGACGCAAAAATTCCAAGATTGAGAATCGATCATTCCTCAGGAACCAAAAATGCAGCAAAACAAACTACATCACTATTACGAAACCGAGCTCCACCACAAAGGAAGCCACCGAAATTGAGGGAGGGAGAGAGAAGTACGGACCAGAATGTAGTTAAAAGACCGTGGTCTTCTCGACGTTGACGAAGTCAGCGTCCCAAGCGCGGAGGCTCTCGGCGTCGACGCCGACCTCAGCATGCTTGGTGCAGTACTCCACCACTTTGGCAAGAACTTTGCCTTTGATATTCGGCAAGGGGATCGGAGTGCCGGCGCAGTTCTCGTCGATCATGTTCTCGAGAGTCTTGGACCGTAAGGCGACGATCTCCTCGATCTCGAAGGTCTCTCCGTCGGAGCTCTTCAGAGTGATCATCTTCTTAGGGCAGGACGGCGAGGAGGAGGAAGAAAACGACATAGTTGATTCGTTCCGTCGAGAGAGAGACTCGTAGAGAAAGTTGGGGCCTCGCGCACTTGACTCGGTGGATATTGGGAAAGAAGAATGTTAGGACAAGTACCGCATAAGGGCTATTAATTTTTGGGAAAATTTCAAACAAAGAATGCTCTTTTTTTTTTAAATAAAAGTTTGAAGTTAATCATGTAAAAAAAAAAAAAAACCTAAAATGCTCTTATTATTTTAAGTAATGGCTTAAAGTGATCATGATCGTTTCAAATAAGTACTTAACCTCGCAAGCCAATTTTTTTTTTTATCAAAATATAATTTTAATTTTAATTTTAATTAAAATACAAACTGAAAGCAAAAAAAAAAAAAAAAGAAACAAGCTTATATAGGCCGGACGGTTTGCCTCCCGCCTGTGGTTGCCACCCCAACGGCGGTGGGGCAGCAGTGATGGCCCGGGGCCGACGACCTTACATACTAGCTGCAAGGGCCGATTGGCCCTCGCCAAAGGAGGGGAAGGGGACAATCACCCTGGTTTGGTAGAGAGTCGTGGCCCCCCCGATGGACCTGGGGGAAGGTAAGGGGCACGACCCTCCCCCTCCTCTGGCGAGGGCCAACCAGCCTTTGTGACTGGTTGCCGAGGTCGCCCACCTCCGCCGAGGCCTTGGCCATCCAGCCACTAGCCATCACCGCCGCCCTACCAACATTGGGATGGCGCCCACAGGTGAGAGGCAACCCCTCCCGCCTGTCTCTATTTTTTTTTTTTACTTTTAGTTTTTTTAATTATATAGAAAAAATAAAATAAAATAATTAAATTACGAGAATGCCCCTATCAACAAATCAGCCGAGCCCTTTTTTGAGATTATATGACCATTTCAAGCCTTATTTGAAACAATAGTCACTTTATACCATTATTTAAAACAATAAAGAAATTTCAGGCCTTTTTTTGAAATAAAGTCAACTTCAAGCCCTTATTCGAAAAAATGAAGGCAGTTTGGGCTATTTTTTCAAAATTTTCCTTAATTTTTTGACCAAAAAAATGCTATTAATTTCATACGTGCTCATCCATTATCATAACTTTTTTTTATCATTTAAATATCATAAATTTTAAAAATATATTTACTTGAGTTCCATAATTTTTAGTATATCATTTATCTACTAGTTTTTTTTAAATATTCATCCAAGTATCGTAAAAATATTTTAAATAAATTATGGTAATTAAGTGACCAATTAAAAAATTATACGCAACTCAAATGATCAAAAAATAAACTATGGCCCTTAAAGAAGCACCATATATAAGACATAAGTTATGACACTCAAGTGAGTATCATATGAAAGTTATAACATTTTGTTGTGTTCTTATACCAAGAATGTTATCTAATGAATTTAATACGCTCAATAGAGAGATGAGTCGAGGGCTGCGACCCTCTCACTTGAGGCCGGCAGAGGCCCAACACTGGCTAGCAGAGGGATAAAAGACAAAAAAGAAGAAGAACGAAAATAGAAGAACATAAAAAAATAAATAATATATACATATATGATAGCAAATAAAAAAAATCGAAGAAAGTATCACATTGTTATTAAAAATTATTTTCACATAAGATGGTCGACGTTCACGTAAGCAGTTTCGGGCCAAAAGTAGCTGGATGCATCTAATTGAAAAACGTGAAAATACTTAGAACTCAATTAGCAAAATTAAAAGATTTAAAATTAAATCGATAAAAATGTAATAAGTTTAGAACTTTTAGATTTTCTGGGCAATTTCTCGTAGCCTCTAGAGATATGGTTATGAGAAAAGTTATTGCTCGCGTTGACCACATCTTCAAATTATACTTCTAGACGTGCATAATTTAGGTACGACCTTTGAACACTTTAACTGTTGAAAATAAAAATAAAATGCCGTTTAATCAATCTAGATTATTGAATGATACCTTTAGCCAAAGATAGAATTTTGAGTCTTTGACTATGATTGGTAGGTTTTAGGCAACAGACAAGATTTTATCGGACAACAGTTTATCATCAGATCTATCGTTAGTATCATCAAACTACAAGTTACCGCTGGTTAAGTGAGATCTTGATAGGCTTAATTTTATAACCGCATTCTTTAATGTGCCAAGCATAAACGGTGGTCCGTAAATCATTTGTTACATTATCGATAGATCTAATAAAAACTTTAGATTGGCATGTTTCTCCACGTGCGTGCTCCACAATCAATTCGCAAAGATACCTCGAACAATAGATACAACTCGATAACTTGCTTTGATAACGGGAAGTTATCCATAATGTTCCGAATCTATTGTATTTGTTACCATTCAATGCTAGAATTTTTATTTTTTTTCAATTAAGTCCTAAAACTTTTTCACGTTTTGACAATTGAGTCCATCAGGTTAATTCCAACCGAAAATAGCTGACTTCGACAATATTTGTTGATATTTCGATTTTTTTGTTATTTTATTTTATTTTCTATCTCCCTTCTTTTCTTTTTGCACTTGTGCTGGCCACCGCCGGGCCTCGTCAATAGTCGGCGAAGGCCGCTAGCCCCAAGAGAGGGAAGCCCTTTGCTAAATTGGCGAGGAATATATGAAATTTTCGCTTGAATGTTCGTCCGTTTTATGTAGATGTGTCAAACGGCTGTGTTGGGTCGGGTTGGGGTTGGATCTAATATGGTCCGACCCACATTGACCCATTTAATCCGTTTTGATCCATTTTCATACAGTACATATTTTATGACTCATATCCAACCCAATTTATATAATTTAAATACTTATATATTTAATCAAATCATGAAATTTCTATTTCATAAATTTTAAAAAATGTAAAAATTGTTTCATTGACTGCCACGGCCACCACCGCCCATCGCCGCCACCGCGAATTGCCTGCTGCAGCAGCCCACCCACTGCCGCCGTCACCCATTCATCGCCGCTCGCCGGCCGTGGCCAATCCTTTGGACCTGATTTTCCTTGTTTTTTTTCCCCCCTTTTTTGGTACCTCTAAAGGGTCGGAAGTTCCAATGCGTTGAATGGATGCCACTTTTGGTGGTGCAGACTCCGCTGACCCACCCACCCACTCACTCACCCACCCGAGGTGATGGCTTTCTCAGTTTCTCTTGCTTACTGAAGACACCATTAGCTACAAACTCAAGAGTAGAAAACCGATCCGTTATTCGTCATGCCATGCTTACGACACAAAGGCACACCGAAAATCAATAAATAGTACGTTGGACTAAGCAAATTGATTGTTTAACTCATCTGATGAAACTAAAGCAGACACGAACGATAAACAGAGCCCCATGGCACACTACGAAAAACTAACCCCATGGTACGTTGTCGAGCTGAAACGGAGCAACTGGGCACACCTACGATCTCTGATGAAGAGTGATGGGAGTCCCAACAGGAGGGGATGATGGCTGAGGCTGATCTTTTGTGATGGTGGCGAGAGAGACACGGAAACTTAGGAAGAACGGCTGGTTGCGGTTGGTGGCATGCGGTAATGATTACTGGAGCTAGGTGGCAGGCTGGCGGGCAGGCGGTGGGGGTGGTAGCAGTGAGTTGCGGGCAGCGGAAGGCTGCGACACGCCAACGGTGGGTATCGGTTTACAAGTGAATAAAATTGATATTGCGAAATCATGTGTCACAAGTTAAAAATGAGTTGAGTCAAAATCCATATTTGAATAGGATTTATTAATTTAAATCCATATTTTATCTATTTTTTAAATTTGATGAACCCATATTTGATCTAAATGAATAAAAGTGGGTCTTTGACCCTTGTTGACACATCTAGTTTTAGGTCAGAAAAATTAACAAAAGAGTCAAAGTAAAACAGTTTAACAAGCCAATGTCTGATCCATCGATAGGCAGGAAAAAGAAGCAGAACTCCAGGAATTCGCTGAGGCTTTCAATCAAATGCCACTTGTTCTCCCGACGCAGCTTTTCTGCCTCTTCCGATGAGAACGTGGACTTGATATTGAAAGTTTTGCGTATCTCTTCCGGGGTTTTACCCTTGATCGTGTTTGCCACAGCGTCACATGCCAAGTCCAGCAAGATTGGAATATCCAGGAAATTTGCCGCCTGAATGGGGATGCAAGCAAAAAATGATGAGCACTAATATGAAAAAAGCAAGCTTTATAGCCTTCATGTTCGCAAATCACGTTTACAAGCTCTTTTGACAGTGCAGGTTGATTGGAAATAAGCACATCTTGGACCTTATGCTTTCTATTCATGTCATGTCAGTGTAAATACTTGTACATGATAAGGGCAAAAAATAAACAATAGATCCTACTTGATTCATCCGCCGAACAGTACGAGATCCATTTCGAAGAAAGCTCGTGCTAAACTAGAATAACCAATTATTCAAGGCCTAGCACTGCCAGCACCAAGGCAAAGCTCATCGATTGTGCAGATGATTAGAGCAAGAATTGTAGTAACGTCAGATCAACCTAACTGAATTTGTGAGTAGCAGCAACGTCGGAACTACCTAACAGAATTGACGCCAAGGAAACCAGTCTGCATTGACAAAGGTCGAAGTCAGAACTCGCCCGACTAAATCCAAAGGCTGAATCCGGATCCAATAACCCGTTTCTTGAATCTTAAGGTTCCGAAAAGAGCTTCAAGTCAAGTTAATGTACTAAAATAAACCGTGGACTTGAAATTAAGAGGGAGGTGTGAGTTCAACAGAGCTAGTTCATTTAACGAGGTAATCCAGGTTTCGCGGGAGCAGGAGGCGTGTTTCCGAAAGGGAGAAAATGATGTGGTTTTTCCGTTTTCCATCTGTTCCTCCATCACCGTGCAGGCAGCATTAAAGCTCTCCGGTTCGGACATAACCGTGTCTGGCGTTTTGGGTTTTAAAAGGATTATTGAAGGATGCAATGCTCATTCGCGAAATTCATCTGCTGAGGCATGAGTCCATGGCCTCAGCAAATGCAGATTCTCCATACTTCCAGAGAAGGAAGTAAAAGCTGCCAAATGACTCGCCAATTATGGAATAGTCCCTGGAGCAGATGCTCGTTAGAACGTCTATACGTAATCTCCTCGGGCTGTTTGGCCCTCTTTGTCTACCAAAAGGGGAGAGGGGTCTTCATTTTCTTTTCTCTATTGTCCCAATGTCAGTTCCTCTGAGTTCTGATAGTATGTTATGCACGAGAGAGCCTTGGACAACCGGACAGTAATCAAGAAAAAGAAGCAGATGCATAGAAGTCAGCACTCAAAGAATGCACTAGTTGCCAAGTCCCAGCAGGCAGCAGCCAATTCAACAATACTCCGCATTTCGACCGAAAAAAAACACAATACTTCGCAGACTCCTAGAGAGAGAGAGAAAAAAAAATCGAAACTTTCCAAGATCGAGGATCGACCGTTCCTCAGAAACAAAAAGAGCAGCAAAACAAACACTCTGCCCCATGGAAAAGCGTCGAAATTGAGAGAGGGAGAAAGAAGTACGGACCAGGATGTAGTCAAAGACTGGTTTGCTCGACGTTGACGAACTCAGCTTCCCAAGCGCGGAGGCTCTCCGCGTCGACGCCGACCTGGGCGTGCTTTGTGCAGAACTCCACGACCTTGGCCAGAATTTTGCCGTTGATATTTCGCAACGGGATAGGAGTGTCGGCGCAGTTCTCCTCAATCATGTTCTCAAGAGTCTTGGACTGTAAGGCGGCGATCTCCTCGATCTCGAAGGTCTCTCCGTCGGAGCTCTTCAGGGTGATCATCTTCTTTGGGCACGACGGCGAGGAGGAGGAGGAAGAAGACGACATGATCGGTTCGTTTCGTGGAGAGAGCTAGGAGCAGCAGCAGAGAGAGTTCGTTGAGAGAATCGAGCTCTCCTTGGTTTTTTTTTTTTTTTGGTCAAATAGTTCACGTTGTTTTTTTTTTTTGGTCGAATGGCCCGTTTGGTTAAGTATTGCCACTCCAAAGTCCCTTGATTAAATAAAAATAATGTTTGATTCATTTTTTGACTCAATTTGTCAAATACAATTGTATCTCAAATGATTTCCAAAATATTTAGGACAAAGTACTTCTGAAGGTACTTTGATAAGTTGCATCTTAAATGCAATTAACTTTTTTTAAAAAAATTCTCACATTCACTTGCTGCCTCCTGCCCGCGGTCGGCCGCCCTCGTCGTTCGCCGATCACAGCCGGTTGCTGGGTGCCTCCCGTCGCCAGCCGCTTCCTACTCGCCGCTGGACGCCGGTCGCCCCCTGCATGCAGCTGGCTGCCACCGCAGGTCACCGGCCGACCGCTCACCGGCCGCCCGCAGTTGTCGGCCACCACCGCCCCCACTTTTTTTAATAAAAAAGTAAAAATACTTTACAAAATTTATTTTTCACCAAACGGTATTTACGTCAAAGTTGCTTTCAAAATTATTTTTAAAAAATAATTTGCTAAACATTACTTGCATTTTGAAAAAATTATTTAGCTCAAAATTATTTGCATTTACTCAAAACCCTTTAGCCAAATGATGAACCAAGCATGCCTGAAAAGCTCGCGTTGTATTTTTTTTGGTAAAAAAAGCTCGTGTTGTTAACTCGGCGAATATTGGTGAAGAAGAATTTCATGTAAGGAAATTTTCTTCGACTCTGCTCAATAGATAAAGAATTGACAAAAGAACACTAAAATGTCAATATTTGTGTACAACGCTCACTTAATCACTTCATTGCTAAATTAAAAAAAGAAGTTGTTTTTTTCAATGTTAAATCCGATATTACTTGCCGGAGGTCATGATGTGTGAGCACGTGGCTCGCCGAATTTCCTTGTCAGCATTAAAAATCCCAAAAATTAATTAAAAAATTCCACCTAATGAGTTAAGAAATGAAATTCAACCAAAAAAAGTTAAAAACTGAAAAAACATGGGAAAATGTCGAAAAAGGCCCCAGCTACACATGTTTTCTCGATTAAGGTCCTAAAGTATAACTTGTGTCAAACAATGGCCTACAGTGTTTTTTATTGTTTCAATGAAGGGTTTGGTTTCTTTTTTTATTTTTATTTTTCATAACATTTCTTTCATTTATCTTTTTTGATTTTCCAAAAAACAAAACGGTAAAGGAAAAAAAAAAAAGGTGCAGGCGCCCTCCTCGCGTGGCCGTCGCCCCAAAACCGGTGGGCAGCGGCGACGGCCGTCGGGGTCGCCGGCTGCTGGGCGAGGACCGGTGACTTCGCCGACAAGACACGACGAGCGGCGGAGCCAAGCTAGAGCACGCAACCGTGAAATGCAGCTCTGGGAACCCAATCAGCCCAAGCCCCCAAGAACACACTTCAGATTCAAAATCCCTCCCGAACCCAAATGCGAAAGAACCAAGTCTGCAGATTCAACACCAAACAAAGAAGTGAAGAGGGGAGCCGGGAATTGCGCGGGCAGATCGGAGGGAGTGGAGACAGCAGCTTGAACAGCGTTAAAGAGGGGGGAATCTGAGACAGCTACATTTGCAAAGGAACGAAACACAACGCTGCGTCGTCCGAACGAGGAAGAGGAGGAGGGGTAGGTGCAGCACAGGCTAGGACGACGACCACCCAGTCCCGAGGACAGCGACGGCCCCCTGGTTCAGCCGAGGGCAGCCGCCAGCCCCGCAACCGGGCGAGGGCCGGATCTGGGAGAACCTCCCTTACTTCCAGACCCTCGACCTCTCGGGCAACTACTTCATCGAACTCATCCCCAGCTCTCTCTCCAACCTGACATGGCTGAGCCGACTCGCCTCTCCCGCAACTCGCTCTCCGGCCCCATCCCCGACTCGGTCTCCTCCCTCTCCAACACCGGGGAGCTTTGCTTGGATAGCAACGCGCACGAGGACTCGATCGCCGCGAGTCTCGGCGCCCTCCTGAGTCTGACCCGGCTCGAGGTCCAGTCCAGCAAGCTAGCCGGCGAGCAGCAACACAATCTCCAGCGAAATCCCACGATTGCTCCCACGTCCAATTCACGCCTCCCTCTCTCGACTCCCTCCTGCGTATCCTCTTCTCTCTCTCTTTACTTTTTTTAATTTTTTTAATCCAACTAATTAAATTAAATTTGAAAAGAAAAGCAGAAAAAAATCAGATTGTGAAAAAAAGAGTAAAAGACAGAAACCAGACCATCATTGAAACAAAAAAAACAGCCCTTGTTTGACACAATTTACATTTTGGGCCCTTAATCCAGAAAACAGTCCCTTTTTCGGTATTTTCCCAAAAACATAAAAACGCTTACAAAAATTTACTAATAACAAAAAAAGTAAAAAAAAAAAAAAAACGAATGAAGATTGCAGGCAAGGGCTGTGCAAACCCTCGCCGCCGCCCCACCATCACCGGCGATACGGGGCGACATGTGGGGGTTGGTCGGCCGGGGTCGGCGACCCCTGGCCAGTCGACGGCGGGGCGGGGTCGCCCTGCCGAGTGTTGGCGAGGGTCGCAGCCCTCGCCCAGGTCAAACGAGGGTCGCCGGCCCTCGCCCAGGCCTTGCCTCGGGCTGACACCGCCTGGATCTGGAAACACCAGAGGAGGCGAAGGCAAGAGGGAAGAGATTTCGCGCGACGCAAGTCAAGAGCGGCTGGTTTTTTTGCCAAGCCAGCTCGAGCTCCTCCGCCGACCACCGTGTCTTCTTGAAATACTCAACCCAACAAGAGGAATCCTCTTCATCTCTGACTCCAATTCAATATCAACCTCGTCAAACTCGAAAAAACATAACAAGAATCCCCTCAAATTTCAAGAGCTTCAGGCCCGATCAGTATAATCAGAGGAAGAGAAAATGGGAGGAGGAACGATGGTTTTCCCAGATCTGGGCGAGGGCTGCTGCCCCTCGCTCGCGCCGCTGGCCAGTGGTCGGGGTAGCTGAAACCCGGCCGACAACACACCCTTCGCTGGCAGTGGTGGGCGGCGGCGGCGAGGGTTTGGAGCCCCACGTCGTCGCAAAGTTTCTGCAACCGCAAATTGCGGTTGCCTTTTTTTTTAATATTAGGTTTTGTTTTTTAATCTCAATTTTTTTAAAAAAAATTAACTATTTTTAAGTTAAAGAGTCCACGTGGACGCAATTTGTACGCCACGTGGACTCATTTTTTTTAATAAAAAAATTACCACATAATATTAATAAAGTAATAAAAAAAATATTACGTGTATTACATTATCTAAATTGATATTAAAGTGATGATTTTTTTTTATCGAAATTGATATTTAAGTATTTATTTTTATTTTGATTTAGCACTTAAATAAGTCGACGAAAAAATTGATGTTAAAATGAACGACATACATAAATATTAATAATTTTAATATTATTCTTCTGCCATTAAGAATTTCATAATACCAATCAGTCTGTCACGAGCTTCAATTAAGTGGGCCATGACATGATATGACAAAAGGCCAAAGCATACATCATTCGCATAGAATCAAGATTTCAATACAAGGATCGACTGGATCAAAGCATTAAAAAGCTCTTGACTTCACAGAAACTCGCATCTGCATTACAGTAGAAATCGAACATAGGCTTATCAGCACTTCCGACGAGAGAGGACTCGTGTGCAACAAACGTTCCCTAGCACTATGAACCCTCGTGACCCGAAACCCGTCCATCATATGAATCACTCCGGAAGGCCGTCAAGGATCGAGCTTCAGGCTCATAGCTTTGAAACAGGCAAACCTGCGCCGATTTACAAGACTATCAGCAGATTAAACTAAGAAAAGGTATCATCTTTCACTGAAGTTCCAAAGAAAGTTCGTACTTAAGGCTTTCGCATTGACAATGCTTGGACATGCGGCCGGAGGTGGCACATTCTCGTTCAGAAACGGTTCAACTCTGTTTGGATCCGACCAAACTGGATACCCTTTAATCTTTCCCTGAATGCATAGAAGTGGTGGGCATCTCAGTGATTTCATCGAGTCAAATGCTGTCGAGCAAGCAGAGAGCAAACTTGTGTTACTAGGTTACGTACCAGGACGTTCAGAGCAGCCAAGGTAGCCATGCCTTCACGAGTCCACTGCACAATTACCAGGAAAAGCCTTAGATGGTCGTTGCAAAAATATTGGGGCTGGGATTTGACGTTACCTTAGAAGCAGAAGCAATATGAGGTACCACAATGGCATTCTTCATGTCCGAAAGTCCTGGCTTCATATAAGGCTCATCCTGCCCGGATCACATATATGAATAGTGCATCAGCATATTAGTGGTGATGATAGTAGAGAGTAGAGTTGGGGATGAACGAGGAGGGGTTTTGATTACCTCGAAGACATCAAGACCAACACGGAACATGGGATTCTGTTTCAAATGCTCCACGAGCGCTGCTTCATCAACAACTGGTCCCCTGCTACAGTTCACAAGAATCGCTTCCTGTGATGAGGGGAGTTATTAAATACTCACATAATCAAATTGTAAGAAGAAGAACAAACGGGATAACCAAACTATAGTAACCTTCTTCATGGTCGCAAGGCTTTCCTTGTTGATGAGATGATAAGTGGTTTTGTCCAGGATTGGGTGAAGACTTATCTAGAAACAGAATTCAATTTCATGATCAAATGCAGATCGATGAAATTAATACAGTAATCCGGAAATAAAGTTTTTGGTAATGAAATCCCACCACATCGGCTTCCCGGAGAACCTCATTCATGGTTGCAGCTCTTCTCCAGGTAACTGGCTGTTCACCGTTAGCTTTTAGAAATTCACCGTAAGCTGAAACCAAAAACTACGTTGGCAAAAATTAGAACCTAAGGATGGAACTTGACTGGCATCAATAGATTGGCTTGCAGCGTGCCTGTAACAAATTTCTCGAGGCGAGTGGATTGGTAAAGATCATAGTAAATGAGGTTCATCTTAAATCCTTCGATCTGTAAAGAAAAACAATCACAATAAGCTAAGTAAAACCATCCAAACAACTTCTCGTATCATGGGTAAGTGGCTAAGATCACTTCATAGTCATGTAAGATTAAGCAGAAAACCAACTCAGCGATGGGAACAAGACATTCGGAAAAGAAATCTCAAACTATACAGAAAAGGGAAGATCCAACCCATTTTAAGAGGTAAGAAGAAAAACGGACTAAAAAGAGGAATTAAATTAGCTGTATACCATCATTCTTGCATATGCAGATCCAATACGACCAGCTCCAATCACTCCAACAGTCTGCCCCTTAAGCAAATTGCCGACAAACCTACCACGCGAAAAGAAAACTGTGAAAAAAAAAATGCCAGTAAATTATAGAAACTTTGAGAAGTGAGGACTGCAATATTACAGATGAGGGAGCCATCCATCGTATAAGCCTGCCCTCATGAACTCATCTGCCTCAACGATTCTTCTCGCAGCTGCTAAAGAGAGCGAAGCTGCCAGCTCTGCAGTTGTCTCTGTAAGCACACCCTGTCCAAGAAGTGGACGAATGCTTACATTGTATTGATAAACAAAAATTGGCCACTGTAGCTTGAGGAGTCACACTGTACAAGGTGCTTTGCTTATATGAATAAATCACATATACTTCAAGTTATTTCATTTAGCCTTATTATTGTACGCCTAAACGATTAAACCTAAAGGCACAGCGAAGCTTATAAAATATGGCGATCTGATATATCCTTGGGTATTTCAGAACATAACAGCCATCACCATAGCACGGAACATTAAGAATGTTCCCTCGAGCAGATGCCAAGAGAATTGTACTCACACCGTGCTCTTATTCCATGATCCAAGCTTTATCAGTCTAATCCTCATACTCTAGCTTTGAAAAAACGTGTGCTGGTCATCAGTAAACCAATTGCAGCATTCTTAACATGCTCCATCTTGCAACTTAGTTTATAAATCGCTATCCCATTGAAACCAAGGATGATGACAATGATGTACAACCATTTCCCACGAGTGACCATCAAGCCATGAACACACTACTGAACTAGTACCCCTCATCCAATCGGACAGGTAAGGAGAAAAAAAAGGAAGATGAATAGTCTCTCAGTAAAGTGAGTAACGTGAAACTTACAGGAGTGTTTCCAACAGCAACACCGTACTTGTTCGCAGCATTGACATCCACGTTGTTGTAACCGACAGCCATGTTACTAAACGCTTTTCCTCCTGCTCTGCTCAGCGCAGAGAACAGTGTCTCTCCCCAATCCTCCGTTAACTTCAACACCACAAAAACCCCCAGAAAACACCAGAGACCCATTTCAGAAAACTACATGTTCGAGTTTCTCTCGGATAACCCCAAAATTGACCCAGATAGGAAGGGATAGACAGACAGGGAGAGAAATTACCTGCCCAATGACTCCATCGCACTTATCGCCGATGAGGGCGATGATGTCTTCCACGGACAAGATGGTCTTCTTCTGTGTGCATATCTGTTCAAAACCCAAAACAAGAAATGCCAATTAATAAAGGAAAAAGGTACGATCCCTGTATGGCACGAACGAGTTAAGGTCACGAGATTTCGTTGGGCTCAATCTACCTCGACGCGACAATCTTGTTCGATCAAGAGATTGATCCACCGAGTACCAGGCATGGACTTTGTGCTGACCACCCTGTACTTCCCATTCGGGTTCCACACTTCGATCGAAACCGGCTTCGCCATGCCCAACCACTCTGCTTCACTTCAGTCCTCACCCCACTGCGGAAGACAGCAAGCAAAGCCATTCAAACGTGTGGCAAGCCGGTTTTATATTTCGCGGCTGAATCCGCGAGACGCAGCATTTGGCGCTTGTTGGACGCTCGCGAATCACAGCCGTCGATGGGGTGCGACCGTTGACCCCGGTCTTTGAATTTGATGGCGTTAACCAGGTTTTATTTTCGAGCGAAGGTGATTGGATGGGGTTTTATCTGGAATGTGTGATGCAATCGGAAGGGGATCCTTAAGTTGTTGGGAGGCGTCGGTGCTTTTGGACCTCACGCTCCTGCAAGAGATTAGGAGCTGAGGTGGCTGCTCCTGAGGGCGACACGTGTGGGGGAATCTATCCTCCTTTTGTGTTGTTTTATGGCCCTCACTAAGATTAGCAGTTCGACAGAAGATTGCAACAAATCTTGGGATCCAAATTTTCCTTCTGAAGCCATTGGAAGATTAAGAATGCCTTTCAAATTTTTATAATTCCTTCTTCGAATATCGAGGTCAACTTAACCTAAACACTGGTTGCGCATTGTTATTTACAACACGATAAGTATGTTTTGACGCTTCGAATTAGAAAATTGCATAAAATATCTCGACAATAAAATTTTTTTAAAATGCCACGCGATTAGTTAATGGAATACTTTTCGGTTACTCAAGTTTTGAGCTAGCTTTATTCCCTTCAGTCTAAGAAAATGCAACACTGTCCTCTTTGTCATAGCTCAGTGCAATTGTTGTTGGACTAATCTTATGTTAAAGTTATCGAGAATTTAGACAGTCTATAAAAGACAGGGGGACATAGATAGTTTATAAAGATTTTTTTTTTTTTTTTACTTTTTGTGGGTCGAGTTCATACAGGATCGAGTGTTCTTCTCAACGGGGGTATTGCCTCACCCTCCCACGAGACTAGACCGCTTCAAAACGGCTAGATAGTTTAGCTCAAGCTAATATTTTTTTCGTTCTTTCTTGTGCCCTCACCTCTTGCCATGATGAGGGAGTATCAAATTCTGTTAAATATGATAACTATGCAGGTAGCATGAATCAGTGCGTACAGTTGCCCAAACTCACCAGAGTCACCACGCATCACCCAAAGTTGGAAGGATAACACGTGGGTGGATCAAGGACCAAGTGGATGAGAAATCGGGTCACCATCTGATTGCTACGGCCCAAAGAGTTCGGGTGCCCGATGCATCCGGGTCCACGGCAATGTGAGTTTTTTTTTTTCTTATTGGGCCGTTCTGGCTTCAAAGCAATTGGGCCCATTCAGCCCAGATCCTTAAGGATAATGGGCTACTCATCCATTGCCGAGGCCCCTTTTTTCGTCGGGGCTAAGAGCTTAATGTATCATCCCCGGTCGCTCATAGACGGGCTTATTCTTCTCGAGCAAGGCCCAATGCGAGAGGCCCATGAACAGCTTCTCCGGCACGTGTCGGGCACAAGCCAGCGCGAAGGTTCCACGTGTTTGGGTTGGCCGAGCAAGCGGAGGTCACGTGCTCATGGGTCCGGCCTGACGGTTGTGGTTGGTGAGAGTTGTTGAAGAAAAGGCTTCGCCAGAAAATGCCAACGATCTTCAAATTCGTGAAAATAATAACAACAACAACAATGTAAAGTTCGTGACTTGAACCCTTCTTTCTCATGGTATAAGTCCGAGGAAGTTGTTTCCTAATTCACTTCCACAAAATGTTTTTGCATCCTCTTTTCGGTGTGTAAGCAAGACAATTAATATCTAGATCTTATTATCGGACGATTAAGCAGAGAAAATTAATGAAATGTCTAAAAAATGCATATGAATATGATTCTTAATCGGTGTCCCATTTGATATACGCCGTTGCCGAAACGCAACGAACTTCGATCTATCAATAGATAACAAAACATTTCACTATTAAACCAAAGCTACGGATTTCGCTTTCAAAGAAGGATTGCCCATCGAAAATTTTTCGAAATTGAAGGAGAAGATGATGGGAATTGAGACGTGGAAGGCTCAATTTGTGGTGTTGTGGCTTCAATCGAGACCGCAGGTTTTTCTATCATTTGACTGATAATCAATGAGGCGGACAAGCCTACCACGTTTGGAGTGTGTTGACCGAGGCCGAGACCTCTTCACCACTTAGATCTCTATAATCTACTGTCTAGCTCTCGATTCTTTGTAAATTCTGGGGTTTCCACACTTTTGGGCTTTATGTTCATAACGATGCCAAAGGTGACACAGACAAAATACAGGCTCGTTCTAACAGTGTCTAATGATTCAACACGCATTTATAATCCGCATTAGTCTTTCTTTTCGAGCACGCAGAAAAGAATGCGCGAGATTTTGTAAAATGGGATCCCATTGACATTATCATTCAGTCAAAATAAAGATAAGGGGAACAGCATAAGGACATCCTAAGTGCTAATATTTATGTACGGCGCTTAATTTTGTGTCAATATAATTTTTTTAATCATTCAAGTGCTAAATAAAAAAAAACGGTCACTTTAAAACCAACGGCGAGAAATTTTGGCGATTTCACCAGAGTTAGCATTTAAAAAATCGTTTAAAAAATGACACTTAAGTGATTTAAAAAATAATGTCGAATCGAAGAAAAAACGATTAATTCGATGCCAATTCCAACGATTTCACAAAAATTGGCATTGAAATAACCGTTTTTCAAAAAAATCATCACTTAAGTGATTCTAAAAAAAATATTGACATAAGCGTCGTACATAAATATTGACACTCCTAGCGTCTTGTTGATGCTGAAGTAAAACCATCAATGTGTATGGATGGAAAATACACGAATGATATTTAAAAAATGGGTTATCTTCTTAATTGAGTATTAGCTAAGTACCCCAAGGATTAAAAAATACTTGTAGACACTATCTATCTACAGGTGGACCACTTTGGTCAAGTAAGACAACTTGGGCATGTCTCTTGGTCAGGCATAGCAATCTAACTTCTGGGTCAAACAAGATAAATCGAAACTCAATCTCCAAATCCAATCTTCTTAATCTCAAGATGCCATGCTCGACCAGCACTATCCCAACCAACCAAATTGCTATTAACTCCAAACTGATTTACACTTAACCTCTATCATCACCAATAATCATCACAAAACCAAAGGGGAACGAAGGAAAAAAGAAATTGTCTTATGATCACTTATCTCTGATTAGGGCCAAACTAATAATGCTTAACCCAAAATTAAGGAGTAGCGAGCCCAACCTCCCCCGTTTTCGTTTCTGGTAAAATCTTTTGACCGCCAAAAAACCCTTTGTCCTCTCTCTCTCTCTCTCTCTCTCTCTCTCTCGGAATCTGCAAAATCTCTTCGAACCTCTAAAGCCCAATTCAGAGAGATAACACTGAGGTTGAGATAGATAGAGAGAGCCATGGAGAGGCTTCTCTACTCTTCTTTTCCTTCCCTCCCTTCCCGGGTTCACCACCGCGCCCCTTCCCCCTCGCTCGCCCGACTCGGTGGCGGCGGCCGTTTCGAATCGCCCAGGCTCGGTTTCTCCTCGCCGGCGCGGCCCGATTCGCGGCAGATGGGTTCCATCTCGTGTGAGCATGGGAATTCGCCCCCGTTTCCTTCCCTTTCCTCGAAATCGTTGGGTAGATTCCCGTCTCCATCGATCCACTCGCCAGAGGAATCGCCGCCGGCTCCACAGCCATCCGAGCCGATCGCAATTGGAGATTCTCGGAAGCTCAAGGTAGTAAATTTTGGTGGAGATTCGTGGTTTCGCTCGCCTCTACTGTTCGGTTGTCTCGTAAATGTGGTCAATTTGCGAGTTCAAGCTGCATATTGTCTGATTCTGGAGGCTGCGATACCATTTCAGTCTTCCGATTCTGTTCTACCGAAGCAGTTTGTTGTGCGCACCTCTTTTCATGTTTGAATGGATCAGTAGCTGCTGGGACTCTTCTTCTGAGTTTAGATATATTACATTATTTTTTAGAAAGAATCATGGGCATAACTATGGATAGTTACACTACAGTATTTGACAGTGTACACATACGTAGCTGTTTGATCAGAACAAAGAGCTATATGGAGTTGAATTTACAATAGGTACTTGGGGTGCAACGAGGTTTGCTGTTGATTATCTTTGTGAAGTGAGGGAGGAGTGATTTTTGCGGTGGAAGTGAGGTGAAGCAATGATGCCATAGAAGAGGGAGTCCTTGAGCAGTTGTTCGAAGTTTTGTTTTTTAACTCCTTTTGTTGCATATAGAGTTGCAATCAGATAGTTAGGCTCAAAGCATCGATTATTACTTTGTAAAAAAAGAAAAGAAAAAAAGCAGCGATTATTAGATGCTCACTAACTAATACAATACAGCATTCGGAGCTAGCCATATGGAAAGGAATGTGGCCAATCACTTCAGAGGCTTGTTTTTCATGATTTTCTGTAGCATTTTGAACAGTGTTGATATCTGCTCTTGCACAACCATTGAGATACAAAAACTTTTGTCAGAACTTCTAGAGATGTCATGGGGTTAATTTTGAGGAAGTTTATGCCAGATTTCTCTCAATAAACCTGAAAAGATCTGGTGGTTATCTGCAGAAATTAATGGGGTACTGCTCTGAGCTATTTCAGTTTAACTTTTATTCCATCAACTTGTCATTCATAAACTCTCGCAATCCATAAATCGAAAAAGGAAGCAGATTAGAATGGACAAAATTGTCAATAAGGTCCAGAAGCTTGGTGTTTTCCAACTTTAAGACATTGAACAATTACTACAGGTTGTTCAACACCTGTCGAGCCTGCTTATTTTTAGTCACATCATAAGCAAAGAACATATGGTTATGTGGAAAGTACTGCCTATCTTGCAATGCTTGCTCAGTTTCCAAATGAACAAGACTGGAAGTTTATTCTGATGCCGACATGGTGCTAAATGCTATATTAGCTTCTCATGTGGAGTGCTCTGGTTGTTTCAGCTAAGATTATCGCAGAAATTGACTTTAAAGAGTGGGCTACTTTTAGATGTCAGAGCCCGTGTTTTCTCTATAATGATACTTTTTGGTCACAGGAGGAAAAGATGTCCACAATAAATTCTTTGGAACTGTATTTTCTTATTGATTGCTGTCTACTCTCAAGTAATGACATTCCTTTTGTCACCTTCTCATATAATTTATTAAGGGGGCTGAAAAATTTGTTATAGACTGTTTGGACTACTTCCTTCCAATTTCCTATTCGAAGTTCTCTGGTCTCATCTGCACGATAAAAGCTCAAAATCAGTTTCATTTTTTTTTCAGGAATTGACTACTGGAACTTTTGTGCTACTGTCTGCCGTTATTGTGGCCTTAATTCACCCATTCTTCGCATCACCCGCCTTTGCAACCTTTCAAAGTGCTGCTAAGACAGGTGGACCAGCAGCAGCTGCTGCTCTAGGAACGAGACTTGTTCGCACGGAATTAGTTAGTAGTGCCTGGACAGGTTTCTTCGCTGGGTGCTTGCACACTCTATCAGGGCCAGACCATCTTGCTGCTCTGGCCCCACTCTCTATTGGTCGCACCCGTATGGAAAGTGCTGCTGTTGGAGCCCTTTGGGGCTGTGGTCATGATGCAGGACAGGTAATATTTGGCTTGTTGTTTCTACTACTGAAAGATCGGCTGCATATTGAAATAATCAGAACATGGGGCACGAGAGTTGTGGGCTTCACGCTACTTGTTATTGGTGCTATGGGAATTAGGGAGGCTTCAGAAGTCCCCACCCCATGCGTTGCCTTAGAAAATGGGGAGTGTGATGTTAGTCTCTATAAAACACTCAACAACCCCAAGTTGGGGAAGAAGAAGAAGATCGGATTTGCTACTTTTGCCACGGGGATCGTTCATGGTCTACAACCTGACGCATTGATGATGGTCTTGCCTGCACTTGCTTTGCCTTCTCGCTTGGCTGGTGCTGCATTTCTACTCATGTTCTTGGTCGGGACGGTGGTTGCAATGGGAAGTTACACGGTGTTTATAGGCTCATGCAGTCAGGCGCTAAAGGAACGGGTTCCTAGGATAACTGAAAAGCTCACTTGGGCCTCTTCCCTAGTTGCAATTGCCCTCGGACTTGCAATTATCCTTAGCCAGTTTTTTGGTTACAGCCTGTATTGATCCATCGGTCTTGTAGTGGCACGGCCGTAGAAGCGTCCTCTAGCATTAGAAAGATCTGAGAAAGGTCCAATTTGTCTTCGGCGGAAATTCATCATTGCGTCATATTGTTTAACAAGTATTGACATCCTTGCTTTTGATTGTTGTGATCTCGGTATAGAAGCAAATTTAATGATCTACTGTTCTTTTTTTTGGGCGTGTCAACATGTTTGGTTGTAATTTTTTATTCCTCGTCTCTGAAGATGTTTTTATGTAACACCAAATGATTGCAGTGCAATCTATTAGCGTCGTTTTAATCGATACACATTTAATTTATTCGGCCACAGATTCTATATGTTCAGAGACATTGAAGAGCAAACTGTGTAGAGTTCTATCTTATTTTGCCGCTCATTTTGTCTTTCTAAGCTCACGCTTCACGTGAGACGATATCCTCCACTTGATCTGACGTTGCTCTCGTACCATGTAAAATTTCAATGTACTGATTTTCTGCACGAACCCCACGGTTTGGACCAAGCTAAAAAAACGCACTTAGAAAACTAATTTTGCTGTGGATAATTCATGCGGCATCATCATATTTACGTCAGTTATTTGGTGTGGCCCAACATTTACACATAAAAATAAAATTTATTTATTTCTCAAAAAATAAATGATGCAAAAATATTTTCTTAAAAATAATCATTTGTATCATTTGAAATAATTAGTCAATATTTTTTTTAATCGAGAACAATGAAATATTTTTTTCATTTGTTATTTTGGTGAGAGGGAAATAATCATTTTTGTTTTTTAAAAATAATTTAGTTTCCACGAAATTAATGGAGCCTAAATTTGTGTCAAGGTGGGAATTGTCAACTCCTGCCGCACATTCACTATTTGCACCCACTTCACTCAATTCAACTCAGCAGTACCCAGTTTTCTACGAGTGGTGTAGACTTCTTGTCTTTCTTTTACTGATACTAACTTCATACCTCACATCTAATCTGATGCTACTGCAGAATAGCATCTGCAGAAGATTTGAATCAGTGTGACCAAACTTTTCTTTCGTGAGCTCTTCTGGGAGCATTTTGCTTGAGCTCCATTCTTCATAACGGACAACTTAGTCAAAAAGGTTCGCCAAGCAATGAGACAAAGCACCACTGCACGAGGGTTCAAATTTGACTGAACCACCTAGAAGGGCCTTCCAATGTTTATAAAGGGGATAAAATCACGCAACCTTCTGATTAATCATGTGACTCGCAGAATCCGAGCTCCCTAAAGCAAAAAACTACCAAAATAGATGTTGCAAAAGGTGCAATAAAAAAAAAAAAAAAGCCTGAAGTTTCAGGTCTTCATTCTATTGTAAGTCATAGAGTTTTTCAGACGACAGAAGCAAAGAAACACACCACAGAGGAAAGTTCAAAGGTGCAATATGAACGAGGCAATTAAAAGATGACTATACTCATAAGAATGGGGACTCGTGGCATCCGTACCGCTTCTATATGGTTACAATCATTTGTGATTGAAGGGCAGCGAAACATACAGCATTCCAAAAGGAAGATGAAACAGAAGATGCTTCCAAAAAGAAAGGAATCTGTACCAAAACAAAGCTCAGTATTCACAACAACGGACATTATCAAGTTGCTAATTATGCAATTAGCAGGCTATTGATTACGCGAGAATACTGAGTAATCTGTTTCCAAAGCTTTTTGAAGCATACAAGTGTTTTGGCCAAGCAAAAACATACAAGATAAACAGTTGTTACAAGTCTGCTCTCCGATGGGCAAAATAGAGCACGGATCGGGTGTAAGCTTTAAAAAGCTGCTCAAAGAACTAAGAACCTTGCTTTTTGTTGATGTCATAAAGCACACAAACGTCTGCTGCTGTCTTCATCTACATAGAGAGAAAAAAGGACAAGATTTTCAAACGACATGATTAGTCAAGACTACAAGGGGAAAAAAATAAGTTGGTGTAATTCTCATCTCGTTCTATCATATATCAAATACAACCAGATTAGATCCACAAAAAGGGGAGGAAAGAAAAGAATATGATGTCAATAGAATTGGATTATGACTGTGTTAGAAAGTCCAACCCAAAAACTTAAGCTATTAGAAAAAGGTGTGGTTTAATATTTAAATATTCCAATATTTCCCATCACACTTAGTCTGGTATTTTTGTCTAGTACTAAATGTAGATAAATTAATTGGGAAGGCAAATATGAGCACACAAGACCCATTTACAAGTAATGTGGGATAACAATAACTTCAACACCCCCTTTCACGTGCAAGCCGAATTACGAGCGGCACGTGAAAATTGACTAATGAGGAGTGGGCCCACATACGCGGAAAGGAAAAGCACTGGCTTTGACCATGTTAGAAAGTTCAATCCAAAAGCTTAAGCTATTAAAAAAAGACGTAATTTAATATTTATATATTCTAACAAACTGCTAAAGAGAAATTTCACTTAGCTGCAGAGTCAGGTGATGAAAATTGACGGGTAATGTGCTATTGCATTGTGATGCAGGCACTAGTCCAGGACCATGAGAAAATGCAAAGGTTCATAAAAAGGAAAGGAACAGCCAAACAAATTGGATAATGCTATAACTCGGGAAACAATCTATCTAGGACTATTTGGACTTTGAGAAGAAAACAGAAATATTAAAACACAGGATAAAGATCTGGCGTGACGCAAAATCACCAAGGAACCGAAAACAATGACTTACATAGTCAACAAACAAGAAGAAAATTACATTACTTTATCAGGAAACAATTGTGGAAATAAAATATGAGTTGGAGAAATCCTATTCTACCTGTATAACATTGACTGTTTGTTTTATTGTCCATCCAAATAAGCTTAAAGCCAGTAAAACCAAGAGAATTGGACTTTGTCTGGCAGAGGTCATAAGTACCTGGAAAAAAAAAAAGACAAATCTGGGAAAAAAAGAATGGCATCAACAAAATTTAGCGCAACTAACAAAGCAAGAACTTACATCTATCAAATCGTCAGTTTGCTTCTCCGCACGAAGGAATAACATGATGTAAAGCACCTACATGATTTTGCAGAAGCAAATCAGGAAATTCAGATATTATTTGTCTAAATCTATTACAAACCCATCACAAATACCTCACATGCCACACAACAAAATGCCATAAACATTCGATTTCCATAGTAAGCTTTGAAAAGCCAGTTAGTGCTGTCCTTCACATCCTTGTGACTAACTTTTCCTGTCAAGAAAGTACTGCAGCCCAAAGAATGAGAAAGCGGCAAAAGCAGTAACCATTGCACAATACCATAAGACATGTTTGTGGTAGCCCAGAATAAGAAGATGAATAATTACCTGTACATTTGCAGCCAATGGCTAGCAATATCTAGTGCAAGCAATAACAGGAAAATCAAACCAGGCCTGCATAAACATCCCACCAGTAAAACCCCATGCTTCCCTCAATTAGTCACTAATAGCTTTGTAGCGAAAAATATCAGAACAAAGAAAGGCCGGGTTTTCTTTTTTAATCACAGAGAGATGTTTGGGTTCAATTACCTGTACACTTGGGAAAGAATTACCAGCAGACACGCAGTGCTAATTCTGAAGTAAAAAAGATGATCAAGCCAAACAGCGTAATATCATTAAATAAACAAAAATAATCAAACCTTCCAGTTCTAAGGACAGGATGGGACAAAATTGGTGATTTAGTAGGTCAGAAAAAAAATCCCATCATTAGAGGAAGAGCACAAACCTGTCTGTTACCATGTCCAAAACAGCTCCAAAAGTAGAGACTGTATATTAACAAACAAAATGAATACAATGCACTAATAAAGGTAGAGTTTCAATAACTTCTGAAGTATGTGAAACTTTAGGCAGGATGAGATCATCATGATATAAGTGTTTCAGGAACATGCACACTTGGATGCAAGCAAAACTAACCTCCCCCCCACCCCCCACCCCCCCCAAAAAAAAAAAAAAAAACCGGTTCCTCTTCCCATCTAAACCTAAAGAATGGAAAGAAAACAAATACCCCGCGCCCACAAAAAACACATGAAAAGGGAATAGGGCGAAAAAAAAAAAAAGAAAGAAACATCCAGATGGCGAGTTCTTGATACTGTAAAGAAACGTTCTGAGTATGACCATTCAAAATCCATTGGCAAAAAGCATATGTCCGTTGTTAAGTCTGGAAAGTGTGTATTATACTTCAAAACAAGACAAGGAACTCCAATCCACGGTTCATGTGTCAAATATTTTCGTAACAAGGAAAAAAGAGGGAAGAATAAGGAAACTTTCTGAGGACAGATCCTAATATTAACAGCAGTTTTGACGGGTAATATGGCAATCAGTCCATCGCTTTGAAGCTTACATTGAACAAATATTATAACTCGATTTGCAATAATGGAATAATAAAATGAAAAGCAGGAGACTTTCAGAGTGAGCACCTTGGTTGAACTTGCGAGCACACCAACCATCCACGCCGTCACACACAAAGCTGAAACAACAGGCTTGTCGATTCACTCCTTTAGAATCCCATTTAGGTCATCAAACAGAATCCCAACATTTAAATTCAAGAACGCCAACCTTACAAAATAGAGAACGGAGAATAGTCTTTTGTTGGAGAAGCATATCGCAAATGCCACACAGTTCATAAGCACTCTTATATAACCTGGCATTTGCACCAACAGGAGTCACCTCAACAAGTCTATTCTTCCAAGCTCCCATAGACCACTTCAGACTCATAATTTAAACAACCAATCAAGATTTACTAAACATCAAAACCAACAAAAGTGAAAACCACCAACCGATTATATTCGGAATGTAAAGGTACACGGACAATTTGCGAGGTCTTGCCACCGATTTTCCTGCCATCGGAGCTTCTCCGCGTAACTAAGACGGCATAAAACGAACGGCCCTGCACTAACATCATTCGTCTTACAGCGCCAATCAACAGCATCCTCATTACACTAGAGTATCGAATCAATCATGAAGCACACGAGACAATACTGCGCATAAACAGGCGTGGCGATTGCGAAATGCAGATAAATATCACAGCGGCATAAGAAATCCACCAAAACATCCTCCACTAGATTCGACCCACGAGCAAATTCAAATTACGCGGTCCAACGGAAGTAATAGAAGCCCGTTCGTGCTCGATAGATGAAGTAAAAAGATCAACTTTCGCGTAGCAACCCATTTTGGAGAAGGCGTTGAAGAAGAAGAAGGAGATTAAAAGCACCTGCGACGGAAAGAAACTCGATTTCAAGAGTCGATCGATGGAGGACTGCCGATGCCTCTCTCTCTCTCTCTCTCTCTACTGCGTCAGTATTTGTTTAGTTACTTCATTTGCCCTTTTTTGTTTTCCTTGTAAAGCTGTGATTGATTCCTTCAGTGGGACTTAAGGAATTTATTCGATGCTTTGTTTGATGACCCTCAATTCCTCGCTATTTATAAAATACTCACAAAATGAGAGATAATTTTGCAAACACCCGCCTCCGAGGAGGAGGTCTTTTACAGGATCGGTCGTATTCATATGGTGCAAACCATGCCATGACATTCAACCCTAAAATCCATTTAGGTACTCATAAAACTAATCTCTCGATCGTGTGACTGATTTATTACCGACAAGAGATTGTGTTAAAATACAAATTGAGTATTTGGACGGAACAACACATCTTTGTCTTATTCATTTACATTAAAAATCGAGTTTTGGACCGTATATAACTTTTTTATGACGCTAAAAAAAAAAAAGGGATGTATCTCGGAGAGCCTGAGGGGTATAATGCAACCATGTCACTGCTTTAACCACGACCACTTATCTGAAAGTCTTATGCTAAAATTTTATTTGGTTCGGTATTGGAAACGAAGGTTCTAAAGTCGCTTGGCCAAATGCAAATAGTGTTTGGTTCATTATTTTGTTTACTTTGGATAGATGTAATTGTATCTCAAATGTTCTCCAAAGTCATTGAGCCTTGGGAATTTGCATCTTAAATGCAACTAATTTTTTTATTTTGGCTTTGTCATTTATATTCGCCACCTGACTGCCGCCGCAGCAGTTGGCTGCCGATCGCTGAACACCGCTGCTGACAGCCGCAGCCGACCACCGCTGCAAATGACTGCTGCCGCCAATTTCAGATTATTTTTTTTCCCGTTGCTGCTGGTTCTTTACAGCTAAATTGCATCCGACAGAGGGCTCAATCGGAGATTCCGTGCTACCAATGTGGACTTTTTTGTCGGCCTATTTTTTGAAAACAACATCGGATCCGGTCTCATGGACCCTTTCCTATTGGGCCACCAGAGATCCAAATTGGTTTTTACTGAAATTTCTCAAAATTTGAATTCGGGGTCAAAATTAAAATCAGGAACGTAAAAAACACTAGAACAACCCAGCCCACTGGAAGGCGTCTGGATTGTTTATTGGTCCAAATGTACAGCTCCCTATCTTCATCGGATCTCGTTGCGTCGGATATGCATTTACTTGAACCGGATCGATGAATGGAATCACTCCTAAAATGTACTGACACACAAACTTAGGTTTAAGTATGTTACAATTATCAAAACTTATGTACGATGCTCGATTTAATACCAAAACTTTTAAAACGATTATTTAAGTGACATTTTTTTTTTAACGAGCATTTCAGTGCAAAATTTTCAAAACAATCGCTAAAATGTCAATTTTTTTGAAAATCGTTCACTTCAGTGCCAACTCTGGCAAGTCACGTCGATTCAAATTGAAATTGGCATTGAAGTAAATGTTTTTTTTTTTTAAATCAGTACTTAATGGGTCGTTTTGAAAGTTTTTGACATTAAATTGAGTGTCGTATACAAACTTTGACACTTGTAGCATACTTTAGCCCACAAACTTATATCTAGGCAATGCTTCAACATGGCGTTGTTTGTGCAAAAAATCCTATTAATCATCCTGGTAGAAGTTTGTTCAAAATTATTTTAATTATTATGATTATAAGTCGATATTAGCGCGCGACTGAAAAGGCACACTTAATTTGCACTCTTTAATGAAAAGCCATTCCGTTGCACATATGTTACTTTGCGATCCGAACAATGCTTCTGATCTCAAACCTTGTCATTAGACGTGTCAATTGGGCGAGTTGAGTTGGGTCGTGTTATAAACAGTTCGCCCCAAATAGACATACTTAACATGTCATGACTATTTTTATTGCAATGTAAATCTAACGGCCATTAAACTCAATGCGACCCATATCTCAAAAACACTTCGAGAGTGCAGTGACCACAATATCAAGTGAAGGTGAGAGGAAATGAAGACATAGTAGTAGAGATGGGTTGGTTCTAAGTAAGTTGTAAACTCAATTATGACTAATTTACAATCCATTTACCGAATATAACCAACCCATATAATAACTAGCTAATTGTACATGGGTAAAGAAATAAATTCATGATTCACTTTGATAAGCCTACTTGTCATATAGTAGATTTATGAGAGTGCGTGTGTGGCATCATATGCGATATGATATATAGTGTATCGAAGATAGAATGAGCTTTTTAACGAGTTGAAGAAGATTGAAATCTAATCTTTGAAATTACCGATTGACATTTTTCAAGGGCTTCAATATCGTGTCTGACATTTTTCGACATGCGATCAACACGTGGTCAGTGCTCCAGACACGCCGGCGACTTGGTCAATTGTGGACATTTTCAATAAATGGGGGTGAAAATATAAATTTATTAAAAATACACATACTTAATTTACATATCAATCAATCTCAAAATTAATATACTTAGCTAGAAAAAAATTAACTGTCAATCCCTTAATAGAAAAGGAAGATGAAACTCACCGCTAATATTTTTATATACATATGATAAATTATCGAGTATGACAGTATACACGTTAGAATCTTATATTTTTTTAGAAATCATGTTTTGGCGCATCGCATGTCATGTAGAAGCCACATAGTTAATTGCTCGCAAAATTTGAGTTTAGCGTTTTTGTTTCATTTTTTCCCTAAACCATTTTATGTTTTGTTTTTTTTTTCTTCTCCTCATAACGGTAGATGTGACATAATTAATTTAGACCGTACATTTTGAATTAAACGTGATTAAATTTAATGTCAATTATACCTTCATGACGGTAAATACATTTCCCCTTCCAGGGCAACCAAACCAACCATTAATGTCTCCACTGTATAGGGTGCTGCTTTCTTTTCCTTTTTTTTCTTGGGTTGCTGTATTCAGTGGAAGCAACTAGCAAAATTCTATTAAATCCCGAACTTGCCGGGGGCACTGACGTGTCATTTCCCGAATGAGTAGTGCTTTTTCCCGCGTCGGCTCCGATTGCCCAGAATCCCCTCGGCCATCTCGCCGTACGGCGGAGGAGAAAAGGAAAGGATGTGTTCACGAGGAGACGCAACCACCACCACCACTGCCGCCGCCCCGCCACCGTTGATCAAAACCACCGCAAAACAATCCAAAATTCTTGCCCCGAAGCAACAACCAACCAGCGGGCCCCACCAGGAGAACGTGAAAGATCATCGTCCGTCCACGTCGGATCTCAAGCCCAAGGGGGAAAAAAAAACGAGATAAGAAAAAATGAACAACAGATTTGTACGGAGCAGCAGAAAATGAGGATCCCCGATCTTTTCCCTATCCCCTCCCTCTCCCATCTTTCTCTCCCCACCGAAACAGAACATCGCTCTGTCTCCGCTCAAATCCTCGATTCAATGCCCCCAGCAGCTGATTATAATCCTTGATGTTAGGTGATGAGATGGATAGGAGTTCGTAGTGTGAACTGGCACCCGAGAAAGACCTTAAACTCCATTAATGGTGCTTTGTCCTGTATTATCATCTACTCCGTCAGAGCAGGCTTATCGATTTGGTTACTGCGCTGTGGATTAATGGGGGAAAATAAATCGGCTCAGATTATAGCCGGTCTGCTTATCATGATGGGTCTTCATTAATTTGGCAGCTTTGCTCGTTTGCTTTTCAGATGATCATGACTTCCCTGCGGCCAAAAATCTGGACCAGTTCCATTAATGGGAGACTGGCAAGAAATTTTGGTGAGAAAAGCTCGAAACTTTTTCGTTTTTCCGAGTGATTATTTTCAAAGTGTGAATGCGCGATGTGCCTGTGGACACACCCGTTTATGGCGCTGGCTTTTGCTGTTTCCTGTTTTGCGATTGCCTTCTTCTTCTGCTGTCCGTGAGAAGTGAAAAATCTTAATCTCGAAGAGCGTCATCAAATCAGCTCTATGAAAGCTAAAATCAGAGTAAAAAAATAGGGATGAATCCTGAAAAAAGGAAAAGATGCTCTCTGTCCTAGAATTCTGTTCATTGATTTTGTCCCCTTTCTTTTGTTTTAATTACACATTTTTCACTCCTAGAAAGCAGCGACATCGAAAATTGCCCCCCACCTCACCAAAAAAAAAAGAAGGAAAAAAGGAAAATCCACGCTCTGCACTACCGCCGCTGAACCCTCTTACCGACCCGTCGCCTTCATCGTCACTTCCGGCTTTACCTTTCCGAGAGAAGGGCGAGAAAATCAGAGCAGGACCTCCACAGTGCCCTCCTTAGCCGTTGCGCAGAGAGGGCAGCGATCGAGGAAGCCCTCGCAGGCCTTGCATGAGCACAGGTGCCTGCAAGGCAGGAACAACACGCACGACGCTCGAGAATTGCACGCCTTACAAGCCGTCAGCGTCGCCTTTCTCCATCGCCCTCCTACCCCAGTAGTTGTCATCGCCCTGTTCTCTTGTTCCTGCACCTCCTGTGTTCCGGTCCCGTCCCTATTCGCGCCGCAGCAACAGGACTCCGCGTCCTCTGCTCCGTCGCCGTCGTTGGAACCGCAGGAGGCCCTTTCTCTGACCTGTTGCTCCAGGGCGATCTTGAGGGACGCGACCATGGCCTCGTTTTCTTGCGCAATCCTCTGCCACGCCTGGGACTCGAACTCCAGCTTCTTCAGGAGCTCTTCGAGCTCCGCCGTCTTCTGCGACGCTCGCGCCATTTCCTGATCCTTCTGAAGCAGCAGGGCCTGTGTCCTTGATTCGAGCCTCTTGACGAGCGCCAGCATCTGGAGCCTCCGCTGTTCTTGCAACACCAATCTCAGCCGCTCGTTCTGCGAGTAGTCCCCAAAATGAGAAATGGATCCAAACCTACTCCACAAGGGGGGGGGGGGGGGGGGCGGCGGGGGGCGAAGAAAAACGATTGAACGAAACGGACTGTCAGGCTACGAGTTGACCAACCTGTGATCGGAGAAACTGCTGGATTTCTTGACTCTGCCGATCGATTAGCGACGCGATGCCTTGAGGATGCTCCATTTTTCTCTCGATCAAGCTCTTCTCCACGCCGTCCACTGACGCGGGCACGCTCTGGAAGCAAGCATCTTGATGAGACTGCAACTGCTGCATGTAGAGCTGCTCTTGCTCCTGCAATTGCCGTCGATGCGGCTGCGCTCTCTGTTGAATGCCGAGACCAAACGGGCCGAACCCGCCACACCCATTCTGGCTGTCCACGATATCCTGCGACCCGAACAACGGAAAGCCCAGATTTTCCTGCCACAGCTGCGCTTGAATTGCCATGTCAACAAACCCCCAAGAACCAGAACCCAAGAAAAACGAAAGCAACCAACCGATCACACACGTCTCCAGCACAAAATCTTGCGCCAACGAAACCCAACTCCTAGAGAGAGCGTGAAAACGGTGGATGGCCAAAGAAAAAACCGCCCGACCCTTTTGCTTTAGACCGAGAGAGCCTCCTTCATATGCATCGTCTGGTCCAACTATCGATGCATGACTCCTCCAAGGAACGCATGATAAAAGGGAAAGGTGGAGGGCGAGGGGGTGTGGTGCTGTATATATAGTAGAAGCCAATGATGTGGAATTAGAGAATTAGGGCAAAAAATTAACGTAACATCTTGAAAAGGACGAGAGAGAGGGAGAGAGAGAGAGCGCTTTTTCTCTTGTGCCGTTGCTACCTTTTCGTCCACTTTTTTTCTGCATTGTGGAAAAGGAGCAAAGCAAGAACGTACGTACACATGCAGAATTCGTGACCAAACTATCGGGGTCAGAGATTTCCTAGAGCAGAGAGAGGGGCAAGGTGGGGCGGGGTGGCTTTCTTTGAACGTTGGAAAATTTCCTCACCTTCGATTCAATTCCAAGTGGATGAGCGAGAAAAATTGCTGATTTCGCCACGTTGCACCACCCAACAAATAGATAAAAAAATTTCGGTCGGTCGTCGAAAAATTTTAATGGTGTTTTATGGCAGTATAACATTGGTACAAGGTCAAGGTGTGCGCGATGATTTCAGGACAAGGTGACGATGCCCTGCAGGTTTTGTCAGTTCTTTTTTTTTTTACTTTTCCAGTCCTTTCCAAGTCTGAATTTCTATTTTGCCCCCCCAACTCCTCATTTCATAGTTTTCGCTTGATCCCCCGTCTTTTCCCACTCTCGGGAAAACCCGAGTCGTACCCATCAATAAAATTTTCTGGGAGAATAAAAAATTGCTTTTTTTTTTTTGGATTCATGTAAGTAAATTTTTTTGAATAGTGAAATCAACAATCTATGAATTTTTACTTAATATGAAATATGATTCATGAACTTTTGGTACATATTTAATTTAGATTATATGAAAATACCCATTGATATTCTTGAACAAATTAAAAGTTTATGGATTATATTATATATTGAGATAAAGTTCAATGATCAGATTGAACAAATTAAAATTTTATAGATGATATTGTACATTAGGATAAAGTTCAAGGGTCGTATTGAATAAATTAAAAATTCAAATGTCATGTTGCATGTTAAAGGTCACGGCACCAAGGGTCGGAATTATTATCGGTCACACGTAGCCAATTTCTCTTCCTCGGATCAAAATATTGCTGTTTAGGTAACTTCTTCGAAGCAGCCCAAGATAATGGCGATAATAATTAGTAGCGGCAATTGTAATAAATGGGCCACCATATGGTTTCTTTAGGCCCTTAGGGTCATGGATAAAAGAATAGTTAGGGCTAAGGTGGGAACGCGTTAAAGCTCAGATGAAGCGCCATGGGGCAACCTGGTATGACAAATTTGACCTAATTATTAACTTCCACGTAGTTTTAGACTGATAAATCATGGACGTGATAATGCCGACACGGGCGTGTGCTTCCCAGAACGCTGCAACTTAACCCCAAGACCGGCACGGGGTTCAGCATGGAACGGGGCCTAGTCAAGAGACAATTCGGTTGTTGCCACCCAAATGAAGAAGCAGAAAATCAAACCGAATCGATTTGCTTGTCCTTTGAAAAAACTGGTTTTAGTGATGGCGGTCGACCAAATCAACCCCACATCATATGCAGCTCCGTGTTTGTACGAAATGATTAATGTGTGACTTAGCTAACAACTTAATGATTATACTTGTTGAAGAGTACGTTAATGTGTGTGAAGTCGGGATTCCCTCGGATTTTCCCTTCGCATCGAGGTTAGGTTGATTGGATGAACTTCTAAGGCATGTAAATTGCGTTTTGCTAGAAACGAATCCCGTGGTGGCACGTTGTCATGGATTCACGGCACGATTCACGACCTTGAGCGAGGCCAGCGTTTTACTTCGGCTCGTTCTTTATGGATTTTCTCATATCGAGTTTTCGTCGCATGGTACTTTCGAGATGCATGTTTCATTAGAAAAATGAAAAGATAGCCTAAAATTTTACGTAGACTTCAAACCTTTTCTCTATCAGTGCACAGATCACTAAACTGAACAATGGAATAAAGAAAGAACTGTTTTCACGTCCCTTTTCTTGGACAGAGAAAACTAGGGTTTGATGAACACGACGCGAGGTCAACGAGGAGGATGCCAACATTGCCTTCCAACGCGGGTGTCTCTGGCAATATTTATTCGAAGCCCCACTAATCTGCAGTGCTTTGGAAATGTCCTGGCAACTACAGATGATGTTGAAGATGCTCGTGAGTAACTCGCAAAGAGTAATAGAAAACCCCCCAAGAGAGAGAGAGAGAGAGAGAGAGAGAGTTGGAAAAGTCAAGCTTGGAGCTACCCCTCTGACCAGCAATAATAACTCGTGTGGAGTCAAAACATTAGGACAAATGTTAACCTCTCGCAGCTGGAAGTTTAACATAATGTCGGATCGTAATTATGAAGGCATTAAAGGACCAAGCATACTCATCTTCCAGCAACAATAACAAAAAGGACTGGCTTCGCGTGGCATCTGCAGAGAAGTTTTTATGGCCTTCCTGTGCTTAATAATGGCATTAACGAGTCGCTTTATATAGGTGGAGGATCATACCTTTTAGAGAAGAGGGTAACCTACGTTTTACATTCCCTTGCACCGCCAACTCAACTGATGAAACGAGAATAACGTTTTGCTTTTCGGCTAAATTAGGCCGCGATGTCCGGACCTTTAGGAGGAGAAAACCATCCGTCCGAACTATTTAATTCGATTAGTGCCAACGAGTGCCTCCAAGGAAACCGATAGGCACCGTTAAAATTAGAATTAACGATTCTACGCATCAGAGAACATGATAGAGTTCTTTAAAATGGTGTTCCTAATTGCGAGAAACTATAATCAGTGTAGCGAAGATGCGCCTCCCGAGACATTCCGTGACAACATCCAATTTTTGATTAATGAGATTGCATCTCATCTAAAGGCAATAGCTGTACATACGTGCATTGATGGTGCTATAATAGACCACTTTTTGCAAGGTTTGAGGACCCTAAAATCATGGCGACATCTCCCCATCAGCCAAAATGCTTTAAGTGTAGTCGACATTGCTATTCTACACTTCCCTTTTCCAATGTTTTTCCCCCTTTGCTTTTGGAAAGTGAATGTTGAGGCGCTTTTGATTAAATGGCCATATACATATAGAGGTGTCAAATGGGCGAGTTGGGTCTGGTCGGGTCGGGTTTGGGTCGTGTTGGATATGGTCCGACCCATATTGATTTGTCTAATTCATTTTAATGCACAATGCTAGCTATCAGAGTTTGAGAGAAGCTAATGCATCTGTAGCCGCCTGCAGGTGGAGGTGGTGCCATGGCGGCCTAACCCATTTTGACCCATATTACCAAATCATAATAATATTCTTATAAAATAATATTACTAAAATACTTCCATACAATAAAAAATCTAATGAATTTTTTTTTTATATTTTTTTAGATTATTTGATTTTTAATTTTTTTAAAAAATTAGCTATTTAAAATATTTTCTTATTAAAAATATATTTTATTCGAATTATTTTACTGTTAAAAAATATTTTTAAAAGTGTTTTTCATTTTTCTCATGCGCAAAGGCTTTTATATTTTTTTCTTTTTGAATTTATTTCATTTCACTTATAAAAATAAAAAATTAAATAATAATAATAATAATAACAACAACAACAACAACAATAACAACAACAACAAAGCCTTTGAAGTATTGGGTCCATTTGCAACTTGTGGAAGGAAGTTGTCCTTATAGATTGAAAATCGATCCAATATGGTTGAAAATGAGTTTAAGTAGGAAACTCATTACTGACCCATTTAATTTTATTTCAATCTTTTGGGCTCATTTTTAGTGAGCCATTTAAAAGTTAATGACTCATATAAGATCCATTTTACACAAAATATAGGTCAAATATGGATCTATGACCCATATTGACAGCTCTAAATATATGTATGTATAATATGTGTGTCAAATGTATTTATGCATGCAACCGAAATTCCCAATATTCAGGCGGCATCTTGAAAAAGAGCAATTCTTGCATATTCTGAAGCATATGAGAATTTTATTTTCCACACAACCCCCACTTGATCTTGGTTACAACTTCCCGATCTATTTTAAATACTTCGATGTTTTCTTGCGTTGTTATTATTATTATTATTATTATTATGTTTATTGTCTTATAACAAAAACCTTTCAAAATCTGAATATCGAGGAGTAAAATCGTTAACAAACCCTTTTTTTTTAATCAAAAAATTGTTAACATACTTGAAGAGGAGCAAAAACTGCTTTGAGAAAGCTTGGAATACAAAGAGCGATAACGGGTCTATCTATTCCACGACCCCGAAAATGAGGGGGTTAACTATTCCGCATATCGATTTTTGCTGAAAACATAGGAATATACAAACGAGTGTCTTAAGAGTTTTTGTTAAAGATGGTGTGGTTGCGGAATAGTTTCCCAATACCCGGAGCTAGCATGCGCACCACCACAATACATCCAAGGATTTCACAAGTGATGATCTTCTCGTTCAGTTATTTAATCAGGAGACCAACCAAACACGTCCGCTTCCAACGAAATTCAGAGGACCATTATTTCGCGGACGAATAGCTTGTCAATCTCTCTAGCGAATTCAAGAAGCGCTCTGGAAGATGATGGCTTCGTGTCGTGAACTTGGCAGTGGTGGTGGTGGTGGGCCATGCTATGTCCCCATTGAACTCCACCGCCACCACAGTCGTGGGCGGCCGGGGAATGGCGCGATCCATGTGAACGCATGAAAGGAGAAAATTCACGGACAACCGCCGACACATCACGCCCGACCCCTCTCACCCTCATTGAATTGCGATTTCCTTTTCGTTATTTGTCGTACCGAGGTTTCTCTCGAGGGATCAATAGCAGCAGCAACTTTGACAAAGAAACAAAAACACCCGAAAAGTCATCCCTCGTGCAACTTCCCAACCACTTCCTCGCTGTCGCAAAGCTCGAGTCTCAATCCCCATCGCCCCCCCCCCCCCCATCCCCAAAGTAACGAGATAGGGAGGAATGACCCCCACGTCGGATTACTCTCCATCGTATGATTCCATGTTGTTTCACTGGCCCTTCCTTCTGACCACCCACGAGGGGAAAATTGCTCACGATGTCTCTCTCCATTGTGAATTCGAAAGAGTGGGTTTCAAATCCACTTTCAATCAGTCTTGATTCGGAAAGGAGTAGCATTGCTTCTTCACGAGTCGCGCTTTGCATGGCATGCTCATTGCATCACCCCTACAGACCTGGTTCAAGTATCAAAGATTGTATGTGTTAGGATTAGGCACACAAAATGTAACGAGATAAAGAGTAAAGACGAAAAGGAGAAATCGAAATATAAACTTTATCCTGATTCATCTTTAAATTAGATTACATCTAGCAAAAAAAAATTCAATACCTTTCATTTGTCCATTACATCTATTATGGACGGCATAAGAAAGTCATAATCCATTAGTTATAAAATACAGACACAAATTACAAAAGCTATCTTGCAGCTCGAGAGCGTTATCCTGTGACCTCGGCTGGGTCGGAATTCCCGTGCCTTCCTAATCTGAACTTTTGTGATTGTCGAGAAAACCTAAAGTAATCAATTTATGGCGTCAGTGTCGGGTCATGCGCACGATGTTCCTTTTCCGTTTTCCCTTCTCCTTTTTGAATATGGCAAGAGCCTTCTGGTTTGTAGTCTTAGCTTAGCTGGATTCCCACTTTGTCCACCACCGTGGAGAAATTAGGGTGGTGAGGTTTGACTGTCTTCGGATCTCACTGCAGCTTGTGAATAGTAAGTAGTACTTTGCTCCTCCAACGTAATTAATTCGGATCCTTGACAACAGATTACCAGGGTTGGGGGAATGCATGGATGGGATGGGATGGGATGGTTTCTGATCTAGACATTGATTATGTTATAATCGATTTTAAATTTTTGAAACTCGTAACTCCTCATTTTTTTTTTTGTCTAGAAATCTATCTTGTTTTTTCGGTCCTGCTACAAGATCTATCGAGAACTTATTTTTTTTTGTCATTCTCTTTCTATTTCATTTTTTCAGCAAAATGATATGAGTAGTATGTAATAATAAAACGATTCAAAGTAAAAGATGAATAATAAAACTCATTATTTATCAAAATCAACAATTAATAATATAAGCAATAGAAATTACAATCAATAAAAAATAAATGAGGTGAGACGAGCGAGACTATTTTTTTTTAACAGTTGCTAAAGACTAGTTTCAAGGCTAGTCCGATTTTTAGTTATTTGGAATCGAGAATCAATCCAGTTTTTCAATTGGGTTGAATGGAAACTAAATTTTGAACATATTTTTCGGATGATTCGATATGTATTTCGATTAAACTCGATCCGGTTACACACGAAACCCCCAATGTTTCATTTGAATGATCTCTCGATGCCTAAGGTCCGTATCTGCCACTGTTGTCGAGGGCTCCATTCACTTGCTTCTCCCCACCTTACGCTCCGATGCTGTCGGTTCCGTGACTCGAGAGTCGAGACTATGACTTTGATTTTCCAGTTTTCACTTCACTCCCCCTTCCGAGGGAGACGTGGATGTCTCCGCGTTTGGCAGAACTTGTCTGAATGAATCTGGGCCATCGGTTGACCCTTGACCCAACAAAGAAGAAAAGCTAGAACCAAACGACCGCAACAAAACTTTTCCTTTAGTCCAAACGACGACGCGTAGAGACTTTATCTCGGGCGACCGGTGACTCCGATTCGCATGTCCTTTTAACTTTCCATAGAAGGTGAGTTTTTTTTTTTTGCTATAATTCCATAGAAGGTGCGTTGTTCCATCTGGTTGGTGTCATTCAAGGACTTTGGTATTTGCTCATCGCTTTCAGTGGCTCTGAAATAGACAGGGTGGAGGGAGGGAGGGAGGAAGGGTGGGGAAGGGGTTGACGATCCGCGGCCGTAACCCGTGCGTGTCATCGGAGTTGGTTAATGCACCGAGCAACGTGACATCATCTTAAATCCATTTTCGAGATCCATTTTCGACTCGTAAGTACAACATCTTTCCACAAATTACAAGTAGTCTCGAAATCGGGGGCAGCGATAGAGGCGGGGATCGGGATCGAGTTCGAGTTCGGGGGGCCGGGGACCGGGACAGAAACTAGGGCCGGGATCGGGGCCGAGCCGAGGGCCAGGGACGTGACTGAGGATGGGACTAAGGTTGGGTTGCTAGATCGGGACGACGATCGGGGCTGGGTCCCGAGACGGGGGCCGAGGCTGGAATTGTGGTCGGGATCGAGACCGGAACCGAGGTAGGGGCCAAGGGATCGGGTCGAGCCACGGTTCGGGACCGAGGCCGAGGTTGAGATTAGGATTGGGGCCAGGGACTGGGACTGAGGTAGGGGTCAGGAAATATTTTAGTAATATTATTTTCTTAAAATATTATTATATTTTCATAATTTGGATCAAAACGAATTGGGTCGGGTATGAGTCAGCCGTGAAGATTTGGGCCATTAAATACGGATAAGACCATATTCGATCCAATCTAAACCCGACCCGATCCACTCATTTACCAATGATAGGTTTATACATGCACAGAGATCATGGAGTAACGGCTCCATAAGAAGTTAGCATGTAGGAATTAATCTATACGGACATACAAACGTTAAATCACGTAGGTTCTAACTGTGGAGCTCATAAATGAAATAATGTTCGTACACACACTCTGAGTTAATGGGATATTTTTCCGGAGCATACATACTAAATCTTACTCTTACTCTCTCTCTCTTTTTTTTTTTTTTTTCTAATCCCTTCGGTTTCCTCGTTTCGATTCATCGGATTCCATGACACAACAAAGTCAAATCTAGACTCTTTCTACCAGCCATCTTTAATGAAGTTTGATCTCTTGAACTTGACCCGGAAAAAGTACGAAGATGGCGTGACGGGAGACAAGACAGATGCTGCGGGGAAAATTTCTCTCCTTCTTCCTCGTGACTTCGTGATCGAGTGGCTTTCGCCGATTCCCAATCAAATTGGGGGGAAAAAAAAAAAGCCTCGTCGGTCGTCGACGTCGGTCGTGTCGCTGCTGCGATGCGCACACGTGGAACCAAATTCCACATTCCGAGTCACGAGTTCGTGGGGGGTGGAGGAAAGTGGGAGTCACCCCCCATAACTCCGTCTGCTCTGTCGGAATGAGTAAGGCGATGGGAGGGAGCAGGATATGTATATTTTAATGGAGTAGTGCATAGTGAAAGTTCCAACGACAGAGCACGAAGGTGCGACGCCAATAGCTGGAGAAACCAAGAGAACTTTCCACATCTCTCTCCCCCCCCTGCCGACTTGCGCATGCATATTGAAAAAGTTTTCAACTTGGTTAAACGCTAATTTTTTTTAAAAAAAATTAATTCATCCAACTAATTTAAGTCGAAAATGTCCACTCGGCATCCGCTGTCCTACACGATAACTGTCCTCGGATAACGTAGACGATCTTTAAATGAAACGACTTCATTTTGCAAATTTTGTTTTTTGAAGTTTTTTTTTTAATGTTTCTATTTTTTTTTTCCTATTCCTTTGTTCATCTTCTTCTTTGCCAATTGCCTGCCGTAAATGAGGGTGTACCCTCGGCCAAATCCTCGCCGGCCATCTTCGAGGTCCTAACGACCTCGCCGATCGAATTCCAAGAAGATGAAGGGGAAAAAAAGAAAGAAAAAAGAATCAAAGTGATTGGAAAAAAAAAAAAAACTCTTGAACGACGTCAATGTTTTAGGCACGTGGGATCTCCAATCATGTCACATAACACAATTAACGCTGCTTACACTGCCACATCAGCGATTTACAGCTTAAATGTGCAAAAAGGGCTACATTAAAAATATCATAAAAATGTTCAAGATTTCATCATACGGTTCTGGAAATGAGATTTTTTGAATCAAAAACGACAATAACGGACGTCAGTTTTGATCAAATTAGAAAGTAAAGTATTGAATTGGCAGCCGCACAATAAATTTTATCATTATCACTATGATTATTTTGACGCTTCCTCCTACTTTGTCAAACCAAATCCAAATCCGTCGCGCATCTGCACACGATCAAGCGTGCACTGCATCATTAATATTCATGTTACAATCCATCGTAACGTTGATAAGGGAGAGCAGCAGACAAAGGTCTTCCATTTTCTTGTTCTCCTTGGGGGAAGGAAGGGTGATCATGACAAGACAGTGCGAAGGGAAGTGGTTCGAAACTTCAAATGGCGATGGTTCTTCCGCCTTCAGCTTCAACGCTCACGGACAAAACAGATGCATTCCTCTGACCCCGAAACACGACGGGGGAGAGAAGAAGAGTCAAAAGGCTGGGGGCCCGGGTGGGTGAGGTCGACGTGGACTGCAATCTGCATGCGAACGAGACTCGTGCGACGAGGCCACGTCATGCGTCGTCATCGCTCTGAGTCGGGACACCAAGCACAGCACGCTAACATTCCTGTTGGTCGCGAATCCCCGCCATTTTTCCTACTTTGTCATGACATGTAAGTTAAACAGTCGGATGCGCGTACTGTCTTTCTTTTGGCTCTTCTTTCGTTCAATCTGTACGAGAAAGCAGCAAGCGAATCCCGTTTCTGGTTACTCTTTTTAGACCAACGTTGGGTTTTGGTAAAAGAAAAAGAGGACCGGACCGTGTGGGGCTGACCTGGCCGGCCCCTCCCAATAGTTTCCAAGTTTTCCCACTTTTTGTTGGTCTGTTGTTGGGTTATGGCCATGGCGCGTCTGGTTTTGTTCTGTGAATTTTTCTTCACTCCCCCCCTTGCTTGACTTGTCTTTCAAGCAAAATCATCAAGAGAGGAGTTTGACCCACCTCCTCTTCGTTCTCGACCTGCTGTGCTGTTCATCCTTCGTCAGCTTCTGCTCATTCACTGTTCTTGTCGCCTTTCTCCTCATTCAGGGAAAAGCGTCTGCTGTTTCTGTTTCTGCAAAGGAAAGAACAGTTTTCCACCGTGCGATTTCACCTCATCGGTGCAATTCCGAATCCGAAACCGAAAGGCAACGAAAATTGGATAACCAGAAGAATGAGTAACAATATATTCTCTCAAATAAGATTATCGAATTCGGACAAAATATCAAAATCTAAATTTAAAAAAAAAAATCTGCTCTTTTGCGAACTCTAAACACCCTTTTATACGGTGTTAATCCTAATTACAATAGGAAACACAAAATTATGAAAACGCTTTCAAAATTACGGAAATTGCCTAAAACAAAAGAAAAATGCCTAAAAACCCATCCAAAGGAATCCGAAATGCGAAAAAAAAAGAGGTCCGTCACAGCATAGTAGTGAGTATTGATCAGCGACTCGTTTCCATGCAGCCAACCGAATTTGGGCCCATTTCGAAATCGCCAAACGTAGGTGCATCATCGTGTAAGAAGAGGAATGCGAATACAAGATGACGATGACGATGGTGTTGATTCCACGGATTGAATTTAATTCCAATTGTCATTATGGATCTCGAAATAAAGGGCGTGATCGGGTCAGTTCGTGTCTGAAATTGCCCGCTCGACTTGGCAATTCTTGAAGCATAACGTTTCAATTGGGTGGGCTTGAGAGAGCTTAGGCAGACTTTGCCGAGGCTTTTAAGTCCATCTATGGGGTCGTGCATTGGGCCTACCATCGGGCCCGGCCTTCTTTGCCACCGAATTCCCCACCCCAACGGCCCAACCGACTAACTGATCACGAATAACATCGACCTAAAAAACGAAAAGCTAATGACAAATAACACTTGTTCGTTAAATTTAAGGGGGAAAACAAAAATGAAAAACCCTACAGAAGCACTAAAAAGAAGCATTCACTCGATCAAGCTCTTCCACCAGGAAATAGCAGGACTAGACCTGTCAAACGGGTGGTATGGATTGGGATCAGATCGAGTCGAAAATACTTCGATCCAAATTGAATCATTTAACCCGTTTCGACCAATTGTCATGCAATACACTACAAAAAAATATAGCTTTTGCCACGAAAATTTTGCGATGGAAATTTTTCGTTGGAAATTTGCTACGGACTTTGCAACGAAAAATAATTTCGTTGCAAATTGCGACGAACTTAGGAACGAAAAAAATTTCATGGCTAATTTAAGACGAAACTAATAATTCGTCGCAAATTTAGCGACGAATAACTATATCGTCGCAAATTTACAAATAAAATCGAATGTATTTACAACAAAAACAAACTTTCGTCGCAAAATTTGCCACGGACTAGTATTCGTGGCCAAATGTGCAACGAAAAACCAATTTCGTGGCAAATGTTGCGACGGAAAACCATTTCATCGCAAAAAGTCAGCCCTGAGAATTCAAATAAATATAAGTTTGCGACAAAAATGCAATTTCGTTGCAAATGTTGCAACAAAAACGTAATTTCGTGGCTACGTTTGCGACAGAAAACATTTCATCGCAACAATCGCAATGCCCAGAGAATTAAAATAAATAAATATTTGCAACGAATAAAATTTTTCGTTGCAATATTTCCGACAAAATATTTTTTGTTGCAAATGTAGCGACGAAAACGTACTTTCGTGGCAATATTTGGGATGAAGTTCTTTTCGTTGCAGATTTTAGCAACGAAAACATGGTTGCGTTGAAAAAATGCGCGACGAAAAATGATGTCATTGCAACATAATTTTTGCCACGAAAAGTGTGTTTCGTTGCTAAATTTGCCACGATTTCTGTTTCGTGGCAAATTTTGCAACTAACACGAATTTTCATTGCAAATTTTACTACGAAAAATGATTTCCTTGCAATTCACGCAATATTCCATCGTAAATTTGTGCGATGAAAATGTTGGTTCGTTGCAAAATTTGCAACGAATATGTTTTTGTCGCAAATTAACCACGAAAAGCACTTTCGTGGCAAATTTGCCACGGAAATCATCTTCGTCGCAACCAATAAAATAATAAATTTTTGCAACGAAAAGAATATTTTGTTGCAACTTTGCCGCGAATTAAATTCGTGGCTAACACCACTGACACTTTTCCGTTGCTAAGGTCAGTTTTTTGTCGCGATTGTTGTTGCAAATTTGCAACGATGCTCTTTTGTCGCTAATTGCGTGGCTGATTAAGTTTCCCCTCTTTAAAATCTCGTGACCTTTTCTATGTGTTGCACTCTTATCTTTCGACCGCTCTCTTCATTTTGCCTCCTGTCTTCTCTCTTCTCCATTTTCATTTGTGGCTCATGGTAATGTTAGAATAAATTATTGTTTATTTCATCGTTTTCTCCCATCAAATGCTATAAGTTTCATGAATCTTGAGTAATTTTTGTTTTTCTTATTTTAGGCACATGTCCATTTGGAGATTTCGCAATTCAAATGAATCTTGTGATTTTCATCAAATAGATCACTTTCTCGTACAAAATCTTCAGTCTAATACTTCGGTAAGCCTCATTGACATTGTAACTTTTTTTTTTTTTGAAGTAAAGTAGATCTTATAAGTCAAGGTGTTTGTATTGGAATGTAAAATTAGCGATAATATTTGCAATTTTTTTCCACAAAAACGTTAAAATGGGGGGCGGGCTCGCAGTGAATACAGGTAGAAATTTTCAGTGAATTAAAGACGAAAAGTACACGTTCGTCGCAAATTTAGCAATAAAAATTGGGTTCCATCGCAAATTTTTGCAAAGACAATATTATTTTGTCGCACATTTTGCCACGAATTAAATTACGTGGCAAAAATAGCAATGAAAACACAAGTTCGTGGCAAAGTTTACGACGAAAAATAATTTCGTCGCAACGCACTTAGTTCCCTAATAATTAAAATAAATAAAGTTGTCCAACGAAACGGAGAATTTCGACGCAACATTTACGACGAATTTGTTTTTGTTGCAAATTTAGCAACGACAAATTGGTTTCGTGGCAAACTTTGCGACCAAAATCATTTTCGTCGCAATCAATGCAGTACCCTAATAATTAAAATAAATAAATTTTTCCAACGAAAATAATAATTTGCAACGAAAAATATTAGTTCGTGGCAAATTTGCCGCGGAAAACGTCTTCGTTGCAACCAATTCAGTGCCCTAAGAATTAAAATTAATAAATATTTGCAACGGAAACAGTATTTAGTGGCAAATTTGCCACGAACTTTTATTTTTCGTTGCAAAAGTCGTGGCAATTTTTGTGGCAAATTTCCATTCAAATTTTGCTACTTGTATTTTGTCGCAAATTTAGTGGTTGATTGTATTTTAATTTTTAGAATTTTTCGATTTTAATTAAGAATATTAAATAATGGATACGGTATTTTGATATTTTAATATTTTAAAAAAAATTGATACGGACATAATGCAAGGAGAGAGGGCTTGGATGTATAATAGGAATTTACCTGGCCATCGAGGATTGACCGATGAGTTTCGTATTGGGTTGGAACAGTTTTTGGACTTTGCTAGTGGTAAAATTGAGTTGATGGATGGAAATAAGCTAAGATGTCCGTGTAAAACGTGCAATAATAATAAATTTTTTCGAGTGTGACAAAGTTAGAGAACATCTTTGTAGATTTGGGTTCACTCCGAACTATTATAATTGGACTTGCCATGGTCAACAATTTATATATGATGAAGGATATGGAAGAAGTGCTCAAATTTTAGTTGGGGAGGGATGTAATCATTATAATCAATTGAACTCATATCAGAGTATGGTGATTGATGTAGCCGGTCATAATTTTGCTTCAGAATAGAACTATGCGAGTACTAATTTTGCTCCCATATTTGAACAAGTGGGTACTAGCTATACGCATCATAAATGGAAGAGGCAGGAGGCGCAGGTTTTGATGAGAATGTGCACAACGAAATTTTTACGTCTAATCAATTTTGTGAAGTGTTGAAAGCAGCATATAAACCTTTATGGGCAGGTTGTGAAAACCACACTAAGTTTTCAATGACGGCAAGACTGTTAAACATCAAGGCAGAGAATAATGTGTCCGAGAATTGCTTTAACTCTTTTGTTGACGTAATGCGGGAAGCAATGCCTTGTGATAATATCATGCAAGATAATTTTTATGATATGAAAAAGCTAATGGATACCATAGGTCTTCCATTCATAAGGATTGATGTATGTTGTGCGGGTTGTATGTTATATTGGGGGATGATGAAAACACCGAATCTTGTAAATTCTGTGGCCAACCGAGATACAAAATTAGCAGGAGGCAGGGTCATTATCAGAAGCATAGACCTCGTAAGCAATTGTTTTATCTGCCCCTTAATCCCCGGATTGTAAAGGCTTTGTGCGTCTAAAGCCACTGTTAAACACATGACTTGACATGCAAACCATGAAACCGAGGAGGGTCTGATGTGTCATCCTTCACATGTAGAAGCATGTAAATATTTTGATAGAACATATCATGAGTTTGTGATAGAGCCTCGAAACATCAGGTTAGGTCTCTGTGCTGATGGATTTGCTCCATTTGGGAAATCAGGAAAAAATTATTCATGTTGGCCAGTTATCCTAACTCCATACAATCTGCCACTTGATATGTGCATGAAGACACCTTATATGTTTTTGACATTGATCGTGCCTGGCCCACAAAATCCAAAAAAAATTGATAGATGTTTATATGCAACTATTGATTGCGGAGTTACGACAACTGTAGGATGAAGTTGTTCCTACGTATGATGTTTCCATTGATCAAACATTTGTAATGAAAGCTGCACTTCTTTGGATGATAAATGACTTTCCAGCTTATGGGATGTTATCTGGATGAAGTACAGTTGAGATCTTAGGATGTTCGATATGTATGGAGAGATCGAAGTCATTCAGATTAAAACACTGTAAGAAGGCTAGCTATTTTGATTGTCACGGACAATTTTTATCGATAAATCATACATTCTGGAGGAATAAAAAAGAGTTCATCAAGAATAGGATTGAAAGAACATCCCCACCATTGAGGTTTGTTGACACCTAAATTTTAATTTTTTTAGAAAATTCTCTTATAACATAAAATAAGAGTTATTCATAACTCTTGCAAAAAAAATATATTCTCATGCATTACATATTTATTTTCTGTCGGTCATGCCATTCGCATTAGGGTCAAAGGCGAGTCGATTGAGCATAATTTAATATCAATATGAAATTTTCGACCACAAGAGGGGATGCCCGAATTTATATGGGTTTGGGCTGCATTCGAGTTTAATTCAGTCCAGTTTAGGTCTTTTAAATGTAAGGCTTTCAACTAATTACCCATTTAATTAGTTAAAGCCCGATTAGGTTCTGAATTCGCGCAAATAAACCCATAAATGGGAGAATTTCGGCCAAGCCATATGCTTCTCTATTATTGCCGAAATTTTGAGCACCCGAGCCCACTAAGGATTGAAGCTTCAATCCAACGACTATTATTTCTCGAATCTGATGGTAAAAAATATACCCTACGGTTCAAGGCCTTTCTTAGTCTATATATATCTCACATTAGCCTGGGGTTCAGGGGGATAGATTCAGAATTTTAGAGGGAACGACATAATTTTCTGAAAAAATACACACACATACACACACACTCTCTCTCTCTCTCTGGCGATTTTCTTCTTCCCCCCTTTTACATCCGCCGCACCTCCATCAATGACGACCCTCGGACGAAGGTAGCCGCACCACCGTTCCAGCTGTGTTGCCATCCACCGTGCTCGGTTGCTATACCAGCAGCTCATCCATTTCAATATGTGACCACCAGACTTGCTTTGTAGACCGCCGTTTTGAGTCGAGACAGCAGCCGCCTCTGATCAACTCCATAGGATATTGACCAGCTCTGGCCCGAAGTCATCCAGCTTTTGTTTCACCAGTATTTTGAGGCCTAACCATGCTACTTGTTGTGACAGATTAATTGGAGCAGTCTTTTACGAATCGGTTCGGAAGAAGCACTTTTTTGGGTTGAAGATCTAAATCTTTTCGTCCAAGTAATTTGTGAGGTGTTCAAAATTTAGTGCAACTTCAACCCAGTCGTGCACCACCACTGTCCTTGGTCTTCTGCTTAATCCCTCCGAAGTTGCTAGCCGGCGAGTTTCTCGTCCCAAATCAGCCTCATTTTTACTGGCGGACTAAGGTAACGTCAAATACATTATGAGTCAATCCGAGCATGCTTGTGTGGGATGATTTAATGTTATTTTTCTATGGTTTGCCCGTTGTCCTCACATGATTAGCATGTTGATTTCGTCAAAGATGCCATATTATGCCTGTCTTAAGAATCGTAGAATGCTTTGACGTCGTTCTGCATTAATGCCGACATTAAACGAAATGCGAATCATTTTTTTTCTGGAAAGTTAAGATAACGACTTTTTTTTTTTATCAAAATCGTCGGAACGTAATTTTGTCAAAAAAATCTCGGTTATAGCAAATCTGACTTATCACTGTTTAGGTCTGATTTGCTATCTCCAAAAAGTCAATTTTTAATTCGAGACGTGAAATTTTTCGGGAAATTTTAAAAAACAATATGATGGTTGAGATGTTGGCGATCGTGATTCTGTTTGAATGTTAATTGGCAAATTGATTGATTGACTGATAGATTGTTGGATTGATCGACTGATTGATTTTTGCTATATCCAGAAAATTGGTCGTCGAGAATAGGATAGTCTTTTTTTTTAGAAAGACTATCATATAACATCTTAGGATATAACAAGAACTATCCTTTTGGTAAATCATCATAAACCGATCAATTCAACCTTCGACTCACCCAATTGAGTCCAATCTCCCTATTCTAAGTTTAGGATTCCCTTACCTTGCATTTAATAAAATCAAAATACTCTTCTTGAGTCCTCAAGGTTCGGCCCCCTATGGTCCAAGACCGAACTCAACGCGCAACCTAATAAAATCCAACCAATTTCATCAATTTCCAAGTTCAATTCATCCATCCATGAACCATAAACTTTCATAGCATAATACTCATCATTTTAACATGCCTTAAAAATCAATTTGGGACTCAAAATCCATTGCCAACAACCCTCCAAGGTTCGGCCATGCACAGAACCAAATCGGTCCCTCTCAATTCTATGCATGCCGTGAGCTATCAGTCCTAATTCAACTCCAAATTCATCATTTAAACACTATCCTACCTCTTAACATGTATATCTAAGGGTTTGTGAGGCTCACCGTGAGTTTGAGGTCGATTGGTCACCGGAATCCCGTTAAAAGTCGCCGGATCGTTCAAGGTCAGTAACCGACAGTTTCTGTCCAAGATTTACAAGATCGTTTTGAGCTCAAAACTTCTCCAAATAACTCTCAACTTTTTATGACAGATCCATATACATGCCTACTAGACCACCATAAAATTGTACCTCAAAACTCCAACAATTCGGTCTCCAAAAGGGTTAGAAACCGGACCTACCTCAGATTGAGTATGTTTTTGTCGTCTTTCGGGAGAATCCTTGGCCGGAGCTCCTCGGTGGTCCAAATGGCTCGCTTCTTGTTCGAGGAGGTCGGCAAGACATGGATCTAAATTGATGTGATCAACCGACAGTCAGGCGGTGGCCGAAAGTGGCCGGAAGTGGGCGCCGAACAGCGGCTTCAGTTCTGGTCGACGATCGACAGAAACAAGGAAGAATAAGATGAAGATTTTCGGCGGTGATGAGGGAGTGTGGCTGACCAAATGAAGTGAAGAGAGAGAGAAAATGTGTTACATACAAGGCTTGGTTAATGCTTTGAATGGTAGGTTTGGCATAGTAGATTTGACTACTCTTTACACCATCCATTGACACTTGTCCTCAATGTCAATCATGCATGATCCAATGGCCCTCATTTCTTCTTGAATTTGGCAGCTCTTGGGGAGTGTTTAATGTCCAAAATGCCCTTCTTCAAATGCATAGGCAAAGTTCTAAGCTTGATGGGCAAAAATATAATTTTACCCCCGACGTTCAGAACATCGTTTTTCTCTTTCTAAAGTTTTTCGATAGGGCGACGGCCAATCCGAATAACGTTGGAATTCTTGATTTTCCATTTCAAAATTTTCAAGACTTGTTTCTGATGGTTTTCTTTGTTAGACGTGGTTCCAGCCTATCTCGAACCAACGGGCGGCTTTTGTGGACTTTACGCGTATCGACCTTGTGATTCTTATCACATTTATGGCTCGTCAATTTGTAGCGGCTTTGGTTATCATGTAATTGTGAGGGTCTATCACTAGTTCCTATGGTCTCGATCGTCACTGTCCGATAAAGGAATATTTTGCAAATCATACGTTGATTAAGCGGCATCACCTGCGCTCCAATCGTATGACACTCGCAAGGCATTCCCTAGTCGTTCTTGGATCGGCCTTTTGTGGTTCTAAATATCCCCTTGATCATCCTTATGTTCAAAGCGTCATTTCTTATCCGAATTCCCTAGGTCAACGTACCTCGTCTCGCGTTAGCCTTTCCCTTTTGGTCAGCCTACTCAAATTGATCAGATTTGAGCGAAATATGACTAAAACACATTGCTTGATATATGTAAACTTCTAATAAATAAGTCTGAAATTGACTGGAAATCAGAATGTCACAAGGTTAGCTATGGTTTAGTCCTTTTGTAAATTGCTTGAAACTAAAATGTATACTTTCTAAAATGGGGGAAAAACAAGAAGTACAATGCAACTTAACATGCTTTTTCCACAAGCCTAGAGCAACAATCCGTGAATAGAAAGTATAAAGAACAGTACCAGAATGACTCAAATATACGATTCTAAATCTTCAGCGCTCCTCTAAATCTGTAAATGATCATAGTTTTAGAAGCATTTCTATTTCACACAGATAATGACCAAGGAAGCAACATCAAAGAATCTAAAACAAAAACTGCTCATCGGGATATTTTCCATAGTCCAAAATATGAGGGGTCTCGAAATGATAGTCAGCAGCCATCTCGCAGAAATGATTTGCAATATCAAAGGCAATGGGGTTATAATTGGAATATTCATAGTCCTAATGAGGTGAAAGAGATGGAGAAAAATTGGAAATAATAGATCTTATCAGAGGTTTCTTATCTGTTCAGCTTCCATATGGGAATTGAACAAGAAGACCTTGTTATAAGGAAATTTCTTCATTGTATTGAAAAGAGCAGTGTTTTAGTGGAACAGAAAACATAAAGATGAGATACAAGATATTTTTTCTACGTATGATCTGCTCGGCCATGACACATATTCGTCTACATTGACACTTCATTATTCACAACACAGACTTACATAACGACATTGAAATGAATAGAAAGAAGGATGCAACAAATATCTTACAATAATGGTTATTGCTTTAGTGTCTTCATCCATCATTATGCTTGAAACTAAAATGTTTATTTTTTTGTATTTCAGTGCTTGTGAATCGAGATAGATATCACTTTGTTGTTCCCTATGATGTCAAGTGGTTGAAGGATAATCTGTTTGTAATTTTTTGTCTTAAGAATTGTTGTGGTGTCTATCTTATCGACACTGAGCTTACCGTTTTTTACTTTTCAATGACTTGAAAACCTCAAAATAAGTTGAATTTTTGTCAAGTTCAATTGACTTGGGTATAAATTCATTGTCAATACTAATGCTTGGAAATTTTTGCTGTTGCGTTCAATTTAAATTTTGCTGTGCAAGTCCAAACTGTGCTATTTATCAGAGGCGATAGCAAGTTCCTTTCAATTTCTCAAGATTCTCTCTTCCTCTCCGAAACAAATTGGTAAGCTTCATGATGTACATCATTCTGTGTCCCTAATACATGTTGTCATCTTTGTTGATACTTGTCTAACATTTTTATTTGGCGGCATAAACGGGGAGGTCACATGCGTGGTGCATCTTCACAGGGAAGACCAGGTCCTTCCCATTCCCCTTGGCCTTCTTCTTTGCCTTCCCCTGGCTCATCCCCGACCCTTTCCGTTGGCTCGTCCCCGGCCCTTTCATCTCACCCTCGTCTATCACTTGCCCATGAACCCATCCAACCTGAAGGTACTTCAGTTACATGAGCTTCTTTAGTGGAATACTCACATCACGAGGGAAGCACACCTGAAGAAGATAGCCGGACTGTGATAAGCCCATATGGAGATTCGTAAGTACTTTTTTTTAACGTAAATAATATTACGATCATCGCTTTGTTTGGTTTTAGATATGGATGTGAATTGAATTGTCCTGTTTGCAGGTTCATGGGCGCAACGCAAGTGGTGCGGGAACTTAATAAAATTGTGAATAACTATTGGAGGGGGTCGTGGAGTAGTTATAGTGCTACTCCAACGCATGTGAAGGATTTGTGGTGGAACGAGTTCAGGGTAAGTTTTGTTCTAGTGTTTTCTCACAAACTAAGTTCGGCGTAAATGAAATCGGTTGTTTTTCCATTGATTACAGCGAAAGTTCAAGTGGGAGGAATCGGAGGAGGGGGAAATTAGAAGAATTTTTAAGAAGAAACTGGTGATCACATTCGCCAAGTGATGAATAGAGCAAGGGCAACCAAAGTCAAGCCAGTTTTTATCACCGGTGACGATTGGGAGGAAATAAAGAGACCCTGGAAAAGTGAAAAAATGAAGGAAATGTGTGAACAGAACAAGAAGAATCGAGCTTCTTGTTCCACTGAAGGGTCTGCAACGTATGCTGGGGGTTCCATAAATATTGCAGAGCATCGAAAAAGGATGGTAAGTTCTATTAAATATGTGTAAGTTAATTTAATTTAATTGCTCATTTGTGTTTCAATTTTGTAGGCACATGAATTGGGGGTGGAGCCGTCGTTCGTGGCTACATTTGAAAGAACATTTCCAAAAAAAAAGACAAGACATGGACTAGCAACCGAGCAAAATGTATTAAGGTATGTAAGGTTATATACTTTTGACTTTATGAAAACACAATTTAAAATGTTTATGGTAGTTAGATATATGAATGTAATTTATTTTCCTATCTATTTTGTTGATGTACGAAAAGTATGATGAGCTATTGAGTACGGCTAGTGGCAGTGATGGTGAAGTTGTTGCCCAACGGGCATTGTGGCTGGAGGCAATTGGTGAGAAATCATATGGCCTGGGATGCATGTCAAGGGTGTTCATAGGAAGAGCTGCTGGAAGTTCGTCCTCCAGTGCGGTTGCTTCAAAGAGGACACGAAAGGACGAGGAAATTATCCAACTAAGACATTTGCTCGAAGAGAGGGACGACGAGATTAAACAGGTGAAAGATCGGCTTGTAGAGAAAGATGAGCAGATGAGACAAATGGATGAACGACATAAATCCTTTGAGTATCAAATGCAGTCTCAGATGCAAAGGATCATGCAACACCTCCATCTAAATGAGCAGGTTCCTCTTGTACCTCCCACTAATGAAATAGGTGATGAGGAAAATGATGGGCAACACAATGAGGATGAGAATGCTGCTGATGATCTGATGAATTTGTTAGACGTTTTTTCAATGGTTAAACAAGAAGGTGGAGGAGGTGGAGATGAAGACATGGTACGATCAGTTTAAATTTTTTAAGAAGGTATTTTGTTTTTTCGTAAGTTATGATTTTAATTTTTGAAGTAACTATTGATGTTCTTTTGAGTTTCCCTCTCAACACAAGCAACGGAGGTATTTTTTAGTGATTTGAATCCTTAATCAAACTTGATTATCTTGTTAAGATCTAATTAGGTGTAGAATATTGGCTTATGATGGAGTTAAGGCTTAGTTATGCAGTATTATGGCTAATAAAAGATCTCTGGTGCAATTAACAGATTTTGCTAATCTATGACGGAGATGATGGCGATTGTTATAGAAGGTGTGAGTTATAAAAAGCCCTCTTGTGCGAGAATAGAAGTAATATCAATAGTTCGAAGTGTCATTTTTTTTTATCTTATTGGCTCACCTGATTTCTTGATGGTCTTTTGATTGCAGAACTTCCCTTGTCAAGAAGTTGAGAGGCATAACAAGCCGGAGGTTGAGCTCAAGTATGTCTATGTCTCCATGGTTGGCGATAGCCAACTTTTAGAATGTATTAACTCGAAATTAAAGAGATGGTATTCTTATGTGCATAGCTCTGTTCAATCTAACAGAGTGTTATTATTTTACCTCCATGGGAAGATATGAGTGATTCTATGGGCGTTAGGATTTGTATCCTATTTATCGAGTTTGATAAGTACTCTAGCTTACTATAGAGCTACAAATGTACTCTTAATACTTACTAGTTGCTAGTAACATGTTTCATGCAGGAGATTTGATGCCATTTTTCTATTTAGCGGGACTAGTCCTCAACTTCTGCTAAAATCGGTAAAAAGCATTTTCAGTGAGATAGCATAGCTGTGTAATTCCTTTTTTCCTTCTACCTTTTGTCAATAGAAAGGCTTATCAGAATTATCTTGTAAAAGAAAGAATCTATTTTCAGTAACTTTTGTACTTCGTCATTGTATAAATTTGTGTTGAAATCTCTTTTCATATCTTGGTGTTGTTTTCTACATGGACATAAATGGGTATAGCTACAATAGAGATGTCTTGTTCTGTTGTGATTTTAAGCTTCCTAAAGGTTTTACACCAAACAATCAAGGTAAGATCTGTAACTTTGGATTCCCTCAAGAGTTCGTAAATTTCATTTCTTTCGCCTAGCCATTGAATGACGACACAATTTTCAATATTTTTGTTTTCCCTTTTCTGTCAGTCCATCCTTGTCCAGAACCTGTTGTTGGTTCTAGCTTTCGTACTTGCTTCTGTTTTTATGGCTTGTTTATGTCACGGTATTTTTATGCACGAGAAGTGGAGAATGAAGGTTGAACAGGGTAAAACTTCCAACCTTGTACTTAATATCACTTTGCTTATGCGAGGAAAAGGCAATGATTGACATTCTGTCCAATAATTTGATGATCTCGCGATGACGTCACTTGCCTCTTTGGTTTGGGGAAGAACCTTTTAATCTTTTCTGAAGTTGATCGATTGAAATTGCCTCAAATTACTGAAAATGGGCTTTGCAGCCTTGAATTGATCCTCAAGTTTGAGGTCCACTTGACTCTGAGTCCGGGTCCTATGCTCCCACCAAAATGGAAGATGTTTTTTTATTGTTAAATTAGTATCAGTAACATCTAACTTCCACAGATTGTGTGTGGCGTTTATTTAAATTATCATGTCCGTCTCTGCAATATTACCTGTGAATGGCTTTCTTCCATATTACCATCCTATAATAGATGGATAAGTGGAGAGCTTCAAGTTAATTCCAGTGGCCCAAGTTGCAAATGTTATTAGGAGGACTAAGTTTTTCAAGCCTAACTGCGTACTAGTCATCACTGATTTTCTATTTCAACACGGGTAAGGGATTCTCTTTTTATTCTCTTCATTACTTTTCTCCATTCATCTGGTTCTTCGGAATTCGAGTCCTTTGCTCAGTGGTTTTGCTTTTTCCAATGCTGAAGTCATCTATATTTAAGGGGAGATAACACACTTCTGGATAAAGAGAAGCACACTGGTATATTCTTCCATATCTGAAAATATTGAGAGAGCATGAATCAATAGGAAAGATTATAGACAGGTCCCTTTTATTTGATCACTTTCTAGGTTGGTTCATTTAATTCATTGTGATGAATTGATATAAGCTCCAAAGGCTGATTCCTGGAAGAAACATCTTCGCCTTTCTTTGCTATTCCATGTAGCTAAAGAAATTCTTAGCCTTTTCCGCTAGACATTTGTACTATTATAAGCAATTATTATCATTTCAATCATATTGGGGGGGACGGATTTTATAATGTTTTAGCACGCCATACAGTTCTTGCGCTGTTGCTTCTCTCTTCTTAATTTTGCTTTGATGGCTCCGCAGGGTGGATTGGTAGCTGATCTGAAAACCTTTCCCCTCAGCAATTAAAGCCCTCGCAAACTACGTCCGCAAGAAAGGTCTCAAGCTTGGTATATGTTCTAATGCTCGGTAGAATGTTTGTACTCTGAAAGCGATACCAGTAACAATATTGTTTCTATACTTTGATTGTGTTTTAACCCCAGAGAAAAGTCGAAGCATGCTTCTAGATATAGAGTATAAAAATAACATTTTTGATGATCTTTGTGAGGTATTGTTACACAAGTTGCAGAAACAGATGAATTTATTTCGCTTTCAGATTGTTATGATTTTTACATCTTATTACTTGATTCTAGAAATTAATTTTATTTTTAATTAGATTTAAAATCGAGACATAAAAGAAATTATTTTATCGAATGATCATAAATTATAAAAATTCGTTGCAATATTCGTGCCTGGTCATCGCAAAATCCATCGAGAATATTTAAAAATTAACAAAATTCCGTAGAAAAAAAATAGGCTGGGCTAATTAGCGAGGAATTTTGCCACGAAAACTCCGAGAATTCGTTCGCTACAAATTTTGCCATGAATTTTGTGATACAGAACGTTCGTGGCGAATTCGGCGTCGCAAATTTCACAACCATAAATCGTCGCAAATCTGCAACGAATTGAAAGGTGGACAATCGTCGCAAATTTGCGACGAAACATAATTCGTCACAAATCTGCGGCGAACGAAGGTCGTCGCAACTTTGCGCGAAACATAATTCGTCGCAAGATGGTTGTCGCAGATTTGCAACGAATTAATAGGTCATTGCAATTGTGTGACGAAAAAATTATTCGTCGCAAATTTGTCATGGCAATGGTTTCGTTGTAAATTAGCTACGCCGTTGTACTCGTTTCAAATTTGCGACGAATAATTTTTTCGTTGCAAATGAGCGATGAAATTTTTTTCGTTGTAAATTAGCAATGACAATTTATTCGTTGCAAGTTTCATTGCAAATGTGCGACGAAACATCTATTTTTTCGTTGCAAAATTTGCGACGCCAAATTTGCAACGAATTTTTTTTCGTTGTAAATTTCGTCACAAAAGGGATTTGCAACGAATTCTTGATGTTTTTTCGTCGCAAATTTCGTGGTGAAAACTTGGTTTTTTTGTAGTGATACAAATCTAACGACTCGTATTTGATACGACTCATATTGCTAAAATGGCACTAATTTAGTAAAAAGAATAAAATTTGGCAAAAAAAACATTGCTAAAATACTTCCATGCAAAATACATTCAGTGAATAATTTTTATTATATAACAAAATATATTTTTTCCCTTTTTTTTTCTTTTTTTTTTCTTCTTCTAAGTCTGGCAAGGGCCGACAGACCCTCAGCGATACAGGGAAAGGGTTGCCGCATTCTTCTAGTTTCGGCGAGGGTTCGTCGGCCCTTGTCGGACTTTGCAGAAGAAAAAGGAAAAGTAGTAAAAAATATTATATAAAAAAAATAAAAAATCTTCATGACATCTCCAACTCTACCTGATATATTGAGTGCTTTATTTACTACTAGAGGACTGGGGGACAAGTTCTCTATTATTCACATGAGTTAATTAGTTCGTTTAAGATCCATGCATTAAATTGTCAGGCAACATGAATGTGACCCACTTAAGGCTAGTTTTAAAACTTGAGGGGACACACATTTACGAGATGCATCGTCAAATATAGATCAAAGTATGGGTTTCTAAAACCTATTGCATCGTCCATGGGCTAGACCTGACCACCCCAATTGCATTGGTACTTAGATTTTTTGCCTCTCAATTTTTTGTAATCACCTTGTGCGATCGTTGGAATGAGAACTAGGACTTAAGTTTTTGCTTTAGATACCGGCTTTTCAAACAAATTTCACATATACATAGTAATATAGTATTTTTTTTATGTACTTGTTCCGCGGTTACTACTTATTGGTTGCAATAGCTATTTTAGAATAAACATATGGGTAACCCCGATACTTTCACTTGGGGAGGAGGGCGCAGCCGAAGCCTGACACTATTGCACCAAAGTTCTCTAAAAAGAAAAAATTAAGTCAATGACTCATGGGCCAGCTTGGATATATTAACTACTCCACATCTCCGATACCAATTTTTTCCTTATCATAACTTAGACGCGTATCCGAATACATAGCCGGTCCCTGTTAATTGAGAAATGTTTGTAAGTTTCGATGGAGTTTTTGACGTCCAGGCTTTGCGGTGGCTAAATAAAAGGCTCGATAGTAGAATTTCCTCTTGAATTTAAACGAGCGGGGTGAGTGAAATTCAAAGCGAATACGAGGTTGCGGGGCTGACCCCCGGAGACGCAGTGGGGGGCCCGTGCCGTGCGGAGTTATGAGTTTTGTGGAGTACGAGAGAACTTGGAAGATGCGCATGAAGACAATGTCTCTTTAGGTATGGACAGTGACAGCACGAGACTTGACTCCCTTCCCTCCTCGTTTCTATGTCGGCTAAGCTTTCACATTTCGTCCACATATTATCTATCGATCAACAGTGAGTGCTAATCCCTATCTGCAAAATCGATGTGACCAATACCATTTTGGTTTATTAGATTTGACGATGGAGGAAAAGGGTTTACTATTTGAGGTCGAGAGAAAGAGAGGATCATAGAAATATTGGCAAAGAAAGGTAATTCATTAATAATGCAAATCGAACCTAAAACAGCCTTGGAGTCCCAGATCTGGCGAGGCGGCCTTGCCGGCCACACAAAGTAGGAAAAAAATAGAAAAAAAAAATATCACATTAGTTAGAAATACAATTCGTGTCAATGTTGGTCGTGTCACGTAGAACGATTGACGTTCACATCAGCGAATTCTGGCCAAAATTTATCGGAATGACCCAATCGACGAATTGTCCTAAGGTTTTGGGCTAAATTGGCCAAATTAAAAGGGTTAAAATTGAATATATACAATTGCAACACGTTTATGACTTTTCAGGTAATTGTATACTTTTTGTGTATAGTGATGATGAAAATAAGTATGGTTACCATCGGCACGGTTGCTGAAGTGATAATTATGACTACATGAGATTAGGTTTCATCTGTGTCCTAAGTTGAAATTTAGGTCCCAGAAATAAGAAGCATCTTAAGGCGATAATGGTAACACTAAATGATAAGCTGTGCGCATGCATGAGATCGTGCATGTGTGAAAAATCTAGCATGTGTTCTTACCATTTTCTATGTTCGTGCACAGGCGAGGTTTTGACATGATTCAGATCGGATCGCAATGCATGAATGCAAGCGGTTGGAATAAACGTATGGGAAAATTGATAAAATGTAACGGCGACGTCCGGACTACAAGAGTCTAGTCGCTAACGAATTGACGTGCCATGTAAAACGATCGGTTAGGGACGTCAAATGTACCTGTGCCGGGCGGGCGGGTTCGAAATTTTTTTGAATTTTCGGGCTGGGCTGGTTCGCCGCCCGACTTTATTTAATGTCAATTTTTATTTTATATTATATATTTTTATTTTTTTATTTTATGGGTTTTTTAATTAATTTTAATTAAAAAAAGAAGAAGAATTCGGCTCGATCTGGACCGTTGACACCCCTACGGTCGGTGGTGACTGAAGGTCACGTTGCGTAAAAATCAACCATAATGCCTACATTGAGATTTCGCATAAAGATTCAAGACTAAATTATATTTATGAATGATTGGGTGATTTTTCGCGAAGCAATGCTTGTTATCTAGTTTTGGTTATGGGTTCTCTAATGCTCATCAATGGGAGTAGGTGAAGGGGGCCTGCTTGCTCCGGACATATAGGTTGCGACTGGTGACGACAGGGATGTCAATAGCCCGAAAAAATCGGACCACTAGGGCAATCGGCTGAACCGATCCAAAACACGACCGGTTCGGTTTGGTTCGTTTTTTTGTGTGTGTGTGTGTGCAGGATCCCACTCTCAATTACTTTTCGGCCGGGGCCTGTATATGGTAATTATTCAAATAAGTATTTTAAAAATTCTGCCTCAAAAGATGTAGAGAGCAACCACAAATTTCAATTCTCACGAGGACCCAGCCCAAGAAGAGTCGGTAGCAACGAGCATCCGAACGAGCGTGACAGCGAGCGTGCACGCCACCTTCCATGTCCCTCCAAAACGTCCGGGGACCCCACTCCCGGTTGAGCGGTGAATGTGCCGACATCTCGAAATCCGTCCCTCTGAGGAGACACGTGGCGCGGAGCCATCGGCGGAACCGGGCAAGACCGACGGCCCAGATTCCAGCGTGTTCCGAACTTAGTGAGAGCGGTGAGAGTTCCGAAACTTCGTATAAAATTAAAACATGGGGGGACCCCTCCGAATGAAAAGAGCCGGTGTCTTCTGTTTCATCATTACTTCGAGCTCTGTATCTTCTTTGTGCATTTGATAAGCACTCGAGACATTTTTCGGCCGGTGTTGGGTTGTGATCGATTCGTCTCGTATCGAGAAGTAAGATTTGCGCAACCACACAGACAAGCGCACCCGTATTCGAGCAGGAAGAAAGCGAGAGCAAATGGGAGCTCTGGATCACTTCTCCGACCTCTTCGATTGTTCCAGCGGCGGCTCCAAGCTTAAGAAACGCAAGCAGTTGCAGGTACGCAAAAGCACTCGACACTATCTTCTTGTTAGCGAGTTACGTGTGTTTTTGTTAACGACTATGTTATGAAAAAGGAGGACTCAACTTATCAGTTCTTTGAGTTGGGTTGATGGATCTTGATGAGCTCTAGGCCTTACCTTCGCTCTGTCAAGTGTTCTTGATCAGTAGATCTGGGACTGACTGTCGATCTGGACTAGAGAATTAAACGACCAAGTCGGTCCATCGTTTTGATCATCTGCGTTGCGGTGATCAGTAATCTTGCTGACCTGATCTTGTTGCGCCAGTGAAGCGAGTCCAGAATCTCGATGATATGTTTCGCCTTTTCTGGGTTTGACCTCTCGGTTGCATCGATGCCAACTCATAAACGTGAGAAACGACTGGCCAGTGCCCACGAGTTCGCCACCAACTCAGAAACTCAGGGACTTTCCAACTATGTTGCTGGTCTCAGATTGGCTTTTTGGGATCAACTGTTGGGGAAGTGGCACTTAGATTATGTTTCTACGACTTGAAGGAAAGAACGAAGAAGCAGGAACTTTCCCCATTTTAACACAAAAACAAAAGTAGAACTTCCTCTCTGCTTTGGATGTTTCCTCCCCTGGACGGGGCCTGACCAGGAGCAGAGTCCACCTGATGGAATTTGATTAATCCTCTCCCCAGTTTTAAATATTTATTGCTCAATGCTAAAGTATCTAGTGCCATCTTCATACTGATCCAATTCATGTGCTCGCTGCGATTTGAATCAGACCGTGGAGGTCAAGGTGAAGCTGGACTGTGAGGGGTGCGAGAGGCGGGTGCGGCGCGCGGTGGAAGGGATGAAGGGCGTCCAGCAGGTGGACATCGAGCGCAAGGCGAGCAAGGTCACCGTGGTCGGGTACGTGGACCCTGGCAAGGTGGTGGCGCGCATCAGCCACCGGACGGGCAAGAAGGCCGAGCTGTGGCCGTACGTGGCGTACGACGAGGTGGACCACCCGTACGCGCAGGGGGTGTACGACAGGAAGGCGCCGGCGGGCTACGTGAGGTACTCGGAGGACCCGCGGACGAACCAGCTGGCCCGCGCGAGCTCGACGGAGGTTCGCTACACCACCGCGTTCAGCGACGAAAACCCAGCGGCTTGTGTCGTCATGTGAACGTGACGTCATGAAACCAGACATTGCTAACTTGCTGTCCTCGTGGGAAAGTTGTCTGGATACGGAAGGATTCTTGTATCGGGCGAAACTGTGGATTGCTTTCTAAGGTCTTGGAAGTGTGGTTTGGTTTGCCTTCTATCCTTGTTCCTGTTCTCTACCAGTTAGTTTATGTAGAATCATAATACGGAACAAGCTCGTTTTTACCTAATGGGTTACATTTGAGATAAAATTATTGTTGACATTGATGTTGGGTTCCCCTGCAAAAGATGCGTATGTTTATGATTATCTTCTTATTGACGAGATTTGTAGGTTACATGGCCATAAAAAATGGAGACGATCCTAACAGGTAAAGGAAAAATTGTGGATCGAGAGGGTATCTATCTGTCCTTTTCCAAAGATTGCCATCTCGTGGAATTTTCTGTAGCAATAGAAAATATCATCCCTAACTTTTCAGGGGGTGGACCTAAACCCATTTAGGTCCACCCCCTGATTTGGACAGACGCACATCTCTTGAAAATTACCAGGTCAAATTGTTCAAGATGTATTCATTTTCGTGTCGGTGTCTTGTTGTCATCCAAACAAGGCTCACAACGTTGCTAAGATTAATAGCGTTGATTGAAAAATTTTACCTTAAACATAAGCGGCTTTCAATAATTGATAAGAGACATAAGTTTAGAATTTATGTACTCGGAAAAAGCACAAGTGATTCCCCAACACAAGTGGATAAGGATGGCGATTTAGAATTTGAGTACTCAATCAAACAAAGAAAATCACCAGAAGAAGACGATTATATTGGAATTTGGAAGGGCCTTCGATATTGGGCTTTACTAGCCGAACACTTGGCCCATCTCCGTCAGCAAAAAGCATTCCCCAACAAACTTTGGCGGGAAAAAGCAGCGCCACAAATCACGAACAAGGAGAGAGAGAGAGAGAGAGATCATCCATGGCGGAAGAGGAAAGCGCCGAGCTCGAGCAGCTCGAGGAAGAGTTCACGGTGTGGAAGAAGAACACCCCGATCCTCTATGACCTCGTGATCTCCCACGCCCTCGAGTGGCCATCCCTCACCGTCCACTGGGCCCCGCTCCCTCCCCAGCCCTTCGCCGACGACCCTTCCCTCGCCGTTCACCGCCTCGTCCTCGGCACCCACACCTCCGACGGCGTCCCCAACTTCCTCTTGCTCGCCGACGCCCTCCTCCCTTCCAAATCTGATCGTTTCAGCGAGAACGCCCCGCTCCCCAAGGTCTGACCCTCGGCACTGCAAAATTTTTCGGTTCTGTTACAGTTGCATAGTTATGCGGGTATTGCTTGCCGAATCACATGGTACGGTGAAACATTTGATTTTGTGTTGTTTTGTCCGAAGTTGGTGCATGCGTTCTAAGTGTTCGATGTAATTCCCGCCTTGTAATTCCTTTTGTTTTTCTAATGAGCATCAAGCTGGCAACACTTTTGACGACTGTGTCTCTTTGTAAAGCTGCTGTATGCGGCCGGTTTTTGAAATGCTGTCAATCTTGCTGTCGACCATGCTGGGATTCTTGAACTACCGTCTGATCTTTTCCCTCTCTTTCTCACTGGTTTTAGGTGGAGATATCGCAAAGGATTCGCGTGGATGGGGAAGTGAATAGAGCACGGTTCATGCCGCAAAATCACAATATTGTGGGTGCTAAGACAAATGGTTGTGAGGTTTATGTTTTTGATTGTTCTAAGGAGACTGCACAGCAGGAGATGGGAGTGTTTGATCCGGATTTGAGGTTGACGGGTCATGATGGAGAAGGCTATGGATTGTCTTGGAGCCCCTTGAAAGAAGGTTACCTTTTAAGTGCGTCCCATGATAAAAAGATTTGTCTCTGGAATATATCTGCTGAGGCACAGGGTAAAGTGCTCAGTGCAATGCATGTTTTTGAGGTAATATATGATAGATAGGAGTTTAGGAACTTTGATAGTCTTACCAAGTACTTATGTGGCGATGAAACTGTCATTTTAGGCTCATGAGAATGCGGTTGGAGATGTGTCTTGGCACTTGAAGAATGACAGCTTATTTGGGTCTGTGGGTGATGATTGTCAATTGATGGTCTGGGACTTGCGAACGAATAAACCACAACAGTGTGTTAAAGCACATGAGAAAGAGGTTAGATAGCCATGAATTTCCTTCAGTTCATTGATTTATGCTCTGGTTTTTTTACGAAACACCTTATGTTTATTGTTAATACCCTGACATATGTTATTTGATTTCTTAGCGATCATATACGTCTACATCGTGATCGTTGCGTGGCTAATAAACTTGCAATTAAAGTGCCTTTTGCATGCTTTGGTCCCAGGTGAATTCTGTATCTTTCAACTCGTATAATGACTGGATTCTGACAACCGCATCTTCGGACACAACGGTTGGACTATTTGACATGCGGAAGCTGACCACGCCATTGCATGTCTTTAGTAACCATGAGTATGTTCACTGCCCATGCGATGGATCTGAGATTTTACTTTATCATTACTTTTCAAAAGATTGCAGTCTCTATGTGCAACCCATAGAACCTCAAAGCAGATTTAGATACTTCGTAGTGGAGCTGTAAAGGATGTTATGTTTCTTTAAGATTGATTTTATCATGACTAGCTTCATCCTCGATACACTATTGTTCTACGTCATGGCAAGAGACTAGTGCTTGATTTCTCCTTTCCACTTGGAACTGTTTCTTGCAGAGGAGAGGTCTTGCAAGTAGAATGGGATCCTAATCATGAGGCTGTGTTGGCTTCTTCCTCGGAGGACAGAAGGTTGATGGTCTGGGATCTCAACAGGTACACCATCCACGTGTTGGATTCACTCATTCTTTTGCTTTCACTCTCTCTCTCTCTCTCTCTCTCTCACACACACACACACACACACACGCTCACGCTCACGCTCTCGCACGCGCGCGCGCACAAGCTTGCACTCACACTCTTCCTGCACGAGTTTAGAAAATGCGTAGAAGATTACTAATGTTTTGAACATCTGCATTTTGATACTGGTTCCTTATCTATTAGCAGAAGCACCGGCAACTCGTATTTACCTTATTGTTTCGAATGAATTTGTCACATTTGCATGTTCAATTTAGGATTGGAGATGAACAGCAAGAGGGAGACGCAAGCGATGGCCCTGCTGAACTGCTATTTTCTCATGGGGGTCATAAAGCTAAGATCTCAGATTTCTCATGGAACAAGAACGAACCATGGGTTATCTCAAGTGTGGCTGAAGACAACTCTGTCCAGGTTTGGCAAATGGCTGAGAGTATCTGTGGAGATGACGACGACATACAGGCCATGGATGGATATGTATGAGATTCGGTACAAATGCTTCATAGGAATTTCTCGCTCTGATTTTGTTTCAGGGCAAATGGAGAATTTTTACTGTAACTTGCTAATTCAACAATGCTCCACAAAGCATTTTCTTCCGGTCCTTTTAGCCAGCTTAGATGGAAGATATACATGATCTGTTAGGTGTGAATCAGTTTATTTGCGAAAGGACGAGCTCTTTGGATGTGGTTGGACCGTGCTCTCAACCGTTTTCTGTAGTAATTGATCGCGTATGGTGCATGAGTTGAATAGTGATGCGTTTCCTTTGAGATGGCTGGAAGGTGTTATTGTCTCAGACGATTGGAGTTGAATGAGCAGAGGAGCCATTCTCTCCCTTGATTGCGTAAACATGAACTTTGCGGAAGAGGCTATGATCAAATGTGGCATGAAGGAGCGGCCTCTAGATTTAACGTGATGAGAAAGGATCTAAACAAAATTCATGTGGCTGCTCGAGATTAGCAACATATCGAATGACCTGATTGACTCCTAACGTGACACGGCCTTTTTACTGCCTACAGGTCTCGTAAAAGGAGAAAATATTGGGTGGACCGGCCAGTGCACCCCGACCAATGAGGAGTGGACACGTTTCTCCACATCAGCCGAGTGACTGCACAAAAGAAGAGGAAAGAAAGAGGCACAATTCAATATCAGGTAGTTAACTTAGATTGAAACATGTATTAACTACCTTAGATTGAAACATGCCTCTCTCTTTCCTCTTCTTTTGAAAGAGGATTTTTTTCAAATGAAAAATACTTGGTATGTTATTTAACCTTCCGAAATGATCTCTCTATTCACCATGTTGGCTCTTCGCTATTTGTCAAAATTTCATCATAGAACGAGAATGAGCTTGAACAAGTTCCTCACTCTACTAAGAACGGGAGGGAAAACCTGTCAAATATCAATGATTCCCTCCGTAGACAAAATCATTAAAGATTTCCCTGGCAGTTCAATGTATACGTTCATTTCTCTTGATTCTCTCTTCGCTAAAAAACCATTGCCAGCGGCAGGTTCAACTGCTTAGCTCCGTCACATAACTTAGAAGATGTACGTCATCATTATTTGCGTAATGTACATACAAGGCAACTTCTGCAAACAAACAGATGATGCTATAGCGAAGCAAAATACTGCTCGCAAAGATCATTCAGAAGATTCCCAAGGCAACTAAGTTCCTTCGCTGTTAAACAAGCAAACCTAATTTCAGTCCACAAACGGGAGAGCTTGACCCCTCGAGTGATAAGAGTTCGCTCGTCCACATCAGGAAATTACCGATTCTTGGAACAACCCCCATCTTCCCTAAATTTATGTAGTTTGACAATCAGGAATTCATCAAGCATCCAAACAGGAAGAGTTTCTACTGATCAGAAGAAGCACTACTTGCCGCCACAGTGAGTGTGACCTCGTGACACACTGCACTGCAAAATAATAAGTCTTAAAGGCTCATAAGAAAACAAGCTGTCCTCTATGACTGTCCATTGGCTATTCAAGAAGTCTAGCCTAAGCAACAGCCCAAAATGTAGCATATGAAGACATTAACCTTTGAAAACACAATTAAGCCATGCCAGCTCTGTGAACCCAAGTTCGGTAGAGAGACTAAATAATAAACAATCTGACAAAAGCCACCTCTGCCGCTCATGAAGACCCCTTATTGAATTATAGGTCTTCTTGCAAGAAAAAGGAGATTACAGAAACAATTCTCATCCAGCCGTTGCTGCACGAGACCCCCCTATAATAACAAAGTAGGATGAAGTCAATGGTAGTCGAAGAAATATATTCAGCACATTCAAGAGAAATTAGATGACAGAAGACTGATTTCACAGAAGCCAACATTATAATGATCGTCTAGCAAAGCAATAAACATACTCATCGAAAAGAACTTTTCCTCAATTGATAGAACCCAATGTTCTAAATTACTACTGTGGAAGGAGAGGGTGAACTCAAGCACTAAAAGAGAAAAATGATGCATTCATTCAGTGGAACAAACGACACGTGTAAAATGGAAACACAAATCTATTGTCCCCTATTCCTAGGTAAATATGCAAAGATAACCTTTGCAGCAATGCCACTGCATATCAACACCATGAGCACTGCACCTCTGTCAGTGCAGTGCATATTAAGAACAAATCTTCATTGGAGGGCAAAGAACTAATTTCAAGCCCAGATTCAGAAGTTGGATTGCACAACTAAACAGCCTAATCTAATGTGAGAGAGGGCAACGTACCTGACATTTATCATTTGGGAGACGAATACATATATGCATTTCCCAAATAGATCTCCAAAGTGATATGACTAATTTTAAGTGGATATTCCAACAAGTGGACCATATTCATATATCCAATAAGAATGCACCACATAATTCCGTAAACGATTTGCATCTCTAACATTTTTCTTTCTACAGACGAACAACACATGGCATAAGAACACTGCAGAAACAGAGGAACACGGACAACTTATACAACCAGGTCGAATAACCAGCAGATTATGAGCTGGTAACAAAAGCAAACAAGCGATCTAGTTTTCACCTTTTTTCTTACTTCCACCAGAAGAAACTGCATGTGACGCTATATTCTCGTTTCCACACCCAGGAAGAGTTCTGGGCCCTGAACCGTTTTGATTCACTAGGCATTGGAGATTTTCAAATTCACAACCCCCATATCCCTGCCCATCGATGCTTGTACCATCACCACTTCTACCCTCTACTGTGGGATGAAGGCAATGGACCTGATCGTTACACTGCATGTTACAAGGATTCACCACATAAGCACCACCAGGCATTGCTGCTCTCTGATATGGAAAAGCTCCTATCTCTCCTTCGATCCTACCCCTTATATCCACAAGCAAACACTTCAATCTAGCAATCTCAGCCTCCAATGCAGCCTGACCCTGAAGCCGCTTCATCAATTGCTGATTCACAGCCCTCAATCTAATGACCTCATCTTCTAATGAGGCAGCACGAGCCTTCTTCTTTTCACGGTATTTCCTAACCGCCTCCCGATTGCCGAGTGGGCGTTTCTTTGATTTCTTCTCCGTCGACTCTGCGGTATCATCAGTAGAAACCTTCTCCTCGCTGGCAGCGGGGACAATTTTAGTGTGCACATGAAAACATGTGTGAGTATGTGAAGAGTCGGGTCCCGGTGGATTACAAGTGTGAGTGTGAGTACAAGCATGGGTGTCCCTGAAAATTTCGTCGAGAAAACTATCCATTGAGCGACAACCAGGAACTTCTCCTAAAGTCGAACTCGAAAACACGTCGGGGTTCGCAAACACTTCCTGATTTGAGAAATCGAGCTCCCCATCATCCATCTCTGAAGACAAATCAGCTCGACGAACTGCAAGATCTGATAGCGCTCAATATCTGACGACAATGAAAAAGGTGGAATTTTCCAAATTAGAACAGACAAACACCAGACGTGTCCAAGCACACAGAAGTAGCACAATCACTCAATGCCCTAGATTCCTACGACCCCAGCATGCGATAAATCAGAACCAAAAATCAATCTTTCCCCCATCCACCGCGCCCGCAGAGACAGCAAATTCAGCTAAATCCATCAAATGCGCAGCATCGAACGTCCAAGCACGAACTGAATTAGACGACGAGAATCGAAGCATCGGGAACAGGAGAAAAACGAAACCCTAGGAAATTCGAAAACCCTGAAAATGGCAGCTTTCGAGAAATCAAAACAAAAAAATTTACAGAGGCGAGATAATTCCGACGAACTCTTTCGGCGGTTGGAGAGTGAAAACGGACGAACCAGACAGCGATCGCACCGGAAGATTCCCCCGAAACTCGAAAGGAAGTCGCGGCGGGCGCTTTCGCTTTCCGACTTTGGGTCGTGCCCTGCCCTGCCCTGCCCTGCCCTGCCCGGCCCGTGCGAAGAGCAAAGAGACAGCAAAAGTCTGACAGTGTTGCGATGAGATTCCCCTCCTTTCAATTTATACTTCAGCCGCAGCGGTTAATTTAGTAACGCGGAAAATACGATTGATCGGGAATCGACATGTGAATTTGGACGGACTCCGGACCCGATCGTGATATTGATAGTTCATATTTATGGATCTTTATTTTCTTCTTTGGATATTCATTGCCCCTTTTCAAATTTTATTTTTAATTTTACCAAAGTAGATGATCTTGGTAGTTCATAGTAAGACAATTCGACGATCTTTTATGCTTCTTTCGACATTATTCCTATAGTCGTTCGAAATGATAACGATGTCCGTGACAATAACTATATCGCCCTGGAAATCGGAAATAGCCACGTGTGATTTCCATTTTAACCAAGGAAATTGCTTCTGCAAGTTTTGATTCTGCCAAAGGAAACTAGGGGGGTTGTGGGAAATTATTGAAACTTTTCGTCTTGGACAAGGGAAGTTTGCCTTTGGGATTCAAAGGTAAGGATTGAGGTACGCCGACATGATATAATATGCGATGATGCCAATGGCTGGCGTCAAACTCTCGAAATCTTCGATGATGACTGACGAGTTGACCAGAGCAAATAATTTTCCTAAGGTTTTTATCCTTTTCGGACGGTAGTTCTGTCTTCTCTGTCCTGCTTCGTTTTTATTCTTATTTTTGCATTTTCATACGGCTTAATCCACCAGGGTGACCATGTTTCGAACGGAAATGTTCGACAAAATGAGCATTCTGTTCTGGGAACCCCACTCTTCATTATTAGGAAAAATGCAGGTTGACCCATCAATACAAATCTAGAAGATGATCTCATGCACGTCTGATTTTGATCCCCCGAGTGGATTCTCCAAGTCATTTCAAGCTGCCGGGCCTCCATTAAGTGGAGCTATTAGTTTGAGATTTTTCAGTTGGGACGTTCGAAAAGCAACTTGTGTCCGACCCATTTAGGACATGGGACATTGCCAGAATTGCCTTTTTCTTTAATGAACATCTACGAGTCTACTTACACCAGGGATTTTCCTTTCCCTCTTGTAACAATGTACATCATAATTCAATCGAAGCTCGAGGATCGGCTCCATCTTCTCTTCACGTATTCTTCCACTGAAATGCTGTTGCGCTGTTCCGTGCTGCTAAACGATGTAGAATCATCACAAACATCCAGCAAGGCGAGGCTCAGGTGAGTCGGCACTTGAATTCGGATAAACTTCATCATCGTTGTCATCCGAAATTTCTGAATCCGCCCAATGATCGCTTTTAGAGTCGAGCCACTCGTCAACATTAATGTCCCCATTTAGGATCTTCAGAATCTGAAAACAGGAAAAAAAAAAAAAAAAAGAGGCTCAGGGTTTTTTCATGGGAACCTTTTAGAATCGACTATAAACGTGATATGCGCCGGTCTCTGGAAAGGCATCGCCCAAATGTGATATTTCGTTTACCTGGTTCATGTTAGGGCGAAGCGTAGCTGACCGTGTGATGCAAAGTCTAGCTGCAAGAACCATTCTTTGCACTTGAACCTCGTCGACACGTCCACCAAGATCTGGGTCCAGAATGCTTCTTGCATCCCCACTCTCTATGATGGGCTTTGCCTAAAGTTGCAAAATTTGGGTGTTCATTCAACAAATAAATGCAGTGTGAGAACATGTATGAGGAAGGCTGCTTACCCACATGACCAAACTTTCTTGTCCCCTGGGAGCGTTAGAACTTATTGGTTTTCTTCCTGATAAGAGCTCAAGTAACACCACGCCAAAAGCATAGACATCAACCTTATCGCTTAATTTGCCATACATGAAGTATTCAGGAGCAAGGTACCCAAATGTTCCAACTACATCGACTTTGGTCAGGAAAGCTGAACCTGGCGGTCCCCATATAGCAAGCCCAAAATCAGACAACTGCCACAGAGAGTGATACATCAGTCATCTATTGCAAAATCTTACTTTCTTCAACATCCTAGCTAATCTCACACAATCCGTAAGCTTACCTGCGGCTCAAATTCATTCGTGAGAAGAATGTTTGATGTCTTGACATCTCTATGAATGACAGGCCGACCACATTCGTTGTGCAAATAATTTAGGGCTTCTGCAACTCCCGAGGCAATGTTATACCTTACAGCCCATGAAAGTGCATGTTCGTTTCTTCCATCACCTGCGCCGCATGCGACTGTCGTCTCAGCATGGAATCAAATTGAGAAGAAATAAAAAAATGGTGTTATTCTCACTGAAGCACTACCATGTAGGTTTTTCTCCAAGCTCCCCCGGGAAAGGAAGTTATAAACGGATATTAAACTGTTATTTTGGACACTGATTCCACGAAGGGGTGTGATGTGTTTTTGCTTGATCGAGGAGATAATGTCCATCTCCAGCAGAAAATCTCTCAAATTTGCTTCGACCGATGACTTCAAAATCTTTACTGCCACTGTTGTGCCATCTGGAAGAGTGCCCTTATACACATAGTTTGAGCCGCCTTTTCCAATCAGATGCTCTGCTTAAAGAGAAAAACGAGCTTAGGAATGGACCTCGCTTGCAATGAAATCTGGAGACAGAACGCTAAAACCGATAGAATTAAAGGGCAAACCTGATGAGAAATGCAAAGTGGAGTCTCTAAGGGCATCATAATTAAACAATTCACAACCAGATGATTTCGTTCTCAACAAAAGCTCCATCTGTTTCAGTAACTTGCTTGCTGCTGGTGAAGTACCTTTATGGCCTATATCCACAGTTTCGGTAGGATATTTCTGTGGGGGGCTCTCTCTGGTATCTGGGTGTAGAGAATTCAGGTACAGAGACCTATCTGGCAGGCTCATGACCCACTGAACCACAGAAACACTCCTTCCGTTCAGAGTCCGTGGAGAATCAGAAGTAGCTCTCCTTAGCAACGGCCAACCAGGTCTGTGCTCCAAGCAACTTCCAGCAAGTTCAGAAGCTGATCTTGAGAGAATACTCCTATTTTCATGTGCGACACCATTTTTCACATCTTTATGACCAACATGCGATTCCTCTCTGAAGCTCAGAATCATTTCCGAGGTTGAAATTTCGGGCTCAACTTCAGACTCACCAAATTCAGAGGAGGTTTCTTGAGCGTCGGCCTTTCCTGTTTGACACAAACTGGGTCGGGGATCTCCTCTGACTCCTGTAAGTTCAACCGAATCAGATGAATTTTCGAATTAATAAACTTAAAGTATCGGTTTTTTTCAACAGCACTAACTGCTAACCTGGAAGCCGAATATTTGTGCACTTCCTGAAGACTATTTTCCCGTTATGGATGGCCAGCACATCTGTCGAAGATGGCAGCCGCTTGGCACAATATTTAGCCGTCCCAGTATGTACCCTAAACAAAAAAAGAATCCGTTTAGATCAATAACGAGAGGGAAAAGAAAGATCCCGACAACTACAACTTATGGAAATGAGTTCGTCTCTCAATCATAGTACCCGAAAGCACCTTGCTTGTCAATCCCAACAAGTAGGGCCACGGCAGCGTAATTCTTGGCCTCTCTCACCAGGACCCTCCTGAATGAGGTCCCTCGCAGTAGCTGGCCTGAGAGATTCACCTACAAATTAAAATAACACTCAGCGGCAGTCCTAAGCACCAGGGAAAGAGTTCCAAAAATTTTCTGCATTCGGTCTATACCTTCTTTGCATTGCATAAACCTTCATAAACCTCCAGGTAGTCATCCAACATGGACCCATCTCGCGAAGCATCATCTGCACAGCGCATCGCAAGTAAGCTCAATTTCAGATATTCCGGATATGAACCTCTCTAACATTTTATTGAGAACGGTAAGCACAATATACGAACCTCGACAAACATGGATAGCAAGTACTCTATCTCCCGGTTCAGCCACTTTCACAAGAGCCCAGCTCAGTAGCTCTCTGCTATGGCTGTCGAGTTGAACACCAACCATCACATACTTCTGCGCCACGGCCTTAACTCTCTCTACCGTCATCTTTCCTCCTTGGCAATAACCTCCCACCCTCGGTCGTTTTATGCAAAAACACTAGAGACGTATCCTGGCCCCACAACTCTCCCAGCTCTACTTATCATTCGATTCGCTGCAGCATTTAATCAAGCATGTTAACCACTCAGTACTCGTACTAGATAAAGAAACCCCGAATGCCCCCACTTTCTTTTCTTATGCACTTGCAGAAAGCAACACTCTCGTGGTCACGAATGATGCTCGTTAATGGATTCCCCCCAATCAGCGAATTTAAACCCCACCAAATCTCCCAAGAAAATTCGCATGCCCGCATAACACCCGTAAAGAACCAGGACGCAAGCCATCCGCACACACCACTATCATACACGCACGAAACGGGTAAAACCCATGACGCCATTAGAGAAAGACGACAATCAAGAATTGTACCTAAACTTTGTAGCCACCCGCGGCTCAATTCCACCATGTTCATTTTAAAATCGCGAAATTGCCGCCAACACAGCACCGGCCCACCTAACGCCACCTATTTCCGGGCTCGTCAACGAGTTAAAAAAGAAGCTATTCAAAGCAGGAGAGGAGGATGTGACATCAATCTGATCCATCGTGAAAAATGAGGGCCGCCGTGAAGAATTTCGCTTGTTCAAGCAAACGGGTCTTGTCTGCTTTCGTTTGAACGTTTGAAGAGGAAAGGGGGAAATTCCGAGGTCAAATATTGGGGAACGAAAGTGTCGGCGAAGCAAAAGGAATTTATCCCAGACAAAAAGCGGGCGATGCCTTGTCGTTCGGGCTTAAAGAGAGAGAGAGAGAGAGAGTACATGTTTTAGTGGAGCAGTTAACTTCGTTCTTGTCCTTGCCAACGAAAAACCGGCACTTTTCGCGGGAAACCCCTGATATCCGGTCATTTGACGGGGACTGGTGTGGTGGACTGAACGAGCTTCCACCGGCTATTGCGGGTGCAGGGACAGGAGGCCTCCTCGTCGCATGCGATAGGGAGGGACCATTGAAGAGAAGCTTCAGTCAACGCCTAGTTGATTGACTTTCTGGCCAAAATCAGGACCAGAAGAAATAATAATTATAAACAAGAATAATGATAAGGTCTGTAATGAGTAAAATACTATTGGCTAATGAGACGGAAAGTGTCCCATTCGATCCGTGGTACAGTAATTAATCAATCAAAAATATTTTTATTACCGATGATAATTTATTTCTAAATATTTTCGTGAATGGCAGGAATAATTTTCGTGCATTCGTTTTGGTATATCAATATGGGAGGTCGTTACTTCGCATTATTTATTTTTGACAAAACGAACAAAGTCTGAAATTAAAGACGGCACAAATAAACCCAAAGCTCCAGTTCTCTAATTCGGGTGATACTCACAGCTTGCAATTTTTCAAATTATCCAAATAAAAATTTTCCTCTTAATCCGATCGGCCAATCAATTAAAAAAAGGCTAGGTTATCATTATCAATGTCACAAGTTTCGAATGACGGGGACAGGAATACGTAACCGTAGAGAAGTCGTAGCTTGCTTTCTCGAGAGCTGTAGGTAGAGCAGATTTCCTGGGTTGTTGCATGGAAGGGCAATACATTTGTTCCCGACGCTTCAATGTTGATTAAGTAGTTGGTACATCTGGAAAATTTTTCTAAATCGAGCTCAATTTCGATGATGTGACGACCAAATTAAGCAGAAGTAGATCAACCCTGCGCGATATAATTGTAATTGCATAGTCATGCGATCCGTCATTGTAGATCTATGCACATGAAAATTGTACAAATTATTTAAGACATCGCATGGCATGACAAGAAATTGTTGATTCCATGGACACATGTCTTTCCTCCTAGTCAAAAAAAAAAATTGATAAGGAAAACGAGACAAAGGCGTAAAAAAATTTAATCCCTCTTATTTACTAAATAAATTAATGGTAAATTTGTATATTTTATTCGTTTCCTCCTCCTTTTTTCATAGGATAAATGCGTTAAAAGTCTTAAAAATTATTATGAAAATACAATATAATCATAATTTTTTTAAAAAATACAATTAAATCTTAAAACTGGTTAGAAAGTTCAATTAAATTTTAAAGCTTTCAAAAAGCGCAGTTAAGTTTTAAAATTTATCAAATTAAATCAAATCCTCTCGTTGATTACGCTTTTTGAAAGTTTTAGATTTTGAATGTATTTTTTGCAACAAATTTTAAAATTTAATTACATGATATAAAAGATTTACGATTTATTTATATTTTCTCGACAAATTTTAAGTCCTACTTGCATTTTTATTCAAAGATGAGAGTGGTCCAAAAAGCAAAAGCAGCCAGTGACCTGTCTTTCGGCCTCTTATTGGAAGGCATGGATCATAATCACTCCACAGCGAAGAATATTCAACGCGTGTCAACCTCTAATTATTCTGACTAAATCATCTCTTAATCTTCAAGTCAAGAACTGAAGCCCGGGTTATTTCGACTTCCCCGTTTTTGACCACCTCCAAATAAATAAACAAAAAACTCTCGGAACGGATCTGAACGAGCCGTGATTAGCACAGGTGTCATAACTTTAGCACAATATCGACTTAAATATCATAATTCTTTTTTTCAAACATGTGAATGTCACAAATTTAAAAATCGGTTAGTTAAGTGCTATACGTGAACGTTGAAAAAGTACTGGTCAAGGATAAGATCTAACTAGATGAAGATTCCCCGTCTTAAAAACAATGGATTCGAATTCGGTCCAACTGTCTCAATTTAGGCAAGGCCTTCACATCTGACACAAGAAAAATAAAAATAAAATAATTCACTTGGGATGATTTGTCGAAAATGACATTTAAATGAACGATTTTACTATGTCATTTGACCGAGGGAAAAAAAATTATAACGCTCAAACAAAAAATTATGGCGGGTTTTATTACTCCGAGATGGGATTTTAGGATAGATGCATCTACTATCTTGACGTACGTGCGATCTTTTGCATCGTCAAGATCTACCGACCGACGCATCGTTTCTGGTGGGACACTTGGCCGAAGGGATGACACATGATCATCACTGTCCGGTTTCTTGGAAGGCCAAAAGCACGCTGAGATCACCATAAACAAAGCTATTTCCATGCAAAACCGATCGACAAAACAGACTATAGAGAGAGAGAGAGAGAGAGAGAGAGAGAGAGAAGAACACCGTCTTATCTAAAGTTGCCACTTTTAAGGACATAAAAAGAAAAAAACGACAGGGGAAAGGAGAGGAGCTGATGAATCTCTTTCGGTTTTAAATTTCAAAAGACAGAGAAGGAACCTTTTGTGGGAAGGCAAAGCGATGTCAAGATCAGTGCCGCCCATATCCAGTAAAATAGTCCGTCGCTCATGTCATTGATTCTCTGCCAAACTGATGAGAAAGACCAGATCGGCAGATCAACAAAAAGACTAAATCTGCACAATTAGAAGATTTAAAAAGTGAATTGGCCGATCTATAATAAATTTTATTACTTTTTGGGTAATTTTGCTTGTGATCTCGCCGGCTCGCTCCAGATCTACTTGTCATGGAGTGAGAGGAATCGCATCTCTCTTGGACGCACGTTTCGGGCCATCGCTTGGCCAATGGCACAGCAATCAAATCATCAGCCTCTGGTCCTCTCTGGTTGGAAAGGTGTAGATATGATATCTGCGCACTCCAAATGCACTTTCAATTCCCACGATGCATCAATGATTGAAGGTGGATGGCCGGTCGCGTTCCGTTCTTTGTAAACTCTCGGCCTTTTAACATTTTTTCAAAAATTGCAGAATTGTTGACATACCAACCACTCTGATTCAGTGGGTGACTTGCAAATCTAAACTGCCTCTTGGGAGAGAGAGCTAATGACCGGGAGGGACCCTGCTGACATTGCAGATACTCTCTAGTCCCAGGCGCATTCCAATTTCGAACGCGTAAGTTTTCACTTCCTCTTTTCCGACTCGTAAACCGTGTTCTCGGAACGTCGATTGATTCGTTTTTGCCTGTTGGAGCAACGCGCCTCGATCTCTTAGTCGAAGAGAGAAGCGACGCGGCGCGATGGGTTTCTTTCGCAGGCGACGGCAGAGGAATTGAAATCATCGATATTCATGCGGACTCCGTTTCGAAGACAAGTGGAGATGTTTCTAAAACCTGTTTTTGGTGATTAAGCGCGTTCTCTGATCATTAGTCATCGACTCATTGGGCTGTGGAGCTTTCTAGTCCCCCCGGTGCATATTGGTGAAGTCCTACCACATCTATCTTGACGCTTGTTTTTGTGAGATACTCAGTTTCTTTTGTGCTAGACTCGCTCCCGAGCTTGCAAGCGAAGGTAGAATACTACCTATTACCGTGACATTCTTGGATCATCACGGTTTTGGGAGACCAATGCATCTCGGTTGCTGATTTTATTTCGGATCCATGCGATTCAACCATGAAGATCGACCAAACTCATACGCACTTGGTGCGTGCATGTGTTTCTCCCGGCGAGCTATCCATGTGTGACCTGGGAGGGTCATGCTCGGCTACTGCTGAGGTGTGGCCGAAGCCCTGTCCAGCCCGCATGTTGGTAGTAAGGAATCATTGTAGCCAATGACCTAAGATTAACATGTGTGCAGATACGTTACCAAATAGACCCAATATTTGCCCAACTATTGAACATCTTTCAGCGATACGCACAGTGTCTGATTGAGCGAACATGTGGAACCTGTATCACAGCTCGTTCTTTGTAACCATACAACAATTGCATATTTCCCCCACCATTCCTTTAACAATTAAAGCTAAGATAAAATGACTGAAGCCAGACTTACGCAACAGAAATATTAGATGACATGAAGAAGGCTTAATAAGCCTTGCATACATGGCCATGGGCAATGACACAGAGCACATTTTACCCAGCTGAAGAACAGAAAAGAAAGAGAACAAAAGACAGGAGCAAGTTGACCATCAGGTCTTAGCAATCTGGGTAGAGTAGATTACATAAAGAGTTGAGTTTCAAGATAGTTGTCCAGTGCAGCAGGAGATCGAATTACGTAAACACATATATGGTCGTGACTTAACAATCTGGGGAACAGTAATTTTACGCAATGTGGAACACAAGCTTAAACGTGTACGGGTTACAGGACATGTAACCGAACTAATATACAGTCCGCGTCATAAACTAACAACCATTAAACAAACAAGCCTATGGCAGACATGTATCTGTATCTGGTCGTCAGCGGAGATTCCTAACTGTAGCCAGCTTGTGTCTTCAAAGTTTGGTCGAAAGGCTTCTAATTTCTTCAGGACCGCAGCTTTGATTTTTTTCCGATCTTCGAGATCATAGTATAGAGCATGCCTTGTGAGACTTTCTCTTCTTCTTCTTCCTCTGCTTCGGTGGTTGGAGAACCACCTTAATGGCAGCATCGAAGACAAGTTTCACATTCTGTAATTATAGACACGAAAACAAGAGAACTAAGCGAGGAGGGCATTGAAGTTCTGTTCCGAGCATCCAAATTACGGGGCAAATATTTAAACCTGCTGAGTCTTTGAACTACACTCAATATAAGCAGCAGCTCCAATAAGCTTCTTTAGTTCCTCTCCCTGCCAAAACGAAAACATTAACAGCTCCACTTTAGTCGTGGGACACCAACCGAGACTGATGAGGAGGATAACAAGAAAAAATGATCACCCACCTGTGCTGTGGTAATGGGAACTGCACCGGGATGGTCTATGAAGAACTGCTTGTCATCTCGAAGATCTACAAGGAGTGAAATATAGTTGTCGCAGATCAAAACTCCAGTCCAAGATTCATGAGGTCACAGGAGATAATAACAGTTGACTGTGTATATGAATTACTATCCCTAGACGGAAACCAATAATGCTTGGAGCCTCGGACCACGGACACAACAAAAAAGCACCTTTCATGCCGAATTGTGACATTTCAATTTAATAATATGCTAAAATAACTATGGACATAGCCATGTTGTTCCTGCAAAGCTGGAAAGATAGAAATCAATGTGATACCTGAAAACCAGTCTTGCTCCCAGATCTGGTCATTACTTTGTTTGTCTCCTCATAGAAACCATTTTTTACACTATTGGGCCAATATGCAGCTATGGGGAGGAGTGCTTATATATAAGAAATTGAACACTTCCATTGCCATGTAATCTAGCATGTGATGAAACACCAGGGATACAAATGGAATAGATCTCCAAAGAGAAATTTGATTTACACCTTCACACATTATCTAAACTCTCCTATGAAAGGAGTGGGGAAGATGAGAAGAACATTTTGTTCACCATGTCAACTGAGTTACATGCGCTCATACAAAAGAACAGGTTATATTGTTCTCCGTGTCAATTCCAGTAGCCAGGGAACTATTATGTCCTGTTTCTCTTGTTCACGCTTTTTTGCAAGGAAATTATTTGCAATAGAAGCCTTAAGAGAATGAAATGATTGTCATCAATATAACATTATCTACATGTGCAATTACTCAAAGTCAAGAGCACCTTCAAATCATTACTAAGGCAATTAGTAAAATAAGCACCGTATTCGAGAAGCAGACAGAAACATCTCGTTGTCGAAGTTGACCAGAGTCTTAAGGAGCCTAAAGTAGGAAAAGGTATGCTTTGCTAAAACGTGAAAACAAAGCGAGGTAATCCAGTTGTAGAAACTAACCAAGTTTTGTACCAACAAGAATAATTGGAACGCCAGGTGCATAGTGCCGCAACTCAGGAATCCACTAAACATCCAAAGAGAAAATTAATAAGGAAAAGCTTTCATCAGGAGTCCGAGGAACCAACAACATTATATCACGCATTGGCTGCAAGAAAACTGAAAAGGTACAACAGATATCAAATTGACGAGACTCACCTTTTTGGCAACATTTTCATAGCTGGCCTTGCTAATGAGAGAGAAAGCGAGCAGGAAAACATCAGCCCCACGGTAGCTAAGAGGTCTTAGTCTATTATAGTCCTCCTGTCCTGTTCTATTAGAATTAAAATGTTATACCAACCCAAAAGAAAACTCTAGCAACATAGAGGAGGATTCATCTGAAATCAAGAGAATGTACCAGCTGTATCCCACAAACCCAGGTTAACAGTGCTTCCATCCACAACGACATTTGCACTGAAATTGTCAAACACAGTTGGTACATAGTCCTGTCCAACAAAATAAATACCAACGGCCACATTAACTATCTTTCCAATGACCCATCTAATGACAAGGCACTGAAGAGGTTATCAAAGGATGGGTTCCCTCAGTTTGGTTTGTGGAAACTAATATATCACACAACGAGATGACAATTTCCCATATCTCATGCTAGAAAGAGAATTAACTTCACATCCAACCGCCCAGATAGGATGGTCCCACAGAACAGCGCTTCAGAGACAAGAAATGTTTTCTCAAATTGCTAGTGCAAATTCAATTGTCTCAGTGGTCTAGAATTCTGGACTGCAAACATTAAAAGATAACTAGGTACCACTTCCTTCTTCGGCATTCTTTCAAAGCAAAGTCAAAAGAGCTGAAGTTGCTGCTAATACTGAAAGAATGAAAAGAATTTTAGCCACTTTCGGCACCACGTTCCTAAATTCAACTCCAAACATCTCCTATTGTTCTTCACGTCACCCCACAACTAGGAGCAAAAAGGAAGTTATGTACTCCAAGGCACTGAAAAGAACTTAAATTGCTATCTACAGCCATTCCAGAAAATACCCATATAGTCTCTTGAACCAGCTTTAAATGAAAAGCATATCTCACCTTTTAACAAATGACCACTTATATGTCTCTACTTTTGGAAACACCAAAAACATACCTTAACTGTATCTTTGGAGACCCCTTTGTACCTTAACATCGATTTTTCTTGTGTTTCTGTTAACGAAAATGTCATATTCTTTTCAATCGCACACCCACTCGAAATACTCAAATCAATCAACTAAAACCCAAACCACCCAAACCTAAGCAAGATCCTAAAATGAGTTTCGCAAGGAGAGCCAATTTGATCTTTTCAATGTGGGGTTTTATAAAAGACAGTAAAATGTTATTTGCAAAAATAGAGGCATATCCATTGGGTCTAAAATTAGCCATGTTTTTCGCATTTTCCCTCGTATTTCACGAACCCATCACAGAAGGCTTTTGAAGCAGCATTATGGGGCGCAAATTTTTCACAAAACCGTCACAAGAAGGTTGTCTTTTTCATGAACAGTATCCCAAGTTCAACAGGCCAGAAGGTAACGTTTCATCTTCAAGAATGCTCAACTCGATTTCAAGAATTGACCCAGAAAGCACTGTCGATTTTTCTTGACTCTCTTTCTTTCTCTAGATATAGAGCAACTGAAATAGGGCACCAATTTGTTCGTATAGCAACGAAACGAACTCAAGAACCGAGGAGATAAGCATTCGATTTCACCCCTAATTAAAAACCCAGCACAGCCCCAAGTCAACCCAGTTGCTCAGAGCCCCAGAAAGAAGTTGAATTTTTCTAGTTGCCCCAGCATTTCCTGGGGAAACAAGAGGACGGGCAGGCGCTTGAAGGGAGAAAAGGCGTACCGTCGGGAAGGTGTTGCTCGTGTAGGAGATGAGCATGCAAGTTTTGCCGACGGCTCCGTCGCCGACGGTGACGCACTTTATGAACCTCGACGCACTCATGGCCTCCTCTTCCTAGCACGTCGGAAACGTCTCCTCCACCGGCTAGTCTTGAACAGAGATGACGAAACTCCGCGACTCTAAAGCGAGGCGCATTGAAACCGGGAAAGGAGCGAAAGTGAGTAGCCGTCCGGGAAGAGAAAGTGCTCTGACTACCGAGAGAGAGGGAGATAGAGAGAGAGAGAGAGATTTTCTTTCTTCTTTACTCTTTAACGGGCTGGATTGAGAGAGACAACTCTTGCCAGCTGCGTCAAAGGATTTATTTAAGTAGAGCTCCGCTAGCGAGAGGAAAAGTTTTTAACTCTCGCCTGTATTTTCTCAAGAGGAAAAAGGTGAGATCTTTTAACTCATGGCTCAACGAGGACGATTGGATAGTTTATTTGTATAGATCAATTTCGTGTGAATAGTCGATCATGTGTGATTAGCAAAATCAATAATTTTTGATGATACTGACTTAGATCGATTTACAGATGATGCAATAAATTCTCGTTATCAAGAGTTTTAAAGATACGTTTAATAAGATTAATTACGTATTACGCGATATTAATCAATATATCGAGAAAAGTTGCTATATTTGATCATTCAACAAATGATCGAGGGCTGCTCTTTAGCGACATACCTTATGGAAAGAGGCAATAACATAATTCAATAAAGTTTCACAACGGTGAAAGAGTGGTTAGCTAGAGCAAACATGTCCCTGCGCGTGCTAATAATGCTAGTGGATGTAGAGCCAGAATTATCCCGGGGCCAATACAAATCCGTAGCAGCACCGTAGATAAGTTGAAGTTTCTTTGGTACCGCATATTAACTGAGCAAATCGAACCTTAGCTTCTATTTCTCTTCGGCATGAAGACAGTCGCAGTGATGAATGGACTAGTGGGATGAATCGATCGCCGAGAGAAGTTCGCAAAAGGTTGAATCCGCTCCCAACAACCGTGATGCGTTGGGTTTTGGCGTTGGAGCATCTCAAGGGGCCTGTTAATAAGGATCGCCTACCTCGAACCAATAAGTTTGGAAGCGATAATAGCGTCGAGCAATCTCTTCGCGGTACAGGATTCTAACTCGAAAGCGTGACGTTCACTATACATTTCCATAGGGAAGGCGAGTCGTGTTCAATTTAGTGGCGAATCCGGTCTATGAAATTGATTAACACATTAGGAATAACGTTGCTCAGTGCTCAAGAGAATAGTCATTTGGATCTACGAATCAAAGTTACATTTGCTCCCCTCTGCACAAACTGCCCATAAAGCACGGCAGATCGAGCAGGCGTTCCCTTCGCACTCCATCTCTATATCAGACAAAACGAGCACTGAGCAGGGTGCTGGTGCTGGTGCAACGCTTGACCATGATTGATAGCGACATCGTAACATGCTAACGTTCTAAATCTTATGTTCGCTTTGTAAGAAAATATTCACCTTATCGATCAAGATGTGGAAACCTAACAGTGATCCGACCCGGAGGGATGTAAGGAAGTGGTAAAGTATCAAATATAGGTTGACCTAACATGACTTTAAAAATCTAGCTCCAGGTACCACACCTAACGAAGCCATTCCCCTCCTTTTTTTTTTTTCCTTTTTCTTTTTTCAAGGGCACGGGTACGGAGATCCGATTCTGTAAATGCTTACGATATAATTTATAAAAAAAAAACGGAATATCACGTAAAAATCGAAATCACGTGAAAGAAATCTAAAAGCAGTTAAAGTATATTATGCTTCAAGAAATGAATAAGCCCAAAAAAGTCTTCCCTTCATTATTTATCCACGTTGACATGAGTCGGTCATCAAGTCCCTCCTCCTCGCATCGGCTCTAACGCGGGGAAATGTACTGGATTTTACCAAATTGAGTCATGAGTTTTCGCGCGAAATTTTAATGTAATTTTACCAGTCACGAGAATTGTTCGCAAAGACTACATTAGAAAATTACGCAAAATTTCACGGCAATTTTTTTTTTTAAAAAAATTGACATTGAATTTAGTACGGATCGGGGCAATTTCTTTGCTCTAACTTAACGACGAAGGAAGCAACAACAGTAATCAATAATAACTACTCATTGAAAAATCAAAGAAATTTTTGTGGGCTGTGGGCTGTGGTGGGTCTCTTTGTACTTCACGAAGTGACGTGGGTTGGCACCAATCGTCGCAATCGACGCCTCATTTAGAAGCAAATTCATTTTTGGTGAGATGCGGGGCCCACTCCTCTCTATTGGGTCCCCAATCCGACACTCCCTCTCCTCTGCCATTATGCGACGTACGTGGGAAAGAAACAAGGAAGCGGTGGTTGTAGTTGGTGAAGGAACCGTCATCGCTCTACCGAATCTCATCATTTGAAAATAAAAAGAAGGAATTTTGACCCTTAACTTAGGGACACATTACTTACGGGTCGGACCGGGTCGGGCCGAAAATTGATTTCCCTAAGGATTTTCTAGAGTTCGCATTGACATTTTGCGTCAGAACCTCCGATATCTTATTATGATATTAAGTCATCACACACATGATCACACAAAAGCATGTTTAATTGGAGACCTTTGCTCCTCTAATTAGGCACCCGTCATTGATCATCTTCACGATGAGTCGACAGCACTAGACAATGTCAGTTCTCTTCCATTTCTTTGTCTTTGTGGTCAAAACGGTTTCCTCCTGACAATGTCCTAATCCAAATAGTCAGTACCATAACGGGAGCCTCAAACTCTCCGTACGTACGACAATGTCGCGATAAGCCATCCGCTGGGCGATGCAGGGACCAGGAGTTCAATCTCGCCATCTTCAAGTCCCAAAAGCATTGCCACCAAGGCAGTCTGACCAACGGTTGTTCTCTGCGAGTTCAGGAGTCACCGTTCCCAACCGTCAAGAGTTCACATTCAGGCATGCTCCAACTGGTGGCATGCAACTAGATGAGTTCGGCTCAATCGACAGTGCTCACATTTCGTCATCTGAGCTGAAGATTTCTAGTTCAATCAGCTTCCCACTGGCCGGCATAGTTCTGTGGGCAGAATCTTCCCCTGTTTTGCTCCTCTTCACGCCCATTTGTTCGTTTCCTTCGACTAAAGTTGGATCCACTTTGACAGCAGATGATTTCCTGACGAGTTAAACGAACAACATCAGTTCGACCAAAAAGTTGAGCCTTGCCTGGCACGTCTTTAGTAAATTAAAAAAATCAAGACTTGAGATTGGTTAAACCTTTTGTCCTTGCTGGCAAAGGGTTCAGATTTCAGAGAAGATTCCTTATTTGAACTTCTTGGCTCCATTTTCGCTGGCAGACAGGAGGGAATTGGCTAAGATTATCGGCTTATAGAGAGTCCATACCAAATAGGCTAATTATATCTAACCTGTTACTTCAGACAGAAATCGTATTCCCTGTGAATGTGTGTTTGTCGTCACCTTGCCTGCACCACTAGTTATTCATGGTATTTGTCAGTATGATTGCATTAGGAAGAAGAAACAACATACAATGATTAATAAGCTATAGTATGCAAAGAGATAATGAAACCGCTTAGTTAGGCAACATATGAAACAACCAGCACTAGTTTTTGTTTTCCTAACCACGCAACCTTCTAAATTCAGTCACACTGCCAGAATTCAGGTCATCCATCCTCGATGTAATAAAATGTATTCAACTTTTTTCAAATGCCAAAATAAGGTTGAAGTCAATACAAGTATTTTGACTTCCACGATGAAAGTGTAACAGGTTTAACCGGAAGTGAAAAGGCAGAGAAAGAGCACTCTAAATTCATAATTCTCAAAATTCGAGTATGCTCATATGTACCTCAAAGCCCTTTTCAGCCCTTCCACCGATAACAGCTTCACTGGTTGTGTCGCCTTTTTAACGTTTGTTCTCTCAGAAAGACGATCAACGGCATAGATTCCCTCAGCTTGAAGATGATTCCTAAAGGCTGTTTTGATATTCCTGCCGAAATAAGGGAAAGAAGGGGACAAAAGGGAAGATTAGTCGAAGTAGTTCGGTTTTCTCCCTTTCCTGTCATTTTTAAATGAGTAGAAGTCGTCGAAGTTTTGTCTAAACAACTGGAAGTCTTGAGAGCTAGTTCTTAGGAAGGCTATAGCTTACCCCCCAATGAGCTCATTTCGTGTCCTGGAATATTTCTCCGAAGCCTTCTGTTGTATGTAAGAGGTTTGAAGAATGAGATATGGAGATTATCTTGAGAATAGGTTCGCCAAAGAAAATAATTCACAGAATCACTCACCGACTTATGGTACCTGCAATATATCCCCCGGCGCCTGAAAATACACATTTGTGAGGTTAAATGGCTGATGCAATTCAGAGAACCACAGACAACTAGACATAATATACATCACATAATGCCACAAATTTCCTACTTTAGAGACAATATCAAGGAAACATAAACATACAGAAATTAGTCATCTTCTCGGCAAATTAATCTATGATTAGAGATGCTTTGAAAGTTCGCAAATTCTAGGGCACTTCAAAATTTATATTTGCTAAATTCTTAGTTTGAAAAGCACATCAAGAAGCTATATCTGGAAAGAGACCAATCTTAGCAAGCCCCAAGACATGATCAAACAAATTGAGGCACTGAACAAAGCCACTGCAAAAAAGTTTCTGGATGTCTGGTGTGAGCCTTGACTGCTGCCTCGATGGCAAGGAATCCATGAGGGTTGAGCTTTGGCAACACTTAATATGCTCGTGGACTAAGACTCCATCAGATGACCTTGGCTCATGAGTGCAGAAGGTGGATGACAAACTCATATCCACTAGGTCCATGACCTACTAACCAGAGAGTCAATAGACAGACCAACCATCGCTTTTGTGGTATGCATATCTGAATCTTGTTCATCAGAACATAGCAGTTATCTTTTCCTCATGCTGCAGACAGTCCACATTCCAGGCAGGCTATCTAGAAGATCGCTAGCGTTTGAGAATGAATTATCTTGCTTGTCTTGTCACTAGAGTTATTTGAATATAAAGAAAATATAAATTTGAAGTTTAGAATGCTGTCAGCAATGGATACAGAAGGAAAGAACAAGAGCCTGTCAGCCAATTGGAACATTTTCAAGCTAGCATATAAGTAACTAATTTGGATCATGGTATAATGATGAGGTTCACAAGGTAACTATAATTGAAACATTCATTTTACAGATCCTCTTCCAGTAATCAACTTTAATCTGCGACATAGGCCGCAATTTGGACCAGGGAAAAACCAGGCATTTTCAGTGCAAACTTGACAACCTCACAGTTAAAAACCACGAAGATGGATAAGACCACAAAAAGTTGGAGACCTATAGAAGGAGATTTTAGCAATGCATACCATTTTGCTGATAAACAAAAACATTAAGGGAAGATCCGTTCCAGAGAAAACTGAAATGACATCAAATATCTACAGATTTGACCGTTTGCGCTATCTACGAACTTTATCTTGATATTATAGGGAAACCGTGGGACATGGATCATACTTGTTAATGACCAATGAACAAGCCATTCCATCCTTCCTTTTCCCCTTGCAAGCTTCATAATCAGCCGACGTACCAATTTTCAATATTTGGCAAGGAGAAAACACGCTTAGAGAAAACCCTCCCTGGAAAAACAGACAAAGGATAACAGGAAGGAGATGCCTTATAATATCCTTCTATTAAAAGAAAAAACAGCATGATGTACCAATCTCAAGATTCATTACCATGGCGTCCTTTCGAACATTGCAGTTGAACAGGGCAAAGATGGCACCGACCTTCTCATCTGAATTTCTTTGATAAGCATCACCAAACAAGAAAAGGGAAATAGCATCTTCATTTAGGCTTCCAATTTTCCATATACTATATTTCTTCCCTGCAGAACTAGCCCTCGGATTCCCCTTCTCAGTCAGCACAGCAACAGTTGCCCAAAAACCAGAAAGAGTATCCCCCACCAACAAATTCCTGGACACGCAAACACAAAAAGTTACAAATGATGTTCCACTAATAACTTGAATAAACCAGATATCTTTAGTTAGCCCTTCGAAGAAAAAACTAGAAATTACAAAGGTTAAAGGGACATAGAACAATGTAATTGTACTTTAGTAAGACAATACGTTACTTTATCACTGGTAAGCGAACAAATCTTATGTCTGAAAACCGATCATGAAGCTCTGTTGGTGTGACCAACTGATTCCTGAAGGACAAAAGAAGATGTCAACAAAAAAATCTCTTAGAAGGAGACTTCAACAAATTAAAACTGAAGAGCTACATTCACCACTTCGGGGATGAAAAGTTCACAGAGAACCTCCCCCCCCCCCCCCCCAACCAAAAAAAAACCAGAAGAAGAAGAAGAATCTAAAAGCCCCCTTCTACGTATTAGCGACACAAGCAGCAGATGTCCAATTCTTTGCAATTTGTAAAACCGAAACTTTTTCCTGAGTGAGAAATGTAGAATGTGAAGCAACCATTAAGCATTGCAGTAGAAAATTTAGCAAATATCTCCGGAGTAAAGCTACACTAACCAATGCGAAGTCCAAAAGAGCTCCCACAAGGAGAGTTTACAAAATAAATTCTACAACACAGACGATTATCTGAGCGAGAAAATGTCCAAAATGAAGGAACATACAAGCACGAACTAGACAATCCAACAAAACATGGAGGCGACGAAGCCACCTTATGCGCAGACCCGAGAACTTCTCAACATCAGGCTCTGCAGCCGCGCTCGACCGGTTTAAGTTACCAGATCCTTTGTGTGGTTCAGGCTTGTAATCCAAGCAATCTTCAACTGCATTTCGGAAAACCGACATATCCACCTGTTCCCTTCTCTTCGGCATCCCATCGTCCGAAAGATACCCTGGGCATTACTGATTAAGATGAGCTAAAGAGGGCTACAGATTTCAACAAACGAGCAAATATCACTTAAATTCAAGCGCCACCCATGAGTATCCAGCGAGGGAAAAAATCGAAATTGCGAGAGCTCAATCACAAACATGAAAAAAAAGGATGGAATGTTTAAAATCCCAGATTAAACCTGGGGAAGAAGGGGAGCGACAGTGAGGAGGAGAAGCGGGAGGTGTTTCCAAAACCCTATCTTGTAGAGACAGAAGAAGGTCGAGATCTTCCTGGTTGCTCTTCGACATGGCATCAGATTCACTCCGATGGTTCTGTGGAAATGTCCAAAAAGTTCAAGTTCGTTTTTTCAGTGGAGAAATCCGATTCGGTTTCGGAATTTTTGTTCTTGAGCGAAAATTGTTTGGAGGGAGGCTTCAATCTTTTTGGAGGGAAATGCTAACCTTCAAGAAAATATATTTTATTTATAAAAAAAAAGAGAGAAAAAGATGAGAGCGTGTCGAGCCTGTTCGTCCAGGCCCATCCATTTGAATTGGGCCTAAAAGCCCAGTCTACGAAAGGGGCCCGAAAAAAAAGGGCATTTCCGAATTTCCGTTATATCCGTTATGTACAGCAATCCCTGCAAACGGAAAAGAAAAGAAAAATAGCAGCTTTCAAAGGAGAGAGAAAGAGAAACCATGTTTCAGTACGGGAAAACAGAACAGAAGGAGAGGGGTGAGCACAGAGAGGAACATCTGTAACAAAGACAGCCTCAACTATTGAACCGAAACAGCGAAAAAAGGACATTAAGAAAAGGAAAGAGCTGTCTTCTCTCCGATCTTTCCTCCGAGTCCTTATATTTACCAATTCATTCTCTTATAATACTGAATTTTCATGGATTTCCCAATTCAGCTTCTGGGCACCTCCTCCCGGTAAAGGAAGAGGCCCTATCTGAGCTCTAGTTTTCTTTTTATCTTTTCCTTCATTTCATCGAGAAAATAAAAGCGGCCTGGTTCGCGAACTTCATTGTCCTTGTCGAATTGGCAGAAAGCAATGATAGAAATGAAGAGACTAGTAGTTTTGTCAGCCCTTCTCTTATTGTTGCTCTCGGTGGCATGCGCAAAGAAGAATGCACAGGGAGTCACATATGACGGGACATCTTTGATCATCAATGGGAAGAGAGAGCTTCTGTTCTCCGGGTCGATTCATTACCCTCGTAGCACCCCCGAGGTATGTCGTTTTGGACACCATGAACAAAATTTGGGCCATATTCATGTTCTTTTGCCATTTTTTTATTTTTCAGTTTTCATCGGTTTCATTTGGCTGTTCTGCTTGAGGGATAACAATGCCATTGAATTTGTATTGCAGATGTGGCCGGATCTCATCAGGAAGGCGAAACAAGGAGGCCTGAATGTGATCCAGACTTACGTTTTCTGGAATGCTCATGAGCCTGTGGAAGGCCAGGTAATTCATGCTCTGATATTGATGCAAACTTTAAAGATTATCGATATGTCAAGGTAGCTAAGTATTTGGCTTCATAGACCAAGATGATGAAAGGACTATACGTTTTTGCAGTACAACTTTGATGGGAATTACGATCTTGTGAAATTCATCAAGTTGATTGGAGAGAACAATATGTATGTAACCCTCAGGGTTGGACCTTTCATTCAAGCCGAATGGAACCACGGGTACTTTCTCTCCTACACTTATTTCTTCATCCTCAGAGATATTGTGTCGGCATCGCACGCACATGCCCATCGCTGACATTGTCCCGCGTCATTTTCTTATTAAATTGAATCCAGAGGGCTTCCCTATTGGATGAGAGAGGTTCAGAATGTCACATTCCGTTCTGATAACCCTCCGTTCAAGGTAATGTGCCTCACCGGATTCAGGAAACCATCTGTTCTTTCAGGAAAAAAAAAATCGTCAGCACTCTGCTAACTGTTCTATGCCTCCTGTTCTGCAGTATCACATGAAAAAGTACGTCAAGATGATCGTACAAAAGATGAAGGATGAGAAGCTATTTGCTTCTCAAGGGGGTCCCATCATTCTATCTCAGGTGTGGACCTCACTTCGATTTCGCCACCTAGAAGCATGTAATGCCTTTGTTGAAGATGAAATGCCAACCGATTTCCAATTCGCAGTCGTAGTGAGTTTCTTGCCTTGTCATGCAGATCGAGAACGAGTACAATAGCATCCAACTCGCATACAGAGAGGCAGGAACCCGATACGTTCAATGGGCTGGAAACATGGCCGTGGGGCTGAAAACCGGAGTTCCGTGGATCATGTGCAAGCAGAAGGATGCTCCTGATCCTGTTGTACGTATTTTAAGTGCATTGATGACAAATTTATGCTCCCTATATACGAACAGACTTGCTTATTGTGCACTCAAAGTGTCCTAAGATTAATGATGTGTTCCGCTGTCTTTGTAGATTAATGCCTGCAATGGAAGGCACTGCGGAGATACCTTCACAGGCCCCAACAAGCCCTATAAGCCATCTCTATGGACTGAGAATTGGACTGCTCAGTAAGCATGCTACACCAGTGTCATCTCCAACCTCCACTTGATCATCGTCAATAAAACTTGACAAATATATGACACTGTCTGTTCTTGCACTTGGCTAATGATGCCTGTCGTTTGCTTTATTCTTAAATGATTGCAGGTACCGAGTATTCGGAGATCCGCCATCCCAAAGATCTGCAGAAGATCTCGCATTCTCGGTTGCTCGTTTCTTTGCAAAGAACGGGACTTTGACCAACTACTACATGGTATGGAGTGGCTTCTCCTCTGCTCATCTCCAATGTCGACAGCATTGGTCACATGTGATAAAACAGTCCTCCATATGTTTTGCAGTACCATGGCGGGACGAATTTCGGTAGAACAAGCGCTGTATTCACGACAACTCGTTACTACGACGAAGCTCCTCTCGATGAATATGGTAGGAATAAAATCTTCCTTGTCCCTGAGAATTGTATCTTGCTCTTACTTTTGTTTGTATCTGACTGACCGACGTTGCTTAAAGGCCTCAAAAGGGAGCCTAAATGGGGCCATCTCAGGGATCTGCACAAGGCTTTAAGGCTATGCAGGAAGCCTTTGCTCTGGGGAATTCCCAAAGTCCAAGTTTTGTCTAAGGATCTCGAGGTAAGAGGCGAAGATGACGTTAAAGTAGCACTAGGGAGTTAGGTCAGTAACACGTAGTATGCAAGAAAGGCTCTTCTCACTATCGACCAAAAAAATTGCTCCATGCAGGCCAGGTACTACGAGATTCCCGGGACTAAAATCTGCGCTGCTTTCTTGACAAACAACAACACCGTGTCGCCTCAGTTGCTTAAATTTAGGGGAGAGCAGTACTATCTTCCCCCACGTTCGATCAGCATTCTTCCCGACTGCAAAACCGTGGTTTACAACACTCTGAAGGTCAGCATTGCCCATCTATTCTTTATCTCGGCCTTGCACATTGATCTCATAAGTAAACCTTGTATTCTTGTAGCTACCAGCCTTTGAACTGCCGAGCGCCTGATGTGTGTTTTTCTGTTTTTGGCAATGAGCAGGTTGTAGCACAACACAATTCAAGGAATTATGTCAAATCAGAGAAGGCAAGCAAGCTCAAGTGGGAGATGTCGCCTGAAATCATTCCAGACACCAGCCGAGTGCCTGTCAATTCCAAGACACCGCTTGAGCTCTATAGTTTGACTAAAGATACCTCAGATTATGCGTGGTTTACGACAACGTGAGTATTGATGCTTTTTCTTGTCCAGAGAGCAAAATTTCGGTACAAGCATTTTGCTGATGTGAAAAATTGGAATGATGCACCTACTCATTGCAGTATCGATTTGGAAACCAAGGATATGCCGATGCGAAAAGACATAAAGCCAGTTCTCCGCATTGCCAGTCTCGGTCACGCAATGCTTGCATTTGTAAACGGAGAATTTGTTGGTTAGCCATCTCTCTCTCAGCATAGCAACTGACTTATTAGGCACTCAACAACAGAGAACAGCAACCATTAGCCATTCCACAGCGAACTAATAGAGCGTGTCGATGATTTTGTTCAGGATCTTCCCATGGCAGTCACGTCGAAAAGAGCTTCATCCTGCAAAAGCCTATCAACTTGAAGCCTGGAGTGAACCATATTGCTCTGTTGGGTTCGACAGTGGGATTCCCCGTGAGGAGCTAATCGATTCTAATCGTGCTTTTTCCTCTTAACTCGAGAACTAGGCTGATGAATCTTACCCTGCCGTGCAGGATAGTGGAGCCTACATGGAGCACCGATATGCAGGGCCTCGTCTAGTGACAATCCTAGGTTTGAACACAGGGACACTGGATTTATCCCTTAATGGCTGGGGTCATCAGGTAAAATCGAGACAGATCTAACATCGAATATATGACTCGAGAAAGGAACATTGGCTGTGGTGAAAAGTAGACAAACCATCCTGCTTTTGTAAATGATACTGACGGAAATGAAATTGGATTTGTAACATAGGTGAGCTTGGATGGAGAGAAGGTCCGCATATTCACACAGGGAGGATCGCACCGAGCGCAATGGACAACAGCTACTAAGGGCATCGGGCGCGCTCTTACATGGTACAAGGTAAGGCCTAAATGATCTCTCTCTAACAACACATACAATGATCCTTTCGCGGCATACTGAACTATCGAACTTCAGAAGGTCGTGAGATTGGAATTTTCTAGTAAATGCAGAGAATGTGACGGTAGATCCAACATTATTTGCTTCCCATCAACACTAGGCTAGTTTCTGGATTCCTAAGGAGATTCCATGAAAACTTCGACATAAATCCGACTAGCTACATTTTTCGAACCATCTGAAAACTCTCGTGTATAAGACTGTCTAATGGGTTGCCTATGAATCATTGCTTTTGCAGACATACTTTGATGCTCCCGAAGGAGATCAACCTGTCGCCATTCGCTTGTCTCAGATGACCAAGGGAATGGTTTGGGTCAATGGCAAGAGCATTGGCCGCTACTGGAACACTTACCTTTCTCCTCTCGGACAGCCAAGTCAATCGGAGTAAGTACCCTACCAAACTTCCCGCAAGAAGATGCTGCCCATTAGTGTAACGCGATTTTGATTTATCCGGTTTTACTCTCTTGCTTTATCAGGTACCATATCCCAAGATCCTTCATTAAGCCGACCGAAAATCTACTCGTCGTCCTGGAGGAAGACGGAGGCAACCCCGAATCAGTAGAGATCCTAAATGTCGACAGAGACACGATCTGCAGTTACATTGACGAGTACCATCCCCCTAGCGTGAAGTCCTGGGCAAGAAAGAACAGCGACTTCCGCCCAGTCTTGGATGATGTGAAACCGGCGGCGCACTTGAAGTGCCCGAACCACAAGAAGATTGTGGCCATCGAGTTCGCGAGCTTCGGCAACCCGGAGGGCGTCTGCGGGAACTTCAACCTCGGGGACTGCAATTCACCCGTTGCCAAGGACGTGGTCGAGAAATATTGCCTGGGGAAAACTAGCTGCGCGGTACCGATCGAGCGCGGGCTCTTCGACAAGGGCAACGACGGCTGCCCCAGTGCGATGAAGACATTAGCTATCCAGGCCAAGTGCTCCCACTGAGTCCCATAAATTTTCCCATTTACAGATGTTACACAAGCATTGCTTAAGCTAGCATTTGTAATTATACACGATACATGAATAAACTTTCATCCTCTGTATTCGCCCAGAGACTTCATCCTGATATGAAGAAGTAAAGCCCATGCTCAATGCTTTTCGAAATGGGTTAGCCATCTGGAGTTTTGTGCTCAATTGCATCAGATTGATTTTATTCGGATGGGAACTTTACGAAAGAGAGAATTTTTCCAAGCTTTGGGTACGAAGTAGTTCTTTCTTTTTCACGTCCGAAAGGGAAATTCATATGAACACCAATTTGTCAATCCTAGTCATAACCGTAGAATTGGACTAGGTGCTGGTATGTCGAGTAGTCATATTTCCAAGCACTTTTTTTTTTTTAGCCCATATTGTTTCAAGAACGTGGTTATGTTACCGGGGGCTCATTCAGTTCATTTTCATGCATTTTGAGCATACAAATTTAGGAGACAAGGTGTGCCTAGGTCAAGTTCGTTTGCGCAATGTAGCAATTTTGCCAACATAAAATAGGATAGGAAGGACCACTTTTGCTCTTCGAATAGTCGTTGAAGGTTTTCTCTCTCTTACTGACCCAGTGTTGAGTCTCAAATACTTCCCGTCAGCGAGACCCAGCAGTGAGTCGATATGCCTCCCGTCCGCCTTTTCGCTTACAAATTACAAATAGTGGTTGGTGTTGCAGCAACACTATTGCTTGTCACGAGACCACCGCCCGGTCAAACTGAGATGAGTCATCCTTCCTTCGAAGGCCTACCATCCAACACTAATCTTGTGCAGCCATCTAATGCGAAAATGTTCGAGCGCACCACCGCAACTCGGCTTTAATGACTAGATCTTTTGGCCCAACGGAGGGCATCTGGGCGGCGTATTTTACCCATTGGAAACCCTGGGAGCATTTCAGGAAAAAAAAAAAACAGTTTGCACAAAGATTTAACTCGGCCGACGGTACATCTTTCGAAGATGAAGCAGCTCCAACCACCCCCCCCCCCCCCCCCCAAAAAAAAAGAAAAAAAGAAAAAACGAAAGGATATGAAGTAGCAAACATCCTACATAATTCGCACGGATGGCTCTCTGATCCCTCATGCAAACCAATTGAAGGAAATCGCTCCCATTCGATTATGAAATAATAGAATAAGCATCGAAAGTGGGTATAGAAGAGGATAAAGCTATTTGTGTCGTCTCTTATTCCCTTCAAATCCATCTTTTATGACATACATGTATGATAGTTAAACAGAGCAAGTTAACTGGAAAGGGGGGTAAAAAACAAATGGGCACTATTTATTTACACGCTCTAGCAGGCTGCAAGGGCAGGCTTCAAATTCTCTCTCCTTACAGCTCCAGGCTTCCTGAATAAAAATCCAATCAAAATCTGAAAAAACGAGATGAAAAGACTTAGCAACACTTGTCGAGAACAGAAGCTGCCAACAAAACTAGACTGTAAAACCTTACATGGAATGGCAGAGCTGACCTTAGGATTGCCTCTATTTAGAACGAAAAATGATGCCATTTCTTGGGAAAACTGCAGAACATGATGCTAATTCCAACACCAAGATCATCAAAGACCCCATGTTCTAATATACACTGACCGTTTTGTTAGCCTTAAAATCTCACGACAAATCAAAAGATCCTTGCCCTTCATTGATAGCGTAAAGCAATTTCTTGTACATAATGTCCTGTTTAAGTTGCAGCACATAGTTAGCAACAGATGCAAATGACTAATGACAGTACAGATGAACAATGAACTTCTATAATTATATATGGTACCTTTGAAGAATATGGGGGAAGTTTTAAGTAATTAGCACAAGTCATCACACTTGGCAAGTCATCATCTGCTGACTCTGACGGAGCAGTTCCATTAGATGGTACAGTACTGACTGTAGAAGAATGCTGCATAAATGAGAACAAAATGGTTACAGCTTGGATTACTTAGTGATCCACAACTAAATTGGCACATGCAGCTAGATCTTCAAAAAATTGAGTGATCGAAAAAGCATGCACAGAGAATTCGAAATGACACAGATCCCATGAGCTAGGAGCCTAATTACCCCAAGTGCCAAGTGGAGTTGTACATCCACATCTGACGCTACGTGGCAAGTTCATTCATTAAGTAATGCAAAAATCAACAGTGCCCCTTCAATATCAATCCATATTATCTAATACTTTTCATACCTTCCGCACGATCGTCAGCTTTGGATTCAGCACAGCCAGACCACCTGGTGGAAGTCTTGGAGCCCCGGTAACAAACTGGCAGAAGGCCCGCTGCTGCTCAGGTGTGAACTCTCCCATGATCTCAAGTAACTATAATTGTAAACGAAAAACATCAGAGAGCTATTAATATGATCACAACCACAACCAAAACAGAGCTCCAGAACTACAGAAGAAACATACATATAAAATTGCTGGGCTCTTGGCAGTGTAGCCATGATCAAATTTTATGTGATCTGCAAGTGTCTCCGCCTGGGATAGAAGATAAGGAGAGAGAGGTGAGACAATTTCTAAGGAAAACTAAAATACATTTGCCGTGTCTTGCAAAGCTTTATGACATCACCAATGCCAAATTTACCTCCCACATCTCTCTACGGCCACAGAGCAGATAGTCCAGTTCATGTGGAGTAAATATTTGCAGAGATGAGATGTCAAAAACCTGACCACAGTGAACCACAAATCAGGTACAATTCTAAAGCGAGTAAAAGAGAATGATGCTCACCACTATAATTTTTAGTTTTAAAACATGAGTTGACTCAGTTGCCATGCCAGAATAAAGCCACAACAGGAACTTTAAATCAAGATGTTTGGTATAACTGCACCATACTTCATGCCAATCTCATCAAAGCCTATATAACCTTAAAGCCCTCTTGTTTTCACAAGACATTTTTTTGATAGAGGATTATCGCTCGCATGGAACGAAGTTAATGAAGTTGTAATAACAATGGTTCCATTACACATGAACCAAGACCTCGAAGGCACTTAACCTGATTGAACCCTGCTCTGAATGCTTCCATCTGTCGAGCAATTCCCGTCTTGACAGTCGCATCAACAACCGAGGATAAATATTCCTCCAGGTTATTTATGTCAACCTGAAAAATACCAAGGAAATAAATTCCAAATAAAGCACGGAAGCTCTAGATACAATTAGTAATGTAAGTCACAATCACATACAGTTTCGTCCCCCGACTTCAGGACATAGTCTGGATAACCAGGAAGAGTAAAATGTAAATAGAGATCTTCAATTCGAGCCCCGCGAAAACATAAATCAGCAATTGCATCGTGATTGTCACCACTGCTTGATTCCAGAAATTGTTTACGGCAAACAAGAGCATGCAACTCTTCCAATACCTTCCCAACCTCAGTGTCAAACGAGATGATATCATGCAAATCAAGCTCCTGGATCAAATGAAGTAGAATCATATCACGATATGCAAAATGCAGCTTTCATAAAAGAGATTATAAGGAAGGTGCCTACTTGTCCAAGCACAAGCTTATAAAATGCTGGAGACATTGGCAAGTCCAAAAGCCGTCCATCTTGAAGAGCTTTAGCCATCACACGTCCCACCAACCGGAAATACTCAACCACCTTGGAGAACTTACTGCCATCAGAAATATCAGCATTTGGAGGCCAAGGACGAGGGAACAACCCGAGAGGAGCCATGACTGTATCTCTCTCTTCCACAGCAGAATCTGTACCGGTGCTTTTATCATTGGTCTGTTCATTCAGATCAACATGCACCGCAGGCTTCTCTGATGAACTTGACCTCCACATCTCCAACCCAACTTTTTGCAGGTCATGACTTAAGAGAGTGTAGAACTCCAGGGTTGGACCCAAACCAGTTCCAACTTCACCAAAATACTCAACTTCAAGCACAGCTTTCTGGCTAGAATACATCTCCATTACTTTCGCAGCAGAATCCAAGATGCGGCTCCGAGATACACGAACCTTCTGGCGCTGTAATCTCCCAACTCTCACCTCTCGCTCATTTGCTGATCCATGCCCATCAGCACCTTGTTGCTGTTGGATACGATATAAAGCCCGGGATAATCCAAAAGCAGTCGAATAGAAGTACTGCCTACGGGTCTCAAAAGGAAACAAGAATGGGCATGCTTTTGTCAACTGGGAGCACCAAGATGGAAGACTCCCACTACACAATGCAAGGGCGTCTTGTATTTGCCGGGACAATTTCGGCGTAAGTTTGCTATTAATAAATTCTTCAGGAGAAACTTTGGCACCAGCACTAAGTCGATCTAGACTAGATGTTCTTCCTTCAGCAAAGTCATTGCGAACTATCTCAGCCCTCAAATGAGGTGCTAATTGATTTAATCCCTCCAATACCCGTAAAAGTGCCAGAATATTGTACGTCGGATTAGATTTTTCTAGATCACAAGGAAGCTCCCCTTGCAATATGCTGTCCAAAAGGGACATTCGCTGGGATTGGGCATCGGAATAGGAGGTTGAAGAACCAGATTTTGCAGACTTCAAGGGAGCACTACCACCAGATGCCCTGTCAGCCTGCCCATCTGCTTTCTGATAGGTAATCGTGTATATATCACTCCACAACCTGCTCCCATCACCAGATGCAAAATCGCTGCCAGCAAACCTTTCATCGTCATCCTCATCCAACACAAGCTGTCGTTGAATGGCCTGATAAATGGTCAAATGCCTATTAAGCTGCTTCCCTCCTGCTGTGAAGATCAATTTTGAAGGTTCGCTATTACTCGGAAAAGGACGTCCATGACGATCTCTGCCTCCCCTAAAACCTCTGCCATTAGCAGATCCAAGCCCAGCCATGGCAGCAGCAGCAAAAGACATTGCTCCTCTAGTACCAAAGGTATTACCACCCCTAAAATCAGCAGAATCGGAGGGCCGAGAAGCAGCAGCTCTACTGCTAGAACCAGAAGCTGGGTTCGTCTGGCTATCACTTGTTGCTGGGTTTGTAGCACTATCCTCAGCAGAATCGCCCAATTTGACATCGTGTACTTTGTCAGTCAAGCAAACAGGAAGCGAATCATCTCTCAGAACCTAAAACAAAGGAAATGGCTGCCTCAGTGCATAATCGAAAACTGATGAATGAGCCTCAAACTTGCAAGTACATTATTGCATCATTGAAGTGCCATAGTTTCGCATGCAGCGAGTACAGACCCGTAAGCATTACCACATTACTAAATCTATGATAAAAGGGCCTGTCTTTTCTGTGTAAACCAAAAGGCTTATAACCAAGCCATATCTGGTGTGCAAACTGGGAAAAACAAAAATTAACACAAGAAGAATAACAAGTATGAACAAATGAAGGATTTGGGTGACATACATCTTCATGGTCATCGTCGTCATCAGATATATCGTCATCTTCAATAACCAATGCATCGTCAATCTCAACAGGGGATATGTCCAAATCCTCATCCTATCAAAAAAAAAAAAAACAGGCATTTAAGCGGAAATAAACAGAGGAATTGCAAAGTTTCTTTGGTCAATAATCAATATCAAGACGTTATTCATCTAAAAATCATATAAGCAAGCGCATAATCTCGAGAAAGAGAGGATCAACAGACTTGACCTTCACAAACTTCTTGGAAACCACTTGCACATCAATTATGGTATAAATCCAGAAAAGAAAATATTTAACCGCACACCCCGTCAGCTCCAGCGAAATTACACCGACACCCGACTATTTTCAAAAACCAATAAGATGATGTAAACACTTATTAAAGGATATTAATTTGACAAATACTGGATGTGGTCACATCAGCAATGAAGAGAGAGAGGGAGAGCCCGGAGTTTGAAGGGGTGGAGGGTCATGCCACCCTCTGCCACATGGCATTAGGATGTGATGCCCTGTCACACCCCATACATGATCGCTCAACTCTCTGCCTCCGTTGCACTGGGTCCCACACTGTCACTGTGAAAAGGTTAACATGTCTCTGCCACTGTGGAGCCACCACCACATCGGCAGGCAATTCTACACTTTTCAAAATATTTACCTTTCCCTTGTTCCTGATGTCTATTTGATTCTCGGATTAAAGACGATGTTTCCACAACATTGGCACCATAATGCGACCACATCAGCATTTTTCATTTAATTTTGATAATAATCAGTTCGATCTGTTTTACCGAGAAGGTCTACTGTCAACTGTCAACAGGATCATGGTAAATTTTCAGAATAGAGGCTGTGTGGGAGTGCTTTGCCTAAACCTCAGGGACATCCAAGTGATATCAAATTTTCGTGGAAAAGACTTCTGAAGACGATGATAGCTACGCCACAGAGGTCTATTTTTTCTCAATCAAGCTGCCTCAAGAGATTCTAAGATCATAAACTTCAAAAGGAGAGAGAAAGGAGACGACTAATCAGAAAATAGAACTGATGCAAATTCTACCAATAAGGCTCAATTAGCCTCCCTGCCAGTCACCTACAGTCAGCTATGCCAGCCTGTACAAACTGTTTTCCTACAGGAGCTTTATTGAAATAGCTTTTGCTACTCAAATTTTACGAATATATCAACCACTGCATTCGAATGATTATTAGGAACGCAAGAACCTCAAGCTCAAGTTCATAGCAACTTCCATCTATAACAGAGAGAAAAATCTTACGCTATTGTTGTTATTTACCTCAGAGCTAGAATCCCCATTTTCAGGTTTCATCTGAGCATCTTTATCCAAAGCAGCCCTCCTGCGAGCAGCATTTCTTGTTTGGGGTCCTCTTCCCTCCTCCTGAGTGGGCTTCAGAACAGCTTTACCTTTCCCCTTTGATGAACTTGAGCTTTTCTCTTGAGCCATCTCTTTTTTGGCTGTATCCCCTATACTGACAGATGATCTAGATCTAGTTGAATGACGACGAGTGGTGGATGCAGGTGTAGAAGTGGAAGGAGATGAAGCACCAGCTCCAGCAGGAGTTGCCCCTGATTCCGAGTTACCTCCAGACGGCGATGGCTTCTGACCAGAATCACTTCGCTGAACTCGAGGCCAGAGAAATTCTTCAACAGCTGCCAAACTTGCTAAGGGATCGATGAGCACCACATTTGAAGAATAATCTCGAAGAGATTTTTCTCCTGGGGCACGGCAAAGACGGAGCTTGAATGGCTGAGATAATGCACTGAGCCCAGAAGAGATGCGACCACTTCCACTAGATGACCTTGATGAATGACTTAGGACCACTGGAAAGCGTTCTAAAGATGACAAAGCATTTTGAAGCTTCTGAACTAAAACAGTCATAGGAGCTCCAGCCGCTTCACCATTACCATATGGAAGAGCAACTGACACAAATGACTTATATCTCCTTGACGCTTGCTGGCGAAGTCTGGAAAGATTAGCTTCTGTAATTCTGTCCTTCGAATAAAAGCCGCAGGAGAAGTAATTAAGCAAAGCTCCAACCACACCACTCCCTATAAACTCGAAAGTAGATACACCATCTCCTTTGCTTAACTCTCCCAGCATCTCAGATATGATCCCAGTCAAGTATTCATCCTTGTTAGCAGAATTATCAGGTAATCGAGATCCAGAATTTTTCAATTTTCCCTTGGCTTTCATCTTCTGATCGTCAATGCCAGCATTTAGTTTCATACAAAGATTTTTCAAGTGCAAGAGATCATCTGTAACTCCAACATCGGCGGCTCCGGGATCCGAAGGAAAGTATTTGTCTTTAAATGCTTTTGCACATGCACTAACTGTCGTGCGAAGATTGGAATTTACATTTGGAATTTCTATAGAACCTGGAGGTGATCCAACATTTATGGAAAGCGAATTTTTAGACTCTTCTACTGAAGTACCCTCAGGGTTCGAGCTACTACTTCGTCGTCTATATCGCCTAGAGCGTGATGATGTTCCGGTAACAAAGTCATTGTCCTTGTCAGCAGAACCAGAACCAGAATTTGGATTACCTGCCAAGATCAATTGATCGACCGCATGAACAACGCCTTCCCTGACGAACATCTTGGAGAAAGTCTCAGGAAGCTTCTCCATAAGAATGTCTGCAATCTGTAATGCAGGAACCAAGACATGCGGATCTTTCCATGCTAGAATACCCGCTAGAAAACTACAGAAGGTGTAAAACTCCGTGTAAGCATTACCTTATGGAAGAGCGCATTGCAATTCCTCATATAAAAAATACAATACCTTGATATGTTGGTCACACTTAAAAGTGATTGGATCATCTCAGAAGTACTGAAGTACATCAACTTCGCTATGACAGAGAGACACTTATGACGAACAGGACCATTCACACTAGAACCATAGATCTGTAAAACATGCCAAAGCAACATTTTGTTAATAACCAAAGCAAACACTATCCAAACAACAAGTACACCAAAAACCGACCTGTATCAGGACAGGAAGCAGATCCATTCCAAATTGCCTCAACAGCTCAGGCTGCTCGTTCAATAATTTCTCACGAGTCGAAACCTCCACAGCATTACCATTAGATTCTTCTTGCTTCCCAGAATTGCTGGTAGGGGACTTTCTCAACATTGGCCCTTTCACAAATAAGTGAGAACTAGCAGGAAGGGAAATTGTTCCTAGCGGCAGCGGCGGAAGAAGCTCATTGGCTAGGTTTACAATCTCAAAAATCTGCACAATGTAAATCAGCAGGACCAACTGATGATAAATCTGCACATAATCAAGTGATCCACATACAAAGATCATAAAAATTTGACAAGAAAGGGCATGACGATCCTCCTAGGGGCTATGTCCAGCGCCAAGGACTCCTAAAAGTAGCATAGAGCAGAGCCGGCCCATGTGAAGAATGAAAGGGAGGAGAACCCAGAAAAGCCATAATTTGGACAACCAAGATGTAAATGATAATAAAAAGACATGTAAGTCAAAATTGACAAGGAAAACAACATCATTGAAATAATTCGCGAGATGATTTTCAGCCATAGTGCAAATGATGATAGAGTCCATTAAAATATCAATTCGATTCTAAGCTAAAAAATGATCGTTTAAACCACATAAGGCTGGACTTGTTGCACCATAAGTACCTCCCTATTTTGCTAAGCAACTAAGATACGTGGTCAAGACGACAAATTAAAAACCTCATCCATCCATTTCTCCAACATGAACTTCAACATTTTTCTCCAGGTAATAGAGAGAGGGATGGTTACTTCACTGACTAACAAGTTTCAGCAAACCTCCCCAAGTGAAGTACCAACCAGGCAACACAACGCAAGTCGATACATTATCCTGTGTCGAGGAGACAAGTGGTACCACAGTGAAACCGACCCAATTGGACTATACTTAAGTTATATGGATCCTATATCCATGCACACAGCAGTAACTAGAATATGTCTATGGTTAACTTATGGTTAGTCATGACAACCAGCAGAAATCATGCTCAGTCTGAACAACAAACTCAAAAATGATCAATCAAACAAAAATCTGAAACTAGGATGAAATGGAGACAATGAAATATGAACGAATACCTATTGATTACTATTTTGCAGTAACTTCTGTGAAGACCTCACAAGAACCAGAAGCTTATCCCGGGAAATGTAGAAATTTACCTGCTCGGGTGGTCTAGTCAATGCAGGCGGAACAGACCCATTAGCAGACACACCAGATCCTGACAGAATGTCTCTAAGGATGCCACTTATTCCTAGGAGAAGCAATGTTTTAGCTCCTAAATGCGAGCCACTTGAACAAGTTGAAAGCAGCCGGACCAACCCCTGTATACGGCATAGATCAAGATCTGCACAAAGTGAGCACAGAAAGTGGCAGAAAAGGGCAGCTACTGAGCTAACCGTGTACGTAGGCGCACTAAGAGATGCCTGGGCACCACCAGAATTATTAGTCGAGATAAGTGACGCAGCTTGTGTTACTAGTCCATGGTTGCACAGATCGTCTAGCTTATCTGGAGATGAGGCGAATGCTTCAGCAATTCGAGTCAAGCATACAGAAGCATGCTCTAGCACCTGTTAACATTAAAAGTGGAAATGAAGGAACCAACCCTGAACACTTTTTGAACAACTTCATAATCTTTTCAGTATGCTACCTCGTTTAAACTGAATAGAAAGTGATCAAATTGGCACTTGAACAAAGACGCAATTGTGTCCACCCGTCGTGTAAAGAATAAAGACATTACCTTGGCGTCATGGTATTGAAGAAGGTTTGTCAATAATGGAACGGCTTCCATCACAAAATCAGCCGCATCAGAAGGTAGTTTCTTGCACATGTTGGCAGCAGTAGACAACGCCACTCGCTAAAAAACAACACACAAAGGCATGTTTCCATTAGATCTAAAGAAGTACATGAAGCCACTATCACCTCGAAGTTATAAGCTTCAGTTAAATCAATCACCTGCACTCCAGTGGAGAAGAAATCCAGATATGAAAGCACTGCCATGAGAGCACCAGCTCGTAAGCAGGCAGTAGGATGCTCTTGGGAGATCTTCTTAAGGGCTTGGAGAGACTGTCTCATTTAAAAAGACCATTGTGTCAATTTACATTACACAAAGGCAAACCAATTATCAAGCAGACTTAATTAAGGCCCTAACCAACATGGGTGGCACTTTGCCATACACAACAAATCCATCTATTAATGATTTTATTAAACCACGACTAACCTGCTCAGCCAGGTCCATATACTCTATAGTAAGTAGCCTGGCACAAAAGCATGAAACAGCACCATAATGGACAACAGCTGCGCAAGATGATGGCAGCACGTCACATAAATGTGTAAGAGCTCTCGCAGCAAGGAGCATTATGTCTGGATTACTCTCGTGATTAAGCAACCCGACCAGTACTGGAACAAAAGAATCCACGGAGAATGTGCTGAGCGAGTCCTCGGTCCCAATTGACAGCATCTCACACAGCTGTGTCAATGCCTCCACCTGCCTCCCTTCCTCACCATCCGCACGCAACCCAGACAAAATCTTCTTGAGCCGACCACTCTGGTGCGACGAAGAAGCAGATGCAATTGCAGATGAGGGAAGCAGGTCATCCAACCCAGCACCCAATTTCCGCAAAAGCCCTTGAAGGGCACTACTGGCTGAAGTCAGATTCTGGTGCAAAATGCCCACTCCGCCCTCACTGTCGTTGTCATCATCCTCAACTCCACCGTCACGGTCCATATTCAGCCCTAGGCTTCTCTCTGCATCCCTCTCCCTGACCCTGACCTCGTGCTCTTTCTCTTTACCTTTATCGGAATTATCTGCATTGCTCCTCCTGCGGTCGCGGCGGGAACCTGAAGATTCAGTGGACTCCATCGGAGCTGGCGCGGTAGGAGGTGGGGGAGGCGGGGGGAGGCTTTCGCGGGAACGAGTGGTGCGAGCGCGGGTGCAGACAGAAGGGACGGAGGAGGAGGAGGAGGAGGCAGTGGCGTTGGAAATGCGGGCGCGCTTGGTGGAGCGGGTGGCAGGACCAGACTGAGAAGACGAAGAAGGGGCTGATGAGGTAGCCTCCGCCCGCTTCCGGCTCCGAGTTTCCATACAAGTACAGAACCACCCCTCAAAACGGATGGTCCACACAATCACCCGGTTGCACACGATCGGATCCTGGCCTGCATCTCACCGCACGGGATCCTATAAAAAAAATAATAAACAAGAAGAATCATCGCGACCCTTGTCGTATCGAAATTATACGAGGAGAAACCCCAATTCCCCAAAACCTAAGAAAAGCAAAAAATTCGCAATTCGCCAACCAATCGGAAAGACAGAAAAGAAAACCCTATAAATCCAGTTCGAGGGGGGGGGGGGGGGGTGGAACCAGGCAAAACGTTCTTTACCTGCGAATCGGGGGAGTACGAGGTGCTTCCGCGACTCCGAACCGATGAAGCTGATGCGAGGTGGCGGAGTCGATGGAATTGAGGCTGTAGGTGCGAGCGTGTGCAGGAGTTGGTGTGGTGGGGGGTGTATGTGTGTGTCTGTGTGTGTGTGAGAGAGAGAGAGAGAGAGCTAGAGAGAGAGAAGGGGAAACGGGTGGAAAACGAAAACCCTAATTGGAGGAGAGGAGGAAGGGTGGGGGAATAAAGCGAGGGACGACGAGGATCGAAACTTATTCGCTTCAGGGAGAGTGGGGAATATAATAAGGGGAGGGTGCTTCCATGGCGGTGAATGCCTACCCCCCTTCCAGTTTAGCCCACCTCCTTTTGGTCCGTCCCTTTCGGGGGATGGCGGTAGGAAATTAGGATTTCCATTTTGTAAACCTGCCAAATGGTCTTCTTCCTCTTCTCCTCCTTTTTCTTTTTTCTTTTTTCTTTTTTTCCTCCCCTTTTGGTTATTTCTCCTTGTGAATGTAATTCCTTTTTTACCTGGGGGGGAAAAAATGTAATTCTTTTTTTTTCTTTTTCAAGGGTGGCGATTGCAAAATTTTGGTTTTCTTTTTTTCGAGTGTTTCGGACTCGGTGTCTCGTGAACTCGGTAATTCTAAATTTCTCTTGCGTGGGAAGACTTCGATGGTAGCCGGTCTAGTCAACACACGTAGTACGGATACGTGGGATTAACTTTTGGCTTAGGTTCTCGCCAAATGAAATTGTCAATAAAAAAAAAATGATATTATGGTCGGTTTACTTTAGAGGAAAACCGTTTTTATTTTTTTTGAGATAATTCCCCAACTTCTCCCCGTGTGGACGGTCCGAAAAATTAATCGATGTGCAGAACGTTCTTCATAGACTGAAAATAACAAGTTTTGATTTACCATTGAGTTCTCATTGAAACAAACGCACCTTTTGACTCCTCCTGTTTCGCAAAAAAAAAATTAATAATTTGAAAGATTCAAAAGATGATCGTTTGTATTGTGTAGAATAAATAATCAATCGAAAATATTTTCATTATCGCTGATAATTCGTACGAGTAAGTAAACTGGATCAGTCCAAACCAGATCAGCCAGGTTGGCCTGGTCCTTGAGAGGGGTGGTTCGGTCTTCGATTCCATGGTTAATGGGATCGGACCAGATCGGACTGCTTAAGGCGTATATAATTATAACTTAAGGTTAAGTCTGATGAGAATAATATTCTACAACCAACAATTCATTATATATACACACACACACATAAATAATTACAAAAAATAAAATAAATTTTTTAAAGAACAAGTTAATCTAATTTTTCCATCTTTTGCTCCTCTCACTCAACGCTCGCATTTCGCCTTCGCACCGCAGCTCTACTCGGCACTCACTCCTCTTGCCTTTGTCTTTCCGCTTGCTCCTCTCGCACTCTCACCTCTTGCTCATTAGCGTCGTCGCTCTTCTCGCGTCTTGAAGCCGTTGGCAAGGCCTACAACAGCCATTGGCATTGTCGACTAGTCGCTTCCTCTCCTCGTCTCCATCCTCGCTTGGCCACTTCGATCTCATGTAATGGTCGTACCATTGTCATATGTATGTTTTATTAAATATTCTTAGCTTTTACTTCTGTCCAAATTTTACCACCGTCAAACTTGTCCATAATAACCTATAGTTAGTTCTACGTAACTTTAATTTTCTCGCCGAACTTACCAAATAAACATGATGTTTTATGGGCGACAAAATTTGAGATTGTTCGTCTAAATAATAAAATCTTCACATTCAGTTGTTCTTGGAGAGAATCCAAAATGCTCGGTCTTGAGTAGCTTTGTATTTCCAGGTAATTCAAGTAAAAATGCATGCAAGATTATCTAAAGGTAGTTATGGTCGGAAGGGTAGTTGTTGTAGAATGGAGACAAAAGTAAAAGTTATGGCTTTTTATGAGACAAAAAAATTTAGATATAAATGGGACATATTTTAAAGTCATTGATTTATTTGGGTATCATACCGGTAGGTAGAATTGAGAGAAAAGTAAAAAATTGAGATTTTTTACGAGACAAAAAATGTTTTAGATATAATTGGGATATATGCCAAATTTTGAGATTTTTTGGGGTATTGGTTGTAAAGCCGTCGATATGGGTAAATGACCCATTTTTTTTACCCATATTTGATACAAATGAGTTGTATGTGGGTTCCAAGTTTGTAAAAGAATAAATGAAAATTGGTCCAAAATATTTAAATTGAATCAGATAGGCAAAAAATGGGTTACATACTTAAACTCATTTTTAGCTCATATTGGACCCATTTTCGACCCATAATGATAGTTTCCTTCCACAAGCTGCAAATGGGCTCAACGCTTCAAAGGCTTTGTTATTATTATTATTATTTAAATTTTATATCTTTATAAGTGAAATGAAATAAATTTAAAATATTTATATATATGTATACATAAAGGCGCCGTAGTCGCGATCGGCGAAGAACAATAAAATAATAAAAAAATACTTTTAAAAATATTTTTAACAATAAAAAATGCAATAAAAGATATTTTTAATGATAAAGTATTTTTGAATAGTTAATATTTTTTAAAAATATTTTTTTAAAAATATTTTTTTTGAATAATAAAGTATTTTTAATAATAAAGTATCTTTGTTTGGCCTTTTTCTATTCGGTGCTATCTTTTTGTCCGCTTGGTTGGCTGCTGTTTTCTTCTTCTTTTGGCCTTGTTTTGGCCTCTAGGTTGGGTGCGTTTTGTCATAGTATTGTATTTTCCAGGTCGGTTCATTGTTGAACCCTCTATAGCACACACGGTGCCATTTTGGGTCATGATTTTTGTGTCCAGTTATTCATTATACCTAACTATTTGAAAAGTTTTATACATACTTAATTTACCCAAAAAAAATTTAAAAAAATCTAAAGAGATTTAAAAAGGAATAAATTTCACTAAATTTTTTATTGTATGAATGTATTTTAATAATATTATTTTCTTATAATATTATTGTGAATTTAGTAATATAAGTCGAGATGGGTCGGGTCGTGTATGAGTAATTCGTAATTGAATACGGATCAAAATGGGTTTGATGAGTCAATATGGGTCGGGCTATATTCAACCCGATCCACCCATTTGATACATCTAAATTGGATAGTACAATACTTTTTCTAAACCTCTTTGTATAATTAGGCACCTAAACTCAATATTTCTTTCATTTATATCGGTTACACATATAAATAATGGAATTGAGCAAATTGGCGTGGGCAGTCGTGAGGACACAACCTCAAATACCGACCGGACTATTTCACATGGCTGTAATAGTCCGCCCTAAGCTAATTTGGCGACCCGCGGCCACAAAATGCTACACTAGGAGTGCACGAGCGCTGTATAGACTAAAGGTAATCACTGACCCCAGTCTAAATTTTTGCCCAAACTCACCCTCATAAAAAATTCAATATAAAATGTTTGAGTCAAGCCACGCATTTTCCCATTCAGACTCCGTTTATTTCACAGAAAAAAATACCACAAAAAAAGTCCGCATTTGTCACAAAATAGATGCGAGCCGGCAATCTCAGGTCGCCGTTTGCGCGTCACAATGGAGAAAGAAGGAAAAAGAAAAAGAAAGGAAATAAAATTAAAAAGTTCGTTAAGATTGGATTTTCAATTTAGAAAGATTATTGATGCTGGCATTTGACGCACTGCGCAATAAGATAAGCGTCCACATCAGCAATTTCTGGCCAGACGGTGACGCATAAAATTAAATTAGATTTTCCTTAACAAAATATAAGAAATTTTTTTAAGTTCATTTCAGGTCTCAATCAAAAGCAAAAAAAAAAACAACTTATTGAAAAATACTTTATAAAAAATAGTCTCAAATTTCACGCGAAAGAAAGTACCCATCAAATTCGGATCCCCTAACATTGGGGATCCATGTCAAGGGTGACAAACCCCCATCGGGCCACCAATTTCTCATTGGATAATCAATAATCGATTGCGTCAACAAAAAAAAAATCCTGCCCAATTTTTTTTTCCTCTTAAAATTTCACTTGATTGATTGTAGACTGTTTAATGAAAAATGAATGGCTCAATGGAGATTATGTCACTCCTAACATGGATCCCCAATGTTAGGGAATCCATTTCCCCATCTATGTGGCTCGGGATAGATCCACGATAATTGTTACTCTTGAGATGTGACTTGACTGATTGTTGACCGTCCAATGAAAAATGGATGACCCAATAAGGTATTATGTTACTCTTATTATGGATCCCAATGTTTAATATCTCCGCACAACCTCCTACTTAAACTCCCATGCTTTCTCTTATAGCTGCGTAACCTCGCATTTTCGGTCCATTGTTTTCCCGGAACTTGATTTGCTCTCACCAGAAGTAAAGATCAAATTGGCAACGGAACCTCCCTATCGCATGATTACTCTTTTTTTTTTTTTCAATTTTCTATTTTTTGACCTCTAGAAATATTTATTTTGTTTATTTTTTTTAAGGTTTTTAGTAACCTCTTGAGAAATAAAAAACGAGACTTCTAATTAGGGGCAGTAAATTCTAGAGTTGGTCGGTTCCCACATTGAAACTAGGAATCAAATATGTCCTATTGGGAATCGGATTGATCGATCCCAGTTCAGTTTTCAAATTGGATCAAGAACCTTTTTTTTCTTTTCTACTTTTATGCAGTGAGCTACGCAACACGCAAACTCGTAATTAGATCAACACAAACTATCCACCATCATAAAATTCTTAGACTCGACCCAAAGTAAACAAAAAATCAACAATAAAGGAAAAGGAAGAATGGTTATTCAGAAATTAGATATTAAATCCAGTGCTTTACTCCCATTTAGGGAGATGAATCGAATCGTGAAGAGTGGAGTTTTGGCCTTAAATTCCTATTTTAGGGCATCCAATTCTCGATTCTTGCCATTTACGAAGTTTGGGAATCAGGAATTGTCAGAATCGGCCGACCCAGTTCCCAGATTGGATTACGACCAATGCTTCATTGCTCACTCCTATTTCTAATAGGTACTTAGGATAGTATTGCGGCACTTAACAACGGCTTGATAATCACATCTTCACTCTAATTTACTTCTTTAACAAATGTATAAAGCACACACACACATCAAGGGTCTTACCAGACAAAAAAATTTGTAAAGGACTTAATTGCACATTTGGAAATTTTTAGAGTCCAATGGTACTTTACTTCTTAACAATATTGATTTTTATAGAATTAATATTTTGACCTTTAAGTTTCATCACTTGTGCTATTTCGTCTTCCAACGAATATTTTGTGCAAGCTGGTCTTCTAACTTTCTGAATTTGACCTATTTGATCCTTTCGATTTTATTATGTGCAATCAAGTCGCCCGATTTTCTCAAATTGTGCAATAACATCGGATGATCAACCACTCTAGTTGGATGGATTAATGACACAACAATGCTTACGTAGCAAAAGATAACACGTGACGCTCTGGTGCCAAATGAGCAGAAACAAATGGGAAAAATTAAGAAAAAAGAAACCCTAACTTGATAGTGCTAGTTACGGCGTGTAAATGGAGTACTTATTGCAGAAATCAGAGGATTTGATCGGACGAAGCAAGGTTTAGAGAACCAAATTGCGCAAACCCATGGATTGATTGCATCTCTATTTTGGTGTAATTATTTGCTCCATGGATACAAATTCTCCAAATATGTATCGTAGTTGTTTGAACAATGAGTTACATTTACGTACTATCAGTGCTAATATTAGCATGTTTGGGGCGACAGCCATGCACCACTTGTGTCCGCGTTCCCGAAGTCACGCCTCTCTTTCAAGAGAATTCGCAGCATGCTAGTACTTTTTGAAATTTGAAGAAATTTTAAGAGAACTTCTTAGATCATTTGAGGCGGCTCTCCTAGGGTTTCCTCGTCTGGGATTCCTGAGGAATAGAATCAAGTTAGCCTTTGCGAACAGCTTGATGCGGACAAAAAAAGTTTTATTTTATGAATGTTCCATATGCGTCTACTTTGACTTAGAACTTAAAGAGCCAAATTGCACATATGCTAAAACTCATAGAATTAGGCTGCATTTGATCATCCAGACGTTTTTGCAATATAGGATAATAGCGGATGGAATGAGATTTTAAATATCCTGTCTAATGTTTCGACATCAGGAGATAACATGGATACAAATAAATATTATACAAATGAGTGCCTGATTTGCAAGATAAAAAATAAAAAGTTAAAAAGTAAATCATGCAATTGGTAAACTACTCGTTCCGCAATCCAGGAACACCCTCTCCTTCTGTCATCCCTTTCGCCACCCTTGACCAACTCGACCGATTCCGCTCGCTCTACCATACTTCGCGGCTTCGAGACACCCCCGAGTTCAAGTTCTTTGTAAGTCTCGCCATCTCCACCTTCCTCTTCGATAGTGGATCCATTCCCTTCGATGAGTGTGAATACTGCTTCTATTCATCGATGCTTGCTCCGAGTCATTCGGCCGCCTCACCAATTTCCGCCGAGATGGCGCGCATATCCGGTTTAGCCTAGTCACTCAGCAAATTCCTAGGCAGGCCGACACCTTGAAATAGCTAACGGTGATCTTCTCCAATGCCTGTCGACGCTAAGCAGTCTCCACAACCATCTTGCCCTTGCACCAGTCACCACCGAGCGAAATGCAAATCGGCAATTCTTGGTGAAGCAGTTCAGCAACGGGAACGTCTTCATATCCAAAGCTTCACAGACAAACCTATAGTCGTTATTGGATCTCCAACAAACTCATAACCAATTTATAGGCCTCACCACTTAGATTTAGTTTAGTTTTGCAGGATGTTAACGAAGTTGGGTGACGTAAGGAAGAGGTAGGGTCGGTGAGCTCCGGTGCCGCTTTTCCAGGCGGCCGAAAGTGGGAAGCAAGTCGTTGCCGGTGGGGTGGGGGGGGGGTGGTTTGATGATGGTGGTGTATGCAAACGGGATGAAGAGTGATTTGAGGAAAAATGCGTGATTTTTTTAATCCATTTCTCATATTTTACATATTCTGGATCTATTCCATCACTTGGATGATATTTTTTCATCCGAATTATATCCAGTCATATCCGGATTTTGTCTCACTCTAAACGACGGACATGATCCTATCCGAACTTTTATCACATCTACCAAACACGGCCTAAACCTGTACTTTACCTTAGACAAGTCTAACATCGGAGAATTGGACTGAGAAAAAAAATAACTTATCCCCAATAACGCCACTTGCAATCCAACGTAGATAGGTCAGGCCACTTTTTTCTTTCTACGGTCGAATGGGTCAGACCATTTGACAAGCATAGGACCGGCTTGATTGACATTTTGACTGATAAGAAACAAATCGAGATATACAGATGCAGTCGATATTTCGGTTTTAGCATTTCCCATATAGATTAAGGCAGGTGATGCACCAATATATATGAAGATATAATTGCTATGGACGAATAAAGCCCACTCCATATCATCACAGAATATCTGAACGAAAATTTCAAATCACATGAACTCTATTTGAAGGATCAAATTTGCCTCGATTAAAAATATAAATTGGACTGGTTAATCCGATTACCATTTAAGGCCGTGAATGATAACACTTAGAAAGTATAATTTTTGCTATAGAAGTGATTTTGGAGTAGAAGTCCATTTGGTAACACTTATAAAGTAGAATTTCTGATAGTGCTTTTGGAGCAAAAGTTCATTTGGTAATGTAGTTTCTGAAGCATAAATTCATTTGGTCACGTAAATTTATATTTCTATTTTTAGAGATAAAAAAATTTCTTTAGAAATAGAAAAATTAACTTTTGCTCATAAGCAAAAATAGAAAATTAACTTATAGTCATAAATTAATTTCTAAAAAGAGAAAGCATCGACATGTGTGCCTTAGCCCGTCTAGCGTACATGCAAATCGGGTGGAACTCGGGCGTTGTATTTGACCTGGGGGTCAACCTTTTTTTATTTTACCCGAGGGTCAATTAACTGGATCCGGATCTTTTGATATTGGGAATCAAGGCCAAAAATGGGCAATGTCATGCAGTCCATTTTTCATTAGACGGCAAAACATAGGTTGGGGAAAAATTTGGGAAATAATTTTTTTTATTTCAAAAATTTGAGCGACAGCCATTGTTGAACGTCCAATGAAAAATGGACGGGATCACATGATTTCATGGTACTCCTAATAATATCCCAACGTGAGGGATCCAAATCCCAACTATAAAGAAGGATTTCAGAGCGGGCGAATCAAAGTCGCGAGCCCATGAGCTTGATCTTGAGCCCGACCCGACCACGTCGGTCCGTAGATCTCGTAGAATTGAATTTTCTTTTTTTTTCTTCGGAAAATGCGAAATCCCCTTTCAAATTCATAGGCCCGCCGCGGTTCAAAATGCCACGTGTCCTAATAAGAATTCTTCCACGTGTCGGGTCAAGATCCGGGCCGGTGGAGCGGGAGGAAGCTTGCCTAATCACGAACCGAGCCACGTCGTCCCGCATCCTGTTTGCGTTCTTTGTGCGTCAACTCCCATTCCTTTTCTCTCTCTCCGTGTCCAACGCTTGATTCTCCGGACTTCGACACGAAAGCATCGTCGAAGCGACCTCTCAGATCCACAGCTTCGCTTTCTGTCTACATTTCCATTGTCCTCAATTTCTTGTTCTTCTTCTTCTTCTTGTGCTGTTCTCATTTCTGTTTCGTCGCCGTCGCGTTTGCTTGGATTAGCGATCCGGAGAGGGGGATTGGTCCACTTAGCTTCGCGCAAGTTCCGAGTGAGATTGGTCGTCGTCGGAGCTTGAATTTTGCTGTATATCGAGAGCGGCGAAGTTGGCGTAGCTGAGGAGCTCGATCTGGAAATGGGGTTTTTCAGTACTATACTGGGGTTTTGTGGTTTCGGGGTCGGAGTTTCTTTTGGCCTCGTGGTCGGATACTACCTTTTCATTTACTTCCAGCCCGACGACGTTAAGGTTCGTTCTGTCACTATTAGAGATGCCGACCATAGTGAACTATTTCGATGGCTTAGTACATAGATTTCCAACTGCATTTTATTTTGTCAGCGACGTGCTTGCTCGTCGCTTGCTCTTCTCTCGTCGACTGTTCGTTTTTTCTACATTTTGTTGGAGTTCTAGACTTGTTTGTTTCGTTTTAGCTGTTGGAGGTGGTTCAGGTGCTCATTCGTTGTCATTACGGGTAATTTCTGTGCCCGCGTTAAGCAACTCTGAGATTTCGTTCCGAGTTTTTCCTCTTTTGGTGTCGGGAACCAAGCATGAAATTGCACTATAGAGGAACTCTTTTGATTTGGAGTGTTTAGTGACGCGTAGCTTCATTATTGCAGAATTGGCCCCAGCGCTACACTGAAAGCATTGAGTTTATAGTTTATTTGAGGCGGAAGATTTAGGTATCGTCGCGCAAGCTGGCCCAGAACCTCGGTAAAAAAAAAAAAAAAAAAATTTAGGTATTGTCGAGATGTCTAATGCATGCTTTGAGGTTGATGTGTCCTAGAAATCACAGGACGCTGGAGAGCAATTAATGGAATCTGGATGTTTAGTAAAACTCTTCTTTATGTTTTTGTTTTGTCATGGTTAAAAGTTGAGCTTATTATACAAGGACCATACTCTCCGAACTATCAGGTTGCATGAAAAGGTTAGAATTCATCCTAAGAAGTAGAGGTGGTTAGCAGTTGAAGAGAGTTCTGCATGTACTTTTTGGCGATAAATTAATCTATTAAGAACTTTTGGCGATGTGTATTGTCATGTTCAGGATCCAGTCATGCGTCCACTGGTTGAGCAAGATACAGAAACTCTGCAGCGATTGCTTCCTGAGATACCTATTTGGGTGAAGAATCCTGATTATGATCGGGTAAGATCTAGGTTTAACAACATAAACTGCTTTAGTGTGCTGGACAGCTTCCCCAGATTTTTAAAGAAGCAGCAGCATTTGACAAGTATATTTTCGCTGAGTTTCTTTTTATAGGTTGATTGGCTTAACATGTTTTTGCGACACATGTGGCCTTATCTCGACAAGGTATGCACATGATCTTTTGAGTTCTGCATTTCTTTTTCCTGTTGCTTGAAAGCTATTATTTATCTAACTTATCTGCCTCTCATTTCACTTCGAGCAGGCAATCTGCAAGACCGCAAAGAATATTGGAAAACCTGTAATAGCAGAACAAATTCCCAAGTACAAGATTGACTCTGTTGAATTTGAAAAACTCACATTAGGGACATTGCCACCAACTTTTCAAGGTGAACATCTCTATAAACTTTGCATAAGTTTACTTTCCAGTGCAAACTTGCCTTTCCAGTCTCTCAGTTTTCTGGGGGATAATTCCTTTTGTTGATGGTCACTGCTGGAAACTCCCTCTGAGATGTTATCTGCACGCAGACATTTCCAGCAATTTCCATTGAGATTCAGGAATTCTCTTTCAGGTTTTCTGAAGGCATGACCTTGTGGAAACTGCTAATTTGTCTGCTAGTTTGCTAGATATGTGCTGATGGGAAATCATATATCCTATGCTTTCACCTTTACTGAGTTAATTTTTTAGGGGAATGTTTTACAAATATATAGTGTGGCAGCGAATAAAATAGGGTCCTTCCATAAATATAGAATGGTCAGATGACTTTTGTTCTCTTTTCTATGATCTGAGACCTACCAATAACTAGTAAATCAATTTCTTTGAGTGAAGTGTTAAAGATCCAACCCGTCAATGAATCCGTGCTATGAAGAGGTGTATAAACAATTCTGCGGAAGGGGAGACAACTGGCAATTATCTGTTATTGATACAATTATGCATCCATGCGAATACGAATGTTCCGCGTGTTTTGGTCAACCTCGACGGTTATTATCTGCTCAAAAGATTCTGTATGCCTTTTCTACACTAAAGAATAGGCATTTCCTGTTTATGAGATGTTTCAGCAGCTTTATAGCTGTAATAGATCCAGTTAGCAATTTTTTGGTCCTCGATCCGTTTTCTTGTCTTAATAACTCTGCGAGGTGAATATTGGAAGTTGTCAATTCATTTTCTGCTATCGTTCCATTGAGATAGCATATCGCTTTTAGGTATGAAAGTTTACGTCACTGATGAGAAGGAGCTGATCATGGAACCATCCATGAAATGGGCGGGAAATCCTGATATCACTGTTGTTGTTAAAGCATTTGGCTTGAAGGCAACTGTTCAGGTAAGTGACTTGTCTCCATGTAAAGGAACTATTAGTTTCATAAAGACGCATCTCCTATCTTTGTTCATTTTACCTTTGGTGGCGCCGAGAAGTTGATCCCTTTGTGGTTATCTTACAGGTAGTTGATTTGCAAATTTTTGCTTCTCCACGAATTACTCTGAAGCCCTTGGTTCCCAGCTTTCCTTGTTTTGCCAAAATATTCGTGTCTCTCATGGAAAAGGTTTGTTGATGCATGGGTGTGTCCTCGTGTAGGATTTGTTGTGAACATGCAGATAATTGGGTGCATATATTTTTTCCTTTAAATTGTGTCTAGACTTTCTCTCTGAAATAACTTTTTTTTTTTGGCAGCCACACATTGATTTTGGGCTAAAGCTCGTTGGTGCTGATCTCATGTCAATACCTGGTCTTTATAGATTTGTTCAGGTGCTGTATAATGTCCTCACAGTTTTGATTACCCCATATGGTCAAATTTCTCCCTCACCCTCCCTCCTCGCCCACAATGAAAACAGTGAAAAAAAGGAACACTTCTGTTGGTTCTTTTTTCCTTTTGGGGGGGGGGGGGGGGGTTGGAAAAGCGGAACCCTGTTCCTTATTCGTTTTGTATGCAAATTGATGTTTAAGACAAAAAAACTGACAACTGTTTGATGATCTAGATGGCTAGCATTTCTTTGCTGTATGCACTTCCAGTTGCATGAAAGCCAAAAAGCTGTTTTGGAATGAAAAAAAAAGCAGATAGGTAACTAATGTCAGAGGACTAAAGTTTGGTTGATCTCGATAGGGAACTTACGAAAGAGTAGAAGGCTGTTTTCTTCTGAGGTTTCCTGTTATTTTTCAACTCTTCTCTTGCCACTTCTCCACTAGGTGGTTGAGCTTTTTAATCTCAACTTGGGACATTGGTTTGACTAAGCAATAAACTGAGTTACTTTTTGATATTGGAACCCTAGCGAAGGCTTTGTGACATCTCGCAGTTTGCTTTTTGTTTCTGTTTATTGTTCTTATTCTTTGTATTTGTACGTTGTGCTTATCAAGTATAACCATTTTTTGTTTCTTAGTCAGCTTTGTGTTCTTTACAAGGTTCATGGAGGTGTAATTTTGCCTTTTTTTTCTTTGCGAGGCAGAATTTAATGTACTGTCTATATGTTGATCTCATTCTTTAGAAGTTTTTTTTTTAATGCTTATCTGCAGGAGCTCATAAAAGATCAGGTTGCAAGCATGTATCTTTGGCCCAAGACACTTGAAATACCGATACTGGACTTAACAAAGTATGCATATCTGAGCTCTTGTGACCTGCATATATGTGATCATGACTAGGTTGATTCAATGAAAGTTGAATATGCAGGGCAATGAGGAGGCCTGTAGGAATTCTGCATGTGAAGGTTTTGAGGGCAATGAAGCTGAAGAAGAAAGATTTGCTGGGTGCATCAGATCCTTATGTGAAATTGAAGCTTACGGAGGATAAGCTTCCTTCAAAGAAAACCACTGTGAAGCATAAGAACTTGAACCCTGAGTGGAATGAGGAATTCAATTTCGTTATTAGAGAGCCAGAGTCACAGGCCTTGGAACTTAATGTATATGATTGGGAGCAGGTAGAGATACGTGGAGATACTAGGGGTAATCATATTTCCTTTATTTTTGGTTATGTACTGGATACTGAAACTGTCTAGCATTGTGTCTAGGTAGGCAAACCCGAAAAAATGGGTATGCATGTAATTCCACTGAAGGAATTAGCCCCTGACGAGCCAAAAGAGATGACTCTTAACCTCCTCAAAACAATGGATCCTAACGATCCTGTAAACGATAAATCCCGAGGGCAGCTTGTTGTGGAGCTTACATATAAGCCTTTCAAAGAAGAGGAGATGTCTGTGGGTTTTGAGGAATCAAATGCGATTCAGAAGGCCCCTGAAGGAACACCAGCTGGTGGAGGTATGCTAGCTGTTATAGTGCATGAAGCAGAAGATGTTGAAGGAAAGCATCACACCAATCCATATGTGCGGATACTTTTCAGAGGAGAGGAGAGAAAAACTAAGGTGAAATTCCCTTCCCAACCTCATTCGCGATGCATTTCTTACTTTGAGAGGGAAGCATGTTCCAATTTCCTTTTTTTGTTTGACTAGATTCGTTCTGTACCTTGGAAATCCTCGTCTAATTTTTCTCGTGCTCTGTGGAAAAGCAAGACTTGTGATATTGATACTGAGGCAGGAGACTCTTCACGAACAGAGAACTCCTTTCTGTTCAGTGCAACGAATTATGAAGTTCTGCATAGCTGCACTACTTAATTGGAAGAATATTTCATGCCTCGATTAGTTTTGTCAATCTTGTTGGAAGAATATTCCATGCTCCACTGTCTGTGGTCTGTAGATACTGATTTTAATTGGAACTTGCACAGCCCGTGAAGAAGAACAGAGATCCAAGGTGGGGGGAGGAGTTCCATTTCACACTGGATGAGCCTCCTACCAATGAGAAGATGCATATCGAAGTTCTCAGCGCCTCATCAAGGATAGGTCTGCTACATCCTAAGGTATATATAGACTACAAGCATTTAGCAAGCCATTTTCTGTCAAAACATGACATGGAACTCCTATCTGTGGCTCTGGCGCTTATAGTCTTTGAAGGATATCTAAAGTTAGGGTTGCAATCTCCCAAAAATTGGCAATAGGAGATCAGAATAATGTATATCTCGTGTCAGCTTCATATCATGATCTTGAAAGATTGGAGGATGCTGTAATAATTTTGAGCTTGATTTAAGCTTTTGAGTAGCTCCAATTAAAAGCGTGGTTGAGTATTGGGATACTTATGCTGTTGAAGTTGTTTAACCCTCTTCTGGAAATATGATTTTGATCATTATCTAAGGAAGAAGCAAAAGCCGTTTCTGTAAGAAGATTGATCTCTCAAAAGTATATTTACTAACCTCAATATGTGGTTGGAAGCACATGAGCACATGAGCCATTCAAAGTGTCCAGTTAAAGGTAATATATGCGAAGGTACTCTTACTGAGTTGTTCCCTTAGCATCGCCCACAGCTTATGCTTTCCAGGAAGCTGCACAAAATAGTGATTTTATCAGGATTCTGATACTGCATAATTCATGGCTATGCTCAGCTTATTCTCAGTTAGCCATATTGCATGTTTGGGATGAGAAAAGGATTGCAATTTGTCAGAAGGTTGACATCTGTCGGCAGTGGATAGCTTATCTTAGAAAACTGAAAAGTTGTTAGCAGTTTGTGCATCCTAGCCTTATGTGGCTGAATGCAAATCACAAAACAAATTTTATGAGTTTTTTCTTCTATTCGATAGAAGTAGTTGGAGTATCTAGGCAGATTTCTTCACTGATCTTCATTCATTACAATTACACGTGACTAACCTTGATCGTCTGGCTAATGCGGTTGCATTGCTTGTTTTCTTTTCTCTTACCAGGAATCGCTGGGGTATGTCGATATAAGCCTTGCTGATGTCGTGAGCAACAAAAGAATCAATGAGAAGTACCATCTCATTGACTCGAAAAATGGGCGGATCCAAATAGAGTTGCAATGGAGGACTTCCTGAGTTGTTCGTTTCTGTTCTCAACTGTGCTTTGGCTGCAGAATTGCAAGACAGCAAAAACAATTTCACAATCACCACCATAGAAACCGTATAGATTTGTTTGTTGTTGTACACATCATAGAAACAAAATCTGCAAACCGCAACCGTTGATTGTGCTTGCCGGGATTCTTTTTTTTTTTTTCCCCTGCGTAAATTAGCCATCTGCGCTGAGAGGGCTTTTCTAGCCGGTGAAACGCAGATTATGTATCGGCATTCTCTGCTGTTACCTGGAGGAAAGGGAAAGGAGGAAGTTGTTAGACTGATGCTGTTTTTGTGCTTGTTTGTGGTCCCCTGGTGGACACGTCGCCGTCTCAGTCGCAGTCGTACTCCATGTACCCAGGGAAATGGGTAGTTGACTTATATCCGGCAACGGGCCGTGCCATTCTCTTGAATTGTAGGTAATTTGTTGTCCATGCCCATGATTCTCTCCATTCTCGATATGGTTGTGGATTCTCTCGATGGATGTATGGTCAACCACCAGATTGCTCTATAATCAGGAAACTTGAACCGGATGCCGTTGCATGGGCTTTGTCCGTTCCTATCCAAGTATCCATTTCCGACATTCCTCCGAGAGGACATGACCTAGATCGTGGTCACGATTCTTAATGAGCTCCACCGCTTCTGCCTCTATGTGATTTGTGAATCGCCGTACCTCGTCGTACTTGCGCAGTTTCGGCACAACCCGGCAACAAAAGGTTACTGTGCCGTGCCCGCGGTCATGAATGAAAACGTCGTCGTGTAATTACTTGAGAAAAAACTCCCGAACGCCCCGCGCCGGGGGGGGGTGGGGGTGGGGGGGGGGGGGGGAGTAGAAGAGTCATAGGGAAAATATTGGTTATGTCTATTCGCGTGCCCAATCGCACACTAATCCTCCCTGGAAGCAGATATAATTATAAATCTCGCAGATTTGTTTTCGTTGCTCCTCCGAGATTGATTATCTAAAATTCCATATTTTACCGATCACACTGCATCTTCTTCTTCTTCTTTTTGGCCCCTTGGAACAAATCGATCAGCGCGACAAGTCGGGACATTGAAGTGCGTGCAAACTTCTGAAAAAAAAAAAAAAAGGCCTTTGTCTTACGACTCCTTTTCCCAACCCTCTTTCCACGTGGCGGCCATGAGAGAGCGGAGCACATGTGACCGCGACACCGGAGAACTGTCCCCGCAGTTATCTCGTAGCCTAAAAAAGCCCAGGCAAAATAAATAAAACGAATTTAGAAATTTCAACTGGTTTATCTTTTCTGTTCCGAACCTGCGCTCTCTACCAATCACACCGTCCCTCACTCTCTCTCCCCTCTTCACTTCCCTTCCTCCATTTTTGCTCCCATTTGACTCCCACTCAGAAACACTCGCAAACGCAGGCAGAAGGAGTGTCCAGAAGCTCGGCCTTCCATGGCGCTACCGGTGGTTGACACGGAGTACCTGAAGGAGATCGACAAGGCTCGCCGCCATCTCCGCGCACTCATCGCCTACAAGAACTGCGCTCCGATTATGCTCCGACTGGCGTAACTTTCGCCTGCTCTTTTCCCGCTTTGATAGGCGATGATTATTTTCAATCGGGTTGGCTCGCGGTTTCTGATATCTGGAGGTTTTGCGATTCGTCTTGTAGGTGGCACGATGCCGGAACTTATGACGCGAAGACGAAGACCGGCGGTCCGAATGGCTCGATTCGGAACGAGGAAGAGTACTCTCATGGCGCCAATGCTGGCTTGAAGATCGCTCTTGATTTTTGTGGTGAGCTCTCGGCTCTTTCTGAGCTATCTGTCTCTTGTTCCCTGCTTTCGCGTTTCGATTCCTTTGGCGGAGCGGTGTCTTCCCCTCTTCTGCATCTGTGCTTAAGTAGTTTCTGGAGTTTATCTATTCATGCACTGACAGAAGTTTGGAGGACGAGCATGCAATTGTAAGTTGTGATAGTGCGAGTCCCGTCGCATTCTCATTTGAAATTAAGTAGATATAGGTGCGTTGAGATTTGAGAGTCCAATTTCCATGGACCTCTGCCTTCTAGTACAACAAGTCTGCTTCAATTATAGCTGTCCTTCACTTGCTGCTGTAGGAGGCTTTCGCTTTTGCTTATGTTTTGAGTTATTTCATCAGTAGTGGTTGACTTAATGAATTATCTTTAAATGTTTAGCATGCCCCCGCACACACGTGTTGTCTGCTTTATTGAAGACAGTAAACAAGTTTGTTAACATGATGCTATGTATCTGCAAGTTCTTGAAGGGCCAAGCAGTGCGTTTGCAATTTTAGTGGGCTTAACAGTATCCTGTTGACCTATCAACGGGATTTAATCTGCAATTTCAGATTTACTTTTGTTACTCGCATGTGGCTTACTGCTAGGTTCATCTAACCAAGTTTAGATATATTTGCAATATTCATCCATATAGAATGCATAAAGATAATTCTTACTCGAGACTTTGATAATTTCTTAAAAGAAATCCCTACAGTTTTCATGAAGTTGAGATATATGTATCATCTTACGTTCAGTTTACGAGAACATGCTTAAGATGGAGAGGTTAGTATTCTGTCTAATGCTTCCACGATTGTCGACCATGGAAATCCTAAGATTGTTGCACATGTTTTACATGAGTCAACTGTAGATATGTTTCTAATAGTTTCTACTATACTACTGCGGGAACCCGTCATGGATAACGTAATAACTGTGATTAATAGAGTTTTTTTTTTTGCAAATGTAGTCGAGATATAACTTCAGTCAGTATATTTACATTTGCTTTTCTGTTGGATACAGAGGAGGTGAAGGCCAAATGTCCAAAGATTACATATGCAGATCTATACCAGGTGAAAAGACTGTTTAAAGGATTTGTTCTTTCATCTTACATATTATGAGTTGCCTCCCCTAATAGGTGGACAAAATCTAAGATGATATGACAGGCTTAGTTTGAAAAAGACTTTGAATTCTTGCCATTTAACTTTGAAGTTTCGTGCCCTCCAGCATGCATCATCTTCAGAACTAATGTGCCTGCATGTATTGAAGCCCTTAATTGGCATAACCCACACATTCTCTATATTCAGATGCTTTAGGGGATTTAGTTCTCAGTTGCTTATAGGAAATCTCCTCTGTCTAGTTCAACTGGAATTTTTCTTGGTTGTTTAGTGGTTGAATAATACTATTTATAGCAAATCAAATCTAGTGGTTACCAGTGCAAATGTTTTATCAATTTGCGTATTGATCATTATGAGTGAAATGCCTGTTTCAGCTAGCAGGAGTTGTTGCGGTAGAAGTCACTGGAGGTCCTACTGTCGACTTTGTTCCCGGAAGAAAGGTACTGTGTTTTAGCTGTATGTGAGCGAAATGATTCTTACGAGTGCCTTATTCATAATTTTTTCTTTCTACCTGCAGGATTCAAAAGTTTCTCCAAACGAAGGAAGACTTCCAGATGCTAATCAAGGTATTTTGTTGTGTCAACTTTCCCGTTGTTGATTGGCCTCCCTTCATTTCCCTCCATCCCTCCCGCCAAATATTATGGTTCACTGTGCTTCTTATTGATCCAATAAAAAAGTTAAATAGCAATTTATTATTTTCCTTATGGTTGCTGCCTGTTAATCTTGAAATGAATGTCCATCTTATCTGAGTGTCAATTGGTAAGTTTCAAGAGGAATAGTGAAACAAGGTATCCCAGCTAACGGACATTCCGATGTTGTCCCTCTCATCTGAATGTCCGTTAATAAGCTTCCAGAATCTGAGCCTCAAGTGCAAAATGGGCACGGTGCCTATTTCGTATAAGTCAGCTGTTGTGAGCCCACCACGAAGAATGAGTTGAGAGAGGAGTCCTGGGAAATGAACTCTTGATCTGTCATCTGAAACAATGCTAGAATATCCAACCTAAAAGCTTAAGCCATGATGTCGAGTGAGACATGTATGTAAGAAAACTTGAGCCATTAGGTGAGAGAGACTAGATGTGTACGAGACTAATTATAAGTTTATAACCACTTATTTAGGGGATATGTGATTATACTTAAGAACAATAATACTACTCATGCCAACCTAGTTTGTTATTTTAAACAATATTTTACGTCTGCAACTCGCTCTAGCTGAGTGAAGGAGGCTCAAATGAAAGGAGGCATTCTACAGCAGCTTAGATAAGCTAGTTGATTTGTGATATTCACATTTTACTCTCCGCTGCCTATGCATATCTTATCATAGCTCTAACTCCATAGGAGATTTTTTGTCCATTATAATTCTCTTATTGGTGAAATACATGTACATTTTGCTTAAATAGGCGTTCAAAACTTCTTCTAAACTTGTCATTGCTGGATGTAGGTCCTCCACATTTAAGGGACATCTTTTACAGGATGGGCCTCTCAGACAAGGACATAGTGGCTTTATCAGGGGGTCATACACTGGTAATTTCTATTTCTGCTTGGATTTACATTCAAGGTCAGCTGGGGATGCAGAACCGCATTTGTTATTTTTCTTATGTTCTTGTTTCTAGGGACGGGCACACCCAGAAAGATCTGGATTTGATGGTCCTTGGACTCAGGAACCCCTTAAGTTTGATAATTCCTATTTTCTGTAAGACTTCATCTTTTCACCTGTTGCGTTTTCCAAGTTTCAGTTGGAGCAGTATAGAGCCAGATATTAATTATTGATCGTTTTTGACACAGTGAGCTGTTGAAGGGGGAATCAGAGGGGCTGCTGAAACTGCCAACTGACATGGCATTGTTGGAAGATCCTGCCTTTCGCCCTTATGTTGAGCTGTATGCCAAGGTAATATGGGCTTTTTGCGTGGTCTGGTGACTCCATCAGTATATCTTTAAACCGAATTGCAGTTACATGATTTCCTTTTTTTAATGGAACTACAACTTTGGCTGCCTGCCTGCACCATCACTTCGTTTCCTTATGCGCATGGTCTACAACCCTTTGATGCAACTGTCCTTGGTTTTGCCGATTCTGAAAACAGATGGGTTTTTTTATTTTTTTTCCATGAAAATTATGCTGTATAGGCCTGTGATGCTACCTAGGCAGCATCCAGTCTGTTCCATCACTATCTTCTTAATGAGATCACGCAACAAATGTTGGTAGTAACCTATATACGTGTTGGGATAGAGATTAGTATGCGGTCCCCATGAAACCTCTATGCTAGAGCATCATCTGTATGCGACTCGTATCACCTGATTTAATATTTAATTGGGGTTGTTCCTGCAACTCCCTCATGGTGGTTGGCGCAACCTTGAAAAGAGACGCCCAATTTGCTGATCTGCTTCTTTTCTTCCTTGTTTTCTTTTGCTATGTACTCTCTTCTGTCCCTAATGTTTTCTAGCATGTGGCAGGATGAGGAGGCATTCTTCAGAGATTATGCAATCTCGCATAAGAAGCTCTCTGAACTGGGGTTCACACCAAGTTCTTCAGGCAGCAAGGGAGTAGCGAATGGTGCTGTGTTGGCACAAGGGGCTGTTGGAGTAGCGGTGGCTGCGGCTGTTGTGATCTTGAGCTACTTCTACGAAGTGCGCAAGAAAATGAAGTGAATGTTGTTTTTCGATTTCCCTTTGTACTTGGCATATATTTTAGCTGCTTAGCGCTGCATGCTCCATGTCCCTTGGTCCACAATAATAGTTGGGGCATCACCTTCTCCAGTTGGTTAGTAAACAGACATGCCGCTTTGAGTGAGGAGTTACATATATACGTATAACCCCTAGTTTACCGTATATGCATTTTATGTGGTGCGCATACAAGTGGGTATCTGTAGGCAGGGCCCGACTTCCGATATGAGCCATTCCTTTGACCTAGAATCCAGGGTGTGTGATTCACCTACTCATCTTACCGCAAAGATCCTCCCTTGCGTACATTCGTCATCCGAAATCTTTCATGGACAGGTTTATTTTTTTCCATCTGTTGGTGGTTTGGCTCAGCGCTCAGCGATTTCTCACCTCAGTTCTTCATGCTGCGTTTGATAACACTCCGGGGAAAGCGTTTCTATTTTAAAATTATTTTGAGAACACTTTTGGAACAGAAACACAAAAAAATGTTTCTGTTCCAAATATGTTTCTAGAAACATAAACGTTACCGAACACAGGCTTAGTCGTTATATAGCAAGTCCTGTTACCTGAGCTCAGCTTTGAAATATTCTAGGTATTTGATTTTTTTTTTCTTCGTAACATTTTTAGACGTACTAAGCTTAACAACCAGGAGCTTTTTGCTGGTTTTTGTTCACGCGCATTCTTCTGTTTGGACAAATTCGTTCTCACCTCTCGAGTGGTACCTCTCGCGCTCAGAGGGCAGCACGACAAGTCCAGGGAGAGCTAAATCGGGCAGAAGCACGACAAATTCCTGTAGCGCTTCACTAGTAAGTAGCCCAAGCGAGCATTTTACGCCATCGATCACAGAGAGTTCTTTGTCGAGTTCATGTTTGGTGATCTCGAGGATGATCTCATTGTGCGGGGTGGACCGAGGGATAACAGCTTGCCGCGATTACGCGAATCAAATGTTTTGCTATTGAACACTGGAATCGATTCTGCGTTTTAGTTGTCAAACAATGTCAGTTTCTGTGGTCTAGTTGTCTGCATTGTATCAATTTACTGTGCACTGGATAGGATATAGAACAAACCGGGAAGAAGAAAAAATAAAACAAGAATTGCGTCGGTATGAAAAGCCAGTCGTCTTTGGTTAAAAGGAGCCGCTAGTTTTACTTCGGTTAAAAACAGGGTGAAATGAGACTCTTTTTTCACCTTCTTCCGCCAATCCTTTCCAATTCTTCTTCAGCTTGCAGATGGCTGCATTGACCCCTCTGCTTCAATGGGGAATCAAGCCGGAGATGAGATCCCGACCTCTCGTGAATTCTGGGTCGCTCTGGTAATTTATGTTTCGCTCTTCATGTTCTGTGTTTTCAGTGAGAAATTTATGTTTCGCCGGCAATTTATGTTTCGCCCTTGATGTTCTGTGTTTTCATTGAGAAAATAGCGCCTTGCTGTGTTCGAGTAGATTACAGCCCTAATTGGTTGCCTTACGATAGTTTTTTTTCCCTTAGACACTTAGCTGGTTTTTGCCTGCTTTCTTTCCTTCTTTCATGATGAAGGTGATCAGATTAGAAGCCCAAGGTGTGCATCAAAGCATGTCGATCTGATTGTTGAAGTCCTTAATGATGGTTTGGACGATGCGGCTCAACATTTCGCAACGATAGAAGACCTGCAGACAGTAACGCCTTATCTTATCTGTACAAGTTTTGCCAATTTTTTCTGCATGCCAACTGTTTGATTGTGAATATGTGGAGACTTCATTCTAACTTGTATGCTCTGTATGTGCTTTGTAGATGCAAATACTTCAAGATGATCGCCTTTCGGACTTGAAGTATGCAGTAGAGAGGAGTTTGGTATGCACCGTTTGCTTCCTTTTGTGCTATGTCCATTTAGCAATGAGCAGCTAACAGCAAATTTTGTGAGCTTTTAGCGAAAGTTTAATGTAGCCATGACTAATTTTCGAAAATACAAGGCAGAAATTTCGTAATTCAATCTCGCATGATGGGAATGGGGAACTCCTCCGTGAGTTGGAACACAAGATTTGGAGACTTCATCATGATATAGAGATGAAGATCATCGAAGTGAAGTTAGACTGCATATCCAAATGCAACGCGACAAGACATGACGCGATTAAATTCTGTTTGGGTACTCTTGCAGCTGCCGCTGCTTATGGCAAACTGTGGTTGACTGAGATTGAGATTGAGATTGGAAGTAGAGAACACCACTTTTCCTTTGCCTTTGTACATGTTAGCTTAGAGCGGCACGCCCCACATCTTTTTGCCCACAATAGTAGCCGAGCCGGCGCATTACTGGTGCTTGGGCAGAACAAGCCAGCAAACTTGCAGAAAGTCGCAAGAAAAATCTAACCCCATTTTCAGCACATCTTTTGTAACGCGATGATACCATCCCAGTTGGTTAGTAGAGGTCGGAAACGACCTGCTGCTTTGAGTTTGGATTGCATATGACCCCCTGCATGCAGGTGGGATATGTTTTGCTAGTTTTTTGAAAGCTTTGTACTAGATGGCTATCGATGACTTCGAGCGACAAGGCATTGGGTGCGCATGTCAAGGCAGAATTTGACTTGCAGCTTCTTTTTACCCCGTCCTTGATAGCTGTTTCACGTGTCATGCTCAAGAGTTTGAGATCACTGTTATTTCCTGAAATCATTATTCTTCATTCTCCTGCGCAATCCATTCCCACCACCACTACCGAAACAGATGATGAAAGGGCGACACTCGTTTAAGGATTGTCATTTCTGGAGTCAAACTGCTGAACTTCTGTTGTGCTGGAAGTTTTAGATCGTCCAAGCCCATTGCCGCAATTCTCGTGTGAGTACCAAACGCGAGGAATTCACATACCCAATTCGTTAGACTAGATGTGAAGCCATCAGCTGCCACTTCTTTATTCGGGTCAGCCGGACATTGTGGGCGGGTGGTGCGGTGTAATGGCGACGCCAAAAACCTCGCCCCTCGCTTTCACGAACGAGAAATCCAAATCTCAAACCCTTGAGCAAGAAGAGAACTCCACCACACGACGCTTGCAGAGCTAGACACCGAGTTCGGCAAAAGACCGAAATCTCGATAAACCTCAAAACTGCCAAAACGATTCTCTTATGGCAATGAAACCTCCAATCGTCCATCTCGTTCCCGTCATCCCCCCCGAATTCTCCAACCCATGTTGCCGTGGGTCCTTGAAAACAGACCTTGAGCTAAAAGGCATTTACTTTTAGGTTGGTTCTAGGACTACCCCACGGGACTATACGTGAGGGCAACAAATCAACCCAATCCCCCACAAAAGAAGGTAGGTGTGGAAAGCTTTTTGGGACAAGTGTTATCAGCAATTTTTTTGCCATTAGTCCCGGGAGACTCAGTTGTTTGTCTCGCACGTTAAGAAATTCGTTTTGCACCTAAGCACGTGGACATGATCCCCCACCGTCGCCACATGCTTGTGAGCTGGACCTTGTCACGTTTCTTCCCATAAATTTTTTTTCCTTGCCAAATCCTAGACTCTCGCCATGAATCCTTAAAAGGGTTTTTTACTTTTGAAAGCACTGAATCGTTAGATGGGCTGATACTAAGTTCAAACAAATTAAAAATGGTCGGGACTAATTTCCCCGGTGTAGACCGGTAATCCAATCCATGCGGCCGGATCTGACCTCCGTATGTGGCAACCCGGTTGGTTTTTAGACCCAACGTGACTGGTGGCCATGAAAACCGAGTTCGGACAGTATTAGGGACAACTTGGTGAGACTATAGAAGAGGAAGTGAATCCTAGGGATGAACACGGAGAGCCTTGGCAAGGTCACTCACCGCTTTCCGATCGGCTGAGCCCATCAACTCACTTTGGGAACATGGTCGGTGGATAAAACCGCTTGTTATGGTAAAGACGTATCGTAATCCAGATCTTCAACATGCGTATGTGCCACGATCGCATTGCCCGCAATGTAGTTTAGGTCTTTTAAGTGGCATCTTCGGATCGAACCCGGATTGAATTGGATACATAGAATTTGACGGAATTACGACCGTCGGATTGGTCCACGTTATAAAAAAGAAAAAGAAATGTGTGGATAGAGTTGGGGACAGCAAGGGATTCGGTGTAAAAAAGGGAGGTAGGTAAAATCATATGCTAGGAGAAGCTTTTAAGATCTTCACCCACGGAATAATTGCACCCAACGCTACCCACTTTGGTGGGATTGGAAGGAGGTAGGCTTACTGAACCTTTTAATGCGAGCGTCACAGGCATAATGAATCATCATTAGAGAACTGCCCATACGTCTTAAGCTGGTAGTAAGCCATAAGAGGAGCTTCTTGTCTACCCGATTCATAGTAATTCAGTTGTTGGTTGCCCCTTGAGTCTTTCACTAAGTTGTTGGTAATTTTTCAACTCATGGGAAACTCACGGGAGTTGTCGGGTTATGTTTGATCAATTCGAAGAGTGTTAAGGGGGTGCAGTAAAAGATTGCTACCTTTCACCTGGAGAGATTATCAAGAGGGAGCCTAAATCCAAGCCTGTCAGTATATCAAGTTATATTCACGTTCATTCGAAAGCTTAAATTAATGAGTTATCGAGCAATCAATGATCTATTGATCTATTCATATGGTGAAAATCCTTCGATATAGGATTTCTTTTAACGCATCTCGCATCTACATCCATCCCGGCACAGAAAGAGAGGGAAGGGAGGGATGTGTGGTGGCAGCAATTTTGAGGGAGATGGTAATTTGGCTTGTCTTCCAATCCATTAAAAAACTCAACCCTTCGGCCTAAACTTGAACCACAAGGTTGGGGACAAGGGAGGGAGGGGGAATAGTGGCCCAGTGGGAAGGTGAACCAAAGCCCACATACAACGACAACGACAACCACAAACCACACACTATTCCTTCACCTCTTTCTATTTTTCTATTCATTTTCTTTTCTTATTACATCATCATCCTCTGCCTCGTACCCATCCTCCCACACCATCCCCCCACCTTCTAGAAGCACCTCTCTCTCGTGTGCACTAGCGAGAGAATACCAGTTAGTAGAATATTAAAAAAAAAAAAATCACAACTACCATCTCTTTAACTTATGGACAAGAACGGACAAGCCACTACTTCCTCTTCTTCTCAAGTTCTCCATTATGCCCATTCCCTTTAACTTACTCTTCTTAGAAAATCCATCGAGCTAGGTCCAGCCCCACCCCCAGTCTTCTTTTTTTCCCTTTTCCTTTCTCCCGGCAAAGTTGTTTCTCTTGTCATGTAAGTCATATATGTGTGTATTGGCACAAGAACGAGATGAAATTTACCTGTAACCACCGGATTTAAGCAGATTGTAATTGGGTCACGAAATATTCATTATGACCATCACTTAGATGTCTTGAATTTTCATCTGTCGTGATTTGGTACATGGCGCATTTTCTGGCGGAATGTTATCGGTAACCATGTGAATTTGACATCATATCCAATGCAAATATCGAATTCTCTTCTCTCTTTTTTTTTTTGGCGGGGCAAAGCTCATTATATCATATGATTGCAATCAAAGTTCAATTGACTTGATAACAAAATCCACTTTTGGGAAATAAACCCTAAATCACCAAGATGAAACAAATGGTTAACAAAGTATTACCAAAGATAGGCGTATTACCAAATGGTTAACCTACGTCTAAGTTAACCTAGCTAAGCATTTCTGAAGGGTTTCGATTCGATCACCTTCTTTTAGGGTTTAATGCTTTTTGCCTTCGGTCTCCTCCATACGAGTATATAATAACCCCAGCAAAGAGCTTTTACATCCCAGACCAACTTGCCATACGAACGCCATTATTGTGGCCGTTAGCTGGATTTTTATATGAATTAAAAACCCAGATTGGTGTTAGTTCCAACAACACTACACATACTTACAATAATCTGCACTTTATATTCTGGTACGGTGTAGTGAGTTGGAGGAAAGATTTTGAGAGCTAGCTGACATAATTCAATCACACCCTTGTCTATGCTCCAACTTTAATTTAACATTGTACAAAACTTTTTACACCTACCTGAAGTTTACCCCCTACGTTTAGTTTAATACAACAACATATGAAGTATTTTTTTTTTTTTTGGGGTCCAAGTTATTCCCTTTTCCTGATGCAAGTATCATCACAAGAGAGAGGCCACCAGCCACTCCCCCTCTAACCTGTCTCACCAACTCACATCTAGAAGCTAATATTATTAATCTCTCCCTCTCCCTCTCCCTCTCGATCGAGATCTCGAGTCAAAATGCTATAAAAATCACACCTTTAGCGTTCGCAAGGGTCGCCCTTACGAGAAATGGTTTGGCAGCAAGAAAGCAATACCCCCCCCCCCCCCCCCCCCCCCCCCCTCTCTCTCTCTAAAAAGATTTCCAAAGTTCTCTTACGAGGACCCAACTATGTATAAGAACAGTAGTTGCAGCTAGAACAGCTTGAGCTCATAGCACTCGGGGGAAAGATTCTCTCGCTTTTTATTGTTTTCTTTCTGAGTTTCTCTGGTGTACTTGAGACATGGGAAGATCGCCTTGCTGTGAGAAGGCTCACACGAACAAAGGCGCATGGACCAAGGAAGAGGACGAGAGGCTCATCGCGTACATCAGGGCCCATGGCGAGGGCTGCTGGCGGTCGCTCCCGAAGGCAGCTGGCCTCCTCCGTTGCGGCAAGAGCTGCCGCCTCCGCTGGATCAACTACCTGAGGCCTGACCTCAAGCGCGGCAACTTCACTGAGGAAGAGGATGAGCTCATCATCAAGCTACACAGCCTTCTTGGTAACAAGTAAGTGGATTGGAAGAACAAACCCGATGCGTAATATATCGCGATCATGTAGTAATACAAGAACGAGAATCAGCAGAACGATTACCCGACATGTCTCCTAATCTGGGTTACCAAACCCAAACTAAATGTTCTCAAAGCTTAATTGTTTTTTTATTTTTCACTTCAGATTAGATTGAGTCAAATGGGTATTTACTTCCTATTCACGCAGGTGGTCTTTGATTGCCGGGAGATTGCCCGGTAGGACGGACAACGAGATAAAGAACTATTGGAACACGCACATAAGGAGGAAGCTCTTGAACCGAGGGATCGATCCGGCGACACACAGGCCATTGAGCGAGACAGCGCAAGACGCAACCACCATCTCGTTCGCAGCCGCTCCGTCGAAACAAGAACCGCTAGACGACGCAATCTCCGCCGCGCTCGGCTACAAGAAGGAGAGCAACCCGACGACGACGACGACGACGACGACAACGCCGGAAACGGTTCAAGAAAGGTGTCCAGACTTGAATCTCGAGCTCAGAATAAGCCCTCCTCATCAGCAGCAGCATCACCAGCCTGATGCGCCCATGGGAATGGTCGAGAGAAACCACTGCTTTGCCTGCAGCCTGGGGTTGCAGAACAGCAAGGACTGCAGTTGCAGGAGAGGGGCGAGCGGTGGAAGCAGCGTCCATGGCGGCTACAACTTCTTGGGGTTGAAGACGAGCGTCTTGGATTTCAGAACTCTGGAGATGAAATGAAGTCGAGAAACTCATTCAAGTGGGGGGTGGTTTTTGGATGTTCAAGCAGGTTTAACGAAGAGGGATGAGAAGGAGATTTTGCCTATTAGTCTATAATCTCTCCGGGGTTTCTCTTTTTGTTTTTTTCTTCTCTTTTGAGGGGTCTAATTTGTAATGATTAATGCAGTACATAGTTTCTATATACTTAAAATTCAAATTAGTACATAGTTTCTATATACTTGACTTATGGTTCTTGTTCTTGATGGGTCAGAATTTCAAAAGGGTTTGCCTGGAAATGGAATAATCTTTCAAATAGACCATTTCTAATTCCATCACATGCATATATACTACATGCGTATGAAAATGTGTGTGTGTGTACTAGGAAGATTTCCATATGCTGTCTTAAATTTATCAAGTACGTCAATTATGCGGCACATACATTTGGAAATCTACACAGATGTACACCTTGTTGGAACCAAAGATTTCCCTTCAAGCATCCATTAATCTTTCCTGAAGTGAAGAAGCCTTCTCTTCCTAAGCCTTCGATACCTTGTGATAGGGAAAAAAAAAAACAAGGGTCCTTCTCTTCTAATTTTTCAGATTTTTTTGGAGGGTTTTTTGTCCTTTCGAGAGACGGGCAAAAAAAAAAAAGATAAGATAATAAACAAAGTTGGTACCGATCTATGGAGGAAATGGATAAGCCGTGAGAGGAGGAGATAAGAAGAGGGGATGGCCAAGGGGTGGTGGGTGACCTATCAATAGCATCACAATAAAAGCGCGCAAAAAAAAAAAAAAAAAAAACCAAAACGAAGAGGCTATTAACCTTATGACATTAACATATGTATACACAAAAGGCGTGAAGGAACTAAACAACTGCGAACCGTCCTTAGTGCAATTGCACCATATTTCTACCAACCCAAAAACATTTATTGTCTGTTCTATCTTCTGTGAACAACCACCGCTTTGTCTTCTTTTGGTGCAATCCTTTCACCGTTTATATTTCCATGTAGATTTCGCGGAGAAACATAACGAACGGACATATCGTGTACTTTGAAAGTCGGACTAACTGGTTTCTCTATCCCGAAACTTCACTTCAAACGTCACAATGGATAAGCAAAAGTAGTTTCAAAGGGATTGGCAAAGAACCGTGATCAATCACGACATAACTCCGTTGCATTTCCGTGACTAGCCTTGGAACTCTGATTGCACTTTATGAAAATTTTAGGACTTTAATTTCAATTTTGTGATAATTTTTACAACTTCATCGTACTTTTTGTGGCAAATTTTATGACTTTCGATACCACGTAATTCCTAAATAAAAAGAGTGCTCGTTTTAAAAGTGTTAGAGAGAGAGAGATATAATCATCTCATCGATTGAGTTACATAATTTTATTTTTAACAACAAATTGTATCATGAAATCGGTATGGACTAAGAATGGAAAGGTTAAGATGGTTCAAACACGACACGATTGTATCTACTTATTAGTGCGGAAAATCTAACTTGTATCGGTCACGTACTCTTCTCACGCACGCCCAATCTTGACCCTGGCAATCCGATTTCCTGGAATTAGGAGCTGCAGCTTCATTTACTCCTTCGATCCGACTTGTCCATGGATACCATGAGAGAGTGATGAAAACCCTACTCCAGTAGGCCATACAGCCACAGCTTCCTTTAATAGCTTGCTTTTACTAAGTAAACTCGAAACTTTCAACCTCCAACTATGTTTCCTTAGCCAAAAAGGGCGAGTCCCACATGTTTGGCTCCATAAAATCTCAATCTTTCGTATTTGGACAGCAGCGATTTTTTCTTTAGGTCAAGGCGCCACGGTTCCAAATCTCGATTTAATGGCAAACCACCGGCACTTAAAACCTGTGGGGTTACATGCCTCTGGGGGTCCGGTCGCATTGACTCGTCCCATCATCGAATGGCTTCATAAAGGCAGCATACAGAGAGCGATGCGCCTACCATATATATAATCTATATATATTAGACTTAGACCCGGATGCCCGAGTTGCAAGCCAAGAGAAACGCCAAGCGTGATTAAAAAAAAATTAAAATACCACCCAACAAAGAATCGGGAGAAAAATAATGAGCTGGACATGTTAGAATTCGGCATACAACCGTAACGAAACAGGGCAGAAAAATCAAGAAAAAGATATCGAGATACAAGGCTTATCCCGATTGACCCTTAAAATAGGCCTATATATAACAAAATTTTTTACTAGAGTTACTTAGCACATCGCATCTCTATGCTACATCACTCAATTAAGCATGAATGTATATGCCAATAGTTGTGTTAGAATAAGTTGTAAAAATATATAACTCTGGGTTATTGTAAAAAGATATGAATAATATATATATATATATATATATATATATATATAGAGGAATAACGTTTCTTTTTCGAAATATTTTTGTGTTAACAAGTTGTTCATGGACTCAAGCACAAATTGCTAATAAAATGTATATTCAAAATCCGTGGAAGATCGAAAAAGGACACATGGACCGCGGGTGGCTACTTTGATGAAAAGATCCAAAGATAAGATGGTCCTTGTGGCTTCCCATATTGGAAAAGGGACTGGCTCTTTTCACCATCTCACTCACTCCATATTAAACAAATAAGCTCAATGGATTCTTTGTCAATGGTGTTAGGTAGAGATTTTGGAAGCTTCCACGGGATATTTTTTCTCTTTCTCTGTAAGAAAAATCGTGGGAGCAAGGGGTAATTATTGCTCTGGCTCTGGCTCTGCCTCTGCCTCGACAGTTCAAATGGATCGACTCCAACCAAACATCACATGCAAGAAATCGAAGGAAAGTTGAAAAACCCTAATGGTGGTGGCGGTGGCGGGACCCCTCTCTTACCTACTCTCCTCTCCTCCCCTCCCCATTCTGGATCTTGATCCCCACCCTTAACTAATTGTAAGGGCCTTTCAATTATCCAATTATGAAGGCGAGTTGCCTGAGATCTGATGGATCATCTTCCGGTGTTTGGTAGGAGATTACATGTGTCCACTCAAAATATTCATGGACCCTCCTTCTGAACGTGCATATGTCGTATCGTGCATTGCATCTGATCTTTCCTTGTTTATGGTTGAGAAACGACGAGTCGTGCATGATAAACTTGTATGTCTTTGCTTGAGGTTCTATGCTTTTGAATGTGACCTTTGAACGTAACAGATTATTTTGAGCTGGTAAGGTGACTGAAACCTTGGCTAATTGGAAGCTTAGGGTTTTTTAGTTTTGGTTTCGACCCGATCGACATAAATTCTTTTGGATTTGGAAGAAAGAAGAGATAATAAATGCCATCGAATTTTCGTATAGTGTATGATCTACCTTTCTTGTCTGAGCACATTGCCTTTTTGAAAAAATGCCCATTAAAAGTGTGTGTGTGTGTGTGTGTATATATATATATATATATATATATATATATATATATCTCGAAAAGTTACATAATTAAGTTCCAAATGAGATCTTGTGATTGTTTAATGATCAAGAATGGCCAAAAATAAAAATAAAGAAGAGGAGATGAGATAATCTTCCCGACTTTTGATTCTTTGGTATGATCTTTAAAAAGAGAATGGACATTTTTACGGCGAGAACAACAATTACTTTCGTAGTGTTAAGTAATTTTCTCGCACATTTCCTTTTTTTTTTTAAGACATATTCGACATTTAACATCCATTGTCTTGGATTTCCATTTCCCTTCTCTTTGACAAATCAAACGTGGGAATTACTACATTCATCGATTTGCTTCCCAGTCCTATCTTAGGATTCCACGAAAGATAGATAGAGAACGAGCTTCGTATCATGGGAAAGTAAATTTTTTTGCTCGAGACGGACGGACATTATAGACATAAAGTAAGATGAGAGAAGAAAAAGATGTGGCTGCTCTTCTTACTTGATAAGGGGGAAGTGCGGGTTCGAATCCTCACCTTCGGTAGGAAATGGGATGAGAGCGCGTGAAGAGGAAGCAAGGTCTCGCAACCTGCGCACACATGTAGCACATATGGTGTCATTTATATAACACGATGTCATTTAAGGAAATGATTTCTTGATGATATTGTCAATTATTTTTTTACTGTAGATCCACACATCATCAATGCGTGTTTTGCATAAAATATTCATTAATTAAAAAATCATGAAATCAAAAATAATGACGATACCGTCATATTGTCAATGTAGCTATGTATATAACATGGCGGGCATGAATTTTGGAAAATTTTGGAAAGTAACGTTTGAATTGTTTAGTGAGATTGAATTGGAGGGACGGTACAAGGTTTTCTTCACTCGCCCGTGATTTGCTTCCAACTCTCTCTAACCCCTCTTCCCAAACAAAGCATAAATTTCGGGAGTGGGGGTGGGGGATTATTGAATGACCCTCCTAAAATGATGGTACCTGTACCAAAGGTTAGGTACACCCTCTTTTCTAATGGCACCATCCCATTTCCATGCACCTAATTTGAATTGGAGTTGCCATACAAGTACCGGGACACAAGTACAAACAATATATAAAACGTATGAAAGATTGGGACACAGTAACATCACATCCCATGATTAATCTAAGCATTGAGATGGTGAACCCTAAGAGGAAGCAAGTATTGGAGCCGCAGCCGCTTCTCCCGTATATCAAATGGCCTCTAAATTGTTTAGTCTCAAGGATTCTACGTGGATCTCAGATGCTCCAAGACCCGAGACCGTAATAACGGAACATTACCAAAAAAGCCCTAAAAGTTTTGTAATTGTAATAATTCAGTCGTATACCTTTTAAGAAGTGTTAATTAAATCCCAAACCTTTTACATACATTTTAATTTAGTCATTCTACCCAATTTTGATCGAAAATTACTGATTGGATGGGGTCGGTAATGACATGGCCACTTGTGAATAATATTCCTATTCCTATTTTATTTTTATGTATTTTTCCCTCCTCTTCTTATTCCTCCTCTAGCTGCCTGCCGAGCCTAGTGACCAGCCAGAGGAGAGGGTCGACGTCTATGTTAGTGACGGCCGCGTCAAATCATCGATTTTCAGTCAAAATTGACTTGAATTAACACAAATGCAAAGTGTTTAGGATTGAATTGGCAAAAAAATAATAATTTAAGACTGAATCGGTACAATCATAATGGATTTATGATTTCTTTTAATCATAATTTTTCCTCATAATAAATCTCCCCGCGTCATTACCAGACGGATGGATTATGCATAGCCTCCCCTTTTTGGAGTAACATTATTTTGGGGTCATGTCCGTTGTCATGCCAGTGGAGCTTTTACCTAATTTTACAATTAAGTCCTCAATATTTTGATACTTTGTCAATTGAGTTCATCAGGACAATCTTAGCCAAAAATAGCTGACATGAACACCTGACATCTTTCCATTCCTAAAGAGATTAGTCAAGCTGTTGAGAAAAATCTCCTGTGAACTCTATATATGTGTATGTATGTGTGTGTGCAATTTTTTATTTTATTTTCTCTTCTTTCTTCTTTTCTTTTTTTATGCCAAGCTCGACGAGGGCGAGCTAGGGCTTTTCAGCCCTCGTCAAGTGGTCGATGAAGGTCGACTAGCGACCCTCATCGGACTTGTTGAAAAAAAGGACAAGAAAGAAAGAAAATAAAAAAAATGAGAAAATTAAAATTTTATTTTTTAAAAAAATTAGATTAAAAAATTATCAACTTCAACTATGGCCGCCCTACGTAGCACCAAAGCGTCTTAATCAGTGTTTTTCGATTGAAATTGATCGGATAGACTCAATTGGTAAAAATATAAAAAGATTTAGCACTCAATTGGAAAAATGGAAAGGTTTAGTACTGAATTGATCGAAGTGTGTCTAGGAATTTTTTTTTGGGACAATTTTTTCAATTGGAGATGGATGTCATGTCTAAATGACGAAGAAAGATTGGAGTCACAGTGGCATATGTAGGGGTGTGCATGGTCCGGGTCGGTTCGATCCCAACATGAAACTAAGGACCGAATCAGTAGTCCCGGTCCTCATATTTTCGGGAGCAGGGATCGGACTGAACCAGGATCGATGGTCCGGTTCGGTCCTGATCTCGGCCCAGTAGGACCGCTAATACCAACAACTGCTTATAAAAATCTAGTCCTTAGCATAAAATATGCTTTAATTGTATGTTAATTTATAATTTATAACTTCGATTGAATAAAAAGTTAAGTAAGTTTTTTTAATAATTATTTTATTTTATTCTCAAATATTTATATTTCTTTTTTCTAATTTTATAGATTTATGTGTGTGTGTGTATATAACTATATATTATAGGCGATCCCGTTCGGGCCGGGTCGATCCGATCGTGACACATGAAATGGGGAATCAAATCATCCGATCACTTTAGATTGGAGATCGGATCATTTAGCTCAAGGAACGGATCAACCCGTCCGATTTGGTCTAGTTTGTACATCCGGAGGCATATGCGTAAATAAGAGCGGGGAGGGAGTGGCAAGATGGGGAGAGAAAACGTCAGCATCAACACACGCTACCAACTCCACTCTTTTCGGGGAGGCGGGGGGCGGTAATTGGCACTGGCAGCAGTCCGACGTAGGCCCATGTGCGCAGCTGCGGCTTGTGGGCCCCTCCTTCCCAAAACACGAGCATGTCGGGCCCACGTCCTTTTTTTTTTCCCCCCCCCCCCCCGATCAAACTCATCACACTTTGACCAAAAAAAAAAGGTCATCACAGACACTCTCTCTCTAAAACCTTCCTTTTCCCAATTCTCCCCCGTTTGACTTTCTTTGCCTTCTCTGGTGGCAAAGAACAGTCGAAATTATAACCCCAAATGTCTGAAGACCCCCGTTAGGGATCGGGCTACATGTCCTCTCGGATGACTCAAAATCTACGAAATTTCCCATCCCAACGCATAGGGAAGTCCACAATCAATGCTCCATCCACCGCGAACGGATTCCCCCGCCTTTAAGACAGGAATGCTTTGAATTTGATAAGATTTATGCCATTTGTTTAAAAAATATACCATTCAGATCATTTTTTTTTTAAATTCATAAAAAAAACTCTTTTTATGTAATCCATTTACGCCGTCCATTAAAAAATGTACGACCCAAATGATTTAAGGGGTCCCCATCGACCTCCACATTGCCCGACTAAGAACATTTCGATCGTGACGACTCTCTCACTGGCTAACGCGACGAGCCCCTGTTCGTACGAGCCCCTGTTCGTATAAGCTTGGAAAGGATCGATCAAAGAATTAGGGGCACGAATCCTTGGAGACATTACACGCGCGCGGGAAGGGGGAAAAAAAATAAAAAAATAAACCACATGACAATTTTGGCCATCGTTGGTCACCATTTCTTCGCTTTTCATTTGCTGATGCTAAGAATTGCACGTTTGAAATCAAAACCTTGCAAAAGGAGGAAAATCTACAACAACTGCGCAACGTGATTTGCAGGGGGGGGGGGGGGGCTTTTGACTTCCGAGGTAGTACTACTGGAAAGTTCAGACATACGAAAATGTAATAGAAAAGACAGAAGAGTGACATCTCGTAGAATTGGAGAAGTGCGTGGTGTGGTGTGGTGTGGTGTGGTGGGGTGGGGGGATTTGGACCTGGTTGGTGATTTTTGGGATCTAACTCTCGATCGATCGATCGATCGAAGAGATCTATATAAAAGCGAAAGGGTCGTCCCACGTGCGATTAAGCGTGACGTCGTACGGGGGGCAACAAACAGGCTCCTTAAAAACCTCCTTTTAACTACTCATGCAGCTTACTTAAATCTCTCCTTTTCATATCATAATTAAGTTAATATAATCTCGATGTATTGCTTCTTACACGAACATGAAGTTGCGGATCCAGTTGGGGCTCGGGCGATTATGTGGAAAAGTTACTACGCCCGGTCATTGACTACCGGCTCAATTATTGGTACGCCCAAATGTGGGATGGCATGATGCATGTCCCCCCCATCGCATTCTAATGTATATGTGGCTTTTATAATATTGTGGCGAAGATCCCAAAAAAAAAAAAAAAAAGCAGGAAAGATGTCCGGAAACTCCTCCATCCGTTGCGCTTTTGTCAGTTCGGTCATAAAATCGTTTTTAATTTTGCCGCTTGAGTCTTAAACGTGTTCGCGTTTTGCCAATCGAGTCAATTCGATCAATTTTGACAAGAAACGGTCGACGTTTCGTGATAGATAATCATCAATAATAATTATTATTTTTTTCTTTTTCTCTTCACTGGAAATGACAAGCAAGAGCCCGGCGAAAACATGAAAGGTATAGGACTCAATTGCCAAAATTAAAAGGTTTAGGATCGAAAAATCCTGCAAAAGTGCAGGAGGATTGTGATTTTTTGGAAGGATATATATATATATATATATATATATATATATATATATATTCCGAGAATGAGGTGAAATCGGTTTTTAGGGCGAGCCGGAATGGAGTCCGGGATGTTTGAGACCCGTTTCTTTTTGGACTTGTTTAGCTGTTGGTTAGATAAGATTGAATGTGCTGCCGATTATTCTGATGATCAGGAAGAGGAAACTGAAGTGGGACATTATTTGGACAAAAGAGAGAAATCAGTAGCAGTAGGTACGAGGCAGGGGGGGGGTTCTGCTTGCTGCCAATGCAACGGGCCCAAATGGATCCCACAGTGTTCATCCGAGTCCCATGTGCAAACGACTCGACTTCTTGCCTCCTTTCATTTCCACTCACTTTCTTCATTTAGTTATTCGTTTTTTTTTTCTCCACATTCTTATCTTATTATAAATTATTCAATCATTAGGCCTTGCCCATCCGTCTCAAATTTTTTTTAAAATAAAAATAATGATAAAAAATGAGAAAAATGAAGGAAGAAATTCTTGGCTCGAGCCAGTGCTGTAACCCCACTTCAGTAGAAAATTCACCTACCACCTACCTACCCAACATCATTTATGCCTCTTCTCTTTTGGGGATAGATTAGATCATCTTCGTTGCATTAAAATCAACATTGAATTGGCTTGAAAGAAAGGGCAGAGAGTTGATACAACAACGCACACAAAAATAACGAGAGAGAGAGAGAATGGAAAAGAGCACAAAAAGAAGTGTAATCGGATCGCGTTCGATCCCCCCCCTAGAGGTCTGAGATTAGGTATCGGATGTGAGAGACGACGAGCAAGCGCAAGAATCGCCACGGGCTCGACATGACATGACAATTAGCATAATGTCGAGTGAATGCGCGTAAAAAAATTAGGCTTGATTAGCCGTCCACAAGAAGGCATGCCGATTGCAAAGGGGCGGGAAGGCAACTCCCACGCCAGGAATTTAACCCGTTTTGTGACTCTCCCTCGAGTTGACGAACGCAAAGCTTAAAGATTGGGGTCATCGTGGGTTGGTGTTGGTGAGGCGGGAGATAAAAAAGCACGCATTGAATGCCGGCTTCTTCGTCCTTTGCAGCGTAGCCCCTCGAATTGACAGATTAGTGGACTTCTTACAACTGCTATTCATCACGGACAGTTTCTACAGGTGAGAAGATTGATGTTTGGTTGATAAAATTAGTTCACGAGACATGCGATTCAGTCGCAGTTCGATTGGGGGAAAATTAGCTAAAAAATAAATAAATCATAAACCTATTTAAATTGTACCAATTAATTTCTAATTTTTTATTTTAAAATTTTTTTAGCATATTTGGTTGGTTGACGTAAACGTAAATAATTTTTAATAATATATAAATTTTATTTTATTTTTCTTTCTTTCTTTCTGTGGCGGGCAAGGGTCATCAAAGCTCATCAGCAATTGGGCAAGGGCTACGAAGCCCTCGCCCCCTCCCCCCAAACAAAAAAAGAAAAAGAAAGGAAAACGAAAATAGAATTACTAAAAATTATCCGTGTCAGAGCCGACCGAACAAATGAACTCATATGACGCGAATGCAAAAGCTTAGCACGATCTAGAACTGAAATTGGCACAATTACAATAAATTTATGACTTTTTCGATAAAATTTTTTCTGGTTTGATCCGCGCTATGTATGTATAGATGTTGGGTACTATAATCATTCCACCTTTAATCAACCGAGTGGGAAAGAGAGACGAGGAGGTAAAAGTGCTTTGGCAATCATGCGGTGAGCTTGATGTCTTCGAATTCGAATGATTGAATTGGGGATCCAAGTTTCCGTTTAGGGAAAGGGTGAATTCGGATTAGAGATTTTCACGGCCAATAATTGTGGTGTCCCTAATGATTAGGTGGGCCTGTGATTAAATTGCACGCCCATTGTCAGCGGCTATTATCGATCTTGCCCATATTTCATCATCAAAGCTAACCAGCAAATCCTACAGGTTTGGATCTAATTTAAACTAGTTCACGATGCCTCGTGGGCCCAAAACTATATTCTTATCGACACGTGGATTCCGGGATCGAAGTGCGTACCCAAATCAACAAATTTCGACGCTTTTCGGGAATGTCTGTGCCCGCTTGGAACGGATACTCGCTTTTTTCGGCTCCCATTAGTGCTAGCTCAACAAAAGTGGCTTTCCTGTTATACCACCAACCAATGCACCGTCGCGGCATATACAGTCCTAGATTAGTTCCAAGCCTGCTTAGGAGAGTTCCAATCAAGATCTTCCAAATCAACTCATGGTGATCAGATCTCTCGCCTAAACCCTACTGCTCGAAAGACAAATCGATCAAAGATCTTACCCCGGACCGCTCCTCCGCATTTCCCTATTCGACTTGGATTCAGTTCGCAGAGCCTGAAGTCTCGAGTTCCATTCTAATTTCAGAGACACAATCCGAGAAAACAAAGAGGGAATCCAATGTCGAAATTCAAACTCAGAGGAAAGAAGAGCATGCGGATTCGAGTTCCTTCAAGTTTGCTTCTTCAGTTCAGCCTTACCCTCACATTTTCACCACAGCCTCCTCCAAGTTCTTTGCATCTTCCTTCCTATCCACGACCAGAACACGGACGATCCTAAAAACGACCCAACTCGTCGAATCAAGCCCATTCTAAAACGTAAGTGGGCTTTTGTCAAGGATGCATGATCCCGATCGGGCCACTGGAATGACTGGCCCACGATCAAGCAGGGTCGACAGTAGCTATCCAGTTCTTGCTGGATGAAGATCCAGCCCACTCTTGTCGATCCATAGAACGAGGAACAATGTTGAACTTTTTGCCTCGTGAATCACTCCCGCTAGTGGGAGGGGGACACGCAGGGGGTCAAGTCAACTTCGTCCTCGCCAAAAAGAGGTACGAACGGCATCGATGGCGTCCACTGACGAGGCGGTGTTCATCTTTCCCCAAGGCAATGATTCTAATGTTGCTGTTTCCCGCTTTACACGAGCTTTATCTGAACCCCAGCTTATGCACATTTCCTCCTCATCCCCCTCGAAGGGCTTGTTTAGTGCTGATCAACGTCACTAAAAAGCTAGACAAATAATTGGTTCTACAGAAAATACTTGGCACTGAACGGCAGCGCCACAGATTCTACGTGACGGTAGCCGTGTAAAGTATCGCTGTAAATGATTACTGAGATCATGAACAACCCTAGTGAAAAATCAAAAGAAGGGTCACATATCCGAGGTCGTCTTGTCTTTCTGGTTTTATCAGGAGTCAACCCCAGATTTGATATTGCCGCAGCTTTCCGGTGGTGGTGCTGTGGGGGGAGGACACACTGCAACATTTTTGCTGCTCTATAGACGAGTCAACGAGTCTCTGTTCTCCTCTGTCAAGTAATAGTTACAAATCTCCATATCATCGAAACATATACGTAAGGTCACGACCTTTTTTTTCCCCCATTCCGTGCACTCGTGTCGTTTTCAACGCGCTTACATGATGCTGTTTTGATAGAGTAACTAAAGCCTGTGCCCAATATATCACTCTGGAATATATGTAAACTCTCTTTTGCGCGCCAAATTTTCTTGGTTGGGCCTGATTGATCTCTTAAGGTTCGATCCAAAAGTTTGAAACCCAAAAGCGTTATCAACGTGGGAAATCTTTTATCAAACTTTGTTAAGTAATAAAGGTTTTCGGTAAATTTTGAACAGAATGTGTCAAATGCAGAGTGTTTATTGATAAACGCATGTCTTTTAACAGCTTTTGCACAAACTTGCGACAAACCTTCTGACGACTCTTCGGCTAAACTTGTCCAATACATCGACGTACTAGTAACCAAGATACAACACTAGAATTGAATCGACGATCCTGGATTTTACTGTAGTACACGATGTCGAAATTTAATCTACGATACCGGATGGGTGTAAATGTAGGACACAACACCGAAATTTAATCGACGGTACTGAACACGTGGATGAACAGTACAACACCTAAATTTAATCGATGGTATTGAACTGGATGAGCAGATGCCGGAATCTAATCGACGACGCTTAACTCTGGATATGAAACACGTCGGAATTGAATTGACGACGAGAATCTAAAAACTACAACTAAGTTAAGAGCTAATTGAAAAGATAAGACTTGTTTGTTGTGTTGTGAGGGGTTTTTTGTGCTGGATGACCTTGGGTATTTGTAGGCGTATTCCTAATAACCATCGGACGGTTATTGCCGTGGGCTTCAAGCACGTTCTTTTTGGCAGCTTTTGTGGGTAACTCCTTTGACGGTTTCTTGGCTTTTCGCGCATTTTTCTCTCACCTTTTGGAGAAAATACCGCTAAAACTCACCTTGGTACACAGCTTCTTCAAGGCTTACTTGCGTCTGGCTCTAGTACGGCTACCCTTAGGTGATCATGATCTCTGTTCGTGCTCATCACATGGCCCTTTAGAGTAACTTTTGGTGTCTAACACTCTCTTTAGCTTCCTCATGATCGAATAATAAGATTTTCCACGCATGATATAAGTGTCTTAATATACGTGACTATCAGGAAGAACGTTGAAATATATACCCTAAGTCGCACATATGCTCTTTGATCTAATACATATACATATATATGCAAAAACATACGTACATATGCATGTACCTATATAGATTCTTGATCGTAGGCAGGCCTCGCGTGAAACTTATCGGATCTAGCCCTACATATAAACAAAACTTACGTACTCAAGATGCAGCCAAAACTCGACCGAAGTGAAAAAAACACATCCATTGTTTTTGTTTTGTTTCCGTTTGAAACCCCAAGAAAATAATGATTGGTTGATAAGAGTACGAACGGTAGGTATAAAGGAAGGAGGGAGAATGTTCGGGTCTTCGAGGCAACCATCGATTGTGGTGGGGGGAGTCAGCAAAGCATTGTTGTATTTATGGCGTGGAAGACGACGAGCAACCTCTGATATATAATTCCTCCTCCTCCTCCACCTTTAACTCATTTGCACGAGCCCTAGTCTTTCTAGTGGAAGACCGACCCCCACTTTCCTCATTAAAGCTAAGAAGCTTGTTGTATTACCTCTTTCGCAGAAAGATCTAAATCAAATATCTCTCCCCCACCCTTCTTTTTGGCCAAGACATAAGAGCTTTTTCTTCATTTGGCATAATAGCTCATCTTAGCTTTGTGATCTCCCGTTTTCACCTCCCAGAAGATGACGAGATCGGGCACGCTAGACAGAATAATCGTCCACTTAACCCCTTTTGGGAGGTTAATTGTTCCTAATGGTTTTAGGACACGGCAGATTTCCCCCGCGACAGGAATCATCAGGCGTTGTACTTTGCTTTAACACTTGTAAAAAGACTCTCGCAGGAAGCGAGGAAAAAAATTTATTGGGACAGGTTCGTTTTCTAAGTTTGGATGATCATACGGTTGACAATCGTAGTAGAGGGCAACTCAATTGTTTCGTCACACACTTTCTGACGATAAATGTTTGACGAGATTTAACGGAATTAGTCGTTAGAAAAGTTAACCCAAACCCTGCAAATTGGAGACAATGTTGATAAACTGAAGCTTTTTATTCAGGTGAGAAAAGTAAAGAAAATGGGAATCCTTTGGAATGCTGGCATGCACTGCTTAGTAGAAACCATATATTAAAAAAGGGTTCTATTGGGAGCGCGTAACAGATATTCGATACATTTGCCTAGGAAGATCGTCAAAATAAAGCCCAAGTCCGAGCCCGTTAATATATCCAGTTATATCCAACTTCATTAAAAATCTTAAGTGAACGAGTTATGGATCAAGTATTAATTGTTACATACTACATTAATTCTTCAATGTGTTATTTTTTTAACACAATTCATATGTTGATCCTACAATAGATATTTGATGGATGGTAACGAATCATCATTAGCTCCTAGGAAAGAAGATCAACTTGGGAAGAATAGTACAATCGGTGGGACAGCTCCCAGCCTTGTCTCGTGTTTCACGATCGTCACCCGAACTCAGTCGCTATGCCCATCATCTCTCTCCCACTCCATCTGGAATACGCTCCGAAACCCTCCTCTTTACTTCATTATCTTCCTCCTATAAACCCCCCTCTCGACCTTCCCACCATTTCATCTATCTCTCTCTCTCTGTCTGTTCAAGAAGAGGTAAAAGAAGGAGAAAAGGAAGAGAGAGCGAAGCAAACCCGAATCTCCGATAAATAGCGAAAAGGGTCGAGTTTCGTCGATACGCTATGTTGCCAAGGAGCCGGACTCTTCCGTCGAGAATTCACAATGGAGTCGTAAAGTTCAAAACTATATAACCTCTCTTACTTCGAATGGAAGCGCTGCCTATTGTTAGTTCCTTACGATTACTACTAAACAGGTGGAAGAGAGGCATGACATAAGGTCGTACTTTGAAGTGGAAGCCCAGCCTAAGCCCCATGCAGAGAGCGAAGCCATGAACCCTCAGTCCAACTACTCCAAGTGTTTCGATGACGATGGCCGGCTGAAGAGAACAGGTCACTCTAGCCTTAGCTACGTAGCAACAAGCTTTTAGCTACTTGGATCTGTTCAGCACATGATTGTTCCATCCGGTTCGGATTATCTTTTCTTCATAGAGAAAAGAAGAAACTCAATTAAAAAAAAAACAGTCGATAACAGTCATCATACCGTCTGTTGACATAGGTTGAGAAATTTGCAGGGACGTTTTGGACGGCGACGTCGCACATAATAACGGCAGTGATAGGTTCAGGAGTGTTGTCGCTGGCGTGGGCAATAGGGCAACTGGGGTGGATAGCAGGCCCAGCCGTGATGGTCCTCTTCGCCTTTGTCAACCTCTACACCTCCAATCTCCTCTCTCAGTGTTACCGTACCGGCGACCCCATCACCGGCCAGAGGAACTACACTTACATGGATGCTGTTAAGGCCACCTTAGGTGAAGCCTTTTCTAACACCATGTACCACGAATATATTGCAAGCTTCTCCGTGCAAGAAGAGATGGGATAAGAATGTTCTCTTGAAATTGTTTTGAGTATTGAACACATTTCGCAGGGGGTAAAAAGGTCATGTTATGCGGGATAATCCAGTATCTCAATCTATTCGGGGTCGCAATCGGATACACCATCGCTGCATCCGTGAGCATGATGTGAGTCCTATCGTATTTGTCAAGTACTTAGTTCAGTTATATCAGTTTTAACTTTTCGTACTCAATTGAATGTATGACACAGCATCAATGTGTCACATGATATAAACTTCATAGCATAAACTTCCGTTTTCATAGTTCTCTGAAGCTCTACATCATCGTACCAGTGATACAGAACTCACTGCCATGCTCTTCTATCTGATTTTAGGGCGATAAAGAGATCGAACTGCTTCCACAAAAGCCATGGGAAAGATCCGTGCCATATGTCGAGCAATGGTTTCATGACCGCCTTTGGAGTGATGGAGATTTTACTATCTCAGATCCCAGATTTTGATCAAGTTTGGTGGCTCTCCATTGTAGCAGCCATCATGTCTTTCACTTACTCCATAGTTGGTCTTGGTCTTGGGATTGATAAGGTTGCAGGTGAGTTAGCTCTCTCTCACGATCATACAATAGAACATACACGCAGTCATGCATACATGATACACACAAGCTCAAATGACACGAACTGCTCTGAACCGTCCTCCTGTATATGCTAAGATTGGTGTGTACATGCAAAATTCTAAACCCTTCATAAATTGCAGAGAATGGGAACTTTAAAGGAAGCCTGACCGGCATAAAGATAGGGACTCCAACACATGCTGGAGTTGTCACTTCAACACAGAAGTTATGGAGGAGTCTCCAAGCTCTGGGAGCTATCGCTTTCGCATACTCTTACTCTATCATCCTAATTGAAATCCAGGTACACGGAAATGTTTCCTAAGAAGCTGATGTTTTAGTACCTTTTTCTTGATCGGTTCAAGCAGCTCCAGAAATTTGATTCAGTGAGTAACCACGATCTCCTTTTCTTCTATTGTCAGTTTGATTGTGTTGGTGCTTGTGCAGGATACAGTCAGGTCACCTCCTGCTGAGCACAAGACCATGAAGAAGGCTACTCTGTTCAGCATCACAGTAACCACTGTCTTCTATTTGCTTTGTGGATGCATGGGATACGCTGCTTTCGGAGATCTTGCTCCTGGAAACCTCCTCACTGGGTTCGGCTTCTATGACCCTTATTGGCTTCTCGACATTGCCAATGCCGCAATCGTCATTCACCTCGTGGGTGCATATCAGGTAAAATTCTACAGAAACTCTAGTCTGAAAATAAATTGTAAACATGATTATAAGCTGACATATACAAATTTTTGGGAACTACTGCTGTGAAAGGTCTATTGCCAACCCTTGTTTGCATTCATAGAGAAATGGAGTGCAAAGAAGTGGTCGAGGAGTGACTTCGTGACCGCAGAGTACGACATACCGATCCCTTTCTTCGGCATTTACCAGCTCAACTTCTTCCGACTGGTATGGAGGACACTGTTTGTTATCCTCACCATAGTCATAGCCATGCTCATGCCTTTCTTCAATGATGTCGTCGGGATCCTCGGGGCCTTCGGGTTCTGGCCTTTGACGGTGTATTTCCCCGTGGAGATGTACATATCCTCGAGAAGGATCGGGCGCTGGACGACCATGTGGGTTGGACTGCAGATACTGAGCATGACATGCCTCTTGATATCTGTAGCTGCTGCGGTTGGCTCTGTGGCCGGAGTCGTGCTTGATCTGAAGACATACAAACCTTTCAAGACTAGCTACTGAGATTACAGATTAATCTGTATACAATACAAGCATAGGTTTTGGACTCTTGATGTTGTTAAGTGGGAGAGGACATTAAAATAAATCTCAGATCTTCCTTGAAACGAATAAAATATAGGATTTCCTTGAGGTCTTTACACAGCAGTCTTTCGCTGTGTTACCCTTTTGAGTCTCCCCTGAAATATCCCTCCAAAAACTGAATTTAGATCATGATCGCAGAAGTTGCGCGACACCAACGTCTTAACAAACAACTGGTCCAGCTCAAAAATGATTCAGCTAATAATTCCCTAAACTGCAGAGACTAGACTAAATTCTGCGCAGGCTAAACCTTTCCTTGTGTTCATGATATTATGAGATAAAAGGCAGGGAACTGCACGCACATTCACCAGATACAGCCAAGGAAAAGCAACAGGCAGATGTCAGAACAACTGCATTAACCCTCTGTTACAGCCACCAAAACAGGTCGTCCCACCAAATATATTACATAAAAAAAGGAAACACAACTCTTTTAGATATGATTATGCAATGTTTCATCCCTCCAACTCTGTCCCCCCCTTCTCCCCTTCCTTTTGTCTATACAAATGGTGCCTGTTCTCCCTTAAGACAAGCAGAGCCATGAGGAAGAGAACTATTCTCAACTGCCATTCTTCTTGCCTTTGGCCTTCACTTCAGCAGAATTGGCCTCGGCGGCAGCTTTTACGAGAGTCGTGGGTTTCAAAACGCTCTTTGGATTAATGGCCTTTCTTATCTTAAACACAGCCCAAGCAGTCCCGATAGCATGTCCTGCAGCATCTAGGCCTTCGTTCGTTGCATGAGCCGCTTGTTCTCCATACCTGCGTTGCACAACAGAACAAACTTACAGCACCGAAGAACTTAAACCTTCTTACTTCGTTTTGTCAGAGTTAAGAACGAAGAACCATTGTCCTGGGAAAAGATATCAACTCTTATGCAGAGCAAATCTACGGATATCTTGAGCAGCAATATGTTCGGTTCATACTTGGCCTTTACGTGATTATTAGCCAAATGATTAAGATTAAGAAAGGACCTTTCTCAAAAGCAACAAAATAGTTATTGCCAAAAAGACGATTCCACGAAGATGGGACGATAGCGCTATGCAACTTGCCCAACAACATGGATGATTACCCCAAGGAACATAGCCCCAATTATTCCTCCACCACCTACTACTATCTATGCAAGTGGAGTGGTTAACTCAATCACATTGCGCCAATATACCTTTGTGAAACAAGTCCTGTTGTCACTACTGATGTAGTTGACATGACATTCTTTCCAGCAACTTCAACAGCATCACAAACCTTATCTGCAACAATACCAACAAAATGGTAAAATGAAATGACCAATCAAAGAAGTATAGTACATAGTCTCCAAAAGAGTAAAGATGTTAAGAATTCCCACCAAACTAATTTGTCAGCAAATGAGATTACGACCTCTGAATTCCTAATACATAGAACGTTCACCACCAAGTTAAATCTGCTTCTACTTTGATGGGGAAAAAAAACAGAGAGAAAGTAGAAGACGCTGTTACTGATCCGGTCCTCCTTCCAGGCAACTAATGCATAATTCTAGGCACCTTTTTATCTCTATTAAGTCAATTCCACAAACTCAAAGTATGTTTTAACAATTGTTAGTATCTATCAAACTTCGCATCTTATATTGTTTCCCGCGAAAAAAATGTGATGGACAGTGACACAAATCCACAGATAAGGGAATTCAAAGATGGTGCCTGGTGATGATAATCTATATAAAGCTCAGAGGATAAGTGACTAGCAAAGGTGAAATTACGGAAACTATACCTCATTAAGTTGTGTTACCACCGTGATAATTGTTGACTTTTTATATAACTGAATCATGAATATATGCAGACAGAAGGGGAAAAGGCAATGTTGACCTCATTCAGCAAAAGGACATGTAGTAAAATCCATGAAAATTGATAAATACAGTAGTGCTTCAGAAGAGATATTTATCTCAATTATATGATAGAAATAAAGACCAAACAAGATGGAAGACTTACTAAACCCATCCAAAGAAGCAAGCACAATCTCTCCTGGGAGGAGGCTGAAGAATTTCTTGCCGGCTCTGGAATTTACAATTGAACCAGTGATGAAGCCGGATACTTTCACAACTCCAGTTAGGATTCCAGTCGCCACTTCCTCTGACATCTTCGTCAGCTTTTTAACCCTGAAAAAGTTCAACGGAATTGCACTTCATCACGGAAAGAAACCAAATATACTGATGTGATCAAGATTCAATATGGAAACTAAACAGCTTAGGCTTAGCAAGTTGTCAGCTATCGAGTGAAGACACACAAATTATCAGAAGAAGTGACGATAAAGGTCAAGGAAACCACTTTGACTTTCACTAGATCATCAAACTTCCAAGTATTGTGAACTATTATCGACCTAGGGAATACATAATACTGCTGACTGCTACACACCCGCTTCTTACCAAAATGGAGATATCTTCCGCATGAAGCCAATCATACAACAAGCCATATTTAACCCGATGCAGGCCAGAACATTTCAAACAGTTCAGGAATACGTCTCAAACCAATTTAACATTACTTCACTTAAACTTAGTCTAAACTGGTGAAGCATGTTCACTCTGCAGGGAAACTCAAACATTGTCATCGAATCCATGCCAGTTGTCCACAACTGGAAAGTCCCTAAAATAATGAGGAGCCCTTTAACACAGTCTATAAGCATAGACTACAAAGAACATTCTGAAGAAAGAACCTTGCAACCTAATACGGGAATATTACAATGTCACGCATCTAACAACACTTAATCATGTACAGGCAACACCTATCTAGAAGACCTACATCCATCGTATCGGTAGAACTTTCGGTGTATTCAGTGAACTAGTTACAAGCAAGTAGTCACAATGAAAGCATCAAAGACGACATTACCAATATCTTAGTAACCCTTTACTAGAATCAAGTAGATTTCGTCAAATGTATCTTTGAAAGAGTAAAGGAATGGAAGGACACAAGCAAGAGCAACCAACATACTAAGAGGACACCTGCTACCTTTTAATCCTCTTCATGGCTCCGGCACTGATCTCCGACTTAGAAGCTGGGCCCAACCTCCTCCTTAAGAACTCATCCGCCCACTTCAATCTATCCACTGTCACATCGCCGCACCACAGAATCCCCTTGATCAGCTGCCCTGACCCGGCTGCGATCAGCCTTGCAACCCGCCCGCTGTATTCCTCCACGTTGGGCGCCAGCGCGGTCCAATATGCGGCCGAGTTCTCCTCCACCAAATCCTTCTTCTCCTTCGACCTCAAGTCGTCCGGCGATATATCCCTTGCCACCATCTGCCATTTCTCCATCTCCTTCACCTCCTGCACGGAAAAGCAACTGTGCATCTCCAAAACCCTATCAAACTCCTTCAACAAACCCTCTTGCCCTTTCGCCGCAAAAGTCAATCCATAGTTCAGCATTTCGAAGTCGTCGCCGTCCTCGCGATCATCGTCCGAAACCCCATTCGCCGGCACGCGCAGAGTGAAGAAATAGTGGGTATCGTCGAGCTTAACTGCTGGCTCATCCTTCGCTAGAGGCCACTGGATTTCATCTCCGACGCGCGCGAGCACGGCGATCACGTTGTCGCCTTGCCGGAGGCCGACTATGGTCAGTTCGCCGCAAGCAAGTTCGATGCTTTTCTCGGTTTGGATGAGGTGGACTATTGCGCCGGGGACCTTAACAAGGGTTTCTTCAGATGGTTGGGAATAAAGGTTGTCGCATTCCTGGAAGAGGTTCTCGGCAGCGTCTTTCATGTCGACAGGAGGATACAAAGATGAGGAAGGAGACGACGAAGTAGGGGTCGCAGAGAACGGTGAAGTTGATTCTGGGTTGGAGAGGATCACTTCTGGGTAGAGCGGGTTTGTGGGATGTTGAGAGCGTTGTGGCGAAGACATGGCAATACAGAGATTCTATGAGCCTGCGTGCGTGTGGTGAAGAAGGATCGGATCAAGCAAAGTGACACAGAGGGTGCTTATGAAGATGTGAAACTTAAGAGGGAAGAAAAATGGTGGACTTGTCGGTCAAGGATTGAATTGCACAGAGAGAGATAGGGAGGGAGGGGAGACGTGTCCGGAATAGAAGAAGCCGTGTGACAGCGTTTTTTTAACTGTTCTTTAAGAAGACGAGATCCTGTCCCGCGCTTTCATACGATTCCTAAGTGGCTGTTGGTTTTTTTGAAATTATCAGAATTGGAGAGTTCGTTTTTTTGCAGATTATGACAAAAAAATAAAAAGGTGATTTTTCGTCGGATCGATTTGATTCCAACACTTAGAAGCAATTTGGAATTATGCGCCACTAGAGAGTCGGAATCCAATCGAGAAATATCTGACCAAGATTTTCGCAGTTAACTTCGTTGTCCTGAGAAAAGCAAAAGTCGCGTCTTTGTCTCTTCGTTCTGTAATCCTATGATCTTCAGGAGCAACCGAATTCGTTTTCAACTGAAGAATATTTGCACTCCCTACCCGCCTTCTGTTTCTAGCATCGCCAACCACTACGAGTCCACGAAAATTTTGAGCAGCCACTTCAAGTTGGGCAATATCAGCGAAGCAGAGAAGCTGTTCGAGAAAATTCCTGAGAAAGATGTAGTTTCCTGGTCAATCATGGTTCATGGGTACGCTAAACATGGCTGTAACGAAAGATCCGTGGAAGCTTTTTCTCGAATGAGAATGTGCGGTGTGGTCCCGAATTCTTTCACCATGGTTGGAGCCGTAGTCGGTGTTGCAGGTTTTAGTGACTTGTGGCTCCAATGTGTTCATGGATTGATTATTAAGACTGGGCAAGAGCATAATTTGATTGTTGGCACTGCATTATTAGATGCTTATGCAGGATGCAGAAATATTGGTGGCTCTTACAAGGTGTTTCAGGGACTAAAGAACCCAGGTTTGATTTCTTTCAATGCAGCCATTACTGGGTTTGTGTATAATGATCTTTTCGAGGAGGCTCTTCTACTGTTTAACCAACTTAGAATGGTTGGCCTTGTACCTGGTATCGCGACAATGGTGTCTGTTGTCCAGGCATGTGCTGCTTTAGGATCACTGCAGCTAGAATCTGTTCACAGCTTGATTATGAAGGTTGGTCTTTCATCACATGCATCGGTAAATAATTCAATTCTGAACATGTATTCTAGTTTGCTGGACTTATCTGGTGCTACAAAAATATTTCATTTGATGGAAAACAAAGATATTATTAGTTGGGCTACGATGATGAATTTATTTATCCGCCTTGAACGTGCAAATGATGTGATAAAGCTTTTCCATGAGATGGGAGCCGCTGGTGCCAATCCTGATGAAGGAGTAGTTATCAACCTGATCTCTGCTTGTGTAATACTAGGAGATTCAACAAAAGGTAGACAAGTACATGCTCAGATTATTGTTTGTGGGTTTGCTAACGAGGTTTCTGTTCTGAACTCTCTTGTTGCAATGTATTCGAAGTGTGGTCAATTAGATCTTTCAAGAATGGTTTTTGATCGCACATTCAAGAAAACAGAAATTTCTTGGACAGCAATACTTTCAGGATGTGCACATCTTGGACTTCCACAAGAGGCTTTGCGCCTCTGGGTAAGAGCACGAGAGGAAGAAATCTTTCGGCTCGATTCAATTTCATTGGTTGGTGTTCTAGTCGCTTCTGCGGAGCTTGCTGCACTGGATCTTTGTGAGCAGCTTCACTGTCATGCATTTGGATCTGGTCTTTTGCCATGTAGAGCAGTCCAGAATAGTCTCATATCAGCATACTCAAAATGTGGGTACATGGAGCCAGCCCTCCATGTGTTCGAGGAGATGAGTTGTCGGGATATAGTCTCCTGGAATGTAATATTGAAAGGTTTTGGAGTTAATGGTGCCGGAGAAACTGCAGTAAGTTACTACAATGAGATGAGGATGCAGGGGGTGGATCCTGATAGTGCAACTTACTTGATTGTCTTGAATGCTTGTAGTCATGCCGGGCTGTTGGAAGATGGACTAAGGATTTTCAATGAAATGGCTGAAGAGAGCAGAATTAGGCCTCACAAGCTGCATTTGCGGTGCTTAGTTGACTTGCTTGCTCGTGCGGGCTGCTTGTCAGTTGCACATGGCTTTGCCGACAATGTTTTGGAGCAGGCAGGCCCAGACGTTTGGAAGGCTCTGCTTAGTGGGTGCCTGGTTCATGGGAATGTGGAGCTTGCGGAACTGGCAGCAAGAAGGTTGTCCAAACAGGAAACGAGAAAATCGGATCAAGTCGCGCTTCTGTCAAATGTTTATGCATCGGCTGGGAGATTTAAGGATGCTGAAGTTCTGAGATCCAGTATGGAAAATGAAGATTTAACAAAGAACAAAGCTGTCAGCGCAGTCCGTGGAATGGCGATTGATTTTGGATGAGATTGCTTATATGAATAAGTTAATCTTTTCGGCCTGAATGGGTAGGTTTTCATGCACGAATTCTGAGGATACTACCTCTCTGTTTCTCACCACTTGGCAAGCTGGTCAACGGAGTGTTCTGTCCTGCAGTAATATTTCACCATGAGGGGTCTTAGGAAAAACATAAGAATAAATGGCAGAGTTACTCGATAAAGTTTTCACACTCCATCGTACTGGACAATGCTGCGCAAAATTTCCTCCTCAGGCTTCTATGACTACTAGCAACTGATGTGTAACCTGGCCTGTTGCTCCCAGGTGGTTCGACAGAACTATGTTCGCTCAGAAGAGTTGATTGGTGTAATTCACCTAGATTACAGTTATATAGCATCTTCACATGTCAAACGTGAAGCAGAACCTATGTTCTTCTGACATGACCTCTCTTGCAGAGAAGCATCTGTCCAACCCGGAATTTAGGCATTCAACCTGAAGACGGAGTAGAGCGCTTGACATACACGGGAATCATTTATTTATCAGAACTGGGGGCTATATTTAGAGGAAATGATGGAAATCCATTCGGAAACTGCTGTTGTTTTATTCGGTTGTAGGAGGATGCCTTGAAGTTATAACTTCTCCTTACGAGGCGAAGTGTCTGCTAAGTAGAGCTGTTATAGTCTGAAGGAGAAAGAGGGTACTCCATATCAGATGATGATGATGATGTTCGTGTTTGATCCAGTATTACCTTGGTGGGTACCACTTCAGTATTAATTCCATGACTTATTCTGGGATTGATTTGCCATAGACCTGAATTACAGAACGGCAGTAAAGCCGAAGGAGTGGATCAAAACTCATCCGTTGAATTGCCAAATCTAAGCACATTGCATTTGCAGTGGACCCGGAACGAGCGTTCTTCTGGTGAATATAGTGAGTTATGTGGATATCGGATATTTATCTTGCATCAAACTGGAAATGTGTCTGGCTCAGTATTAAGTTGATCATGAAATCACTCGAGCTGGTTGGATTCTTCTGTCCTCTGGGAACCACATCGTCTTCTCTAGTTCTCCTCCTCCTCTCCGCGACTTTGACCCCTTCATACTAGTATCTGTTCGCTCTAGTCATCAGCGTAGCAACAATCCTTCAACGGGATTTCTGCCCCCGATGCTGGAGACGCTGCCGGGGAGGCATATGCTGGCACGAGATCACTGGTTGCGGAATCCTCTGCGACGAGCACCAGGTCATGATGGATTCCACATGATTTTTCGAGCCTTTGGAAATACATGTGCCGCTTCAAATTCATCACACAGCATAAATTCAAGTGGCGAATTATTTGTGTACGTGCTTCCTACAATGCATGGTAGTGAATTGTCCTGAATAACAATAGTTAGCGCGTGAATGTTCTAAGATTAACAATGCACAGCACTATAATCGCTACAGGAAATAATGGAGAAAAGATTTGATTTCAGCAGTGATCGTGCGCTCACTCGGAATAGGTAGGTTGAAAGATCGTAGATAAGGCCAATTACGTCATGCAGAGAATTTTGCCATGTTAAATTGGTCTCCCCACTCAAAAAGGAGAATCAAGTCTCGCTCAAAGGATGCAGGTTGGTGCAAGCCACGCAGGACTCCAACTTGACCTACTCTCGTTGATTCTTTTAACTTTACAAGATTTGAAAAGAAATATACAATATAATATCAGTAGATTCATGATTAGTATATGTTGGCTTGTTTTTGCAACAAGGAATATATTTCATCGAAATTCATTCTTTGATTTTTATTAAAAAGGTTCTGTAACTCAATCCTAAAAAAATATGTATGGCGAAGAACAAATCACATAAAGAATGTATGGATATGGACGAAAATGTATGAATTGATAAAGAGTTTGATATCAACAAAGGGACCAGACTAAGTTACAAGACTTCTAGGAAAGCTGTAAGGAAAGCTGTAAATGACTTGGAATAGAATTGATTTGCAAAAACTAAAGGTACAGGAAATCGAAAGTACGAAGAAAGCTAAATTGCAATAGAAATTGGATGTTGTTGTTTGTGTTGTTAATCTCCCTTCTTCTTCTTCTAAGTATTTTGTATCTCCTGCACCTTGCAACTGCTCGGGCGATTACCATTTTCAAATCTTAAAATCCGGCGCCTTCAATAAACACCCTTTTTTGCTCATGTTCTCTATGGCTTTTGTTCGTCAAAATTGATTTTCAATTGCTGCTATGATTTAAATTTAAACATATTGAATAAACTTCTCATGATATGTTCGTGTCCACTATTTTCGTTCCTTGTTCATAACTTTCCCAAAACGCACGTACGTGGTTGACTAGGCTGATCCATTATATTCTATGTTCATGACGATCCCTATCGGCTCTTGGTGGCTTCCGGGACTTTACCGATTCACGTGTACTTACCGATCTTCGAGAATAAATAGCCTTTGTATTTCTCAGCACCTCATAGCCAAACTTGCCAAATCTTCGGTAAATACCTTATCATTTTACCAAATCAAGATCGATTCGGGACTTAATGATCTTGATTCTCACTCGATACTCTTATTATTTGGGGTTAAGAGTAACTTATAAGACTTTAGACATTTTCTTCTCGTGGCAAGAACGGTCAAACAATTTCATTTAGATCGAATAAGCACACGTGATAATACACGTGTCGTTTCAAAGTTTGGTGAATGAGAAAAAGCCTAACCGCTCGCGCATTTAGCGAAATTACGTCAATCGCGTGAAGGATTGGCGGATGGAACGCGAATTATTGCATTTTGTTTGGGGGGGGGAGGGAAGGTCACGGTCGCCTTAATGCTCTCTAGCTTTGATTAGATATGGCGACGAAAGAGGCTAAAGAAGATCCATCCAATTCCATCGATCCATCATCATCATCATCATCATCATCATCATCTTGCTTTAGCACATGTTGGGACCCACAATCTTCGGTCGCTTTTCGTGAACATGATCCAGTAACTTTCCTGTACCTAGAAACTACTTCTATGGAGATTGGCGAACGTGAAAAGGAGTCGCCTCTTTCTACAAACAATTTTTGTCGCACCAGAACCGAAAGAGCCTCAAGGCTTTTTTCCGGAAAAAAAATTTCCAATTTTTTTTTTTTTTTTTTAATGTTTGAATCGTTTTTTCTAGATTTGATCCCCCGACATTAAAAATAGCGAGAGGATAAGGAAGAATGAAGAAGAAAAGAGCAGTCGGTGACCAGACAACCGAGACTCTCCTCAACGGCTACCGAATCTTTTCTCCCCCCGAGTCAGCGGACCAATGTCCCATGCCAGTCCGCGGGACATCAAACTCAAAAGTGACTAAACAAATCAACTTCCGTCTGTATTATCATACGAGAATGTTTCGGATTTTTCAGGTTGCGCTTCACGCTTATCAAAACTCAAAAATGCTTGTGTTCAACTTAGGGAAAAAAAAAAACAAATAAAACAAAGAGAAAAGAAAAGGGCAACAAGACCATTTCTGTTTTTTTTTTTTTAATTATATATATAACGTTACTGGGAAGTAAGAACATGTGCATCAGCAAGAGTGAACAGAAAGTTGCAGTTAAGCAGAAACAAAAAAACTTCCAAGGATCCTTACCAAAAAAAAAAAAAAAAACTTCCAAGGTTGCCTTACCAAAAAAAAAAAACTTCCAAGGTTGCATACATTAAGACTACGACACAGAGAGAGCCCAATCCCTACGCTTGTAAGACGTTCCTCGCTCTTTACTTCACACTTTGCCTTTTCCCTAACCAGCTCTTCCCCCAGCTACAGAGCATGAGCTGTAAACATCTCCTGATCAAGGACCGCCGTTTGATCAGGGCACCGGGAATCTACAAGCCTAACCGTTCACATCATGGTTATTTCCGTAACCACGATGGGGCTCCTGACCACGTGCTTCCCGTCGGACCAAGCAAGCGACCCGAACACCGCGCCCGAGTCCCCGAGCTCCAGGTTCCGGGTGTCCGCCGTCACGGTCACCACGTAGCTCTGCTTCTTGACAGCCTCTGTGAACGCCAGCTTGGCCGGCTTTACGCTTATGGTGACCCCTTTAAGCACCGACTCAACCTTCACCTGGTAGACCGCATTCGGCTGGCCGACATTTGTCACGGTCCGCATGAATGTCTTGCTCTGTATCCTGGCTGACGATGTCGAGAAAAGGGCGGACATGGACGGGTAATTCAGGTTCTCTGGTAAGGGCTTCTTCCTGGCAGGGCAATTCGACGGAGATCGAGTGATCACCTGAATGACCTTGTTGGAGTAACCGATCCCGCACAAGAAGCTCACATAGTCATCGTTAGTAATGTCATAGACTAGTCCTGGGTCCATAGCGAGATCAAGATCTAGATGCCCTGCACCGAAATCATAAGGGCTGGCGGGCTTCCCAGTGGATTCATCACTGATCAGCTGGTTCCTGTTATCAACCAAATTGGCCGTGGTCATCATTGCCGATCGGATCACAGCAGGGCTCCAATCTGGGTGCGCCGACTTGAGCAACGCAGCGGCGCCGCTCACATGGGGGCAAGCCATCGAAGTCCCTGACAGGATGTTAAATTCGGTCCTCCTCTTATCTGATGCCAACCCAGTCGGACCGACTGCATCGGTCCAAGCTGCCAAAATGTTTACCCCGGGGGCAATCAAGTCTGGTTTCAGGATTTCCGGGTTTAGTCCATTCGGGCCACGACCTGAGAATGAAGCCACTACTGGAGCTGGCTTGATCCCGATCCGGGTACCGCGGAAGTCGATGGTGGCGGTCGGGTTTGCAGTCGACGAAATATAGGACTTCACTGCATCACCCTCATTAGCACCAAGTGCAGCAGTGGGAATGACATGAGCATCACCAACTAGGCCTTCACCATTGGACATTCCATTCGCAAGAATCATGCCGACACCTCCGGCTTTCTGCACCACCAGGCCTTTCGCGACCCTGGCACTGCTGCCGCGGTCGCAAATTACAATCTTGCCCTTCACGAGATTCGGATCAAGAGAATTCTCCATACACAGTGAAGCAGATAAAACCCCTGATTTGCCAGGATAAACCAGGGGATACATTTTGCCATCCAAGGGCGGTCCAGAGTACAAGGACACGCCGGATAGCCTGACTCCGTTGCCAAGCGTCACGTCGGCCGGGAAGTTCCGGTCGATTGTGCCAGCACCCACTGTGGTCAGCCATGGGGCGAGGTTCGTCACCGACATCACGTTCGGCCCGTCATTGCCCGCTGAGGACGAGACGAAGACCCCATTTGCAACGGCCCCATACGACCCGATTGCAATAGGATCAAGATAATATGGCGAGGAGACTCCATCTCCGCCGCCGATCGAGATCGATATCACGTCAACACCGTCCTTGACGGCCGCGTCGAAGGCCGCAAGGATATCAGAATCAAAACAACCAGAATCCTTCCAACAAACCTTGTAGGACGCAATCCGTGCTTTCGGCGCGACCCCCTTCGCGATCCCGGAAGCGTAACCGGCCATTGAAGCTTGGAACGTGTATCTTCCAGCAGCCGTCGACGCCGTGTGCGTCCCGTGCCCGTCGGCATCTCTGGGCGACCTGAATTAGAACATTCACAAAAAGTACTAAAATCAGCTCAGTTTGGCACGGTATAGGACTGAATCAGCTCAAGAGCTGCCAATTATATCAGACGAATCACCTGAACTCGATCGTCTCGTTGATGCCAATCGCCGGACCGGCAGATCTTCCAGCGGCCTCGTTCCCTCTAGAGAAAAATCTCGCTCCGACGATCTTCCGATTACAGCTCCTGGAAGAGAACCGGACACCCGCCTCGCAAACGCCCTTCCAGCGTTTCGGCACGGGACCGAGGTTGCGGTCGGAGAAGCTGCGCCGCTCGGGGGAGATCCCCGTGTCAAAGACGCCGATGATAATGTCGGACCCGTAGTCGGACTCGGACCAGAGGCCGCGCTGGTTCCGGAGGCCCAGGAACTGCGGGGAGCGGGTGGTGTGGAGGTGGCGGCGGCGGTCCTCGAAGGCGGCGAGGACGTTGGGGTGGCGGAGGAGGGCGGAGACCTGGAGCTGGGTGAGGGTGGCGGAGAAGCCGTGGAAGACGGTGTCGTAAGTGTGGAGGATCCGAGCCGGGTCGGCGAACTCGGAGGAGTACCAGTGGTAGTGGGTGGGGAAGATGGAGGGCTTGGAGCTGGAGTCTACGCGGACGATGTAGGTCGCCGCCGTCTCATCGGAGGAGCAGTGGACGGAGAAGAAGAAGAAGAAGAAGAAGGAGGACAGGGAGAGAGCGAAGAAGAGGGAAGAAGCCATGAGAGAGAGAGAGAGTGGAGTGGAGTGAAGTGAGCGAAGTGCCGACCGCAAATGGAGTGATATAAGGAGAATTATTGTCTTAAGAAGATACATTTTCTAAAATTAGCCAAATTTTTTTATCTTTGGAAATAACACTGCCTTTATTTTTATTTTTTATTTTTTTTTAATGATAGGCTAATTCGATTGAATTAATGTTTGTCGGGTGGAGGCGGGGGAGGATGTGGTTTTGTCGCTCACGACAACTGGCTCCACAGAGAGTCAGCCTAGATATCTGTGGGACCTCTTTGAAATTTCACACCTCCCTTTTTTTGTTCTTTTTTCTTTTGTCTGTTCCAAAAGGGACCCCCCTCATCAATTTTCTTTTTCCCATCTTCAATTCAATTTTTTGATTCCAAGGGGGCCATTTTCAATTCTTGAGATTGCGGGAGCCTTTGCATCTTCCAATTGAGTGCTTCCACCCACGCTGAATTTGAATTCGAGAATCAAATGGGGGGTTACGATAAGAACCTAATCTTAGTCGCCCGCATATTCTCTGTTATGTCGTCTCATTTGATCTGCAATACGTGGAACGTTCTATTTATTCTTTTTCATCAATCGAAAGTGTACTGAATAATGGTCTGGTTATTGTAGCGTGCAATCGCGCATGCTATTTGAAAGACACAACCACTTCAAAAGGGTGGGAAACGAAAGGGGGGTGGGGAGGTGGGAATTCCATGCTCTCGCAGCTTTGACCGATCACTGTTAAATTCGCGCATCCATGAAGCTATCATGCGGTTAGGCTTAAAATTACCATCGTGCCCTCTCAGCTTCCGGTCACTTGCCTCACAAGCGCGTGGTCCCCACCGTTCTCTTCCTCCCTCGCTCCTTCTTCCTGTACTATACAAATCCTTTTCCTTTCAGTTAAAAATATCTTGTCCGCGGGGCCCTTCTACGGTTTTCTTTAACGGTCCGTCTTTCTTTGTTCTTTCAATTCCTTACCGCGTGAAAAAAAACGAACCTTGTTTTTTTTTTGTCAACCATACTTAACAAGTAAAAATTTTAAAAGCCGAAATTTACTTTTGTATTCCGATTTCTTGAACAATCGCTAAAAAAAAAAAAACTCGTTTGTGAATATGGCCAAAGTGCACGCTCAGAAACTCTAGCATGTACTTGCGTTTGGTCACGGAGAGAGAAATTAATTAAAAAAAAAATATTAGGTCGGAATTTTTCGTTAAATAAATTGACAATGTTGAGAGAAGGGCTCTATTGCATCAGTTTGATAAATCTTAGCATTTAGTTGCACCTCTTAAAAGTTTTAAGGCTCAATTACATTTTCACGATAAATTTTAGAACTTATTATGCGTTTATTCTTAATTTTATCTTCAACGTTTGCTCTGCACCTTGATTTCACTTACAATTGTGGCTTTTTAATTTTTTTTTTAACCTTGTTGGGTGTCTTTTCATCGACAAAAACTCTAGATTTGTTGGTTGGACATCACAAATAATAGGTAATTTAATGTGGAAATATTTTCTTAATTGGCATGTTTACTTTGTAAAAATTAAAAGATTTGAAAACTACCTTATCAGAATCAGCAGTTTGAATCTCTTAGAAAAATTTGACCAAAAAAAAATATCTTAGAAAAAGTAATTTTCTGAAGAAAAATTCATTAGCAATAATAGTTTACATCAATTGAAAAATTTAAAAAGAAGATACGTAAAAAAAAAAAAATTCAGCCCCTAGACCCGATTTCCAATAAAACTTCAAATTTGATTTGACCGTAAGAAATTCTAACGGTAGTAGCATTGTAACCTTTACAAAAAGGATTGGAAGAGACCGATCCGATCCTTATAGACAATATAAATTATGAAAATCCAAAGTAGATAATGATCCACTTCCTTGCTCCATCGTAGTTTGGTTTCTATTTGGGGATTACACAAATTACTCAGATGCCACCTTGAACATCCGAAATGAAATTGTAATTGCACATTTCTCTTACTCGACATTTTTGGGTATTCAGGACTTCGGCCAGATTCATATTTACGAGTGCAAATTTTGTTCAGGTACATAAAATGACACTCTCCCTTTAACGTGGTTAGCACAACTTTCAATATCATTTTTAGGATAAGATGCCATGACATGATAAATCAATCGTTTCACCACTCAAACGTAGTCCTTTGAGATAACTGTTTGCACAGACCAACCTTGGTCTTAATCAATGCTATTTCGCGGTACTTACTAAGCTGCTAATTGTTTGTTCTTAGAATGCTAACATGGTCTTTGTTTGATGGTGACGTGAATCGACTTAGAATGCACTCGTCTCATTTTTTTCTTTGTCGAGTCGCAGTCTATCAAGTTCTCTGTTAATACTTGACAATGGGTCGACGATCATCACTTCACATCATGCTGAATATCTAATTAATGTTTTTAAGAATTGAATTATATGCTAATTGAATCGTGAATTTTTTTTCAACATTTCATTGGCTAATAAGCAGTACATCAGACACCACTAACATAGTCATTATGATTATTGCTATCATTACCACTGTTGTCATCATCATCATCATTATTATTATTATCTTTTCGCTTTTTGTGAGAAAAAGCGGGGAACAATTTGACAGGTTGATGAGTTTGGTTGAGAGGCTTTTTCCGCCCTGCTTTTCAGGCCCCACGTAGATGATTGGCACAACTGGAACCGCAACGTTTTAGCTTTTGATCCAACGGCAGTGACCTATCTGGGAGGCTGGCCCACAGTTACTGGACGGTTAGATGAGCGCATGATGCGGAGCCTCCGGCACGTGGGATGATGATCGTGGGGATCATGCAGCGTGGTCCGATAGTACCAATGGGCTAAAGGGCGAAGGAATTCGGGTCAAATGTTGGCGCAATTGACGGAGAATGGGGAAAAAATCAGAAGGGGCGGTGCCTATGAGTTTGAGCCTCAATTTCTAATTTTCTTGCTAAGTTCAACGCGGAGAAATTGCTTTGACCTTGCTCTTTAATTGAAAAGAAAAAGGAGATGACAATGCCTTAGTACAACGTTTTGAAGATGAATTCATTTTCCGGTTGTTTGTGGTAAATTTTCCGGGAAAATAGGAATGTTTGGGTCTACTGGGCAGCTTTTACCTGGCCCACTCTTGGGTATATCAATGCTTTCAAGATATTTTTCTTATTGTCCGTTTCATTTCTTTGCTACTTATGGTCAGAAATCATCTTTCCAAGAATTCAAATTTCCCGATATGCTAAGTAACTTTTCAATGTAATTATTCATAAAAAAAATTTAATGGGCGAATCGCTTACAAATTTTTTTTTTGGTTCGAATATCGAGTTACTGTGTTAACTTGCTATTAATATGTACATTATGGCCTTTACTTGTTTTCCCTCCCTCCCCCCCCCCCCTCTCTCTCTCTTTCTCTGTACCTTTCTCGATCGATTAAGGTATGCACATGCACCGTCACCGTCACCGTCACTGGTCCTCCCCCAACTGCATATGTCCACCTGCCCATTGCGGCCACAGTCAATCACGAACACGGTGAAATAACGCTTGCCATCACCAAAATCGGGGCGAACATCCCAATCGTCAACCACCACGTGCTCAACCAGGACTTACGAACCGAACTTGTCCGAGAAACATGGACATCATAAGACCTTAGCCCCCGCCACCACCAGACTCATCCGCCATAACCCAACTTGTCCAAGCAACACCACAAACAGACCAGACTCCAATTTGAGGTCGGGGCCCCAAGCCTGAGCATGCGACCTTGGAAGCAAGTGAGATTTAAATCAAGGTTTATCTGTGGCGGAACCGGTAGAGACTTGAGAAACAAATCTCAAATGCGTGGAAGAAGTTGTGGGATGGATTTTAGTCTTGTTCGTCTCCTAGTCCAATAGCTTATTCAGTACTCGCATCCACCATCCTCTGAAAAATTCCACGTTTGGATTATTAAAATGAGGTTTTAAGAACTTGCGTAATCCATATCTCTAGCCTGCTTAAACCCTGAGCAGAAGGTTGTATGTTTAGAGACGGGTGAGCCCAGATTTCTTGCGTGGAGCTCTATTGTTTCCACCTGGTTTTTACACAGCGAACAGTAAAGACTCTGGTACTATTTTTCTCTTACGCAAATTTTCCACAGTGGGTAGGCTGTTCTGGCATGCATTCCACGGGAAAGTTCTAACCTCAGGAGCCGCTTGCATTTTCCGAATCTTATTCCATAAAACCCGAGGAGCCGTGAAAGAGGAGGAGGCCTTTGGATCTCTTTGGTTGTTCTTTGTGATTCTGATATGGTTGTAGCAGGCCACTCCTTTTTTTTTTTTTTTTAATAATTAAGGTGTACGGATCAGCTTGCGCGCACCTCAAATATTCCTCGGGGGAGACTAGTATAGCAAATTACCGTCATGGCTCCCCACTTAAATCACAAGTGCTTATATGGGGAATCGAATCTGAGATCAGTGCACCTAACACACAATTCCAAGTAAGACATGACCAACTGAGTTACTTATGTATGAGTTGTCACTCTTTATTGAATACCTTCTGATAATGTGTATGTACACACAATTTATATCTGAGTCGATCCAGTATTTAAATGAAATAGCCATAATTTCGTTAAATGTGTCTTCTTTGAACAAGTTTTTGACAAGTGTCGCTTTCCAGGCATTCTCCTCGATGTTTACAAGCTCGGCTACTTTCGTGGGATCATCTTTGTTTCGTGGTCGTCCTCCAATTACTCCACTATGTAACCATCTATCCTCTCTTACACTGATGGATTCTCCTGTACCCACAGTCCATCTTGCAGAATCTGAGATTGAATCTCTTCCTACAAGTAAGCTTTGCCATCCCCAAGAAAGTCTGTATCCTTTTCCAGCATGCCAGAAACCCCTATTTTGAAAATAAATTCCCTTTAAAATCTGACTCCAAAGAGAGGGACGGATTTTGTGTTAATCTCCAGGCCCGCTTTCCTAAGAAAGCTTTGTTAACAGAAAGTAAGTCTTTAAAACCCATGCCACCATTATCCTTCCTTCGCTTCAAAAGATCCCAGCTCTCCCAATGAGTACCCGAGCGAGAACAACTATTTTTCCACTAGAAAGCTATCATTCTCTGTTCTATCGCTTTGCAGATAGAAACAGGAATTTTAAATGTGGATATAGCTTATTTTGGAATAGCCTGCATCACTGTTTTCAGTAATATCTCCTTGCCTGCTTTAGATATTAGGTATCCTTTCCAACCTTCCTCTCTCTTGTTAACTCTTCCAAGTATCCATGCAAACATAGTTTTCTTAGTCTCTCCCCAATCTGAATGTATAGCAAGGTATTTCCTTGTTTTTTCAAGTTCGGGGATCAGCAGTTCGGGTATCTCCTTGACTGCTTTGGATCTTAAGGACTGTGGACATCCTAAACTGAAATAAACTCCAGATTTGTTTAGGTTTATCTCCTGTCCGGATGCAAAGGAATACCGATGTAGTACTTCAGACAATGATTGGCATTCTTGGATTGTCCCATAAAAAAAGAAGATGGAATCATCGGCGAATTGGAGATGTGAAAGGGTTGGACAGGAGGAGTTAATCTTTATACCCTTAATACTTCCATCTTCCACTGCTTTCTTCATCATCAGGGATAACACATTTGTAACGAAGATAAAGAGATGAGGGGATAAAGGATTAACCTTGTCGAAGCCCCCGAAACCCATTTTTCTCAAAAATGCCTCCAAGAAATCTCATTCTATTTTGTCATACGCCTTTCTCACATCAAGTTTCAAAACCACCTGAAATTTTCTCCTCGTTTTCTTTACCCTAAGATGATGTAACGCTTCCTGCACTATTATCGTATTGTCCTGGATAAGCCTCCCGTTCACAAAGGCACTTTGCTCTTGGGCAATCAGGTTCGACAGCCAAGGTTTAAGTCTATTTACCATAACCTTGGAGATGATTTTGTACGCAAAATTGCATAAGCTAATGGGGTGGAATTGATCCAGGGATTCTGGGTTGGGAACTTTCAGCACAAGAGTTATTTAGGTTAAACAAAGTCTAGGTTCATGATACCAGTAGTAAAAAAGTTCTTCACAACTGCATATACTTCAGATCGAGTAGTCTACCAGTGGCATTGAAAAAATTTCCCATCAAAACCATCTGGACCAGGGGCACCAAGGGGGGCTTAGTTGGAAAATAGCTTGTTTGACTTCTTCCAAAAATAGCTCTGCTATTAAACAAGCATTCATGTCATCATGTACCATGCTAGGAATGATATCTAACACCGAAAGAAAATTTCTTTGTCCAACTGAATGATATTGGCTCTTGAAGAAGTCTGTTGTCATTACGTATCCATAATCCATCTTCTTCTTTGAGAATTGGATTTCTTTACGTTGTCTCCATGGAAGAAATGTGTATTTTTGTCTCCCCACTTCATCCACTCAATTCTTGAACGCATGCCCAAATATATTTCTTCTTGTCTCCATAAAAATTCTATCTCCTCTTCCAGTCGATTTTCTCCGGCTCTCTATCTGCAGGAATTCCAGATTCATTGGTAATCTCTAGCAGTTCCTTTTTATCTCTTCTATTCTTCGAGAACAATTTGAGAATCGTTTTCTACTCCGCCTTTTTTAGTTCAGCCGATACTTCTCGGAGTTTTCTTGAAATATGATCTTCTTGATTAGCGGAAGAAAACTAGGCATCATTTACTTCCTGAACAAAATCATCAGCTTCAAACCAGAAATCTTCTACTATGCTCTGTTCTTTTTTACTCGTTCTTGCGTAATAGATAAGATAACAGTGGACTACGGTCAGACCTGATAGCAGGGAAGGCATAGGCTGTTTGTTGATTGTACTTTGTGTATTTATATTAATATAGTTCATAAAATTGAGTCTACATTAGAGTAGTACACGTACACGTCGATAATATCTACAATAGTGTCGGCATTTTGAGCACATATACATAACAAAAAAAAATCGTCGATCATTCTCTAGTGAATAATTAAAAGTGAGAAACCATGAACTAGAATAGAAGTCCCTTTTTTTGCTAGGAAGAAAAAATTTCTTTAAAAAAATCATTTCGGGATAAAACTCATCCATCCGTAAGAGTCTAATTTGTTAATTTACGAAGACTATGACTATGTATTTTCATGCATAGCATATCCCAATTCGATTGATCAATCATGAGTTTTTGGGGTCTCTTTTTCATTGTTTGAGCATGACTTTAGGAAGATCACTCTATTTCACCTGAGAATCTATTAAGGCATGAGCATTAAAAGCGGATCGTATTAGTTTGGAGTTCGGACAACGTTGCAACAACAGGTGATCGTGCAAATACTAGATAATTTATTAAACTCTGAATTTCATCCGCTTGCTTAATGTCCATCTATGATTCATTACATTATTCAACACGTCAATTTTGCAGACACAATTTCTCATATACACATTATTTAAAACCTGAATTTTCATTTTAATTAATTAGTACTTTTGGCAAAAATCGATATTTATCAGCTATAGATGAGTAGCATTCGAAACACTTTCATACAGAGAAGCCTCTCCTTCCTCTTTCATCTCTGTTTTTTTTTTTTTTTTACTGTCTTCACACTCTCTCAGCTTTCATAATATTCCATCATTCTCTTTTGGGTTCTCTCATTCTCGATATTTAAGAACTAGCTCATCATCATCATCCTCCGGAACTGCAATTCCGCATCGCGAGTAAATTCAATTCTTGAAGAATTTACCAATATCTGAATTATTTGAGTTTTGCAAAGGAATTTATGCATCATCGTTAGAATAAAAATGATGAATCGAATTAAAATGGACATAAAAAAGGGAAAAGAATAATCATCATGCATATATTCATTTCTCTCCCTACTATTTTGTGTTTTATCTTGTTTTATGAAGTATATGTACAAATGTGCATTGAAGATCCATATGATTTAATTTATGCATCAATTGTTAGAAAAAAAAATGATATCGAATTGAAATTGGCACCAAAGAAGGGGGGAGAATCAGCATCGTGCATAGATTCATTTATGTTCCCACTCTTCTGTTTTCTATCTTGTTTTGTAAAACATACGTGTATATGTGTGTTGAAGATCCAAATGGTCAATTTTATGCATCAATTGTTAGAAGAAAAATGATTAATCGAATTGAAATTAGCACCAAAGACATGAGAAGAATAACTACCATGCATATATTCTTTTCTCTCCCTACTTTTCTATGTTTTGCCTTCTTTTGTAAAGCATATCTATATATGAGTGATGAAGATCAAGATGGTTAAATTTATGCATCGACCATTAGACAAAAAATGATAAGTCGAAAATTGAAATGGGCACCAAAGAAGGGGAAGAATAACCATCATGCATATATTCACTTCTCTCTCTACTCTTCTATGTTCTGTCTTGTTTTGTAAATGATATGTATATATTCTTTGTCTCTTACTAATTTAGACCATTACTTAACTTGCTATTTAATTTTGACCAAGTGATCAAGAAATGAAAAAATAGAACTCATCCCACCCGATAAGCATCACCACCAATGATCAAACAAGAATAATCCCTAAGCGCAGGAAATTCTATTTGTGGCTAAAAATGGCTCTCTACTCACTCCTTGTGCACTCTTGCCATCGGTGGCAACACTCCTTGGGGGGCATTACTACGAAAAAGGAGGCAACGGTACGTGGCCTACACTACTTGTCCAGCTTGTGGACTTCTCAATCCTCCTCCTTCTCTAATTTATCCCCACAACCAAACACCCCGATAACCCTATTTAACCCCATATCCAGACAAACTCAAAAGCTCAATTTCAATCACAATTACTATCCTCGGACCATTGCTGTTGTGTACATCTCTGGGCATAGTTGTGGTCCTGAATTGCTATCTATACTTACTTGGGCTCATGTGCCTCATCGTCTCCACTTACTCGCTTATTTGCTCCTCCCAATTAGCCTTCAATGTTCTCTTCTCCTCCTTCATAAATGTGGGATAGTTCACCCTATGAATCACTAACTACCTAGTCCTCCTCACAATCATATATTCATTTCTCTTCCTACTATTACGTGCTCTGTCTTGTTTTGTAAAGCATGTGCATGTGTGTTGAAGATTGATGTGGTCAATTTTATTAATCGATCCTTAGAAAAAAACATGATGAATCGAATTGAAATAAGCACCATAGAAGGGGGAAGAATAACCACCATTTATATTGATTTCTCTCTTGACTCTTCAGTGTTTTATCTTATTTTGTAAAGCATATATATATGTTTGTTTTGAAGATCTATATGGTTAAACTTATGCATCGATCTTTCAAAGAAAAATGGTGAATCAAATTGAAATAAACACCAAACAAGGGGAAGAATAATGGCCGTTCATATATTCATTTCTCTCATTACTCCTCCGTATTCTATTAATTTTTTCACAGCATATGTATACATGTCTATTGAAGATCCATATGGTTAAATTTATGGATCAATCGTTAGAAGAAAAATGATGAATCAAGTTGAAATTGACACCGAAGAAGGGGGAAGAATAACCACCATGAATATATTGATTTGTCTCCCTATTCTTCTATTTTCTATTTTATTTTGTAAGAAGTATGTCTGTGTGTTGAAGATTCACATGGTTAAATGTATGCATCAATTGTTAGAATAAAAATAATGAATCAAATTGAAATTGGCAACAAAGAATTGGAAAGAGTAACCAACTTGCATATATTAATATCTATCTCTACTCTTCTGTGTTTTGTATTATTTTTTTAAAGTATATGTGTGCATATATGTTGAAGATCCAGATGGTTAAATTTATGCATCAATTGTTAGAAGAAAAATGTGCAATCGAATTAAAATTGACACAAAAAGGAAGAAAAATAACCACTGTGCAAATGATCATTTCTCTCCATATTCTATCTTATTTTTTAAAAGAAAATGTAAATACGTGTGTGTTGAAGATTAAGATGGTTAAATTTATACATAAATCATTAAAAGAAAAATGATGAATCGAATTAAAATGGGCACAAAAAAAGAGGGAAGAATAACAACCATGCATACGGAAACAACCAAAAATGATATTGCATTCTTCAATCAATTGAAAGACCTAGTTCCCCATGTAAAGAATTTGATCATAGCTGTCATAGTAATGTATTACAATTCATCGTCACTAATCAATGAATTTATTTGCAACCCAACTCCATTTTTAGGCAACGTAGAAATTCTTTTGTCTCATACTAATTTAGACCGTTAATTAAATTGTTGTCCAACTTTAGACCAGGGATCAATAAATCAAGAAGAGAACTCATCCCATTCGATAAGTATGACCATTAATGGATATGCAAAAATAACCTCTAAGCGCAGGAACTTCTGTTGGTGGCTAAGAGTAGCTCTCTACTTACTCACTAGGCCCTCTTACCAATCGGCAGACACAATCCTTTAAGGGCTTTACTACAAGGAGGCAACATTACGTGGCTTGCGAATAATTGTCCAACTTATAGGCATCCTAATCTTCATAATTATCTACTTCATCCCCACACCCGAACACCCCGACAACCCAAATTACCCCCACATCCAAACAGACCTGAAGGTCAACTTCAATCACAACCACCATCCCTCAAGATCCTTGCTCTTGTGTACATTTCTCTAGGCACACTTGTGGCCCTAAATTGCTTTTTATACTTACTTGGCTCATGTACCTCCCTGTCTCCACCTACTCCCTCATTTACTCCTTCTAATTGGCATTCAATGCCTTTTTCTTCTTCTTTTTCCTAAATGCCCAAAAATTTATAACCAACATCACCAACTCCTTAGTCCTCCTCACAATCTCCTCAACCCTCATTGTGTTCAAATCAAATTTAGAAGGACTTATGGGGTTTTCAGAAGAAAATATGCACCAGGGCTTGTGTGCACTAGGGCTGGACTCGATCAAGTTGATATTGGACTTGTCGTCTTTGTTCACAAACTCGATTGGTGTAGTAGGGTTGCCCATTGTGCCCATTCTAGTAGCAGTGTTCTTTAAGAAGAGGTGAATGACATAAGGGTGATTGCTATGATTTTGGTCATTTAGGGGTTCATTTTGTTTATGTTTGTTCACAAAAGATGCATTTTTTTTTGTCTCACATAGGAAAGATGAGAGTTTGTAAGATGCATTGCTCTTGTATACCTCTCTCTAGGCACAATTGTGGCTCTAAATTACTATCTATACTTACTTGGGCTCATGTACCTCCTTGTCTCCACCTACTTCCTTATTTGCTCCTCCCAATTAGCCATGTTCTCTTTTACTTCTTCATTAATACGAGATAGTTCGCCTTGTATATCACTAACTACCTAGTCCTCCTCGCATTCATATATTCATTTATCTCCCCACTATTATGTGCTTTGTCTTGTTTTGGAAAGCATGTGTATATGTGTGTTGAAAATTCATATGGTCAATTTTATTAATCAATCATTAGAAAAAAAACATGATGAATCGAATTGAAACGAGCACCATAGAAGGGGAAAGAATAACCACTATCTATATTGATTTCTCTCTCTACTCTTTAGTGTTCTATCTTATATTGTAAAGCATATGTAAACGCTTGTTTTGAAGATCTAGATGGTTAAACTTATGCATCGATCTTTCGAAGAAAAATGATGAATCGAATTGAAATAGGTACCGAACAAGGGAAAGAATAATGGCTATTTTATATTCATTTCTCTCATTACTCCTCCGTATTCTATTAATTGTTTATAGCATATGTATACATGTATGTTGAAGATCCATATGTTTAAATTTATTGATCAATTGTTAGAAGAAAAATGATGAATCGAGTTGAATTGACACCAAAGAAGGGGGAAGAATAACCATCATGCATATATTCATCATCTCCCTATTCTTCCATGTTCTATCAGAAGAAAAATGAAGAATCGAGTTGAAATTGACACCAAAGAAGGGTGAAGAATAACCTCAATGTATGTATTCATTTCATTCCTTACTCTTCGGTGTTCTATTAACTTTGTAAATTATATGTATATATGTGTATTGAACATAAGATGGTTAAATTTATGCATGGATCGTTATAAGAAAAATGATGAATCAAATTGAAATGGACACCAAAATGACAAATCAACTTTAAATTGACACCAAAGAAGGGTAAAAAATAACCACCGTACACATATTCATTTCTCTCCCTACTATCTTGTGCTCTATCTTATTTTGTAAATATGTATATATGCATCTTGAAGATCTAGATGGTTATATTTCTAGATGGTTATATTTTTTGCTTCGATCATTGGAAGAAAAATGATGGATCGAATTAAAATTGGCACCGAAGAAGGGGGAAGAATAACCTCCATGAATATATTGATTTGTCTCCCTATTCTTCTATTCTTCTATTTTGTTTTGTAAGAAGCATGTCCGAGTGTTGAAGATTCATGTGGTTAAATGTATGCATCAATTGTCAGAATAAAAATAATGAATCAAATTGAAATTGGCAACAAAGAAGGGGGAAGAATAACCAACTTGCATATATTAATTTCTCTCTCTACTCTTCTGTGTTTAAAGTATATGTGTATATATATGTTGAACATCCAGATGGTTAAATTTAGGTATCAATCATTAGAAGAAAAATGTGAAATCGAATTAAAATTGACGCAAAAAAGGAAGAAAAATAACCACCGTGCATATAATCATTTCTCTCCCTTGTTTAATCTTGTTTTTTTTAAAGACAATGTAAATATGTATAGGTATCCTAATCCTCATAATTCTCTACTTCATACACTCGAGCACCCTAATAACTCAAATTACCTCCACATCTAAACAGACCTCGCAGGTCAGCTTCAATCACAATCACCATCCCTCAAGATCCTTGCTTTTGTGTACATTTCTCTAGGTGAACTTGTGGCACTAAATTGATTTTTATACTCACTTGGCTCATGTACCTACCTATCTCCACCTACTCCGTTATTTACTCCTCTCAATTGGCCTCAAAATGCCCGAAAACTTATCACCAACATCACCAACTCCTTAGGCCACCTCGCAATCTCCTCAACTCTCATTGTGTTCAAATCAAATTCAGAAGGACTCATGGAGTTTTCAGAAGAAAATATGCACCAGGACTTGTGTGCACTAGGGCCTGATTTGGTCGGGTTTTCACAAACTCAATTGGTGTAGTAGGGTTGCCCATTGTGCCCATTTTAGCAGCATGTTCTTTGAGAAGAGGGTGAATGGCATAATGGTGATTGCTATGATTTTGGTCATTTATGAGTTCATTTTGTTTATGTTTGTTTACAAAAAGATGCATTTTTTTTGTCCCACATAGGAAATATGGGAGTTTGTCAGATGCATTGCTCTTGTATACCTCTCTTTGGGCATAGTTGTGGCTCTAAATTGCTATCTATACTTACTTGGGCTCCTGTACCTTCTCATCTCCACCTACTCCCTTATTTGCTCCTCCCAATTAGCCATGTTCTCTTCTCCTTCTTCATTCATATTGGATAGTTTGCCCTGTACATCACTAACTACCTAGTCCTCCTTACAATCATATATTCATTTCTCTCCCTACTATTATGTGCTTTGTCTTGTTTTGTAAAGCATGAATATATGTGTGTTGAAAATTCATGTGGTCAATTTTATTAATCGATCATTAGAAAAAAAACATGATGAATCGTTTTGAAATGAGCACAATAGAAGGGGGAAGAATAACCACTATCTATATTGATTTCTCTCTCTATTCTTTAATGTTCTATCTTATATTGTAAAGCATATTTGCATGTTTGTTTTGAGATCTAGATGGTTAAACTTATGCATCGATCTTTTGAAGAAAAATGATGAATCGAATTGAAATAGGTACCCAACAAGGGGAAGAATAATGGCCGTTCATATATTGATTTCTCTCATTACTCCTCCATATTTTATTAATTGTTTGTAGAATAAGTATACATGTATGTTGAATATCCATATGGTTAAATTTATGGATCAATTGTTAGAAGAAAAATGATGAATCGAGTTAAAAATGACACCAAAGAAGGGGGAAGAATAACCACCGTGCATATATTCATCATCTCTCTATTCTTCCATGTTCTATCAGAAGAAAAGTGAAGAATCGAGTTGAAATTGGCACCAAAGAAGGGTGAAGAATAACCTTAGTGCATGTATTCATTTCATTCCTTGCTCTTCGGTGTTCTATTAACTTTGTACATTATATATATATATATATATATATATGTGTGTATTGAACATCAAGATGATTGAATTTATGCATGGATCGCTATAAGAAAAATGATGAATCAAATTGAAATGGGCACCAAAATGACGAATCAACTTTAAATTGACACAAAGAAGGGTAAAGAATAATCACCGTTCACATATTCATTTTTCTCCCTACTATTTTGTGCTCTAATAGTGTTCTATCTTATTTTTGTAAATATGTATATATGTGTCTTGAAGATCTAGATGGTTATATTTTTTTGCTTCGAACATTGGAAGAAAAATGATGGATCGAATTAAAATTGGCACCAAAGAAAGGGGAAGAATAGTCACCATGAATACAATGATTTGTCTACCTATTATTCTATTATTCTATTTTGTTTTGTAAGAAGCATGTCTGTGTGTTGAATAGTCACCATGGTAAAATGTATGCATCAATTGTTAGAATAAAAATAATGAATCAAATTGAAATTGGCAACAAAGAAAGGGGAAGAATAGCCAACTTGCATATATTAATTTTCTCTCAACTCTTCTGTGTTTTGTCTTATTTTTTAAAATGTGTGTGTGTGTGTGTTGTGAAGATCCAAATGGTTAAATTTAGGTATCAATCATTAGAAGAAAAATGTGCAATCGAATTAAAGTTGACACAAAAAGGAAGAAAAATAACCACAGTGCACATAATCATTTCTCTCCAAACTCTTCTATGTTCTATCTTTTTTTTTTAAAGAAAATTTAAATATGTGTGTGTTGAAGATTAAGATGGTTAAATTTATACATAAATCATTAAAAGAAAAATGATGAATCTAATTAAAATGGGCACCAAAAAAGGGGAAGAATAACAACCATGCATAGGGAAATTACCAAAAATGATATTGCATTCTTCAATCAATTGAAAGGCCTAGTTCCTCGCGTAAAGAATTTGATCATAGCCGTCATAGTAATGTATTACAATTCATTGTCACTAATCAACGAATAACCCAACTCCATTTTTGGGCAATGTAGAAATTTTTTATCTCATACTAATTTAAACAGTCAATGAAATTGATATCCAACTTCAGATCGGGAGATCAATAAATCAAGAAGAGAACTCATCCTATTCGATAAGTATCACCATCAATAGACATGCAAAAATAACCCCCAAAAGTAGGAACTTTTGTTGGTGGCTAAGAGTAGCTCTCTACTTACTCATTGTGCTCTCTTACCAATCGGCATACACACTCCTTGGGGGGCTTTATTACAAGGAGACAACATTACGTGGCTTGCGAATATTTGTCCAGCTTGTGGGCATCCTAATCCTCATAATTCTCTACTTCATCCCACACCCGAACACCCCAATAATCCAAATTACCCCCACATCCAAACAGACCGAGAAGGTTAACTTCAATCACAATCATCATCCCTCAAGATACTTGCTCTTGTGTACCTTTCTCTAGGCGCACTTATGGCCCTAAATTGCTTGTTATACTCTCTTGACTCATGTACCACCCTATCTTCACCTACTTCCTCATTTACTCCTCCCAATTGGCCTTCAATGCCTTTTTTTTCCCTAAATGCCCCAAAATTTATCACCAATATCACCAACTCCTTAGTCCTCCTCACAATCTCCTCAACCCTCGTTGTGTTCAAATCAAATTCAGAAGGACTCATGGGGTTTTCAGAAGAAAATATGCACCAGGGCTTGTGTGTACTAGGGCTAGAGATCAAGTTAATATTGGACTTTTGTCTCTGTTCACAAACTCAATTAACGTAGTAGGGTTGCCCATTGTGCCCATTCTAGCAGCGTTGTTCTTTGAGGGGAGGGTGAATGGCGTAAGGGTAATTGCTATGATTTTGGTCATTTAAAGGTTCATTTTGTTTATGTTTGTTTACACAATGATGCATTTTTTTGTCCCACATAGGAAACATGGGAGTTTGTAAGATACTTTGTCAGTTAAAGGCTATTATCGTCTTTCAAATAAAGAAACAGATATGTGGGCTAGACCCCACTATGCTACGGGCCGACTTATCCAACTGTGAGTGTGCATGAAAAATTGCATGATTTTGGCACGATTATTAGACGCACTTATCAACAATATTTTATTTTTGTTAGAGATGGATGGTTTTGACTCTTGAAGGTGAGATATGTGATGAACTTGGTTAGGATGACAATTGCTTGGCAAGTGTTCGGGATTGACTCGGTCGGATTGATATTTGAGTTGTCGTCTCTATTCACAAACTAAATTGGTGTAGTGGGGTTGCCCATTGTGTCCGCTCTAGTAGCCATGTTCTTTGAGCAGGGGGAGAATGACGTTAAGGTGATTACTATGATTTTTGTCATTTTGGCATTCGTTTTGTTTATGTTTGTTTGCATAAAAATGTATTTTTTTTGTCCCGCATAGGAAATAAGAGGGATTGTAAGATACTTTATTAATTAAAGGCTATTATACTCTTTCAAACAAAAAAATAGTTAAGTGGGCTAGACCCTACTATGCCACAGGCCGACTCATCGAACTGTGAGTGTGCACAATTATTAGGCACACTTATCAAACATATTTTCTTAATTATAATAATAAATTAACTAGTGAGTTCTACCCATGTTTCAAGTCACGTGTGGATGCGCACAAATATCTGCACGATTTTCGCACTATCAAGTCGCAGTTGTCAATAATATTTTATTTGAGTTTTTCAGAGGAAAATATGCACTATGGCTTACGTGCACCATTGAGCGCTCAGCTAGTTATGGGCTTGTCCATTCCCTTGCCGAACTTTGCTTTAGAAAGGTCATGGGGAAAGAGATCTTTAGGGCAGTTTTGGACATGGCTGTATACCAATCTTCAATGTTCAATGCGATTATTATGATGATATTTTTTGCGAGTTATGAGTGGAAGCATTTGGGGAGAGAGATGGATGATTTTGAGTCTATGAAGGTGAGATATGTGATGAACTTGGTTGGGGGGACAATTGCTTGGCAAGTGTTCAGGCTCGACTTGGTCGGGTTGATATTAGAGTTGTCGTCTTTATTCACAAACTCTCAATTGGTGTAGTGGGTTGCCCATTGTGCCTGTTCTAGCAATCTGTTTTTTTAGGAGAGGGTGACAAGGTGATTGCTATAATTGTGGTCATTTAAGGGTTCATTTTTATGTTTGTTTACACAAAAATTGCATTTTTTTGGGTACCACGTAGGAAATATGAGAGTTTATAAGATATTTTATTAGTTAAAGGCTATTATAGTCTTTCAAATAAAGAAACGGGTAACTAGGCTAGACCCACTATGCCACGGGTCGGCTTATCGAATTGTGAGTGTTCACGAAAAATTGCACGATTTTGGCACGATTATTAGGTGCACTTATCAATAATATTTTATTTTTTAATAATAACAATAAAATAACTGATGAGTCCTACCAGCATTTCAAGCAAGTGTAGATGCACACAAACATTTGCACGATTTTGACACTATCATTAGGAGCACTTGTGAATAACGTTTTATTTTTATTTTTTGCTATAATAATAATAAATTAATTGAAACTTTAAGTTTTTGTTGGTCTTCAATGACCTCTTCGACTTTTTTTTAAATGCCCACAAGTTCACTCCTTACATCACCAAACCCCTTTCCTCTTAACAATATCCTCAAACCTCTTGTTGTTGAAATCACATTCAGAAGGACCCATGAGGATTTCCAAAGGAAAATATGTAGTAGGTTCACGTGCACCATTGAGGCCTCAACCGGTTATGGGCTTATACTATCTCTTATCGAAATTTTCTTCAGGAGGGTCATAGGGAAAGAGATGTTTAGGGGAGATAGATGGATGGTTTTGAGTCTATAAAGGTGACATATGTGATTAACTAGTTTGGAAGGACAATTGCTTGGCAAGTGTTCAGGCTCGACTTGGTCGGGTTGATAATGGAGTTGTCGTCTCTATTCACAAATTCAGTTGGTGTAGTGGAGTTGCCCATTGTGTCCGTTCTAACAGCCCTGGTCTTTGAGGAGAGGGTGAATGGCGTCAAGGTGATTGCTTTGATTTTTGTCATTTAGGTGTTCATCTTTTTTATGTTTGTTGCACAAAGATGCATTTCTTTTGTCACACATAGGAAAGATTGAAGTTTGTAAGATACTTTATTAGTTAAAGGCTATTATAGTCTTTCAAATAAAGAAACGGGTAAAGGGGCTAGACCCCACTTTGCCATGAGCCGACTTATCAAACTGTGAGTGTGCACGAAAAATTGCACGATTTTCACACGACTATTAGGCGCACTTATCAACAGTATTTTATTTTTGTTCTTATTTTTAATTATAATAATAAATTAACTGTTGAGTCCCATCAGCATTTCAAGTCACGTGTGGATGCACACAAATATTTGCACGATTTTGGCACTGTCATTAGTCGCACTTGTGAATAATATTTTATTTTTATTTTTTGCTATTATTATAATTAATTAACTGTTGAGTCCTATCGAAACTTCAAGTTTTGTTGGCCTTCAATGACCTATTCTACTTCTTTTTAAATGCCCACAAGTTCACTCCCTACATCACCAAACCCCATGTCCTCCTCACAATTTCCTCAACAGAGAAAAATATGCACTAGGGCTTACGTGCACCACTGAGGTCTCAACTTGTCCTATCTCTAACAGAACTTTTCTTCAGGAGAATCATAAGGAAAGAGACATTTAAAGGAGAGAGATAGATGATTTTGAGTCTGTGAAGGTGAGATATTTGATGAACTTGGTTGGGGGGGACAATTGCTTGGCAAGTATTTAGGCTCAACTCGGTCGGGTTGATATTCGAGTTGTTGTCTTTGTTCACAAACTCAATTGGTGTAGTGGGGTTGCCCATAGTGCCTGTTCTAGTGGCCATGTTTTTTGAGGAGAGGGTAAATGGCATCAAGGTGATTGCTATGATTTTGGTTATTTAGGGGTTTATTTTGTTTATGTTCGCTTACATAAAGATGCATTTTTTTGTCCTACGTAGGAAAGATGAGAGTTTATAAGATAATTTGTTATTTAAATGCTATTATGGTTTTTCAAATAAAGAAACGGGTAAGTGAGCTAAACCCTTCTATGCAACAGGCCGACTTATCGAATTGTGAGTGTGCACGAAAAATTGCACGATTTTGGCACTATTATTAAACGCACTTATCAATAGCATTTTATTTTTATTTTTATTTTTTAATTATAATAATAAATTAACTGTTGAGTCCTACAGAGATTTCAAGTAACATATGGATACACACAAATATTTGCATGATTTTGGCACTATCATTAAGTGCACTTATCAATAATATTTTATTTTTATTTTTCGGTATTATAATAATAAATTAACTGTTTAGTCCTACCAAAATTTCAAGTTTTGTTATCCTTCAATGACCTCTTCTACTTCTTTTTAAATGCTTACGAATTCTCTCCCTACATCACCAAACCCCTTTTCCTCCTCATAATCTCCTCAATCCTATTGTTGTTCAAATCGAATTTAGAAGGACCCATGAGGATTTTCAGAGGAAAATATGCACTATGGCTTACGTGCACCATTGAGGCCTCAGCTGGTTATGGGCTTGTCATATCCCTTACTGAACTTTTCTTCAAGAGGGTCATAGGGAAAGAGATGTTTAGGGAAGTTTTGGACATGGTAGTGTACCAATCTTCAGTGTCAAATGTGATTATTATGATGAGATTTTTTGTGAGTGGTGAGGGGGAGATTTTGGGGAGAGAGATGGATGATTTTGAGTTTGAGAAGGTGCAATATGTGATGAACTTGGTTGGGAGGACAATTGCTTGGCAAGTGTTCAAGCTCGACTCGGTCAGGTTGATATTGGAGTTGTCATCTCTGTTCACAACCTCAATTGGTATGGTGAGGTTGTCCATTGTACTAGTTCTAGCAGCCGTGTTCCTTTGAGGAGAGGGTGAATGGCGTCAAGGTGAGTGCTGTGATTTTAGTAATATAGTGGTTCATTTTATTTAGTTTATTTACATAAATATGCATTTTTTTGTCCCACATAGGAAAGATAAGAGATCGTAAGATATTTTATTAGTTAAAGGCTATTATTGTATTTCAAATAAAGAAACTGGTAAGTGGGCTAGACCACACTATGCCACGATCCGACTTATCAAACTATGAGTGTGCATGATTTTGGCACGATTATTAGGCACATTTATCAATAAATTTTTTTATAATAATAAATTAACTATTGAATCCTACCAACATCTCAAGTCACGTGTGGGTACACAAATATTTGCATGATTTTGGTACTATCATTAGGTGCACTTGTCAATAATACTTTATTTTTGTTTTTCGCTATTATAATAATAAATTAACTGTTTAGTCCTACCGGAACTTCAAGTTTTGTTGGCCTTCAATGATCTCTTCTATTTTTTTTTAAATGCCGACAAGTTCACTCCATACATTACCAAACACCTTGTCCTCCTCACAATCTCCTCAACCCTCCTATTGTTCAATTCAAATTTAGAGGACCCATAGGGGTTTCCAAAGGAAAATATGCGCTAGGGATTACATGCACCATTGAGGCCTTAGCTAGTTATGGGCTAGTTCTATCCCTTACTGAACTTTTCTTCAAGAGGGTCAGAGGAAAAGAGATGCTTAGGGCAGTTTTGGACATGGTTGTGTACCAATCTTCAGTGTCCAATGTGATTTTTATGATCAAACTTTTTGCTAGTTATAAGTGGGAGGATTTGGGAAGAGAGTTGGATGGTTATGAGCTTGTGAAGGTGAGTATGTGATGAACTTTTGGGACGACAATTGCTTGGCAAGTGTTCATGCTTGCTCTGGTCAGGTTGACATTCGATTCGTCTTTGTTCTCAAACTCAATTGGTGCAGTGGGGTTGATGATTGTGCCCATTCTAGCAACGGTGTTCTTTGGGGAGAATGATGGATAGTGTCAAGGTGATTGCTATGATTTTGGTCATTTGAGGATTCATTTTGTTAATGTTTGTTCTTGTAAAAGTGCATTTTCCTTATACCGGCAGCAAAGATAGGAGAGTGTACAACACTTTATAAGTAAAAGGCTATTATAATCTTTCAAATAATGAAATAGGCAAATGGACTAGACCCCAATATATCGTGTGTGTTATGGGAAGACTTATCAAACCGTGCGCATGCACGAATATTTACACAATTTTAGCATAATTATTTTGGAGCACTTATAAATAGTATTCTATCTTTATTTTTTGTAATTATACTAATAAATTAAGTGTGAGTCCTACCTATATTTTAAGTCTTATTATTCTTCCAGGATATGTGGTCGAATGGTAGTCTCACGGAATCTCTGGTCTGTGACACGTGTGGATGTGCGAATAATTGCATGATTTTTGCACTATTATTAAGCGCATTTGTCAATAATATTTAATTTTTATTATTATTCTTCACAATTTTAATAATAAATTAACTGTTGAGTTTTACTGACATTTCAAGTCTTGTTGGCCTTCAGTTCCCTCTTCTCCTTCTATCTAAATGCTCAAAAGTTCACTCCCAATGTCACCATCTCCCAAGTCCTGCTCACAATCTCCTCAACACTTCTTGTGTTCAAATCAAATTCAAAAGGACCCATGGAGGTTTCCAAAAAAAAAAAAAATGCACTAGGGCTTGTGTGCACCATCGAGGCTTCAGCTAGTTATGGGCTTGTCTTATCTTTACCAAACTTTTCTTCTAGAGGATCATACGAAAGGAGATGTTTAGGGAAGTTTTGGACAAGGTTGTGTACCAATTTTCAAGTGACCAATATAATTATTATGGTGGGATTTTTTGCGAGTGGTGAGCAGGAGTATTTAGGGAGAGGGATGGATGTTTATGAACTTGTGCGGGTAAGCTATGTGATGAACTTGATCGAGATGATAATTGCTTGTTAAGTGTTCATGCTCGACTTGGTCGGAGTGATATTCAAATTGTCTTCTTTGTTCTCAAGCTTAATTGATGCGGTGGGATGGCCAATTATGCCCGTTTCTAGTAGCCGTGTTCTTTGGGGAGAGGATTGATGGAGTTAAGGTGATTGTTTTGATTATGGTCATTTGGGGGTTCATTTTGTTGATGTTTGTTTGCATTTTCTTTGTCTCACATAGGAAAATTGGGAGAGAGAAAGACACTTAATTAGGAAAAGGCCATTACGATCTTTCAAATAGAGAAATAGGCAAATGATCTAGACTCAACTATACCCACATATGTCACAAGGTGGCGACTTTGGTGCGACACAATATCCCAGATGACTCAAGAAAATCGTAAAGAGGAAGATCCTTTTTATTTCTATTTTTAGTTTTTGTAATTATAATGATAAATTAACTGTTGAGTCCTATCGACGTTTCAAGTCTTGTTGTTCTTCTGAGCTATGTAATCAGGCGGTTGGCTTACAGAACCTCCGGTTCGTGACACATATTGGTGCGAAAATAATTGCATGATTTTGGCACTATTAGTAGGCGCATTTGTCAACAAGATTTTATTGTTATTGTTATTTTATTTTTGCAACTACAGTAATAAGTTAACTGTTGAGTACTATCGACATTTCAAGTATTGTTGCTCTTTCAGGCTATGTGGTCTGGTGGTTGGCTGTGTGGGTGCGCGAATAATTGCATGATTTTGGTATTATTATTCGGCACACGTAATAATAATATTTTATTATTATGATTATTTTTCCCAATCACAATTATGAATTACCTGTTGAGTTCCACCGATACTTCAGGTCTTGTTGTTCTTTCCGGCCATGTGATCGTACATGTTGGCTCACAGAAATTCTGATCTGTGACACGTGCGGATGCGCGAATAATTGCACAATTTTGGCGTGACTCATTGATCATTAATATTTTTATTTTGCGCAATTACAATATAAATTATCTGTTAAGGTTACTGAAACAATGCAACTGTTCACGGGATGATACGCGACAATGGCGGGATCAGAGCAACGACTAGGGACGATGGTTGCGCGCCGCGATGGCTAGGCTAACGGCACTTTGTTGTTGGAGGAAAATCAAAGTGAGATGTGTGTTATGATTTTCCAGTGTATTGCGGTAAATTTTCTGGGAAAAAAGGAATGTTTTGGTCCAATAGTTAACTTCTACCTGCCTCACTCTTGGGTATATCAATGCTTTCAAAGCATTTTCTTCTTGTCCATTTCATTCTTTTCCTACTTACGATCAGAAATCATTCTTCCAAAGATTCAAATTCACTTATAGCTTCAACTGGGAAAACACCATGTGCTGAGTAACTTTTTAATAAAAACCAAGGAAAAGTGGTCGTATAATGTGTGGTGTGGCCAAGTTACACATTAGAGTTGTGTTGTCATTGACTTCAAACAAGAACTTGGAAACAGACTTCGATAACAAGATGCCGTCTATGAGCGCCGTCTACAAAGAATTGAATTCAGCACAGCTTTCTCCAGTTCTTTAGCCACGCCTTGTTGGACTAGGGACATCATGTACTCCATAGCAGCTGCATCACAAGGCATGATGATAGGGCAATCGATAGTCCAAACTCTTCTTCGGACATCTTGAAGAGCATGTGGAAGATGTCGTTACAAAGATATGACAAAGGTATCATGAAGCGCCGTTCATCCGTCGTGCAGATGATGAAAGTGTCACTTGTCTGCCGCTGAGGAAGTGGCGTGAAACTTCCCTCCGGTTTTCGGCAAAGAAAGCCTCCTCCTTCCCGTAGCATCCAATCTCTGCCACTTCCTTGCCATCTTAAGCAGTTTCTTGGCGCTGTTCATTGTTTCTTGCTCCTTATATCGAGATGGCTCCAGCTGAGAATGATTGACGTGCTTTGGGAGATTGATACAGATGTGCTATGCGTAATTAGAGTTAACGCAAGGGAAAGAGTTTTATAAGCAACTTCTGAGACAGCATTCGCAAGAGGTAGTTCCCTTTGTTTTTGTGTTTTCCTCAGCAAAACCATGTGATTGGTTGTGTCAAAGAAGAAGCACCAGGATAAGATATAACCAACTTCTGTCTGGTAGACGATCGACAAAGCAGGTCCAGCATCTCTACAGTTAGTTCATGCATTGGAAAACCATAATGTGATTCCATAGTTGGAGTTGGAGAGATGGCAACTGAAAATTTCTGTCGTCCTGCCCCTTCTGATAGGACTGTCACCGTGACAAATGGGGTGCCTATTTAAAATCACTAGGCCCAAGATGCAAAAGCCCATGCCTGAGTGAAGTCCATGAAGTTATGACCTCAGCCCATCTCTATTTCTTCCGGTCCGCGGCTCTGTTCTCCTCCCTTCTCCAATTATGAACGAGGCATCGTAACGTATGATAATTATTAAAAGGAATAATGGGGTTTAGAGCCTATTTGTTTCATACAATTGGGTCGGGCATTTTCTAACATTTTGGTTCCTTGAAATTACATGGTATAGTTTCTCTTGAAATAGTTGGTGATGAGTTCATTATTTGTAAAATGGATGAAAAATCATACATGACATGTGTTCTTCTTGGTGAAAGATGTGTGTGTGTGTCTATATATATATATATATATAACGAGTTTTGTGAATTCAATTCTGAAATGTTTTTATGACTAGCTTGAGGATTGTGTTGATGGTTTCATTCTCGTCACTACAATTTGGACCCCTTTTTTTTTTGGTCGGATAATTTGAACCTGTTGGAGAGTTGAGAGTATGCATGTTCTTATGAGGAAATCAAGTTTGGGCCAAGCCACTGGTTGATAAAGGCCAGATGAATCTTTGTACGCCTTGTGACTTACGGGGTCTTCAGTGGCCATAGTTTAATATGGAGCATTACATTGATTGATGGATTTGATCATTAAAGCTTGTTTTAGAATTGCTAATTGAATGCATATTCCTTATTTGTAAAAAGCTTTGTTACAGTTGTAGATAACTCATCTTTGATCTTGCATACATATTATATACTGGACTTTGTTTCCGGTACCGTATGTAAATGCATGTAATGGATGCTCAATCTGTGTATAAGAGACTTGAACTAACCATTGATCAATGACTTGCTCATGTCATTCATCTCAAACCCTTTTCAGATTCTAAAGCTATAAGCAAATAGGACAAGAGCGATATCGATAGGAATTTTTTGGGAGTTGGATTTTGGCATAAGTTGAGATGCCTTCTTATTTACTCGAGATATAAATCCTTTTTTATGGACTTCACATCTTGGACCTTATAATCAACTTACTTTGTTATGAGATAGATGGATAAATACATAATTCTATGCCCGACTAATGCTGGTTATGTGTACGAGTCCATGTCCTTTGGGATGGGAGAATGGCTGTATCCTAATCCTTGTTCTTGTCAATTGGAGTGCGATGCGACAACAAGGGCCTGCACACAACTATTCTGATCTGAAAAGTGATTCTGATTAAAATGATTTTTTTTTCTAATTTTGTCCTCTGAATGAGTTTTAGAGAATCAAAATGTGTTTGGTAACTACATAAAATTTTTGTTCTTGGAACATAAATGTGTTTGGTAAATATATATAATTTATATTTATGTTCCCGAGAACAATTATTCTTTCCAATTTTGTCATTTAAGTCAAATAATTACATAGTTACTTTGTGAAATTTTATCCTACATTTCGAATTAATCGAAAATTAATTCATATTGATTCTCTTATTTAATGTATTGCATATTGAAATGTAAAAAATAAATATGAAGAATCATCACAAGTTATTTTCTCCATTTATTATAAGGTTTCATCCAATTTTTTTGAGTGAGCGGATAACCAAAATAAGCGACACCCTCGTTTCCGCAAAGAAAATGCACTACAATACACTATCCTGCATTGTTGTGTGTTTTTTGTTCAAGGTTCAAATGTTAGTCTTAATTTATCCAAAACTTAAGAACGAGATCTTGCTAAGTGTCAACCCAGGTTATTTTGTCTTTTTCCAGAATTTTCTAAAACTAGACTAAGTCTAAAGCACATAGACCTACCGAAAATCACAATCAATAAAATCAAGTGCACAATCAAGAAATCACGACATTGATGAATCGCATCGTAAAACCCTAATGAATCCGTAAGGGTTTAGAAAATGTGGCTCGGATTTAATTTCAAATGTGCTTATGATGAATAAAATCTATGAAATCTAGAAAATTTATGTCAAAATTTATGAAAATGAGGTCAAACTAGCCTAATATAAGCTTATTCTATTTTTAGGGATTTTCTAAATTTTTTGTGTTTTTAAAGAAATTTTCCAATTTTTTTTCAAATTATTTTATTTTATTTTATTATCTTATTTTTTTAAATAAAACCTCGTTGTTCTGTTTTAGGTTGAGGCAAAAGTGACTTCACTTTGTTTTGTGATTCTCAAAAGTGATTCTTTTTTTAGAATCAACTTTTTTTGTGTGCTTGTTTTTGCTCTAAAATTTATCCTGATTCTTTAAAATTGATTATGGGAACAAAATCAAAACCAAAATTATTTACATTACTAAATAGGGTTCTCATCTTTTTCTGTTTTAGAAAACAGAATCAAAGAACCAGAATGGTGCCCTAAGCGCCTTAACTTCTATTCAAAGTGGAAAAAATAAGTAGAAAATAAAAAAAGAAACATGCACATTTGCAAATACATTTTATGCTTTTCTGGTCTAGTTTGCCAATGACTGGGGAGTAAAATTTCTGGCCACGTGAGTCGAGAGGAGGACACATCAAGCAATTTAGGCAAGTGCATGACATGAACAGCTAGGAGTAATAGACGGGCTACTAAATAAGTAAGGAATTTGCCATCCTGGCAATATGACAGTACTGTCAGTTATTTCTGACCACACGATTTCCCAATAGATGAATGCTTTATGCAAAATACGAGATGATGGTGTGTGGATCTGACAATACCATCCTGACAATATTGTCGGAGAAGCATTTCCTAACAAGCAACGCATGTCTTATCAATTTAGTATTGAAAGATCTCGCATCGCTTGACAATGTGAACTGTATGCTCTTTATATGTATGTGGTATCCCTCTCCACTTATAACCCGAACCAGATTTTGCTAGTTCCGTCTATGCATCCACCCACCTTAATCAGATTCCACGCATTGCCCCTAAATCCTGTTTAAAAAATGCATAATAGATAGAGAAATTAAATGCCATTGATTGACGGTGTTAACAGGGTAACTTGATTTTATCAATTTCACACGTCTTCATGGCAAGTTTTAGAAACTCTATCATTCTTTTGAAAAATGCAAAGTGGGGGGCAATGTGAACTGTATGCTCTTTATATGTATGCGGTATCCCTCTCCACTTATAACCCGAACCAGATTTTGCTAGTTCCGTATTTTCTCTTTAATTAACCTCTCCTCTGGTGAATGAGAAATTATTGAGTGGTTAATGATGACCAGGCCTTTTTGTGCTTAGCTGGAAGATTCAGGTGAATTACTTCATATCGAAATGGACGAGCATTATCCAAACATATCCTATTCTAGCTAGAAGGCACGACCTGGGCTCTTCATTTGTCAAAGTTTTGTTTATTTGTTCTATGAATTTGGGAAGTGAATGGATCTTTAGTAAAGATGGAAGCGACAATTGCCCCCCACTTTGCATTTTTCAAAAGAATGATAGAGTTTCTAAAACTTGCCATGAAGACGTGTGAAATTGATAAAATCAAGTTACCCTGTTAACACCGTCAATCAATGGCATTTAATTTCTCTATCTATTATGCATTTTTTATACAGGATTTAGGGGCAATGCGTGGAATCTGATTAAGGTGGGTAGATGCATAGACGGAACTAGCAAAATCTGGTTCGGGTTATAAGTGGAGAGGGATACCGCATACATATAAAGAGCATACAGTTCACATTGTCTATCTATTATGCTTTTTTTTTAAAGAATGATAGATGCCCGGGGAAACAAAATGACACACAAAAGCCAATTTTTTTTTTTGGTCGAAATTTTCATGGCAGATTTGATGGATGAGGTTGCCAATCAAAATGGGATCAAAAGATTAGCGATTGAGACACTCAAATGAAGAGCAAATATCTGGAAAGGCGCAAGTCACGATATTTTTAAGATCACTGGTAGGTAAAACAATGAAGCCCAGTGAAACATGGGATAAGGATAGGGGTGTCAAAAAGTCCCGGGCCAAACGGGTAGGCCCGGTTTGGTACTCGGGCCGGGCCGGTCCGACGCCCAGATGTTTTTAACATCCGTATTTTCTCTTTAATTAATTTAATTTAATTTTTTCTTTTATATTCTTTCATTTGGTAGATTTGTCAATTAATTTTAATTTAAAAAAAATAAAAAAACCGAAAATAAAAAATAACTCGGCTCGACCAGGCTCGACTCGTGCTGGCCCGAACTCGCACTGTTTGCCTTCGGGTTGGCCCATTGACACCCCTAGATAAGAAATAGAATGCAAGACATTGAGGCGCGAGTTTCAGGGAACGACAGCCAAGAGCTGAGATCTTTGGTGACGCGAAAGCATGGAACCAGGATCCTTAGAGACGTGGAAGCATGGCTTATAATTGTACAAAAGAACTGCTCATAGGCGATTACGTCGAGAACACTATAAATGATGGCGTAAGTATGCTAGAGACCCCGGAAACAAACGAACAAAACATTTTATCTTTCACTTATTTTTCAATTTATGCAATTGTAGTTATAGTCTCCACATGTGCTTTGTCAAACGATTAAATTCCGGCATGTCTCTTAGCTGTAGTTTTTGTATACGCGTCGTCATTAAATTCTAATGTTTATTTTCGCTGTAGTTCATGGGTGCCTTGTCGTCGAATAAATTTAGGCAATGCATCTTTACATTTCTCAAGTGTTATCAATCTTAAAATTTTGGCACAATTTACATCCACTTATTATCGATTCCCTTATCTAACCATGATATTTTCCATCCAAAATCGCCTATCTACTCAATGAAAATGAAAAAAAAAAAGAATTTGGATGATATATATTTCGTCGCGAAGCCGAATTCCGGCAAGACATGCTATAGTAAGATTCAACTTTGTTCGAGTCACTTACCCATGATCGATGGCGCACAATACAATGGTCTGGAATCAATCAGTAGGTAGTGTTGGAGGTTATGGAATTGTGAGAGTAGAACGTGTTTTGGTTGCTTGAAATATTACACCAAGATACATCAAGTTTAAAATGCTCGACAGTGTTACGTCCAGCTTAGGAGAACCCTAGAGTAAATATATAAACTATTGGGCTCCAACCTATATAGAGCCAAATAATCATGCTTTCACCTATCATGACTTGTATGTGAACATATTATTTTGACTATATTAACAATATATCCAATAACCTCTTCTTATATTCAGCATACAACACAATCCAATACCACGATCAATGTAATGTTCGAAAAAATATGAATCATCCACATCCAATCAAAGATAATCAACTCGGATCGGTTAAAGAGTTTTAGCAGTAAAATATTAAACTCAATCATCATTTGCAATCCAAATAAATGAATCATCCTTATTATGAATCTGTTTTGAGATCAGCATACCAAAATAAATATTAAGAGTTTTAGATTTTGTCTAAATTCATCCAAATCCCAACATTCAAAATAAATCTCAGAATCATTTCACAACCAACATATGCATAACAGTCAAGTATAAGTAGGCTAGTCAAAATAGTCTAATGCCTTACAAATACAAGAAGCAAGCATAATTATATTCACAAAATAGAGATAGGAAAATGTAAGTCTCAAGTAAATGGACTCCATCAAAATAGGCAATAGCAGTGAACTGTCAAGTCCCCACATACTCTAAATGATATATATTCATTCATCAAGTAGATCATCCTAGTCAAGATCCCACCCATTAAGCTTTCCTTCATCTCTACCATCCTTAGGAGAATGTCAAATATGAATTTTATATTATCACGAATTCAATCATTTGAATAATCTACTAATAGTGTCTAGTTCTACTAAAAAGAACTTAAAATTATAACATCAGGAAGAGAAGAACATATATTAATGTCATAAAGCATCATAATATCATGTTCATAAGCATCAAGCTAGATTCATAAATTATGAACAAGACCTAAACAGTTTGATTTACAAAGAGTTATCAACTTAAGTTTATTTGTAAAAGAATAACCATTGTCTATCTTCAAAGAACATGACCAATAGTCAAGTCATTTACAATAACATAATCATGTAATGTCAAGTTTCAATTAAGAACAAGATCAACAGGCTTCTTGTGCAAACAACTATTTTCACATTTCAATTTGGAATGTCACAATTAATAATTCCTTAAAGTCAAATAATCTAATATCAAGTTTGGAATGAGATCATTTAACCAAAAGGATAGTGCAACCTAGTTGGATTGTACCATCAAGTTTGAAATGACACAAGCTTCCCAGGTAAAACATTTGAATTAGGTTAAAATCATCTTCATCAAGTTCGGAATGAGACAACTCACCCTTTTCAAATTAGTCAACAACCATGAACATCGATGAAATACATAAACTACGCTTATCATTTTAACCAACAAAGAAAGATTCAGTAATTCAAAACACACAATCAGAAGGTAAATTAGTGATAATTAAAACTACTCTACATAGTCTTTAACCACATTTCCCTCATTATTTTGAATAATTGATCTTTAGGTATACCTTTTGTGAGAGTGTCAGCCATGTTATCTTTCGATCTCATATCGATCAAGGTGATAACTTCTTGTTCTCTTAGATAATTTAACAACGCATGTCTTAGTCTCACATGTCTTCTCTTTGAATTAAATAGAGCATTCTTGATGACTTGGACAACTGCTTGATTATCACAGAACATGCTTAAAGAATTGATCTTTAGCCGAGTCAAAGGGATATCCATAACCAGATTCTTTATCCACTCTGCCTCTTCTCTGGTTAAGGCTAAAGAAAAAAGTTTCGACTCCATAGAAGACAATGCAATACAAGTATATCTTTTGGACTTTCAAATAATAACATATCCGCCCAAAGCGAATACATATCCACTTGTGGAGTTACTATTACCAGGAGGCATCAAAATATCCATCCACTGTTGAAGGATAATTAGAATAATATATAGCATAATCTTTAGTACCGTTAAGGTATCTCATCAGCCTACTGAGGGCATCCCAATGTTCTTTTACTGGGATTACTAGTGAAACGACTCAGCATGCCAACTGAAAATACTATGTTGGGTCTAGTGCAACTCATATCATATATGAGACTACCAATCAGTTTCGAGTACTTTAACTGATATATGTTGGTCCCTTCATTAGGATTCAGTCTTTTATTATAGTCACATGGTGTCTCGCTTGATTTACACTTATTATATCCCCATGTAGAAAGTAGTTGCTCAATATAATGAGTTTGGCTAAGAAAGATGACTTGCATTTTAAAACTTACTTTCATATCAAGAACGGTATTAGAAATATCAAGATCTTTCATGTCAAATCTTTAGTTAAAGTAGCTTTCGTATCACTCACTACAAAATGATCAGAACCAAGAATTAACATGTCATCAACATACAAGTAAATGATGACTATCTTATTTGACATAGAACGACAGTAAAAGCATGTATCTGAATAACTAGATTGGAAGTCATGACTCTTTACCACTTTGTGAAATTTAAGATGCCACATCTTAGGTGCTTGTTTAAGATCATACAAAGATTTATTCAATTTACAAACTTTATCCTCAAGACCTTTTATGACATACCCTTCCGATTGTTCCATGTAGATTTTCTCATTTAACTCTCTATTTAGGAAATTTATCTTTACATCTATTTGATGCATTACAAAGTGTTCAATAGATGCCAAAGCAAGAAGAATTATTATAGTTGATAGATGACAAACAAGTGAATAGACATCAAAATAGTATATTCCACTCTGTTCTTTATAGCCTTTAGCTACTAAACGTGTTTTGTATCTGGCTATTGATCCATCACTATTCATTTTCTTCTTTAATACCCACTTACAACTTATAGCCTTAGCCCATTTTGGCAAATTGACTACCTATCAAGTGTAGTTCTGCATTAAAGAGCTCATTTCATCATCTATGACTTCTGCACACAGTAGAGATTCCATAGATCTCATTACTTCATGATATGAGAATGGATCATCCTCTAGATGGTAAGTAATAAAGTCCTCACCAAAACATTTGAAAACTCTCTCTTGTAGATACTCTAACTGGAACTGGTTCAACAGCTAACCGTGTAGATTAGTGCCAAAAGGACCTGCTTCAGATTTTACAGGAGATTCTAAAATCATATCTGTAGATCCGAAAATATTCAAGCCATGATCTTCGAGAAACTTGTTCTCGAAGAATTTTACATCTTTAGATTATATCACTATGTTAGTAGATAGATCCAAAAACCTATTTAGAGCACTCTCTTCTGCACCACCTAGATATACACAAGTAATGGTTCTAGGTCCCACCTTAGGTCTTGTAGTATCTTGTATTCTCACATAAGCAACGTAGCCCTGAGTCTTAAGAGTATCATATCTACAAGAACGTTTATGTCATATCTCATAAGGTGTCATAGATAACTTAGAGTGCGACAACCTATTCAGGATGTGATTAGCAGTTAGAATTGCTTTTTCACGGTAGTAGGAAGGCCTGCCAGCCGTAAGTAACATAAAATTTAACATTTGAGTTAACTTTCTATTCTTACGCTCAACAACACCATTTCACTGAGGTGAGTGAGGAGCATTGGTTTCAAGTATTATGCCCTATGAAGCACAAAATTTCTTAAACCTTATCGTTGTATATTCTCGTCCTCTATCACTCCTGAACCTTTTAATTTTTAAATTGAGTTGGTTTTCTACACTAGACTTAAAAATCTTAAACTATTAAAAGTCTCATCTTTCAATTTCAATAAACAGACATGACAATATCTAAAAAAATCATCTATGAATGTTATTAGATGCTTCTGATCACCTTTAGTATCATAATTTCTAAAGTCACAAAGGTCAGCATGTATTAGCTCAAAAAATCAACTTAAAAGGTTTTCTAGTGATCTTAGCCTGTGTACACACTTCACATTTGTCAAATTAAATAGAACTATCCAATGGAATGTTGTGAGTTTTAGCTAGATGTTGCATTTTTCTGTAGTTCACATATCCAAGTCTATTGTGTAACAACTTTGTAAAAGTATTACTCTAACATATTTTAAAGTTAGTAATTTACCTGAAGAAAGTACAAATTTGCAGTTCTAGCATGAGTCACTTTTGCCTCACCACCATTGCAATTTTCACAGTGTCTTTCACTTCTGTGACCTCAGTGAGTAGGTTCTTATCATTTTGTAGCATGACGAGTAGCGTCACTATCCAACCACCACTCAGAAGAGACGCTGGCCTTTCCATTCTTCATCATTTCATGAAGGCATGAGGCTTAGATTCACTAATTAGCATATTATCCTCATTTTGTGGTGTGTCATTATTTGGCTTCTTTGGTAGCTTACACTCTGTTGCCTAGTAATTTCACTTTCTACATTTATGGCACTTGCCCTTCTTCTTATTCCTTTTGGAGATAGTCTTTTTGGCCTCTAACTGTGAAGATGATTCACATTTTGATGATTTAGACTTTTTCTGAGATTTGTTGAAGTGTGAAACTAAGTTGGCAACTGACTTTTATCGTCCTACTTGCTCCAAACTCTTCCTAGTAATGTTTTGATCCTCAATGTGAATATACATCTTTAATTTATCTAATCTCATATATTCTTTCACTCTGTACATTTCAGTCTTGAAAGAATGTCATTCAGCTGGTAGTTTACTCAATACAAGATCGACAAAGAGATTATCAGACATACCAGAGTTATCATATTTGAGTTTGTTCCTCATGTTCTTAAGTTCAATTAACTGAGAGTTGATACTTGAATTCATATTGAATTTAAACACAAAGAATTTCTCTGTTATAAGATTTTTAGAGAGACCATCTTGTTTTTAGAACTGAGTGTTCAAACGATCTCATATCTATTTCGATGTTTTATACTCACTATAAGTCATACCTAGACGAGGATTTAGAGTTTTCAACAAGTAATCTCTACAAAAATTTTCATCTTTGTTTCATTGATATTCATCAACATCTTCAATGATAGATGCAAAATCACTCAATGCAGTGTAAAATATTTCATATTCTTTCATGCCAAATTGAACATGTAATTTTCAACCATGAAATTCAGTAACATCAAATGATTGCGGGTTTATAACATCATAGGAACTACACTTTACCATTCAATCAGAGCAAAGTGTTAGAAAGAGTGCACCTTGAAGTCCTCGGAGCTCACAAAATCGAATAAAGTCATTAACCTTGATCAAATCACTCTGTAGAGGTGGAATTTGCCAAACAAACCCCAAAAATGGGTATGAAGCACCAAAAACATTAAGATAGTCTGTCATTGTTGCTGGAAACTCACTGGAAACTTCCGGTTGTCGTATCTCTATCATTCGACCTCCGTTCAACACAAATAACCACTCAAAACGTTCGTATGGACGAGTAGAATAAAATCCATATGGTTTCACCCTCTGAAATTGCTATAATTTCTGAATTTTTGAATCAAAGATTTCGGCCACACAAATCTTCAAAATTAGATTCCGATCAATTCCACCATCGAAATTGAAAGTAAATTACACTTACGAGTTCATCTTGACAAGATCTTCAAGTAGACATCTTATTCTCTCAAATCTGACACACGAATATAATATTTCAAGATTATTGGAGATTATAGGTTTGAGAGAGCGGAGAGTGGTTTGGTTGCTTGAAGTATTACATCAAGAGACATCAAGTTTGGAATGCTCGACAGTGTTACCTCCAACTTAGGAGAACCCTAGAGTTAATATACAAGCCATTAGTCTATGAATTCGGGATGTCTTCATGCTTATAACACGAAATAACAATAACTAGATCATGATGGTTGTGACGAAGACCTTAGCGAATTTATTGGATAAGAAGGAGTCTCCGGTTGCTGTAAGAGTAGAAGAGGGAGAATATTGGGAGGGAACGTGAGAAAGTTGAGCAATTTGCTTGACCGAAGGGAAAAAAGGAAGCAACTTTGTTGACTAGGTTAGTTTACACTGATCTGAATTCAGTTGTCATTCTTTCATTCTAATATGAGATTAGGTAACAAGATTGAGCGAGATAAGAGAGTACTCACGAATGATGTCGTTAGGATCTCCCATGCTCGAGGATGAGAGAACTCATAACTAGAAGTTGTTCCTTGATGCTTTCGATTAGGCTTAACGAGAGGATTTATAAAAGGATCGGGAACTCATAACTACATGTTGTGAGGTTAAGGCAATATTGATACAGTTTAGCATTCTATAATGAAATTATCTCACGTTCATCTTGAAACAATTTATATTTAAGAAGAGCTATTCAAAGCAAAAATGGGTTAATAAGCCAAAGATGAAACGGTGATACGACAACATCGAAAGTACGTGGAGTAGACTCATTCTCCAAGTCTTAACTTGAAAATGAAGAGCATTTATTATAAGTGGAGTCCATCCAATTGGCTCACATTATACGAGAAATTTCTATTAAAAAAGATCTAGACAGGAGGTCCAAGAAATTGAGATAAAGAAAAAGGATAACATAGCTTTTAGGCTATTGTTTTGTTTGTATGAGGTCAAGTACGTCACTCATTCATTACGTTTTCATCGGCAGTTCATGTCAAAGTGATTGAATCCAAGATTCTTGATGGGCTCATGGTGGTCTATCAAGTAAAATCAATGTTCCCATCACTCCTTATCAACTTGCTCTCCACAACGAAGTGTTATATTGGATGATGCGTCACCATCTTTATTCTAACTCCTTAACGAACACGCTATCACGTGTGACCTTCACGACCTAGTCATGCGATGATTGATCTTTTATTCAATTAATAAGGGTAAGAAAGTTCGGGACGCTCGGCAAAGAAGGATAATACCCACAAGATCTAAAGACGATACAAGCTTTGACATAGAATACCAAACATGACCGATTGAAAAATAAGCTCCTGCTAACGTACTGCAACCATAAACTATTGTTCCGCCCAATAACAACACCCTGGTGAATGCATTCACTAGCTAGTCACTTCGGCCCGAGCAGATGCCATGCATGGCCTCGCTACCACTCCATCATCAATTACTGCTACGCCCTCCACTTCCTTCACTTCTGACTTCATGGGTATGCAAGCCGTGCGCCATCTGCTGTCTCTGGCGTATGTCAAGTAGACCAAGCAGGGCACCACCGTGCATCACTCACTTTACCGCCCACTCGCACACGTAATGCTTCATGGCCTCCTTAGCCTGGAGGTAGACTCTAAGAAAGCCTTAACTAATTGTTTCCTATTACTGTGGCAAGAATACCTTAGTGAATTATGCTAGTCCAACTTCCTGGTGTAAGGCGAGGTACATAACATGATCATATAGCTGACCTAAGCACGAGTGTGAGTGCTCGTCTTATCTTCGTAAACGTAGCTACTAGCTATACGAGCGTAGGCAAGCGTTCTTGAAGAAGAGTGAGTACGCAAATCACTGACACATGTCGGGCATTGACTAAGTGTCGTTGCAGCTGAGCACTTCGATGCGTGCTCCAGCATGCCACGCCCCTCCTTATCTCATTCCTACTCGCCACCCTCAGCTCCGGTGTGCTAGAAGTGTCGTTTAGATCTACCGTGTTGCTGGTGGCACTTACTCACTGCCATTTTGACCCCTGGCCACCATGAGCATGGAGAGGTTATACCAGTCCACTAGGTTGATGACGTAGAAGTCCAGACCATCGACGCCTGTTCAGGGTGAAGTCTGCGATGGAAAGTAGTGCTTTATGATTAGAATATGTAGTTTGTTGACAATAATCTTAAAGGGAAAACAACGGACCTCAATAAAAAGCAAGGAGATGCCTCCCGAAACAGAGTGTGTTCCTATAAATGGTGAGCTCCACTTTTCCAAGAAAACATTCTCGTGAATGAATCCCATCCATTTACTCTCGTACGAGTTCTCGTTACAATTCTAGGGCGGCCCATTCGCCATGATCAATACCTTACATAAACACACTTTCATCATAGAGAAACAAGGGACAAACTGTCAAGTAGATGGTTCATTAGAGACCTAATAGTAACTACACCATTTTCGAATCCTGCCCTACATAGATTAACGGATATTGAACTCCTAATAAAACAAAGTTGAATTAGTGTTATCTGTGGTAAGTGACGAATTTTTGTGGTTTCTGTCGATATTAAACATGGCACTACCAATTTGCACGAGATTCGTGGGGGAAAGCTATGACCGTTGCATCTCTAGACTACTACATTTCTCAGAAACGTAGAGAATCAAATCCTAAATTTATATGCATCTTATAGATGCCTTAGGTACTTTGATCAAGTCTTAGGCATCGGATGTCAATCTTTCACTCTCACGAAGAAAATGACCTGGAACTTTTCCTATAGGCCATGAAGCGGTTTTCTTCTTCCATTCATTAAACTCTGTGCAAAATATTATGCTTATTAGGCTACTCTCTATTACAATCTTCCCCTTATAGATGTTCATGTGACTGAGGGACAATGGGTCATTTGGACTGGGAGATGGCCACATTTGAAAGGCATTGATTGGCCTTGAAATATCAACTGTTGGAAATCGTATATTGTGTAGGAGATTACACGATAACAGATTGAAGGTCTATTGGCATGGACTCAAAAATGATCATATACCAACTTCACAATTCATATTCAAGATTATTTGTCGAATTGATGTACTTTTAAATCAAACAAGAAAAAAATAATGTTTTTTCATTGCCACGACTAATCTTGTTCATAGGACATGTGGCAAAGTCCACTCAACTTAGGAAGAACAAAAGAGGAGGATAAACAGATATATGACACAAGATGAGATTTTCGCGCCCCAACCGATCGTGCAGATCGCCGAGAGATGCCCCAAGACTTATTGTGTTTTGAATTCCCTAGGGTTTTCTTAGAATTTTCTACTTAATTCTATCATGTTCTAGAATGTTTCTAGGGACGGGCGTGTCGATAATTTAGCAAGTGTTCTACAATATTCCTATTTAATATCGGTGATCAGGAAGATGGGAGACACGATCTAGGCAGTTATATAAGAGTGGGATCTACGGTTGTAATTCGAGGCTCCCTCTTATATAAAGAGAGTTCTCCTTCTCATTTGAGCATCCACAAATCAATCTACAAAAGTATTCCTCCCAGAGTCTCTCTCTAAGCTTTCTCTATCTATGAAGATCCTTGAAAGAAAGAAGACAAAAGGCTTAGTTCGGGCGTCCCCACAATACAAAATAGCTCGAGTCACCGCACAGCTCGATCACGATCTCCCGTCTTATGACAAGTGGTATCAAAGCAAACATCGTAAAGGCGAGCTGTTCGCAAGGTTGACAAGCATCAAATTGGTCGAGGCTATGGCTACATCAAACGCAAACCGTTGTCGTGGATGGAGAAGTTCCCCACGAAAAACCCACGAAGGAGAAAGCCAGGGGAAAAACTTCAAGAAAAATAGAAACATCATTGGATGCTATAACTAAGCTTGCCGACATATTTGACTCAATGAGAAAAATGATGCAAGAGCTGCTCGTTGGTCTTGAAGACTCCAAGGAGCAGATCAACAAAATGGACCATAAGATCCTTGAAGACTTCACAATCGTCCTAAATGAAGCCATATCTCCACTACAAATGAAGGACGAAGCTCTCGAGCCGTCAATCGAAGCTTTAAAGTTGTACGTCCAAGAAAAAGACAACTCCCACCAAGCCGAGATCGAGACGTTGAAGGTGGAAATTCAATAGCTCAAGATCGAGTTGGTCTTGTACAAAACCAGCATAGCCAATAGTGTATCGGCGAATGGTACACCGGCTATCCAAGCGGCGCTGAAGATAAAGGTACCTGAACCAAAAGACTTCAAAGGCGATCCGCCGTGGAGGTGGAAAACTTCATTTGGAGAATGGAACAATACTTTGACATCATCGGAATTCAATAAGATGCAGCCAAGGTACGAACAATTGCTTTATATTTGTCTGATCAAGCTATGTTGTGGTGGCGATTTATGATCGATGAAGCCAAGAAAGGTAATCAAGGCTACGTAGAAATGTGGGATGAGTTTACCAAACAACTCCGAAATAACTTCCACCCAGTGTTCGTAGCACAAGAAACTTGAAGCAAGCTTCACCACATAGAGAAAAAGAGCTCAATCCAGGAGTACATCAAGGATTTCACGAAGCTCAAACTCCAAATCCCCAAATTGGGCAAGGAGGAGGCTCTCAGAGCTTTCATGGACGGGCTAAAACCATGGGCGCAACTCGAGTTAAAGAGACGTGATGTTCGAAGCATCAACAAAGCAATCTCCATGGCTGAGCCACTAGTTGACTGCTAAGTCACTAGTCAACTTCAGCAAACTCGTTTGAAGTCTAAGGGAAATGGATCGAAGGATCGTGACAATAACCACAAGGATGACAATGATTTTGGGCATGGTCGAAAAGAATACAAAGATGGAGGAAGGTGGGGTAAAAGTTTGTCCAAACACCAGCTTTGAGGCAACCGTCCCCAAAACAACTATATCAATTCGGAGAACATGTTCAAACATTGTTCGTCACAGCCGTGCGCGACATGTGGAGGCAGCCATTGGACTCAAAAGTGTCCAAAGAGAAACAATGGTAAGACTCTTTACTCTATCGTCAGGAAAGATAGTGGCGAGGAATCAAAAGAAAAAGATCCGAAGATCGCTCGACTCGGAGGCATTAGAAAACTCAACTCGATGTGCACTACTCAATCATCACCGAAGAAAACTACAAAACCATCAACGCTCAACTTCATGAAAGTCAAGGTATGTGGCAAGACACTCATGGCCTTGGTGGACACGGATTCGACAATCTATTTATCTTAACTGAAGCGGCGCGATGGTTAGACCTGGATGTAGAACCCAATTTTAACACTTCTTCAAGACAATAAACTCTAAAGATCGCCAAGCTAATGGCGTAGCCAAAGACGTCGAGATTCAAGTCGGCGAATGGAAAGGAAAGCTCCACTTCGAGATAATTTCGCTCGATAATTATGACTTGATATTAGAGATAGGCTTCTACGACATGGCACAAGCGATGGTTGATCTGAAGACCAAGTTGCTCGTCATTACTAATTCAAAGAGCCCATTGGTTGTAGTGATGGTCAATGGGGTGGGAAATGCTAAAAGCGTCAACACGATCAAACTCGTGGAGAAGAAAATCGAAGTCAAGGGGTCATCCAAGCCGTTTGAGCAAAACAAGACCCAACCTTTTGAAAAACTAAAGGAAGAGTGAGAGCTGCCCACAAAAACTCAAAACATTTTGCCTATCAATGTATTGCTTCCGGAGCGGGAGAGCATTGATGCGGTTAAGACAAAGATTGAGTCACTGATGACTTGAGAAGCGGTGTACGCACTGTACAAAAATTAAGTCCCAAAGCCGAGGAAGCGCTCTCTTGGATGCAAAAACATGAACTCCAAGAAGCCGACAATCTAGAGAAAGGATGCGGGCAGCCAAAATAAAAATTATGCTACAAAAAAGATCACTAAAAGCCAAGATCACCGAGGACGGTGCTTAAATGGATGGGAGAGAATGACACGGGCCAAGGTTTTCGAGTCCCAACCGGTCGTGCAGATGGCTAAGAGATGCCCCATGACTTGCTATGTCTTGGATCCCCTAGGATTTTCCTAGGGTTTTCTACTTAATTCTACCATGTTCCAGAATGTTCCTCGAGACGAGCGTGTCGATAATTTAGAGAGTGCTTTAGAACATTCCTATTTAATGTTGGTGGTTAGGAAGATGGAAGATGTGATCTAGACCGTTAGATGAGAATGAGATCTACGTTTGTAATTCAAGACTCCTTCCTATATAAAGTGAGTACTCCTTTTTATTTGAGCATCCACAAATCAATCTATAAAATCATTCCTCTTAGAGTCTCTCTCTAGAGCTTTCTCTCTCTATGAAGATCCTCGAAAGAAATAAGACAAAAGGCTTAGCTCAGGAGTCCCGACGATACAAAATAGCTTGAGTCGCCACATGGGTGGATCACGATCTCCCGGCCTGTGACACATACATGATACAAAATAAAGAAAAGAAGAAATTGAGGAAATTTGCATTCTGTATTACTCGGACTCCAAAATCTTTAGATGTATAAGACTCAATTTCTAATAAATCTGTGGACAATAAAAGGAAAGAAAAAAGAGAGAATATACATAATCAATTCTAATCATAGATTGATTCACTTAATTGCTCTAGAAAGGCAAGCATATCTCCAACAATATATATTGGGTCTCACATCATGCAGATATCGGGAGTTCTCAAGAATTTCATGTTTATTAAAGTGCTTGCCAAAACATTAGAAAAAAATGCTTCAAAACAAAAGACATACCCAAGTATAACATAATTCCTCTTGTAGTACTTGCCTAAGAATTTCTTGTTTGGGAAGACTTAGTATGGGGTCGAGTGAGATTATATCGCTGGTTGAAAAACAATGCAAGGTAAAATCAGTAGAAGGAGAGGAGTGCTCCAGTCGTTGAAGGAGATGGAGAGATGTCTGGATGGTGAAAGCATGAAAGAGTCTAAGAAAACATGGAAAATAGCTGGACCTGCTATTCTCACAACTATTGCACAGTTCTCAATCGGAATTGTAACTTTTGCTTTCATCGGGTATATTGGTGAAGTGGAGCTTGCTGCTGTCTCCATCGTTAAGAGCGTGATTGAAGGTTTTGTCTATGGGTTCATGGTGAGTCCCTCTTTCTCCTACTTTTTATTGTCTTATTCCCCTGTTTTTCTTCTGTCAAGTTTAAGCTCAAACATACGGTGCGTTTGTTTGGATTTTCTAGGAACAGAAAATGTTTCCGGTGTTTGTATTTATATTATCCTTTATTGTATTTTATTATGTATTTTTATTTCTTTATTTTCTTTTTCTTTATCTTCTTCCTAAGCTTGACATGGACGAGCCACACGAGGTCGAAGATGGATTGGGACCGTTGGGTTGATTCGATTTCAATGAGCTTGACTTTGCCCATGTGAGTCCTCTAGATATTTTAGTTGATGCGGTATTGATTTGGTTAGACATTTATTTCTTCATCTTTTACTGAGATCATACCTATTTATTTCACTCTTTTAAGTATGATTCATGCTTAATTTGATTTCTACCCATGGCAGCATGAATTTGCAAAGCTGGGCTCTAATGATTGCCCTAGGCTTCAATGCTTTTATGAGGTTAGCTTCTTCACTTCCCAGTCTACCTTTTTTTCCCCCAATAGAGACATAACATCTAGACCAAATCATTGTGAATGTTTCCCTAAAGCATGTGCTTTAGATAGCAGGTCTTCTTCACTTAACCTGTTAGCTTCACTCGTGCTTTTGCATATCTTGCAGTGTGCGAGTGTCCAATGAACTCGGTGTCGGAGATGAAAAGGCAGCAAAGTTCTCGGTAGTGATCAACGTTTTCGCATCCACAGCAATAGGGATACTCTTCACAGCAGCAGTAGTTACAACAACAAGTGACTTTCCCAATATATTTACCAATAAAAAAGAAGTCATAACATATGTAATATATGAGCCCATAAAAAAAAAAGCCCAAAACCCAGCCCATAAGCAGACCCACTCAACCCCTCTTTAAATCTTCCTAGCAAATTTTACGTAAGAAAATAAGGGAAGAAGTGGAGAGGTAGCAAGGAAAGAAAATCACCATCGTAAGAAGGAGAGAGGGAAAGAAGAAAATAAAAAAAGGGTTTCCTCTTGTGCTCAAGTCACATTACTTCATCAAGCTATCCTGATATCGAATAGCAACGTCCACTAAGTTATATTTCTCTCGTTTCTGCTATTGAAGTAACTTTTTGGATTTATAGCTCAAATTCATATTTTGAGGGAAACTAAGTCGTTGTGTCTAATTTATTGGGATTTTTTTGCATTTTTACTTGGGAATGAAAGTTTTGGATGTTATGAAACCGTAGGATTCGATGGATCGAAATTTGGTGCTGTGGTTTGCCCAGAGCGATCAATTCAATTTTGGTGCGCATTTTGTCCTCATGAACAGTAAAATTCAGGGATTGATTTTCTTAATTTTAAGTTGTCATATGAGGTCGGACCTCTTAAAACTTTTGTAGTTCGTCGAGTGACCTTCGTGTGGACAGTAAGATGGCATTAATCGGGATTCATATGAGCAAGTTAAGGAAGTTCTCGCAACTTGGGCTAAAAAATGTGAGTTTTGAGAATTTTGGTGTTGTGGGGCTTGATTTTAGTGTTGTTTGGCCGTGATTAAAGTAGGAAATAAACTTAAGGATGTTACGGAGCTAATGGCTTTGACGGTTCATGAATCAGGTTTACGATTTGTCCGAACGAAATTTTTGAAGTTTGACGCGTGGGCTATCCATTGTGCGACTAGCAGCTTTTTGGTCCATGCGTGTCGGGTTATCGACGTTTATACGTCGTTTAGTCCAATTGTTTGCTAGCGTAGTAATTTTCCAGCTTTTGATATTATTTTCAATTATTTGTTTTAGGATTTAAAGGTCTGCGGTTCAGGTAACTACCATAGTTTGGTATTCGCATTTTAAGGTGAGTTGTACTTTCTAATTTATAAAACTCATGTCTTTAAAGATGAACACGTGCTTTATGATTTACTTCTTAACAAGGTAAAGAGAAGAGATGTTTCGAACAATTTTTTTTTTTTTTGCATAAGCAGGATCGAGCTATTACTACACTTTCGATTATTTAAATATGATTTGATAATGATTATCTTATACTGAGACTGAAATGCTATTTGAGAAATATGTTTGAGAATGGCTGTGGGTTCAGTTTGTGAAACTGAATTGTTGTGATTTTTTTGAATTTGGTATTGTGGTTACTGCTCATATCTCTATTATTAGAACACACTGAGGTGGAGGTAATATGCATACTGTCAAGATGTCATTAAGCCGAACCGTTGGTTAAAATAGGCGATAGACCTTATCAAGAGAGTTAAACTTGGTCGCCTTGTCACAGCGTTAAGAGTTACTGCAGTGAATGACAAGTATGAGATTATTCGATTGATAGACCATCAAAGGTTATTTTAACGAGATTAATCAATGGATTAGACTATTGATAGTTTGTTATTTCTATAAGTTGTTATTTGATTACTTTGATGAATGCATAGTAATTTCTCGATCCGCTTAGAATATTTTATACTTCTCACTGAGCTGTGGTTTGCTCACTTCTTTATTTCTTTTGTTTTTTTTAGATTCTGCGGCGAGCCGCAAGTAGGATTGAGCGTACGTTTAGATATAGAACTTTTGGGAGATACATTTTTTTGGATAAGTTGTATATAGTTGGTGATTTCAAGCTAGATGTGGAAGACACACACACACACACACACACACACACACACACACATATATATATATATATATATATATATATATATATCTTTTTGTTATAGTAGCTGAGCTATGATATTTTGTGGATATATGAACTTGTTATCATATATATGTGTGTATTTGTATATCGAATTTTGTTTGAGGCCAAGTCCTTTCTAATTTCTTGAAGAATCGGGCCGTAACAACAGAGACGTCAAAGCTCGGTTGCTATCTTGCGGCTATAGTCTTCCTCAATAGTGTCCAACCAGTTCTTTATGGTACTCTTTCATTATGCCTACATATATTACCTAAATGTCACAATTGTAAGATTTGTCTATGTGATCTTGATCAAGCATTTGGTACGACAATGAATTCTTTTCCAGGGGTTGCGGTTGGTGCAGGATGGCAATCCTTCGTTGTCAAATTGAACATCGGATGCTAGTATGCTTTGGGGCTTCCAATCGGAGCCCTGCTTGGATACAAGTTCAAGCTCGGCGCAATTGGCATTTGGATCGGGATGCTGATTGGTTGTTTAATACAGACCGTCGTGCTTCTCTTTATTATCGTTTAAGCGAATTGGCAAACTGTGGTACCGTGTGCATTATCTTATTCTACTACCTGATCAACTAAGCGTTCCTTAGTTCCAATATACATTCAAGTCTCTGCAATATGATGTGCAGGCTCTGAAGGCCGAGGTACTCATGAGAACATTGGGTGGACCATCGGAATCTCTAGTGTCTACATAGAAACCAATGAGGCGGACCATCCTAGCAGCTGAAGATCCATCCTTCCTATCCATATTTTGTACTGTTTTGAGCGTGACATATCATGGAGAAGCGAACAAGTGTTCAAGAATTATAGTATCATACCGTCATTTTAGTTAAGAATGCCCACAGTAAAGACGAACGAAATTATCTAGACCTCGAAGCAACTGAGAAGATATTGAGGATGTTGATAAAATCCCTCTTTGTAGAGCTCGATGTAAGTACTCTTTATTATTCTGCTGTCTGTACACTTTCCTTGAGCTTGACTGCTTCCGTATTTACCTTCTCGTTCTTACCACGCCCAGTGTCAAAAGCAAATAGCCAGGACATATTGGACAGCATTATTGGTGCTGCCTACTGAGTATATCTTAGGATGTGTTGATTCAGAGAAAGGCAATGGATTATCATTCACTCCAGCTTTCCCTCGTCATTTCCTAAAGCGTGGGGAGACGCAATAGATAGAACTGCTTCAACAGCATGAGCTCTCTTTTCACCCTCTGCCTATTTGAAGAACGTTTTTTCAGAAATGGTTTTCTTTAGTACTCTGGCAAACTGCAGCTTGTCCACACTTGGAAGCATTCCTGGAGTCATCTGAACAATGTTAAGTATCGAAAACCAAATTCATTGTAGCAAGGGCTTTCAGTTCGGGGATGTTTCACAATGAGGATCAGATTTCCAAATTTTGGAGAAAAGGGCGTTCATCAGTATAAGCATTGCCAAAGTTTTCACCACGAATCAATCAGCCACAAAATCTTGATACAAAACAGATTATGGGATCTCCAAGTCGACAAATTTCAAAATTCGATCCACTTGTGATGTTCTCTACTCTCCATCCGGTTTAGGATCTTTATCTGAAACCGTTCAATATGCAGAAATGAATTCCCAATTTTTAGATGTTCAACCTGACTGTCGCTTTAGTCTATCAGCATTGGGATTGTTTCCATTCTCCATGTGGACCATCACCAGTCCTGGAAGTGGGATTCCCACCAACTATTGCAAACTCGTCTCATCTAGTTATTCTTCTTTCTTGTATTCGTTACTATAATCTCCCGACAATAAACAGGTGCTTCATTTTCAAAGCAGGAATCTGAGCTCGAAAGCTGATAGCGGTCAGTGGAAATCATTGTCCTAAAAAATGTCTTTTGAGGTTCAGAAACTAATTTCTTACGGGAAAAACCATGCAAAACAAGGACGAGTCTGGGACAACTCAAATAAGCAGAAGGGGTCTTCTAGGTTGAGACACTCGTCTCAATTTTAGGAAAACAAATTAACATATAGAAAGACTGCGTATAAATTGAAGTGTAACGGACAATGGTACATCCCAACCCTATTGAAAACACATGTCCATATCTCTGAGGACATAGAAGAATCTGTAATATCATTATCAAGTGTACGAAAGTGAACCAGAGACAAATGGAAATCTTTTTTCAGAGACAATTGAAAGCATGAAAATGGCACATCCTAGCAGATGTAAGGTCAATGCAAGCATCTACGAAATCTCCATATACAAGTCCGTCGAGAACACCTGCAGCCTACCAGCTAGCCCTTTGCAAAAGCACCGAGATATAAATAGCCTTAGCATATCCATGAGTGCGATTAGTGACCGGCCGGCTTGACTTGACACACACAACTGGATCGTCCACTTGCGGCGTTACTGTGTTCATACGGAAGCTGGCGGCTGCTCACCCAAATGCTTTTGGTTGATGTTAAATTAGTATTGATCCAGTCATCCTTCAGGTAGCCCTCCCTCCATAACCGGCCTCCCGCCTGGGGTATGGCGGGTTCCTAGGCTTCCAGGCACAAATCATTCTCTTCGGCAAAAATCCGCAATCGTCTTACCGAAAAATCTTTCATCCTGGCCGATCAGCTACTCCCCAAGTTGATCCACCATATACTGATCAAACTCAGGCACGTCGTCATGACCAAACTCAGTTCGGGATTCTCGTATTATAATCTCCGACTTCGTCTCACCTAAAAACTTGTTGACGTCGTTCAGGATGACATTTACACTATCAGTCGCTAAAATCCTTTGGCATACATGGCTATCCTCCTAGACTTGAATATCAAATACCCGAGTGCCTTCCACGAGCTGATCATAGATATTTAGGATAAAATTCGTTCGGTAAAATCACTTCCGAAGCATAAATGTGTTTAGTAAAAAAATTTCACTTCTGGTAGGATTTTATACTTCTGATCGGATTTTTTACTTTTGGTTCGATTTTTGGTCAACTTTCATAAGTTAAAAATTTTTACGTCTCAGCTTCAGAATCACTTCTTCGATCACACGAGCCTCAGCTGACCACCGCTGGCGATTGTTCACGAGATGATACACAACAGTGGCGGGATCAGAGAAACGACTAGGGATGATGGTTGCGCGATGGCTAGGCTAGCGGCTCTTTGTCTTTGGAGGGAAATCAAAGTGGCATGAGTGTTATGATTTTCCAGTGTGTTGGGGCAAATTTTTCTGGGAAAAAGGGGATATTTTGGTTCAAAGGGTAACTTTTACGTGCCTCACTCTTGGGTATATCGATGCTTTCAAAGCATTTTCTTCTTGTCCACCTCATTCTTTTGCTACTTATGGTCAGAAATCATCTTTCCAAGGATTCAAATTCACTTATAGCTTCAACTGGGAAAACGCCATGTGCTGAGTAAATTTTTTTAATGAAAACCAAGTAAGAGTCGTCGTAAAAGAGACAATAATGTTGAGTTAATATAGCGTTCTCAAAAACCTTTATCGTTAATTATACACTCGGATAGTATATAATTAATATCGTCCATTCAATTGAGTCAAAAGGGGCAGAAATACCACGGTATTCATTGTGAAGTTAGGATGTGCATGAAAGCCACAAGTCTTGCAATATGCCTAGTTGTCTACGGTGCTTTCATTATATCAGAAAAGGGACAGCTCATCCTGATTGGCTTATGTCCAAAACGCAATCATTTCGTTATGTCATGTACTTTGAAGGAACCGCGTTTCATGTACTAAAAACTAACTTACAACGAAATTATAAAATGAAGACGGTGCATTTTTAATCGATGGACTCGTGTTTGGGTAATCTTCTTATTGCATCGGCTATTTCATCACGCCGAAAGCATCGAAATCGAACATGGGTGACTTTTAGTTTCTCTGGTTATTGAGTAATCTTTGTGGTTAATTACCGGTGACAACGATGGAGCATCATTGATAGGTCCTCCTGTATTTAATTTGGGCACATGCATGAGAAACATGCACTCATTGATTTCAGTAAATCTCTCTTTTCGGACTATGTCCCTAAGGTTGAATTTTGGCTTGTTTTCGGGCATGATTTGGTAGTTGAGTTGGTGTCGGATGTTGCATGGAGCAATCAAAGTTTGACTTTGTTCCTTTGCTCCTTTCCTTCCCCCCGCTTTTTTATTGTGCTAATTACCCTTTACCGGAATGCGCGCGGTTAAAATGGAGGTCTTAATGATGACTAGATGTGTAAATTCGATTGATGTGGAATCCTTGATTTCCATGGCCAAAAAGGTGAAAGAATTCATATATAAAGAGAATAAATAAATGTAAAACATGGCAATGCCCAAAAAAAAAAAAAAAATTGGTTGTCTTGAGCTCGAGAGAAGTTATTTGAATTGTTGCGGCAAGATGTGCGATTTTGAACGCCCATGAATCGGTGTTACTCGAAGTTTAAAGAGAAGATCGGTGGTTGAAATTATCAATTACTTCGAGATCATGCGACTTTTCTTTCGACTTTCTTTCTAATTTCCGTCCTAATTTTGGAGATCGTCATTGTAAGAAGTTGGTGAGATTGGTGGGGATTGTCCTTGGTGATGGGCCCATCGTCGTCGTATGATATGATCGTTTTCTTGGTATTGGGCCTTGTTTGGTAGATGGGCTTTCATCACAAACAATCATCGATCATCATTTTCGGTCCCCAAAAACGATGCTTTTCTTGTCATCTCAGCCAATAATTCGCAGTCTTATAATTACCTTTTCCCTGAACAAGACACCGACGTCTTTCGGCCCCATGAACTTTAGCTTCTTGTTTAGCTCCAGAATAAGTCAGGCCATCGACCAGAAGAGCAGATGGCGCGCGCGCACGCACCTTTGTGTGTGTGTTTGCGTATTGTAACATTTATGTTTTTATGTGTATTTTTTGAACATGAATATTTTTTTTTGTATTTCTGTTCCCTGTTACGATTTTTGGAAACAAAAATACGTTTAGTAAGTAGGCCGGCAGTCGGTTAGTAGTGGCCGCATCGACGGCGATGAATGGTAGTTTCTAAAGTGTTTTAAAATTCAGAAGTAAATTTTTTTTTCTTCAAAAGTGTTCCCTAGCACAAAAGTATTATGCGGAACACTTTTGGAATATTTTTGAACCATGCACATTTCTGTTTCAAAAGTATTTCTTTAACACTTTTGGAACAGAAACAGTTTCCCTGTCTACGATTCATACAGGTCCTTAGCTTCTTGTTTTGCTACATGGGGCAAATAACATCTCTCAACCCTTAGCAAGTTTTGAGAAATAAATTGGCAACGAAAGTAAGTACTCATTAACATATCAAAGAATGAGGATTTTAGCGTATTGTTTAGCTACGTGGGGTTGATATATGATTTTCTCTTGTCTACCTTTTATCATGTTATCAGCCCCACCGAGGTCTGGCACAATTCTCAATCCGCAAGATGGTCGATTCGACCCCCGATTTTTAAAAATGAGAGTCGGGACCACCGGTCCGGTTCCCGATTCTTGAGGAAAATCGGACAGTACCGGAACAGGAACCGATCACCCCCTAAATACTATTATCTCACATGGGACCCACCACTTCCCTTTTTATTATATGATTATTTTAATTGTGGGTCCCACATGCTTCTTCTTTTCTAATAACATTTACATTGTGTTCTCTGTTTTGCTTGCTAGTTCACATGAAGGCGATGAAACAAAGTCAGAAGGTGGAGAAATAGAGAACGGAGAACACGATGCAGAAGAATAGGGTGGCGGGGGGACGCCGATCTCAAGCTGAAGCCGCTAAAGATCGGGCAGAAGCCTTGATTCTGAAGTGGATCGAACAGAGATCCACTTCAGGAGATTCAGAAAGTGCACGAGAGCTATGCCGAGAAAATGCGAAAATCGGACATCTTAAACTACCAGACTCTACGTCTTGTCGATAAAGTCACACGTCAAAATGATTTTTTCACTCTCGTTTCGCTAAACCAAATATTGGGACGGAACAAATATTAGCAGAAGTCTCTTTGATTATCTGGTGAATGATTTGGAAGAAATCTTGATTCTTCACTCTTATTTTAGTCCAATTTGTCATTGACACATATATCTATTACTTACACGAAGGCTCCAACGAACTGATTCAGTTTGTCTCGTAAATAGATCATGTTCTTGAGGGCTTTTGTCTCCCATATTTCTTGATTTTCTTGTATCTTATTTATTTGGAAGGAGAAAAGAGGGACCCGTAAGGAAAAACAAAAGAAAAATAAATAAAATATAAAAAGCTGATCATGTAATTGGAAAAAAAAAAAAAAAAGTAAGTAAGTGAGGGCCTCACAAGGGATAATATGATCAAAACACAAAAAGGGGAGTGTTTAAGTCAAGAGAGGAGCAAAAAAAGCGTCATCCTACTGAAGCAAAGGAGAATTTGTAGTTGGGGGCCCAAAAGAGTCCAAAATTCCAGCCCATTCAATACTGAGAGCCCAGTTCCACATCTAGTTTTCGCTCGGATGGGCGTGCTGTTCATACACGTCGCCGTCCCTTGCCATGTCAGCTGTTGCGTAAGCGCAATTACACAGAAAAGTTAACGGGAATGAGCATTCTTGTTCCCGTCCGAGAAGACATTACGTTGCAATTCCGATGCCACGTCATCCGCGCCATACTCCATTCACAAGGCGACGCGTGTTCACGCACATTTATAGGTTGGGTGGTTTCTGGTCACTCGTACTGTTTCGAAATTCTATCGAACCTAGTTGGAGTCATCAACGAGGATTACAATCTTTCGCTTGTCTTAATCGCCACGGCTTTCGCATAATTCGATAACAACGTAAGTCGAAAAGGAGCAGTCGCTTCCAATAATTAGTGAAATAGAGATAAGAAGAAGAAGATTGACGTTTTTCGTCGTTAGGTTACCGAACGACATTAGCCGAAATCCTTATTACAAGATTAGAGAGGTGGGGGCGATTAACTTACATTAGTGCGCCAAGTACACTCGAAAGGTAAGAGGCCAAAACACGAGGGAAATCAAACACATCTACTTGGAGTTATTTAAATAAGAGGGGGGGCCCCTAAAAGAAGGAAAAAGGTGAGATTGGGACGTGGCACCGTCGATGATTAAGGTAATTAATCAGGATCGGATCTATTTGGCCCGATCCCTAATCACATCAAAGCCCATCTCGGTCGGGTCGGTCGCTTGGAGCTCGTAATGGATACCCTCCAGCGCTCTCCTGAGCCCGTCTTTGGAAGTCGCATATAAAATCTTTGCCCTGATTCTCGATGCCGTCGGTGACCTGAAAAAGCAAACAATCCGCGCCAAAATTTAAGATCATCAACAAATTCTAAAGTGGAAGAAATTAGCTAATTATCACTCCACATAGTGCGTGATAGACCATTCTTAGATCATTCATATCTGATACCGGACTTTCGTTTCATATGATTCACGAAGATAGTTTATCCCTTCATTGAACTTGATCACCATGCGAGTGAGTTTGCTTAAGACGATCACCCATTTTCGCGACTCACCGGAGCAATTTCGACCTGCGTCAATGATCTCGGGACGGACCTATCTCATTCAACATAATGTCCGACGAGAACGGGCGAATTGATGCGACACCGGATCAGATAGATCTACGGAGTCCGAACGGGAAATGCACCATCATGAGATGGTGGGATCCAACGTTACCATTATTAAAGTTGAAAGCAGAATAGAGAAAAAAAAAAAAGGAAAGTTGTTGCCGCACTTGCAAATAAAGCCAGATTAGAAAGTGTAATCTGTGATTAAGATTGATTAGCACCCATCTTTATTCTCTCTCTCTCACTCACTCACCATACTAGAAGACAAGTGAGGTTGGATTTGAGATCCAGCTCTCATCAAGTTACCTAGTCTAGAAAGCTATCTAAAATTCAATAAATCTCAGACATTTACATCTTGCCATTTCGCCAAATCTCCGATTATGATTCGGTACGTGCAATTAATACGCATCATTACGTCATTATGATGATAGTAGGAAGCTTAATTTATACGCCGATGTCAATAATTGACATTCTTCTATATGACTCCAAGTACGCATTGATCTTAGCAAAAGTCACATTTGTCACAAGGGACAAATTGATTCGTCCCACTAAATTATAAGCTAAGCAGAAAGATATTAGAATATGGGTCGTGATCTAGAGCATGAATAATGAATATGATATTACGAACGATGTTGACGTTTTAAGTGAGAGGGGGGGAGGGAGAGAGAGAGTGGGACGGACGGACGGACGGACCATGCAATGAAGAAGATCTTGCTCTTCCGGCAGTTGTCGACCGTGACGAAGTCGAAGTCGAAGACGGCGTACCGACAGTCGTCGTCCGGGAGGGACGCGGCGAGCTGGTCGAAGCCCTCGCCGGGCCCACCCACCTTGTCGACAGTCACCAGCCTCGACTTCTCGTCGATCTTGAACACGATGAAGCGGTGCACCTTCTTCCACTTCATCTCCATGAACGAGCTCTTGCACTCGTCGGCGACCCACATCCCGGTCGTCGCCTGCGCTTGCCCCCCGCCGGGCACCAAAGTCGATGTTAGCCCGAATCGAATCGACGGACAAGACGAGTTCTCGGATGGATAAGAAACGAAAGGAAACATCTGGAGAGAGAGATCAAATTTACCATCTTGAAAGCCATGGCCATGGTTGATGTCGATGCTGGTGGAAGGATTTCCAAGTAGAGAGTTGTGTGAAATGCGCCTTCCTCCTTGCTTTCTCTCTCGGAGAGGAAAGGGGGTCTGACCAGGAGGAGGGAAGCTTCTTGATCTTATATAAAGTTGTGGGGGGACTACAATACCACTAAATTTTACGCATTATTACAAGTTTGTCCAACACCATCAGCCATTCTCGTTTTTACATCCTCTTCACTTCATGTGATTTCTTTTTATTATTGTTAACTTTTTTTTTAGCTATAAATTTTGGACTTTAAAAAGTCCAACTTGGTGTCTACATTTGTTGGGATTTGCTTTTGTTTTTGATTTGGCATCAGCCGGAGGGTTGTCTGCCCCGTAGTCGATAGTACCATCTCAACACCCCACCCCCCCCCCCCCCCCCCCCCCCCAAAAAAAAATAAATAAATTTAGCTCGTTTTTCCCAATTTGCACCCACCAAACCAATTAATGAATTGCTCTATTTTGGCGAAGAAGAACCAGATTAGGGTTCGTCAACTAGTGAATCATGAAATCAATTTGAAAGATTTTAATTGAAAAATCTTGTTTCCTATCTCTTCTCTCTCTCCCCCCTCCCTTCCTCCCTCCCAAATTTTGTATCAATTATTGCACATTATTGTGCTTAAGTTAGATTTGACAAACCAAACGTCATATCCATCGAAATCATATCAATCACATAAGCAAATAAATTTTTTTTGAGGGGGGGAAGTCCTAAACCTTTAATTAGGTCGATTTAGTCCTTCTAAACTTTTGATTAAGTTATTTTAGCCCTAAATCTTTTCACAATCCGTCAATTCAATCCTAAAACTTTTGACGATTTGTCAATTTAGTCCTTCCGATCAAATTGGGCCAAAAATTGATGATGTAGCGGTCTAATCAATGCGGATTATCTTAAGTGGCGCGGTCGGTAGTTACACGAATAAAATTTTTAATTGTTTTAGATTTTCTTCTTTTAAAAATTTTCTCGAGACCCGAAAGATTTATCCAATCATAGCAAGTGAGAATGAGGTATGGTGGCATGGAGTGGTCCCATCTCGGACTTTACACCCTCTCTTACTTTATGTCCCCCTTCTCCAAAAACCATAGTCTTCTTTACGTAAAAGCAAAGTAAGATTAAAAAAAAAGTTTTTTATTTTTAAAATTTTTGGGAAAATTCAAGCATGGATAATGGAGAGGAGACCAGGTTGGTGAACGAATGCTAAGGCAAAGTTGTAAATAAGCCTCGATAGAAATGAATCAAAATGCATTTGCATGTATATATGTCTTCATGCAATGCCTCCAATCCCCGTCTACCCTTGATCGCCATGATTGCTTTGTTTCCCTATTCTTCAGACACATGCATCATCTTTTACCCCCAAGAGATTTCACTTCCCCATGGACTTGCGAGCATTCCCATGATAATTCCACGTGGAAAGATCGGAGGGATACATTCTCTTTTGATTATGCGATAAAAATACGATAAAATATCACGGGATACCGGACTACGCGGCGAGCATCCAATCGGAGCTTCCGTCGTGTCTGCAACAAGTCAAGTCTGTTAGAGTTATTGGTATGTGCGAATACGAGACTATTATGTGGTTAGAAAAGTCAAATTTCGATTGATCATATCGTTCTAATAAAGAAAAACCCTATTCGGCCTTCTGCAAGGACACTAACGAGTTTTATGTATATGACAAAGCGAGCTAGAGGGAGTGCGCGCGCGCAAGCGTACAAGCACGAAAAAACGAGTGAGAGGAAGGCGTACAAGCGCAAAAAAACGAGCTGAGGAAGGTGAATGGATGTGGCTGGGGGAACAATGCACTCATGTGGATCGAACCACTCTTTGACAAAAACGACGATCAACAGGCCCACAACTGACTCAGCAGATTGCATTTGTTCCTAACTTCCTAGAATCTCACATAGTTCTTCACATGGTCCAAATCCAACAAAACATATTTACCAGTTTAAGTCCTGGGTGTGATCATATATGGGCATGGCTGAGCTGCATGTACCTGCTTCAAGTTTAGTTGTTTATCTTCTTCCTGTTGGAAGCACTCCATTCATTGTGCAGCTTCATTCTTGTCAAATGTCACTACTTGTCTTTCACAATCACTTGGGAGTTCCTGGCCATCTGTCTGTGATTCTACAGGCTAACTGGGTAATTCTTCTTGGGATGACATTAAGTAATACCCAAATCTGAAGACACAGCACAACTGAACATATTAATACCCCAACGCGATCTTTTGTTAGAAGTCAGCACCAGGGAATGTGAAGTCGTCTTGTGAACGTAGCTTCTTTTGATGAATGACTCCAAGGACTCCTCTTTTATCCTTCTCCCCCCCCTCAGTTCCAGCTTCGATCGGGATGATAGATTCTTCACAACTTTCAATGCAGCGATGACTGGTTCTAGCTAAGCCCTGAAGACATGTTTTCCTGCCTACGGTATAAGAAAAGAGACGCTCATGATATGGGCGTAACTGCCCACGTTATCAAGAAGCCTGTGCCATGTCGTGCCTGATTTTGGGAGGTGATGGCCGGGACACTTCCTACTCAATGAAGCCACAATTGATAAAGCAAATTTCAGAGAATTTTTCTGCAGTTCTGTCGTTTCCTTTATTAGGAGAGAGATTTATGTTCCTGAATGAAAAGATGAAATCAGCTAATGCTCCTGTTTCTCTTTCGTAAGCCAAACACTGCATGACAAACTTAACTATCCATTCCTTGCCAAAAGAATCACACTCTTTATTGACAGCCTCAAAATTGTGCAATCCGATACTCGAAGGTTGAACTTGCCAACTGGGCAGTTATAACTTTCACAGAGAACCAATTGGAGTTACATAAGCACGGGATCTCTACACACGATTACTCATACAGCATGGGTCCGCGAGACGAGAGGCGACCTACTGTTTCTACTGATGGGAAGATGAACATAGACCTCGTGGACATCCTGTTTACAGACTTCCCCTCTATCCCTATCCACGGCATAGCACACGTACACGGTATCTATCACATTGTCTAAAACATGGATAAAGAAACCCAGCACCACAATCAGCAGCACCCATGCCAGAACGGCCAAAAGGTAAGAGTCCACTCCAAGGTCGCTTACGCCTTGTAATATAGCCCACACCTGAAAATTCACAAGATCAGAATACAATACCAGACTACCAGCATTTTGAGAGAGAGAGAAGAGGGGGGGTGGCAATATTATCTAGGGATGTTCAAGGTTCTGTTTGGTTGTGGGGGTGGTATTTTCAGTCCAAACCAAACTTACTGGTACGAAAATCTCAACCCAGACCCAAAGCAAACCAGTGAACTTACAACTCATATCGCACCAATAACTTTGATTTGTTATTGGTTTATTCTGTTTCAAACCTCTACCATCAAGTCAATGTACAAGTGAGAAGTTTAAAACATACCAGAAAATTATCGAACTTCAATATGCAATGTCTATTAATTTTTTTTTTTAAAACTATTTTTACACTCGTATTGGAAAAAATGACACAATCTAATTAATTATCAATAACATTAAAAACATTACCTAACTAAATATAAGAACCACAAAACATAATGGATAACCATTCAGTAAGTACTACTTGAGATTAATAGTCAATCAATAATGAGTAATTTGAGAACTAGAAAACTTTCATGTAATAGTTTAGAGCAAACTTAGATGGGAAGAACAACAAATTTTATTGGTGGAAAGGACAATAAGTTTACTTATCAAACTTATCAGTTCGGTCTGACCAAAAAAACGAAAAAACTTATCAGTTTGATTTGATTTTATCAGTTTCAGCGTTATAAGCCAGTAAAACCAAACCATTGACAACAAAAACAGAAAAAGAAAGAAAGACCAGACCCAAAAAAAAAAAACCAAAAAACTGATAAACAAGACTTAACAGTTTTATTAGGTTTGGTTCAATCGGTTTATCGGCTTATTGTTCTTTGTGAACACCCATAATCTAGAGCAAGCATTTCAACTCTTATGAACATCAGAGTGGTGCCACCACTTTTTAAATTTAGAGGAGGACTACCTATGTCGAAGCAACTTAAGAGAATCCACGATCTACACTAAAATCTACACTTCACATTTTGCTACGATTCAAGGGCATTGGCTAGTCCGTATATTCAAATGCCTATGCTCTAAAGAAACTACAGTCTACAGTGTTGACTTAATCGGTTGATCAGATAGGGCACTAAAAAGGGGGAGCAATTCAAGGCTCAATATATGTGTTCTGAACACCTGTGACTACATGCTTGTGAATGTCTTGAGTAGCACCTAAGTCATAAAACTGGATATAGGGATCACAAAGACGGCAATTGAACAAACTCAAAACCACTCTCTCGATATGAGACGTTCAAATGAAAGACTTAAATCTGATTTCAACCACTTACCACAACTGCATATATTGCTGAGAATACAAAAACAATCCCTGCTAGCAATCGGGTTGAAATAGTCTCCACAAAGACAGCAGAAAGGAGATTGCGCTTCAAAAGCTCATATGTCATCCTAGCAGATGTGCAGTAGGCTTCACCTGTTATGGCCGCAAAGTTTATGGTGAACTTATTTAAAAAATCAACAGCCCATAGTAAGGTGTTAACGCAGCAACTGAGCACAAAGTTCACGATTCCGGGGGCATCTTCCCGTTTTGCACCATCAACTGCAGTCCGCACTATGCGAACCACACAAATAAGCAATCCAGAGAAACATATTGTTCCCGAGGAGGGACCAAAAGCATTCCTGTATGATCACAAAGAAAAGGCATTTTCAATTAAAATGCCATTATGTTTTTATCATTTTCAAAGAAAAAAATGTCGCCAGAGACTCATAATGTTTCTCTCCACCAACTTAGAGGAATAATGTTAGAACTGTTTACGTTTGATAATAGCTAATAATGCTAGAACTGCTAACGGCCAACCCACCTGTGAGTGTTAACCAGACACTCATGTAAGCTTTTAAAAGAAGTAAATTACTGATCCTACTTAGTAAAACGACTAATCAAACAAGAGAATCATGTGGAAACGAGTGGAACCTTTAAAGGAGAAAGATAAACAAATCCAGGAGGAGAAAGAGCATAATGAGAGGCAACGCCAGAATCAGAAAAGAAAATGGCCAGAGGACATTCTATGGTTCAGACCATTCAAGAAGAGTTCAAGGCAGATAGAAAGTCCATATTTTCAGAAACACCAAATGACTACCCAAGACGGTACTTCCAATGCTCTGCGGTGGCTGGTACTAGAAAAAGAGAGAGCTGCAGTCTGAGCTTATGTAACAGAAACATGGTCTATCGCTTTCTGCAATCTACAGGGCTGAACTTGCTTAGTCTCCTCAAGCTTAGATCATGTGCAACCAAAATTTCCTATAGCATATTTCAATTAGCTCCTCGAGAACAGTGACAATGAGTGGAGCGGCACCTCACAATGCTCATGACCATTTACATCAGGGATAACAATTTACCCATGCAATCATCCTGCAGCATTATGCCCCCAAGTAGGGCAGTCTATACGAAGAAGTATCGTTGACTGAAAATGGAAGGTATTGGAATTATATGTCACTCCAATTTCACACGGACTCGATTAACATTGATGAGTAAAGATTTGTAAGATGGCGATACTAAGAATTATTGAGAAGCTAAAAGCATAGCCCAGTTATTGTGAGTACAGGTCCATTCAACAGCCCAACAAAATGTTGAAAGCTAAGCGAAAAGAAGAGTTCATGCAACCAAAGGACAAGATCAACAATTCAAGTTGATTGATAACCAGCAGACACATTTTCTCTTTCGAATTTCTATTGTGGATATATAGTCAATTGTTCACGTTGATGTATCTACAAGGGTCACTTGGCACGCATGCATTGACATCTACAGCAATATTACACAAGTCCCATTCTAGTTCCACTGTCCCCATAGTGACTCAAGTCAGTTCGACCGAGTCTATGTGTGATGGTTATTGACAGTCCCTGTCAAATGTTGCTTATTCAATATTTCCCAGCTATAATAGAATATGCAATCAAGAGCCACTCCACTCTTTACTAAAGTTGGTGCACAATGTGTCTATGCCTATGGCACGTGTACATTTCTCGCTGACTCACAGTATTGTAAGATAACCATCTAAATTGTGCACATCAACAGCTAATCTGGGTAAAGGTCTTAAATATTGCTGCATGTAATCTTCCAACCTAGTTAGGAAGCATCTTCTTTTCCCTGAACAAGAGAGAGCCTGCAAGAAACTGCACGAGAACTTGTAGGAAATTACCTTAGAGAACTTCTAATACTCCTCCTTGGAGCTGTATCCTCCTTGGAGAAGTACCATTGGGCAATGGTTCCGCTGATCACATAAACCTGAGCTTCGATCGCCACCGTCAAAGACCACATCATAGTAAGGATCGCCAATGCAAAATAAGCAGGCACCCAGCTATCTTGCTTCCATTTACAGGTATACTCTCCATCCGATTCGCTCACAACGATTTCCCCGTTTTGTCTGGCGAGCACCAAGAAGACAACAATGGGAGCATAGTAAATCAACAAACCTAGAGTCATACACGGCAACACCCCAAACAAGGCCAAATTCCTCGACAGAGCATCAGAGGCGACCCCAATTATCCTCACGGTGAGCTCGATTCTGTGCCAATTAGCCACAAAAATCCAGACGATCACCCCAATGACCAAGAACACAAACACCAGCACCAAAATCCGATAAACCAAGGGAAAATCGTCGCTGCAGCTAGAGCTGACCGTGCAAGCAACGAACCAATAGACATTCAAGAAGGCCGGAATCAGCACGAAGAAGGGCAGCGAGGCGTAAACGACCTGCTTGGTGTAGTGCTTGAGCAACAAGAGGAGCGAGAAACAAATGGGCACGCTCAAGATCAAAGTAATAACGAGAACCCATATAAAATCCGTCAGAACAGTAGAAGATAAGGAGGAAGAAACAACAAAGGCGTTACGCCGAGCAAGCGAAGTGGAGTTCTTGACGCAAGACGAGGAAGTGGAGCTGTAAGAGTAGGAGGAGACGTCGGAGTACTCGGTGTTTCTGTGGAAGATGCAGAAGATTCCGAAGGCGAACGTGAGGAGGACGACGAGGAGGAACAAGACGAGGAAAGGGAGGTCCTTGAAGGGTCGAGGGCCGTAGTTGTAGGTGATCTGGAGGTATTGGGTCGGGTCGGACTCGGGGTGCGGATCGGCTTCAGGCGGGGGCGAGGAGAGGAGTGGCTGAGAGGGCGAGAAAGAGTCGTAAAGGGCGGAGGCGGGCCGGTTGGGTTCTTCCGTGCTGCCCATATCTCTAGAGAGAGAGAGAGAGAGAGAGGGAGAGGGAGGGAGGGAGGAAGTCAGAGAAGATGGAGCCGCAGGGTAGAGAGCGACAGCATATTTGCTGTGTGCGTTGACTGGTACCACCAAGAGAGAGAAGAGATGAACACGAACGCGAACGCGAACACGAACGCGAACATGGGTTGGCAAGCAAGGTCGGTTGTCCAGAGGAGGAAGATGGTGAAAATTTAGCCATGGCTTTTCCCCTTTTTTTTATTCAAAATTTCTCTCTCCTTCTCGTCGACTACTGGTTTGGTGGCAACTGGCATGGATCATGGGCAGTTCTGTCGGGTGAAAAAGTCGAACCTTTGTGGGGTGGCGGGGTGGTGTGGAAAGAAGGGAGCTTTGAGGATATGATCACGGTTCTGTTTTTACGGCTGAGGCTTAACTAATTACAGAAGATTAGGACAAGTAGGAGCGTTCTAACCTCTATCTTCGATTTGTCAAGAAACCCACTTTCTTTCATTAAAATGGAGAGGACCTCGTCGCGAGATGGGAACGAGAGAGTAGTATTGAATCATATCTTTTTCCTAAGTCAGAATCTTATCTTGTCTTAGTTTAAAGCAAATAACTAGTCCAACCAAACCACCGCCACCCAAACAATGTCGCACAAAAACTAAAAGCAGCATGCTCTTCCCACCGGATCATGAACTTTTCCCAGCGGTTCTCCATTTGAATAGGGCATAGATCTTTATCACAAGAGAACACTTTCCCCCTCCTATCGGATTTCTTCCTTTTCTTTCTTTTATCATAAAACAAATCATTTTAAATAGCTAAATCTCAAATCATAAAGTAATAAATCAAATAATAGATGAGTCAAAATCAAAACGAGTGATCCGAATATGAGATTGCTTACACGGGAAAAACCTGATGGGCCACATTTTCGACCATCTTTGATCCCAGGACTCTGCAACCTTACGCCTAATTGGCAGACGACAAACAAAGAAAAATTATCCACTTCTAATTTTAGTTAAGCACGCCTTCATATTAAAATCCATAGTTTAGAACCCATCTCTCAAATACAAGGTTTTGGAAATCCTATAACCAGAAATGGATGGAGAAGAACGCTAATTTCTTCAATTCCGTAATGAACAAGTTTTACGTGGTATCACGTCCTCATCACCATTCCATCGATTTAATATATTCTTTTCATTCTATTGTGTTATATTTGAAAGTAAAACAAGCACATGGAGCCCAAGTCAGATAACAAAATCAGGCAAGAAATTTCCCTCAGGCGCACACTTGATCTGATCAAACTTTGTATCAATCACATCGACCGGGAGGTGAAATTCTTATCAGGACTCCTACGTCGTGGAGTTGGTGATGTGACCAAGCTCCTGTGGATTAGTTCATGAATGGAAGAGCAGACCGCAAACAAAAGGCCAGAAAAATAGTTGCACGAACCTATTCACCTACAGAGAATACATCGTAGAAGTCGGGTACACAATAACAACCTATGGCATTTCCTAGAACTGTGACATTGTGAATTATGACCGTTGGAGTCAGCCGGGGTAGCCAGCTTTCAGGACAAAAAGACAAGGGGCAAGAAATGTTTGACCAAAGGAGAACCTCGCTTCCAAGTCCCGTATATGCGATTGGGCTTTCATGCTAGTTAGCCAAACTGCGTGTACCCAAAAACAGAAAGTGGTCACCTTTCCTCGTCCCACTTGCTTTTTGGAATCTCTCCAGAGTCGGCGATTATGACTTTCTTTCTGGGCTTTCCGTTGTATGTTCCAGCTCCACCTTCAATCGCATAGACAGTGTCCATGCCTTGAATTACCCTGCCGAAAACAACATGCTCTCCATCCAACCTGACACATTCAGAAGAAATGAAGGCAAATTAACCTAAGAAAAACAAAAGTAAAGAACGACAAAAATGTAGAATGGAACCTCAAGAAACTCATGTAAAGTACTTAATTTTAGAACATCCTGCAGTCTATTTGTCTCTTTGACTGCAGGTGCAGTGTCTCATTCTTGAGTAAAAGCAAGAAAAGAAGATAGAAGAAATAAGATGCCAAGATATGAACTTGGAGAGCAAATAAATATTTAGTGACACCTATTCAAGTCTTTTATTCGAGAAGACTACTTTTTGGCAAGCAGGCCATAACCAGATTGACCAAACAACCTTGGCATTCAACCTGCGGAGTAGTTGAGATCTTAAAGGACTGTAAGGCACTGGAAATATGAATTTTCCGAATCGCGTTTATTAGGAGAATGCAATACATATTATGATCTAAATAATCCACATAAAAACTTACCAGCTGGCTTTTATTGTGGTAATAAAGAATTGAGATCCATTAGAGTCCAGGCCCGAATTTACCATGGAAATGACACCTGTAGTTTAAAAAGAACAAAGGATATCACAATTTTTTAATATCCATGATATTCAGAAACAGGCAAGGCTTATGACTGTACTGACCCAAAAAAGACTACTCAAATCAAAAAAGAACTCACACCTGCGTGGGAATGCTTTATCCTAAAATTCTCATCAGCAAAGATGCCACCATATATAGATTCATATCCTCTTCCATCACCGTAGATAATATCTCCACCTTGAATCATGAAGCCAGATATTATACGGTGAAAAGGTGTTCCTTTGTAATGGAGTTTTTTCCCATGGGCACTCTTGCCCTTTTCCCCTGCAATTATACAAATTAGCTCACGTTAATTAAGATGACGTCAACACGCTCTTCTCAGCAGTTCTTGGTGCACTAAACAAATGTTGTCAAACTATTAGTAAGAATAAAACACATACCTGTGCACAAAGCCCGGAAATTTTCTGCAAAAGAGATAACTAAAAGTCAGGCAAAGCTATTGCTTGAGCATACCATAAATGCCCAAATATGAGAAATATCTCTAAGAGAAATACAAACATCTGGATCTTTCATAAAAAAGGGGAAACAAAGTGTAGAGCCCCTCAAAGAAGAAGATCGGGCTAGTTGGATACAGATCCAAGTATCTGTCATCTAAGCAGCACTGTTTTTCCAATTTCCAGTAAAAACAAACATTTCCGTATGCGTGGCAGCACTAATACTGAGACTACAAGTGGAAAATGGCTACTCTCAAGCTCATGATTAACAGATGACAAAGCAACATGACATTGGTAGGGAGACACTCAGTACTTACGAACCTACAGTTCTTGGTACCACCTCGCCATATAATCCAATCACAATTCTGCCTGCACAAGAGTTTAATCTCGAAAAGTTAGATCATCGATAAACAGCATGCATTATAGCAAACAGATGCTCAAATTGTTTAAGTCGTGCATGGTCTATCATTGCAATTCAACAAAGAAGCCTATATAATTAGGAAAAATCTTTATTGAGAAGTGGATGTCAAATTCCTAAGATATTGAAAAGGTTTTCCAAATGATGGTGATTTGTTTCGTCTTCAAGGTGTGCTCGAGAGAATACAAGAACCACCCAGAACCAACATAATTTGCTCGACGCTATCAGAAATGACCTCATAGATTACCCTGATTTTAAGGAAGAAAAGACTGTTTAAAAAAGGAGGGAAAGGGATTTTAAGAAAGGATTTATGAAACCTTGTTTGGTTGGTTTGATAGGAGAGAAAAGAATGGATTTGGAAGGATGTCTTTTTGCCCTCATATAGTTGATTTCTGTAAGTTTTTAATCCCTCTGAATCCCTCCAAAAGAGATGGGATGTTTTGGAGAGACTGGAGAGTTATTATTGTTTTTGGCCTTTTTACTTTCTTTCTCATTTCCTTCCTTTTTCCTTCAATTTTCTTTGTCTCATCCAGACAATGAAATTACCACTCCATTTGCTTTCATTTCCTCTTCTCATCCAGTGATTGTTCGAATCATTCCTTTTTGTTTCATTTGACTCCGTCCAAACAGAGTGTAAACAGAGGGAAAAATAGCATTTTGCTCCGAAGAAGAGAAAACTGATGCACAGAAGATAAGGAATAGACACCTGCACTTGTGCTCGCATGAGTAGACAAATAGTGTTTTTTTTTTTTTTTGAGAGGGGGGGGGGGGGGGGGGGGGCGCAGAGAGAGAGATACCTAAATGCTGCCCATCGATGTTAACATCCAAGTATACTCTGTGGGTAATTTCAGGCTCTTCTTCTCCTTGGTCTCCTCTCTAAGCATTAAAGAGGAAGTAATTAGAAATATTATCCATTAGTTCAAGAATTACAAGTAGCATTTTCCACCCAAGGGGATTAACTAATATAAGTCACAAGAAACACTTATCAAGCCAAGAACGCTGTCACTCTAAAGGGGTGATATCCCCTCGGTATCTTTTTAATAGAATTATGTTTACCTTTTGGGAAAAAAAAAATGCTGCCGTGGGCGTCGAAGAAACTATCAGCGAAATAGGAAGCTATTCTACCTTCTCAAGTAGTTATAAACGAATCTAAGAGAGCATATCTCATTTTAGTTCCATGGCTATTGTCTTCATAACTCATAGCAAGCTGCATGATGCTTGAGAAGGTCGAATAGCCTTCTCCCTTTTCTACTTCACGAGATAGGCACACTAGAGCATGCACCATCTGTTCAAGTAATCCAATGGGTTCCTATTTACAGGACAACTCAACTTACTTCATGCTTTCTTTACCTCTCTTTTTGAATACCTGCCCCATGACAACTCTTCTATTGACAGGAGTACTCACTTCACATCCTCAACTTACTTCATGCTTTCTTTACCTCTCTTTTTCCCCCACTGCCAATTGGTCAACAGTTTACCCAAAATACAGTCCAGTCTGGTCCAAGTAAACATAAGATCAAGGGCTAAGATGTGTGTCATTATCTAGAAGCAAGTTAGCAAGCAGTGAGATCAGCTTCTATCACCCAACCATGGATGTACTATCACTATTTCAAAAGATATAGTCTATATATCAGATTCACGGGCTTCATATTGAGCTAATAGATGGGCTAGTCCACTTATTTCCTCTCCGCATGTTCATCTGTAAGCATTCCCTTCAGATGTGATTGCCCTTAAACTTGATTGCTAAATTCCGCATACACCCCCACTACATCCAATGCCTCACAGAATCTGTCCAACTCCTGTTCCATGAAGCCAACTAGAGGCAACATGCAGAGGGGGAAGCTCCTTCAGTTAACTCTCCATGCCAAAAGCACCTGAAGCTCAGTACACTCCGAATCCACATTGAAACCAATGCTTGCCAATCGGAGCAACCAGAGTCATCTGAGAAGTTCCAGTGAAACTCACATCTACCATACAAGATATTAGAATTCCCAAGTTACATCTCATTCGTACCCAAAGGCACACCATCTAGCATTTCAACAGCATCGGATCAGCCTAACCTGAACGCTCAAAGAAAGGCTCACAATAGACAAAAGCATTCTCTATCAACTTGACACCGAGCTTCTCCTCGAAAATTAAGAAACTAAGAATCGAAAAGAAAAAGGATTATGATCGTGGACGATTGCTAATCATTGATAATGTCTACAATATGCTAGAGACAAAGCACAAAGCAAGGACTTTAGATGCTCACTCCGCAACACCAAACACGATGTTGAAAGTTCCATTTGACAAAACCACTCCAACCAATTAGCTCTAACTCCGAAATGCACAGTGCCAATCGACGCAGATGGTCACTACGAGATCCGAATAACTCAGAACCTAGTTTCCCGATCAAAATCACATAGACGGACAACACGCACAACTGAAGAGGAGACCGCACCTGTCTCGAGAACGAGAAGGCGAAAACGAGGACGACGGAGAGGGCGAGGAAAACGAGGATGAACCGAGGCTGGACCAGAACCGAGATCTCCCGACGCATCATTCCCGAGTTGCAGAAGAAGACATAGAAGCGCTCGATCGTCAAACCGCGTCCCGCCGAACCTCCATCGAGCTGGGAAGTCACGACTCGTGCGAATCCTCAATTTCAATCCGTTTCTGCAGGAATCGGAGCTGAGCGCATGCTGATCGACGCAGAATTAAGCGAACTTGTGGACTGGACTACTTACTCTTCGTCAGTCGCAGCATGCGAGTGAGGTCGGAGTGAAGATGAGAGATTTATTATTTTAATTCCATAGATTGATGGGTCTTCGGGTCAGTAATGTTATCATTATTAGATCGGGCCAACTTGGGAAGTGGATATGGGCAATCTGATTATGGCCCCCGTTTAACTATTTAAACAGGCCGGGCCTTGCTAAAAATAGGTTGAGCCCGACTAAGTTTCAGTCATTGGGCCGGCAAAAGTCCTTAGGATGCTTTGACATGCGATTGCAATTGGATCACCTAGCTTCACGATGATCTTTTTCTGACAAGAAAGATCAGTTTTCCCAACATCCCAATGTAGCAAAGCAATAGCTTAGATATTCGATCCCCGGGAAGATCCGGCCGACATAAGGTCCGGCGTTTCGAACATCCCAATGTAGTAAAGCAATAGCTTAGAAACGGCGGACTGTTTTTTCTTTTTCTTTTTTTTTTTTGGTTCCAAATAGCCATGCCGGACTTTGAATTCACCGATACGTATTACGTACGCCGATATCCCATTAATCAAATACATCCTCTCTTTTTTTTTCCCATTTCCAACCTTAGAATTCACATCAAATCATGAAAGTACACAAAGACCCGTGCTTTGTGTTTTAACAAAGCACCACGTTGCTTGTGTTGCATCTGTAACGACCTAGTTCGATTAGGACAAGAAGTGATCGACAGGATAATGAAGGCCTAGATAAGTAGTGGATACTAGCAGACTGTTAACATAGAGAGATTTTGAGGAAGAAATCGTATTCTTCAATTTTCTGAATATCTTCATTCTTTCTTTTACAATGACCTAGGGGTATATATATACAAATAAAGAAAAGAATCCTAAAAGATATATTCTCTAATCTAGATCTACTAATCTAGCTAATTATAATTCATACATATCTTGTATGAGTACAATATCTTTTACAGCTCATTCTAACACTCCCCCTCAAGTTGGTGTATAAATGTCGTGAATACCCAACTTGCCAATGAGTTGCAGAAGATCTTGCTTGATACCGCTTTCGTCAAAATATCTATCAACTGATCTTTAGATCGAACAAATGAAAATTGACTCACATTGTTATCAAAGTTTTGCTTGATGTCCACTTCAACATGTTTCGTACGGTTACGTTGAACTGGATTATGTGAGATAAACAACTTCATCTCGGCTCTCGGAGTGAACCCAATTTCTGACATTAATTTCTTTAGCCATAGAAACTCACACAACCTTTTGGTCATCCCTCTAAATTCGGCATCTGCACTTGATAATGCTACCATCTTTTGTTTTTTGCTTCTCCGAGTAACTAAGTTTTCTCCCACGAAAGTGAAGTATCCTAATGTTGATCTTCGGTCATAGGTACTCTCGGCCCAATCTGCATCAGTAAAACCTTCGATCTCAAGGTTATCTCTTTTCAAGAATCTCAAACTTCGCCTTGGAGAAGACTTTAGTAGCGAAGTATACGCAGCACTACATTCATATGATATTCACTTGGGGCATGCATGAATCGGTTAACAACACTTACCGCATATGCAATGTCAGGACGCGTATGCGATAGATAAATTAGTTTGCCAACTAACCTTTGATAACTTTCTTTGTTCGCTAGCACTTGATCTGGATACTCCCCAAGTCTATAGTTCTGAATAATTGGTGTGTCTGCAGGTTTGCGGTCCAACATTCCCACCTCTGCCAATAAATCTAGCACATACTTCCTTTATGTGAGAAATATTTCCCATGTCGACCTTGCTACTTCAATACCAAAGAAGTATTTTAATCCCTCTAGATTTTTCGTCTCAAACTCCTTAGAAAGTTTCTTTTGGAGTTTACATATTTCTGTCAGATCCTCTCTCGTAATAATCATATCATCAACATATATAATCAATGTTGTTGCCTTCCCTTAATGTCGTTTCAGAAATAACGTATGATCCGAATCACTTTGGAAATACCCATATGTCACGCTCCGAACTCGTCGAGCACGCGAGCATCCCTGTCCATGCCGTTCATTCAAGGGTGCTCCAAGATCCAACGGCCAACATCATATAGAAATACGCATACAGAAGCAATGCCTTCTTCAATTATACAAATACAATTGTACCCGATGACTTAGGACATATACATCAACATCAACAACGAATACACGTAGGTTGAACTCTTAACCCGCCAATCAAATATACAATCCTAATATCACAAAAGACAATTACACTATAAACACAACTATCCATTATCCCTTTAAATGCCACTCCATGGCAAACTCGTGCTCTCTCCGTCTAGAACCTAAAAAATGTAAGCCCCCGCTAGGGTGAGATATAAATCTCAGTAAGGTGGGTCCTAACCCTAGGTTAGGCCAACTATCTACTCAGGCAGTCGCGTCACTCGACAAATCCAAATTTATGTACATATTGGCATAACAATCACAGCTCAATAAACGACAACACACAGAAGACAGACATGCAAAAGAGAACTCATGTCACATTTAGATGATAATGTACTTATATACTCAGTCTGTCACTTCACCACATCCATCAACCTTTGCCCGCCTCATTCTCTAGCCCGCCTCATTCTCTAGCCTGCGAACTAGTCGCCTCAGACTCGGCCCGCGTAAACGCATCAGACCGTCAACGGTGACCCGCGTAAACGCATCAAGTCGCGGTTCTATTCCAAGCAAGGTATATGAGCTCATACTCACCTTGCGAACTTGTCGCATCATGGTATACATATCTTGGCCCGCGTCTCATACTCTTCAGGGCCTCGTCCCGCGATTAGATCGCATCAGGACCGTGGCTATATCAAGCCCGCAATCACATCGCATCAAGACGCCACCTAATCATACTTCACCCCGCGATCTCGTCGCATCAGGGTCTCAACTTCCCGTCCCGCATCTCTCCTGCCTCAGGGCCATGCCATGCTATGCTCATGCCACAATCAGGACTTATACTTTGACTCTCAATTCAATGACACACTTAGTGGCAAGTGCCAATTTAAACACATTTCATAAATTCTGTGGCATGTAGGCAAATCAAATGACATACAAACATGGCAATCACGCAAGCATAGACAACGTCACAAACATTCATCCTATAACCTCTTAGGACACATCAAGCTATCACATTTGGGAATTTACTCATAAATCGATCCAATCGGCCCTCGACTTACCCAATCGAGTCCAATTGTCTTAATATAGAGTTAGAAATTCCCTTACCTTTGATTTGGCAACCCAAGTTGCTCATCATGAGCCTCCAAAGTTTCGTCCAACTCAAGTTCGAGGCCAATTCGTCGCACAACCTAGGATAATCAACCGATTTGTCAACTTCCCAAGTCCAATTCCTCAATTCATCAATCCAATTCATTCCTAACTTAACCCCCAGAATCTTAACACATCATAAACGTTGATTTAAGTCTCGTATGATTCTGTTCTTGTAGCCCACAAAACCGGTTTTGCACAGAACCGAACCGGTTCACTTCGATTCTGTGCAAACAGAGTATTTTCAGCCTTCAATCCCCCTCAATTCTTTCATTCAAGCCTTATTCTACCTCTTAACTATCTAAGGGTTTGGGAGGCTCACCGTGAGTTTTAGGCCGGTTGGTCGCCGGAAAACCATTCAAAGTCGCCGGTTCCTCCAAGCACAGAATTTGGCAATTTTCTGGGCAAGATTAACAAGGCTGGTTCGTGGTCAAAACTTAATCAAATCCATCTCAAATTTTTCCAACAGATTCATCTACAAGTCTACTAAGTCTCCACGAAATTTGACCTCAAAAATCCAAGATTTCGGCCACTAAACAGGTCAGAAATCGGACCTATCTCAAATTGGAGCAGATTCCGTCGACTCTCGGGAGAATCCTTGCTCCGGACTGCTCGGTGCTCCAAATGCTCCGATTCTTATTGGAGAATGTCGGCAAGACATAGATATTTGCTTGAGTGGCTGGCCGGCATCCAGGGGTGGCCAGAAGTAGCCGTGGTGGCCAGCGAACGGGAGACCAGAAGCTGATCGCCGGGCAGCAGAAACTAGAGGAAGAAGAAGAAGTTGCTTGGTTCATTGGGGGGTGATTTCTACCAAAAATGGAGTGAGGAGAGAGAGGAAAGAGAGAGATTTGATTATCCAAAAATTTTGGTCAATTGAGTTGATTGGTAGGTGGCATTTATTGATGAAGTGATCTTCACCCTTGGATTTGTGACACTTGTCCATTGTTCTTATCAAGGGGATCCAATGGCTTCTTTTTGGTCCTTGTATTTGGAAGCCAATAGGAGGGTTAATTGTCCAAATTGCCCTTCTTCATTTATTTGGGCAAAGTCTTAAGCTTGAGGGGCAAAATGATCATTTTACCCCCAACGTTCCGAACGTCATTTTTTCTCGTTCCGAAAACCTTCGATAGGGCGACGGCCAATCCGAATAACGTTGGAATTTTTGATTTTCCATTTCAAATCTTTCAAGATTCGTTTCTGATAATTTTTTCTACCAGACGTGATTTCAGTCTATCCCGATCCGACGGGCGGCTTTTGCAGACATTACGCGTATCGATCCCGTGATTCATATCATATTTAGGGCTCCTCAATTCATGGCGGCTTTGATTGTCATGTAATTCTGAGGGTCTATTGCTAGTTCCCTCGACAATCTTTATGGCCAAAGCGACATTCCTATCCGAATTCCCCAGGTCCACGTACCTCGTCTCGCGTTAGCCTTTCCCCTTTGGTCAATCTACTCGAATTGATCAAGTTTGAGCGGAATACGACTGAAATACATCTCCAGATACACACTTCTCATTACTGAGCCTGAAATCGACTGGAAATCAGAATGTCACATCATATCTTCTCATCACCAAAGTGAACCGACCAAATCATGCCCGTGGAGACTGCTTCAGATCATACAATGATCGTTTTAACTTAGATATTGCCTTAAGTTGTAAGGATGAATTATAACCTGAAAGAACATCCATATAAATCTCTTCTTCAAGATCATCATGAAGAAATGCATTCTTGACATACTACTGGTGTAATGGCCAGTCTAAATTAGCTGCAAGAGACAACATGACTCGCACAGTATTAAGTTTAGCAATAGGAGAAAACGTCTCTTGATAATCAATTTCATGCGTATACCCCTTCGTCACCAGTCTTGCCTTGTATCTTTCAATAGATCCATCTACTTTATACTTCACAGAAAAGATCCGCTTACATCCCACAATCTTCTTTTCCTTAGGCAAATCCACTAGCTTCCAAGTCTCATTTTTTTTTCCAAAATAGTCATCTCTTCCTCCATCGCTTGAACCCATTTGGGATCCTTTATAGCATCATGCACCCCTTCCAGAATACTAACTGTAGAAACGTTCGATAAAAACGTCTTTAATGGGTCTGACAACCTTTTGGTTGATACATAATTTGCAATGTGATATGTAGATTTATTCTCTTCAGCATTCGGTGAATACCTGTTTGGAGGCTTGCCTCGATTCTGCCTAACAGGTAATTTATATCCCACATAAGTATTAGGCTCATCAAAAATACAAGAAGGAGTAGGTGAGGTTACCTTAGGAATATTCTCAGGAGTTGACTCAGATACTGGAGAAGAGGGAAGCTGTTTTTCATGATTATGCTCACGTAAGAGTTGGATTTGCACAGCATCAGACGATACCCTCTCAGATGATATCTTCTCAGATGATACATTCTCAAACTATACCCCCTCAGATGATGTCTTCTCAAACGATACCCTTTCAGATGATTGTTCCGCCTTAGGCGATACGTTCTCTACTCCTCCACAGAATATACTGCTAGAAAATTCTCACCAATTCGTTCTTTCTATTTATGTCTCCTCCTGAAAGGAAGAATTGGAAGTTGGATAAAAGAATTCAGCCTCAACAAAAAAAAAACATCCATAGTCACATAAGTTCACCGGGTAGAGGGGTAATAACAACGATACCCCTTTTGGCGTATATCGCATCTCAAGAATAGACATCGCAGTGCACAAGGATCAAGTTTCGTTCGTTGATTATTTGGGATGTGAACAAATGCAATACACCCAAACACTCAAGGAGAAATAGTTATGACAGACAGTAAAGGAACATATGCAAATAAGGTCAGCAATGTCGTCCTGAAATTTAACACTTTAGACAGCATCCGATTGAGGAAATGGACGGCTATAGTCACTACATCTTCCCAAAATCTTTGAGGCACATGACTCTCAAACGACAACGCTCGAGCTGTCTTGAGAATATCTTTATTCTTTCTCTCCGCAACACCATTCTACAGAGGTGATTGTGGGCAAGATGACTCATGGATCACATCATGTTGTTGAAAATATTCCTCGAGATGTTCATTCGTGTACTCTCCACCATTATCACATATTAAAACCTGGATTTTACTACTAAATTGAGCCTGTAACATAGTACTAAAATTTCTAAATATTTCTACTACCTCATTCTTGTTCTTCATCAAGTAAAGCCATTTCATCATAGTATAGTCATCGACAAATATCACAAACCACCTAAATCCAAAAATAACAGTAATAGATCCCAAATGTTTGAATGTATCAAAGAGAAAGGAACTTCACTTTTACTCAAACTTATAAGAAAAGGAACTCTATTCAAACTTATAAGAAACGGAACTCTATGACTCTTAGCCAATATGCAAGTCTGACATTGTAAGTCGGAATCCTTCACATTCATAAAAAGATTAGGAAGTAACCGCTTCATACAACAAATTGATGGATGTCTCAACCGTCGATACAAAAGCCATGTCTGTTTCTCTCTACTTATGGATGTACTTCGAGCATTATTTGTGCTCCCGAAGCTAAAGTCATCCATGTAATACAACCTCCCTTTCTTAGTACCGCGCCCAATTATCTTCTTCATGAGAATATCCTGAAATAAACAAAAATAAGGATATATTATAACAGTGTAGTTCAAATCCTTAGTAATTTGTCCAATCGAAATTAATTTAGTCGATAATGAAGGAACAAACAAAGTGTTAGAAAGAGAAAATGTAGGTGAAATTGCAACAACTCCAGCCCCAATCACCGGATAAGTGAATCCATTAGTATTAGAGAAACTACCACGTCTTGGTTCTGAGGTACGAACAAAGTCGTCAGGGGTAAAATCATATGATCAGTGGCTCTAGAATCAATGACCCAATGATTGCAATCGGTCTTATTGCAACTAGCCAAAGCAATTCCATGGTTACCTTACGACATCATATTATGTGGATCCATGTGATCTAGCTGAGTCTCTGCAGTCACTATAGAAGCTTTCCCTGTCTCTTCTGCTTGCTTTCGAGTCTGTAACTTTTTCCACCAATCGAGATATCCGTGAAGCTTAAAGCACGTCTCATTAGTATGTTTAGAATTGCACAATGTAAGCAACCTCCTCTAGGATAAGTTTTCTAGTGTGGTGCTAAGCTGGGCCTTCCTCTTTACAAAACTCCAGGCTTAGCTATGTGCAGCAAAGAAACTGGATTTACTTTGACGTTCGCCCTATTCCCTCTAGATATCATGACTGCCAAATCACGAACAATGTCATTGTTCGTTAACATCACAGTTTGTTTCATGTTTTCTCGTCGAACACGCACATATGCTTGTTCAACAGTAGGAAACAGCTGCATCTGCAAGACATCCGCTCTAACCTTCTCAAGATGGTCATCCAGTCCATCAAGGAATATGTAAACCCGATTTTCATGTATAACCATATTATGTCTTCCAATGTCTTCGGGACATCGCACTGGGTTCGGGCGACGAAAGTCAATCTCTCTCCACAACCCTTGAAGGTTGTTGTAATACGCCTCAATCGGTCCTCCTCATTGTCGCATTCGAGTCACACGTCTCTTCAAGTCATAAACTTGAGAGGCATCCATTCCGTCAAAGAAGGTCATTGCAACTGCATCCCAGACAGATTTCGTTGTTGGAAAGTGAATGAAATTGGTAATTAATGTAGAATCCATCGAGTTGATAAGCCAGCTCTTTACAGTCGAATCTTCGGTTTTCCACCTCTGAAAGCCAGGATCTGTAGGCAGGGAGGTCTCCATTGATATATCCTAGTTTGTCTTTGCCAGTGACGTACATCTTGACAACCTGAGACCATAATCTATAGTTGGCTCCATCCAATTTAATTGTAATCTATGATAAAGCCGAATCATTCTGTATCGTTGGTGCTGGAGGAGTGACGTGGTTCTGAGTCAGAATCTGATTTAATCGGGTAATTAGATCCTCCAAAAGGGTTTCTATGATTGAATTCCCCCCTCGATTCTGGGTGGGATCCAATGGTTCGATAGGGTCAAATCCGCCATGAATTCAAGGCCGACCATGAGAAAGAAGAAGATGAAGTCGGCGTGCAGTACTGCCAAGGATCAACCCTAAGGCTTTGATACCATATTAACACAGAGAGATTTCGAGGAATAAATCGTATTCCTCAATTTTCTGAATATTTTCATTTTTTCTTTTACAACAACCTAGGGGTATATATATACAGATAAAAAAAGAATCCTAAAATATATATCTTCTAATCTAGATACACTAATCTAGCTAATTACAATTCATACATAATTTCTACGATTACAATATCTTTTACACCTCATTCTAACGCAGACTTATAATACGGCTAACGAGCTAGGAATGAATCGAACTGTGCACCGAACATAAAGAGATCGGTTTTGAAATATCTATGTAAAAACTGAAATTAACTTACGTAAACGTTTTTTTTTTAACGTGATGGCAATCTTTGCTGTAAAACTCCAAAGTTCGACATGCACATGCCTGAGCACTTCCAATACGAGTGACCTCTTGGGAAAGTTTCTGCCTTTGTGCCAAAGTAGAAAATCGCGAGGCCCCGAGAACGTCGTGATACTAGGACGACCGATCACATCAGCCGTGCCACGTTGATGTCGGGATTCGTTTGTCCTTTCACCAGGATCTTGATCTGGATCTGATGTGAGAGCACGGAAGCAGGATGTTGCTGCACAATCAGCATTAAACTAAACCCAGCTAATAATCTCGGGTCAGAAATCAGTTCCAGGAAGCTTATCTCATCAAAGAAAAAGAAGGGGAAAATAGTAATAATAATAAGAGCATGTTGCATGCCTGACTGTTAACCTGTCGCTCCTAAATTTAAATGCGTTGCGGGTGATGGATCGCGTCGTTATTTAATTCTCGTGACCCTTCTTTTATCTATCATTATTTTTTATTATTATTATTATGGAGCTCTGAATCCTCTCTGACGATCAAGTGGTACATGCATTAGTCAACGTACCAATGCCGTCTTTTGTTCTGAGCAACGGGGTCTTCACCATTCGATCGATTAAACCTTTCTGTAAGAAAAAAATTAGTGACGATTACTGGACTCGTTAAAACTGATTTGTAAAGTTTTGTAATGGTGAAGAAGGGGTGAACTCTCGGCGGTCGTTGAATACGGCCCATTTATCTACGGACATACTTGTAGTCGGACATATCACGCTACACCTAACTTGCATAAATCGATTGCCTTGGTGAATGTAGGGTTAGGATTCCGTTCCTGGACAAAGACATGCGAATGCGCAGTTGTTCAAATGTAACGAAATAAACTACTAAATTGCATGCGAGCAGAACCAAAAGGCGCAAAAGAAAATTATGGGGGAAAAGTACAAAAAAAAAAATCAAAACTGATTGAGCCTTAAATCTTTTGCAATTACGTCAATTTAGTTCATTCAGCGAATTTGATAGGCCAGTGCTAATGTGGAGGCCAACGGCAGATGAACTAATAATTTAATAATAAAAATATTATCTTATCCATCCTTGTATGTATGGTCATACAATGATGGATAAGATAAGGAATGAAGAGATTCGACCAAAAGTTGGAGTAGAACCGGTGGCGAAAAAGATGAGAGAGCATAGATTAAGTTGGTTTGGGCATATTCTTCGAAGACCCTTAGATGCACCGGTACAAACAGAAATTTGCTATCGAAAGCATAACACAAAGAAAGCAAGAGGTCGGCCGAAACTTTCTTAGGGGAAAGCAGTAAAACAAGATTTAATGGAGTGGGAAATAAATTGGCGTACGGTTTATCTTAGGACGGAGTGGAGGGAGGCTATTAATATTGTGGAGGGGTAGTGTATAGATAGATATATATATACTTATTTATTTTTACACATTTATCTCTTTTCCCTTCCTTAATTCTGCTTTATTTTTATTTTTATTTTTATATTTCTTTGGGGTTCATCGACCGCCGACCCCAACTAGTTTGGGATAAAAGTATTATTGATGTTGATGTTGATGTTTTCTTGCCCTTCCCTTTCACTGTTCTACCTCCAGCTTCCTTGTTCCACTCCAACAGTCGTCGGTCGTCGTCTATGAGCCTCGCTGATTGTCCACGGTATTGGAAACTCTCGTGGGGGTTCAGTAGAATAGGGAAGGGGAAGAAGAGGAAGGGAAAAAAATAAAAACTTATAAAAAAAACTTTAAAAATTATTAAAATGTTAGGTCGATGGCCGACAGGCCTTCACATCAACATCAGCTAGCCAAAATTCGTTGGATGCACTGAATTGACACGATTGCAAAAGGTTTAGGACTAAGTCGGTAAAAAAAAAAGACCTAGAATTGAATTGAATTAATTGCAATAGGTTTAGAATTTTATTGGTAAATTTTCCAAAATTAAGGATTACGTTTATCGGGTCGATTTTTGACTATAACAATGATGCTAACCAATGTGAAACGCATGGGACGCATAGAATGAGCTAAAATTATATGATGGAAAATCAAGGCGGGTTGATTTTGACTCCAAACAATCCGAATTAAAGCGCCATGTGCGGAAGTAAGATAAATTATACTGCCGAAAACAAAATTTCTCAGTGAGGGAAAGAAGATGTACGTGCGTGGGAACCCTGACAACTGACATTGGTGGGAAATAAATCCGTGACGATTATGATCTTCCGAAAAATTTCTAAGATAAAGCAGAGAAGAGAGCGAGGGGCCGATCTGCTCCACGCAAAAAAAACCAGACGTACTTTCCTTTCCTTTCGACTAGAAAAGTGGCCGACGCCGTCCAACGTCTGGGGAGACGAAGCGCGTGCTGAGAAAAAAGCTTTGGGTTGTCGCGTGTAAGAAGCCGATATTGATTCGACAGTGTTAGGAAAATGGTCGGATGGGCTCAACTGATGGAAAAAAATTCATCACCTACGAGTTACGACCAGCCATGAATGAGTGCCCAGGAGCACATTCATTCCATATTATGGCACTTATGATGTGGATAATGCCGGGAGTGGCCTCATTATATAACATATTAGAAAATTGCCCCACTTGGTCTTGCCGCGGACCTGTGATGAGTGAATGGCCTCGATTCTCCGTCTCCGACAGTTTGAAGGCCCCTTCCTAACTTTCCAAACCACCAGTCAAAGAAGGCGAGGCAAAGATGTTGCAGTTGCATCCATCTACTCTACAACCCCCTCAAAACTTTATAGGATATGTTAGATTCTCTATTTATTAGCCTCCAACCAAATGGTAAAGTACAACATTGACTCCGACAAAGGTGTTTTAATTTTCTGTCCCCGCTCCGATTCAGTGAATTCTTGCGCGGCAGCTGCAGCTGGTTCAGACATTCCCCAAACGCCGCCCATTGCTGCGTCCATCGAGAGGAGAGGAGACCTATGATATTTCCGAAACGGAGGCTCTTCGTCTCTTACCGGAGTGCTGCATGATTGAAGCAACGTGGACCTCCCTTGAGGTTGTATATGATCAGATTGCGCCGATCTTGTGTTTTTCCCGTTCTCACTGTGAACCAAGTATGGTCAGACTTGTGTATAGACCTGGTACGTCCCGTAATATCTTATCCATAACCGAAAAGGGATCCTCGCCTCGGGTGTCCATACCTTTTTTTTGTTTCCCCAGCTTGATCTCACCATTGATCGCCTCGCCTCGTCTGTCCTATAAGCGTTAGAAAATTAGGTTTAGCTGTCCTTCTCCGGAGAGAAAAAAAGAAATGGACAAGATCCTAGTCGAGTTTCTATGCGGACAGAGATGATGATAAACGAAGTGCCCATCTCATGAAAACAACATTTTGTTTTTCCATCCGTTAACTGCGGACGATGCAGACCCTAGAACTCAGGTGGGAGAGGAGACCTAGGATATTTCCGAAACGGGGGCCCTTCGTCTCTTACCGGAGTGCTGCGTGATTGAAGCAACGTGGACCTCCCTTGAGGTTGTATATGATCAGATTGCGGGGAAAATTACGAAAATAATTCATAAATTTGTTTTTGTAATTTTTTCAATTCAATCTTAAACTTTTTTTTTTCCAATGGAATTCTAAAACTTTTGCAATTAAGTCAACTCATTCCATTTTGCCAGCGCAATCGTGAACAGTTTTTAATAATATTATAGCATATATTTTTTATTTTATTTTTTCTCGCCGGCCACAGTATGAATAGGAAGAAAATAGAAAGAAAGAGAAAAAAATGAAAAAAAATTAATAATTGAAATATTATTAAAAATTATATGCGTTAGTGCTGGTCGAAAAAGTGAAATCGGCATATTGTAAAAGGTTTATGACTCAATTGACAAGAAAATAAGTTTGGTACTTAATTAATAATTGAAATATCATTAAAAATTATCCGCGTGAATGTCGGCATGCAAAGTAAACTAAATTGGCATATTATGAAAGGTTTAGGACTCAATTGGCATGAAAAGAAGTTTAGTATTGAATTAACACCATTACAATAGGTATATAACGTTTTTGGTAATCATCCCTCCGATTGTTTATCGTTCACTATTATTGTATTCGTCTTTAGATCCCCGGGCCTTTGTCGGCCGGGCAAAGAACCTGATCTCCACAGACAATGAAAGAACAAAAAAAAAAAAATGGAAGTATAATCACAAGATATGTTCTTACGGAATTCATAAGCTTCCTACTTTCCTCGACTTTGAATATTCACCAATCTATCCCATGCAAGACTAAGGAAAAATACACCGCATTACCTTTCTGTGTCGGTGATACGACATCAAGAAGTGAAAAAGTCTATGCCATGTTGATTGTATATTAGATCGGGATGTGGTCTATAATCCTTGTTGACAGAAAAGCAAGGACGTTCGGTTTTGCTTGATGCGACCCTACTTTAACGGTAAATCTTGTGCATCGCTTTATCTTTTTTCGCTTTTTACGCTCTATACGGAGAAAGTATTAGAACACTTCATCAGCTAACGATTATTTTTTTATAAAGCTAATTTGTAACGTTAAGTCAGCGCATTTGGCGATATAAATAATATAGTAGTCGGAACGTCACATGCTTAGACACCTCCCTATGTTTTCTCTATAAGAAACCTCTACTTTTCAAAGCCCTCTCTCTCTCTCTCTCTCTCTCTCTCTCTCTCACAGAGTGTTGGCTTCGTCCCCTTCCGAACGCCCCATGGTGTTCCAGCAGCACTCCACGTCGAACGCCGCGAAATGGCTGGGCTTGGTCACGGCGGTGTGGGTGCAGGCCATCTCCGGCAACAACTACACCTTCTCCAACTACTCCGACGCCCTCAAGTCCATCATGAACCTCACGCAGGTCGAGCTCAACGACCTCTCCGTCGCCAAGGACGTCGGCAAGGCCTTTGGCCTCCTCGCCGGCCTCGCCTCAGACCGGCTGCCTCCGTGGGTCATCCTGCTCATCGGTTCCGTTGAAGGCTTCGTGGGCTATGGCGCTCAGTGGCTGGTGGTCAGCGAGAGAGCCACGCTCTCTTATTGGCAGGTACAAAATAAAGATGAAGATGGGATATGCGTGGACAAGTAGGGTTTGATTTTAGTGTACCTTTTGGGTACTTTGCTCTTCTTTTTGCACTGATCTTTTTGGGTACGAATTTAGTGCCACGCAGCTTTTTGCGGAAATTTCTTGTCTTTCCTCTGAGCTGAACCACGTCAAGAACTGAATGAGACCCACTCAATTCCTTTGTCGTTTTGGTCTTATTACTTGGGGAAGCCAAATAGGTCAAATGAAATTAAAGTCTTGAATTAATATCGTCTTCAAGCACACACAAAAAAAAATTGTTTTTCTGTTTCCCTCCCAACATTTTTTGACAGGGCTCCCTTTCCCATGCTATTTCTCCATTTTTGCTCTGAGTTCTTAGGATGAAAACCTCCATATAAGTAACATTGTTACACCATGTAATCAGCTGATGTGTTTCGACCCAAAAAAAAAACATCAATTGATGTTAAAAAATGCACATGTAGAAAATCACGTTAATTGAGAATCAAACCGTAAATAACGTTGTTCATATGTATTGTGCGGAGAATAACCAATGTTTCCACTTTCATGCACGCAGATGTGCATATTCCTGTGCATGGGGGGCAACAGCACAACGTGGATGAACACGGCAATCCTGGTCACGTGCATCCGGAACTTCCGGAAAAACCGGGGCCCGGTCTCTGGCATCCTTAAGGGCTACGTCGGCCTGAGCACTGCGATCTTCACCGACATCTGCACTGCCCTCTTCTCCGACAGCGCCGCCTCTTTCCTCCTCATGCTCGCTGTCGTCCCTTTCGGCGTCTGCCTCACTGCCATCGTCTTCCTCCGTGAGGTCCCGCCATCCGCCGCCGACGAAGGAGGCAATCAGGACGAGTCCCGGTACTTCACCATCCTCAATGGGGTCGCGATCGTCGTCGCGTTCTATCTCTTGGCCTACGACTTCATCGGGTCGTCCTACGGAAGCGCCTTCAACCTCGCCTTTGTGGGCATATTGCTGATCCTACTGGCCTCGCCATTGCTGATACCTTTGTATGATCTGTTGAGGAGCTTCAAGAAGAGCGGCTCCACGGACGTCGAGGGCGCCGACGCCGTCGGCGAGCCGCTGCTCGCGAGTCAAGAGACAGCGGAGGCCGAGGTGCAGTTCCAGCAGGTGACGGAGGAGCAGGAGGAGGCGGGGGATGAGGCGGACGAGGTGAAGAGAAAGCCAGTGATCGGAGAGGATCACACGATATTCGAGGTGATGAGGACGTACGATTTCTGGATGCTGTTCACGTCGTTCCTTTGTGGAGTGGGAACGGGTCTGGCGGTGCAGAACAACATGGGCCAAATCGGGTCGTCGCTCGGGTACGACGACGTGTCGATCTTCGTTTCGCTGATCAGCATCTGGGGGTTCTTCGGGCGGATCATCTCCGGCACGGGCTCCGAGTACCTTATCAAGTAAGTTCCCTCCTTTCTTCGCCCACGCACGACAGTCTGTTGAGGTTCTGCTTACACCCTAATGTCCATGGTCAAACTGAAGAACGTGGTAAAACGAACTACATCTAGATAGATCCGATGGAAATGGATCCGAAAGTAGAGACGAATGACTTCTACTGGCGACATCGCTGTTTCACTTCATTTTTATGTTGACGAGATAAAGAGCGGAATTTTCTATACGCGATACGAGAGTGGGGCCCACGTGATCTTCTTGCCATTTATGAGTGACGAGCGGTCTTGATAGGCCCCATGAGCTCGGCCCTAACTAGCAACTACCGATCTCCCCTCCCAACTAAAATTCCTCCCCTGCGCTTGGAATTGTCGTTCGTTTCTTTTACGGGGAAGGTGTCAAAAATAAAAATCTTAAATCTATTGCATTATTATTACTTAAGTCTTAAACATTTTATTAATGTCACTTCAGTTTTAAAGTTTTTGTATTTATGTCAATTCGATCTTAAACATTTTGTATTTATGTCAATTGAGTCAGTCCAGTCAATTTTGATGGAAATCACTGACATGAACGTCAATGATCCCATATGGCTCGATAATGCTTTACATGGCATTTTTAATATTATTGTAATATTCTTTACATATTTTAATAGTTTTTTTTCTTGCATTTTTTTTTTTGGATTGGGGGCAAGCAAGGGTCGTTGAATGACCCCTGTCGACCCTAGGCAAGGGTGTCGCCGCCTTCGCTGGGTCTAGGGGACGGCTTCACGGCCTCGCCCAGTCCAAGGGGAGGGCATTGTCGCCCTCGCTCAACTCCTAAGAGGGCTTCGAAACCCTCGCCCAAAGACCGGCAAGGGCCACGACACCCTCACCCAGTGTCGGCAAGGGTCGCTGGCCTCGATCCAATAAAAAAATCACCACAAAAGAATAATCAAAATTATTAAAAAATATGAAAATGCTTATTAATTTTTAAATAATATTTAAAAATATCATATCAATCATGCCACATAAAACTACTATTGTTCATGTTAGCGATTTCGAATCAAAAATTGTTTGGATGATTCAATTGACACAAATAAAAAATATTTAAAACTAAATCATCACATATGCCATATAAAAAAAAAAATTAGCACACGTGCAAAAGATTTATGATTAAATTAATGTCAATAAAAGGTTTAGAATTAAATTGATATAAATATTATAAATTTAGGAATTTTTTTTTGTACTTTTTTCCCCGCTGTTTTCGATCATCTTTATTGCAGAAACTTTAAGAAATCGCATACCACAAATTTTAGAAAGTGTTAGGTTAGTCACTCTTATTGAGGACAAATTTTCCTTTATTTGCGCAAAATTCATCTTGGGTTTCTTGCCGTGTCGACTAGCAATCTCACTCCGTCGAGTTCAGGGGCCCTAATGATATTTGCTTTTAGTGGTCCCACACACCATTAATTGCGTTGAGATCTCACTGATTCCTTTGCCCTATCTCAACCCATCATGAGCCGCCGGTCTTGATTTTCCATGTGAACGCACTGAGAGTAAATCATCTGGAATGTTGATTACGTGGGCCCTAGCGAAAGTCACAGGATCAAACGGTTCATATTGTTGTCAGTCCACATGGCTATAGTATTGAATCTTATCTCTTTTTTTTCTCCTTCAGGAGAAGCGGGACGCCAAGGCCTTGGTGGAACGCGGGTTCCCAAATAATGATGGCGATAGGGTTCGTCGCTATGGCGTGGGCTTTCGAGGGATCCCTATACGTCGGCTCAGTCGTCGTCGGCCTATGCTACGGCGTCCGTCTGGCCATCACGGTGCCCACGGCCTCCGAGCTCTTCGGCCTCAAGTACTACGGCCTCATCTACAACGTCCTCATACTCAATCTCCCGCTTGGTTCCTTCCTCTTCTCCGGCATCCTCGCCGGCTATATATATGATGCTGAGGCAACATCGACAGCAAGCGGCGGTGACACTTGCAGCGGCGCGCATTGCTACCGGATCGTGTTCATAGTCATGGCCGCCGCGTGCCTGGTCGGATGCGTGCTGGACGTGTTCTTGGCTATTAAGACCAAGGCACTGTATGCTAAGATTCAAGCTGGCAAGAACTCCAAGAAGAGTTGAGAGAACCGAGGTTTGCAAGAGCACTAATTTGGAGCCAAACCCATTAATAATTTCCCCAAAATCAGTGGTTTTTAGCAAGGAAGAGGGCATTATTTTCTTTAGTCAATTGGGGTACGATTAGTTTTCTTGAATTTTGATGTACTATTGATTCTTTATGGAGAAATATCATAAAGTTTGAAGCTTTGGTGCTCAGTGCTCTCGATATATTTTCGATGCGTTTTGAAAATCGAAGAGACGTGGATTCTGAGAAGGATTTCGCTATCAAGAAACTAACTTTGGATTGAAGCCCTCGATATGTTTTCCCATATAGGTTGGGCTTATCTTTTTGACAACATTTGGTACTTCTAGCTAATCTTGACCAAAATCACCGACGTGGATGTCGTGAATGTCGGCCAAGCCACGTGGGATGGCAGGCGTAAATGTGGACAAATTTTGTAATTTGTTAAATTTTTTAAAATTATTTTCGGATTGTTTTTCATAGTTTCTTTTTATTTTGATTTTTTTTACTTTGTGGCGTGCGAAGGCCTCTTCACCAGATCTGGACAAGGCTCTCACAAGCCACGATGGAAAAAAAAAGTTACTAAATTATTCAAAATAAAAAATTTGTTAAAATCATCCACGCTAGTAATTTTAGCCAAAATTAGTTAAAAGGGCTAAATTTGCAAATTTTCAAAATACTTAATTATAAATTGGGCTAAATTGAAAGTTTCATGATTAAATTGACTTTTATGCAATGCGTTTATGATTTTCTTGGTAATTTTCTCCCTTGCTCGTCAATTCCACATGGATCTTCATTTGATTTGCACATGAGAGGAAGTATTGAAATATGCAAATCTTATCTATAGAGTTTCTACAAGCCTTATATTGATATTGTCTCTCCCCCGTCTACGAGCTTAATTATTTAATCGGACCTTCTAACATTTATTGTTTCAATCTTGTTGACCTCACACTTAGTCGATAGGTTGTTTTTCGGTACAGAAATTTAACGGAAATTTGCTAATGGAGAGGAAAGTTTTGAAGATATATATATATATAACATCGCCTAAATTACTCGTGCACCATCGAGTTCTCTTATGAGAACCACATCGGCTTATGTAAAAACTGTTGCAATTTGCACCGATGTAGCCGACAATGCAAAAGAGAATTGCTGAGCACTTGATTAACTTTAGAAAAGTACTCCGGAATCAAATTACTTTAGAAGAAAGCTAATCCACCACTAGGCGCAAAAGGACAATTCAAGAAGCTTATTATATGTTCGCCGTACGATTCAGTGGGAACAAGATCCAACGAATAACGACAAATTGCAAATGATGGCAGGTAAGAAGCTGGGACAGATCCCCATCGACCAATGAAACACGTTGCTAATGCGAGTTCCCGCGGGAAAAGTTCCTTTAAACATGAGTTTGGGCAAAGCCTCCGAGGTGTGATCGATTATGCATACTCCGTTGTTTTTGCCTTTATTATGTTCACTTGCATAGGCAAAATAGTCCCTCACAAAAAAAAAAATTATCAAAAAAATCCTAAACTTATTGTACGATAGATAATTCAGTCTTAATCATTTTAATTATGTCAATTTAGTCCTGAACTTCTTTGATGATTTGTCAATCTAATCTTGAACCTTTGAATTGTGTTAATTTAGTGTTAAATCTTTCAAAAATTTGTCAATTTAGCCTTAAACTTTTTTACAGTTTGCCAATTTAGTCATTCTGATCAATTTTGGCCCCAAATCGCTGAAATGGACATTGACCGTAATTGGCCATCATACGTGACTTAGATAGCACTAATGTGGACGATTTTTATATATTTTTTTAAAGAATTTTAAAATTCTCCTTTTTCCCTTTTGTCTTTGGCCAATGATCGACAATGGCCAACAACCGGCCATAGGCAAGGGGTTGATCTTCACAACCTGGGCAAGGGAACCATTCCAAATTTGGCGAGGGCCGCGATGCCCTCACCATCCCTCGCTTAGGGATGGACACATGCCACATGCAAAAGGAAATTTTTTGTATAGAAAAATATAAATTATTTACGTCGGCGCCAACCTAGCTACGTTGGATGGACAACGGTTGGCTAGCTTCCATCTTAGCAATTTTCTGTCAAAATACACATGAAGGGTTAAAGGGAAATCGTGAAAATATTTAGGACCAATACAATTAAAATGTTTAGGACTAAATTAGCAAATCATCAAAAAATTTGAGATTAAATTGACATAATTGAAAAGCTGATGACTGAATTAATTACCATTCAATAGGTTTATGAAATTTTTGTACAAATACTAATCAATCGATAGTGAGCGTTGAACCTAAAACCACCGGATGGGGTTAATGATATTATTACTTGCGAGATGCAAGTGAATCAATCTACTTTAGTGGAATCAGAGGAGTTCAACGTCTCGAGTTACTTGGTGTAGCTTGTCAAGCTCAAGCTCGCTAACAATCAAATCAATAGGCTCACTCGTTTCATTGTATATCTATAGTTCTTACTGGCCTTTAATAGCAGTAAAATCAGGCAAAGACCTCGAGATAATATGTGATGCATATATACATATGTTCAAGCTTAGTCGAGTTGAGTTTGAATTTCTCGAGTACCTGTCTAATTGAGCTCCTAGGAAAACTCATAAAATCTCACTAAGCTCGAGATGGATTTTAAAAGTTCGAGGATATGAATCGAGTTCAAGCGTGATGGTGCATCCACCAGCGGTACAACTCAATCGCATCCTTGATTGCTCTTACTTCGTGTCTCTCTAATAACTTCACTAGCATGAGCAGGCTAAGGCCTCTAGTAGCTATGGGTGATCAATATTCAATACGGACTGATTGAACCAAAAATTGCCCGGATCAAGATGATTATTTTTTTGTTTACTAAATACAAAATTATTATAGTTAATATATTGAAATAAAAATCTGCATTGTCCACCCTCACTAATAACCTACCAATTTCATTGGATAACTCGGGAATAGATCCGAGCAGTCCTATTCGATCTCAAAATAATCCGAACCGATTTTCAGACAGGCCTAACCGGAGTAGTGATCCATCGGTAGCACCAATGGAAGGGAGAATGTTATATCGCTACGGGTGGTCAATCACATTCAGTGGGATGAGCTGTTCCAATTGTCAATTGAATCCGTCCACGATAACTACGGCGGCTGGCCACGAGGCGCGACGGACATCACTCGTCTTCTGCTTCAGCCATCGGTGCTGATCAGTGATGAGGACAGCTGTCGAAGATTGAGCTGATAAGTCGATGGTCGTCTTATCCGATAAGTCGATGTCTTATCGGCCTCCGTTTTGGCCGCAAGTTGAGAACGGCACGCTGTCCTCCACGTGATATTTTCAAAAGAATCATCTTTTCCTAATAAATTTTCCCAACGAAGAATGATTCACATATTTTTTGGCACGGGACCATCGAAGTTCGTACGAGCCTGTCTGGTCGATCACGTGTGTGTGTGTGTGGAAATTGATGGGGAAAAAAATCGGAGACAGGCTGTACGATCGGACCGTACCTACCACATGCAAAAAGTCGGCATCTAGTCAAGTGGTGGAGGACACGTACGTGTGTGATGATCGTCGATTGATAGCTGATAAGCGCAGGTCCCTCTCTCTGTTTGGAATTTTCTCCACTGCGCATCTTTCAACTAGAGTCCCACCATCTTCCCCACGAGAATTCTTAGCTGAATCCCGGCTGCACCGACGAGTCAATCGCGATGCTCCGTGATCGGCCGTTGTTCGAAACCGAATAGCTTTTCCTCTTTGATGCTGTGATTTTGTAACCGCAATTACTGTGGGTTTTTGCAAGAATTGGTATCTAAGAAATGATATTTGTGTTTTCTTGAGCGTTCACGATGGCCGACCTTGGTTTCCCAATTTTTGGGTAGGAAAAGAAGGCAGGAATAGGTTGACAATTCTCAAGGATTACAATCACAAGTTCCACACACAAAATTGGTATGTTTGGTTCGAAGCAAATCTCGCACGATACTCTTTTGGTTGTGATTTTTAACTTTACTTCTTCTTCTTCTTTTCAATCTCTTGTAAGGTTTTGAAGTTTGATCGCTTCAAATCTTCCAAAACATGTCGATGATAGCATGTAGAGAGTCATCTAAACAACTTCCCTTCTTGCACCTCAAAGTGATAGGACCCTTTTACTTAAGATGAATAGAAATCTTCAGAACATATATTTTGCGATTCGAAGAGAAAAAAAATAACTAAATGTCAAACCACATCTTTATTTATCAACTTAAGCTTTAGAACAATATGTAGTAATCCCATAAAATCTTACATGGTATGAAAACAAGAGTCCTTGAGTTCAAATCTTTATAGGTTCAATTTTGCCTCCCTAATCAAATTTTTTCACGTCTAATATTAGACAAAAAAATCAGACTAAACATGAAGAGTATGATGGAATAATTAAATATTAAATCACATCTTCATTTATCGATTTAAAGTTAACGTCTTCAAGTATCCCACACCATGCCCACACCACTTATGCATGCAATGTCTTTGCAATTCATCTGCCCTCAAAACGACGGGCCTTGTCCGTGGTCGTTTTCTAGCTTCAGACCCAAACAAAAGCAAGGGTATCTCTAGGTTGACACACATAGATGTGATGCGTAGGCGGACAAGATCGGTCGGCCATGTCAAGCAAATTGCGTCGGCCAATATCACAGATACAGACGACAAATATCGACAAGGCCACGCATGGGGACCGCGTTCCTATCAATCGTCTTCGATCAAACCCCAGATCTCTAGCTAGATCCATCGTTTGATCTCACCATCAACCCGCTAATTGGATCTTGCTATAGCATTGGTTCACCACAATTTGACTCCCGCGATGAAATACCTTTCACCAAAATTCAGATTTCGTTAGATGAGACATGTTCTGTTGGAATTCCGAATAGGAAACATTACTGGTAGAGAAGAAAAACGATAGCTTCATTTCAAACGTGCAAAAACTATGTCGGAATTTAATTGAAAATAAATTTTGAAAGTGTAAGAATGCAACACCGGAATTTAATCGTTGATGCAAATTTAGAAAGTATAACTACAGTGGATGAATTGAAAGATAAGTGAAAGATAACATGCTTGTTTGTTTGTGCGTGGGGCTTTCCAATAACCGCATACGAGGAGTTTTTTCTGCATTTTTAGCCATCCTTCCAAGTCTTTGAGAATTTTCGTGATGCGGAAGCTATTAGTAATGCATTTTTGGACCGATTGAATTGGCAAAAATCCAATAGGAAGGCGAAACGATGGTGCAACTAGAATCGACGAATCCGGGCGACGACATCGGATTGAGCTTAAATTCGGTTGGTTGAAGCGAAATAATGTTCTAATCAGTATTCATCGTTGTTTCGGCGATGAACTGCGATGGATTTCAGCGATCTAAGATCGTTTAAATGGATTCTTCTATTTATTAGTATTGTTTGAATTAAATTTTATTATTAGTGGCAATATTGTAATTTTGCTTCTTGTATCTGGAATCCTAGTAGTGTTATGTCTAACACCTCATATAAAAGATGTTTTATGATGTTTGAACAGACATATTATATTATTGATATTGAATTCGTGATTTTTCTCTCAATGTAAGATTTGCTTATTTTTTTCGCTAAACGCTGCACCAGATGGTATCAGAACCTATGGCAACTAGCGATGGTTTCGTGACAATGATCAGGAGACTGGAGCCCCTATCCTTGGGGACGAAACGATGCAACGTTTGGAGTAGCGTTTAATGAAACGCATAGATCAACGAATTAAACTCGAGCTTCATCGCATTAAGCAACGGTTTAAAGAATAGGTAGATCAATTTGAAGGTCTTGGCATTGATGTGACCCGAAATCGACGGAATGACAGAAGGCCGAGTGTAGATCTTGCTCGTGATAACCCTATCAATAGGCTTGTTCCTGTCTACAGACAGAATAACCATTTGTTCTCGAAGAGTTCGGAAGAAGAAGAGTATGAGTTTTCTGATGAAATACGTGATGAATATGAAGACAAGGATCGTTATGGAGGAATTCGAGGGGGCGTTATGACGATTGTGATAGAAGATATGACAGATGACGTTACGACGATCGTGAAGGTAATGACTTTAAACTAAAAGTCGATATCTCTTATTTTAATGGGAGTCTGGGAATAGAAGAATTTCTAAATTGGATTGCTGATGTAGACAGATTCTTCGATTATATGGGAACCCCTAGCGAGAAAAAGGTGCGACTAGTAGCTTGTAGATTGAAAGGGGGTGGCATGGTGGGGGAGATTGCAGAATAGGAGGGAGCGAGAAGGAAAAAAGAATGTGCGAACCTGGAGGAGGTTGCTGAAGTAGGAGTTCTTTCCTCTTGATTATGAGCAGATCATGTTCCAGTAATACCAGCGTTGCCAGCAGGACAATCGAATTGTACATGAGCATAGGGCAAAATGTATGAGATTGGCAGAGCGAAATAATCGGTCAGAAACAGAGGGACAGTAGGTGGCCAAATATCTCGATGGGTTGAAGCCCTTTACTCGGGATAAAATTAGGGTACAGTTTTTGCGGAATCTTACTGAAGCTAAGAACATAGCTAGAAAGACAGAATTGATGCAGCAAAAACGAAGTAAAAGATGCTTTGAAAATTATAGGGGTATTAGCTCAGGCAGTTCCATGGAGAAAAGTGGTTTTAACAATCGCTTTAGCGTAAAGCGAAATCAGGGGGATAATGCGATAGAAAAGAGCCCTCTGAGCGAGGCAAGGGATAAGGGGTCACAATCACAAAAAATTATGAATCCAAATCCTTATGCTAAACCAACGGCGATTAAGTGTTATAGGTGTAATCAGCTTGGGCACTGTTCTAATGAATACCTTCAGAGAAAGACAGTAAACGTGGCAGCAAGAGAAAAGGAGGAAAAAGACAGATAAGGAAGATGATGAGATAAACTGTGCGGTACACAGGATGATGTTAGCCCCAAAACTGGATGATGATTCACAGCGCCATCAGCTATTCCGAACCAGATGCATTATTCTGGGAAAGATCTTTGCTGTGGTCATCAATAGTGAGAGCATGGAAAATATCATTGGTAATGATGTAGTAAAGAAACTGAAGATATCAGTGGAAAAACATCCTAACCCTGATACGTTAGGATGGATTAAATATGGAGTAGAAAACATTTAGGTAACTGAACGATGCAAAATTTCATTTGTCATTGGTAAGTATCGCGATGAGCTGTATTATGATATTTTTACCCATTCATGAAAGGTCCGCGTTCATGTGAGTGTCAACCAGTTAAAATTCGCTGGAAAGACTGAATTGGTACAAGCGCACAAGATATAGGAATGAATGAGTAAAAAAAAAAGTTTAGACAAATTGATATGATTACAATATGTTTTGAATTTTTTTGGTAATTTTTCTAATTTTGGTGGAAGCCCAGGTATTTGCTCTTCAATTGGCGTCTCAATTCAGTAATCGTTCAATCCCCTTTTACTTATCAACCAACTCTCCGCCGTGATGATCGCCAGCCTTTTCACCGTAGGGTGCCGACAACATGGCTCGTGGCCATCGATGTGGGATCGATGTCGATAGAAATGCTCACGGTCGTCGATAATGAACCAAGTTTCTGATATGGATAACCTCTGGCCACGGGCTCACTTGAGCAGACGATCTGGTTTATCTCTTGGTGCCAACAAGGGCACTTCATTTGAACGACAATTACGGAAGAGGAAAGAAAAACAACAAGAAGGCTTTTCCATATGGAGCTGATGCTTATGTCGTCCTAATTTATCTAACGTCGGATCTGATCCGTACGACGTCGCTTTTTGTGCGGTGTTATCTCTGTGGCACCCCGGGCATCTTAGCGTAATTGCTGTCTTTCGCCTATCTTATATCGCTGGAACAACCTATCACTCATGTGAACAGCGTCTTCCCCAGCAAAGATTTCAAATTCCCTTTCGTGCTTGGCTGGAAAGGTTCGGGTGGATTATTTTTATATTGAACAGAAGAGTAATTATTGAATCATATCTTAATCCAGCTAGAAGGCACGACCTCGACTCTTCCATTTGACGAAGTTTTGTTTACTGATTCTGCAAATTTGGGGGAGTGGACGGATCTTTTACTTCTTTAGTAAAGAGGGAAGTGATAATTATTGCCATCCACTGTGCATTTCGAAACGAATCATAGATGATTGGTTGATTTATTTACTAATGGGGTTACTCGATGATGCGCAACTAAAGTTAAATTGGAAGTGTTCGTGTAATATTGCCTCGTCCCTTACAATACTATTTTCACTTTCATCTTTACCTCGAGATATTTTCATTTTCGAATGAGGGGAAAACCGGTTTTCAAGATTATCGAAACATGTAAACCAATCAAAGGTCGTCCCGCCAGCACCACGCTTATCTAGTGGATGCGACATTTCACATCCATAGTTGCCCCATCCAAATTAAATATCTGCCAAACATAATATTCCATGTGATGATGCATAAAATCCATGTGTCGTGTCTGTCGCGGCCCTTATGGCGGGCTACACGTGATAGTTGTAACTCAAAAGTTAAGAATTTTTTTTTTAAAAAAAAATCTTAAACCAATTATAATTTTGTCAATTTAATCCAAAAATTCTCTTTTTTTTTTTGTCAATTGAATTCTAAACCTTTTATAATTGTATCTATTCGGTACACTTCACCGTCCAACATTGACGCGAATATTTTTAATAATATTTTATTACTTTTTTCTTTTTTCTCTTTCTTTTTGTTTTCTTCCTACTCCTATTACGGCCGGTGAGGGTCACAAAGCCCTCGCCATGTCTACATTCACCAGTGGCCAGTGAGCTTCTCTTGCTCGAGTTGGACGAGGACTCCGACGTAGGCTGCAAAGCCCTTGCCGACGGCTGGTGGCCGGCTAGCTCCGACTACTCTAGCCAGTCACAGTAAGAGTAGGGAGAAAAAATGAAAGTAAGGAAAAATAAATAGATATTAAAAATTATTGGAATTATCAACGTCAGTCAGTAGACACATTACATTGAATTGACACAATTGTAAAAGGTTTAAAACTCAATTGATATAAAAAAATAATTAAGAACTGAATTGGCACAATTACAATAGATTTAGGATTTTTTTTTAATAGTCGTCCCCTCAAAAGTTAGAAGTTTCCATCTTGCTCTTCTTCTAGGGTTCATTTAATCCTTTCTCACCTTTAGCTACAGCTGTTGGGTACACGCAGCGTAAGTCCGATAGTTTTACCTAGGAAGATCAACAAGAGGGACTACAAGTCTAAACCCGTTAATATATCCAGTTGAACCCGTTTTTACTCAAAAACTTAAACCAATGGGTTATTGGCCAACTTGGGTATATTAACTGCTCAATACCATATCAATTCTCCAATGTGATACTTTTCTAACACAACTCATATATGCAACCTAACAACAGCGAGCTCTACTTTCCAAGGCATCATACTCGAAACAGTTTTTCCCCTTCATGTGTATCCAAGTATTTGACGAGAAAGTCCATTCCTCCATTTTCGCGATCTTTCTAAATTTTTCTGAAGGCGATGAAGACAAGCGTAATAGGAAGAAAAAAAAGAAAAGAGAAGAGAAGAGAAAAAGAAAAAAATCAATTAATTCGGAATTTTTAATATTATTAAAATAATATCCACGTTAGGGTCAACACCAATAGTGACACTTAAAAAAAATGACTCTTTAATTTCTAGTTAAAATTGGTTCAATCGGAAAAATGTGAAAAAAATTAGAACTTAATTTGCATAGTTAAAAGATTTAAGACTGAATTGGCAAAAAGTACAACAAGTTTATTATTTATGAATAATTTTTCCTATTTTGGTTTTGACATCTAAAACTTAAAAGTCTCGAATTTGATTTTTCATAAAGCCGCAGATACTAGTGTAACCGCAAGGAGCACCGCCACGGGCCATGAAGCTCGACGACCCATCTCATTTCGACAACATTGAGCCTCCGCAGCGCCATGTCCATGGCTGTCAAGCAAGTTCTCTCGGGGGCGACGACCAGCTTTGCTCAAATATTTGAAGTGGGACGCGGGCGGGGCGGTTGCGGCAACGAACAGGCGCGCAAGAGATGGCTGAGTAGCGGCTAAGACGGCAGAAAGGAGGACTCAAAAGTAGATGGGACATCCGACGCAATAGAAGGCCAAGCAGCCGAAAGTTGGAGTCAAATGTGGATAGGCATACGGTGTGATCTCTCGAGTAAGGCAGCAAAAATGAGATTACGGAATGAAAAATGCCGGATCCCGCGTTTGGATTCTCCAACAATTGAAGCATTTGGACAACTGACCGGCGGCGGATCATCGCGATCTCTTTTAGACCGCCATGGTTTGTGCGCGTTTCGGCAACAAATAAGGGGCGTCACCCGCTCTGGCAAGAACACCAACAAGAATCTCGAGACAAAACCTGAGAGACATCGATATTCACATCTCTAAAAGGCGCTGAGACGTCAAAGAGCGACTAGGAATGAGATTCGTCAAGAGTCCTAGAAACCCTAATTCGCCGCTCGCCTCCCCTTTTGATTCTCAGCACATCTCATTCCGATCCCCTCCCCCCCGGGTCGTGAAACCACGGTGAAAAGAAGACATCGTCTTTGATATTTTCCTGACGCTCCTGTTTCCCATTAGGGTCCCCCAAATTATTGAATTACGTAAGAGTTCATTAGCGACAGGAGTTTCACAGAAGACAAAAACAGGGCTACCATGCTTTTGCTTTTTTTTTTTTTTTTTTCTCTACCCGTAAAAGGAGAAGGGACAGGCGCATTAATTCACTAACTGTTAAAGGGCGGAACGTCCCAGGAAGCACCACCGCACGTGTCGATTTCGCTCTGAGCAGTCACCAACCTTGCAGCCCCCCAAGTTGTCAAAATAATAATAATAATAATAATAAACTCGAAAAAAGAAGGTGAATTTTAAAATATTGTGGAAAATATATCTCTTGTTGCTTTAAATACACCCTGCCTCCTCGTTCAAAGCAAGCCACCCGCAGGCCACCATTCAAATCCCCTTATCTGTCGGCCGCCCCTTCTCGGCCTCGGACTGTTCGTTCGGTCCCATGGGCTTCCAACTCTCCTCCTCCTCCTTTTCCGTCGCCTCCGCCGGGGCGTGGAAGTGGCTCGGCTTCGTGACGGCGGTGTGGGTGCAGGCCATCTCCGGCAACAACTACACCTTCTCCAACTACTCCGTCGCCCTCAAGTCCCTCATGGGCCTCACCCAGCTCCAGCTCAACAACCTCTCCGTCGCCAAGGACGTGGGCAAGGCCTTCGGGCTCCTCGCCGGCCTCGCCTCCGACCGGCTTCCGACGCCCGTGCTCCTGCTCATCGGGTCGGTAGAGGGGTTGGTGGGCTACGGGGTGCAGTGGCTCGTCGTCAGCCGGAGGATCCAGCCCCTCCCTTACTGGCAGGTAAACAACACGCAACGCCTGTCCCACGATTCAGAGAATATTCGATGATCTTCCTTGTTGCCCTAACTACGAGCTTAAACTTACTAATATTGGCTTTTATTTCTTGAATTCGAACTTTTTGGAGTCATTCTTTTGATGAACGTATGCCTTCGGGTCAAAACATTCTTAGTGCACCCGAAGCGAAGATTTCTATGTGGGTACCGGGAAGGAGCCTAAAAGGTCTCGAACCCATTGAAAGCTGACAAAAATATTTGTGTTTTTATCCCCCACTCCTTAAAAATAACGTACTTTTTATTCACTCGTTATGACATACGATGAACTCTCATTTTTTAATTATGTGTCATATGATAGACTTTTATTTCTTAATTGAAAATCATATTTTAGAGGATACCATTTTTTAATTATGTTTCACATTGCTTTAACGTAAAAGTCAACTTTTCCCTCGATTTTATAAATCGTGTCGCAAGCAAATATGATAATACCCACTTGCACCCCCCCGTCTGTTTTTGCTTAGGAAGCAAGTTTTTCTTCACCTATAATAATTAATTTATTTCAATTGGACAAAGGAAGGAAAAACGAATAAGCACAAGACAAGAATATTTTCCCCCCTTTGCCCCCGGTCTTCCCTCCTCGATTCACCATATTCCGTTTGACCTAAGACGAAAGAAAATAAAAATAAGAGGAACAGAATGAAAACCCTAAACCCATGAGCAGGAGCAGATTGATTCTCACAAGGTTTCTTTCGGTTGTATTGTAATTACTAAGATTCGTGATGGGAACACAAAAGGAAAATGGTGTAAAAGAATTTTGCCTGCTAGTGCTCTGCTACGATCCACGTTTTCGCCCGTCACTGAACCGCTCGGAATTTATGGGGACAGATGTGCATCTTCCTTTGCTTGGGAGGGAACAGCACCACGTGGATGAACACGGCGGTCCTCGTCACCTGCATCCGCAACTTCCGCCGCAACCGCGGCCCCGTCTCCGGCATCCTCAAGGGCTTCGTCGGCCTCAGCACCGCCATCTTCACGGACCTCGCCTCCGCCCTCTTCTCCTCCTCCCCTTCTTCCTTTCTCCTCCTCCTCGCCCTCGTCCCCTTCGCCGTCTGCCTCGCCGCCGTCCTCTTCCTCCGCGAGTCCCCTCCCCCCGCCGCCTCCGAAGGCCCCAAGGAGGAGTCCCGCTACTTCGGCGTCTTCAACGCGGTGGCCGTCGCCGTCGCCGTCTACCTGCTCGCGTACGACGTCACCGCCCCCCACGGCCGCGCCATCTCCCGCGCGTTCGCCTCCTTCCTCCTCGTGCTCCTGGCCTCGCCGCTGGCCGTGCCGGCGTACTGCTTCTTGAAGAGCTTGAGCTCCTCGGGGCCGTCTCTCGGGGTGCCCGACGAGCCGTCCCGCGCGGACGTGGAGAAGCAGCGGGCCCGGGGCGACCTCGCGGAGGCGCTGCTGAGGCAGGAGATCGTCCCGGAGAGCCAGCAAAAGCCGGAGGTCGTGGTGGCGGAGGTGGAGGTGGAGGGGGGGAAGAGGAAGCCGGTGATCGGAGAGGACCACACGATATTGGAGGCGATGAGGAGTGTGGATTTCTGGATCATGTTCGTGTCGTTCTTGTGCGGCGTTGGGACCGGACTGGCGGTGATGAACAACATGGGGCAGATGGGGTTGGCTCTAGGTTACACCGACGTGTCCATGTTCGTCTCATTGACCAGCATCTGGGGATTCTTCGGCCGGATCGGGTCGGGTACTCTGTCCGAGTTCTTCCTCAAGTAAGTCTCCCCTGCTCCCTCTGTTAATTGTATTGTTTTCTTTATATTTTTCAGCGACCAATAATTTCATATAACTTGGGTGAGTAATCGTCCGGCTTAGCATTATCCATAAGAAAATGATTTCACGATATTTTGCATAAAACACTCAAATCAACCATATTATTATCAAATTGTCAAGATAATAATTTTTTTATATCTATATTTCGGGTTATCTAAAAGGTGCCCTGCAGCTATTGAAAAACATAATAAATAAAATAGCTTAATGTTCACATAAATCGAGTCGAATGTAATGTAATGGATCTTTTATTAATGTCATTGTCGCGGAAATTGGTCGGCCAATTTGATATTTTGAGTCCACCGAGGGGACCGACTTTTCCAGGCCGTTGTCCAAGTTTATCAAATGGGGGGGACGTCGCTTTTAATAACAGGTTTTTTTTTTTTTTCAAATTAACTCTATAAAGAGGTTATTAGTAAAAAGCGGGATTGCTTGGACATTGGTCGTTCAATGTCCCACTTCTAAAACGTCACGTCGCTTTTGTAAATTGATTTTAAATACCGGGCGGTGTTGATAGCATTGCCCTGCCATGCTACGACATATAGAGGTCAATGGTATGAGGCCACGGGCCAGGAGTGTAATCTTGGCTGTAGCAAGGGGAAAAAAAAAGTTGATAAAAATTTCTAAAAAAGCGCGTGTTAGGTAATATGATCGGACTCTACATCAGCGATTTAATTTTTGAAAAATTTTATGACTCGAGCGTGTCTTTGAAAATCAAGTTACCGTCACTTTGGCAGTTGAATTACTGTCTAATCGCTTGTTGTGCATATGTGCATTACCGTCATGAGAAAAAGGCTGGACGTTCTTGCTATGCAGATTGAATTTTATGAGTTTGGAGGTTTCCCAGTAATATCATGACTTGTTTTTTCAGGAAAGCCGGGACTCCCAGGCCACTTTGGAACGCGGCGTCCCAGATTCTAATGGCCGTCGGCTACATAATCCTGGCCATGGCCCTGCCTGGCTCCCTATACATCGGCTCGATTGTGGTTGGCATCTGCTACGGGGTCCGCCTCGCCATCACGGTCCCCACCGCCTCCGAGCTCTTCGGTCTCAAGTACTACGGCCTCATCTACAACGTCCTGATCCTGAACCTCCCGCTCGGCTCGTTCCTCTTCTCCGGCCTCCTCGCCGGCCTGCTGTACGACACGCAGGCGACCCGCACAGCCGGGGGCGGGAACACCTGCGTGGGGCCCCACTGCTACAGGCTCGTGTTTGCGGTCATGGCGGTCGCGTGCGTGGCGGGGTTCGGGTTGGACGTGCTGCTTGCGGTGAGGACCAAGAAGGTGTACGCCAAGATTTACGCCAGCAAGAAGTCAAAGAGAGTGGGATCTGACGGTCAATGACGCATTAGTAAATTTCGATAAGCGTGTTGGGTGGTAGTTGTACCGGTCGGGCAAGGGAAGGGACCGTGTCCTATTCGTGGGTTAATTTTTTCTTCGGCCCAGCGATGAAGTTAAGCACCTTAGGTCAACGAAAGCAAATTGTCTGATGCAATTCTTTTTAACGACTGTTAAGTCAGTGAATCATAGTTTTGATTTGCTGATGTTCCTTAATTTCTTGTATTCTTCGTGCGGGTCCTAAGTAGCTGTTCCCTACGTTTCATGCCTGATTCTTCATTCTGGAGATTTCATCACGACCTTACTCCCCAATCTCGGGGGAAATCCCCCTGAGAAATTCGAATATGACCTGAAACGAGGAAGAGATCTATGTACAAAAATTGGTTGCGGAGCCTCTGGCTCCACTAGCTACAGGTAAAACAAGAGTCGGCTTTAGCTTTTGAGCGGGGATATACAAGAACGTAACCCTCCTCCTCCTCCTCCTCCTCCTCCTCCTTCTTCGTCTTAAGTCGCGGGAATGCTCCTGACAAAAAACCTCTTCGAGATGGTCTTATCTGCCTGGAAGTGTCCAGGCCAATGTCAGTCACGGGAGGGGTCATAAACGACACGGCCGCAAGACCATAACTGATGTTAGAACAGAGATAGCAAAGACCCGAGAGTATCGCGCTTGCATCAGACCTGAAAATGAAGCCCCGCTTGCGTACTTGCTCATGATGTACATGGTCGTCTTGTTCACCAGAGGAGGTAGCTGCGCCGCTTCTTTGTGCGCGCTCAGGACCTTTTGGCTGCATTTTCAGGGGAAACTTCTTGGTCAAAAAGACTGATCCGCCGCGAATTGAGAAGATGAACAAATTGACAGGTTGAACATGGGCAAGTGATGGCATTATGATACAAAGACGAAAGAGTTCTGGACTTCTCAACAGTATAATTATCGCTTTTAATTCCATTACTAAATCGCAAACGACAAATCTAAATAGTTTACAAGACTATTCTATCTCTGAAATTAACTGTCTCGTCAAAGATAAAGAAAACCAACTCCAATACTTGAAAACAGATTTAGAGTTCAAAAGAATGGAACAAAGTCTTCTTAAATTCAGAATAAAATAAACATCCCTGCAATCTCACATAGAACAAAATATTCTTTCCATTTCTCCCCTGCTTTCCATTGGTCGTTAGACCAACCACAGCTCTCTCTAATTCTTCCTGATTCGCTCGAGACTATGAAGAGAAGAATCAAAAGGATCGAACTACCTACTCATTATTCGGAGGTGAATCATAGAATAACAAAAGCTAAGGATTCTTAAGGACCTAACATAGGTCACATCCCTCGCGACATAAGATTGAAAGATCCAAACCTTCCTCTTCAGACCAAAATAGAGATGAACATGGAAAATTACCCAATGCCTTCTTGGAAAAGGAAAAACATATAGTTGAATTACCTTATGAAGCCGAATTTTCTGAAGAACAAATCCCTATGAAGGCCAGACCAACTCAATGGAATCATGAAGTTATACAATTTCGGAAAAATAAAAATAAAAATCCAATGCCTCTTTGACAAGGCTCATTAGAAAAGTCGTTATTATGCTTTACATGTCAATAAAAATGCTGAATTAGAAAGAGAAACCCTAGACTAATCATCAATTATAGAACATTACACACAGCCTTAAAATGGATAAGATATCCAATTCCTAATAAGAAGACAATTCAAATTTTTCTTCAAAATTCCATGTGAAGTCAGGGTTCTGGCATATACAAATTACTGAAAAAGATAAGACATAATACAGCATTCACGGTCCCATTTGGACAATTCGAATGGAATGTTATGCCATATGGACTCAAAAATGCTCCCTCTGAATTCCAAAGAATTGTGAATGATATTATGAACCCATACTCTTATTATATCAAAGTCTAGATAGATGATGTCCTAATACTCTCCTCTTATATTGATCAACACTTATAAATATATATCGGTTTTCATAAATATTGTCAAGAAAAATGGTCTAGTAATATCTCCAACTAAAATATCACTTTTTCAAACAAAAATCAGATTTTTAGGCTATTACATTCATCTAGTCACCATAATCCCTATGGAAAGATCAATTCTTTTTGATGAAAAATTCCCAAGATGAAATGAACGAAAAAGCTCAATTACAAAGATTCTTAGGAAGCCTTAATTACATTTTAGATTTCTTCCCAAATATTAACATACTTTGTAAACCTCTGCATCAAAGATGAAAGGAAAGTCCTCCACCACGGACATCAACCCATAATTGTTAGGCAAATTAAAACCAACGTTAAAGAAATAACCTGTCTTCATTTAGTTGAACCCTATTTACTTTCAAGGCAGATGCTTCAAAAATAGGGTATGAAGGAGTCCTCAATCAAGTCAAAAAATAACAAAGAACAAATTATTCAATTTGTTTCTAATCATCGGAACCAAACTCAACGAAATTACTCCACAATCAAAAAAGAAATATTGGCAATTATTTTATCAATTTCTAAATTCCAAGGAGATTTGGTAAATCAAAAATTCCTTTTGAGAGTCGATTGCAAATCTGCCAAAGAAACATTCCAAAAGGATGTTTTGAATATTCCATCAAGAAGGATTTTTGCTAGATGGCAAGCCATTCTATCAGCTTTTGATTTTGATATTGAATTTATAAATGACTCTTAAAATTTTTTACAAGATTTTCTCACGAGAAATTTTACAAAGGATACAATCATGCCACCAAAACCTTCCAAAAAAGACAAAGGCAAAGCTATTGCCCAATCTTCATCACAATCAAAGCCGAAAACCCGGTCACAAGCCCAGTCACAGCCTCTGGCCAAAACATGGGTAAAAATAGCTGAAGAAGGTTCATCACCTCCTATTACCTCTCAAAATGCTCTCACATCATCACCGATGAAAGCATTATCACCACTGGCCAATTTATTACCTAAAGAAAGATTAGAACTTACTCAATCCTTGCAAAAACCCAAAAATGAAATACAATCATCATCAATTCAGGTAAGCCTAAACCCATCATCACTTGCTTCTCGGAGAAATAAAGAATTCCAACGAATAAAACTAATTTCTAGTGAGGCGGTTATTAGGCCACATGCAACCCCTCCAACCCAGAGATCACAGTTTTTCCCCAAGAATCATTTTCGAATATAATTAGGGTAGTGGATGGATTTTATAGTGATAACCCAAAATTTTTTCAAAAAAAAAAAAACATTTCCCTGAAAACCGGCATTACAGACCTCTTGATTTGAAAAAACTCCTTGCATATTATGAAGAAATTTTATCTGAAACCAAATCTGTGTTATTATTTAAACATTTTAGAGCATAAGAGAATCGAAATAACATCACCCACTCAACTGCTACCATACTTCAAATTATTCATCCATCTAAATGGGGATACTCGGCCCATAATCCTGTAAGATTCCAAGCTCGCTCGAACTCTTTGTTACCTCATCACTTTACCTTCAATTATTGGGATTACCAGCAAGCTTGGTGGAATGCATTTTACCGCCAAAATGACAATGATCATCATTCTTGGCTTTTGTACTGCAAATCAGAATTCCAAAGCAACCACTTACCAAACTAGTTTGATGGTTGGTTGGAATACCATGGCCCTATCACCAAAATATTACCTCTCCAAGTCAAAACCGGTCTTAGACTTTTCCATGAAACCTTTGTACCTACATCACTTGAATCCCGATTTCCAAACATAATGCATTTCTTTATCAACTTTCAAGTCTCCAAGGTATTAGCCTGAGAATTTGATTAAAATCGTAATTCCCAAAGACCACACGTCCCTGATATGGTCAGAAGGTTTAAAACCAAATGGTGGGTAGCTTCAATTTTTTGAAACAAACGTCAGAAGAATTGGTCATGAACTGTTTAAATCACAAAAATACCAAAATCACCTCAAAGCCACAAGGAACCATAGCTGGTCCATCAAATGGATCATTTTTACGACAAAAGTCCATTGCAACAGCCCCCTTGTAGCTATACATTCGTGAGATGAATATGTTGCAGCATTAGGAAAAATCATTAGAGAAACCAAAAGATCAAGGGACTGCCATAGTTACCCAATCACATCACAGCGGGGATAGCAATGAAGACGACTGCTATGGGATCAACTTGTCAGAAGAAAAGTAAAAATCACCAAAAGAAGATTATCTGTAGCAGCATAGGCGCAGAACGTACCAGATAAATTACTAAACCAAATTATTGTAGCAAATGACCGTTCAATCACCGTAGACTTTTTACTATACCATCACATGGGTTTTTCCTATAAAACCTTGTTTCTTCTCATTTAGAGGACACTTCTTTCTCTCCAATTTCAAGAGCATTCCCCCTCCGTCTCCTGTAATCTTTCCCCTCATCTTTTCCATCTTTCCTCTCCGGTGTAACTCTTTTTCAGATCATAACCTGTATCATCACACTTCTACCTTTGTATCGCAATGATTTTGTAAGTTTCTTTTTCACTTTTAAGATTACCCAACCCATTCATGGTTGGTTAATCACTTTGCAAATATCTTATCACATCACGCCTCCATCAAGTGCGGACTACCGTCCTTGCGAATGGTTTCCTGTATAAATTGAAATATCAATCCTTTGAATATTAGTTCATTCCACGCTTGACTATGGACTTCCGCCCTTGTGGATGGTATTATACATTGTTTATTTTATTTGTCATTTTACATGTCACTTTTTCAGTTTATATTATTTCCAATGCTCGTGAATTTATTCTTAAAGATAAATAAAATCACGAGCATTAAAATAAAAATAAAATGTAAAAACCGATACGTAAAATGAGAAATAAATAAACCATCCACAAGGGCAATAGTCTCCAATCAAGTGTGCCATGAACTAATATTTAAATGGACTCACATTTCAATTTCTACGGAAAAACCATTGCAAGAGGCGGAAAGGCAGTAGCCCAAAATCAAGGGATGTGTCATCTGAGAGTATATTTACAAACTGATTAACCAACCATGAATGGGTTGGGTAATCTACAAGTGATAAAGAACTTAAAAAGTAATTGAGATACAAAGGTAGAATGGTGATACAGGTGGTGATCTGAAAGGTTACACCGAATGAGAGATTGAAAGAGAATAGGGGGAAATATTACACATGAGGAAGAGGGAGAGGGAGAGCTCTTGAAAGTGGAGACAAAAAAGTGTGTCCTATAAAAGAGAAGAAGCAGGGTTTTATAGGAAAAACTCACACGATGCTATAGTAAAAAGTGTACAGTAATTGAACCGTGAATGAACAGTGATTGCTACAGAATTTGCTACAATGATTTGTCCGGCGTGTTTCTGTGCCTATGCTGCTACAAATAATCTTCGTTTGTTATCTTTATTCTTCTTACGACAAGTCGATTCCATAGCAGTTATCTATTTTTATGTATTTGTTTGCCAATTTAGACTATATATGAATTCGGACCTATTGTAATGTGCTCCAACAGCTTCTCCTATGGCTATACAGAACTAGGACATTGTCAGAGCAAATTCCAATGTTCCTTCTCCATATTAGTAAATGGCACAGGGAAAAGGAAACATGTATACCAAACGAAACTTGGATAACCTCTCATTTCCTTGGAGCAGAACTTAGAATCCCCCCGATCAGACAAATTGTTTAGAAACCCCGTTTTCTATTTTTCACCTAAATTCGCCAGACACACAACTTGACTTTGAAGTGTGAAATCCACTACTACAACTCCTACATGAACAGCATCTCCAGTAATCATAGCCCAAAGAAAGGGTGCATCAACATGCAGAACAAACAGCTTCTCAATGACAGCTATGATGTTTTGCCAAATCTGCTCAGCACAACATAGCTAATTCTACAATGAATCACTAGATATTACTATGAGGGCACTGCTACTGTATATCTCTGTTTTCAAAGGGAGGATTCACAAAATAAAAATGCACATCGATAGAACATCTTCATCCGCTGACCCCAACTAGTTTGGAATAAAGGTGTTGTTGATGTTGATTGAACATCTTCAAAAGGCCAATCAACTAGACATAAAAACGGATCCTAACGTCATTGACTCTCTTGCATGGTGTTCCCTAATTCTGATTACTAGAAGTTCAGGCCATTTCTTAATAGGTTGATTCACTTTAGATAGACTATAAACATGACGATAGCTACAACTATGGGTAGTACCCGAAGAAGCAGTGGGGAGAGTATAGCATGAGCATAGACGATCTTCATGCTGACAAATTAGCAACACTTAAGAATGAACAAGCACCCCACAGATAAACCTGGTGCATTGCATCTCTGAGCTAGATATGTCAGCCACGATGACTCCATCGTACCTATTCGCAAGCTCGAAAGGAATTTTACGTCTTCCTACACTCAAAAAGCATGATTCAAGTTACTTCAAAACCCTCATGATGGAGATGGAGTCTAAGAATGCCTTGACTAATTGTTTCCTATTACTGCTGCGAGGATGATACCTCAGCGAATTACACTACTCCAACTTCCTCCTATTATTAGCGCTTTTCTACACCACAGATGAGAGAAAACACCAACCTCAAACTTTTTTTATTTTGCCCATAAGTATGCGCACAGGTGCTATCAAGCATTGTTTCACGGCTGGTGAGATTGATGTCATATTGAGCTTGATCTTCATCACATAACTATCTTACAGTCATGATGAAACCCCGACTTGATTATAAAACTCAATGCCACTAAGCCGAAGACATGCCTTCCTTATGATGCGGAAAGAATTTCATAAAATCCATCTCGTCACTTCACCTCTCACGTGAACAAAGCTCCCACTTTTGGAACTTAAACCGAAAAGAAAATACAAAATCACCTCAAGTAATCAAGAATGCTTCTTCACTGTGACGCTACCTCACACTAGTGTCACATTCACATCCCAGAAACACTGTTTTCTGAAAATGTTCCCATTTCGAGTAGCGAAAACACGCCATCTTTCATCAATGCACGGGCTAATAAAATTCAATTTAATAACAGCTAGAAGCTTTAGGAAGAGCAAGTGAAAGCAAAATTTAAGCTGTGCAAAATTTTACCTGGTGTAAGGCAAGGGACAGAATATGATCATGTAGTCGGCCCCCGCGCAAGTATAAGTGCTCGTCTTGTCGTCGTACGCGTAGCTATACGAGCGTGGGCAAGCGTTCTTGAAGAAAAGCGAGAACGCAGACGGCTGACACGTGTCGGGCGTCGAGTACGCGCCGCTGCAGCAATACTGAGGATCACCGAACGCTTCGCACGCGCTCCGGCACGCCACACCCCTCCCCGTCCCGTTCCCAGTTGCCACCCTAAGCTGCGCCGGACACGCGCCGTTCAGGTCCACCAGGCAGCCGGTGGCGCTGCACCCGCCGCCCTTGCCACCTCTGGCCACCACGAGCATGGGGAGGTTGTACCCGTCCACCAGGCTGACGTCGTAGAAGTCCAGGCCGCCGGCGCCGTTGAGGGTGAACTCGGCGAGGGTGGCCGGGGGCTTGGCGCCGCCGCCGGCGCACTCGAGCTTCCCGGAGCCACAGTCGCCCGTGACGCAGGCGAACCTGTCCTCGGAGTCATGGCCGCAGAGGGTCCGGCCCCAGATCCGACCCGACCAGGACCTGGGCAAGGGGACGGTGCGGGAGGCGCCGCTGGGGAGGGCGAAGCCGGTGGTGGGAAGCTGGGCGGTGTTGGCGCCGGAGAGCAAGCCGGGCCAGACCGTGCGGCGGCACTTGTTGACGATCTTGAAAGAAGTCGAGTGTACTTCTGCGAGGGTGTGGAATCAAGAGATTAAACGCAAAATCAAGAAAAGGGTCGAGAGGGAATCCGCATGACGATACGAGGGGAATTACAAAAAAAAAAAAAAAAGACAAGACAAGACAAGAGTTTCTTGTTTGTGGGTCTGTAATGGGATTTACCTGATGGAAGAGAGAGGGCGAGGAGAGAGAGAACGGGGATGGTGATGACGAGGAGGCGATCCATTGGAGAGCTTTGTGCATTCAAAGACTGCGGATTTGGAGGTTGGGGTGGAAATTGAAAATGGAAGTTTCCGGGCTGGCTGGCTGGCTGGGTGGCTGGGCTGGGTGTCACGGTCACTCCAAGAACTTCACTTTTCTGGAGTGAAGAAAGAAACAGAACGTACAGGAGCGGAAGAACGCACTAGCACGACAGCCCCATGTCGAGCAATAAAACTTTTTGTTAATATATTTATTACGCTTCTCTATACGATAAATTATATCATGATTCGACATTTATTTTCTCGAGACCACCTTCGAAAGTGATTTGGCGATGTGGCCCGACTCCGACAGTGAAATTAGTAATTTAAAATTTTGCGTGGAAAGAAGGAGGCCATTGCATTAGGCTGCCGAAATAAGGGAAAATTTTCTAAATATAAAAGAGTTTGAAATGTGGTTTTTTTTTTAATAAAAATTTGAGATGTCCAAAAAATATTTAATAAGAGCTTTTTGTTTTCTTTATTTCTTTTTTTTTCTCTCGCTCTCTCCTTTTCTTCGAGTGGGCCATTTCAATCACCTACGAGCGCTCGGGCCGTCCTCACCTGTCACAATAAAGGAAAAAAAAAGAAATGAAAAGAAAGAAAAGAAAAATCAAAAACAAAAAAGTAAACGATAAGGATGCCCTTGATCAGGCTATTCTTTGAAATATTTATGGTATCTCATGCCCTTATTAGAAATTAGACATGGAAAATTTAAAATTAGAATTCTTAAACAAATAATGAGGAGTTGAGTTTCCATTTTAGCATAACATTTGCTACAGCAAGTAATTACACAACCCACGTTACTTGAAGAATCAGATAGACTCCAGGACCACTCCGTTCGCAGTTAAGAAGATTCTTTTTTGTACATTAGCCGCAGCATCTTGATCTATCTACACGACGAGCCTTTACTGAATCCCCCAACTCCGGTTCGGTCTCAATTTCGTGATGACCTATGTAGCATCGATACGATATAGAACGTGAGACACGATACGTCGATTTATGATTTCTCAAAAAATAGAAATTTTCGACACGTTGGGATGCATTATATACTAAATGTATATTTTATATTTACATTTAAATTATCATTTTTGTATATACACCATATCTTCTTGATACGACAGTTGGTGGAGAGATATCAAGTTAGAAGAATGACCTACAAATGGTGTTTATTGATCTTAAAAATATATATGACAAGGTTCCAAAAAAGGTTCTGTGGTGGGTTATGGAGAAGAAAAAAGCATCTTCAAAGTATGTAGTGACAATCAAAGATATGAATGATGGTGTTACTACATGTGTGAAGGTTTGTAATGGCACAACGAGTCATTTTTCAATTACAATAGGCTTACACCAAGGTTTTACTTTGAGTTATTATCTTTTTGCCCTAGTTATAAATGAGCTAATAAAAGATATTTAGGATGAGGTGCCGTGGTGTATGTTATTTGTAGATGATATTGCGTTTATTGATGAGTCTAGGGCTGGAGTTGAAACTAAATTAGAATTATGGAGAAGGACGTTGAAGTCCAAGGGATTTACGTTAAATCAAAGTAAGACCGAATACATGAAGTGTGAGTTCGCCACGACAAGAGAAAGAGATCAAGAAATCATGAATATGCTCGGACATGAGGTGCCTAAGAAATATACTTTTTGATATCAGGGATCAATTTGCAAAAAAAGATGAGATATTGATAAGAATGTAAGTCATAGAATTAGAACAGGTTGAATGAAGTAGCACAAAGTATCATAATTTTTGTGTGATTGCAAAATCACTCTTAGGTTATAAGTAAAATTTTATAAAATAACAATAATGTCCACAATGCTCTACGGAGCTGGATGTTGGTTAGCACATAGGCAACATGAGCCTAAATTGGGAGTTGCAGAGATGAGGATGTTAAAGTGTATACGTAGTTATACAAAGTAGATAGGATAAGAAATGAAGATATTCGACGAAAAGTTGGAGTAGAACCAATGGCAGAAAAGATGAGAGAGAATATATTAAGATGGTTTGAGCATATTTTTTGAAGACCCCTAGATGCTCAAATAATAACGAAAATTTGCTATCAAGAGCATGACATAAAGAAAGTAAGAGGTCAGCGGAAACTTACTTGGGGGAAAGTGGTAAAATAAGATTTAATGAAGCGGAAAGTAGATTGGCGTACTGTTTGTCTGAACTCCAAACATCACATATAAATATCCTTACAAAAAAAAAACATTACATATAAACATCACATATATGTCTAAATATTATAGTTATTTCATATTTGATTAAAAATGTTAGTAAAAAACTAGAAAAAAGTTCAAATACTCCATAAATTGTAATAACGAGCGAAATACATCGTAAATTAGGCTTGAGAGATCTAGAGGATTTTCTGGACTTGGGCCTGAAATACTCCAATTTATAACTTGGAACCCGAATTTGAACTCAACGAGCCCAAACGCAATTTTCATTACATGGGAAAATGAGTTTTTTTCCCATCTTGCCCCGGACATGCGTGTCCGAGCGTATCCGACACGCCGCCATATTCGATACATAAAAAATCCCAACATAGGCATGTCGATACTGCATAGGTGATGACTCTGGAAGCCTTCTTGGAAAAACCGCTTTTGTTAATCTGCAGGTGATGTTCCCGTTCTAAGAAGCCCACGTCGTGAGTGGGCGGAGGCCCATGATGATGGGATGCTGCGATTTTTTTCTGCAAGCTGTGGCAGCGATGGTGGAGGTGTTGGGAGACTATAGTTTAATTGCTTCATTTTTTTATGTTAATCCGATCTCCCATTTGGTTGTCTGATCAAATTGTGTATTCGTGCTCACCTCGAGTTTTCAACCTGGATGACGCCCAGGAAATAAGGGATTCTCGGTCAATGATCTCGTCTGAAAGACCGTGAGACTATTGTGCAAAGTGCAGGGGAGCAACGAGGTGCCCCCGCTGGGGCACGATCAAAGTCGTCATGGTGGTCGTCGTTAGTGTTCTGATTTAGCAGATGAGCAAAGCGCAACAAATCTCACGCACCAAACAGACATGCTTCATTTGGCTTGATCACCTACCTACTAATAACATATGTACATCTCAGACGCGGGATACCAAAGGCCCGTGGCTTGGGCTTTGCACCCACTTAAGATTTGGGACAATTGAAAGATAGGGGGGCAAAAAGGGAAAAATAACGAAAATTGGAAACTGATGTAGCTCTTTCACCATAGAAATCGCTTTTCTTTTTCTTCTTTTGAACGACAAAGATAAAAATGCATAATTTGTACCGCCCACGAATATTCTGGGTTGAACCTGATGCCACCTTATAATAGAAAAAACATCTTTTGAGGCGTTACTGTGCAAAAAATTGGCACGACAGGACAAGGACTTGGACCAACTCGCCATCGAGCATTCAATTAAAGGGAGGTGGGGGACCAGACGCGATCGACAAAGAGAGGGGAGCCTCGCTTCGTACTCACCTCCAAGGTCCCTCCCAATTTAAATTTTGCCTAAAACACCCATCCACACCTTAACCGCGCTCCTAATCACCCAAAACTTCAGCAAAAACTCTCCCTTTCTCACCCGTGTCAATATCAACTTCTGTACCGCGCGAGCCACTTCTTGCTCGTCGCCTCGTATACATCGTTCGATTACTGCAGCCCTGAGGAATAAAGATGGGGGACTGACCCACCCCTACCGGCCACTACCCAATAAAGGCTAAAGGCACAGACAGCGTAATGCCCCCGAAAAAGCGTGTCTTCCTATAATTGGAGAGCAACATTCTCGTGACTTTCTTCGCTACAGCAACAATCGCGTCTAAACCGAAAATGGGCATCTCCCAATTCTGGTTTTAGGGCGGCCAGTCCGCCATAATCACACCCCACATGAACACATTGCATCATACAAAAACAGGGGACGAACTGTCAATTAGATTGGTGCATTAAAGGACCTAACCCTACACAGGTTAACATCATTGCATCACACACCCAACAGCATTTCAACAAAGAAAGGGAAAAAAAAAGGATTAAAATAAAAGACAGATTTGCCAAGAGAAAAACATAGTCCTAAACACAACAACAATGTTGTCACATGAAACGCATTGCATTAGCAAAAGAACCCTAGCAGCAAAAGTCACGCGCACACAACCGAACAGATAAAGATGTCAAAAGGAGAGTCTAGGCTCGGGTGAAAAGATGAGCTCCGTTCGGGAGCTCTATTCACCGACCTGAGGACACTCCCTTGCGAAATGCCCTGGCTCCCCACACTTGAAGCAGGTCCCACCTCCTCCGCCGCCGCCGCCGCCGCCGGATCCACCGTACCGTCCGCCGCCGCCGCCGCCTCCTCCGCTTCCCTGGTAGCAGTCCCTCGCCAAGTGCCCAGTCTCCCCGCAGTTGTAGCAACCGCCTCCTCCTCCGCTACCTCCGCCGCCGTATCCGCCGCCGCCGCCCCCGTATCCGCCACCTCCGTATCCGCCGCCGCCGCCTCGTCCGCCCCTGCTCCCACCGCCGTAGCCCCCGCCGCCACCTCCGTAGCCGCCGCCCCCGCTATATCCGCCGCCTCCGCGGCTGCCCCTTCCTCCTCCTCCGCCGCCGCCCCCGCCGCCGCGAGTGCTGCCCTGAACGGAAGCCCCGCCGGGCCCCGTGACGTCGACGGCCTTGGTACGGCCCCCGTCGGACTCGATCTGAAACTCGACGGACTCGCCGTCGCCGAGGCTGCGGAAGCCCTCGGAGCGGATGGAGGACTGGTGGACGAAGAGATCGTCGCCGCCGTCGTCGGGGGTGATGAAGCCGAACCCCTTCTGGTCGCTGAACCACTTGACTTTCCCGGTGAGCCTCTCCCCCATCTCCCTCTTCTCACGAAACCCTAGAATCCCAACCTCTTCCACAGAGAAAGAAAACCCCCCCACACCCACGCACAGTCGCTCTCTCTCTACTTTCTCTCTCTGTGAGGGTTAGAGTTTCTTCTATTTCGCAGCGTGAGCAGTGTGCTCAATATATACTAAAATGTTTTAGGCGAGAGACTCGGCATCGCGACGAGAGTGTGTGAAATTAAGTAATTGCCCTCTTCCGGAGCCTTTCGTGGGTCCCGACCGGTTGCCCTTTCTGGGGAATCCCAAACGACGGCGAGAATTGTGTGAACTCTTTTGATCCAACGGTCGGGGCGTCGTGTCAGAGCGGACCTTCCCCAGGAGATTTGATCGCAAGTTGAATCGGTCAAGACTCTACACCTTTTTGCGGAAAAAGACGATTTCATCCCGTTCGAGATTCTCTCCCTCCTGTCCTGCGTGAAATTTTGCGTTGCCCAATTTTCTCCGAATTACATCAATTATGATCGCTTCATATTGATATCGAATATTTTTTTGGGTCGAATATTGATATCGAATTTAGATGATATATTTCACTTATATTTTTTTTGGTGCTTTGGAAATTAGGTCTGACTCGCTTAAATTCATGTACCAACATTATTCTCTTTATGGTACTTATTTTGAACTAACTGATAACGAATACACATTATACGAATAAATATCAATATGCACAGCTGCACGATTCTCTACAAATTAGGTTAATGGTTCGGAGTGTGACGTGAATTATACTCCTAGAGAATAGACGGAAAAAAGGTCAATTACGAGTCGGCGAACATATAACGCTCGGCTAGAGTGCACGATCGACGTATGAGTTCTAATCATGGCAATCGCTTGCAGTAATCAATAACGACCACATGTCATGCGGATAAGTCTAAATACGTACTGCTGCACGATTTTCTATAAATTAGGTTAATGGCGTGCTAAAATGCATGATTGAGAAATGAATTATAATCATGGTACTTGTTTGAAGTAACTAATAATGAATACACGTCACGATGAAAAGTTTAAATCTACATCGCCGCTCGATTATCTACAAATTAGACTATTGGCTCATGCCGTGATATGAATTATTCTCTCGGAGAATGAATGGAAAAAATGTCAATTTTGGGTCAGCGATAATGTAATGCTTGGCTGGATTGCATGATTGGGGAATGAGTTCTAATCATGGTACTTATTGGAAGTCGGTGATAATGAATACACGTCGCGATGATGAGTTTAAATACGCACGGTTCTCTACAAATTAGGCTAACGGCTTGAACCGTGACACGAATTATTCTCCCAAAGAATGAACGAAAAAATGTCAATCACAGGTCAGTAAACACATAACACTCGACTGGATTGCATGGCATAAATGTAAATTTATGCACAGATGAATTTTGCGTTATTTTTTAGAGAATTTGATTCATTTTTTACCCCAAAAAATAAGGTGAAGAGAAAATAAAAAAATGTCAATCTTATCCTTCGTCCCATTATAAGGAAGCAAATGTACCAAATTTGGTCAAAATACACGTCATACATATAAAACCCATTAGTATATTAGTCTGTATGTCATATCAGGTATAGTTTGTATTATTTTTTTACTTATTTCGCTCCGTTAGTCGCTAAGGTGGCGATGGCTGTTATCGTCAACGTCGGCCGTGACATATAAGATGACTAACGTGCAATTGGTCGGAAGTACTATATTGTAAAGTAGTCAAAATATTTAGAATTGAATTAGTTAAATTAAAAAAATAAAAATAAGAAAACGAGTTGACCACCATTTAAGTGGAGATTCTCGTGGATTTCACGAAAATCGAAACTGTACAGTGGACTTCACTAAGCTTCACATAAACAATAGCTGTGTAAATATCCATTTTATCCGATAAATTACGTCGATTATTTATTGCAAAAAGGCTATTACAGTAATTGTGTCCAAATCCTTGCTGCCAAACATGCCATAATATGGGGCCATCTTTAGGAGGACAAACAGGGCGTGGGGCAGGGCCTCCCCAAATACTTTTTAACATTATTTTAATTATTTAATTTTTTAGGGGGAATGGCAGGGCTGGTGCAACATATCATTGTCCTCACTGGGATACTCACTAATCGTAACAATTCGAGATTTGCAAAAAATAAAAAGTTAATATCACAAAAAAATCATAAAAAATGATAAATCCATACACAAAATATTTTTTTTGATCGCGAAAAATTCTGAAATCATATACATATGGAAAATTTACTTTTAACTATTATTTTGATCACTAAAAACCCTAAATTAGTATATTTATGATAAATAAATTAATATTTCTATCACGAAAATCTATAAATTGATATACTTATTACAAATTTATCTTTCGTTAAATTAGATTAATATCACGAAAAATATCAAACTGATATATTTATGATAAACAGAGGATAAAAACTCAAAAGTAGTACACTCGTTAAATTTGTCACAGATATACGAGTTTATGATAAATTTATCATAAGTGTAGCGGTTTGCAATTTTTCGTGATAAAAAATAATTTAAAATAAATTTATCACATGTGTATTGAAGGTTTTCTATTGTATTAACAAAAATAATAATAATACAAAAGTCATCGAAAATTATAACTATGCCCATTGTAAAATAATTATTTTATTTTATATGGAAAAATTTAAATTTGCACTCGCAAGACACGTTTATCTTAAACTTTTTTTGTGACATTAAAACATACACAAAAAAATTCTGAACTTATAGTTTGAGGAAAATATGCCGCACGGCTAGAAGCTTGGAGTTTTGGTGTGTAACGAGAAAAAATGTGAGGTAAACTCGTGGCGTTGGTAAAAGTTTAGGATTTTTCTATCACATAAAATGTTTGAAGTAAATGTGTTATCGCGATAGCAATTTCAGGCTTTTGTGATTTTTATTTAAAAGCAAAAAAGGAAACTAAAATGTAGGGGGAAGACCGGTCAAAGGATCAAATGGACGGTCAAACTGGAAATGATCCCTCTCCGATGGATGGGACTCGTCAATGGTGTTGTGGTCCCACGAAAGGTGGAAGCTTCCATGCGCATCTTGATCTTGTTGCTTGCTCGAGTTCGGTCGCCACCAGTTGGCGGTGTTCACGAGGTTTGTGTCGGATTGAATTGATGTTACGTTTCCATGTTCCAATCTCAAGGGAAATCATAGCTTCTTCGTGCAAAATGTTATGCAGTTGAACCACATTAGGAATGTTCCAAATATCTCGGTAGCCCCGAATTAGTCAGGATAGCAAAACTAGAATCTTGATATGTTCAAATGGACTCGTGGCATGTACTTTGCGCGATTTTATACTATCGACACGCTTCATTTGTTTCAAATCGACAGTTCCAGCCACGACATGTTTGTGCATAGTCTCGTAGAATTCACGTGATTCAATCAAATCTCGAGCGTCTCGTTTCGCAAGCGACGTCGCAGCACCGTCGGGGCGTGTGTCCTTTGTAGAAGTGAGAGATGATGGAATTCGGTTGCGCAGCGGCAGTGGCGTTGTTGGTCAAATTTGAGAAGCATCGCGCATCTCGTTTGGACGGTGCAACGTACGGGTCCGCAAAATTTTGTTTGTCCATGATCCCATGCTTTTGGTATGCTCGCTCGCCTGTTTCCTTCCGTTACACACGACCTGGAGTGGAGTGGGGAGGGCAACGAAGGAGGGAGGGCGTGGTGGGGATGGTCAAAAAGCTCCTTTTGGCCCGTGCCAGACTGCTGCAAAAAGAAACCACCGGCGGGTTGACCAAAAAGCAAAAATGCCAGCCCCTGTTTCTGAATTCCTCTCCTTCTTCCATCTCTTCGTCCTTCTTTCTTCGATTTCTTTTTCTCATCTACTTCTGCAATTTCCAGTTTCCACCCAAGCTTTTATTACCGACACTCAATCTTAATTTATTTTTATTTATTTTGAAATTTCAGTGTGCTAACTCAAAAGTGTACGAGATGGATGTTCTCTGTTTTTGATGGGTGGTTCAGATCAGAAGTGGAAAGCGCTTGGGCCCAGCACCAGCGGGAGGGTACCGAGCCTTCGAGTAGCCCAATTGACGAGGGATTGTTTCAACCTTGGTCAACATTCGTAGGTCCTCTCATTGTGACGGGCCCTCACCAAAAACTGAGGATTCCACTTCTTTTTCTTTTTAACTTTAAAGCTTTCTAAAAAATTTAATATCTCGAAAAACCCTAAACTGATTTATTTATGATAAATTTACCAAAATTATAAGCTGATACACCTTTGATATATTTACACTAAATTAGTACAATTATGACAAATTTACCATCTGTTAACTTCGTTATATTTTATCGTCAAATTGCTAAGTTAGACGACATGTGGCAGTTTTTGAATGTACACATTTGGGGTTCTTACCTTCTATTTTTCATAGATTTAGAATTTTTCTTGGTGCTAATCCAATTTAACGGAAACTAACGAGGATAAATTTATTACATATATATCAATTTAAGATTTTTGATAGCCAAAATAATTAAGTTAGGGTAAATTTATCACAGATGTACTAGTTTGAAATTTTTGGAGATTGAAAAAATAGTTCAAGTAAATTTTCAAGTGTAACAGTTTGAGTTTTTTTATGGTCAAAAAAATAATTTTGGGTAAATTTATTATAGGTGTACCAATTTAAGCGATTTTTTTGGTTAAAAAATATTTCGAGATAAATTTATCACATATATACCAGGTTCGAATTTTTCGTGGTATCATCCCTTTTAAAAACACTTGTAATTACTAAAAAGGGGTATGCGCATTGAAAGTAAATCTGTCAAATGGGTGAGTTAGGTCAAGTTTGGATTAGGTCTTAATGGTCCTACCAGAATTGACCTGTTAACCCATATATAATTCATTTATATAGTGAAAAATTCTCGACACAAACCTCGGCTCGACCCATATTACTAAATCACTTTTGTAAGAATTTTTTTTCTTATACTTTTTTGTTAAATTATTACTAAAATATTGGACAATTTAATAGTTTTGTTTAAGTTTTTTAAGAACTTTTTTTTATTTTTTGTCGAAGACCGATGAGGGTCACTCGTCGACCCTTGTTGGGCATAGGCAAGGTCCGCTGGACCCTCGCTTATTGAAGGTGAGGGCTAGCGACCCTCGCCGACTGTGGGCGAGGGCTTCACGGCCCTCGGCAAGTTTGGATGAGAACTCAACCATCACTAGTGATCGGCGAGGGATTTATATCTTGTACCCTCACTTGCCCTCGCATGGTGTTGACGAGGGTCTACCAACCCATGTCGTATTTAGAAAAAAAATGAAAAAAATTACAAATAGAGTTAATATATGAAAATGAAAAAATTTTAAAAGGTATTCAAATAGATGACATATCATGAATGGGTTGACTCAATTGATAACCTTGATAAGCTAAATACGTCGTAAATGATTTGAAAGACAAACCCATTTACAACCCAAGTCTTACAACTCAAACCCGTTATCAATTCATTTATTAGAACTCGACTAACCCATTCACGACTAATCTCCTCAAACTTGCAATAAGTGTAATTCTGTACTAAAACTTATCAAATTGATACGATTGAGTCATTTTATCAGTTCTCTCCAACTTGGATAACGAAAAATGTTGATGTGATTTTTTATAAATATTTGCTCTTTCATACGTGAGGGTGACGTGACTGAAACAAGTAATTTAAGGCTAAAACAACATGGTTTTGAATCAAATATGATTTTATAATACACTTTTTACAAAAATTGTATTTAAAATATGCCAATATTTAAAAAGAAAAAAAATAGAACCACTGGGAATGACCGACGATGGTGGGGATATGATCGAAGGGGGTCACCGGGTCTCGACCAGTGTCCAGCGGACCTCACCCAGCTTGTACTTTTTGTAAGTTCTAGGGTTTAATTATATTTTCGTGATAAGTTTTAACACTTTTAATGAACGTGAAAAGCGAAAAAGGTTGGATTTTTTTCTTTTAGTAATCCAAACAATGGGCCTAGTTTTATGAGTTTTTAACGTAGCCTAGATTTCTATGACAACACTTGTTGATATTATGTTAGAAAATCCAACCTAAAAACTTAAGCTAATATGTGGAGGGAGATTACATGAAAATAAAGAGCATATAAAAAGGTTACATGGGCAATCATATTGAAGTGGCGATGCGACAATACGGAAGGGGGGGGGGGGGGTTTCGTGGTGGCTCCACCGATGTAATCACAACGACAAGTTATTCGAGTGCGTTGGAATCGGATATTGGTCTGATGCGATTCGAGTGGTTAACAAAACCTAACTTTCTCATATGGTTAGGTTACCATCCAACCAAATGTGTGTGGCGGAAGGCGAAGGAACGAGTTCAACTTGGACTCGGTTTGGGCACGGCCGCTCCACAAGTCTATTCCCGGGCCATGCCAACACTGTTTTAAGCATCAACTAGGTGAATCTTAGGCAGACATCTTCATTCTTCTGTCCGAGATCTTTAGGACGCCCCCGGGATAATGGGCAAATGCTCTTAGATCAGTTCTCCGGTTTGTCTATTCATAAGTTCTAGCATTAATCTATCTAGACTATCTAGCATTAATCCATCTAGACTAAGTTAAATTTGTGACTCCTATAAAACTTTCTGAATGATAGATGTCATTTGAGTTGCATAGAAAGAAGAGAATACACACCATAGACACGAAGATCACACCTAAATGTCCTAGAGACGTCAGAACCAAACCGAAACAAAATTTCATGCATTTTCGGTTAGGATTATAGTAAGAACCATATTTTTTTTCCCGATTAGGATTTTATCGATTCGGTTTGGCTCATAACCAAATCGAACCGCCGAAATATAAAGCCTTAATCGCATACGGTTTGGTTCCGGCTTCTCAAAGATTCACGCCCTAAATTGAGAATAGCTCTCTGTTAGCAGTTCGTTCCCTCCCCCGCCCTCTGTCGTGGACACGAAGGATCTGTAGGCTCGGAGTAGTATCATTGTTGTTGAAGTCTTGCTTTTTTTGGCTTTTTTTGAACGATTTTGGCAAATGGAAGACCCTTGTACAGCTTCTGCGTCAAGCAGGGTGATGTTGTGTGGCAATTGAATGATTCAACCGGAGAGCATACCAACAACAAAGGCAATTAAGGACTCTTTGCTGGGGAAACGCTGAAGGGTGATTGAATGTGACGATTCTATTTTATATACATTTTAATGTCGATCACAGCAGAGACAAACTAAACCAAAATTTCTCCCCGCCCAATCGTTCTAATGTCTAAGCATTTTCATTTGTCGTTTACAGCTCCCGATCGGATCAGTGGAATCCTCTCGAACCCCTGGACTGATAGAGCTCGAGCCGGCTCTTGGCCTCCGGCAACAGGTCGTCGATCGTGGACCCCTCGTGCAGGTGCGCCTGCTTCGACGACCACTCTAGGACTATGAGCACCTCCTCCTGCGCCAACGTCTCGCTGTCGGGGACGTGTAGCGCGATGTAGCATAGCAGTATCAACGCCGGGATTTGGACCATCTGTTCCCCGAAGTAGACGAGCTGAATCAAGTGCTTCACGCCGCCCGCGCCTATTATGGCCTTGCAGTGATAGACGTGGAGGAAGTTGTCCGTGCACGCGAACTTGTTCAGCGCGATGGTGGACTCCATCGACACCTCTGGCTCTCTCTCGTCGAGCAACTTCACCAACGGGCCAATGATCCTCGTCTCCGTCGCTCGGAACGTCCTCGCCAGGCTGCCGATCGCCTTGATGCAAGTCTGCAAGAGGTGCGACTCGCCTTTCTCGATCACCTTCAGCAATTGGTCCACGACTGCCCTGGCGGCTGGGGAAGTCGGCTTGAAGGCGGAGCGCCTCAGCTCCGAGTTGTGCTCGGCCACTTCGGCGATCTCCATCAGTGCCATCGCCGAGAAGGACTGCACTTCCTCGGGCCCCTTCTCGAGCAAAATGGCGAAGCATAGGAGCGCTCTCGATTCAGTGATGCTCCCGCAAATCCCGACATTCCCTTTGGAGAGCTGCCAAAGGGCCCGAGCCGCCATCGCCTTCATCTGGGCCTTGGTCTCGGGGTCTTCGAACTCTCGGCCCTTGATGCTATTCCCGGCCAGAGCCACGTGCTGGGGCTGCTGGTGGTGGTGGTGGTGGTGCTGTTTAGCGCCGTGCTGGGCGGCCTTACCATTGTTGGCGTGGTGATTTGGGGCGTGGCTCTGCACCGAGGTGGGTGGCTTGGAGTGTGAGGATGACTGCTGCTTCATGGCCAGGGTGTTGGCCACCACATTCTGCATTTGGCTTGAGGTTTCATTGCCCATTGGATGAGCCATGTGGCCGACCATAGCTTGCTTGTCGTGATCATCTTCATGTCCATGCGCATCACAGTTATTGCTACTGTTACTTGCCATCAACACTGAATGTATCGACATCTTATGTTTGCTTGCAATTGCATACTTGCTATGTTCTTGTACGGTCTCGAACGCTAGATGGCTCACCAGCAACCTGATCACGTTGTTCTGCGCGAAATGGTCCTGGCATTTCGGGTGGTTCGCCGCCAGCTCCGACACCGCCCATGCGACCACCACCTGGACCTTCATGCGGCCTTCCTTGAGGATCTTGGCAAACACCGAGCACACGCCCGCGTTCACAATTTGCTCCACGCTCTCGGGGTCCCGCCCCAGCAGGCCTATCGCCCTCGCCGCATTCTCCTGCCCTTCCAATCGCCCTTCCTTCGCCAGCTTCAGCAGCGGCGGCACCCCGCCCTCCTCGATGATCAGCTTCCCATACCGGTCGTTGTCCCGGGCCAGCGAGACCAATGAGGCGGCCGCGTCGGACCGGTCCTCGACCGACCCCGTGTAGAGGATCGCGATTTGCTCCCATATTAGACACAGGATGGGCTCGTTGGAGGCTATCGGCGGGAGGCCCAGGTACTCGTCGTCGCGGTCGTCCGCGGAGGCCGACACCCGCAGGAGCCAAGAGACGTCGCCGATCGAGTTCTCCAGCTGCATGGAGGTCTTCCGGAACGCGGCGGCGGGGATGATGGTGAAAACGCGCTTCATCAGGCTGTTGCCGCGGCACTTGACCACGAGGGCGAGGGCTTTCTCGAGGACCTGCTCCGTGTCGGCGACGATCCGGCGCGTGGGGCGCTCGTAGAGGTCGTTGCTGGCGCGGGCCGCCTGGCGGAGGAGCGCGGCCAGCTTCTCCGTCTTGGCCTTAATCTCGGTGCAGTCCGGCTTGAACGACACGTGGACGTCGTCGGCCGTCTTGGTCACCTGATCGGCCAATTGGATCGGCCTCGCAAGAATCTGTTTCACTATGTCCGCCATGGCCAAATTAGCGGACTAGAGAAGAAGAGAAACAAGGAGAAGCCGAGATCAAGCCGACCAGTTTTGCCGAACAATTCTGGCAAATTTCGCAAAAGGTAGATATTGGGATTCTTGGGTGACCGCGGGGGTCCCAATTGAGAAGGTGGGTTCTTGATAAGAATGTGAATGTGGAGACCACTATCGACAAGGCGACGATTGAAGCTCGGAAATTGCAAGTTGTGGCCTTTCTTCAAGCCCCCTCGAGGTGGTGGGGCTGGGATTTGGGTTTGGCTTCGTACGGCCGGTGGAGGCGTCGGAGAAAGGTGGTGGCAATGGTGGGAAGGAGGAGGAGGAGGAGGAGGAGGAGAGAGAGAGAGAATTGGTTCTTCGGGAGGTTTGGGGAGGTGGGTAATTGGTCAAACGGGTTTTTCTCCAACTTCTTTCCGACATTAATCTCAACTACCTTTTTTTACTTCGGTTATATATAGGAAGTTATGGTTGGTCTAAAAAAACCTCTCTGATTCCGATTCTCGGTGATAGATTATCACGCGCCGTGGAGCCACGCGATCTCCATCCGACGACGGCTGCGAGGTTTGGAGTCATCAGGCGAATCTTCCCGGGAGCTGCCTGGCCCTCGCGGCGTCGGATAAGTGGCGTGGGGTGCACGTGCTGGGTTCCGCGAGTGGCGCGTAGAGCGATGAGGTCGTTCGACGTGATTTTCGCATGGGCCCTTGTCACCGATGACATCGCTCCCATGCCGTGGGGCCGCAAGAAATATAGTCTCTCTGTCAATTATTGCTGTTTACCTTTGACGCTTTATAAAAGAAACACACATGAAACTCATGGATCTTTTTTCTCTCACTCACTCACAATATTTTCTACATTTCGAACTTGGGTTGAGAAAATCTTACGTAAACATCAGAAATAACCGAACAAGCACAAGAACAATCTCGAATTATATCGTTAATTATCCAAGGGTCTTGCTCACGGGTGTTTTTGAAATATTTAATTCGATATTTTAATTTGTGGCTATTCAATTTTCAAGGCACTTATCATTCGTAACGCAAGAGCACTCGATGTGTTGCAAACTATAAAATTTCCTTAATTAGTTTTTTTTATCAAATGTTTCTGGAATACTCGTTAATAAAATTCCATTAACTTCTAACTAATTAAGCATGCGTCAAAACCTAGTGCACTAATTTCAACCTTTGCAATGAAGTGTAGAACTTAGAAAAATCACAAAGTTAAGCCGAACTGAATGGTTTGGGAGACACGATCACTCCATCACCCCGAAATTTTTTGCCCGTATAAATAAGCTACTCCCCTGCCTTAGTTTTTCTAAGGCAGGGGATATAGGGGGAAAAGTTTTTATTGTTATATCAAGGGTAGGGATTTACTGCCTTAGAAAAATTAAGGCAGTAGTTCCATTTGTACTTGTATTTACCTCCAAAAAGGTACGAATATGCATCTAATCTATGTACAGTCCAAGCTTGACTGACACTCCTTTATTATAATACCTCCATATAATTCGATTTGACTCTTGCGATTAGCTACCAATTTATTATGAGTGACACGGTCAAATGCGTATTAAAAATGTTGGGGTTGTAGATGTAATGCCCGATGATATTGCAAAGTCCGAGTCACTGAACCTTTTTTTTTTTCCTTTCTGCTTTTTGAAAATAATTATAACTGGATTAGGTCATGTGTTGCTTTTGACAAAAGCCCTATTGATCTTCATATATGATTAACAATCTGAGTCGTATAAATATAACGATCCGCGTGTTCTGTTCGATGTTTAAACGCCGGTGAGATAGAGTCGTATAAATGTTCAGATGACTTTTCATTATGTAGATTCTCCGAAGAACGTATAGAAAATCGAAAGAGATAATTTTCATAAAAGTCATCAATCGATTACACTCGTATCAATTCAGTCTAAAACTTTTTAATTTGACTTTTTAAATATTAAATCTTTTGACAATTTGTCAATGTAGTCAATTTATCCAATTTTAGCCAGAAATCACAGACCGTCCTATATGACACGGCTAGCCCTGACTCGAATAATCTTTTTTAGTATTTAATTTTTTCAAATTTTTTATTAACTTCTTATTTTTTTTTCTTTTATTTTCCTTCTTTATTTTTAACGGTGGTTGGTGAGGGTCGTGATCCCTTGCTGGCTGAGGGCGAAGCGGCCTTACTTGCAGTAGTGATAGTCTGGGTGAGGCCAGCCTTGCCATGGCCTCGTAGCAGCTGCCAAGGGCTTCGTGGCGCTCATTAGCTATTGGCTAGAGCTTTCTTCTCTCTCACTCGCTCAGTGGTTGGTGAGCTCCGGCAATCCTCTCTAACCACTGTGAAAAAAGAAAAGAAAAGAAAAGAAGGAAAATAGTAATAAAAAAATAAAGAGGAAAAAGAAAAGAAAAAAGAAATATAAAAAATAGGAGAAATATTTGAAAGTTAAAAAATTTGTCCTTATCAACATGCAGATTATACCACGTAGTTAGGCCAACGTCTATGTTAGCCATTCCTGATCAAAATTGATCGAATTGACTATATTGACATATTGTTAAACCGTTAGTACTACATTGATCAAATTGAAAAGTTTTAGACTAAATTAGTACAAGACGGTTGAAGACTTTTTAAGTAATTTTTCTAAAAAATCCATCGACTATCAATTGCTCGTTCCACGGATCCTTTACGCGAATGGAAGCGTCTCCCACCTTGAATGGATGGCTTTGCCTGCATAAGGGAAATTAGTCCGATAAACAAATTTAGATGCTCCATTTCGTATAAAAAAAAAAAAAGGAGGGGGAGGGGGGAGGACAAAAAAATAAAGTCTAAATAATTATGATAGGTCCATAGTAGAGATTGTCAACTACTCCCTTGTCTTTTTTTGCAATGTGTTATGATAGGTAACCTTCTCTTTCTTAGGTCTTTTCTCAGTTTGGTGATCAGCATATCGTTTGGGACCAGTCCATGTGTTCTCCTCCGTGAATAAAAAATACAAAGTCCCCTTCCAAATCCTATGCACAGGAATACGTGCTTTCCATCATGCATCACCATGTTACGTACAAGAAACTCTGCTTCGAGCGGCCCAGCATGCCGATTGAGACGACTGAAAGTGAAGGGGGGGGGGGGGGGGGGGGTACAACAAGGACGTAATACTTGCCTTAAAGAATAGAATGAATGGAGAAATAAGAGTATGTGGGAAATTGCATCGGAAGCTGTGGAGCATGACGCATGTGTTCCTTTCTGAATGCTGAAAGCGATTTCTCTCATGCGAAGCTAGCTTTTGATTTTACGTTTGTTCTGCGATGAGAATCGATCATAAGTTGTGTTGACTTGAGTTCTTTAGATCGAATGTGTCGGTCGGAGATAAGATTGCGAATGAGCGAGTTCGATCTCCTTAAAGACGTTTGAATTTGCTGGTAGCACCTGGGCGCTGAGAACTGGTTTAACCTTCGACCTAATTAATGTGGCCCTGCGACAGGAACGTTTCATGTATTTTTTTTTAATTATTATTTTAGAGCATTGTTTAGGGTAAAATCTCAATGCATTAGAGCGTTATTATTATTTTAGGTAGGGGCTTCTTAAGTCCCCTCATCATCCAGATCGATAACCGCCCATGCTCAGATCTCCTTATTACCTACCATTCATGGCGGCCTTGGAAGCTAGGCTGTACCGTGCCATACTGCAATGGCAGTTTCACCGGCAAGAACAGTGTTGGAAACCTCAAAATAATTTTCGTAAGTCAAATCCATCTTGAGACTTGGAGTCTTGAAAGTTGTTATTTACGAAACTATGTTTATTTATTATCGCTTGTTTTCAAGACAATTTTAATTGGTCTAGTTATCTAAAGAGTCTATAAATACTATGTAATCCTTCTTCGATTATTATGAACAACAATTCCAAATTTCCTTCTCCAACATTTGGCATCAGAGACAGTTTGGCTAAGTTTTGTGAATTCGGCTTAGAAAAATCTGGAGTTATATCACTTCTGTGAATAATGCCGGGATGGTCCAATTTCAACTCCCAAGGTTCAATGGGAAGAATTTTGAGCATTGGAAGATCCAGATGGAGGTGCTATTCAGGTTTTAGAAGCTGACCGAGATTGTGAAGAATGATTCGTGGAGCCAGAAACACTGGCAGATTTGACAACGGAGGAGTAGAGGACGAGAAAAGAAAATTGCAAGAGAGATCGTAAGGCTCTCTTTTACATCTTTTAAGCAATAGATTCGTCAATCTTTGAAAAAGTGACGAATTCGAAAATGGCAAAAGAAGCTTGGGACAATCTCATCGAAATATACAAAGGGGTTGAGAAGGTCCAGAAGGTTCAGCTTCAAACTCTTCGTTGATAATTTGAGCTCATTCAAATGGAAAAGTTGGAGTTCATTTTCAACTATTTTTCATGGACATTGGCTCTTATCAATCAAATGAAGGCCAATGGTGAGACTATTGGTGGTCAACAGATCGTTGAGAAGATTTTTCGGACACAAACTTTGCAGTTCGAATATATTGTGACTTCCATTGAAGTCTTGACCGTTGATGAGTTGGTGGATCCTCTACAAATGCACAAGCATCGACTCAAGGAGAAATCCAAGACGGTGGAGGAAGCTATACAAAGCCAGTTGGTGTTGCTCGACGAAAAGAAGAATCTTTCTAATCAAAAGAAAGATAAAAAGCGACAAGAGAAGCATTCTGGACAACGAAAAGATAAGTCCCATATTCAGTGTTTTAATTGTAAAAAGCATGAGCATCACCAATCTGATTGTCGAAGCAAGAAGATTGGTGGCCAAAATTTCATGCCAAGGTAGCAAGATTTGTTGATAGCAATGATGAGCACGATAATGCTCTTTTATTCACGTGTAATGTTGCGGTGAAAAATCAGAAGAATGTTTGGTACTTAGACACCGGATGTAGCAATCACATGTGCGACGAGAAGGAGTTATTCTCAAAATTTGATGACACCTTTCGTTCGGAGGTGAGGTTTGGGAATAATACCAAAGTCCTTATCATGGGAAATGAGACAATTAAAATCAAGGCGAATGATGGGTCGGTTCAAAGCATGCCCGATGTTCATTATGTTTCCGGTCTTCGAGAAAATCTCCTAAGCATGGGACAATTGTCCGAGCGAGTCTATCACATGATCATTAAGGATGAGATTTGCACGATTTATGATGGCTAAGGAGGATTGATTGCGAAGGTAAAAATGGCTCGAAATCAACTTTTTCTTTTGTATATTAATTATGCTACCTCGTATTTTAGTGTCTCGGTGCAAGCTTTTTTATAGTTTTGGCACAAACTGTTCGAGCATGTGAATTTCGATAGCTTGAAGCTGTTGTCTCAAAAGAAGATGGTACGTGGGACTACTCAAAATTTCTTTTCCGAATGAGATACATGAACCATGTGTTATTAGGAAGAATTGCAAAAAAAGCTTCCTTTTGGGATAATCATGGAAAGTTTCAAAACCGTTGGAGTTAGTGCACTTCGACCTCTGCGGACCGCTTGGTGAATTGTAGAATCAGGGTTACAAGAATTTTGTTACTTTTATCAACAATTTTAGCCTAAAAACATGGATTTATTTCTTAAAACACAAGTCCGACGCCATTGATGCTTTCAAGGAGTTCAAAGCCTATGTCGAAAAATAAAGTGGGCACCAAATTCAGATTCTTCGAATTGATCGTGGCACAAAATGTTTGGTTGGTGATGGTTTCTTCAAGTAGTGCGGCATCAAGCATCAATTGACTGCATGGTATACTCTTCAATAGAACGGAGTAGCGGAGAGAAAAAAACTACACTATTGTTTATATGGTTCGAACCATGCTTCGTTCCAAACGATTGCCTAAATATTTCTGGGAGGAGGCGGTTGCCTGTGCTATTTACTTGTTTAATCGATGTCCTACTAAAGGTCTTGAGTTCAAGACTCCGGTGGAGGTGTGGAGTACTCCTTCAGTTCAGCATTTTCGCACGTTCGAGTGTATTGTTTATGTCCATGTGCCCAATGAGCTTCACAAGAAGCTTGATGAGAAGAGTGAGAAGTGCATCTTCCTTGGTTATAGCAATGAGACCAAGGGTTATCGATTGTATAATCCGGTAACGAAGAATATAGTTATTAGTTGAGATGTTACCTTTGACAAGGAAGGTGAGTGGACTTGGAATAAGGAAGAGAAGAAACAGTTTCACTTTGTCCTAGATGAGGAGGAGTCGGCCCAACTTGATTCAGATAGTCGATCTGAACCAATAGCGGCATCGATGCAATCTAATCCGGTAGGAGAGACTCAGTCGGATTCTGTTGAAACTTCCTCATGTCCACGATGAGAATGAGTTTTACCAACTCATTTGAGGAATTGTGTTTTGTCGAATGATGATGATTCCTCTGATGAAGAAAGTATTAATTTTGTTCTCTTTGCAGATTGTGATTCGATAAACTTTAAGGAGGCTTTCCAAGATGATGGTTGGGTTCGCGCTATGGATGATGAGATATATGCGATTGAGAAAAATGATACATGAGAGCTCACTTTTCTTCTAGAAGGTAAGAAGTCCATCGACCTGAAATAGGTCTATAGGACCAACTATAAATCTAATGGTGATGTCGAATGGTTGAAAGCTCATCTTGTAGTCAAGAGTTCCAAGCAAAATCCGGGATTGGCTATTTTGATAGACGTACCTTCAGTATATCTGAACTGTAACATCCTCTTCAACATGTATAAGTGATTGTTCAAACCCTTCTTTACATAGAGCGACTGAAACTTTGACCTCAATGTTGCGGTATCATTTTTTTCGCCTACCTTTATCAACACTTCATCTGATAAATTCAACAGGATTACATTCCTAACTTTCCTCATTAACACATCTTTATCAGCATCTGTCATCGATTCGGGCAACTTAGCCTTGCCCTCTAATGCTTCTGCCAAATCCCGTGTTGTTAATAGCGCCTTCATCTTGAGGCTCCATAATCCAAAGTTGTTCCTCCCGTTAAATTTCTCAATTTCAGCTTTCACCCTCGACATAATTGCAGCCACAAATATCAAGATAATAATTTTTTTTTTGGTAAGGATATCAAGATAATAATCATACAAGCAAAAATCCCAAATCACAATTCAGAATATCTGATCCTCAAGCTCTGATACCAATTGTTGTAATATTAATGCAAAAATTACCAGTACCTTGCAAATACTTCAACGCAAAAGCCCAAAAATAATAATGAAGAACGATAAAAGACACAAGATATAACATGATTCGGTCCGAATATCGGTACTTATATCCACGAGGAGAGCTAGCAATAATAATCTACTATAATTGGAGAATCGAATTTACAATCGCTCAATATCCTCGTATTTCTCAAATTTAGATTATACCTAAATCCAAATATTTATAATAAAACAACTAAATTGGATATAAAATCACATAAGCACAGAACCTTTCGTCTGTCCGCCACCCGTCATTTTCTTCTCGCGGCACGGCTTTACGTTTCTCCTCGTGCGGCTCGTTATTTCTCGTGGAGCGACTCGGTCACGGTACAGCAGGGGAAATCACAAAAAAAAAAGAAAAAGAAAAAAACCTCCCCTCCCTTTTATCGTGTACACCTTTTTTTTTCGCAGGGGGAAAAGCAATGTTTTTCTTTCTTTTATTGTTCTTCTAATAAGAGTCAACATGATCACTTTTGACTGGGACCCACCAAGATTCTCTCCTTTCCTTTTCGGAAGACGCCCTTTACCGCATGCCTCAGTTAAGAATGCTAAAAAATTCTGAGCCATTCACACCGGTCAAATATTGGATACTATGTGCTTCGCAAATTAATTTATATTCGTAAATAATTCAAACTCGAGACATATCTAACAAGTAGAAATTGTATGCTCTTTTCGATTTAACATTCCCCCATCTAGAGTTCAAATTATAACGTACGTGGAGTCTTCTCTGCTTTATCGCGATATCTTAGGCATCAGCTTTCTTTGTAATGTTTGAAGGGTTTTGATGGAATGGAAAGATTGTTCTAGTGCGAATAAAAGCGACAGTCGGCCGCATAACTTAGTACATCAAATCCGTACACCAGTCTTCGCATACATGTAATCTATCAAAATACTCGGTAGACATGCGTAGAATCCCACTGTATGTGCATTCATGAGACAGAAGATCCATCGAGTGGTGAAAATCATTGACGGGCTATGAATGTCAAGCATGTAGTTCAATGTTCGTATACACTGTAGACTGCGAATTTTATCCGTATGCAGTGACCTAAGAATCACACCTATAGATACACGAATCACCAATCCATAGAGTTAAAGAATAAACACACTTTGTTGCGGATCCATCGTTTTTAATGCGAAATTGCAACGATCCGATGCACAAGATCTTCTCCTCTATGAACCCCCTTTATCGCTGGCATCAATGAGACGGCCCTCACGTATTATTCTGACTACTCCTTATGTGAGGTTTTGCGGACATCAGGGTTTAGAGGAGGGATTTGAGCTCTATTTATAGAGAATGAAACCTATCCCCTCATTAAAGATTAGGTTTATCTCAGCCCACACTATCCAGCCCCATATCTGATTAGAATTAGGAAACTGTATATATCTTTTTTTATTAGACAAATTAATTCACAATAACAATTAATAAAGCCCACAACAAATATATTTTATAATATATTCTAACATTCTCCCACTTGGGCTATATTAATTGAAATTGTACTATATATGCGCATATTTATATTTGTCTAGAGATTATTCCCAACAGTCAATCCGATCCCATAAAGTCTTAAGCACTGAACCATGCCAGTAACTGTATCAAAAGGTACAGAGCCATCCATGATCACGAATACTCTTAACTTTACTGATATGGATTTGATATGGTAGTACGTCAATTGGATAACATCTCAAATAACAGAGACACCTTATATGTTATACTCCTTGTCAGTTACCATTCTCTCACTTTATGTGTCATGAGATAATATTTTTACGGTTCCAACGAACCAACACATGTCTTACCTTTATAGTTAATTATACTTTACGTGTAACAAGACATATGCTTTTGGCTAAAAATAAATGCCCTAACCATCACTCAAGGTTTACACGATTCCTTGATATTTTTACCCGATATATATATTCAACATCATCGTAATCATAAATGATTTATTGTATGTAATAGAGTTGATACGTACCTAGATGTTACAAAATGTAACAAACACAGATGTAACCTTTATTAGATCAAATGCCAAAAGCAGCTCCCACTAAACAACAGCATCTCATCATGCTTACTCAGCCTATCAATTAACATGTCATATCGGCATCCCACGATACTTTAATGTTTGCGACATGTCATCTAAATGTGTATGGGCAAAGATCTTTAGTTAGTGAGTCTGCAGCCTTATCATCTGTGTAATAAGCTCTAATGTAGTATTACACTTTCATCTGTTACCTTTATGGTCAAAAACTTGAGCGCCATATGTTTAAAACACCTTGATGTCTATGCTATTGCTAATGAACAACACTTCAGAATTATAGTCACAATACAACTATATGAGTTTATCCATAAAATTAAATATGTCCAACTCTTTAATGAGATTCCGGAGCCACATAACCTGAATAACAACTGAAAAGCATACTACAAACTTCGCTTTCTCGATCGAGAATTACATAAATTTTTGTTTACGTTTTTCTGTAATACTGCACTTCTCTTTAGACATTTAAATGTCTGTAGCTGTCAACTTTACATCATCATAATAGTTAACAAAGCCTGAATCCGAATGCTCTATTAGCTGCAAGTCCTGAATATGTCTGTAAATTAGCATATAGTCTTTTGTACTCTTTAAGTACCTCAAAACTTTCTTAGCAGTAATCCAAGAAAATCACTTTCAAGCAAGGTATTGTCTATGTATGACTCAAGTAAAATAAATTCCTCCCACTGATCTTGTAGCATATACTAATTTACTTTATTCTTGACAGAACAGAATATAACAACAATACCTTGAAACTTCAAGTAACAATTGTCAAAAAGCTCATTTAAACTCATAAAATAGATTTTTCAGTCTAGAATACCCACGAATATGTTCAAACTTTATTCCATGGCATTATATGAGATTCCTCTTTCTTTACGCACAAGTTTATCTGAATCACCTGTTGCAAAACTTTCGGGTTACGTAAAAAAGACTTTCAAATTAAGATCTCCAATCAAAAAGAAGTTTCAATATATGTATGGTAAAACTCCTTATTATAATGAACTATTAATACCTTAATCACTCTGAAATCCTTTATGAGAAACTGAATAAAAATTATTTTAAGTTTACTCATTCTTTACAAGTGAAAAATTTAGCTACCAGTCTGTCTTTAAACTTCTTAAATAAAGCACTGATTAAAAAGTAATCAGATGTAATAACTTAAAAAATTTTATTTGGAGTCCTTTTAAGTTTTGTACACCTAATTGCAGCAGATGGACTTGTGACCTTGAGGCACGCTAATAAGCTTTCAAACACTGTATGTTTCATAGTTTGTATCTCATCTACTATACACCCAATCATAGTTCTAATTATGAATAAGAAATAGCAACTGTATGAATTACTGGATCAATTACATAGTCGATTTTGCAATCATGCCCTTCTGGATAGACTAGTTAGTGTGATAGTATAACTGATCATCTTTGCCTAATAGATCTATTAGGAGGAGCTAGTTTAACCTTTATTTTGTACTTGTGGGATCTGATAAACTTCATTAGGAATTGTCTTAATAACAAGAGCCTGAACCCCAATAGAATCAAACCTTAACTTAGAATGCTCCATGATCATCTGTATAGATAGAAAAAATGACACAGTGGACCCTACCACACCGGTATCTTTAATAGTTTGCGAGCAACTACCATTATTCGGCTATATCAAGCTCCAATAATTTAGCTATCTATAATTCCACAATTCTTGTTCCTATTTTGGGATGATAAATCAATATCCCTTTGGATGATCTGGGTAAGGTACGAAGTAAAACGGAGTGGTTCTGGAATTCAACTTATCTAATGTTGGATCATACAACTTTATTTCTGCATGGATATCTTAAACTTTAATATGACTCAAACTAGATTAACATCTAATCCATGATTCAAAAGAAATCAATGAAATAGTTTTGGTAGAAACAAAATGTTTTATTTTCAAAGTTTCACCCCACAGAAAATCATATAAGTTGGTTTTACAAATCATACTATTTCTTTAGAGATGTGATCAAGAATTTCTGCAATGTGTATGACTTTACCTTAGACAAGTCCTTTTGAAATAACCTTTTTAGCTGTCTAAGTGACGTATAATTCATTGAGAAATAAATATAATTCATACAATCCATTAGACATAGTGTAGTACCAAGTTTATTTTAATTAAAAGAAACAATAATTGCTTTATTTGAAATTTCAAAAGAGTAACTACACATATCCATACTTGATACGAAAAATAAATTTTGTATTTAAAGAGAGTACATAAAATATGTTTCTTAATGTCACATTAAAATCATAATCCGGACATTCCCATCAATTCAACGTTAGCTCTATAGTTGTTTCCATAATGAGCTTAATTCAACCTGATTTGATATCTTTCAATTTGTGAATTCCATATGGTAAACGCAACATAAGATATCAAGCCATCACAAACCAGATGAGACTTTAGATAGAATAAATTCACAATTCAATATCAAAGAATCATTACTTTATGTTCATGTTTTGATAACCAAGTCTTTGTTTTAACTGTAATCTTTTTTTGTGTGACCATTCTTCTTCTAAAAGAAATAGCGATCACCATCCTTCTTAAATGATGCTTTTCATAGATCCAAATCATTATAATGATCGGTGGTTTAATATAGTACTTCATGAGTATGACTTCATAACAGTTTAATATGCAATTCCACCAACTTTAAGACGTAACATTTAATTTCAATAGAACCGTTACACCTTATATTGAGGAGTCATTGTAGACGTAAACCATTCTCAATAATAAACGAGATATAATTTCAAAGCCTCCAAGACTTCCTTTATTTACTTAGCAGTGCAGTTAACTAGCAAAAATATTTTTCAAGTGTTCTTTAATGGATCGCTTTATATCAAACAAGCGAATTCGATCGCTCTTTACCCAATAAACACATAATATTTTTGAAAGTTCTTACTACTAAAAGTGAGAACTACGGGGCATTTCTAGACAAGAGCATACAAATATTTGTCAATCCTTATAAACAGATAATCTTCATTCAGTTCTTAATGAATCTCAATTCTCAGTATTAACAGAGTTGCCGTTCACAGAAACGGTGACTGAAAAACAATCAATATTTTCAATTAGCATAATGTGAAATTTTACCTTGAGAGATACATACATCATCATATAATCACCTTTGGACAGAAAATATGACATGCAGTTATATACTCCCTACATTACAGCGGCCATGATAATTTATTTCAATCTTCGTTAATTACCACCTTTGGGTGCATGACAGCACTTAAATTAATCAATTCTCAATCATATGCTGTGCATGTAACCCTCCATGCAATGATATACAATTACCTCATTTGGGAGTATAACTACGCATTAAAACAGGAGACATACCAATATTTTATAAATCGTTTCTTAATAAACTCAACCAAGTGTGCTACTTTGGTGGTCACGGCCCAATTGAATTTACCTGAGATTGGGATATAACTTTATATTTCACATTTATCGTATGTATGTAATTTCATAAATTAAGGGCAATCATTCGCAAAATTACACGCCTAGCTAATTTTCATTGATACCTCAACAATTCATGTCAAACCATAAACATATAATTGATAAATCATACTCCACATATTCTTGTGTGGTACTTACATGTGAGCTTGCACCTGTATTTCATAAAATCATAGAGAAATACCTGAAAATACGCAAAAATATCCCAAAATATACACACGTATTTGGCGTTCCGTATGTATTTTCTATCCATAAAAAATGCCAAACATGTAAAATAAAAATATTACCTTATAAAGCATGAGCATACGAGCATATCGATGCCTGAAATACCTCGAACGCATCATATCTGCGTTTTTCACTTTCTGCACGTGTTCCCCACGCGCTGATACGTGCATTGCACGTGTTCGGTCTCAGCCAGTACTGAAAATCTGTTCGACTGATTTATCCGATCTAACCGTTATCTCCTTAATCGACCGGCGAACTAGGGCATGTGATCCGGCCGGAACGGTTAACGATCGTTTCGACTGAATGACCCGAGTCAATAGTCAACTGATTAGGTCGAGTTCACAAGTCGAATCAGGTTGCCAAGTTGAGTCGAGTCACCCAGGCTTGAGTGACATCAGGTGACGTCAACCTGCACATGACGAGCAAGTGCGGGCTCAGGTGTAGCTTGCGTGGGGAGGTGTAGATGTGAGGCTCCGTGGGGTTCCAAAGCCTCTGGTTCTTTCCTCGTAATTTGAATTCCGAATCCATGCAAAATAATGTTGCGTCAAAACACTCTTTTTTTTTTTTTACACAAAATTGTACACGAAAGAGGAAAAAATATATTATGCTCAAAGAATTGTCAGCGTGTGATCAGATTCCATATCACGCCCACTTGGACGGATTCTGAATGTAGAAAACGCCAAATGCCAAACTTGCAAGCCACGAACAGCTTCCCTCGTTTGCGTCATAACAATGATCTTGCAGTTTTTTTTTTTTTTTGACCATGCACAGATTTACTTGCAAATCCACGGAGGGAAAAACTCAACCCCACGTGCCAGGATATGTATTGTTGTATTTTTTTTTTATTGAAAAAAGAAATACAAAATAAAACTTGCCACACAAATACGAGCTGCTCAAAAAAAAAAAATGCAATCTCAGCCATCGCAATTAATGTTTGCATGTCGTCCGAAGCCAAATCTGAATATTAAAATTTTGATCTAATGAAAATCGTTATTCGATTTCTAATATGCATAGACTCTGATACCACATGTAAACAGTAAATTTTATCCATATGCAGCGACCACAGAATCGCACATATAGATACACAAATTATCAATCCATAAAGTTAAAGAATAAACGCACCTTGTTGCGGATTCATCATTCTTAATGCGGAATTGCAACGATACGATGTACAAGATCTTTTCCTATATGAACCCCTTTATCGCTAGCTTCAATGAGACGGCCCCTCACGTATGACAACTCCTTATGTGAGGTTTTGTGGACATCAGGTTTAGAGGAAGGATTTTGAGGTCTATTTATAGAGAGTTAAATCTATCCTCTTATTGAATATTATGTTTATCTCGGCCCACACTAACTAGCTCCATATCTGACTAGAATTAAGAAATTATATATATATATATATATATATATATATATTTCTTTATTAGATCAATTAATTTATAATAATAATAATTAACAAAGCCCACAATAAATATATTTTATAATATATTCTAACGTACACACGATGGTTTTCGGACACGAGACGGGAGATACGCACGTAAATGATTGGGGAAGAAAGTTTGTCTGAGAGGGGTGTCGGACTATCAATGGGGTTGGAGTACTCTTTGTCTGCGTTTGCCCGCACTGGAAATTCATGGAAACCGCAGTGAAGATTCCAAACTATGGAAGGACTAGCCAACATGTATCCTCTCCTTCGTGCCACCCCCGTTTTCCTTGGCCAGATGACAAAACCCCAGTTCAATCACTTCACTCGCGCTTCGCTTGTCGACTGTTTCGGAAACAGATCGAAAATCACAAAAAATAAAATAAAAATCGAAAGCCCCCAATCGACAAGGTCGATTCTAGCACGGTTAGTCTGTCGGGCTCCTTCACAAGACATTAGCTTTTTTTTTTTTTTAATAGCTTGAGATTAACTAGAGGGCGCGGATCGAAATCGCGATCGCTTCATGCTTGGGGCCGAGGGCTGTTTGCATCCTATATATATGATTCCGACAAAAGCATTTAGCAAAAGATAGAAAGTATGGGGTGAAGTTGTGACATCCTAGATTAATTCATTGAAGTATTGTACGCTTTGATTTCGGTCGGTCCTATACCGAGCATCATGATTTTTTCCTTTGGTGTACATGTGAATACTTTCCAAGTCGGTCATCCATTCTGATAGTGCTCCCATCCGACCATGCTTAACTTTAGAGTATTAAAGCAAAGCATTGTTGCTATTTAAGAAGGTCTATGTGAATTAATTTCAGTTTATATATATATGGGGTTCTCCCCCTATTTGGTGCACGGCTCGATTCATTCCTATCCCATTCATTGATGCACTTTTTACTTGTTTTAAGCATTTTTTACAATTTTAATGGCATTTTCGTAATTTTGTGTTTTCTATTCTAATTAGGGTTAACACCATATAAAAAGGGTGTTTCTTTGATATTTTATGGAATTCGATAATCTTATTTGAGAGAACAAATTTTTCCTCATACCAGTTCCGATTCTTCGTTTAGCCAATTTTTTATCGCGTTTCGGCATCATTCACCATCCTAGAAACTTGTTAGGTGCTCCTCTTTGTTTGTCTAGGCCCACAGGCCTCGGCGATTACTCCCCGATCTTGTTGGGCCAGGTTGTTTACAAAAGTGATGTATATATATTTTATTCTTTTGGAGGCTACGAATTTCATCATTGCGAACAGGAACTTGTTCTTCTGGTACGGAACTTTCCTTGTAAGCTTCATACTATAGTAACGTCCAAAGCTTCGCGTGACCTTCTTGAGCATAGGATGCTTCATGTGCACTGGTTTTACGAATGGATGATTGCTAACATCATCGAGACGGCGCGTACCAAAATCAAATCTATTTGCTTCGAGAGAATTTTGTCTGCGTTCACTGCCGCTGAAGACACATGATGCCCGCTGTCGCTATTTGTGAAGAAACTACCGCTCAGTGACAAAGTTGTATACTTCAGTTATATAACCAAAGTAATCCTTGTATGTACATGGTATTCTCTTTCGCCTAAGTAGTAGTGAGTAGGATACAAGTGCCATTAATCAAATATAAGAACTTTGTTTGTCTCATTAATGATATTGACAAGTTTGACGATAACTTGTTTTGTGCTTATCATTTTCAACAAATGTTTCATCTAATTTCTTCTTTTACCTCATCCAAATAGGCCACATTTCCTAAATAATTCTCAACTTTAGGTTCAGTTCTAAATCCATCCCTAGCTTTCTTTTGGTCCCAGAAAAACCCCAAACTTTAGGTCATGTCTCAAATCTACCCAGAATATTTTTTTTTGTTCTCGGAAAAGCCCTCAACTTTAAATTCAGTCACAAATCTACCCTGAATTTTTTTTAATCTAAAAAAAAAACTTTCAACTTTAAGTCCAGTCAATCAGCCATGAATTTTATTTGATAAAAAAATTTCAATACATTTTCAAATCTAACCAGTGCTCCAATCCCAACTTGACGTGGCATTTTCAAATCGATAACAAATTAATATCATCAAAGTAATAAGGCAATAGGATTGGATCGATGTTACATTTCACGTGGATAACAAATCCAGTCCAATAAAAATAGTTGAAATCCTCCAAAAGGAAACCCATTATAGAATATGATAATTGCAAGGAATAATGGCAATTTTTGGATAGATATTTAATGGGGAAAGATTTTATATTGAAGTAAAATTTGGTGATTTTTTCTTAGATTAAAAAAAATTCAGGTCCATTTGGGACTGGACCTAATGTTTGAGATTTTTCTAAGATGAAAAAAAAAGTTCGTTGTAGATTTGGGACTAGATTTAGAGTTTGATTTTTCTTTTTAGACAAACAAAAGTTTGGGGCAGGTTTGAGACTTGATCTAAAGTTTGATATTTTTTCTGAAACAAAAAAAATGTTCTAGGTAGATTTGAGACTAAACCTAAAGTTGAGCGTTCTTTAGAGAATTAGGCCCATCTGAATATAATGTAGATTATGCATTTTTTTGAGGATTTATACGCATATGATAGGTTTCTGGTCATATTTTTGTTTTTAAGTAGTTGGATTATATATCTGTTCTTGTCTTTTTTATGGGTGATCATTGAAGTCAACGCGCCTAGAACAATGATTTAGTACAATAATTCGCTTGAGAGTATTAAGCATTACAATACCTATACGAATATATAGACTTGATTTTTTTTTTTTTGCCATTCTTTCACATAAAAAGATTGTCCTTTTAAACCAAAATATATGTATCTTAATGATAGTGATACTTTGACTGACGATTTAAGGGTCATTAATTACTTTCAGGAGCCGGAAAGAGGAATAAAAGGAGGTTGGATAAGGTTTTGAGATTCGTTAATGTCTTTCATGTTTGGCAAACTTATTTTCTCAATATTTTAAGCTATCACAAAGCAAAGACGAAAGTATAGATAAGAGTAAGTGCCAAAATTAATATGAACTAGGCTATCTTTGTTTTGCAAAAGACATTTTCTCATTTTTTTGGGCGTTTGGATCGCTCAGGAAAGTAAGTCAACATAAATATTTTCCTAAAAAAGTTTAAATTTAGAAAAAAATATTTTCTTTTCTAAAAAATCGAAATTCATTTTTCAAAATATGACTAGATATCATTACTTGAACCAAAAACTCTGCGATTGGGCACAAAAACTCCAACAACAGGGCCCAGATCTTTGGTAGAGGGGCCAGGTCCCCAGCATTTGACTCCGATTCCATCGAGATTGGGCTCGGGACCCCATGTCTTGGTCACCATGCTTGGATCAATCGAGGCGGGGCTCGGATCCTCGGCATCAATGCTTGGGTCTACTAAGACTGAACCCCAACGCCCGGGTCCATCGTCAAGCATTTCATACAGATAAAAAGCCTTATGACAACATGTGGGTACATATATCCAGACATAAATTAGGGCTCTAAAGAAGTATTCAAGAAGAATTTATCTCATTAATTTTTCGAATCTAACTTTATATCTCATACCAAAATATCAACAATGCCTTTTCTAGGTAAGTTTTTGGTAACATATTAACACTTTATGGGATCACTATTTTTTTTTTATTAAATAGTTTGCAAATTACCAATTTTTTCTAACTTACATACTTTTATTTTATGGTTTACCGACGCTTCAAATTTACCAACTAATATGTGAGGTGGAATTATCCGAAAAATTCTAAATTTATTGTACATTAGCTGATTCATTCATAAAATTTTCAATCTGACCAAATTTAATCATAAATTTTTTAACAATTTGCCAATATAGCCATTCAAGTCAATTGTTCCAGAACTTGTTGACGTGGATGATATATATATATATTAATTTTTTGAAGTTCTTTTCTTTTACTTCCTTTTTCTTTTTTTATATTTTCATTTGTTGATCTGTGATGCGAGGGTCAGCAGAGGTCTTTGACCATAGGCAAGGGTCAGTGGATGGCAACCTCCGTGGGCCATTCTTGAGGTTTGGCGACCGGCGGAGAGAAAAAACAAAAAAAGAAAAGAAAAAAAATTACAAAAACCGTTCATGTCAACCTCGGTCATGTCACTAGGATGACCGGCACTGATTGGACCACCATATTAGCCAATTCTAGCCAGTTTATTGGTAAATTGTAAAATATTTAGGATTATATTGACTAAATTGAAAAGCTCAAAACTAAATTGGGCGCCATACAATACGTTTAGAGTTTTTTGGATGATTTTCCCTTTATATGAGATTATCAATCTATGTTAGAGTCACTTATCAACTTTTGTTATGTTATGTTAGTTTGAAATTACAGCTCTCATTTGAGTTGCTTACCAATATTGATTGATTGATTTATTTATTTTTTTAATTTGCCAACTGTAATGTCTAATTACCGGTTTTATTTGCCTTAGTTAGTAACATCTTATACTTGCCGATATCATTAGAGATTACCAACATTAATTAATGCGAGTCGTCGGCTTTTTTCCTACTGAATTTACCACCTAAAATGACGAACTCTCATTTAAGTTACTAACAGCGTTTACATAATTTAATTTGCATCTCTTAGCACGACGCCTTAAATTTAAAAATTCTTTTTAAGAAATTCTCGGTATTAATTAAAATGACTAACCAAATTTTCTCCAATAATTTATCAACTAATTTTAAGATGTCAACTAATTTTAAGTTGCCAACTATTATTTGTAGGAGAGTAGAAAGTTCGAAGTGTGACCTAGTTAGATAAACAAAATAAAAGTCGACAGATTGTTATGAAAAAATGATAGTTTTCGAACGTTAAAAATAATTGGTGACTTGTTAATATATATAGTAATTATCAATTATTCTTGATAGTTACCGACATTTAACCCCTGCAGGGGAAAAAAAAAAAACCGACCGTTCTGTATTTATCGACTCTTCTCCATAGTTACTAAGATTTCTTAAATCTTACCAACACCGGAAAATATAAACTGAAAATCCACTTTCGGACACAGAAATCAAACAAACGGAACACAGACATCTTCGTGCTCGATATCGAAACACCATGCGAGTGTCCTCCTGGTCCCCTACAAGGCTACAATGCCCTTGCCCTCCCAACAGCCACAAGGCACCACACAATTACCTCAGTAAGGAGTACTATGAGGAAACGATGCCCTTGTCGTCTTTGGGTCGGAGTCGTAAGGCACAGCACGCACCTGCATGCGTGGCAGTTGGACTGACTCGTAAGTAAGTGACAAGCATCACCCATCTGATCAGTTGGCGTGCGGGGGAGTTTCGATTTCGTCTTTACTGTCGACTGAGGTAGGGCCCGAAGCTCAGAGACAGCACGGTTGAAAAAGAAAAATAGAAGAAGAGGAATCTTCGGGTGGCTCCTTTGCTTCAGCAATCGGAGCTGGAAGCTGCAGAGATGTGTGTCGACTTTAACTTCGCCATCGTTTTTCTTTTCTCTCTCTCTTTTTGTTTGTTTGTTTCTCTCTTTTGGTCGAGTCCAACTTAAAATCGAAAATTGATGAAAATGGGATTGCACGGACGTCCAAGTCAGGATTGCATCAGCTTGAACTGTAATGGATTCTTTCTTGTCATGATCTCTCTCTCTGTTGGTTGTCTTTCCTCCACAAAAAGGTTTTGCAGTGTCCCAAACAGTCAAGTATGGGGTGATTCTGATCTTATCCGAGAAAGCAAGTTAGACGAGGATTTGGAACTTCTCTGGTATGACATCTCTTGATTTTTTTGGGACTAAATTTTCTCGTATCATATTAACATTAGAATCACGCTTAATTCGCATCTTAAATAGATTCATCAACCCCTAACAAAATTTAAAGAACGGAATGACCCAAATCATGGGTCTCACTCCCCACTTTCTCTTTGCATTGTTGGGAAATTATATCAGATTTTGAAGGAAACAAAATTCACATACTTTGTTGAAAGTACTTTGATTTATACTTTGAGAATTTACTACAAATATATCTCTTCGTCTTTTGTATGTAATGTGCTTAATGTTTTTATTTTGATATAAGTAGACAAGATTCGTGGCAGATGCAGACCGATACAAGAATCATGACGAGATATATGTTGATCTTTGATTTATATTCATTGTTAAATCAATCTTATTCTTGCTTATTTCAGCACATTAAATTTCCTTTACTAACCATCAATTATCTGGTTAGTATTGCGTTTCTAAGTTATATTGATTGAATATTAATCACAAAGATATTTTCATTACTTTTTATCAGAGGAATCTTAATTGATTGGCAATCATCTTTTAGATAATTTCTTTTATTAGAAACTTGATTTATGACGTTAAGAATGATTGTATGAGCGAGCAACTCTCAAATCTCTGATTGTTCTTACCTCAACGGCACGTGATCTTTATTCGACAATCAACCAATTGCTAGTTTTGGAGTTTCATCCTCGGAGTGATTCTTTCCAATGGGAAGCTTGAAAGACGAAGAGTATGTAAAGAGCACTAGGTTCGAAGAGAAGTAGAAGAGATCAAGAGATCAATACTCATATCTCAAGAGAGCTTCATTTGTTTCCATTATCTACCCGTGCTTAAAGTGAGATCTGGTGAGAGGTGTTATACATAGTCAAGTGTATAGAGTGGGATAGCTTTGGTAGAGGCAGAGCTCGTTTTTGTTGGAAGTGCTTGTGTTCAAGCATTTACATTTTTCTGTAATATCTTACTTGATTACTGAGTGAAATCGAGCCAATAGGCTGTTCGTATGGGAGAGTGGATGTAGGTTGTCCAAAAACCGAACCACTATAATCTATTGTGTATTGTCTTCTACTTTCTACTCGTCTCTATTTACTATATGGTAAAAGCATTGTGTGGTTCTATTAACGCCAACCACTCCTATCAAACTTGAAGTTTTTATTTTCGCAATATTTTATCAAGTATGATCACAAATACATATTCTGACCACAAACACATATCCGCCCCCTCTAAGTATCACGTCTAGCCAAACAACATGCATCTCTCTCCATCTCTCCCCCTCTCCTTGCTGCTCGTGTAGGGTCGGTTGTGGCAAAGAGCGATGCTCAATATTTTATCAAGTTAGATCACAAACAACTATTTTATCAAGCATGTCTCGCTTTCTCGAACTGGTTCATGTACCTCTTCTTTGCTTTGCAACGAGACACCATTTCTTCGCTTCCTGCTTTCGAGTGATGATCCACGAAAAAACACTCGTTATTTCGACAAAGTATTTCTTTGATCTCCTCTCTTTCGTAGGTTTTCATTGGGTTATGTCGAGCTACTACTTCCTCTATTAACGACAGGCACTTCACAATGTTCGAGCTCGTCATTGGCAATTTCAGTGAAGGGCTCGACTTTGGCTCAGAGATGGCCCGCCATTCTTTGGAGAGGGAAATGAAAAAGAATGCAAAATAGAGGTTAGCGGGTGAATCACGAGGACTTGGTAGAGAGTCGAGACAGAGAAGGTCAGGAATGAGACCCACGAGTTGGATAATTTCGCACTTCTCCAATCCTCGAGGTGTGGATGAAGCCATTATACAACTGAATTTCGAGCCACCATAATTAATGCGAAAATTGTGTACAAGTATACTGCCTAGGCGTAGTCTCGGTCCACATTGGAAGGCCCCGCACCCGAGCCTCATTAGACTCGGCGGTCTGTTTTCTCTATTAAGAGTTCCCTTGTTGTTGAACAATAAGAAATTCCCCTATTCTGCTAGACAATGATCAAACAACGGACATAACTAAGCCCACGCAAGCATGAAACAACGTCTCAAATTCATCTCCTTGGTCTTCATAAGTGAGAGACTTGATTTAGTAAGAATTACTCAGGTTGTGTTTCAAAAACATAACGAGGAGAGCTGATGCATCTTCCGTGCATTCCATACGAACTCTTTTGGACAGTAGCTAACTAGCGTCGCTAAAACTAGCCAAAAGAAAAATGGGCTCAACTATTTGAGGCCCAATGGGCCTAATCTTGGTCCATAGGAGAGCCCGCGATAAACGTGCTCCCAGACGGGCCGGTTTGGTTAACTTGCGTCACTTTCGGTTCAATCCGACCCGTTGGGGTGTTTCAAGCTATCACCCTTTTTCGCTGTTGCTCCCTATGTCCACGTGGCCTCCACCAGAACCCTGTCCGACCCGGCCGGCAACCAAGAGAAAATATATAGGTGTCACACAAATATTAAGACTTTCTTTTTGGTCACACATGAAGATAAAATTAAATGAAGGATCCAATAAAAATGGCCTAAACTTCGGCCGGATGTCGATGACAATGGGCCCATGTCATTGTCGATGCATAATGTTTCTCATTCATTGCTTTATCTAGATAAAAATAAAAATAAAAATAAAAATGTCACAATCGGCCAACGAGTCTTCCGACACGTGGCACCTCCCAAATCTCGTCATCCACAAGTATCATCCCACAGATTTAGAAGCTTGACACGTACAGAAGTGACTTCGAATCCTGAGAAAATCAAATACAAAAGTACTGTAAAAGTGTCAATATTTATGTATGAAATTCACTTTAATGTCAATATTTTTTTTAGATCACTTAAGTATCAAATTGGGAAAAAAATGATCACTTTAGACTTAAGTGTCAAGTCGTTGGAATTGATCATTTTTCGCTGAAATTGATACTAAATTGATTATTTTTTTTTACCAAAATTTTTTTTCCTTACCAAAAAAAAAAGTGATTATTTTTTAAATCACTTAAATGTCAATTTTTTATTAAAAAAAGTCACTTTTAAGTAATCGTTTTAACATTAATTCGAACTTGGTAGTATAAATTCCGCATTAGTTGTTCAAGTTATTTGAATTCACCTATTCACCCTTCTTTTGGTGCTTCTAGCATCAGCATCATCATCATCATCTACAACCAGCTTTGTCCCGCGAATTTCTGTATTTAAATCTCAACATCTCGCGTGGCCATCGTTCCATGATCAAGCATTACATTATGTTCAAGGGCGTAGTGATTAGCGGTGCAAAAATTATGGTTAGCGAAGTCGAAAAGTTCAGAGATGGATATACGACTCTATAAATTATCGACATATCCTCAGAAAGATGACGAGGAAGCGGGAGACCGAGACCGTTAGTTGGTAGGTCATTTAGGAGCGAAGAAATTCGCTGGGATCGAAGTCGTATCATTCACTTTTGTTTAATCGGAGCCGTATTCGCTTCTCTTTTGTCAGCGTGTGCAGAGCCTGATGCACGTCACGTGAGCCCCACCCTGTTCCCTCATTTCTGACTCGGCTTCGACTAAGAACACACTGTTTCCTCAGTTTCCCATTTGTTCTTGTCTTGACAGTGAGAAATCCTATGAATTAATTTAATCCCTCTCCTCGGGAATTATAAGCAACCTCGTAATTAAGCCCATTGTGTTCTTTATGTCTAGGACAGTTTCCACGCAAACCGGGAGAACCTCGGAATCTAATGAAACATCATCCAGATTTCAGGCAGAAACTCGTCCGGGTGTTCACCAGCAGATGTGTTGTTCAATGTGTGTAATTTGACCAACGAGTGGAGTTAATCGTTAGGGAATGAACTTATGTTTGCCGATGATCAGATCCATCACGCATGTTCGACTCTCGACATCATCAAGTGCGAATAATATCGCGTTTGAGATTTACTTAATCTAAGATGGTCTTCCTTGCCATAGGAAAAATGACACTTACATGCACGAGGATGGCTTCATTCGACTCTTGTCATGGTAATCAAAGGGAAAGAACTAAGGAGGAGAGTGAGAGAGAGGGATAGCACTCGATTCGTCTCATTGGGATTTTTTACTCATTTAGACACGAAAGTTGAGGCATGTCTACATTTCCCCTGTTTCTTCTACACTGCTTTTCAACCGAAGAACAGGGCTGTCCCTCGCTATCTGCTATTTGTATCTGTCCAGTCTTGTATCTACCAACACTGATCAGTCTCCCACTTCTTGCAAGAATACCCGGAAAACTGGGACATTGATGCTGCCGCAGCCGCCATCGTCGCGGAACTGAGGGGCGATCCGTACAGCCGGTTACGCCGGAAAAGATCCTGGTCGTAATTTGCTCTCTTGCTCGGATCAGACAGAGTCGAGTATGCTTCATGGATCTTCTTGAACTCACTGGCTGACGTCTCTTTGTGGGTCGCCCCGACAACGTCAGGATGGCAGACTCTCGCCAGTCTCCTGTAAGCGACCTTGATGTCGTTGAAGGAAGCGCTTGCGGGAATCCCGAGAACCTCGTACAGAGACGACACGGACGCTGCCATTTCGGTTTTCGCACTTGGTGGCCTCCTGAATTCTGTGGAAGTGTAAGCAGCCACAGTTCTGGGCCTCGGAAGTCTAGCAGAAGATGAGGATTGAAGAGTGTAACGCGTGTGGATGACTCCGGGTTGACTTGGGGATTGACTGAAGCTTGGAGATGAGGAAAACATTTGATATGTGCTGTTGTTAATGTGAAAATGAGGGGGCTTTTCTTGGAGGGTGGCTTGAGAATGTTATGGTGTTTCATGGGATTATATAGACGGACAGAGAGACAGGGAGAGAGAGATTGGGGAGGGAAGTGTTAACCATGGTTAAATTTGAATATGGTTGACATTGTTCTGAGGCCTTTTTTGAGAGGCTTATCCTTATGGGATGCTGTCTTGAAAGCTGACTCAGCCAACTGTGTATATGGATAGACCTGAATATCTTCAAAAGGTCCTACTATTTTGTCGTCCTCCTTAATTGCAGGAATTTTTGGGTCGTCATTAGTAAATCCGCTTTTTTTTTACAAGTTAATACCTGAGCTCTGAATTTATCATACACCCAAAAATCACACGTGTCTGCTGAAAAGATCTAATAAGTTCATTGATCTAGATCATACATCTTCGAAATCAAACAAGAAAGCCTTGTTTTTTTTTTTTTTTGAGCTTTTCAGTTATCTGGTTCTGTTTTTATCCATATGGATTAGGATTCAATAAGAGTCATCAAAAGTGACAGAACAGAGACGAGCCCACCAAAGTTAAGAGCACGGAATTCTACTTGTAATTATCTTTATGTCTAGAAAGGAATGGTTCACGTCAATCCAACACCTATGATGTCCCGTGCTGAAGCAAAAATCGATTCAATCTGATGCCCTCCTTTACTAAACAAATAAAAGCACCACACCTGGGCAACGTAAGCAATTCCTATAATACCATCTCTCCTATCATTGCATTGGTGTACATGAGAAATAAAACAGGGAGGACACGTGGCTTTTGCTTTCAAGGAATGTCACTATTCTTGTTCCCTCTGTTCAGAAGATTCAAAAGGGCAGCTGCTTAATTTTATCCACTCTTTTTTCACCCTATTGTTCATCACCTTTCCTTTTGTCTCTTGCCCTGAGCCGTAGATTTAGCAAGGATGTAGGGTCTTGGCCTAGATACACAGCATCAAGCTGATCTCAATTCAATTAGAGTAATGCACACTACGCACACAAACAGATAAATCCCAGCTTAGTAGTAAGTACTGTACTTAGTTGTTTTTTACAGCGCACAAAGTGATTTTCTTCTTCTGATTCTCATCATCACCGCTGAGTGTTTTACGGTCTACGTGTTGGTATTCATTTTGAATCCAACAGATGATCAACTTCCAGTTATAGAGAAGAGATGGTACTTTGTGAAAACAGACAAGAGAACAGAACCCAACCCCAAGACGAACCGCCGTGCCAGCACAAAGAGCGAAGAAGAGGAAAATGCTTCTCTCTCAGATGGATGTGAATGAACAGAAGATCCTGACTGTACACTAAATCTAAATCAACTTTAAAGACTTGGTCTTGATTTGATGTTTGATACTTCAGGAGATCTTTATCATCTACATTGTAGTGTTGCCCCCACTGTCTGAGGAATGAGTGTGCTGCTGCATTTCTCTCTGGAGTCTGCGTGCCTCGGATAGAGGAGAATTAGATATAGGATTAAAAAAAAGAAAGAAGCAAGTTCTTGTTTGTTGACACCCAAAAGTTGGAATCACGTGATGAACACAAGCGAAGATTATGATCATCCGGGTAGCTGCACTAAAACCAAATGAAGATTAACTGCAAAGACGCCACGTGTCAAGATGAGTTTTAGCGGAATTATCCCCGGAAAATAAGAGAAAAGAGCGCGCAAAAGAAAACACGATTGAGGAAGTTACAAAGATCGGCGGCAATCCCAAAAAAGCTGAGAGAGAAAAAGGCGCGAAAAACTAAGGGAACCGCCAAAGGAGTTATCCACAAAAAGAACTTACTTGGAGCCCATGCCAGTAACCGTTCGACGGTTTTATAAATACCCAAGGTCATCCAACACAAAAGAAACACACACAACACAACAATGAAGTATTTATCTTTGTTGCGACCTAAAAAATTAGGCTAATGGATTATTAGGTCAATTAAATTAACTAACGTAACTCAAACCTCCCAAGGCTTACTAAACCAAATCGCAACTTCGGTTTATTTATTAAAATATGTTCAATTGGAGCCGCCACTAATCATTTATGGTATGTCGATTAGAAACCTATATAAAATAGCATAAGAACTATTTTATCTTTACGAAAAAATGAGCTCGAGGACTTGGTTACATTAATTTTTCAATTAATGCCCTTTCGGTACTAAATTTTCATGAAAAATCCTTAATTTGATGATTTGATTTTTTGGGGGGTTTTCTTTTATTAAATGCAATGCTAATGCAATCTATTTATATGATATACGAGATGATATGACATGGCAACATTGCATAACGTGGCAAGATGACGTGACAAAATGCAAACTAAATGATCTGCAATGCGAATGACATTTTTTTGGTATTTTCTATGCATTTTCGGATTTATGAAAAAATGAAGTGAAAAAGCTATAATAAGTTCAAAAGAAACGTGATCTAACACAAGAAACTTTATCCATGACATGAAGATAAGCCCTCAAACCTTATCTCTAACCAAATAATATTCAAAGAGATCGCGAGAGACAAGATAGGTGAATATCACATATGCAGCCAACCAACTCGACGGAAAAATTTGCCCACAAATTCAACGTTATTCCAATTTAAAAGAACCTTAGCAATTTGACAAAACCCCATGTAAATCGTTTTCTATAATGCAAGATAGAGCAACGTCAAATATTCAACATAAGAGCTCATCCAAGAATTCATCTAATAGTGACGTTTGGCCATGGTAAGCTCATGTGCCGCAAATTGGTTCCTTAATAAAAACTGGCTTTCATTCAATTTAAATCCTCATGATGATAAGCGATTTTATCCAAAAGATTTTTTATTACATTCACAAAAATCAGATTTTTTATTCCACCGTTAGCTTCGATTTCCAGTTCATGGCAAAAGAACTCAGTTTCTCAATGTTCATCAAAGCATATGAGCCCACGTGCACGTTAACAACTAGACACACCTAAATAGCAATAAAAAATTGAGAAGCTTACCTTTCCTTGAGCCAAAAAAAAAAATCTGTACGTGCACCAGCTGGAATACTTGTCCAAGAACGCACCGATCCCAACCTCGATTTGTCGGAAATATTTTGAAGAATTCTAGCGCAAGTAACAACAAGATTAGAGCTTCATACAATGCCGAAACAAAGGCTGATCGATATCTATTCACGGCTGCACGGGGACGAAACAAAGCTGAACCGAGGTGATGCAGCTTCGGCGGCTAGTTCGACGAGTTATGCGCGCAGCACCAGCTAGACAGTAATGGATCCGAGGTAGTATATCAACTCGAGATGGCCGTGGTGATGGACGACGACGACGCATGGGCAGCTCACGTGTGTGAGAGTTTCGGTAAGGGGATTGCTTCGGCCATGGGGAAACAATCGAACCCTCAAACTCGCCAACCAACTCTCTAATTTCTGCTGCAAATCAAATAATCACCGACCCCTCTTAACGTGAATGAGGCGAGCTTCCCTTGGCAATCCTAGTAGGAGCAAGAATCGCTAAAGACCGTCCGACTTACTATCCTAGTCAAAGTGAGATCTAATATGAGCCGTTAGATTTCGAGAGTCCGAATCCATTAGAATTATCTGCTATTTTCAGCCTAATAAGAATAGAATTTCAGTTTCTTAAAACTCTAATCCCCAATTAAGATAAGACTCTTTTAATGAATTTGGGATTTTGATCTCTGAAGAGTCATAATCAATTAAAACACTAACAATTTTCGCCCAAATGGGGGTCCCCGTGGGTTGGACGTAATTCCTAGGCTCTTGTGGGCTCATTTTGTGATTTCGGGCCTTAATGGACCATGACTAATCGAACAAGTAATTAATTAAGGGCTTTTTACGATTGTAAGAGTTCAAATGGGCTGAATTTGAATCTAAATATAGGATCAAACCCGTAATGAAATTCGGCACACTCTCTCGTGCATGGTCGAAAATTCCCAACTGAGTCTAGCCCAATCCCCTGTCGAAAATTATGCTCAATTGTCTTACCTAAATGCAAATGATGAAAAACAAATATGCGATGCATGAGAAATTATATTTGTGAGAGCTATGATTAACTTTCATTTATGAAATAGATGAATTTCTGAAAAAAAAAAATCAAAATTTAGGTGTCAACAATCTTTTCAATTAACTCTTAGTTTAGTTGTAGTTTTCAGATTCCCATCGTCGATTCAATTTTGACGTGTTTCATATCTAGAGTTAGGTGTCATCGATTAGATTCCGGCGTCTGCTCGCCCAGTCCAGTGCCATTGATTAAATTTCGGCATTGTATTGGTTCGTCCACCCGTCCAGTACCGTTGATTAAATTCCGGTGTTGTGTCATACATTTCCAACCATCCGTTGTTGTAGATTAAATTTCGACATCGTATCCTACAGTAAGGCTCAACATCGTCGATTCGATTTCGGTGTTGTATCTTGGTTACAATCATATTGAAGCAATTCGACATGTTTCATCGAAAAGATCACCAGGAGATCTGTTAAAAGTCTTGTACAAAGCTGTCGAAAGACACGCCCTTATCAATATACATCTTGCATTTACACTCTCTGTCAAAAACTTACCCGGAACCCCTCATACTTAACGAACTGCTAACGTTCGATAAAAGAATTTTCCCGCTTTATCAATACCTTTGGGCTTCAACCTTTTTTGGCCAAACCCCGAAAGAACCAATCAAGCCCAACCGAGGGATTTTAACGCGCAACATTATTACACGATCTACTTCCTATCTGAATTGCAACCGAACCTGGTTCAATAAGAAGCCAAAGATCAATCATCAGTGAAAGGTATTGAAACGACCCCAAAGGCTATAATCCTCACAAGGTAACTTGGCTCATTGAACTCTACTGCTTCCGTGTTCACCTTGTTGTTCTTACCATGCCCACTGTTGAAGCAAATGGCCAGGACATATTGGACAACAACATACTTAGGTGCTGCATGCTGGCGCTAAGTGTATCTTAGATTATGACTGAATGGGGAAAAACTCCATAACAAAGGAGATTTGTTAGTTTTTCTATGTTTGGTGGTATGTGATGGAAAACTTTTTTTTTTTTTTTGGTGTTTGGATCTCATCTAGAAAATGATTTCAATTTCATGAGCCCAATACCCAAAAAAACCTTAGCATTTGTCAATTATACACAATTTTTTTGTCTCATAAAAGATGCCAACTTTTATTTTTATCTCAATTCTACCCAAAAATTTTACATTTGTTTCGATTTTACCGGCCTAATGTCAAAAAAAACCTTCAATTTTTTACTTTTGTCTTAATTCTACCCAAAACTTTTACTTTTGTCTCAATTTTACCCGCCTAGTGCAAAAAAATCTCAACTTTTATTTATATTTTAATTCTACGACCGTTAACCTTTTGTTCATAATCACCGTTAGCTAATCTCACGTTACTTGAATTTTCTTGCCGAATTTACTAATAAATTTTCGAAATTTAGAAACAGTCGGTTTCAGACGATATTTTAAAAAGATCGTCAGAATATCTCTATGTCTAGTTGTTCTTTGGGCTGTTGAGTACCGAAAAGAATACGAAATAAGCCGTCTTTAGTAACTATATATCTCTCAGCAATATATAGGGGTAGCAAAAATAGAAGAGAATTTTGAAAATTTTTAATGTCAGTTTTGCCGAGGTGTAATTCATTAGTGACGTGACAATGTTACGTAAGATTAACTAAGGATGATTATAGACGGAAGGCTAACGATAGTAAAATTGGGACAAAAATAAAAGTTAAGAATTTTTTTGGTACTAGGTCCATAAAATTGGGACAAAAGTAAAAGTTTTAGGTGAATTATGACAAAAGTAAAAGTTAAGGGTTAGTAAAATTGGGACAAAAATAAAATTTGAAGGCTTTTTTGGTATTATGCCAATAACATTGGGACAAAAATAAAAATTTTGGGTAGAATTAGGACAAAAATAAAAATTCAGGGTTTTTTTGGTACTATGCCTATAAAATTGTGACAAAAGTAAAAGTTTTGGACAGAATTTGGACAAAAATAAAAGTTGTGGATTTTTTATGAGACAAAAAAATAATTTTGAATATAATTGACATAAATACTAAAGTTTGAGGTTTTTTTTGAGTATTAGGCTCTTTATTTGAGGCAAAAAAATCGAAGTTTTCAATTTTATTTTTTATTTTTTTTCCCTCCTTCTAGGCCTGTGGCCAGCCAAGGCAACGCCGAGCAAAAAGGAAAAAGAAAAACAAATGATAAGAATAACCATAAAAAAGAAAACAAGTAATATAAAATAAAATATAAAAATAAACATTATAAATATAAAATACAAGAAATGTAGAAAATATAAAATAAAATAGCAAATAAAATATTGAAAAACTTTATATGAGTAATTTCGGAAAGTGTTTGCACCTTTTTAAATTTATGAATACTTTTCTTTAGATTTAAGAATTCACTTTTCCAATATTTCGCATGAATTTTTCGTGGATCACGTCATTTTTGGCAAACCATACGAGTAAAAATCTGGAAAATTAATTTTCTGGAAACCAACCCCTTGAAAATAGTTCCACTAAAACAAACGTACCCTTGGGACGCATTGATTCAGAAAAGGGAATGGATTATCATTCCTTCCAGGTTTCCCTCGTCAATTCCTAAAGTACGGAGAAAGGCAATCGATAAGACTACTTCGACAGTACAAGCTCTCTGTTTCACCATTTGCCCATTTGAAGAACGTTTATTCAGGAATAGTTTGCTGCAATAATCTAGGAAACCGCAGCTTAGCCGCACTCGGAAGCATTCCTGGAGTCATTAGAACAATGTAAGTGCCGAAAACCAAATTCATTGTGGCAAGGTGCTTTCAGTTCGGGGCTGTTTCACATTGAAGGACCAGGTTTCCAAATTTAGCAGATAAAGGGTCTTCGTCAGTACAAGCAATGCAAAAGCATGCGTCATGAATCATCAGCCGCAAAATCTTGGTACAAACGTACAGATTGTGGTATCTCCAACTCAGATAAATTTCAAAACTCGATATACTTGTGATATTCTCTGTTCTCCATCTGGTTTAGGATCTTTATCCGGAACCGTTCAATATGCAGAAATGAATTCCTAATTTTTTAGTTGTTGTGAAATGTGCTCAACCTGACTGTGCCGCTTCAGTTTATCGGCAACTAGATTGTTTCCACTCTCCATCCGGACCATCACCTGTCCAGGAAGTGATTCCCACCAACACCGATACTGCAAACTCGTCTCAATCCTTTTGAGGCTATATTGCATCATCTAGTATGACAGTTGTATACCATAGTGGGTAGCTAGATTTTCTTTCTTCCATTCGGTGCTAAAATCTTCCAACCATAACAGTTGCTTCATTAATGGAGGCCGGTGATTTGCAGGTTGGAGAACTTTACATTTTTAAAGCAGGAATTTTTCTCGACAAAGGAGACTCATAGCCGTCGGTGGACATCATTGTCTCGAAAACTGTCGTTCAAGGTTTAGAAACTAATTTCTTACATGAAATGCCCTGAAACTCAAAAAAGCAGAAGGGATCTTCCAAGTTAAGGCAGGCACTTGTCCCAAGATTCGGAAAACAAATTAACAGATAGAAAGACTGCGTATGAATTGAAATGTGTAACTGACATAGGAACGTTCCAAACCTATTGAAAACAAACTGTCCACATCTGTGAGAATTGAGAACAACGAAGAATCTATAACAGCAAGGGTACAAAAGTGAACCTGAGACAGCTGGGTAATCAGCTTCACAGAGACAACTGAACACATGAAAATGGCACTTTTTAGGCTTTCCCTTCAATCCTGGCAGATGTGAGACCAATACAAGCATCTACGAAATCTCCATCTATAAAGTCCGTTGAGAATACCTGCAACCTATCAGCTACCCCTTTAGAGAAGCACCGAGATATAAATAGCCTGGCATATCCACGAATGCGATTAGTGACCGGCTTGACACACACAACCGGATTGTCCGCTTGGGGCGTTACTGTGTTCTCCACCCTGTAAAAGTATTTCCTTACGGAAGCTGGCGGCTGCTCTCCCAAATGCTTCATATTGCTATCAAACTTGGTTGACGGTAAATCGGTATTCATCCAGTCATCCTTCAGATAGCCCTCACTCCACAATGGGCCTCCTGCCTGCGGCTTGGGCGAGTTCCTAGGCTTCCAGACGCAAATCACTCTCTTTGGCAGCAAATCCGCAATCGTCTTACCAAAAACACTTTCATCCTGGCCGATCAGGTGCTCCCCAAGTTGATCCACCAAGTACTGATCAAACTCAGGCGGGTCCTGATGACCAAACTCAGTTCGGACTTCTAGTATTATAATCTCGGACTTCGTCTCACCTAAAAACTTCTTGACATCGTTCAGGACGACATCCACACTATAAGTCGGTAAAATCCCGTGGCATACCCGGCGATCCTCTTGGACACGGATGTCAAATACCCGAGTGCCTCCCACGAGCTGATTGTAGATGCTTAGCGATTGGCATTGGGCGAAAGGACGAGACACGAACCGGACTCCGATCTTGTTGGTCGCGGAGTCATGAGTCCCTGGCCAGACAATCTTGAAAAGAGGAAGCTTCCCGGGATCGAGGCTATTCATCCAGTTCTTCCTATCCAAACAGCAGTAGTCACAACCTGGGAATTGGGTCCCGCAGGTTTCGCTGAGATCGCTCAGGACTTGTGCCTCTCGCAACACATCTTTCCGTCTCTGAATCTGCTTCGAGATCTCAGAACCCATGCCCGATGCAAAGAAGATGAACACCGAAGTTTGACTGCCTTCTCAAACTCTCCTTTCTTGCTGCCTTGGAAACTATTTCTTGTTCCTTGATATTACGTTTGTCTTAACCACAGATGGATTCTATGGCCGATGCAATGCTGATGCAGGTATGGAGAAATCTATGGAGGTAGACCTTGTGGAGTATTACAAAAGTCGTAGTTTATTTCATCGTGGAAGCTACTGCCTGTATTAAATGTCATAATTGAGTGCTCAAAGAGCAAAAATATTGACTATTAGTTGGATGATTGGACGTGTCGGGTTGGAATATGATTGTGGGGGACCACCCTCCTTGCGCGATTGATGGAATATTACCTTCTGATTCTGGCGTAGATGATTGGCCATTAATCATTATCCTTAGAAAAAACAAACCTCTAAATTTATTGTAATTATATCAATTTAATTTTAATTTTTTTATTTAATTATAAATATTTTGTATTGTGTCAATTTAGTATACTCGATCAATTTTGACTTGCCTGAGGTGGACGGGAACCGTTCGACGACATAACCATGACGAGGATCAATCTCACCTGATCTGGGTGGTGGGCTAGGCTTGCCATCGCTAGCAACAGGCTGGCGCGAGATTTCCTGGGCCATGCTAGAGGAAGAAAAAATAAATTAAAAAAATAAAAAAAATATTCAAAAAAAATATTACAATATCATGTTGCCGGTTGACGCACATTGGCGCCAGCTGAATAATCTGAATTAGTACAATTACAAAAGGTTCAGAACTGAATCGGCAAAAAAAAAATATTTATGACCGAATTGACACAATAACAATATGATAGAATTTTATTGTTAATTTTTCATTATCCTTGCCTATATTTATTTAGACTAAGATAAGTTGGGTCAGAATTAGAAGCAACCGAGAACAGGTCTCTCAAGGACATATCCGATCTTGGACGACCATGAAGTTAATCCTAGTAATTGGAAGCTTCACGTCTTGAAAATCTGTTTTGTTAAAGCAATCGAGCAAGAATACTATTGTAGTTACTTGAAAAATAACTCTCCTTTGTGATATCTGTAGATAAGAATTTTGGAAATCGGATGATTATCTATGACAACCCAGGATGTTCAAATTCAACTTGGGCTTACAACTCATTAGCGAAAAACGAGGAAAATCATTGTAAGAATACAATTTTTTTTAGCACTTGATCTCATGTAATTACAAATTTACATCATGGAATATTCGACACTTGTTTTTTGCTTTTCTTTTGGCTGTGATGTTCACGGGATCATGTCGCTCAAACTTTTCACCAAAAAGGGTAGGAAATATCAGGGCTCATCTTTTCTTTTTGGGTTGGGAGGCGGATAAGCATCAAAGGAGCACTTTACGAACGACAGCTGCTAAAACTCGATGACACGTGCCGAACCGTACGACAATGATTCGGCAATTGAATTCGACCCTCCTGGAAATTCAGGGTAGCGGGTTGGAACCATAAAAGCGGATGTGGAACCGGATCTCCTGAATTGGCCGGATGAGTAATTTTATCCTCAGACTTTTACTTCGTTCAATTTATTTCTTCAACTATTACTAGATGTTCAATCCAATTCCCAAAATTTTTCGTGCCTCAACTTTTCATAACAAAGTCAAATCAGTCCTTTAGTATTATTATCAACTTGTTATAATTACGATATTAACAGATTTTATAGTATCTTTTCATTTCGATCAATTTCTTAAATTAACAATAAATATATTATATTTTTCCTTCCTTTTTAGCTTACGGTCTTATAAATATTGCTGTAATTCATTTTAAATATATTTTTAACTAAAAGTAGACATATAACCTCATTTAGAGTTATATTGAATTCATATTCCTTTTATTTTAACAAATAATTTACTAAGCTATTTATAAATTTCTCATGTTTTAATTTGTTGAATGTGATTCCCGTACTTTGGCCAAATGTACACTATCGTCCTTGAATTTTTAATTTATTTAATATAGTCTTGAACTATAAATAAATGTTCAATGTAGTCCCTGAACTGAATGAAAATATTTAAAAGTTTAGGGGCCACATTGAACATTAGATCAAATTTCAGAGACCACGTTGAATTGATAAAAAATTCAGGGACGGTATTGCACATTGAACCAAAGTTTAGATACCATTATGCTATTATGTTTTTCTCGTGCTTATATTAATCTAAATTTTTGTTCCTAATTTTTTTGTGGTAGATACAATTTTCACATTATTTGGGCTTTGTGTTTTTTTAAATGAATTTAGTTAAGTCTGTAAATTGGGAATTATTGTAGAAGAAATGTCCACCTAATACAAATTTAAAAGAGGCTCTACTTTTACTATTATAAAGATCATAAAGTGAAGTTGCATAAATAGAAATGTCATAATATTTGTAAAAACCATAAAGGTAAAAAAAGTAATACTGAGTCATATTATTTTTTGTTAATTTAGGAAATAGATTGAGAATAAAAGATATTCTAAAGACTGAAGAATAATGCAATTATGAAATTTCCTTACCTTTTTTTTTAATGAAAATTTAGGGGGCGTCATTGAACATTTATGAATACATTTATGAATAGCATCAATTCAAAAGTTCAATAATGACATTGCACATCGAGTCAACGTTTAGGGACTATTTGTGTTAGTTTTTCCAATCTCGAGTGCGCTTATTTCAATTCTTAAAAGTTGAAGAGACGAAGAGCAATGGATATATTGTTAAAGGGTTGCTTGTGCTTAGCTAGTTTGGGCCGCGCATGGCAATACTTACGGAGTAGAATTTCTGCTTTGAAAGTGCTTCAAGAGTAAAATTTCGCTTGGTTATGCAATTTCATTTTTTTTATCTTTGGATTTTTTTTTGGGCTCCAGAAATAGTTTTGGAGCCATTTGAAGAAGTAAAAAAATAAAAAATACTTTTCTATGAAGTAGAAAAATCAACTTTTGCTAAAAAATTAGATGTAGAAAAATCAATTTCTAGTTAAAATTAATTTATAAAGCAGAAATATTGTCATGTGTGCCCATGGATTCCCAAGATAGTTTTCATACGGAAAACGCGATCCCTAATCATTCAGCAATTCTACGATACGAAATTCCCAAAACAAAAAAGCAAACTTTCATGTCGATTACTTCAAATTTTCAGAAGGTGGGCAAGATTCTATTTCTCAAGATGGCGAAACTTCCACCTCACCTACTTTTCTACGTACTTCAGTTAGGTCAGGTGACTGGATCTCTCGTCTAGCGATAAACCGAGTCCGGTCCAAGCTGAAGCCTCACAAGAAGATACCAATAACGTCCATTTTCAATCTCCACCACGACACGAATCCATCAAAATCGAACAGCATCTTAAAAGCTATTAAATATATATTAAATTTTATGTACTCGATCTGATTCATCACCTGACCAGTCATATTCTTTTTGTAAAAAATTGAAATTTGATTCGTGATGCGAAGAATTGGGTTGATAGGAGTGCGAACAAATCTTTATAGGGATTTATTTATGCTGTAGTTAGGGTTTATTTTGAGGTTTTTCGGTATATGAGAGACTTGTGAGCCGTGTGATTTTGTTTAGTTTATAAGACTGACTTCTGTAATCAGTGCTCTATTTGATTATATTGGAATCTTGTTTTGCCTCACCCGTGTACGTAAATCGCCTTGATCGAATCACGTAAATCCGAACCACGTAAATACTTGTGTCACGTAAATCCGAACCACGTAAATACTTGTGTTCTGTGTTTACTTTTTCGTATTTGTTTCCACAAAAGCATTACCAACACCTCGTCCACACACAAACACAAGCTGCAACGAATATAATCGCGCCATGGCATTTGGCCCGCATAAAACCCAAAAAGACAAAATGAAGGAAGAAGTGGGACTACAACATGAGCCATTACATGTCCAAAGTGTCTAGTAATGCATAGCTATTACCTTATATTCAACTACCGCATCCCCGCTGGTGGTGTTGAAAAAGTACGTCTTCGCCGTCGCTGTTCCGCTCGCAAGCCGAAAAACCCCAGTCCCGCCTAAGATGGGCATCTCCCGATGGGTCTCGGATATCGGGTTGCGGCCCAATATGCTCAGAGTGCTGCCGTTGAACTCGGGACTCGCGAGTACAAGGCTCATGTCCATGAGCAGGGCCGTCGACTCGAGCCCAGCATGGGCATAGAACCCTTGAGCCCGACCCATGAGGGGAGACTCCGGCTCGGGCCCCTCCGTCAATGGGTCGTCGATGACCTTGACCTCCCCGAACATCGTCGGGGACTTCTTGGTCATCGCTGCCTTGGCGACTCGCACCGCTGTGGGGCTCTTACCCGAGAGTGTGTCGTGAAAGTAGAAGTGGAGACGTGTGATCTTGCGCTTGGCGTGGCTAAACCTACGGAACCATGCGTCGACCTTCTCAGGGTCATCTGTCTCAGCACGGCTGAGTGTCGCGGCTGTAGCCGCCAGAGCAAGAGCCATCGCCACCATAGCCATTAAACCTAGCTTTGCCATCTCTCTTTCAATCTGAAGTTGTTGGGAAAAACGATATTGCTGGAAACAATTTATAGGCGAAAACGAACTCAAAAAGGAAACTTATAAAAAGAATACGTCTTTTGAGACGGAAGCAACATAAGTTGTCGAATCTAATCACTAGTTACTCGTGCTTTTTTATGGTTCCATTATTTTGTTGACCTTATTAAATCATCGTCTTTGCGATTAGCAAAATTGACACTAACAAAATCAATTTTTTGCACGTTTTATGTTAAAAAAACATAAAATACTTTAATAAGGCATATTATTTCTAAATAAAAAAGACATAATAAATGTCATAACTTTCATACGGAATTTGGTGCCACAACTTCTCAGTTCATCTCTTAAGTGTCATAACAAGTAAAAAAAAGCATTTACCACAAGTGTCATGACTTTCTAATCGATCATTACTGTACCATAGCGCTAAAAAAAAAAAACAACAAAAGTGCCACAAATTTTAGTACCATATCGGATATTTTGGCAAGGGAAATCGCTAATGTTACTCAAGTGAAGATTTTTTTTGTTGTTGAAAAAATAGGTTAAGTAACTGATTGAAATTTAAGGGATTATATTGAACATTTAAGAATAGTTTAAGGATCACATTAAATGAATTAAAAGCTAGATGATGACATTGCGTATTGAGCCAAAATTTGGAGACTATTTGTGTCAGTTTCTCATCTTGAATGCACCTATCCCAATTATTGCTAAGTGGTTTGATTGTGCTTAGCTAGTTTGGTTTCCCCTAAGTCAGTTTTCATAAAGAAAACCGAAACCGTAAGTGTGTCGATTACTTCGAACTTGAGAATTATTAGGTCGGTAAAATCATTGACATATTCAGCTAGTTTGTATTTCTCAAGATGGCGAAACTTGCACATCACCTACTTTTTTAGTATTTAAGTTTGGTGGCTGGATCTCTCTCCTAGCGATAAACCGAGTCCAAACTGAAGCCTCACAGAAAGATACCCTCCACCACGAATCAATAGAAATGGAAAAGCCCGTAGACCATTACCAAATTAAAAGACAACACCCCACCTACAACGATCTAATTGCGCCAGCTGAGCGCCGGTCCGGCCGATAATGGGCAACTCCCGATGAGTCTCAGAACGTCGAGTTGCGGCCCAATATGCTCAGAGTGCTGCCACTGTACTCTGGGCTTGTGCATACGACGTTAATATCCTTGAGCAGGCCCACCGACTCGAGCCCGGCCGAGGCATAGAACCCCTGAGCCCAGCCCACGAGGGAGGACTCCAGCTCGTGCCCCTCGATCTATGGATCGTCGATGATGTTGGGGAAAGGGATCGCCTAACATTGCCTCAAAAGGTTAGGTCATACTCTTCAAATCCAGACTGCCCGTGTTATGAATGAACGGCTCAAATTATTACTAATAAATATATATATAAACAATTCAAAAAATTACCCCATAAAAATAGGAGATTTGGGCCTTCCGTTTTATGAAGAACGACTTGGATTTGAAGGGTAGGTGCCTAAATTTCTGAGGAAAAGTTAGACGATCTGGATCCGTTTGTTGACTAACCCGAACAATGTCAGGGACTTCTTGGTCAACTTGGCCTCGGCGATGCGCACCGCTGTGGGGCTCTTGCCCAAAAGTGCGTCATGTAAGTAGAAGTGGAGGTGTGTGGTCTTGCGCTTGGCATGGCTAAGCCTAGTGAACCACGTGTCCACCTCCACAGGGTCATCTGTACTAGCACGGACGAGTGTCCAAGAGCCACCGCCACCATTGCGATGTCATTTCCCAATTTTTTTTAAACATACCTAGGGTATATAGATTTAAAATAATTTCATTTTCACTTTTTAATAGAAAATTTGAAAGTAGAGGGTGATTTATATCAATACATTATGCATTTTTCTTTGTCAAAACAGAATTATACTAATTAAGAACGTTCCGAAAGAAAGTCGCCAACCAATCAATAACTTTATATAGATCCCCAAATAATCGACACCTAGTTAATCAAATGGACAATGGGTGGAGCCAACGGATTTGACTCTGATCGAGCTTCTTTGCTTAGGTCTTTCCCTTGAATCTCCCTTTTACCTTGACGGCTCTCGATGGATAGGATGGTAGAGCACGTATGTTAGGAAACGGAGAGAGGACCTTAGCCATTTCTACGTTAGTCGCGATTAATGAGCCCATCTATCATCGGTCACTACTACAGCGATATGCCTAAAATAAGCCCTCCTGCCACATTTTCCCTAGACTGAGATATGTAGATCCCATTATGATTAAATAATGCAATTGCACTTAAGTTTTATAATAGCCTTTTTGTTTTTTTTTTTTTGGCAAATATAAAGTGATGTCGTAGGTTTATAACATGAATCGCAAGTAATGAAATGTCGTGATTCATGTTTTAGGGAACCAATTGTTGGTATTTGTAATTGGTATGTACTCAAGTTCATGAAACCAATAAATATAAATTTGCGTCTAAGGGGATAAAGGGTTGGCCATCCACAAAGGCAAAATTTGAAAGATTCGTAATATATGATTTGCATCTAAAGACACGGATCAGTAGGTACGTACTACGGCCGGAAAAAAGTAGTTCATTCAATGTCTCATCTCTAAGTCGAACCGCGTCATGTAACGTCATTTGAGTTCAAATGCACATATTCCAATTACAAAGTTGAACGGACGCAGAGCACCGAGTCTTATTATAGTTGGGTCAGAATTTGAAGCAACCGACAAGAACAGGTCTCTCAAGAACATATCCGGATCTCGGACGACCATGATGTTCAAATTCAAATTGGGCTTAGACCTCACGAGCGAAAAACGAGGAATCATTGTAAATCAGAAAAGGAAACAGAAGACAAATTTTTTACCACTTGATCTTATGTAATTACCCTAAAAGGGACAAGCTACAAATTTACATCATTGAATATTCGATCGATTCTTTTTTTGGCTGCGATGTTCACGGATCACGTCGCTCAAAATTTTCACCAACAACGTCGGAAACATGAGGACGCATATATATAAAACTTTTTGGGCCTACAGGTTAAAGGAGCACTCGACCAAGACAAGAAATTTTCCGACCAAAAAAAAAAAAAAAAAGACGAGAAATTTAACTCGCGGATCCAGAACATGTGCACTTTATGAACTACAGCTGGTAAAACTCGAATGACAATGATTCAGCAATTAAATTTGACCCCACTACAAATTCAGTATAACGGGTTGTAACCCTAATAACAGATGTGAAAACGGATCCATCCCACTACTTTAAACTTTTGGATTATACTTATAATGATTGAGAACATTACACAACTAATCTCTAATCTTTGTTACAATGTGTAATTTCATCCTTGAACTTTTAATCTGACCAATTTAATTCTTGAATTATTACTAAGTTTTCAATCCAGTCCCCAAACTTTTCAATTGTTCAATTTATTCCCTTGACTTCCCATAACAAAGTCAAATCAGCAAATTGGTACTATTCACAAGTTCTCATAATTACACTTTTCCCCATGTTTTAGAGTATCTTTTCATTTCATTCCATTTCCTAAATCTACAATAAATATGCTATATTTTTACTTTTTTCACATGTCGGGGCTTATCGATGTTGCTATAACTTCATTTGTAGTTAAATTCGATTCATATTCCTTTCATTTTAAAAATAAGATATTAAATAATTTACAGATTTTTCATATTTTAATTTATTCAATATGATTTCAAATTTCGATTCTATGTACAATATGATCTATAAACTTTTAGTTTGCTGAATGTGGTCCCTGAACTTTGGTTCAATATACAATGTTGTCTTTGAAATTTCAATAGTCCTTGAACTACTAATAAACGTTCAATGTAATCCTAGAATATATAAAAATATTTAAAATTTTAGGGGCATATTCAGCATTTGACCAAAGTTTAGGGATAAAATTAAACAAATTAAATTTTTAAGGATTATAGCGAGCATTAGACCAAAGTTTGTGGACTATTTATTCTACTTTCTTTTTCTCATGCTTATATTAATCGAATTCTTCGTCCTAATTTTTTAGATAGATAAAATTTTCAGTGTTTAGGATTTCGGATTTTCTTGACTAAATGTAGAAAAATCAGGAAATTTTGAATTATAATAGTAGGAATGTCTACCCGATACAAATTTAAAAGAGACTCTACTTTTTAGGGATGAGCATGGGCCGGGTCCAAGCCTAAACCCTGAAATCAACCCTGTTATAACTGGTTTCCAATTTTTGAAACCTAGACCCAACTCTATTTTTCTTGCAAAAGTGCCGATCGATGAGCCTATTTAATTACCACAAAATCATAATTTCCACAAAATGAAGTCTATCTAATTCTTCATCCAAATTTTTTAGATAGATAAAATTTTCAGTGTTTAGGATTTTGGATTTTCTTGACTAAATGTAGAAAAATCAGGAAATTTTGAATTATAATAGCAGGAATGTCTACCCGATACAAATTTAAAAGATACTCTACTTTTTAGGGGTGAGCATGGGTCAGGTCCAAGCCTAGACCCAGAAATCATCCCTGAAATTGGCTCTGTTATAACCGGTTCTCAATTTTTGAAATCGAGACCCGACCCTGTTTTTCTTGCAAAAGTGCCGATCGATGAAGCCTATTTAATTACCACAAAATCGTAACTTCCACAAAATGAAGTCTATTTACCAATAATAACGTTTTCGGTAAGACAATCCATATCTAAAAATCAAGAAATACTTGGGTAATATACTCATTCATTAATTTTTTTTAAATAACTAAAAAAACCAGACACTTCGGTATAAAAAAAAAACGGTTCTAAAACCGATTCGGGTGGCATGTACAATTTATACTAGTTTTGAGCCCGCTTAGCTCAGAGGTTAGTCACCTGGAACAGGTACCCGGATCGATTTCAACCGGTTCTCAAAAATTAAAGTCAGTACCCGAACTAGTTTCAACTAGAACCGATTCCTGATCTTATTTTTCGAGTGGTCGATCCGGGTTCCGAGTCAACCCGGTCCGGTTGCACACCCCTATTAATTTTACCATTATAGAGATCATAAAGTAAAGACCGCATAAATGGAACTATCATCATATTTGTAAAACCCAAAAAGGCAAAAAAAAAAGCAATAAAAAAGCCTATTATTATTTTTTTGTTAATTTAGGGAATAGATTGAGAGTAAAAGATATTCTCAAGGCTGAACAATAATGTAATTATGGAAATTTTTTGTTTTTGTTTCATGAAAAAATAAGGGATTGCAAATTAATTTTGATGGAAGGAGATTTCCTATCATAAATGTATTTGTGCCATTAAATTTGGGACGTTCAATTCAAAATGAACGACCTAGATCAATTCACAGTTTTTTTAGTGGAAAATGATTCATTTTGAATTGGACGGTTCAAATCGATAATGGTAGGAAATCTTTTATGGTAGTAAATCCAAATCTAATTTTGATGTCGACTACTTCAAAACCTTCAGAATTATTGGGTGGGTAAAATCATTGACATATTCAGTAAGTTTGCATTTTTTTTTTTTTTTAAGATGGTGAAACTTGCACATCACCTACTTTCTTCGAGATCTCTCCTCTTCTAGAGATGAACCGCTTCCAAACTAAAGCCTCACAATGAGACACCAACAACGTACAATTTCATCTCCACCACGAATCAATGAAAAATCGAAATTAAAGCACGTAAAAAGCATCACCCATACAAGGGACGACAACCAAATCCTCCACCCACAAGTTCCAACGAATGTCACTACGCCATGACATTTGGCCCCACATAAAAAAACCAGAAAGGTCAAAAACGAAAAGAAGAAAGTGGGACTCCAACATGAGCCAATCCATGTCCAAAGTGTCTAGTGATGCACAGCTATTACCTTATATTCAACCACCGCGTCCCCGCTGGTGGCGTTGAAAAAGTACGTCTTCGCCGTCGCTGTTCCTCTCGCCAGCCGAAAAGCCCCCGTCCCACCGACAATGGACAGCTCCCGATAAGTCTCTAACGCTGGGTTGCGGCCCAACATGCTCAGAGTGCTGCCGTTGTGCTCGGGGCTCGTGAATACGAGGTTCATGTCCATGAGCAGGGCCACCGACTTCAGCCCGGCTGAGGCATAGAACCCTTGGGCCCGGCCCACGAGGGGAGAATCGAGATCCGGCTCCTCGGTCAATGGGTCGTCGATGATGTTGACCGCCCCGAACAGCGTGGGGGAAGTCTTGGTCGTCGCGGCCTCGGCTGCACGCACCGCCGTGGGGCTTTTCCCTGAGATCGTGTCGTGTAAGTAGAAGTGAAGGCGCGTGGTCTTGTGCTTGGCGTGGCTAAGCCTATTGAGCCACGCATCGGCCTCCTCAGGGTCATCCATCTCAGCACGAGCGAGCGTCGCGGCCATGGCCACCACCACCAGCGTAAGGGCCACCGCCACCATTGCATTTAAACCTAGCTTTGCCATCTCTCTTTCAATCTGAAATTGTTGAGAGAAACGACACTGTTGGAAAGAATTTATAGGCGAAAATGAACTCAACCCAAAAAAGGAGACTACGAAAGAATACATCTTAAGAAACGGAAGAAACATGTCGAAACCAATCACTGATTAGTCCGACTCCATTACTATTAAGTCATTGTCTTTGTGGTATTGAGTCTAATAATATCAATTTTTTGCACGTCGTAGTTGAGAAAAAGCATGTCACGCTTTGCACGAGATGACACGTTAAAAACTCATATTAATTCTAAATATAAAAAGAACATCGTAAGTGTCATAACTTTCGTACATGACTTATTTTGGGGTCATAATTTTTCAATCGATCCCTTAAGTACAAGAACATATAGAAAAATCATTCACCACAGGTGCTATAGCTTTTTGACCCATAATTAGTGTGCCACAACTTTAAAAAAAAAATCACCTCAAGTGCCACAAAATTCAGGATTGTCGGGAACGGTGCAATCCCAACTATAAATCCACACCATCATCATGTATTTTGTAATAAAACACCAATTAATTAAGAGATCTTGTGGTCAGAAATAATCGACATTATTGTATTAGGCTACTAGCTTCCTTTTAACAGTATAAAGTGATATCGTAATTGATGCCAGTGCATGCTGATTTTTTTGTTCCCAATATGTTCTATTCTCTCACATAGAGGTTTATAATATGAATCGTAAGTGATGAAATGTCGTGAGTCACGTTTAGGACCCATAATTGGATGTGGTGTATATTAAAGTTTCTCGAGCCAATAAATTAATATGTTGGTTTGGTCAATTAGCACCATCTCCCTGACATCATTTTCCAATCCGGTCATCCAATCGGAACGTTGGCGATAAACTTCTCTATGCCCTTTCGTTTTTTCAGTGTTGGGGGTGGCAATTGTGTGATCATTTTTCTTTACCTTCGACTCAAAAATCGGATGATTGTGCGTTTGATCTAGAGAATTCAGAAATACGTAGTATCATGACGGAAAGTCGTTATATTAATTCCTCTTCGGATAACTGGTTAATTCCAATTACACCTTTGGATTTTCATGAAAGATAAATTAAAAAAAAAAGGGACGTGAGCGAGTCAGTACATGCTAAGGTCAGAACAAATAGTTCGTTCAATGTCTCGTCTCTGTGTCGAACCGCGTTGCGTCACATCATTCGAGTTCAAAATGCACCTGCTCCAAATGATAATGTCGACCAGACATATATAGAGCCCTGGGTGTTATTATCGTTAAGTGGTTTCGTGTGACATTTATCGTACTCAATCTAAACGAGTAAATAATCATGGGTTTCAGTACCCACCTAGTAATTATGAAATTTGAAGTAATCCACGTGAATTTCGTATTTTTTTTTAATAACCAAAGTGTTTGGGCCAGCTTGTACACATCTCAACTATTTCTCGAGAGAGATTAGTACAGTAATCCACCCTTAGTTAGTTATGGCGCACTTAGGATTGTATGTTCAGGCGCACTGGTTCTAAGTTCAATTCTCCAAATGAACAACTGTGATTTAAGTGGGGGGTTATGGCTAATCGAGGTATGCACAAATTGTATCAAACAACTTAGCTATTAAAAAAAAGGAGGGGAATTCACGCAGATTTGCTTTAAATTTCATAATTACTATGTGGGTAAAATCATTGACGTTTTCAGCGAGTTCATCTGAAGCCACACAATCAAGGAAAAATCACAGAGAAAACATAGAGATATTACCAAATTGGAATTTGCAAACGACGGGACATCCGCACACGGTGACACAGCGACAACTAAAATGTAAGTACTCCATAACCTTTGGACCGCACAAAATCAAAGGCCAAAAAAACAAAAAGAAGTGGACTGCAACATAAGCCACCTAGTAATGCATAGCTACGACCTTATATTCTACTATCGCGTCACCGGTGGTGAGGTTGAGAAAGTATGTCTTCGCCGTAGCGACTCCGCTCGCCAGTCGGAAAAATCCGGTCCCGCCGACGATTGGCATCTCCCGATAGGCCTCGAGCGCTGGGTTGCGGCCCAATATGCTCAGAGTACTGCCATTGTATTCGGGGCTCGTGAACACGAGGTTCACATTCATGTGCAGGCCCAGCGACTCGAGTCCGGCCGAGGCGTAGAATCCTTGAGCCTGGCCCACCACGGGGGACTCTGGCTCGGGTCCCTCCGTTAATGGGTCGTCGATCACGTTTACCAACCCGAAAAGTGTCGGAGAACTCTCAGTCATCGTGGCCTTGGCGACGCGTACTGCCGTAGGGTTCTTGCCCGAGAGTGTGTCGTGGAAGTAGAAGTGGAGGCGCGTGGTCTTGCGCTCTGCGTGGCTAAGCCTAGCGAACCAAGCGTCCACCTTCTCGGGGTCGTCCGCCTCGGCACGGGCGAGCGTCGCTGCCGTGGCCACCAGAGCAAGAGCCGCTACGGCCACCGCCATCGCCGTTAAACCTGGTTTTGCCATCTTCTCTCTTTCAATCTGAAATCGTCGGGAAAATGGATGCTATTTGAAGGAATTTATAGGCGAAAATGAACTCAAAAAGGAGACTTGTGAAAAGAAGACACCATTAGAGAAAGAAGCAACAAAGGTTGTCGAAATCAATCACTAATTGCTCGTGCTTTTTGGCTGGCGACAGACTTCATTATGTTGTCTACTTAGTGGACAGACGTGAGCATAGGTATTGATCGGTCATAGGACCAAATCATTCTGAAAAAAACCAAAAGCTTCAGGTGGGGCCACCGAGTCAATCTTGCATTAGTACCGACTTTGCATGGTCTTTGCGGTCTTTGATTCGGAAATTGACTCTAATCATTTTTTTTTCTTAATCAGTAGGGGGTGTCGGTTATAGGGTGAGCCCGTTCCCACCCTGAAACTGAGAATCGGTCGACTGATTTGTCTGTGAGCACTGGAGAATTTTTTCCTGCTCCAAACAACTAAGTGTTAGTTATACCCTATTCTGTTTACTCAGTAAATCTTCTTCTTCTTCTTCTTCTTCTTCTTCTTTGCTACTGGAAAATCCCACACTTCTTTAACCAGCTTGCTGCATTCTTCCTCCTCAAGCCAGTAGGCTTCAAGTATCAGGGGATAATGACAATAAAATTGGGCTGTGATATGACCCAATCGCAAGTAAAGCATAGGCTTTAGCTTCTGGGAAAAGAACTCTCCACTCCACGTTGTGCGGGACTCTATCAAAGTCTCTATTATTTGCCCATGTGAACGCGCATCCCTTCAATTTTCACTTCTATTAAGTAACATTCATTCAAAAAGTCTTGAAATGCTGTTTAATCGATACTGCTCTCGGCCATTCTCCTCCCAACCTTTTCCCAATGATAGAGTATTTCATTGAAGTCTCCCAAGCAAATCCAAGGAAAGATGGTTACTCGACTGAATGTTTTTGTACTCCTCCCACAAAATAAAAGTCCTTCTTGAAATGGACAACACGGTGCATGAGCAAAGGTAATTCTCATGGGTTCATTAGTGCCACTCCATGTGCATCTCAAATTGATTAATCTCTCTGAAGCCGAGTCCATTGTCATAGTAACCAATTCCGTCCACGTAACTGCCAATCCCCTTGCTATTCCTCCTGGATTTACAAAGAAGCAATTATGAAAATGAATTCTCTCTCTTTATTTGCCGCACCACATTTTCTTGATTTTTGGTCTCCATGAGAAACAGCACATCAGGCTTTTCTCAAGTCCTTGATTGAGTTACTAGAGCTCTGGGATCTTGGCACCCTCCCAGTTCCAACTTAAGACTTCCATTTGCAAACCGATGTCTTGTTAGGGATAGCCAATCCTAACCCATTTACCACAACAATACCAGGCCGCTATATTAATGGCACCCCAATACGTACAGACTTCAAAATCAATACTCCTGTCGATCCAAAAGATGCCAAAGGAACAATTAAAACAAAACCTCAAACTCAGCAGATTGTAGCGACGTAATCCAGAGAGACACTTAAAAGCTTAACAGCAGATTCTCTCTCTCTCACAGGCATTTTGTCGAACATATGGACAGCGGCATGGAGAAATTTCCCACCAGCATTAGAGAAGGAACCGCGACGGGGCAACGGCGTAATTTTGATGCGATGGTACACGCGATAGAGGACTGAAGGCGCAATGGCGGAGGAAACTTCTTGAGCACTTATCAAGTGAAGGTGGAAACCACAACAAGACAGTGGCGAGGCTAAAAATTATGGCAGCGTGCTGCGATGGAAGTGAAAGGACAGGGTCGCAGGCTGGTGGGGGGAGGAAGCGTGCGAAGGATGATGTGAAAAAACACTCGGATCAAAATCAAGACGAAGAGAACTCCCAAGGAAGCTCTAGGGAGAGAACAAGAAGACAGAAGATCGTGCAAAGGTATCGTACCGTCCAATTTAAATAAAAAAGCACGGGTAGCATTACCAAATTACAAAAAACTCCTCCTCGCGTAACCTTTGGATCCCAAAAGGTCAGAAAGGAAAGTAGAAATGGACTACAGCATTGGCCATGGTTTCGTCCAACTAGTCTCTAGTAGTAATGCATAGCAATTACATTATATTCAACTACCGCATCCAAGGTAGTGAGGTTGAGAGAGTATGTCTTTGCCGTCGCGATTCCGCTTGCCAACCGGAAAATGCCGGTTCCGCCGACAATGGCCATCTCCCGGTAGGTCTCCAATGCCGGGTTGCGGCCCATTATGCTCAGAGTGCTGCCGTTATATTTCGGGCCCGTGAATACTAGATTCATGTTCATGAGCAGGCCTAGCGATTTGATCGTGGACGAGCCATAGAACCCCTGAGCCCGGCCCACGAGGGGGGACTCTAGCTCAGGTCCCTCGGTCAATGGATCGTCGATCATGTAAACCACCCCGAACAGCGTCGGGGACTTCCTGGCCATGGTGGGCTCGACGATGCGCACCGCCGTAGGGCTTTTGCCTGAGACCGTGTCATGGAGGTAGAAGTGGAGGCGCGTGGTCTTGCGCTTGGTGTGGCTAAGCCCTTTGAACCACACGTCCACCTTCTCAGGGTTATCCGCCTCACCATGGGCGAGCATGGCTGCCGTAGCCACCAGAGCAAGAGCCACCGCCATCACTGTTGCTGTTAAACCTATCTTTGCCATCTCTCTCTTTCAATCCGATATCGCGTTGGAAAGTTGGTGCAATTGGAAACAATTTATTGGCGAAAATGAACTAAAAAGGAGACTTACAAGAAGAAGACGCCTATACAGACAAAAGCAACAGAAGTTGCAGAAACCAATAAAATCAATATAAATGGCATCTTTGCACGTTCTACGAGTATGTGTGTGTACATATATATGTGTGTGTTTGTGTCATGCTTTGCGGGAGAGGACGTGTTAAAAGATGCTTCACTGTGCATATGGAAGCTCATTTGACTGGATATTTTAAAATTTAGATGGTCACACTTACAATCATCAATCATGTCCATTATAATCTTTACCCATATCAAAATCACGTGGGAGGTTATGTACTTACAGGAAGGCATGCAACACTGGACCATGCTAGTGTCATAATTTACTATTGAACACGAATGATGATGAAAAATTGGATATTTTATCCCAATTTTTATCTCAAATTATTTGCTACAATCTAAAATTTTTAGGGTGCATCCACGCCAGATGATTTTTAGGATACCATCTCATGACTGAGAAGCAATGTTATTGTATGCATTTGTTCCTTCCCTTTATACTATTTTGGGAGAACATGGTAAAGTGGCGACGCTTTTCGAGATTTTTGGAAAGAGAGAGACATGTCAAAGCGAAGTGGTACAGGGAAAAAAAAAAGACATTTGAGAGGCATGGGAAGGAGAAGGAAGAAGAAAAGGAGGAACACGGGATCCGCAAGGGAAAAAAAAGAAACAAAATAAAAGAATTTAAAAAAAATCATATAAAATTGTATCAAATTTAGTAGGCCACATTAAGCGATGGGGTGGCTCAAACACATTCAAAAAGGAGTGTCAAAGCCATATGAGGAGTGAAAAAAGTGCGAGAAAAAAATTCGTAAATATTGTAATTTTTATGTAACACTTATTTTGGTGTCATAACTTTTTAATAGATTACTTCAATGTCATGACTTGCAAAAAAAAAAAAAAAAAAGTTCATTTCAATGATGTGGTGATTTCCCTTGCTAGAAAATCCGTGGTGGCATTGGAATTTGTGGTACTTACAATGACTTTTTTAAAAATAGATTAATGATATTCAAGTCATCGAACAAAATGTTATAGCATCAAAGTGAGCTATGTTGTATCCTTTTTCATAAATTCTACATATGCGGAGCGTATAAAGGTGTAGTAATTTCTTATCACTAGTCAAAAACTTTGAATGCACAAAAAGAATTACATTAGCATATTACGTTTCTTCAAAGTATAAGAATTGTTGATGACAAACACCCTTTACGAAAATCAGTAACCTATGAATAGAACGTTTTCAACCCGAGATCCGTACGAATTGTATGAATTCAAAACACGTAATTGGTAATTCGAACAATGCTTACTTATTATATAAACCAAATGGACAATGTGCAAAATCCACATACTTTAATTATAATCGAGCCTCCTTGCCTTAACGTCTCTTGATGGATAGAACCCTAGAGTATGTATGTTTGGAAACGGAGAGGAGACCTCAGCCATGACAACAATGACCAAGATGTGAAATGTCAAGCCCACGATATGTTTCCACTTTCCTTGCATTGTATCATATTTTGTAATAGCCTGATTTTCGCTAATATAAAGCCATGTCGTAATCAATCCAATGCAAATTAGAGCAGACACTGCCCATTGTCCTCAACGATCTCTCATCAACGTCCATGATTTCAATTGGAAGTAATAAGGTATCGCGATTCACGTTATTGGACCAAATAGTTGGATGGTTGCACTCGGTTTGTCGTGAAGTTTCTCAAAACCATATTAAAACCCTACCAAATTTGTCGGCTCTTGTCAATTATTCGCTCTCGCCCTGACGTAGTCCAGTGCTGCATTGTCGCAAAGTTTCTTTATTCTTAGCTTAGGGGTTGGTAGATGTGGAAGTCATAATTGTTTAATCATCTTTTTTATTGGTAAATCTTACTAATAATAATTGGTTAATCACCTCTCTACCCTTCAATTCAAAAATAGATGGTTGTGAGTTCGGTTTCTCATAGAAGCTTGGAGTTAATTGACTAATTACGGTTATGTCAAGGTATTATCAACTAAGAATAGGCTTAAAAGGTAGGGCAACTGCAGTGGCAAGTTTGAAAGATTCTTGGTATGAGATACGCATCTGAAAGAGAAGAAAGAGAAAGAGCTTTAGGTTCTTGTTGTTTTCTCCATTGAATAAGTAGTTAATCCTTCTTGTTAACAAATCGTTCCTTCAGTGTCTCTTCTCCTGGTCGAGTTGCACGTTGTCACCGAATACTGTTGTAATTCTAACGCGGAAACTACCAGGATCTTGCAAATACGTCAACGCAAAAGCCCAGAAATAATAGCGATGAACAATAAAGAACACCAGATATAACGTGGTTCGGTCCGAATGTCGGTACCTACATCCACGGGGAGAGTCAGCAAGAACAATCCACTATATCGGAGAATTGGATTTACAATCGCTCAATACGCTCATGTTTCTCGCACCTAAATTATACTCAATCCCAAAGTGTTTATAAACAGACAACTCTCAATTGAATATAAAATAAAACTGAAATAAACTCACGAACGAAGCTTAAATCTTGACCGTACTGCTCCTCTTCTTTTCGTACGGCTGTGTCTTGGAACGAGCAAAGAAGAAAGTCTGTAAAGTCTTCTCTTTTTGGATCTCTATATACCTCGCGGCTATTGCAGGACGCAGGCAAGAAAAAAAACCCTTACTCTTTTGTTTCATTTCTTGGACCAAATATCTACCCAAATAATATATAATATTTGAGTCACATCTTTTGTCTTCTAATGCAGATATCAAATCTGCAATTAAAACTCGTCCAAAACATGCCACAATTGTTTTGGTCAAATATTGAATATTTAAACCAAAATATATATTCGCGGACGATTTAAACTCGAGACATATTTAAAAATTCTCCACCTTGACTCGATGTTTGAAAGTCAACTCATAGTGCTCATCATCCATGCTGCTCTCCCATCGCCCCGAAAGGCGATCACTCTCCACAGACGTCAATAGTGTCAAGCAAAACTTGAGCTTTGCCAAAGTAACAGACTTAGTCATCATGTCCGATGGGTTCTCTGCTGTAGCTATCTTTCTCACAACAACTTTACCTTTCGCTAAAATATATCGGATGAAGTGGTACCTAATATTGATATGTTTCGTCCGCTCATGATAAACCGGATTATACGCCAGAAATATCGCACCTTGGTTATCACAGCATATATCAATACTTTTCTAATCCAACACAAAGTCCAAGAGCAAACTCTGTAACCATATCGCCTCTTTCGCTACAAAGGTCAGTGCCATGTACTCTGCCTCAGTCGACGACAAGGCCACGTGGTTCTGTAGGGACGCCTTCCAATTAACTACACCACCTGCAAGCGTAAACAAGTACCTTGCTAAAGACTTGCACTCATTCAAGTCACCTGCATGATCAGAATCCACAAAACCAGTGGTTTCACATCCATCACTGTCCTTCCAGTATACTATGCTAACGTCTGCTGTCCCCTTCAAATATCTGAGGATCCATTTCACAGTTTCCTAATGAGCTTTACCAGAACGCTTCATATAACGACTAACTACACTGACAGCTTGTGAAATATCAGATCTAGTGCATACCATAGCATACATAATACTACCCACTGCACTAGAATATGGAAAACGGGACATATGTTCCTCCTCCTCCTCAGTCTGCGGTGATAATTTAACTGAAAGTTTAAAGTGCTTCGCTAATGGTGTACTCACAGACTTCGCTAACTGCATATTAAAACGTGCTATAATCTTCTCAATATATTTCTTTTGAGACAGACGTAATAATCCTGCATTCATGTCACGCAAAATCTCCATTCCCAATATTTTCTTTGCAGCACCTAAATCTTTCATCTCAAACTCAGCACTTAACTGCCTTTTCAGCGCATCAATATCAGACATATTCTTAGCTGTTATCAACATACCATCAACATATAGCAATAGATATATCAAAAACCCATCATCCAGTTTCCTAAAATAAACACAGTTATCCATCTGACTCTTAGAATAGTCCTGACAAGTCATGAAAGCATCAAAGCACTTATACCACTACCTAGGAAACTGTTTCAGCCCATACAAAGATATCTTTAATAAGCAAACATGATCTTCCTTACCCGGAATAACAAATCCCTCTAGCTGCCTCATGTAAATCTGCTCCTCCAACTCACCATGAAGAAAAGCCGCATTTACATCAAGCTTCTCCAACTCGAGAACCTGTGCAGCAACTAAGGCAAGTAAAATACGAATAGAAGTATGCCTTACCACAAGAGAAAACACTTTATTATAGTCAATGTCCTCCCGCTGTGTAAACCCTTTCGCCACAAGTCTCGCCTTATATCTCGCTGCCTCGACACTGGGAATGCCTTCTTTCTGTTTGTAGACCCATTTGCTTCCAATAATCTTCTGACTCTCGGGTATTTTAACTAGCTCCCACGTCTAATTTCGATTGAGTGATTCCATCTCTTCACTCATAGCCTCTAACCACTAAGACGACTCAGAACTACCCATCGCTTCAGAATAAGACGAATGCTCATATGTCTCCACCTCGTCACCTACAGTCAAAGTATAAGCAATATCTGTATATTCATAACGTACCGGTGGTTTTATTTTACTCCGTTGTCTACCCTCAACTAGAGTATGCTGTGACTGTACTGGTTGTTGACTATCACCATCTTCAAGAACTGCGGCCTCATTTGCAATCTTAACATCTGTTACCTCTGAGGTCTCTGGAGTCTCCACCTGAAGCTCCACCTCACTATTGACACCATGATCTGTCTGCTCTGCTGGTAGTGTCTCAAGACTCCTCTGTCGAAGTATTGCAGTTTTATCGAAAATTACATATCTGCTGATTATAAAATCGGGTGATCTGGGATCAGTGCACCACAGCCCGTAGCCTTTCACCCCATGTGCATAACCTAGAAATATGCACTTCTTTGACCTCGGCTCAAGCTTACCATCACTAGTATGAGCATACACAGGACATCTGAATACTCGTAATCCGGAGTAATCAACAGTTTTTTTCCGACCATACTTCCTCTGGAGTCTTCCACTCAATAGCAGATGATGAAGATCGATTAATCAGGTAACACGCCATTCACTGCTTCGGCCCAAAATTTCTTGCCTATTCTAGCATGCAATAACATGCTCCGAGCCCGCTCAAGTAAAGTTCTATTCTTCCGTTCTGCCACGCCATTCTGTTGTGGTGTCCTAGGTACTGTGCGGTGTCTAACAATACATTCTCTTTCGCAGAACTCGGTAAAATCTTTACCATAGAACTCCATGCCGTTATCGGTTCTTAGGCACTTGATCTGTTTATCTGACTACTTTTCAATCAATGCCTTAAATTTCTTGAACCGATCAAACACATCAGATTTGTGCTTTAGAAAGTATACCCATACTTTCCTTGAATAATCGTCGATAAATGTGAGCATATAACGGGCACCCTCTTTCGAAGGAACCAGAGACGGGCCCCAGACATCTGAATGAATATACTCAACCGATTGCTTGGTCGAATGAATACCTGTAGTAAACTTAATCTTGCGTTGCTTTCCAAAGATACAGTGCTCACATAAGTCTAACTTACTTGTCTTCTGACCCTTTAACAACCCCCTATCACTCAGCATTGTCATACCTGCCTCACTCATGTGCCCTAAACGCATATGCCATAAATGAGTTAAATATGAATCTGACTCACCTGATGAAACTGCAGCGGCTCCTGTCACGGTCTCTCCCAGTAGATGATAGAGAGAACTCACTTTTTTCCCTTTCATCACTGTCATGGCACCTCAAGAAATCTTCAGTATTCCACCTGCAGCGGTGTACTTACACCAGATATCATCGAGTGTCCCTAGAGAAATAAGGTTCTTCTTGCGCTCCGGTACATGCCTCACGTCTGTCAATGTGCGAACCACACCATCATGCATCTGAATCCGAATTGTCCATATCCCAACAACCTTGCAAGCTGCATTATTCCCCAACAGAACTCTACCACCATCTGCAGTCTGGTAAGTAGTAAACCAGCTCCTATGAGGCGTCATATGATAAGAACACCCCGAATCTAGCACCCATTCGTCTCTTGACAAACCTGTAGTCACACACAAAACAGCCTCTGCATCACTAGTGCTCTCCTCAGCAATGTTCGCCACACTGACTGTGGCCTTCTGCTTATCACCTCTGTTTATCAGCTTAGGACAATCTCTCCTGATGTGCCCCTCCTCGTGACATTCAAAGCACTTCACGCGTCTCTTGGATTTTCTATGGCGTGATTTACACCTGCTTTTACCTCTGCTGCTACTGAACCCCCGCTGTTGCTCTCTACCCCGAATCACTAGTCCATGCGCTACATCCTGCGCCAGACTGTCATCTTGTAACTTTCGCTGCCACTCTTTAGAAAACAAGGCGGACTTTACCTCTTCTGAGGTAATCGTAGTACGCCCCTGTAATAGAGAATCAGTAAAATGCTCCCATGACTCTGGTAAAGAAGCCAACAACATCATGCCCTGCTCTTCATCTTCAAGAGTCTTACCGACGTTCTTCAGATCCATAATGAGTTTATTAAATTCGTCTAGGTGGGTTCTGATAGACGTACCTTCAGTATATTTGAACTGGAACATCTTCTTCAACATGTACAAGCGATTGTTCAAACCCTTCTTTACATAGAGCGACTGAAGCTTTGCCCACAATGCTGCGGTATCCTTTTCTTCGCCTACCTCTATCAACAATTCATCCAATAAATTCAACAGGATTACACTCCTAGCCTTCCTAATCAATACATCTTTATCAACATCTTTCATCGATTCGGGCAACTTAGCCTTACCCTCCAATGCTTCTACCAAACCTTGAGTTGTCAATAACGCCTCCATCTTGAGGCTCCATAACCCAAAATTGTTACTCCCGTTAAATTTCTCAATTTCAGCTTTCACCCCAGACATAATTTCAACAACGGAATTTCTAGATAATAATCAGACAAGCAAAAGCCTCAAATCACAATCCAGAAATCTAACCTGGCTCTGATACTAATTGTTGTAATTCTAACGCGGAAATTACCAGAATCTTATAAATACGTCAACGCAAAAGCCCAGAAATAATAACGATGAACAATAAAGAACACCAGATATAAAGTGGTTCAGTCCGAATGTCGGTACCTATATCCACGGGGAGAGCCAGCAAGAACAATCCACTATATCGGAGAATTGGATTTACAATCGCTCAATACGCTCGTGTTTCCCGCACCTAAATTATACCCAATCCCAAAGTGTTTATAAACAGACAACTCTCAATTGAATATAAAATAAAACTGAAATAAACTCACGAACGAAGCGTAAATCTTGATCGTACTGCTCCTCTTCTTTTCGTACGGTTGTGTCTTGGAACGAGTAAAGAAGAGATTCTTCAAATTCTTATCTGTTTGGATCTCTACATACCTCGCGGCTATTGTAGGATGTAGACAAGAAAAAAAATCATTATTCTTTTGTTTCCTTTCTTGGACCAAATATCTACCCAAATAATATATAATATTTGAGTCACATCTTTTATATTCTAATGCAGATATCAAATCTGCAATTAAAACTCGTCCAAAACATGTCACAATTATTTCGGTCAAATATTGAATATTTAAACCAAAATATATATTCGCGGACGATTTAAAATCTAGACATATTTAACAAATACAATGTCGTAATCTTTTTGTTCTTTACCATTTGGCCTAGGGAAAACAACGGTCCCGTCGGTAGTAGGCATCTCCCTACAGGATTCGCAAGTCATGTTGAGACAGATGATGCTTAGGATGCTTTCATTGGAAACAAAGTTCATGTTCATGAGCGGGCCTAACGACTCGATCCCTGCCGACGACAGTGGTTGTCTGCTCGGGCCCTTTTGTCCGCGGATCCTTCATTATCAACATTATGCCAAAAAGAGTCGGGGACTTCTCAGTGGTCATAACCTCATTGACATGCACAAGATTGTTGTGGAAATAGAAGCGGAGGTGTGCAATTTTTGACTTGGAATGCTTTGAGTTTAGCAAACCAAGTCGGCACATTCTGGGTGTCATCAGCCATGACATGGAGGGAAAATTGTCCAAAAATTCTGAACCTATTGACAACTTGCCCATTTAGTGTCAAACCTATCAGTTTAGTCTCAAAACCTCGTGATGATTTGTCATTTTAGTCTTAAACCTTTTAACGATTTGTTAATTTAGTCCTTCCGGCTAATTTTTGCTGGAAATCTTGGATGACATGATTGAAAGGTTTTGGCGGAGAAGTTGTGATGAAGGCTTCGATAAACTGTGGGGAAGTCATTGCTCCATTGGTAGTTGCACCTGGGTGAACAAACACATTCTAAATCGTTATTGTTCGACAGTCTCACTTCTTACTCTTGGAATTTGGCTGCTTATTCCTTTGTTGCTTCATCACTTGGATCCTCATCCAATAACAGAGAAGCATCTCACACGCAAGAGCTAGGACTGAGATCCGAATAGCGGTCACTGCATGAGCGATGGCGGCCTCCTGATCTTGGTGGCTTGCTCGAACCCGTAAGCGATTTCGATGAGTGTCGGTTCAGAGCCTCTCAAGCCTCCAAAGCAAATCCCAAAGGGCACTCCATTCTCGTCATATCCGGCGGGCACGTTTATTCCTGGAAAGCCTCCGATCGCAAGAACCGTACTCACTGTATAACCAGGAGTCACCAATGCATCCAACTTGTTCTGCCTCATCAGCTTCTCAAACCCATCTCGGGTCAATCTGTCCATGTTTTGCCATGCTGATTTCACAGTCGCATCGATTCCACTAGTGGCTTGCGCCGTGAGGAACAAGTCCTGGCCGTACTCGTCGATCTTTTCCTGCAAGAACGACCATTTTGGTGACTAAAATTAGAGATAAACAGGGTAGGGACGATGAATCACGATAATACCAACTCACCGCATGCTTGTGCTTGTTGTTGAAGGCAATTACATCAGCAAGGGATCGGACTGGCGAGACGACCAAATCTCGAAGGTAAGTATTCAGGGCTAGCTTGAACTCTGCCGACATCGCTACATCTTCGCCACTCTCGTTAGAATAGATTTCATCGACGTTGGCTAATTTCAAGTGGTCCACCAATACCGCACCTTGTTTCCTGTTTATGAATTAAAGAAATGAAAACATCTGCGTATATTATATGTCATATTGATTCGTTCCAAACTTGAGGAACTAATGGGTCCTGATATCACTAGTAACTACCTCAGGGTGTTAAAATGGCTATCAAATGCTTTGGCGACCGGAGTTCCTGAGTGGATGTCGAAGTAACGGTTCCTAACGATTCCAAGTCTCTTGCCTTTGAGCCCATCGGGTTTGAGAAATTGCTTGTAGCCCTTTCTTGGGATGTACTTTGACGCTTCTCTAGTGGCTTTAGCATCATAAGGATCAAATCCTACAATGACATCGAGGACATCGACGGCGTCTGCAACAGTCCTGCATATTGGCCTGAGAGTTCCGACATATAGTGATCAATACATTTGGAGTAATCTCCGCGAGCATAAAGAGTGTCGATGTGTTTCGCCCCGACTTACCCAACAGTGTCCTGCCTGGGAGTGATGGGGACAACCCCACCTCGGCTCGTCAAGCCAAGGGTAGGTTTGATTCCCACCACCGAGTTAAAACTGGAGGGACACAGGATTGAGCCGTCCGTCTCCGTTCCCAGTGACACCGCCCCCATATTCGCTGCCACGGAGATGGCTGGCCCGCTACTTGATCCGCAAGTATCCGCTAATAGATTATATGGATTCTGTGTGCATATGCATCAACTTTAGTCATCAGATAAATAGATTCAAAGGAGGTTTTCGTTATATTGTCATGTCGAATCTGCCGCTTCAAGGACAAACAGCTCAAGTGCTAACATGGCGCACTCACTGGCGCATGATTTTAAAATATCCAACAGATTCTTGTAATAATTATCATACTTACCGAATAATTTCACAAAATACAACTCTTAAGTGTGGAGGTTTGATTAAATTAATAGCCTCGCACAAAATCATTTGAATTGTTAAATCTTGCAGAGACGGACAAGGATAGAAAAGTGGATCGGTAGCTTGGTTGGCTGACCTTTCCCTGGCCGCTCCTGGCACACCATCCATTGGGTTTACCAGAATAGCGATAGTGAGACCACTCGCTCAAGCTCGCCTTCCCCAGCAACACGGCTCCGGCCCTCCTCAGCCGAGCAGCCACGCCGGCATCCCTAGGCACGACCGAGCCGAGAAGCGCCAAGGAGCCCGCTGTGGTGTTCATCTCGTCTTTGGTGGCTATGTTATCCTTGAGCAGTATAGGGATCCCGTGCAAGGCAGAGAGCAACCCATGTGGCTTCGCCTTGCGTTCTCGGTCCGCTCTATCGGCTTGGTGCAACGCATCCGGGTTCACCTCGATGACCCCTTTGAGGAGCGGGTTGAGTCTCCAAATCCGGTCGAGGTAGAACTCAGTCAGCTGCCTCGAGGTGAGCTTGTTCTGCCTGAAAGCAAGCTGGAGATCGTGCGCGCTTGCTTCTTCCAGAGAGAATGCTGGCTCTAGAGCGACCGTCCGGAGCTCGAGTAATGCAATGACAAAGAGAATAAGAAGAACTCGTGATCGATAAGAGGCAAGTGGAGGTTCGGTAGCCATAGTTTAACCGCTCTTCGAGGTTTTTGGGTACGTTGTAACTTGCAAAGGAACTGAGAGCAGAACTCACGGCAACCTAGGAGAAGAAGAAAAGAAGGGGCGAGACCATCTCCATTTAAAGAGGATATAATCGGTAAACCTTTTTTTTTTTCTCATTTTAATTGATAGAATTTCGAGTTCGTCCGCTTGTGTAGGTCTCTTATTTGGCTTTTGTATTCTTAAGTCAGCGGTGCTTATCTCTATTACGAATTTTCAAACTCATTTCTCAAAAGTGATAAGTTTTTTTTTTTTTTATATACAATATGAGTTATGAAAGAGCACATTTCTTACATATTGGAACGGGGTTTTACTACTGGTTTTTCTACTTTTTAGTCGGTTGAAATGACATTAGAAAGCATTGTTTGACTCGGTTTGAAATGGTCATTTGTGAATGTTGTGTAAAAAGAATTGCCAAAGGCTGTATGTATTGATTTGGTGAATTATTTTATGAAATGCATTGTATTTCGTAAATTGAATTGTGAAAGGTTATATGTTTCAGTTTGTAATATCTATTTGTAAGATGTGTTCTGGATTTGATTTGTGGTCTTTGGAGGATGAGTTTAATGATTTCATGCTCATTGTCGCTATGTTTCGGACATGTTGAGAGGTTGAGTATGATAGTATTTGTGGGATGTCTTTTAGGCTGAGCCAGCTGGCATAAGTAGAGACCTTATTAGTGAGAGAATCTTGATATTTTTTTGTCACGAAATATTAAACCTGGCCATATTTGGATGTTGAGCGCTAGGTTGATCGACGGAATTGACCATTGAATTACATGTTATGTTGGGTATGTTCAAGAAGACTTCGTCTTTGAGAAGAAATTAGGAAGTCACGGGAGAATTACCAAAGAAGTACTACACTTATTACAATTGTGACAATTCAGTCTTAACTTTTTTTTTTTATCAATTGACTCCTAAACTTTTTTCAATTATGTCAATTCAGTGCACATTATCAATCGACGGTGATGTGACATCGTCAGCGCAAACGTGAATAATTTTTAATAATTTATTTTTATTTTTTTCCTTCTTTTTGCTGTTTCTTTCCCCCCCCCCCCCTTTGTTGCTATTACTGTGGCTAGCAAGCTCAGGCGACTTGTTAAGGGCTATGAGGCTATGAAGCCCTCGCCAGCCGTCAGCGATGGCTACACAACTTCCAACATAAAGGCAAGGCCATGGTGGCGAAGGGCGAGAGCGGCCTCATCAGGGCCATGGCTGTCGCAGGCAAGGCCATGCCACCATCACCAAGGCCTCACCAGTTGCGAGTGAGGCTGCCTTCGCCCGCGACAACTATGACCCTAGCGAGGCCGGTCGAGGGCCACGCAACCCTTGCTCAGTGGCCAACGAGCTCCAACGATCCTCGTTAGAGCTCACCACCACAATAACAGTAACAAAGGAAAAAATAAGCATCACAAGTGAAAAAAATAAAGAGAGAAAGAAATAAGGAAAAAAATAAAAATATATATAATTAAAACTTATCCATGTTAGAGCCGACCAATAAAATAGACGAAATTGACTTTTAGGATTTAATTAGTAAAAAAAAGATATTTAGGGATGTATTGACATAATTATAATAAATTTATAATTTTTTTATAATTTTTTTTCAGAAGCCGTGGCATGTGAACGGTACAAAAGATTTTTATAGGTAAAAAGCGAAGGGGGTGCTCTCTTTACCACATAACGTGGAAGCCGAAAGGCATATCTCTTTCCTTTTCAATAGCGCATCAAGCACGAAAGCAAATACGTGGGACAGTGGACCATCAGTACCTCCCCCCCCCCCCCCCCCCCCCCAAGGGAACAGGACGAACGAGAAGAGAAGCGATCATTGTACCGTGGCACTTAACAACATCAACCGGTCCCCCCAAAGCCCACGAAAATTCAGTTTTGGATGCAGATTTTCGAGTTAATATCTGGAAAAATCTTCAATTAATATACGTATAATAAATTTATTTTAAATTATTTTTTTACAATAAAATCTCCAAATTCACAAACTCCACGTTTGTAATAAACTTATTTCGAATTAAATTTTCTTTTTACTATAAAAAATCTCAAACTGATACACATATGATAAATTTACTATTCGTTTCGCAAATAAAAAAAATTCAAATCGCTACATCTGTAATAAATAAAAAGTAAAAATCCCAAATCGATATACTCATTAACTACCACGTGTGCATATGGGCACGTCAAGATGCACAATTGGCTGAACAATGGAGGTAAGAAAAACGACAAAATGCGAAACACGTGCGCACACGTTCGGTGACAAAGGAAAGAGAAGCAAGATAAGATACTCAGGCACATCCCAATTGCTAGGCCGAAGTGAAAAGACGGATTGCGAAAATTGAGATCAACATTAACATCAACAATAACTTTATCCCAAATTAGTTGAGGTCGGCGGTCGATAAAGCCCAAAAAATCATAAAAATAAAAGCAGAATCAATAGAGGAAAAAAAAATAAATGTGTAAAAATAAATAAATAAATATATATATCTATACATTAACCCTCCACAACACTAATAGACTTACTTCACTCCGTCTTAAGTCAAACCGTACACCAATATATTTCTCACTCCATTAAATCTTGTTTTACTGTTTTCCTAAAGTAAGTTTCGACCGACCTCTTGCTTTCTTCGTGTTATGTTCTCGATAGCAAATTTCTGTTTGTACCGATGCATCTAAGGTACTTCAGAGTATATTCCCAAACCATCTCAATCTATGCTCTCTCATCATTTCCGCCACCGATTCTAGTATAAATTTTCTTCAAATCTCTTCATTTCTTATCTTATCCACCCTGTCAAAACGAGATAAAGCAAATATAAAATGTTGACTTGCTAAAATCATCGGAGAATTTCATTTTCACTGTAATATGAATACAAACATAGGAAATTCGGAAAAGATGTCCAGGAATTTTGTAGAAGGGCCTAGTTTTACACTGTCAAAGCGTAGATAATATGTACCTAACATTATCAAGCACGGGGTTAACTAAAACCTATGTCCTGACTAGAAAAAACTTGTGATTACCAAATCAACTAACTAGAACTATTTACATTGCACTAGTTACTTGTCAAATATCCTCCAATAACAGATGTTATAGACAAGCTCTATGGAACGATCAGACCAGATAGTAGGTAATACAGACCTCGTATCACTATACTAGTTAGAGACATATTACCTACTCTCACGATTTTGACTTGTTGTCAACGGAAATAATTGAACTTAACCACAACAAGAAGACTATAATACCTGGAGACGAGATGCAGTGGGAAACTCTTGTATCCACACGGTTCCATTGCGCTACTGATAATACTGATAGTGAAATTCAGTAGAAAATGAAAGAGGAGGTTTACGCATCCTCGTGGCTTGTTCAAAAGAATAGGCTATCTCAATCAACTTGGCTTCGGATCCCTTCAACCCCCCAAAGCAAATCCCAAATGGCATCCCATTGTGGTCATATCCAGCAGGAACAGTTAGCGCTGGATAGCCTCCAAATGCTGGAACTGTGGCAGCATTTGCACCTAGTGTCACCATAGCGTCACCATAGCGTCCAACTCATTTTCCTTCATTAACTTTTCAAATCCTTCTTCTGACAGCTTTTTCATCATATGTTCTGCTTTGACAACTTCCTCGTCAAGTACGTTTGTCATCTCTGCTGCAATTAACCCATCCTGATTATAGTCTTCCATCTTCTCCTGCAGTATTTGAGGTTTGAGTTAGGGAGTATTAATCAGAACACTAATGAAACAGAAGGAAATGCATCAATCTTTTATCTAGCAAAGAGTTGGGAGCTACATCTTTTTACGTAGTATAAGAGAGTTCAGAGAAAATCTAAGACCTTCATCACCATAGCTACGATCTAATATTTTACCAAATCTGGATTGTTGGAGTTGAAGGCAATAACTTCTGCTAGCGACTTCACTGGAGAGTTGCTCAATCCACCTAAGTATTCATTTAGATTATGCTTGAACCGAGCTCGAAGTAGAGCCATTTCACCACTCTGAAATGGATTCAGGATGATGTCAATGTTTTCAAGCTCCAAATTATCCACTAAAGTTGCACCATTGTTCCTTCAATTTACCAAAAGTAAAAAATGATCAACATAACATAGATAACAGTACGGATTGCAACCACTTCAATATCAAAAGATACTGGTGCAGTAGGTCCTAATTCGGAACATGTAGCAGTCTGCATCAGTATTTTCACTTTATGCTCACCTGAAAGTCACAAGATGTTGATCAAAAATTGAAGCAGCAGTGGATCCCTTAGAGTCCGAAAAAGGATGTCTTACTATGCCCAATCTTTTTCCGTTAAGACCATCTTCCCCAAGGAACTGTTTGTAACCGCCCATTGGTATGAATTTGGCTGCTTCCCCTGTAGCTTCATCCCTTGGATCAAATGCAACTATCGCATCGAGTACATGGACTGCATCAGACACAGTTCTGCTTATGGGCCTGTACCACAAGGAAATAAAATTACAAGGTGGCTTACACATGCTCGTGCACATCCATATGCGAGCATGGATTAAACGGACAGCCCAGAACTTAAGCAACCAGATTACAGGATCACTAAACCACAGTCCCAGACTGTGAAACTTTACCCAATTGAATCTTGGCGTGGTGAAACTAAAATAACGCCTGCCCGACTAGTGAGTCCAACTGTGGGCTTGAAACCGACAACCGAATTATAATCAGCTGGGCAGATGATGGAACTATCAGTTTCAGTCCCTAATGACACAGTAACCATGTTTGCAGCCACTGCTGGAACCACAAGGGTTCCCCAACTTCATGTAAGGATTCTGAGTATGTGCAAAGTAAAAGCAAGAAAAATTAGTAGATAAACTCTTACTTTGGACATGCTGTTGAAAGAACAGTATGACCTTTTAAAGGACTTCGAGAAACAGCGCTTCATATTATTCAACATATTGTTTTGTATGACAAGCGCGCTACACAGAGAACAAAGGTTAATAGATAAAAAGTATCTTTTTCAAGCTGACATAGTCAAAAATAACAGGGACAGCATATAGTATTGTTGCCCCCCACTGAATTTCCACATCCTAGATCATATTTTGTGTATGGAAGAATTGTTTTAACAATTTTATTTTGGAGATTGAACCCACTGTCAACCACATTAATGACACTATAAGATGTCTCCAAAGTTGCCAAAAAAAGAAAAAGAAATTTGAAATCCAAGCTGAAAGAAAGGAAGAAGCTTAAACATTGAACATTATACAAAAATTATATGTGTCAAAGATCCGAAACCAAAATATAAATCGTATCGTATCATATAGGCGTCATAGGGTATTTGTTAATGAATGATTGTCCTGTTCCTTGTTAAGAGGATATAAACATGGTTAACGATACAATTATACACTTTTCTAGACGTGGGACATATCCGCTCTTTGATGTTCCAAATGAATGGTTTTGTTTTTGTAATTTTCTAATTGTTCCAAGGATGGATTATTATTTTTACACCATATGAAGCACAAACAAGCATGAAGGGGAAATAATGCATGGATGGCAAAACTCCAGATCAAGAACTTAGAATAAGAAGAAACTTTGTGTTTCACACAAATTGTGACATACAACATGAAATTGTTACCCAAAAAAGAAAAACAAGTACGACATCACCAAATCAAATCACATGCCATTGTGCTGAAGATTTTCTACAGGTTTGCATCGATATTCTATAGGAACAATACTAACAATTTCAACGAACTATGTATGCAAATCTCTTTTGTTCTACAATGAACCCACTGAGAAAATCTTCATCCGTCCCTGAGATCAGTATACCCCTTAAAAGAACTTAACAAGAAGTCGGCCTTTAGAAGGAGTCCACACGACCTTATTCATCAAATCATTTCCCCTGAGAAGTGCTAAGTAAAGTAGCAAAAAAAAAATAATAATTGTTTCCCTGTTCTTGATAGGGGACACACCATGAAGCTGAAATTCTATGACAACCTAAATGACTACATGAACAAGTATGCATACTTGATACACGCAAAGCTCACCGCAATTACAGGTGCACTTATCCCGCAAATGTGTAATATCTACGTGGCCCTCTTTTCATCACAGCTTGCAATATCAAAATTAGTTATTCACTGGTCCCTACCTACATCTTTGCTCGAAGTAGAAATGAATCATCAAATCAATCATACACATGCTTGGATAGCGCGGTTCGCTACAAGTACCTTAAATTTAACAAGGAACGAAACAATGTCAAAACTCAATTGCATAATTGCGGACGGCCGACCAATATACATGAATACACTTACCAAGCCCTGTCCACCACGAGCGCACCAACCCCTGGGCATCTCCCAGGACCGGAGCGAGTACCACTCGCTCATACTCGCCTTGCCCAAAATCACAGCCCCGGCGCTCCTCAACCTCTCCACCACGAACGCGTCCCTCGCGACGCGAGCCCCGAGCAGCGCGTACGATCCGGCGCTGGTGTTCATCTTGTCGTCAGTCCCGATGCTGTCCTTGAGCAAGACGGGGATCCCGTGCAGATCCCCCAGGGTTCCGTTGCCACCGGCCGCTGCTCTCAGCCGATCGGCCTCATTGGCTTGATCGAGAGCGTCGGGGTTGACCTCCAGGACGCAGCGGAGGGAGGGGTTGAGGGTTTGGATTTGGTCCAGGTAGAAGTCGACGAGCTGGCAGGAGGTAAGCCTTTTTTGGGCGAAGGGGAGGTGGATTGATTCGATGGTGGCCTCGTGGAAGGTGAACTGAGAAGCGGCGATGGCGGTAGTGAGGAAGGAGAGGGAGAGGAGAGCGATTGAGAGTGAAAAAGGGGAATTCATCGGCGCTGTCGTCGTCGTCGTCGTCGTCGTCGTCGTCGTTCTGGAATGGAGATCGGTGTCCGAAGTTCGAGTCTGGGGTCAACGTTGAAACTCGCAGAGAGAGAGAGAGAGAGTCTGAATCTCCAAGCGAAGGAAGGGCAAGTGACGAGGAAGTTCCCTCCACAATATTTGTTTGTTAGTGTTGGTTACCAACGAAAGCTTGACGAAATTAATATTCGGAGCAAGGGAAAACAACAGCATTCTCGTCTTGGTCAATTTATTGTTTTGATTAGAAACATAATCTCAATTTTCTGAAAAATTCACATCCTCTTATGGTTCGAGGCTCTCGTCGTCATGGTTCACCAACATTTTCGATCTATCTATGGCTAAGGTTTAACCTTGCTCACCACCTTTGGGTAAGCTTCATTCGATGCGCATGAACGGGCTGCATGCATGCCTCTGTCGAGATTAATCGAGTTCACAAATTCGAACACTCCATCCGTTAAAAAAAAAAAGATAAAAGATAAAGAGTAAATAAGCTTACAACACTTTCAGAGTCTTGCATTTTTTGTGACACGGCACAGCTATTCCGTTGCTTTACTGGTAATGCTGATAGTGAAATTCAGTAGAAAATGACAGAGGAGGCTTACGCATCCTCGTGGCTTGTTCAAAAGCATAGGCTATCTCAATCAACTTGGCCTCCGATCCCTTCAATCCCCCAAAGCAAATCCCGAACGGCATTCCATTGTCGTTGTATCCAGCCGGAACAGTTAGTGCTGGATAGCCTCCAATTGCCAGAACCGTGGCAGCATCTGCACCTAGCGTCACCATAGCGTCCAGCTCGTTTTCCTTCATTAGTTTTTCAAATCCCTCTTCCGACAGCTGTTTCATCACATGTTCTGCCTTGACAACTTCCTCGTCGAGTATGTTTGTCATCTCTGCTGCAATTAGTCCATCCTGGTTATACTCTTCCATCTTCTCCTGCATTTACTTGAGGGTTGAGTTAGTATGTAAAAATCGATAGAACAAAAGGAACTCGTCGATCTTTTTTCTGGCCAAGACTGGTGAGGAGAGTTCAGAGGCAATCGAAGACCTCCATCACTGTTGCTACGATCTAACACTAACCAAATCTGGATTGTTGGAGTTGAAGGCGATAACTTCTGCTAGCGACTTCACCCGGGAGTTGCTCAATCCTGCTAAGTATTCATTTAGAGTATGCTTGAACTCAGCTAGCAGTAGAGCCATTTCACCACTCTGAATTGGATTCAGGATGATGCCAATGCTTTCTATCTCCAAATTATCCACTATAGTTGCACCATTGTTCCTTCAGATTACCAAAAGAAGAAAATGATCAACATAGCATTAACAGTTTTGATTGCAACAGTCAACATCAAGTATTCAAAGGACATATACTGGTGAAGTAGGTCCTAATTCTGTCCGCATCGCTAATTTCACTTGGTACTCACCAGAAAGTTACGAGATGTTGATCAAAAGCAGCAGCAGCAGCGGACCCCTTAAAAGGGTCCAAAAATGGATTTCTTACGATGCCCAATCTTTTTCCTTTAAGACCATCTTTCCTAAGGAACTGCTTGTAACCGCTTATAGGTATGAATTCGGCTGCTCCCCCGGTAGCTTCATCCCTTGGATCAAATCCAACTATTGCATCAAGTACATGGACTGCATCCGACACACTTCTGCTTATGGGCCTGACTTAACATGGAATAAAATCACAAGCGACAATCAATATATGTAAAAATGTATGTGCTCATATGCGAGCATGAAACAGATACACAGTATACAACTTAAGCAACCAAACTATAGGATCATGGATGAGTGACAAGTAAATTACTGGCAGGATAATGGAACCACGGTCCCAGACTGCGAAATATTATTACCCAATTGAGTCTTGGCGTGGTGAAATTGGAATAACGCCTGCCCGACTAGTGAGTCCAACCGTGGGCTTGAAGCCAACAACCGAATTATGATCACCTGGGCAGATGATGGAACCATCAGTTTCAGTCCCTAATGACACAGCAACCATGTTTGCAGCCACTGCTATCGCTGAGCCACTGCTGGAGCCACAAGTGTCACCCGACTTCACATAAGGATTCTGAACAGGTGCAAAAGTAAGAGCGAGAAAAATTAGTAGATAAAACTCGTACTCTGGACATGGGGGTCAAAGAAAAGTATGCCCCTGAAAAGGACCAACTGAGCAGCAGACCTTCATCTTGTTCACCATATCATCTTTCATGAGAAGCGAAGTGACATAGAGAAGCAAGGTTAACAAGCATAAATATATTTTTCGAGCTGACATAGTTAAAGATCACGGGGACATCATGTAGTGTTGTCCAGTGGGGGAGTATTTTGCTGGGAAGAAATGTAGGGACAACTAGACTTCGGAGATTGACCCCACTGTCAAGTGCCAACCACATAAATAACACAAGTATATCAGCAAAGTTGTCAAGGGAAAAAAAAAATTTGGAAACCTCAAACTGAAAGAAAGGAAGAAGCTTATACATTGAATAACATACCAAAGCTTTTTTGTGTGAAAGACCAAACTAGGAATACAAATCATATTGTATAAACACCATGATGAATTAGTTAATGAACGATTGTCCCGTTAGTTTTAAGAGGATACAAAAATGGTTAACCAAGCATGTATACACTTTTCTAGATGTGGGACATGTCATGGATTATCAGTATTGTAATATATGTGAAGAGAAAAAAAAATGCACAGATTTCAAAACTCCAGATCAAGAACCTACAGTAAAGAGATAAATGCTATGCTTTTTGCACAACTTGTGACAAATAACGTGAAATTATTACCCAAATGAACACAAAAAGAAACATGATATCACCAAATCAAATCATGGATAATTGAGCTTAAGGTTTTCTACATATTTGTATAAATATTCTATACGGACAATAGAATAAACACTAGTAATATAATTATATATGCATCTCTCTTATGTTCGCTGATGAACCTGCTGAGAAGATGTCCAGGATCCGTCCCTCAGACATCTACACTCCTTGGAAGGACTTCACAAAAAGCAGGCCTTTCACCTGAATAACCCACATGACCTCATTCATCAAATCATTTCCCTATGAGAACTGAGAAGTGCTAATTACGAAGGGCGTTTATTCCCGGTTCTTGCCAGGGAATACACCATGAAACTGAACATTTATGACAACCTAAGTGACTGCCTGAACAAGTATGTATACTTTGATACTCATGTCGCAGTTACAAGTGCAATAATCCTCCAAATGTCTAACATCTATGTAGGTAGCCCTTTCCTAATCACAGCTTGCAGCATCAACATCAGTTATTCGCTGGTCCCTACATCTTCCTTCGAGGGAGGATTAAAATCATCAAATCAATCTTCAGATGCATGCTTGGATTGCCAGATTCATTACAAGCACGTTAATTGGGAGACGATCGAAACATGGTCAAAACTCAAACGCAGAGCTGCGAACAGAGAAGCAATGCACACTTACCAAGCCCTGTCCACCTCGAGCGCACCAATTACTGGGCATCTCAAAGGACCGGAGCGAGTACCACTCGGTCATACTCGCCTTGCCGAAAATCACAGCCCCGGCGCTCCTTAACCTCTCCACCACGAACGCGTCCCTCGCGACGCGTGCCCCCAGCAGGGCGTACGACCCGGCGCTGGTGTTCATCTTGTCGTCAGTCCCGATGCTGTCCTTGAGGAGGACGGGGATCCCATGCAAGTCCCCCAGGGCGGTCGTGTTGCCACCGGCTGCTGCTAGAAGCCGATCGGCCTCGTCGGCCTGATGGAGAGCGTCGGGGTTGAGCTCGAGGACGCAGCGGAGGGAGGGGTTCAGGGTTTGAACTCGGTCAAGGTAGAAGTGGACGAGCTGGCGGGAGCTGAGCCTGTTTTGTGCGAAGGCGAGGTGGATGGATTCGATGGTGGCTTCGTGGAAGGTGAACTGAGAATCGTCGACGGCGGTTGTGACGAAGGAGAGGCAGAGGAGAAGGAGTAAGATTGAGAAGAGGGAAGCCATGGGCGGCGCCGTCGTCGTCGTCGTCGCGGAACCGAGATCGGTGTTGGAAGTTCGTGCCTGGCCCTGGGGTCCACGTTGATACTTGGGGAGAGAGAGAGAGAGAGAGATAGAGAGGTGAAGAAGTTCCCTCCATAATATTTTGGTGTTCTTTTTTTAAAATCTTAAATTGCAAGTGACAAGATTGTGCTTGTTAACAATAGTAGACTGACCAAAAAAAAAAAAAAGAAACAATCGGAGACTCAATTGAGTTGACTTTGACCAAAAAAAAAGCGAGTTGAATTCTCAAGTACATAGAGAAGATTAAAGCTGTTATTATCAACCATTCGAATCGTTTCTATCGTACGAATCTTCTGTATTATTAACAAAATCAATGTTTGAAGCGAGTCAAATACAGCCATTTCTCGAACCCCACCCCCCCCCCCCCAAAAAAAAAAAAAGGAAAAAAACAAAGGCATTGTGCTTTTGGTTGTTTTCTCATCTTTAATGTCGAACATGATTTCATACTTTCATAATTTATCTTGTATTTAGAGGATCCTATGGTCATGTTTCATGAACATTTCCATTTTCGACATCTCTTAGGATTAACCCAGGGGCACCTTTGATCAATCGATGCACATGAACGAGACAACATGCAGCTATCGCACCTTTAACAAATAATAACTTTTCAAAATTTCCATTTTATGATTTTGATCAACTACTCCTACTTAATTGTATAATAATTTATAATCATTTAGAGTCCGGAAATTAGGTGAGCCCCACACCCACAGAGATGTAGGGTTCCCGCGTCATATAAGAATAATGAGCAAAATCCATCCAAGATTCAACGCTCAGTGCACGAATGAAACACGGATGAGGAGAAGTTACATAGCAACAGGATGTGGCCAAACCCAATCTATCAGCAGAGCACTGAGAGATTTAAGTCAATAGCACCTCTAGAATCTTAGTTGCATAAATGAAAAAACAGGATGAAAAGAAGTTAAACAGCACCAATAGACATGCCATTTATTTGGTCACCATCTTATATAGTATTTCCCGTCACCGTCGTCGCAGTGTACATCGCAGCCACAAACAAGAACTAACTATACGGTCCTTAATCACAAATCTGCCAGCACCAAACACGCATGGTAACAAGCGAAACCCGACCAAAAAAATTCTCCACATAATTGATGGACATAAAAAATCACTACCAAACACGAGATGCAATAAATAAGGCTTAAGTCGACCAGATCAAAACTGCTAATTCCGCTATAAAGCGAGTCCTCTTCCTCTCAAACTATCGTGATGCGAAACTTCTCCGCCGTTTAGTTTCCTTCGACTCCACTGTCATCCTCCTCAACACTGCAAGATAATGAATCCACGTGAGTTTCTAGAATTTTAGAGACGCACTTCATGATGAAAGAATCCAATGCATCTATTGTCTCCAATGATATCCATAACTTCCGACCAATGAAAGGTAGATCAAAGTACTTATATAGAAATAAAGAAACAACACTTTCAAATAAAGAGATCCGCCGCTTCATAATAACCAACTAGTTGCTTTGCCTGTCTTTACTTCCTGGACTATATAGTTTAGGCATGTTAACTTATATTGGTACATGGCTCCTAGTAATTTCCACTGAGAACTTCACAGATGAAAAGGGCTGCATCATATTCAAAATCATACTATGAAAGGACAAAATCAGAATAACAATTATGAGAAAACAATGGATACAAAATACTAATAAACAACATTAGTTTCATCAAATACTACACCGCCTCACACCAACACAATGAGGCATTCAAAAAGAAAGGTTAGCATTTTAAGTCAAAACATAGACCATGCTTTAAGGGAATAGATAGAAGTTACAGAGCTTGCAAACAAAGTCATAAAACAAATTCACAATATCCATATTAAAGGGGAGAGAATGAGATGGGAATTGAAAATTTGTCCAGAAAAGCCAAAAATAATTGCTCCCTGACATATTTGCAAAACATTTGCCCCTATATTCTTCAGAGTTCCCCCAAGGTGGCAAGAAGTTAAAACAAAGTAATGTTTAAGTCCGAGAGAAAGAAAGGTAAAGACAAAAAGACAAGGAAAAGATTTTCTGCTATAGAACTCCCAAGAAATGGAACTTCTTTTCCACCTATGAAATTGTCACGCCTGTAAGAAACATCGAAAACTGTATCATATCAGAAGTACTGATTACACAAGAGCTAACACACTTTGTCTATTGACTTACCATCAACCAACTGTTCATCTTTAATAACCCGCTGCTTTTTGACCCCCCCACCCCAAAAAAAATAAAAATAAAAAGACCTGTTGCTTCTTTCTTACCATGGAACAGCCAATGAACCGTGCTTTCTAACTTCCTTTTGAATGTCTAAAACTAAACCATCTAGAGCTCATACTTCCATCGTTTACATCAGCACGACATATCGTTACCATATTTCTATTCAAGTGACTTATCCCATTGGCCATTTTCAACGGTTGTGACGACGAATACTACCTCCAAACAGAATAGGCCATCAAAAGGTAGGATTCCCTCAATGGAACACACTAATATAGACAATCTAAATACCAAAAACCAGCTAGAACATTTCTCTAATAAGTACCTATACACTAAAACATCCAGCACAATCATTAATGCAAGAATGCCAATTTCCTATTCGAAGCAAATACAGGTCAATCAAACAACAAACTGCACCAACCTTGGGGAAGGTACCACTGAGACCTCATTGAAGTCATTCTTCCTCCAAGTCCTCTCCGTCCTGTCCTCCTGTAAATTGACCCTTCCATTTCCACTCCCAAAGCTCCTCTTCCCAAAAGAACCTTCTCCCTTATCTCCTGTCTCCACTTCCTTAATCTTCATCGTGTCCAACTTCTCATCAATCTCCTTCCAATCCTGCCCCTTTTCCTTCAACACCTCCTCTCTCGGCCTTGCTTCTCCAAAGGGGCTCGACCCTTTCGGCTTTGCCACCACGCCTGAACCTGACCCTGCCCCATCACTAACAGCCAACTTCCTGGGCTGCAAAACAAGCCTGGGCCTCGAAATCCCAAGACTACCCTCGTCTTCCTTCCTCTTGCCCCATTTATCAGCATCTGCGCCGCTGCCAAAACTACCCTCTTCTTCCTTCCTCTTGCCCCATCTATCAGCACCTGTGCCGCTGCCGAAATTACCCTCATCTTCCTTCCTTCTGCCCCATCTATCAGCATCTACGCCACCGCCGTTAGAACCCTCGAAACCCCCTCTGTTAAACCCTCTCCTCTCTCTGCCCACTTCGACGCTGAACGACCGTTGCTCAGAATTCTTATTCGACACCCAACGATCTGACTCATCAGCTTTCGACTGCGAAGTGAAGAACCCGCCCCTCTCTCTCCTCTCGAAACCATTTCCCACCGCCGATTTCTTCGTAGCAGACCAGTCATCAATCTCATCAGCACGCGAAGGCAAGATTTCCTTGCTCGCTTCCCTATTGAACCCTCCTTGCCTCCTCGAATCGTCCGAAACCCTAGACGAGCCCCACCGCGAGTTCTGCGAGTCCTCCCCCGAATCGTTCGACCCATAGCGTCCAGACCCGTACGATTTAAAGCCCCCACCGAGCCGGCTCCGGTCCAGCTCCTCCGCGGATCGCTCGCGCGGGCCAGTGGGCAGTGCCAGGAGATCCTTGTGCGTGAGGCCTTTGGACGGTTCGAATTTGGGAGCAGCGGCTTTGTAGGTGAACTCGGCAAGCGAGACGGCCTGGCCCTTCTTCTTCTTCGGCTTGGCGGCCGCGGCGGCGGCAAGGGAGGGGAAGTCCGCGAGCGGCGCCGCCGCGGAGCCGCCATTGACGGCGTCGGATTTCTGCTGCCGGAGGAGCTCATCCTCGTTCTCCTCGGAGTCGAGGGCCCACGCACCAGGTTTGGTGGCCCAGGGGGAGACGATTGCCGCCATCGTTGTCGTGCGAGGTGGAGTTCTCTCTCTCTTCTGCGCCCTCTGTTTCTCTCTCTAGGTGGAGGTTTTCTCGTTTATGTAACAGAAGATTGCGTCCGTTGGCAGCGAAGCGAATATAGGGCTTTCGCAAGTGGGGGGGGCACGGGGGTTTTACGGCTGGGATGATCCGACGGCGGAGAGTGACTCGGACAGATTTGGTCCGCAGTAGTTTCGTCGGATTGGATTGCACGGACGGTCAAAATTCGGCGATGATCTACGCAGCTTTTAATTTTCTTTTTTTAAAGATTGGAGTGCATTCCGCATTGGGAATGTTAATGTTGCAATTAATCTTCGGTTACAAATGTTGTCATTAGCAACTTTGCAAAGAGAGGAAATGGGCATTCGGCTATTTCGTTCGTTTTGGGACGAACCTATACGGTAAGGAGCATACGCACTAGGTGATATAGTACAACTAGCTTGTGATTGTCTAGAGAAACATGACTTACTCGTTTAAAAATCTTTTCAAACAGTTTTTCTATTTTAAGAAATTTAGAATTATATTTAGATGCAATATTTAACTTGATTACTCTTATATTAGATTTGATTTGATTCGTTTTAGTATTATTTTGCATAATTATATTTCATTTAGGAGTACTATCTATATAAATGACATACATCTCTTTGTAATTTTTAGAGATTCATTAATCGAACACAGTTTATTCTGAGGAATTGTTTTCTGTTATCGATACCCTGCGTCATTTGGTATCAGATTGAGGTTTATCCCTGCGACGATGTCTCATAACATGAATCGATATACGTTCGTAGCTGAGGGCCATCTTGATCTCATAATGTGACTTCCAGATTGCCGAGGAAACTCGACGAACTTTGCAAGATTGCCAACGAATGATGCAAGAATTGCTTGTCGCTTCCAACGGTTGTCTGCAAACCCAAACCACACACCTGGCACCTGGTGTTCTTCCAGCCGAGCGAATTCCTGTTACTTGTAATCCCGAAATAGCTATGGATCATCCGACAAATCACCCACATCACTAACAAAGGCGACAAGCCTATGTCTAGGATTTTGAATGCCTATTCGTAGAGGTCGCCGTTATAGAGGGTTCCAAGAGTGCATGTTCACGAAGATCGTTGACATAAGGGATATCAACGATATCCCGAACAATATGAATTGGAAGTTGATCCCCCCACCTTCAACGGAATTTGGATATCGAAAACTTTCTAGATTGGCTGTGGGAAGTTGAGGAGTTATTTGATGCCATAGAGATCAATGGGGATCACCAAATAAAACTCGTGGCAAACAAGTTGAGACGCGGTGATTTAGCCTGGTGGGAGTAGACACAAATATCCCCACGCCAACAAGGAAAAGCGTCAGTCCGAACGTGAAGACAGATAAAACGAATGTTAAATATTCGGTTTATTCCACCTGACTATGAACAATACTCATTAAATTCAAACCAATCGCTAGATTTTTTTGTGTCCTTTTTTCCTCTCATTCTCCCGCCAAGGCCTCCAAAGCTCTCGAACCAATCGGTCTCTTTGAGTAGGCCCATGTAGACATCGGCCGAAGCAAAACTGGATGCATTGGACGGCGGTGGCGTTGAAGCTAGTGACCACGAACATGGCCCACTTGCTCTAATTAGGCAGGCAAGGCACGAGCAAAGGGAACCAGAACCAAGTCTAGAACATGAGGATGCCCAGAGGGCTCGATCCGGGACTTGTCTCTTGGAGAACTAGAACAAGAAGGTCTGGATACCGGGTAGAATGTCCAATGCTGGTAGCTCCCCAGCAGCCTCACCAGGAAGTCGAACTTGAGTTTTCGACCGTAGGAGGTGGAGGCGAGCGAGTTGAAGAAAACCTGGAGGAGAAGGCAGAACAGAACTTGAGAGCTTTAGGGCTCGTACTCCCATTGTTACTCGCGAGGACTTGGAGCATTACGTACAGAGAATTGCTGATGGACACTCTCCTCCCATTACAACTTTTTCGCTTAAGTTCCGATACTACACAAGGAAAGCCAAAATACTTCCCCTTCAATGATGAGTTTGTTCGACACTAGCATGCAGATTTTTTAGACTTCTTTTGTCTTTAGAAGCAGGGACTACTCAATCGAAGGTGGGAAGGCCTTACAGGGAATCATAACGGGATCAATGGAGCCTTTATTTGAAAAAGTCGAGGCACTGTGCGGGAAAACTACCTCTGTTCTTAAGTTCTGATTATGGTGCATCCGAAGGGTGGATCGGGGGCAAACGTTCATCCCAAGATGCACCCCGAATAATATTGGATATTTCAAATTCATCCCTTCACGAGAGGAGACTGATATGCTGGAACCGAGTCCGATAAGTCTAGCTAGGGGTGTCAATGGGTCGGGCCGAATTTTCTTTCTTTCTTTCTTTCTTTTTAAATTTTTTTTTTGAATCAAAATCAATTAACAAATCATCAAATGAAAAGATATAAAAAGAAAGTTAAAAAATAAATTAAATTTAAAAGAAAAAAATAGGTATTTAAAAAATTTCAGCGTCGGCCCGGCCCGGGCTGACCCGGCCCGAACCGGCCCAAAAATGTAGGCCCAGCCCGTCCGGCTTGGCCTATTTGATAGCTCCAAGTCTCAAGTCTACCTACAGTGCAGATTGGTCAAGAGTATGCGAACCTCGTTACCAATTCTGCAGGATTTTACAGATATAGGCTCGGAGACGTGGAGAAGGTGGTGGGCTTTCACAACTCGATATCGATACCCCAATTCATATGTAGGGGAAACCTCTTGCTCACCATCAACATTGACAAGAACATGGAGAAGGAGTTGCAGCTTGCGGTTGAAGCAGCAGCCAATCCGCTGGCGGAAGATAAACGCGAACTTGTGGATTTCACCAGCCACGTGGATCTATCGAAGGAACCACAACACTATGTGATATTCTGTGAAATTAATGGAAAAGCCAGCGACGACACCTTAATGTGAACTAAACTTGATAGAGCAAGTAATGATATGCCAATTATTTGTATTAGAACTGTTGCCTTCAAATCCATATGATTCTTGGAATGATGCCAATGCAATAAATAATTAGTTTGGCATGGTTGCGGCCGCCCTAAGAGGATGTCCTTGCCTTATCATTAATGATAATTACATAGGTGTCGATATGTGGATTATGAAAGATTATGAATTGAAAGAATCATGGGCTAAGTTGTTCTCGATACCTCAATCTGAAGTTGCGAGGCATGGGAATAATGTCTTTTGCACAAAAGGATGTGACGTAGAGTTGTGGTCTATCATAATTCCAAAAAATAGGTCAGAAAAAGAAGCAGGAGATGAAGAGGCACTGGAAGTACAAGAGAAAATGGATCCAAACACGACAAACTCGAGGATGAGTTCTTTTAAAGAAAAGGAGAGATGATGTAGGAGAATTAGCTTGTAGTTGCCTAGAGAAATGTAATCGAGTCATTTAGATATCTTTTCGGACAGCTTTTCTATTTTAAAAATTTTAGAATTATCTTTAGGCGTAATATTTAAGTTGATTTCTTTTAGATTATATTAGATTTGATTCCTTTTAGTGTTATCTTTGTAATTCTATTTCCTTTAAGATTTATGTCTATATAAATGGCATCCATCTCTTTGTAATTTTTAGACATTCATTAATGAAATACAGTTTATTCTGACGAATTATTTTCAGGTTATCACTACCATGCGTCATTGGGGGTGTGCAATCGAATAGGGTTGACCTGAAACTCGGATCGGCCCGCCCGAAAAGCAGGGACGGGAATCTATGTCACTCAAACCAGTCCGGATACTGGTTCTAAATTTTGGAAACGGCTTGAAATCAATTCGATTTTCGATTCTAGGTGTAGGCCACTCGGACTGATTTTTAGTTGCTATTAAAATAAAAAAGGAAATTCTAGGTCATGACTCCTCAACGCTTTGCTGCCCTTGTTGCTCATGCTCATTGTTAAAGGCCCTTGGATCCTCACCTCCTCTCATTCCTCTATTTCTTCATATCTCATGATACACTCTCTCACATTGTCGCCAACTCACCACGCTTAGCTTCACATTGTCTCCATCATCTAGGTGTTGCGAAGACTTATCCAAAGTGAAGGATGTGATGGTTCTTTGCTTTTCCTCTGCTGCTTCCTTTAAATACTAGCTGGTCGCCACCTTGTGAATGTGAAGGGGTCGAGGTGGAGATGATATAATAGGTCAAAAGAAAGCATCACAGCAAGAAATATATGCCACATGATTCATTCATGGAATTGTGATTTTTATTTCTTGGATTGTTTCTTTCGGTAGATTGTAATTTTTATTGCTCATTTTATTGATACTCATATTATTTTGATGAATAAAAAAAGAAAATAGGTTTTTGGGTAGACCCTGGAACCGAACCAAAAAATAGGGTCGATTTCAAAACAGGTTCCAAAATAAACATGGTTGGTTCTCGGTTGCAAAAACTGAAAATTGGTTATAACAGGGTCAGTTTCAGAATTTAATTCTGAAACCGGCCCACTCGAGGCATGGTCACCCCAAATGCGCACACACCACCACCATTACCTAGCATAATTAATGCCATATTTATGTTAGGAATAACGCCAGGAGAATCTAAAACTAGCATATTAATTGCAAATTTATCCTAAATTTAATTTTATGTTTAAAAAAAAAATCCAACTCACTGAAATCTTTGATTTTTCTCCTAAGAGCTCCTTTATGTTTCGACTAAAATCCCTTAACTTCGTGACACAATTATAATTTGGATAAATACGATACCAGTATACTAGTTTTGAACTTTTTGAGGTATTGGCCTATTATTTAACCATGATTAATTTTGGAAAATTTTCAGATAAGTCTTTGAACCGAAGCATTTTCTAAAAGTTTTTGGAGCGAACATTGTTTAAAGTAACCAGCAGGGTTTGTTTGTTTCATATAAAACTGTTTTCAAGATATTTTTTAAATTTTACTTTTCAGTATTTATATGACGGAAAATAAATCAATCAACTTTCACTGATGGCTCGGGCCTCTCCCCGGAATGACTAAAAATAACGAGCTTAGATAAGGGAAAACAACTTCCCCTTTTGCAAAAAATGGGGAAAAAAAAAAACACTTTCCTTAGACCACCAAAAAAATGAATCTAATAGTTTCGCTTGAAATTGATTTTCATGTAAAATATTTTCCTCCACCGTGAAATATTTAGGAAGACAAACACATCATAACATTCCATTTTTTCCCTAGAAAATGTATACAATAATGATATTTTCCTAAAAATGATGCTTTTCTTCATTTATTTTTTTGAAAAATGAATGATTTGAAAAAATATTTTTCTAAAAATGACTACTTGTATCGCTTGAAATAACTAATCGATTAATAATATTTTTATTGTACATAAAAATCAATGTCTAAATATTTTCATGGACTATAGAAATATTTTCCTTTCATTTATTTTTATAAACAATAAAATTAATCATTTTTAATAAAATATTTTTAAATTCTTTCATTTTTTTCGCAAAACAACGGAGAATCTCAAAGCCGACATGTGCACACATTCATCTCACCTGACACTTTCAAAGCCTTAGTGTCAAGGGCTTCTGTCTCTCAATTCTTATTTTCTTTTTTTTTCTTGGTCAACTGACGAGCTTGGAATGTGTTTTGAAATTAAGGCTTCATTATTTTTCGAAAAACATTTTTTCAAAAAATATTTTTCAAAATTTTTAGTCTGGGAAAAAATTTCCCCTCATGTAAAAAAAACTCTTTCAAAAGTGGAAAAAAAATATTTATGTCTTTTTTAGAAGAGGAAAAATTTTCATCATCTTTTCTTCCTCCTCTTTTTCATAGATTCTTTCTTTTTAATTAGCTTTTTATTTTTGATTATTTATTATTTTTCTAATAAAAATGATCTTAAATTATAAATTATTTTTTTTTGAAAATTAAAGAAGAAAAAAAAGAGAAAAAAATCAAAATTTTATTAAAAACTAAAAAATATTTCGAATTCTATAAAAATAAATTCCTTGCCAAACGACAAAAATCGTTTTCCAATTCATTTCTGAGTCTCGGCCAAAAAATAGAAAACATGGTCTTTTTCCTGAAAAATGACTTCCGAAAAATAATTTTCAAAAACATCACATTTTTCGAGAAACAAACGAAGCCAATTAGCAACTGCACAGTCTTATAGGAAGTGAGGCATGCTCTAGGGATTCTTGAAAAAATGAGCCCGCTTCAAAGCCCTTTTCATTTTTTTTCCTTTTGTTTTTTTTTTCCTTTTCTAGATTTTTTTCTCTTGACAGCCGGCAAGGATTGTTGGGCTCTCACCAACCGCTAGATGAGCCCATTGTAGTGCTGGCTGGGCAAAGATGCCTCACCCATGCTAGCGAGGTATAACGACCCTTATTGGCTGCTAACAAAAAAAAGCTAGAAAAAAGCAGCAAAGGAAAAAAATATTAAAAAGTTCCATAAATTATTAAAATATTATAAAAAAATTGTTCACGTCAGCTCTAATTGTGCCACGGGATCCATATCGGTAATTTTCTATCAAAATCGATCGGATAGACTCAATTGAAAAAAGTAAAAATATTTACAATTGAATTGACAAAAAATGAAAATGTTTATGATTGAATTGACAAACTTAAAGATTTTGGACTTATTTCGTAAAAGTGAAATAGGTTTACGACTTTTTAGATAATTTTTCTTATTTGTATAGATTATATAAAACTTTTCGGGCAGGCTTCAATGCTAAATATTGAAATTTGACTTATTGGTTGGTACCAACCACAAAAATTGTTGTGAAATATCAAACACTCCAAATCACAAATTCAAAAAACTACACTTTCATTTTTTTAATCCGAAAAAAAATATTCATAGCTTTTTATTGGAAGCAGATAAAGTATCATAAAAAAAACATTCGAGAGTCGAAGTTGGTCTCGAGAAGTAAACCCCTTTGATTGTGTTTGGTCGCACGCACTCATGACCAAGTTCTACTTCCCTATTTTTCTATTTTTTATTTCAAAGTATTGGTTTGAAATAAAAATATATTTGATAATACATTTCATTTTTCTATTTTCGAGACAACTCTTTAGCTTAAAAATAGGTTTCACATAAAAATAAGAAATTTTCTCATTCCTCTCTCGCGTGCCTCGTGCGGTCATCCTCTCTGTCGCATCCCCATTGTGATTGCCGTCTGCTAGCCATCGGTCTTTGATCCATGGCTGCCATTCGCCGATTGCCGGTTTCAATCCAATGTACATTAGTTGCCGTCTGCAAGTCGCAATTCGTCTTCCGTAGATAATCGATTGCGCAGTTTGCCATCCACTGATAATCGATTGCGTTACGCTGGCCGTCAATCTGTGGTCCCTACTCGTCGATCCCCAGCCCCCGTTTGCCCTTTGCCATTCTCATTGGTCGTTCTTCATTCATCGGCCATCGATCTCCATTCGTCGATCTGCGATGCCGAATTTTGGTCCGCTTGTTGCCGGCCGAGAACTAGCGATCGACAATTATTGATATATTATGTTGTTATCAAACGAATTTTTATTTCGATAACATAAATTATGTGGTGTCATTGAGCACACATTTTTTCTGAGAAATTCGTTTAGAGAATGTAAATAAACAAACCTATTTCCGACTAAAAATAGAGATAGAATTGATTAGCATAGACTGGGAAATGGACCATATTATAACAAAGGACAGAGAGCATGTCCTATCAAACGATGTGGTGGGTAGATCTAGATTAGGATTGAATAAATGTCAAAACATCCGATCAATGATTAAAAAAAAAAAGGGTAAACAACTCTCGTGCGTAGCCATTTTCGTCGGCGACCTCCCACAAGGGTAGCCGTGTCTTCAGGGTGGGACCAACAATGGCTTTTGTTGCCTTAAGCACGATGTCCACACAACAGTGGATCCAGAACCAACCACCAAAGAGTTCGCCTTTGAAATCTCAACCGTCGATTCGTGGCTGAAGATGATTCGTTCATCGGTGTTTTCCTTTTTGCTCTGTACGTTGGATCAACTATCCGAAAATTTTCTTCCGAGATCTTCACCTCTAAACTTTCTTGTTGATTTTAATCTAATTTAATTCTTGAGCTTTCTTAAATTGATATAACATAATCCTAAGTAGCTTAAAGAGAATTATTGATCCGGCAGTTAACAATGACTTAAAAGCATATATAGTGTAAAAATTTATAAAAGCATTTCATGAAAATTCAAATTTCCTTGTGTTCTCTCTTCTTTTATACACATTTTACATCTTTCGAGACATAAAATCAATAAACATAATATATATTATTAAATCACGTATTTACCTAACTTCAATTTTTTTTAAATAGTTCTTCTAAATTATTAGAATGACAGTACTTTACGCGAACAACATGTATAGAAAAAGGAAATAATCAATCCTAAAAAATACCTAATTTCAAATATAATTAATACAACGAAAAACCCTAAACTAATATAATTGTAATAAATTTATCTCAAATTATTTTTTTTATCATGAAAAAATTCAAACTGATATATTTATGATAAATTTACCCCAAATTATATTTTTGATCATAAAAAATCCTAAACTACTACATTTATAATAAATTTAACCTAAATTAATTTTTTTATCATGAAAAATTTCAAATTAATGTATCAAACTTTCGTTAAATTGAATTAATACCACAAAAAATTTAAAATTTATACAAATATAATAAACAGAGATTAAAAATCTTAATTTTATACCAGGTGCTATTTAACTTAATAATTTAACGATTAAATTTAACAAAAATGGATGAAAAGTAAATCTACCGTAGATGTATCAATTTAAGGTAAATTTTATAATAAATATAACAGTTTAAACGGTGAAAAAAATAATATGAATTTACAAGTATATCAATTTAAAATTATTTATGATATTAACACTTTCAATAATCTCTCTTATATCTAATCCTAGGAAATTTATCTCCATAATTATGCTTCATCACTTTCCATCTTCAATTTGCAGCAGCTTCTGGGCCAAAAAAGGAAAACCCCATTGAGCCGCATTCAAGAACGAAATTTGAGAAAGTTAAAGTGACCGAATTTGAAGGGGAAAGAAAATTCAAGGACTAAGTTTGCAAACCAGAAAAGCCCATGCAAGAACTAGAAAACGGAGGACCAAAGGATCACCGAGTCCAATGGCGATTATTACAGTCTTATTCAATACTAGTAGAGACTAGAGTGTACTTAGGAGGTAGCTCGCCACGTTAAAAAGCCCCAACAGAACCACCGCGTTACGAATGCCTACACATATCCAGGAGACACCCGGGCGCCACCGCCGCCGCCGCCGCAGCAGCAGCGCGGTTCAGAGCTACGCAAAAGCTTAAGAGAGCTGACCGCAGTCAGCGATCACGACGGGCTTAGAGGTCTTGCCGGAGTTGGCCCCGACCTTCTCTATGGCCTTGACCACGTCCATCCCCTCCACCACCTGCCCGAACACCACGTGCTTGCCGTCCAGCCACGGCGTCTTCTCCGTGCATATGAAGAACTGCGACCCGTTGGTCCCGGGCCCCGCGTTCGCCATGGACAGCACCCCCGGCCCCGTGTGCTTCCTCTCGAAGTTCTCGTCCTCGAACTTGGACCCGTAGATCGACTCCCCCCCGGTCCCGTTGCCGGCGGTGAAGTCGCCGCCCTGACACATGAACCCCGGGATCACCCGGTGGAACGACGACCCCTTGTAGTGGAGCGGCTTCCCGCTGCGGCTGACGCCCTTCTCGCCGGTGCAGAGCGCCCGGAAGTTCTCGGCGGTGCGCGGGGTAGTATCCGCGAAGAGCTCCATCACGATCCGGCCGGCCGGCTCTCCGTCGATCGTGACGTCGAAGAAGACCCTAGGGTTCGACATCTGTGACGAGAGTGATTACGAGTGCGTGTCTGAGATAGAGTGCGAGAGCTAAGACTTTGGACGGAGCACGAGGGAGAGCGCCACGGCAGGGAGTGGGGTTTATGTAGGAACCAGGGTGTTTGGGTGGGGGGCCGGGCGCTGGGGGCAGATGTCGTTGGATTGCAGCACGTGGAGAGATCTACACCGTCGAAAGATTAACTCGGGTTGAGGTTCGGTAACCGGAGGTCAAGCGGCGTCGGGTATGCGCTCGTTTTTGTCGGATATGGAGAGAGGTGGGACAAAAGTCCAATGGGAGACATACCCGTGCGTGCTTTCTCTAGACGATTCAGCAATTGGATGTGCGTAAATACAACACGTGTCACCACTACCTTGGATAAGACTGGCAAAAAAATCGGAAACGTATGATCCCGTAAAGAGGAATAACCTTGAAAAAAATTTCATCATTTTTCAAAAAAAGCCTAAAGTGAAGTTTCTTTTTTTTCCCCCGAAAAATAAAAAGTTAAAAATTAAAATGCACTTATTATTTTTCATTTTCATTTTTTTCTTTTTCTTTTTTCCTTTTTCGCTTCAGATCAGACAGTAGCCAGCCATCAAGGAGAAGGAAGATAAAAAAACGAAACAAGATAAATAAAAATAAATGAAAAAAATATTCTTGATGATGCCTTTTTTTTTTTTTAATAATGAAATCACTTCAAATACTTATTTAAAATAATAAGAGCACAGCAAATCTTTATTTCAAATAGTAAAAACACTTCCACACTCCTTTATATTAACAAAAGAAGAAGATATTTCAAGCTCTAGCTAGAAATTTTCTCTAAAATCTATAGCGCTCTTGGTCCCAGCAGGTTCATAAAATATTCGGAAAGGACGAAAGGAAGAAATTCCCACGTTGTTATCGTTGTGACCGTTCTCTGCCTTAAATCCATGGTAACATCGACGTACCCAAATTAAAACACGAGAAACACGCGTGACGTGACCCATCATCGACCATTTTCACACAGGAAGTTAGAGAAAGAGAAGGAAAAAAAATCAGCCCCGCGACAGAGCAACCACGAGATGCCCAGAGAGCCTGAGAGACATTATTATCTTGGGGAGCTACTTCAATGTATCCCAGCCAAGGCATGGCCGGAAGAGAATGGCAAGATCGGAATTGCAGGTGAGACTGTACATTGACCTATCTACCTACCTACCTACTTAGCCTCTCGTGCCAAGAAGATACAAGGTAGTTGCAATTTGAAGGTTCTAAAGGAGCTACGATTTAGTTTTTGCGCACGTGTTCATTTCACGACAATCCCTCGGCCTGTAACAAGCCCGGATAGACGAGCGCGATCACCTGTTTCAGGGAGTTCAGAGAAGCTTTTAGAAAAGCATGTTGCTCCACCACTGCACAAAGGGCAAGAGAGAAGAACAGTCAGATTCTTGTGCAACAAGCAATCGGACGCAGAAGTTTTTTCTGAAATAAATGGAAGCAGCGGCCATCTTTTTACCTCTAACGAACGACTTGAGTTCTTTAGAGAAATCCTCCACTCGCCCTAGTACTGGCCTTATACCGCATATGTGCAAAACGCAAAGCTCCAAATACAAGGCCATCTCCAATATCTGCAGCAATAGCTCACAGACAGTCCGGATTTCAGGCTCCATTGGCCTTGTTCGATTGGCATTCCCCAGCTCCGCGATGATTGAAAGTGCTTGATCCTGGACTCCCAAGTAGTTGCAAGTCAAAAGCCAGCAGAAGCAATGACCAGAAGCAAGTAGATAGTAAAGCAGGAAAAAGAAGAGTCTACTACATGCTTTATCATTTTGAGGAAAGGATAACAAAAAAAACTCTGAAAGCCACGAGAGTGGCTTAGATCATGAATAGCTCTCAGCATATACCCACACAATATGAGGAATGGTTGAAGCGATTTATCATAATACCTGTAAACCATGCAAAATCTCAGGCATCGGAAGCTCAGGGAAATGAGCAAGATCGACAAATCCAACCTCCTCAGCCCTTTTAGCTGCACCCTCGACTTGTAAACAGAGAAACTTCAAAAGAAGAAAGGCGACTCTATAGATCTGCAAGGCAACATTATCTGAAAATGTCGTCGCAGAGATTGTCTCCAAGTTTTCCGCAGCTCGATCCTTGATGACTAGAGCAGTAGAAACAGCAGAGTAGTTGGACCTAAAAACACATCCAAGAGGCGCTAGGGAAAACCATCCATTTTTGCTGTTGACAAATGACGGTTTCTTGCAGAATTCAAACTCAATTGCCTCAATAGGAGGACAAAGGAGAGGTGCGTTCCGACTAAAAGATTCTCCAAGACGTTGAGTACCCCTGCTTATGAATGCCAACAGATGAATACTCCTCTCCCTGAAATGTGAATCCATTTCTTTCATAGCCTTAACCCATGAGTTCCATTGTTTCACCAAAATACACATTAACATGACGGTGTGCTCCGTTTCTTTCAGAGTATTTAGAGAAGTTTGTCTCCTTTGAGCACGGGCTCTCTTTCTGCCCGGATCATCAGATGGAAAGTCTGGAGCACTGAGATAATAGGCTATTAGGTCAGCTTTCTCAAAGAAGAAGTAAGGAACCTCGTTGTTCACAATATCAATGAAATAAGAACTGTCTCCTAAAGAATGAACCATTGCAGTAACAACAGCTAAGCCTAGTCCCCAAATATTTTGGGACTCCTCATTTTTGTCAGATGTGTCGGAAGCATCCCTAACCCTATTAGTTGCTGAAGCATCCCTAACTCTATTAGTTGCTGAGGAGCGCCTCCCATCTTCTATGTAAGAGAATAACACTCTGAGAGATGAAAAGAAACTGGCATTAAGAAGCAATTCAGCCCCTCCTCTCACACGGGCAAGGGTTAAAAAGAATTTCAGCAATATGCAAGATGACACTCGAGAATTTTTATCCTGAAGCATGCGAACAATATGCTGCAATTGGAGATGTTCTTTTATGATGGGGAACCAACTAGCTGGCATCGAGACTGTTCGCAGTATCAAGTCTGCTGTAGTCAAAGAAACAGTGCAAAGCTCAGGCACCATAAGACAGTCGCAGACAACTGGTAAGTGTCCCAGACACAGATTAGAGAATTCAGCTCCTTCTTCAACAAATTCCTTATTTCCCGAGGAATCTACACATGAACAGCAGTGACTGAACTCCACGACTGAAACCAGGACCAAGAGAGAGAAATTGATCATAGTCTTGGACCTTTTAGCAGCTGGCCTGATGTCTTTCAACACTTTGATTGTAGGAACACATGTCCTTAACACAAGCAGACAAACAGGTATAGAGGGCCTTGTTTGCATTTTCCTGATGAAATAAATAACCAACTCTGCCTGGCTTGCAAGAAACTCAAAAACATCTGCTGAAGTGTCCATGGTGGGCGCCACTCTCTCCAGCGTTGAATGAATGCAACCTGATATGTGAGATATGCAGGAACTAATGAGCGCCTCAGAGATCATGCTTCTACTTGTAGCCTTCTTTTCGCCAGACTGCAAGAACAGATAGGTAAATGTTAAATTAACAATGCTGCAAATGGCTGACCAGATAGGCAAATGTTAAATTAATAATGCTCCAGATGGCTCAAAAGAGCCTCTCACGAAGATCATGTTCAGTTGTACTGTATTTAGCACAAGTCTATTAGACATATCATAATTCAGAAGTCTAGGGGAAAAGAGATTGCAAGTCTCTAGATTGAGTTACCTCATTGTCATAAATGCTCAGAAGAGTGATGAGTGCTTTCAGCGCAGAAAGCTTCGAACTTGAGAACAACAGCATTGAGTTTGCATCCTCTATGCACTGCACCATTGTTTCCGCTATCACTTTAGATGCTCCCCAGCTCGTATAATTCCATAAATCTAGTTTGATATCAGCTTGTATGCGCTCAACATCATACAAGTAGATCCTACTAGTATCCTCTGCAACGCTGCCACTTTGTTCTTGTCGGTAACTTTGCAAAAAGTTTGATTCCACAAGATGCAGGAACAATTCTTTGAACGGTCCAGTACTGATTTTTCGACCTTCAAACTCACCTTGTATTTGATAGTAAAGGTCACTCAGTATTAGAGTTTGCAATTCCTTCCCTTCACTGAAAGGGAAAAAAAAAGTATCAGATGCTATTTTTGTGGAATACAAGATAGAGCAATAGCTATTGTTAACTTTTAATTACTGCTTTTTTGGGGCATGACACAGTTTTGGATAAGGTATTCACAAATTGTCTCCAAGTTATGGACCCTTAAGATGTGGTAGCCATGCAATACGGACATCTTGTAATTTAAGACAAACTATTTTTAAGATATCCAGTGCAGTGATGACCACTAGAATTCCTCAAATCTCCACATCTTATGTTTCAGAGTAATTACCACACGTCAGATATATACCCAAGTCTTGCAAGTCGGCAATGAGACAGTTGAAAATAATATATAAGAAATGTCCAAAATAGACATCATCCATATAGGTAAATAAGGCGACTAAACCATTGTCACCGTAGAGACTATCCACTCTTAAAAAAATTTCCATAACTACGAAAACGAGATTGTGTATTCTTACCTATAGCCATGTTTTCTGTATAGGGCTAAAAGTTCAGAAAAAGGAGGTTGGCTGCTCATCTGCAACACAAAATTCACGACATAGTGGAATCAGACAAAATCAGCTCGAAAAACTCAAGTGACACTAGGTCCTCTCAAATGCTTTACTAAAATAAAGCTGATGTACAAAAATTTCACTGGTCTGTAATCATCGGTATAGTGCCAAAATGGTAAAAACAGTACAAACCTTTTTATACATAAGTTGAATTTTCTCAATTAAAAATATGGACAAACTTCCTGTGTCACCAGCAGCTAATCTGGCCATGACATGCACTGCGAAGAGGGAGGCAGCAACCTGAAGAATTTCACATAATTGTAAGGAGCCACAATTACACGGCAAAGAGAAAACCATAATGTCTAAAGAATGTCATCCCTCAGAATTTTTTCAAATTAAATCATAGGATCAATTTCTTGGTGCGCTGCGGTAACATGAAAAGCTTGTTCCCAGAGTGATTTTGTAAAAGACCTCCCATTACTACACTGCTCCATCGTTATAGAGGTTTTTCACAGCAAACTATGTGGACTATGAACCTTGACGAGAAAGAGAGAGTAATAGCACATCAAGGCAATAGAAAAAAGTCAATATAAAATGAGATGAAAGAGCACAAATTTCAATTAGGGCAAACAAACCTTCAGACGGAGCCAGATTTCACCGTCATATCCGCATGAAGCATATGTCTTGACCAGGCTTTCTAAAACAGAGCTCTGACACCAGGTAGATAGAACACTGGTAGGATCTTGGGGATACGATACTTTCGACTTTTCAGCAGTTACAGCATTTCCATCTTTTACTTTCACCGAATCTAGTTGTTCCATAGGCAAATTGGCATGTGACAACTTCTTTTGTAAGAACATATCACATGCCAATATTTCCAATATTGCACTTTGACATTGATATTTGTTTGCAAGGCTTTGACCTTCCCCTCCGGCCAACTTTCTAGGTAGATGAGCTTCCATGCCTGCAAGAGATATGAAGCCAGACAGATGTTTCCAGAAGTCTGGAGATCTTTTGAGACAATCCAATAAATCTTTGTAGTGGCCAGCCCCTTCCCACAAAGCTTTCAGGAAGTTTAGAACAGCCAGTGCTATTTCTGGATTGCTGAGAGAGAAAAACAAACAACATCAACCCTTACCAAAAAAAAAAAAAAAAACAAACAACATCAACGGTTGCAGGAATTTAACTCCATCACTCATAGGAAACAAAACGTGAAGCCTAGTGCAAATTTAAAATGAAGCAACCAGAATCAAACCAGGATGAAGATTATACCTTTGGATGAGCTCACTAGACTGTTCAGCGTGTTGAAGGAGTAAATGAAGTAGGCTTGATTTTCTAAACGTTGTCTGAGATGAAATATCATTCGTTGACTGCTCGACGCTTTCAGGGATGTGCTCTTTGGCGGAAAACATAGAAAGGAGAAATGACGGCTGCAAAAGAAAACAAAAGAAATAACTCTGTCAAAAACAATAGCCAGCTATCGACAAAATAATTGGAAATTTGGAAGGTTCCTTTCTCAGATATAGACAGCCCTCGATTCAGCAACATGTCAGAAACCACAATTATCCAACAAAATTTCGACCCAAAAACATACCTGAAATCGTGCAGCAGAAGCAAGCAGGTTTACTATCGCTAGGAAGAGATCTTCATTCTTAAGTGCTTTTTCCTGCAGAATGCAATTAATGGTGTGCCTTAATTCTATCATCTGCAACCAAATGACAGAAAAAGTCAACTAGAGTATAAAATAAAATAAATGCAAAAGCCAGATCCACTGACAATATACCAACCTGCTTATGATCCACACTAAAGCATGTGATCCCAGATATCATAGGCTTCGCATCTTCTGCTACCACAAATATCATGGAAAGTAACCTGGCAGCAGCGATTTGTATTCCCTGCCCAGATAAAAGGCATTCACTAAATCTCTTAAACATAAAGATTCAATGTAGTAAACAGGAAAGAATCTGAAGCTTTCGGACAAGGTAATCTTTCAGACATCCTCGAAGACTCCCTCCTCTGTAACTTCAGTTAACAGGTTATCCTTTAAATGCATCCAATTAAGACAAACTTCTAAAATCACACACTGCTAGCCAAAACTGTCCACCTTAAAATTACAGGAATTTGTCATTTGGTAACATCCATAGAGTGACCAGTTGATTCTAAATGCGACTCTTTTTTCAAATGAAAATCTGAGGAATCTAAGTCTGCAAGCACCCAAACTCCACCCTACAACAATTTCTTTTTTTTTTTTTTGTCACTTGCCACACCTCACTCTACTCAAAAATCGACTACTCTATATGGCATTGCAGTCAATTTTCTTTTGGAAAAAAAAAAAGAAAAAACCTAGGAGGTAGAAATTAACATAAAAGATTATCTACAGCTGGGCACTTTAAAGCAGTCGGAACAGATCCGTGGACTCATGGGAGTAAACATTAAAATAATGACACGAAGGGAATTTGCATGTTTCTGAGAGATGGCTACATGAATCTGGAGGACATCTGCAGATGGCCAAGAAGCAAATGACAGAATGTGGATAGAGAGATGTTAACTGTCATGGTTCGTGACATTTGTGCGCAGATAAACGTCTCTCTAAGAGGTGCCAACAAGCATTTGTCACAGTTTCTTATGTGAATAGAGTGTCTGCCAAAGAGGAACAATCTCTTGGTGTTTAAGCATGAGATGTGCAAATTGTGATGGTAAAACAAGTTAATTATGAACTTAAATGGATCCCATACACAGTTCAGAAGTGAGATATCTATTTGTGAAGTTAAAGTACAAAAAGGTCAATGGATCCCATACAGAGTTACGGAAGTAAGATATCAAAGACATAACAGCTGCAGTGACAGGAATCGGCTTGGTTGTAGATGATAGCATAGCCTGGTGAAAGACAGGAAGGCTAGCAGACAAAGCCTGAAAGAAAACATACAGAAATATTGGTATGAGAAAAAGTCACACTACCAATGCCAACTAACATAAGTAGAAAAGGGGGGAAGGAGGGGGGGGAGGGGGACATAAGTAGAGAGAAGATTGCCATGGAAACGCATCAAATGCAAAAACTTGCAAATCATCTGAAACTATACAATAGGAAGTAAGTAATATGAAATCACTCGCCCATCCTTCAATTCAATGCTCCGCTTGCATGACAGAGGGAAGAGGAAAGTGGAGAGAATTTAAATCTCCCTCTCCTCACAAAATCTTCAAAATTTCCCATACAATTCAACCCCTCCCCCCCCCCCCCAAAAAAAAAAAAAAAACCACCAAACCCTAAAACAATCTTTTTTCCTCCTTACAACTCCCACCCCACTTCCTTTTTGCAATCATGAGATGGAGCCTTCCTCCATCCCACTGGCCCGCAAGAACTCTAATAAAGCAGCTATACTTCAGAAGATCAAATACCTAAGCATGCCATAAATTAAAGAATATTACACTGACCTTCAAGGATCTGGAGAGCATGATAGAAAGAATATCTAAAGCAGAACGGATGGCAAGCTGCAATCCTTCAATGTCCGATAATTCAAAGAGACGGTTCATATAAAGATTCTGCAGAGAAATGTATTCAGATCAGTTAAAATACCTATATAAGCTCTCTCTTTATGCTTGGACAGCAAATAGACAAAATTTCTCACCTCCAAAGTTTGTGCCGTCGTACAAGCAACTCGAAAGAGCATGCTGTGGATGGAAGAATCAGATAGCAGTAAATCCCAGACAACCTCGCTGAATTTTGTAAAGTACGAAATTGACCTAATGCATGTCCGCATCAGTTCAAGCACCTAAATCAGCAAACGCATTGATTTAAAATTTGTCTATTGGAGTATAGTTCCCTGCATATAAAACTCCAACCTTGTGGCATACCATGTTCAATTTTATACGCATTTCCATTTTTTATTGCTTCGTAATAATCAGCCCGTCAACATAATCAGAGGCAAATATAAGTCGGTTATTTATGTAAGATTTTATGGGACCACTTGCCAACTGCTCTAAAAGCTTAAGTTATTAAAAGAAGATGTGATTTAATATTTATATATTCCAACACTCCCCCACACGCTTAGTATGGTCTTTTGCCCAATACTAAGCGTGGACAAATTCATTAGGGAGACAAATAGGGGCCTGGAAAGATTTGAACTCAGTACCTCCTGCTCTGATACCATGTAAGATTTTGTGGGACCACTTGCCAACTGCTCTAAAAGCTTAAGCTATTAAAAGAATGCGTGATTTAATATTTAAATATTCCAACAATTTACAAACAACGGGCAACAAAGAATGTAAAACATTTCATCTTCCAGGTAAATATAACAAGTTGAAGATCAAAAGCTGCAATTTTGTAGAACACATGTGTACATCATCAGTATGAAAACATCTTAAACTTCACATGACGTGCCTCAGTCAAAGGACTCAACCACATCGACATTCTCAACCCTTTAATTTGCTTGTACATAAATAAACAAACATCATTCTCCCAAAGTCGCAGATTTTGCTAAATTGAAGGGATTCTTAGAGGCATCTGGCACCGTACATCTTGGTAAACATAAGTGATATCAACAATGGAAACACAAGCCTTGCTATAATATAGATCGTTAATTATGGTTAGACACCAAAAGAGTAAACTCAAGCATCACAATAGCAGCTTAAAGGCACATACGAACAGGGAAAGAAGGGAAAACCAAGATACAATTATGGAGTGCCTCCTTTTTTTTTGTGTGTGTGTTTTTTCTTTTTTTCTTTTTTGAGGGGGTGGGGGGGGCGGTGAGGGGGGGAGGAGGGGTTAGAAAGCAACACTGGTTAAAGAATATGCTTTGAGGAGACTAGCAGTCGGATTTTGAGTCCATAACACCCTAGTACACCAAATATGTGACATTATTGCAAACCCTCGCAGTTATCCGACAATGGATTTTCACCAACCATCAATGACAGAAAGATTTCTGACAACCCTATCCCTGAAACACCCGCACACCCTGGAATCAAAAGAGAAGAAATACAATTGTGGCAGCTCAAACTACTGTTCATACCTTAATTGTCACTTTCCAACGAAGGTGCTTTGCCTTATATTTTCCAAACTCGTGATTGACTAGAATGTACTGCAAGGAGAAAACAAGCAAAGCTAGGACAGCATCATTCTCCAATCCACTTTCCACAAGCTTCGTGGTGAACTCCAGCACTGAAAAGGTTCCACAGTACACATCAGAACAAAGTGAAGATATCAAATAAGCATTGAAATGGATACACTAACTACAATGCCCAGAGAGAGGGTCAATTGGGTGACTTATCTCTGAGATATGATCATTATACAAATACTTGGCACAATTATCAAATGTTTTGCAAAACCAAGGTTCACGGTTGATCGTCAAGTATATACTGAGCATATAGACAGGTTTGGTCCACAATCTCAAGCATATAACAATACCTGAATCAATTGAAGGAAAAAAAAAAACCAACAGGCAGTTAACCAGCACATGCACTGATACAATAGTCTCGACACATAAAACAGCTACAGTGAGCTCTAACTGCAAAGGAATATGCCAAAGCGAAGACAAGATAAGGAAAAGAGCAGAAGAAAAGGCAAAGGAAATTATTTAGAAAAGAAAAAAGATGAACACAACAGTAATTCAATCTTTTCTTTATACCTGACACCGTCAGTGAGCAGTCATAGTCATTCTGCTCGTAATCGACGAATAGCATCTTTCCCAGTCTCCCAGAGAGCAACCATGATCTGCGAGGAGTAAGTGGCGTGCAGGAAGACAGATAAGTCAATATAGTCTTCACCTTCCAATTTCCTTTCAGAGATAGAAGTAACAGATGCAGATAAATGGGAAACATTAAAATGGTTTCAATGACATTCATAAAAAACAAACTAGCGCAAGAACACAAAAAACTATGCCTATGCACCACAACACACGTGACCTAATTGCATACATTTTTGGCACCATGATTAGAAGAAAGAAGCATCAGGGTCAACAAGCCATTGGTCAAGTAACGCAACAAAATCCGAACCTAGCACGTCTTCAGAATCACAGGGAAAGCAGTCATCTACTATTTACCTGGATGAACCATTATAGTCACTATCAAAGGAACTTCTACTTGAGGACACATCAAACATATCTGCCTTCAGCGCCACCACCGCAACACTAGACGGCGAACTGCCATCAAAGAGAAGAGAAAGAGATGCTTATGAACGGGTACAACTAATATTCTATGCAAGGGCAAAAGCACATACAATCCAAGTTTTTTTCCAGTACATAAAGCATTAAAAGTTCCAAACAAATAACAAATCTAAGAATGAGCAGATTATTCAATCTATGATGAACTGAGGACAGACATGAAGGTCACGAAGAGATTTATGGACAAAAGAATGGAGGTACCTCTCTATCATCTTTGCTAAGAAATTGACGCCCATGCAAATGGTTGCAGCATTACTAGAGCTGGGATACAAATGTCTGATCAAGGAAGAAATCACCTCAACAACCCTGCAGGATAGAGAAATTAAGTATTTCCAAGATAAAGAAGGAAAACATCTCAGGAATAGAAGGAACAAGGTTTCTAATAATCCTTGAAAAAAAAAATAACCAGATCAATTCAATGTACCAAATGTTATTTTCTGTGACTGCATTTGTCATAGTTGATTGCACATATGACGTGTTCCTAATGTTCATCAAAGCAAAACAAAGGCCCTGCAAATAATTGACAGAAACAAAACTTTGTTATAAATGAATCTTAAAACGTGGTAAAAATTTCATAACATGCATCACAAATGTGTTCATGCAAGTGCCTGATTTACAAACAACCTGTGCTGTGCCAGATTGACGACTGGTTTATAGACACCTAAAAGAGAAATGTTCATCTAACATAGAAGTCCCAAGGCTAGAATGGCGGAGAGAAAAGGCTAGTGAAATTTAGACGACAGAAAACATAGCAACAACAACTACTCCTGTTAGGAAAAGAACCCATTCTAGGCTTATTGATAGTCAACGACAGACTTCTTCTCACTGTCCTCCTGATGGGAAATTCAAACACCTCCAACAAATTCATCAGAGAATTGGCAACGTACAGGCTTTAGAAAGCCTGTTTTATGGAGTCCTTTTAGAGGGAAGATGAAAGCTGATGCTTTCCAGAAGGAAAAGTTGTTCTAGCTTAATATAGTCAAGAATTATATTGCAAGGTATTACTGAGTACCTTTTTATGACAGCAAATCATCCCAAAGGTGGGAATAATAGACAATTAGTACGCATCAAGACATTGTAGCAACAGGAAATTCTTTTGACAGAATCAAGGCATTCAAGAAGGAAAAGTTGTTCTAGCTCCATATAGTCAAGAATTCTGATTATTGTGAGGAAATACTGAGAATCTTTTTGTGACAGCAACTCATCCCAAAGTTGGGAATAATAGATGCTTAGTACGCATCAAGGCATTGTTATGAAATACCATCTCACTGCCTGCTTGATAAGCCTGCATCTCCTTCAACCAGATTTACTCATATTTTCAGTTCATTTACCATATTATCGCGGATTTCATCGCATCCAGCTGGTTCTCAAAAACCATAAGCAAAAGACGTAACCAATGATATACCATGCATAGACTAACAAGTGCAAGCAACACTTACTGCAACACCAGAAGACAAGAAAAGCACTTCCAAGAAGTTACCATGTTAAAAGACACCATCCGATTCAGCAGATCAAGAATATGAATGATCTCCTCAGTGCATTCCGCGTATAGCCTCTGAGCCAAATGCAGGAGCAGCACTGAAATTCCTGATTGCCTGTACTGTACCAAAAATGGCTCTGTCAGCGAAAGGCAGCAACAACATCAATTGCCACTTACATAACAATAGCATTACTTCCCGTAAACCCAAGGAGAAATGTCATCCAAATGGCAATATCCTCGCCAGCGGTTAAGGGAAGAGCATAATACTAGTCAGCGAATTATCATACTCATAGAATGTAATTACTATACAGAAGCAATCTCAAAGTTTTAGCTAAGGAACCAACTAATCGAAAAGCAGTGACTGCAACCACAAGATGCAGAACCTTAGGGCAATATACAAACATTATGTCTCCTATTCACACAAAAACTTAACAAAGCAAGAGAATACTAGCATCCACAACGAATATACACACACCAAGTAAGAAGCTCAAGAGATCACAGATTGCTTCAACCTATACGACACTTCTCAATACCACTCACACCTTCCAAAGACTTTCCACACTTCCATGGACAATTTCTTTTCATGATGGGTATGTCTGGATTAACTTTTGCTTTTTAACTATTACTTAATATAATTTTTGCAACACACACACTTTGACTTTTTTTTTTAATCTGAAGCACCTAAATCATTTACAGTATAATAAATGTTGACGCGTAGACGTGCACATAATTTTTTTCTTGTCTTGTGTAATTTGGCTGATATTAAATTTTGGGAAAGCAAAAAAATACTTTTTATTTTTATTAAAGCAGAACAAACTGATACATCAATAAGTAATCTCCCAGTTAATACATAATCACTGTAATGGTCTGAATGATGTCTATTTACATTAGCCTATATGAATCCTGCTCTAATGCGTTGTAGAAACACCAATGTCCTGAATGAGGGATTTAGCCCCTCCAGATCCAAGTTGGCAATGGCCATACCGTATGCAACAGCTAATTCTTAGGCTTATAACTGAATCATATGGTACATAAAATATACTCCTGATGGAGCAATCAAGTCATGGAGCCAATATTCCTGTTGCTATTAATGCTTCATAGCTAGAAATATATTGAAAGTAGAAAAGGCATCATCCTCAACTAGATATGTGGGACATCACTCACACAGGTAATAACAAGCAATGCTTTCATATAGTTACCTCCCAGCGTACAAGTGCAGTATTTCCACCAATTACTCTTAAAACATGGCCTCGAGTTTTAGCAGGAATCAAAAGGCCTTCAATACCAGGAGCTTGCAATGGTAAGTATGTCTCGACAGTCTGGTAGGTTTCATCCACCAGAGAATGGTCATCAATCTCAAAAAATGACGATATGCCAACAGATTTGTCCAGAAAGTTGAACCTGCAAAGAAGTGATAATAAGAGTAAAGAAACCCTTTCAAATAATTAGCGTCTTTACCAGCATAAAACTACAATCATACGAGCAAAGCCAATTTCGCATTCATGTCAAGTCGCATTATTTGTGAGGTGATATCGTTTTGGAAGATTTATTGGATCCAACATATTCTGATACTTATGAAAAAGTCTACAGCTCACTAACAGAAATAGAAGTGAAAAGGATAAAAGAACTTTCTCTAATTGAGGCAAAAGGACAAAAGAGTATTAAGACTCGATTATAAAAACAGTGACAAAAAATGGAGACATTCTCTTAGGCCCTTCCATTTCATAATTTATGACACTCTCATCATTATCTTCATATCGTTATCATATATTGCAGAGCATTAAACTCTTTATCACGACTTAGGGCATTAAGTGAAATGAATGGAACTAATATCATGGTATCCAACGATGACACATATATAAGAATTTCACCACAATTTCCAAGTTTTTAATGTGTAGAAGGAAAAAAGCATCGATCGCAGATATTGTGAACCTGAAAGTATTCCACTCACACGCATTCTGCAGGCCAATGTCCTTCACAAAGAGATGATAGCAATCGAACGAGTTCCACAGTTCTAAAGGGGAAGTCACCTTCTACTGTACAAAGAAGACATCGAATAGGACCATCAATAAAACTTCCCCTGTCCCAGAACTGCATACAGAGGGACTCCTACATTAACAAGGAAACCTCTCAGTCATGGACCGGTTAACTTCATGCACTAAAATATCCACGAAGATTACAATACACATCCAAACCTCTCCGCGGTAAATTTTGCAAAGAATTTCCAATATCAAACTTAAAGTGCTATCTTCTAGCTGCACATTAGTAAAAGTTGTATAAGTGAACCGTGATTGACTATCTCCCTCGTCATCACCTACTAAACAATCACACAACCAATACCTGATTATTGATTTCATATGACGCAATAAAAGCAGAAATGAAAGTTCTCAAGACACTTCGATAGCCTGCTACTGGTCCCTGCAGAAGGGAAATTCATACAAGTAAGAATAGAATAAAAGACAGAAAGAAAACTTAAACATACAGTTACCGAACCAGAAATGGGACTGAGATGCCACCAAAATATACATCCAACGAAAATAATTCCTAAAAAGAAACATGAGCAAAGTCTCCAGAGAGAAAAGAGACAAAGCAGATGAGCAGTCTGGTCAAAGTATGCACTCACAGGATAAGAACTCAGAAAACTTACATCGAATTCTTTCAAGATATCATTTAAAAGAATTTCAAGAAAATATTCCAATGATGCAACTCCAAAAGCTTGACGAACGTATCCCACGTCATCAATATCCTAAAATAAAATAAAAGATATCAGAGTTGACAGAATCGTATGAATACATATTGATCATGGTAAACAAGTAAAGAGCATACCTTTAGCGCATTATCGTTCTCATTCCCAGGAAGTGACGCAATTAGTCGAAGAAACACTGCCCAAGTAAGGAACAGTGAGCCTGCTTCTTTCATTGCTAAAGAACTGAAACTTGACACTAGCGTATCCATCTCTTGAATATCGGTCAATGAGAAGACAGATGTACCCTGCCTGAATAGCAAAAGGATTTCCACTAGATCAAGCAAATAGACCAGAGAGACACTTCCCAATAGAACCGCCTAGAAGATGCACACAAATTCGCAATAACACAAAACATAACAAAAATCTGTTCTAGCAAAACGATTGACTTGACAAGGCATTAAAACATATGAAAGAACACAGGCAAAAATGCTTCTAGATTCATTTTAAACCAATGGTATTGCCTTTCAGATTAAATACAGAGCTAGACAGTCTCGCTGTCTTTTGTAGATGAAACATTTGAAAAAAAATCCAACTTCCTCTGTGGAAAACCTATCATTGAAGAGATTTAGAACCGGGCAGTAGGCATTAACCTCAAAGGTGTCCCGTCATGAACCATTTGAAGAACACTTTCCAAGTCAAGGGTTTCTATGAGAATCAGAAGCAGCTGAACTCTAGCATGGTAAGAAGAACGCACTGCTTCAGCTGACACAGCCAGCTTTTCGAAGTTATAAGACCCGCATAAGGTATCCTGTAGCAAAGTTTCATTGAATGAGGGGAACAATAGTAATTTGACTATAAGAAATCATGCTACAAGAACCATAACAAACCTTAAAGAGGGTGCACAACTTCTTCCATCTTTCACCATTACATGTGCAGAAAGATTCGTAATACATAAGGAACAAGATATCCAAAATCAGATTGACTTCTGTTAGTGTCTCCTCAGCCCACAGAGTGAAGAGATCAACATCCTAGGGGAGACCAGCCATAAAGCACATGAATTATCAACAAGAAAAGTGTCATAAAACAGCTCGGCCTTGTCAGGACAGTTAAAAAACTGGACACATCTCAAAAAATCGGTAACAAGTAATAAGATGCAAAGAATTATGTAACAAACCATCTGTTCAGGGTGACTGGAAGATAGAAGTGTGTCCAAGGCTGATAAAGATTTACTCTCCAATCCAATAGAAATTAATTCAAGTGCCTGTTCCCTAATAACATTACTTTCCCCATAGCTAGCCTTGATGCATACTGCACAAAAGGAGCTAGTGAGAGAGCATGCAAATTCCCAACGTAGCATGATATTAGCACCACAATGCATTAAGCTTAATGCACCCTGATGTGCTTCTGTAAATCCATGTCATCCAAAGTTTGCTGTATGACCGAGACAGCTAAGAATTAGAATCAAACAAGGAATCAGTACAGCTCATAACATACAGGCATGTGTCAGAATCCTCCTTGTGCATTTCAGCAAGCACTGCCTCTCAATGTAATACTGAAGCAATATCTGCACATTGAAAACGATGGTGGTGATTAACAAGTGTGAGATGTTGAAGAATTAGAGGGACCAAGAATATACTGTCAAGAATTCATTTAGTAGCTTAAGTCCAATAATCCTTTGCTCCCATATCCAATACCTAGTACCCTAGTCCACTAACTATATCCCCTGTTTTCTTGTAACACCATTGTCGCAGCTAGCCGATTTTTCATCAAGCAATTCAGCCAGACACCAGGCAACCTAGCTAGGCAACCACAAGCAAGGAGTTCGCATCGAAGCCATCTAACAAGAGAGACTTAAAGCAAGGAAAAAAAAATTTGCAATATATGCACATATTTGTTGTGCAGGAATAAGGAAGGGTGAGAGTACAGTTAGAATATTGGAAACTGAACCGCACTAAAAATGGACACGTACATATCTAGAAAGGAAAAGGAAATCAGAAGCAATGCTCTGGGGGTAAGGGATGCATCATCATTGGCACTGGCACATAAAAAATCTAATCCAACATGTCCGTGGCCGATAGGCTAAAAAGTGAACACTGAAACTGGATCAATTTTACAGGAACAAGAACTGTAAAGTAAAAAAAGTTCTAAGAATTCAAAAGTGGGCGCATGCCAAATAGAGAAAATGATGACTATACGGAAGGAGAAACAGCCAAAAGCTTCTCACCGAGTGCGGAAACTCTTGAACCAAGGAATCAACAGCCACGTCCCGGTGCTCCATCGACCTCTCGACTAGAACGTAGGATTGCACCTCATCCAAACCCTACAACAGGACAGTACAGGCTCCATAACGCATCAACCCAGAAAAGATTTTACACATCCCAGTCCAATTTTAAAACCTTAAGCAACACTTAACCGAAAAACATAAACAACGGCAAGAAAACTCAATCGAGGAATGCCAGGAATAGGCCAAGTCATTGGCTCACCAGGAAGGGACTGATAGCCAAAGCCTTGTCTCTCAATGCAGGCTTTACAGTCAGCTCATGAGGACCGATCTTAAGCTGCTGCGAGGCCAAAGCCTCCTTCGATTTCGCATTCGGCGGCCTGAACAGCAACACGGTGTCCAAGAACCAAGCGCGGTTCTCCTCCAGGTTCTTTACCTGAAGAAGCAAACACATTCGGAGCCTCATCGCACACAATATCCTTGGAAAAAGAAAAAAGGAAAAAGCAACAAATGCCGCGCGAGAGGAGGAAGAGCGTCTTACGAGAGGAGGAGGCAGGTCGGTGGAGAGGGGAGCGTCTTCGAGCTCGGCAAGCAGGGAGGAGAAGGAGTCCCACCAGAGGGAGGCGTCGACGGACTTGACGGTCGCCATTGGAAGTGAAGAAGAAGAGTCGATGCCGACTACTAAATCACATGAAGAGGAAGGAGGGAGGGAGGGAAAGAGATAGAGATGGTTTGATTTTGGCGCTTCAGTGCTTGGAACTGAAGAACGTCGAAGAAGAAGAAGAAAACGACGACGACGAGGAGTGCCCGCTCAAGATTCCGACTGCTCTGAGAGGTTTAACATGTGGGTTTTGAAATTGGACCAAAAGGTTTGGGCTTTGCATAGGCTTCTGCAGCTTTATTAGGACGCTCACATTTCTCCTGGGGCCGAAATTGATTTTTCTATTTCCGAAATAAAGTAATTTTTTTTAATATTTCAAATAGCATCAAAATTATTTCTGGAGAAAAATAATAATTGAAAATTAAAAATGAATTTCTACTCCAAAATTAATGTTACCGAACATATTTATGCTCCAGAAATATTTGTAAAGCAGAAACTATACTCTCAAAATCGCTTATGTGAACACGCCGGATATTAAGATATTTCAATAATTTTTTTAATTTGTTACCTTATTTTCTTTTTCCCTTTCTTCTGTTGCGCTTGTATTTTTTTTTGGCACTTTTGGTCGGCAAGAATCAGCACGCCCTCGAAGGCCAAGGTGAGGGCATGTGACCCCTCGCCCTGGCCCGGCGAGGGCGTCCTAGCCTAATTGTAATGAAAAAAAATAAAGAAAAAATGATTAAAAATCAAAATATTTTTAAAAAAATTAATAAAAATTATCCACGCCGGCGCAAGCCGTGACACGAAGAATTGTTGGCATTCGCATCAGCTATTTTTGCCAAAAATTACTGAATTGTACAACTGCAAAAAGTTTAGCACTCTGATTAGGGGAAAAAAAGAAAAAGAAAAAAGGATTTATGACCGTACGTAGCTTAGTACATGGGTAAATTCCAGTTTGCTAGCACTGGGTCGGGTGCTTAATTGTGCAGGTGAGTTTGCTTAGGAGTCGAAGATGGGTCGGCTCTGCCTCATTTCCCCAAATTGCCATCATTTGATCAATTTTCCTCGCGATTTGTGATGCATGTGAGCTGAAATTGACGGCGATTTATGCCCGTGACACTGTCGTTGACGATGAAAATATGTAATTTTTACGTCGAGTTCACTTCCGCGAAGCAAAAGCATTCAGAGTCTCAAAGCTTTTCCCTTTCTCTATTACCGTAACGTGCAATGGTTGTTCAGTGAACTCATTCGCGACTTGCATTCTGCTGCTTTGAATGGCAAGCGCGGCACTTTCTCGACAGGCCAGAGCTTCATTCAAAGTGCCATTCTGGTTGGCATGGACCGATCAAGGGCAACGACCGCCTTTATTTCGCGAACCGAATTCGTAGATAATCATGTCCATGAGATCTTTGGCATTTCAGTTCTCGACCATGCAGCAGCAGTTTATTAGCGAGAATGCCGCATTGATTCAGCTGGCTCTTTTTGTCGAGCTTGTGCATGATTCCCATCGATTTAACGCCTTTCTTTGTTTCTTTCTTTTCTTCGGCCTCGAGTCTTAAATGCACTCGAGAGAAAACTCTGTACCTTACCTTCCATCAGCCTGCATCTCTCCTTTGTTGCCTGATGAGCTAGGCGAGCTGACTTGGTAATATGTGAGCGACGAGGGGATTACAGGCTACTGATGATTCTCTTGACTGATTCTTGCTAGTGAATCTATTTGACTTGCGCTTCTAGGCCAGCATGCGTGACGAACTCAAGGGAAATATCACTCCCAATCGTATGATGTTGAAGAAGAACGGAAAATCTATTGCAACAGGCCGTTTGGAAGATCACGACAGAGTTGCTAATGAGCTTGGAGAGACCATAGGTGATTTGACTTGCTCGGAGGAAAATGGTGAAATGGATGGCTGACATGTTCAAGCTCTTATAGTTTTTTACGATAGATACATGGTGTTCGATCTCATCGACCATATCGTTGTGGAATGAAGGTGACACTTCTCCCGGGGCATAGTCGTTTCAATACGAGCTTCAAAAGCTAAGGCACTAGAAATGCAGAAAGGCGCACAACAGACAACTGATTATTGGCATAATTAAGGTACACTGGTTTTTGCTATTTACTCATCCTCTCATCTCATGATTCTCCAATAACACGACTAATAGCGCTCCTATTATGAAGGGCGTCATTGCAGAAGCTAAAACTCAGAGATCAGCCTTCATTTGATTGACCAAAGTTCCTCCTCATACACCTGAGGATCTGTGTTTCGATGCTCTTTTAAGGATGTGGTACGAAGGGAGGCAACTCTTTAAACTCGGGTTTCTCGGGAGGGATCTCGGGGAACGGCTTTTTGTAGAATGGAGGAAGGGGCTTGAAGAATGGGAAAGGCGGTGGCAGCGGCTTCTTGAAAATAGGAAATGGCTGTGGTATCGGTTTCTTGAATGGCTTTTTCAGTATGGGGATGGGATGTGGGAGTGGCTTCTTGAATATCGGTATCGGCGGAGGGAGCGGTTTCTTGAATTTAGGGACAAAGGGGAGAAATGGCTTCTTGTACACTGGGATTGGTTGCGGAAGGGGCTTCTTGTATGTCGGTATCAGTGGTGGAAGCAGCTTCTTGTGGATCGGGATTTGAGGTGGAAATGGTTTCTTATATACCGGTACAAGTGGAGGGAGAGGCTTCTTATAGATAGGAGGGAAGTCCTTCGCCGGGAGAGGGTGAAACTTCTTTGGAGGGAACAATGGATGACCAAAGCCCTTCACAGGTGGTTTGAACTTAGGCAGTGGGTGCTTGAAGTAAGGCCACAGGAAGGCAGAAGTGCACGTTACTGGGGAAAACTTCAGCTTATCGGCCAACCCATAAGTATGTTTTCCATGAGTAATGGCCTTGAAAACTATCTTGGAGGACTTGGGACCGCCATAAGAGGGACACGGTGCCGCCGCTGCGTTGTGAAGCTGTGCATAGCATTCTTCTTTTGACTTCCCATTGGCTAAGATCTCAGGAGGAAGCAGTACTTTGAACTTCCCTTCTTCATTCAGTTCCCCTACTCCTCTTCTTTTGTGTAATCCATCGGGCGTGAGGCAATTGATCGACACGCGAATCCCTGGAATAAGAAAACATCGTTAAATTGGCCATCTCATTATGATGGATCTGCAGTGAGATAAAGGTGTCTGTTTTTGTGTTGCCTGACGGCAAGTGTTTCTGTCTGCTCATCCTGCACGCTCAATGTTCTTACATTGCATGCATTTGCAGGGACTGAGAATATTTGGAATCTTCAGTTGAGAAACTAAACCAAGCGATGATGCTAATCGTACGACTTCTTTCGCAGAGATTCCATAAATTTAGGTCACTTGGTTTACTTTCTTAATTTATTCAGATGGCTCTGTCCAAATAAGACTAGAATGGATAGGTTTAATCAAAGAAGACATCGACATGGTCATGCACAGATAATATCTGATCATGCTCTCCTCCCTAGAAGACTGTTCGTAATTCCGATCTACAACATGAAAGTGCAGGACATAATATGACATGTGGATATCAACCTCAAAGTATGTTTAATCGGAAAATATTTCTCAGAAATATGTGATCCGGTCATGAACACTACAGTAGGACACGTGATCCGGTCTTGTTTTGCAGGGGCGGTAGAAAGGTAAACAGTACTGTATGATGAACATCATTGAATAATTTGCTTGCGAGAATGTTCAAACTGAATCACAAAACTTGCATCCTACTTTGTTTTTGTTTGCCTCAACAGGCCAAATGAACCGAAGCAATTCATCTCGAGCTCATCAGGTAAACTAAGCAGTTTGGTGCAAGGCCGAAAGTACCGCCATTGGGGTATGTATCAAGCAAAATGCTTAAATCGTGACATGACCAATTTGATGTACCTGAAAAGGCTTGCTTGGCATCGATGTTATTCCGTTCACAATCTGCACATTCTCCTATGCCAACGACCTCGACCCTGTCCTCATCTCCCCGGCAGCACCTCGCAGCAAACAGCAAGGACACCAAGCAGCACAGAAGCGCCGGACAAGTCCTCATGGGGACTTTACGGTGAAGCGGCAGAGAAAAATTCTAGTTGTGGATGACCAAACAAGCTCGGTCTAGACCACGTTATATAGCGATCCTGAGAGGCGGAGAGTACATTGCAAAAGCCTCAACACCATGTCACAGTTAATGGCCTCACATGAGGTTAGCAAACCCCTTGACTTGTTCCTCCGGAGTGAATGGGACCGTAATGTTGTGCACATACCATTTTCCTTTCTTGCGCCAAAGTCACCACGAATCTTTATTGAGTAAGCTCCCCAACCGCCAAAAGAGAAAACCTCTTCCTTTTCCTGTTGAACCAGCTCATCATACACAAAACAGCTCACTTGCTGTCATTAATGGTTTGCATTTTCTCAAAGAACTCGAAAATGTGTTACTCTGTAGTTTTCATACTTTGCTGACGCCAAAAGCCAACAGCTCTTGAAAGTAAGGGGACCATATAACGCATTTGGAGAGAAACAGATGCAGATCAACTTCATTTGAATGTGACTCTAGTGTGCCCTGTCAACACTGAACTGCCCCGCCCTATGCAGAAACGTAGTCCGCATGAAATCTGTCGAAAGGTATCATACTGTCATTTTGGCGGAGTTGCTCGATGAACCTTAAGGTCCAACTAGTCATTTCGTGCAAAAAGTAGACGTGCTTTCGGCATTACGATTGTCTCTATCCGTAGGAAAATCGGTATCCGTAAACCGGTGCCGCCAATATTAAACCTTGTGGAGCTAGTTCAGTCTGCATACTCCGAGTCACATGTGCCGTAAAGTGCTAATTTTACTGGGAAACCGTAAGCTTTTTCGTATCACCTGATCAATTTCTCCCTGGCCAGGATGTTTTGGTCCACTGCTTTTCTGATCTTCACCGCTGGAATTGAGGAGCAACTTCATGTGATTTCCCACCTTTCAGATTTGGTTGGCCAGAGGACAAATTCTTCAATTTCTTTGGGGCAATCGAGCGGGTATTTTGATTCCTTTCTCTTACCATCCTGGCGGTCTCCACCTCGCGTTCACGTTAAAGATGTAAGGGACAAAAGTGGGACCACATTACAGAGAAACGTCAAACGATGAGCGCATGACAAAGTTCAATACGGTCAGGCTAATAATGCCTTTTGAGTCCCCAACGTACCAGCTAGAGAGACTTTGCGCAGAGGGAATTTAAGAACAAAAACATTCAAAGCCTGATCTCCCGGGGGCGTGTCTTAATCTCTACTTTTTCATACCAATCCATTAATGAGCAACCAAAGTAGCTGCCAATCGGGTAAGCCGGAGAACCGTATCCCCCTTCAAGTTGGTTTTCTAGCTTAATTGCCCCCTTGCCCTGTCATTACTTGAAAGTAAACCAGCTGTATTACCATTTAGAGAGCGAGATTAACTAACGACATCAATAGCATCTCTTGCGCCCATGCCATACTCATAGAATATGGGAAAATTGTCCACAAAAAAAAAATAATAATCCTAAACTTATTACACTTTTGTAAATTCAGTTTTAAGCCTTTTATTTTTGCCGATTCAATCACAAACCTTTTGCATCACCCGATTAATTTTAATCGGTCAAAGCTTACGTGGACTCCGTCGGCGCTAACGGGACAATTTTTAAAATATTTTAATGAATTCTTTTGCGAGCGTTAATCGCGTGTCGAATCTCAAAGCGTCGAACGCATGTCCGAGTCTGACACGTGTCGAGCAATGACAAAGAGACTAAATCCACGTGTCATCTTTAGCTTTTTAAAAAGGCTTTATATTTGTCTCTTTCTCCCTCATTACCAATACGAGACCAATTATAGGCTTATGATTCAAAGTGTAAATGATGATAAATCCAATAAATTATTGCTTTCATCGATTTTCAGCACGTGACTTTATTGAACACAACAAAAATAGTCACTTTGCCAACGAATGAAAGGGAAATCAATTTTATTTGCTTATTATATCGTCTATCTTAACTCACTTTCTTCTCATACACATATGACACTTGTTTTGGCTGTATTTATTTTTTATATTTAAAAATACATATTTAATACAACGTATCCCGACGTGTCGAATTTTTTTGTTTGTGAGAAATGACGTGTCGACGTATCGTGTCGTTCCATGTCCGCGTATCAATTTCTGTGTCGGTGCTACTTAACCTATCATTGCTGGAGATAGTCAAAAAAGTCCGTGCCAGCCCAGCCCAAAAATCCACTTAATTTCCAAGCCTAGACAACTCTGGCTTTTCTTTATTACCCGTGTTTTCTTTTTATTTTAATTTATTTAATAATTTTATTTTTTATATTCTTTCATTAAATAAATTTGTTAATTGATTTTGATTCAAAAAATAAAAAAGAATTTGAATCGAGTCGACTCGAGTCGGGCAGGGCAGACCCATTGGCACCTAGTCATTACTCGAAAGTAAAGCAGCTGTATAGCCATTCGGAGAACGAGACTAAATATCAACAACAACAGCACCTCTTGCACCATACTCACAGAGTACTATCCTTCAAGATCATTTGCTCTTTCAAGCTCTACAGCTCTACAGCTCTACAGCTCTACAAGGCTGCGTTTAATAAGAAAGAAATTTCACCTTTGTAACTTTACTAAACAACCCTGAACTCTGGGTATGATTTCCTGAAGATTCACAGGTCCGGAATCAGGAATAAACTCAATTCACTGCCCAGCCCTGAAACTCTGGGAAGTAAGATTTCCCGAAGATTCACTGTTCCGGAATCAGGAATAAACTCATTTCACTACCACCAGAACCATTGGTACAAGCTGTATTGCCATTGGCACCCCTAGTCATTACTCAAAAGTATACAAGCTGTATTGCCATTCGGAGAGCGAGACAAAATATCAACATCAACAGCACCCCTCGTGCGCCATACTCATCGAATACTATCCTCCAAGATCATCTGCTCTTTCGACCTTCAACAGCACACCTCATGCGCCATACTCATCGAATACTATCCTCCAAGATCATCTGCTCTTTCGACCTCTACAGCTCTACAAGTTTGTCGTTTACTAAGAAAGAAAGTTTACTAAGAAAAAGTTTACTAAGAAATTTTGCCCGTATAACTTTACTGAACAGCCCAGAAACTCTGAGTAAGATTTCCCAAAGATTCACAGGTCCGGAATCAGGAATAAACTCATTTCACTGCCGTTACGACTACAGACTATGTTTCGATGTATGTCCAAGTCCAACAAGAAGTAACATTTCACTTAACAATGCTTGCCAATAAAGGTGGTTTATGAGCAACTCCTCCACGTCGTCATCACCACCAACCATCAACATCAGGCATCCATTCCCGATCAGTATTGCTTTCCATATATACAGGTGAAAATGAGCGCCATGCACTAGTTGTCATGTTCACTTTCGCAGATTTCAGTCAGAATTGATCTAATTTTCTTTAGCGCCTACATTTATGAACACACATACCTAATAGCTTAATACTAATACATTCTCAATCTGCTAGAGAAACAAATCAGTCAGCTGACAAAATGTGACGACCGCGGGCCAGCAGCACAAAAGTTAAAGACTGACAGGAAGGCAATTAGTGAAACAAGAATGTGGCCATGAAAAACTCTTGGTCCAAGGACAACTGTTTCCTCTCTATTTCAAAAATACAAGCTCCCGGTGAAAAGCTTCTGAATATCCAATGACAGGAAATGTTTAAAAAGTATTCTTCAACATGCTACAACAGCTTGGCAGATCTTTTGTAAATCTAACTCCGAGAACTACCTCAAACTCCTGCTCTCTCAATTATCCAAATCCCAATGCCAAGAGCAAATCTCACTAGCCTGCTCTTCTTAAATTATCATGCTTTGTGCACCTGAAGTTGCAGAAGTCCTATCTACTTCTTCTTCTTTAACTTGCTGGCTTGAGACTGAGTATAAGCAGTTCCCTGCAGAGAATTATTACAAGCCATTTCAGAAAACCATATCGTGGGTAAAAAGGAGTACATAAACAACAGCAGGAACGCATTCATGTGAGGACGAATATCTCATTGTAAATCATCCCTAAGTATACTCCATGATTCATGTGACTGTATAGCTACGAATGCACAGTACTCAAATGGTAGATGAACAACAAATTAAATGTTATGTTGTCCTGCATCAGACCTGCCAGTCATTTTCACAAATAGTCAGAACATTGCTAAATACTTGCATGAAACTCAACCTTTGAGCAATCATTTCCTAAAAGTCGTGAATGATTATCATGTCCTCATGAAACCTGTTTGAACCATCAGGCATTATCTGGTACAGCAATAAAATTGTGTCTATAATGCAGACGGTGCTAAATGGATTACTCATTTACTCATCCCTCTGTCAATGCACCCATTCTGGCTCAAACGACATTTCGATAAAACCTACATAAAGTTTCTGTGATAACTTTTCTGCTTTTGCCACATAAAATCGAATCACCTTTTCTGCCAGTTTATTTGTAGGTTTAGATGTGGACATAAAAGCAGACATGGTTCCTCATCAATTCAAGGAGTCTTGTTTCCTCTCCATTTAACATATTTTTGTAGTAAGCATGACACATAGACTTACTCTGCCCATCTCAATTTCTCAGCCAAATTGTTACATCTGGCTGTGCCCTACTCTAGGAACATGCATTATTTTCCTTTTCTAGGAAAAGTCATCAGCATGGGGATTTGAACAACAGATTCGTCCCTTCCCCACAGAACTACTGGGTCGTCGCCGTCTGTAACCGATGGAAACAACAAATGAAAATAATCGGACATCATGAGACACCCTTCCATACCATGAAAAACCAAGCCCAAGCTGGATCTACTGATAGTATACAAAAAGCTTACAAAAACTTTTTGATGTAAGAGAACAGGGGTAAGGCCTCTTGTCTATGTGGATATATGGCTCCACAAGACTAGCAAAGTTCATTTAGAGGGTTTTGAAGGTGAAATAGCAGCAGGGAAACAAGGACGACAGCCTTCTGATCCAAGGAGAAAAAAGAGACTTCAAAAATGATATGTAGGGAAGAGAGAGCAAACACTACCATTCTAAAATTAGACAGATAGGCACACTACTGTATTAACCAAGATGACTAAGCAAATTTGATTTCGCGAGGGAGAGTAGACCCAGAGCACAAGAAGGAAGGGAGGACTACTGTATTCAGGTAGGGAAGATGGTTTGGCAATAGAACAGAACACAATCCAAAGGCAATGGTGCCTAAATAGCCATAATGCAGCCACTACTATTTTCACATCCAATGACTAGCAGCATTGCTGTATGTCCTATCGAGACATTCCCAGGTTGATACATGCCCAAGACAGTAGCAGTTCTTTCTAGTCAAATACTAGGATCATAGAAAAAAAAATATCTCCAAACACAGCAGGGTTCAAGAGTCTCAAACAAAGACTTATTGCAATAGAGAAATCAACACAATCATGCAAAATGTACCTGAAGCCATTCATCCATTGAGGCATCAGTTGTCCCAGTTCCCACTTCAACCTTAGGTGTCCTCTTGGTTTTCTAAACGAGAACAGGAACACAAGGACCAGTTAAACTGATGGAGTGAGTCAATAAACACAAAGACCTTAATGCACATATGGAGATGCAAGGATCGTGATATAATAACAAAAAATCAATCATCACCCTTGGAAAAAATAGAAGGGGTCAAAACATACTCGGCATTTCCATTTATCTCATACACCCATGAGCACACGTACATAATAGCTTCAATCAGTAGATGAAAACAAAACACATAAAAGTTCTAGATTATAAAAAGTACATCACAAAGGGACAAAGAGTAGATCAAGTTATGAACTCATTGGATTATCCACAAACAATATATCCTACAAACAGAATGCTATTGTCTCTAGATCATATCTATTATAAGGATAGAGCATACTCCAATATCTAGTACCTTCGAGAGTTGCTGTATCCGCCCACGAACCCATAAACCAAGGAGGACAAGAAGGGCAATCCCCAGAGTAACAAGAAAAACAGATTCGACGCTGAGAAAACCGCCAGCTTCAATAACTTCAATTGTTCCATTGTAGAAGATGTTTTGATATGGTTGCTGGTCTATCTCATAGATAATGGTGCCCACGAGATCAAAATTTCCAGCCTGTAGGGAAAAAATAACTTCTCAAGCTCTCCATACGTTCAAGTCATATATTTTTGGGTTAATACCATGAAAAACCCCAAACTGGTACACCTATGACAAATTTACCCCCAATTATTTTTTTGACCACGAAAAACCCCAAGTTGGTACACTTATGACAATTTTAGCCTAATCTATTTTATTGACCACCAAAAATCCTAAGCCGGTACACTTATGACAGATTCACCGTAAATTATTTTTTTTTATCACGAAAAATCCCAAACTGATATATATGTGACAAATTTACCCTCGTTAAATTGTGTTAATACGACGAAAAATTTCAAATTGATACACATGTAACAAACAGAGAGTAAAAATCCCAAGTTAGTACACCCATCAATTGCCACGTGTCATAAAATTAGCACTTTAATGATTAGATTTAACAAAAACTAACGAACGATAAATTTGTCACAGATGTACCAGTTTGGTGTAAAATTATCACAAATGTACCAGTTTAGGATTTTTTGTGGTTAAAAAAATAGTTTATGGTAAATTGATCAATTTTTCTGTGCTATTAACCCCATATGTTTAAGTGCTTGTGGTAGTGAAAGAATAAACACACAAGCAAGGAAAACAGCCAAGATTTAACCAATGGATAGTAGAAAATATTATACATAGATATTGCCAGATATCTACCTGCAAGAACTTGCTGACAGTAAAAATATAGGGAAAGGTAGCCTGGGTTGAAGTTGGAATTGACGCATTGTTGAAACCCTACAAAGGAAAGAAACCAATAAATGAATTGCCCAACCATTGAAGCAATTTGAGAAAAAGAAACCAGCAGAGAAATTTGCTAGGAAATTTCAAGCACAGGCAAAAAGCAAATAAATAAACCAAAAAAAGTATCACAAGCTCGAAAGACAGCATTCTTCTTTTCTTAAGTAGCAGACTCTTGACATGATCTTGTGTTTTCTTTCTTGTCTATTGAAAACATAATAAAACCAAAGAAACAAGCATAAATGCAGATTTTTTACATAGAAGAATTAGGTATGAAAGACAAAAGTAATGAACAACTTAGAAAAAAATGAGGAAAAGCAGCATCTACAGGTTTTGAGAAATATCAGCGATCAGGATTCTGCTTACCCTTTTGCAACTAAGCAAATTGTAATTCAGTGATGTGGCAGCAAGGAGATTTCAAGTTCTTTACAAAACCAGTTAAGACTTGTGCCTAATATTCACAGTGAAGATCCATAATTCCCAATTGTACAAAATGACTCTAATTTTCACACTCAATATGTTTCAAGAATTATTGAGCATGCAACCAGCAGCAACCGATGATGAAGAATAAAAAAAAGGGTTTCGCAATAATGAAACTCTCTCCTTCTACTTAATCCGTCATTAGCAGCATACAGTTGTGCACAATGGAATTCAGTAGCAGATATATAAGGACTCGGTCCATACAGCATCTTGCAATATTTACAAGCACACAGGAAATTACCTGAGCAGTTAGATTTTGAACCAACAAGCGATGATCAAAGGGAAGATGAACACTGGCCTTGATGGCAATCACGTTGACATCTGAATCTCCTGTAATGATTCACAAAAAGAAAGTGAGGTTTAAGAAACAAGCTGTGGAAAATAAACATAGGAGAATTATTATATACAGTAAGACAACCCCAAGGCCCCCAACAGAACACAACCTCCAGAGTGATTGCTAGGAGCCACGAGTGTCCCTTGCATTGTATGATCGGACAGTGCAAATTTGAAACAACTGACACAAGATAGCGCATGTAATACATCACGATAAAGATATGATACATCAGAGAAGGAAATCTACTACCATCATTTTTAAACCCAACAAGCAGTTCAGTCTCTTCTCCTGCAGGCACAACTGCAAGATGGGTTCAAATGAAGATAAGATATTTTGCTCGTACGAAAATAAAAAAAGAAAAGAAGAACAATTCTAAAAAATTCTCACCTTTTCCGCTGTTTTTCGGGAAAACACAAACTGTGTCTACACCCGGAGCTGGACTGAAGTTCTCATCTCCAAACTCTTGGACATCTTCACCGACGATTCCAAGTTCAGCCCCTTCTTCAGCAGCCTCCGCAACATCAACCTCTGCATCCGATTGACACCTGGCAACTATCAAGTAAACGATCCACACGATAAGTAGAACAAGTTAAGAGCTTTTGTCCTGAAAGTGGATATCAATGAGAAACATGACATCTTGCGATCCTACACCGCAGTTGAAGATGAACAATTCGAACAGACACGCATAAAAAAAGTCAAATGACGGCAAGTCAACAATATCGATTCCTTTAGCAAAATCAACGCGCAGACAGTTAAACAGAGATTCTAACGTTCAAAAGACATGCAATCGCACAGTGGATTTACCATACGGAGACGAAGAAGGCAGATGCCATAACAGGTAGTGAACAGGAAAACCACGATGCCAATAATCAACAATTCGAAAGCGCCACCCCACCAAAACTGGGAAATAAATGAAGCTCATGCACGAGCTTCGACACCACACACACGCAAAAGCCAACGGCGCGAATCCACGCGCAACAAAATAAACAAAACAAACTCGAACCTATTCAGCATTTAGCTCCTGAAGAACACAAATCGAAGACGAAGGGCGCAATAAGGATCCGAAAACGCGCGCCAATTTGACCGAAGACAAATCCTTAAAAACACAGATCACACCTCTCGCGACAACGGACCGAAGCAATCGCGTCAGGCCAGCAGGAAGAAACGTCGCATGCAGAGAACGCCCAAGAATCCAAATCGGGAAAGAGGAAAAAAACTATGAGAAATGGATCTAGAACAGGAGGCGAGGAAATCGAGCTAACCATGGAGGAGAGGGGAACCGAGGAGGAGGAGGAGAGCTAGGAAGAAAACCCTAAAGTTCGTCATTGCCATTTCTGAGAGGAGGCAGCTGCAGACAGTCAATTGCTCGCTCGCTCGCTCTTCTTCTCTTCTTTGGTGAGTTTTCAATTGTTTTTTTTCTTTTTTCTTTTTTTTCTGGTTTTTTTTTCCTCTTTTGTCGTTTCTATTTATTGACGGAATCACGCGGTGTTTTGCCTCGTCTCGCCCCTGAAAAATTGAGAAATACCGCGGAAGATCACCCACCAGATCGGAAATAAATCTTATAACATTTACTGAGAAGATTATCTCCTAAATTTACAATTCGAGTCATTTGTGTTATGAATATATGTCTCAAATTATAACTAATAAAAATATATATAAAAATTTTAAAAAATTATCTCCTAAAAATCGAAAATTTAGGTCATCCGTAAAAAATTGGACGGACTAAATTATAAGATTGAGTGATTAAATTTCTGAAGAAATGTTAGACGATTTGAATCCAGACAGATCAAAAGCTGACCAAATTACGGTTGCCAATACTCCATCTGGACGTCATTGTATCGGCCGCGCCTCTCGCGCGAGCTCCGAGCTGGGCCGAGACCTGTAAAACTACATCAGACATTATTGTCATGGCTCGTCTTTGCATTTGTCTTAGGTGTTGTGCCCTGCTATCAGACTAATCATACCCCCTAATAGGCCCAAACACAACTAGTCGAATCACAGGACTACGTACAAATTAGACTCAATAATATTCAACTTCAAGCATGAATTTGTTTCACGAAAAATGAATAATTTAAAATACATTTATCTAAAATGATCACTTGCATTGTTTATGAATAAAAAATATTATTATTATCAACATAAGATATCGATACTGAAAATATTTTTCATTAATCAATTATAAGTGATATAAGTAATTATTTCTACATAAAATTGAATTATTTATTATTCGCAAAACAAACATAGACACAATCTTTTTAAAGTACAAAATCACGTCGGAAACATCCCTAAGATTTTCAAGAACTCTTGGGAACCCGTTCACATACTTGCCAGTGGGCCGTACTCAATTCGCTTTTTAGATGCATCCGAAATTTCAAGCCTTCCTTTCACAGCGTTTCTCATTTGTTTTGAAATTAAATCGTAAAACACGTTAAAAAATATAATTGAATCCTAAAATTCTTCAAAAAAAAAATATAATCAGATATTACAATTTATCAAATTGATGAAATCAAAAAGTTCTTTCATTGATTACACTTTTTAAAAATTTTAAAACTTAATTATATTTCGTGACAAGTTTTAAAACTTAATTGTAATTTTTAAAAATCATATAACTGAACTGCATTTTCCTAACAAATTTAAAAAGTCAATTGAATTTTCTAAAAGTTTTAAATCTTAATTACACTTTCATGATAAATTTTTAAAATTTTAATACACTTGCCACATTTGTTTAAGTGTCCTTATATTTGGAGTTTGAAATTACTGATTAGTCTTATTCCAATTCAAAAGTGCATAAGCGCTGGGCCCCAAAACTTTTTGAGATTTTAGAAGGAAAAATTTATCCCTGCAGAACTGCATTCGAACTTGTCTTAATAATTAATCAAGAGGTCCAAGTATCTTTCGGCTTTAACATAAAAAACCGATGGCCAATGATCCAAGGAAACGAAAAGAACCAGCTACATATTTTCATACAATCTCGCCAAATAGGTCCAGGCAACATCTCACAAGAAGCTGAGTCGTCAATTGCGTCGCTTACATACGGGATGCAATCTCACGGTTTGCGTACCAGGCTGTGGCACTCAGGACTAGAGATATATATATATATATATATCCAATGACTTCCTTTCACAAGGATTAAACATGCTCATTCCTACATGCGAGAACAATAAGCTAGCTACATTATGGGAAACAAAACTTTCGCAAAGTGAGCGTGGTGCTTCTGCCATTTTCGACACCCATGTTAAAGAGATGTACACAAGATAAACTGCCAAAGTGGCGGACTAGGTAGCTCTAACATCAATTCAGGAATTCCAGTAACTAGAATGGAAGGAGTTCGCCAGTGATGTATTACTTGCACCCCATCAAAAACATTGGACTCAGACTCAACCCGATATCAATATATAGTTGCCTGATATTGAGCCAAATAATCTAACAAGAAGTTCGAGATCGCTTGCCAAACAAATTTGACGCCCCAACATCTATCCCCCTTCATTACATCAATCACCATGAATTGTATACCGTTCCCATTTCTTTGTTGGATCATATATCTGCACAAAAGAAACCACACAGCAACATCAGACGATAAAAATCAACCTCATTTAGCAGAGAGACAGAGAGAGGGTAGGAGCAAGTGCGAACCTCCCATCTTGAAGCGGGAAAAATATGCTTGTTCTTTTCATACCAGTGTCTCTCCACGACTTTCCCCGCGTGGGACTGCAGACAAATTACACAATATAAAGGCCCATTCGGAAGAGAAGTGTACAAACTTAACTTGGGGTTACGCATAATACAAGGCTGGATTCTTTTGAGCAAAATCTGGCTAATGATGAGGACAGACAAATAACACAAGGTGCATGATATTGCCTACCTCAAGCTTGCAATTGAGGTCACCTAGCCCTCATTAGTCAACCCCAGAAAAGACAATTCATATTAGGAATTGTGAAAGAACTGACGCAGCTAAAAATGATGAAGCAGATGGCACTTAAGGTGCCAGTCAAATGTTGCTAACTTCTAACGCGTCCAAAGAATTGACATTAACCACTGCCAACTCTTTGCCTCGTGCTCAAATCTCCTAGCATGTAATACAACAGATCAATAAAACAAAGGCAGGGAATGTACCTCATCCTTTTCTATGGTTGCATCAGCGATGGTACGCACATCTTCATGCACATCAAAGTGAAATAGCTGTTTAAGATAACAAAAAAGGGGGTTATTTGAAACCAAAAGGACAAGGCAGAAAGTTGAATAGAACAAAAACTCGTCATAGATCATTTTAATAGCAGACTTCACTAGAAAAAGGAAACCGGTGACATGCAACAAAAGCTCAATTCCAAAATGACCGCAAAGAACTTCTTAGGTCAATCTAGATGAAATCACTCCCATTTGATGACTGCAAACCATTTTGTTCCCACAATGTGAAACAAAGTAATCATAACCAAAAGAAATTACCCAGGAGTCAACTTGGTAATAAGAACAGAGGACCCCAGAATCATTTAAAATTACTGCCATGCAACTAAATGCACACGACAGTCCTACACACCCAATAAGTCATATCTCTACTACTTTTATAAGACCTAACGTAGAAACTCATTTTCAAGTGATGCGCTATGAACAACTCAAAAAGTAAATAAGAAAGAAGGCATTACCGGTCCACTTTTGCCCCTCGCCCTATTTACTATCAGCTCATAGAAACTGTGTTGCTGAAATTCAACAAGAAAAATAGATTATATATCCTATCAGCAGAAGGAAGAAGCCAAAAGCAAATAGATATGGCCATGCCAGATTCCAGAATAGTCTCACGTGTGGAATGATTAGATCTTCTTTCACGTAAAGCAAATTTTCAACAGAAGTAGTCCGGATTTCTCTAAATTCAGGGGCAAGTTGCTGCTGAACAGCACGAAGAAACTCTCCAATTTTATCACCCTTTCTAACCTGAACACGAGAGAAGTTAACACCTACATCAACATCAACATCAACAACACATTTATCCCAAACTAGTTGGGGTCGGCGGTCGATGAACCCCAAAGAATCATAAAAATAAAAGCAGAATCAAGGAAGGGAGAAGAAATAAATGTGTACAAACAAATAAGTATATAGACATATATATCTATCTATCTATTTATACACTTACCCTCCACAACACTAATAGCCTTCCTTCACTCCGTCCTAAGACAAACCGTATGCCAATCTATTTCCCCATCTATTAAATCTTGTTTGACTGCTTTCCCCCAAGTAAGCTTCGGCCGACCTCTTGCTTTCTTCGTGTTATGCTCTCGATAGCAAACATCTGTTTGTACCGGTGCGTGTAAGGGTCTTCGGAGGATATGCCCAAACCATCTCAATCTATGCTCTCTCATCTTTTCCACCACTGATTCTACTCCAACTTTTCGTCGAATCTCTTCATTCCTTATCTTATCCATCCTTGTATGACCACACATCCACCTTAACATCCTCATTTTCGCTACTCCCATTTTATGCTCATCTTTCCTTTGTGCTGGCCAACATTCAGCTCCGTATAACATGGCAGGTCTGACTGTTGTTTTATAAAATTTTTCTTTTAACCAAAAAGAATTTTGCAATCACACAAAAATCCCGATGCACTGCGCCATTTCATCCAACCTGCTCTGATTCTATGGCTTACATCCTCATCAATCTCTCCCTCCTTTTGCAATATTGATCCCAGATATCTAAATGTCTATTTCTTGAGTACCACCTGTCCGAGCATATTTACGGCTTCTTGATCTTTCTTCCTGCCATGTCAAACTCACACTTCAAGTATTCCGTCTTACTTCGACTTAGCGTAAATCCTTTAGACTCTAACGTGCTTCTCCATATTTCTAACTTAGCATTAACCCCAACCTTGATATCATCAATAAGCACGATATCGTCTACAAATAACATACACCACGGCACCTCACCTTGAATATCGTTTGTTAGCTCATCATAACCAGGGCAAAAAGGTAAAAGCTCAAAGCAGAACCTTGGTGTAAGCCTACTGTGATTGGAAAATAACTTGATATGCCATTACAAGCCTTCACACATGTAGTAGCACCGTCATACATATCCTTGATTGCCTCGACATACTTTGAAGGTATTTTTTTCTTTTCAAGAATCCACCACAAAACCTTTTTTGAAACCCTATTATATGCCTTCTCGAGATCAATAAACACCATATGGAGGTCCTTCTTTCTTTATCGATATATCTCCATCAATTGTCGTATTAAAAAAATAACCTCCATGATAGATCTTCCTGGCATAAATCCAAATTGATTGACATAAGCCTTAGTCTCTATTCTCAAACGATGCTCAATAACTCTCTTCCACAGCTTCATTGTATGGCTCATAAGCTTGATGCCTCTATAGTTATAACAATTCTGGATATCCTCCTGTTCTTGTATATAAACACAAGTATGCTCTTCCTCCATTCATCAGGTATCTTATTAGTATGGAGGATCTTGTTAAAAAGACTAGTCAACCAACTTATTGCTACATTCCCTAAGCATCTCCACACTTCAATAGGAATACCATCGCGTCCCAAGGCTTTACTAGTCTTCATTTTTTTTAATGCCTCCCTAATTTCCCGTGCTTTAACTCTACGTATAAACCTTCTATTTGAATCGCCAGAAGTATCTTCCAGATCCACCTCACCTCTATCGCTTTCCCTATTAAAAAGTTTGTTAAAATAACTCATCCATCTGCTCTTGAAGTTTTCATCTCTTATCAAGAGTGTTTGATTTTCAACCTTCATACATCTAACCTACATCAAGTCTTTACTTTTCTTGTCTCTTGATTTTGAGTGTTTGATTTTCAGCCTTCATACATCTAACCTACATCAAGTCTTTACTTTTCTTGTCTCTTGATTTTGCAAGTCTATAGATGCCTCTTTCTCTTTCTTTGCTCCCAAGTTTGCTGTACATATCGGTGAAAACCTTGCCTCTGGCCTCTCGTACCGCTTTCTTGATACTTTTTCTCGCCAATCTAAACTTTTGCAAATTCTCTTCATTAAGACATTTATGTAAGCATCTGAAACACTCATTCTTCTGCTTAATTGCCTCCTGCACCTCCTCATTCCACCACCAGGTTTCCTTTGTTTAATGTCAATTCCCTCTACTTTCCCCTAACACCCCTTTTGCCACTGTCTGGATGCAGTTAGATATCTCCTTCCACATCATATTTACTTCGCCCTCCAGTCGCCACGGTCCTTCCTGTAGCATTCTTTCCTTGAATTTTGTTTGTTTCTCCTCATGTAACTTCCACCATCTTACTCTGGGGTGCTACGCACTTCTCTTCATCTTCTGTATTTTGTTATACCGAACTTCTAAGATCACCAACTTATGTTGTGTAAGTACACATTCACCAAGGTATACCTTACAATCTACATACGAAGCTCTATCCTCTATTCTGGCAAGAAAGAAATCAATCTGGCTACAATTTTGACCCCTGCGAAAAGTGATCAGATGTGATTCTCTTTTCCTAAAAAGGGTGTTTACCAACATCAAATCATAAACTAATGCCACACTCAAGATGTCTTCGCCAGCCTCATTTCTAGTCTCATATCCAAAACCTCCATGAACTCTATCAAAACCTCCACTACTCTGATCGACATGTCCATGTAGATCTCCTCCTCTGAATACCTTCTCGTGTCGTATACGCCTTAAAATCTCTTCCAGCTCTTTCCAAAATCTGCTCTTCTCAGACTCTTGCAGTCCAACTTGAGGACCATACACACTAAGGTTATTCAAAATCAAATCCCCCACTACTAGCTTAACTAAAATAATCCTATCTTCTATTCTTTTAACATCAACAACTCTATCCTTGAAATTCTTATCGATCAGAATCCCAACTCCACTTATGCTCTTTGTTGTGCCTGTATACCGTAGCTTGAACCCGGTACCATCCGCTTCCTTAGCCTTCTCTACTTTCCATTTAGTCTCTTGTAAGCAAGCAATATTCACTTTTCTTTTAACAAAAGTATCTGTTAATTCCTGCAATTTACCCGTTAAGGTTCCTACATTCCAACTCCCCAATCTAATCTCTACCGCCTGGGCTTTTCTTGCCCCCCACACTCGCCCACGGAAGTGTGAGAACCCTTGCTCATTTATCACCATATTCGGGCACCGATGTGGCGCATCACTCTGGGAATGATGGCCTAAGGCTAGCTAACACCGAGCAAATGAAAAATACTGAACCACCGAAAAATACGGAAAGACACACGAACAAAGATAAAGTAAAGAGATTTAAAGAAGGATCTACTAGCCTGGATCACTCGCCTATGGCCTGTTCCATCCCAGTAGCTATAAGTAATTTCAAGGGGTTCATCTGTAGACAAGGACAATGTTTACTAACCAAATGCTGTTTCACAAGTGAGAGTTAGTTGAAAATAGTAAAAAAGAAAAATTACTTCGAATCTGCTCCTGCTCACGGAGCCACTGTTTCCGCAGTCTCTCTCGTTCAGTCTGTTCCTCTGCCTCCCGCTCACTGAAAAAGCATCCTCAGCGTCCCTAAGCTTAAGTGTTAGCCAGCACACCAACTCCAACAAACACACAATCCATATCCGGTCTCATATATGACTCATATACAGGCACAGAAAGAGAGAGAGAGAGAGAGAGAGAGAGAGAGAGAGAGAGGGGTGACACCTGTCAGGAAGGAAGCTAGTTTCAACTGTGGGATCTTTGCCTAATTTACCGTGGCCCAACCTCTTTGTTTCTTGTGTTTCTGCAGGAAAGAAGGTTTTCTCATAAGGAGATAAAAGGAAACATCAAGCTTCTTGTTCTAACTGTTATATAATAAATGAATCCCTTTTCAGGTAAAAATATACTGAAGTGCTGCTTTGCTCCTTTGTAATTTACATCAAATTCAGGTGACCCTGTCAATTAAGTTATTAACTACTCAATTCTCTACTCAACATTCAATCATGTTGCAAACACGTGACATCGGGTTCTCAGTCCCTCAACAGTTTCTAGATGGCAATGACCACCATATTTTCTAAAAGGAATTCCATAGTTTCAACCACAATCCACTACAACCTCGTGACTTATCATATACTGCATACAGTGTTTGCTCTTTGTCATTTGAAGACCGAGATGACCTCAACACTAGTACTGTTAAATGAAGAACGGATGACCATGTAAAAGATAATCTTACTGCAAAAGTCTTTGGTTTCTTACCGTAGACGATAGCATCTGCTGAACAACAGCGAAAGTTATATTGAATCTCAGCTTACATAAACACAAACCCCACCAGAATTATGATAGTGGCAGCAGATTGCTGCACACGTACCCCGCCACGATTTATCACTAGACAATCGTGTGACACGGCAAGCAATCCCCTAATCAAAAGCTTGGAAAAGGTTAAAAAAACCTTACCAATGTCCCCATCATCCTCTTCACTTCCATTCTCGATATCGTCCGTGAATGACAATCGAGAACTTCCCTTAATTTTCCTCTTTTTACGTTTTTGCAACTGAAGTTCCTCCTCCCTGAAGCATACAAACAGGAAACCCAAAGTAAGTAACCTAGATCGTAACTAACCACATAAACTGGAAGAAATGGCGAAAATTGGACATGCGAAGAAATTCAACAATGCTGAAGTCCTAACATCTGCACTTACTCTTGTTGTAGCTTCTGAAGTTTCTCCTTCTCTTCCTCCTCGAATTTGTTGCGAATATTCACCCTCTGAAGCACACAATTCAAATATTATCATCCAGCGGGCACGAATCAAACACTGGCCAGGCATGGATGAGCTAATAAGAGAGCTACTCACCTTCTCAACGTACTGCTCTCTTGTGACCAACCCAATAGTCTCCCTCTTGAACGCGGTCTCGAGAATCTAAAATCCCCCAACATCGAACAATTACCAATTACATCGAAACGTAAAGGAACGAGCTTCCCAAATAGCTCCACAGAGGAAACAATAAAACCCTAGAATGGAAAGGATCCGGACCTCGGAAGTACCGGAGCCGAATTGGAGGAGGCCGGGCTGGCCCTTGTCGGAGGCGGACTTCGTCTTGAGCTCCTGGATTTTGCGGCGCTCGGCTTCTCTTTGCTTCTCGAGACGGCGGATCCTGACGGCATCCTGGGCCGTGCCCACGTACCCGTCTCCCATGCCCGACATCTTCTATTCTCCTCCCTTCCCTCGTCGTCTTATTCTCCGGCGTTCGTCGGCCCTGGGGTTTCCGCGAATACCGGCGATTGGCTCGATCGAGTCGTTGAGCTCGCGCTAGAGGGCTATCGGTCGATGACTTCCCTGAACCGCCAACAAAATGGGTGCTTTTCGGTATCGTGGTGCTGTGATATGGAGCGGAATGGCCAAACGTCGTCGGGCTCGGGCTTTTTCGAGACAATGACCGTGCTGCGTTCAATAATAAAGGCCCATCGAATGTGGCTCACGGGGATAAGGGTATTAGAAGTAATAAAACTCGCTACGAAAGTATAATTAAATTTTAAATTTTAAAACGACAATTAAATCATCAAACTTATCGGATACAATTAAGTAGTTCCATTAACTTTGTCTAACTTGACTAACCACAAATATTAACGTGATATTTTGTTATTCTCTCTTTTCCACGTGACCCTGACGTGGCTATAATATGAAGAACAGAGCTAAAATAACGTCGTTTTGGTTCAAATCGAAATTTTAATTTAAAAAATAAAAAAAGGCAAAAGAGTCCTAGATTTGGCCAAGGGCCTACAGGACCCTGCCTACGATTGACTAGGGTTGTTGGCCACTGGCAAGGCCCCGAAGACCCCTATTACCGTCGCCACACTGTCGCCAAACCTTGGTAGCAGCATATTTGCCCTCTTTTCCTCCTTTGTTTTCAATTTTGTTCATATTTCAATATAATTTAAATAATACTTGCATTGAAAAATCATTTTTGGACAAAAATAAGGTCGTTTTGGCATTACACTTCATGATTTAATCACGTCAGCACCGCATAGGAAATAGAAAATAAAAAAAAATACGCCACGTCAACATTTTTCATTAGCCAAGTTTGACGAAATTAACGAAATGATTTAATTGAATCAATTTGATAAATTTTAAGGCTTATAGTATATTGGTCCCATCCTAAGTATACATGATATGTTGCGTCAACAGAGATGTGTAACTAAACTAGAGGGTCAAACTTAATTTTGGAATACATAAGAGTGGTCCACGAGCTTAATCGAGCGACTACACTTTCATATAGTCCAATTATTTGTCTACCATTCATAATTACGAATACACGCATAAGATATTATTAATTTGGGTTAGTTGTAGTGTATATTCATTATTCAAGGATTTGAGCTCGAGTTCAAGTTTAAATTGATTTTTAACATAAAGTTACTTGATTGATCGAGTCAAGCTAACCTTGGTCTCAATGGACATTTATCGGAGCCAAGCTCAAGCATGAGAAACTAAATCCGATTGATTTCGAGTAAAGCATTGATTAGCGAATACCCCAAGATGCGAGCTCATGTATTAAGACTTGTCAACCAGATTTGACTAACCTCGAATTCTAGGCAATAACAAATAAAAAGACAATTATTCAAGTTCCAACAAATTTGGGTGCTGGGTCGGCAGAATCGAGTGAAAAGGTTTCGAAGGATCTCACTTGTCCAAATCCATCCAATTTTACGGTAATCCAAATCTGTCCAACGAGGCACGAAATTTTACCAACATCCTATCTATTTTATTTTTTTTATAACCGAGGTGTTTAGGTCAGCTTGTGTTCACCTCGACTATTCATCGAGATAGATTAACACAATAAATCAACATCATAGCCCTCCACTTAGATCACATGTGTTCAGTTGAGGAATCGAATCTAGGACCACTGCGCCTAACTATATAATTTCAAGTTACTCTTAAGCAATTGAGTTATCCATGAGTATATATAATATACTATCTATCTTTTAGATCCGCTAGCGAAAAATACGTGCGAACACCGAACATAAACGTTAACTTACAAGAAAAGCATGGTCGGAGAGAACAAGCGGAAACTACAACAAGAAGTCATGGCCAATCACGATCAAGTTAGATGCGTTGCTCCTCTCAACGAACTCTGTTTCCCTAATTAACAATCTGAGGTTCAAAGCAAAAAAAAATTACCAAGCGTACCATTATCTTGTTAGGTGGAGACCTTTATCTTTGTACTCCGTACTGTGTTCGTTATTTATTTTTTTTTTTTTTGGGGTCGACAACAAAAAATTTGGTACGGCAAGACCGATGACAGCAACTACCTTACCCTCCGATCTCGGGCCCAAGGACCGCGAGATCGGCTTTGGTTCGGTTTGTGGGGACACGTGTACGGTCATCTGAGCTCCTTCACGGGAACTACTTTGAGGCCCCACGGCACTCGATCCATATCCACCCCGCCAGTGTGACGTGGCAGAAGAAGGGAGGAAGCCTCGAATTATCCGTCCCCCAACGCTTGGGGAAACGGCGTCGCTTGGCACGTTTTTCGACAGCTTTTCACCTCGCCAAATTGTCGTTCCCGTTGAAGGACAGCGACAACTACAACCGTGAGAGACTTTCACATCGCTTGTCCGAAAATCGTGTCCAAGCCCAGAGCCTTCCGTGGCGCGTTTGTGTCACTTTCCTCTTTGATATTTATGGCAATTTTCTGCCCTTTTGAGTATTGGAATTTAGCCCTATTGTCTGTCTCCGTGAACGTGATGGTCCCCTAGCGTCAATGCAGAGTGCAATTGCAAAGTCCTATAATTTTCATGGAAGGGCGGTTATGAGAAATTGGCTACGAAGAAATTAAACTCGTGATTTCCCCTTTTCACCCGTAAATAAGTTATGCGGATGTCGAAAGGAGTATGGTTTTTTGTCAGGATCTTTATCAACTTGATTATTTAATGTGTATATATATATATATATATATTTTAGCTTTTAAGCTATGCTTAGTAAACTGGGGAAGCAATTAGGAGAAGAAAGTGAACAAGATTTTAACTTTCATACATCGCATTATTTAAATAGTTTCCTCATTTTCCTTTCATTTTTCACATTTGAAAAGCAATAGAGGTAATTCACAAATCTTTCGCTTAGCGTGTAGCGACATTCTATAAATTTTTATTGTTTCAGCATGGTCATTAAATTGCTAATGAACGTGCAATTTAATTTTCAATTTATTCAATTTGATCTCCTACTATTTTGTAAAAAAACCAATTTTTTTATAATATGCAAAAATTTAGGATCCATTTAGGGCTTGCATGAAATCACTTTAAAATTTTCATTTCCCTGCTAGAAGTCGATCTGGCGGGAAAATTCGTTTGGTAAAATCCTATTAAACTTCTTTTATTGTATTTTGAAGGAATTTAGGTCAATAAGACTGTCTTCGAGAACGTTTCTGTTCATGGACACAATTTTTTAACAGAAACACTTTTTTTGTGTTTCTATTCTCGGGGAACAGAAACGTGTATGATAAATAAAAAAAATACTTGTTTTCACTGCCGCCGTTGAACGCTGGCTGCAGCAGGTGAGGCGACCAGCATATGGCTGGTGGTGGCCGCGTCGGCAGCAGTGAGTGATGGTTCCAAAAGTATTCTAAAATTCAAAAGTAAGTTTTTTTGTTTCTCCAAAAGTGTTTCTTTGCACAAAAGAACATTTTTGAATTATACGCGTTTCTATTCCAAAAGTATTTCGGGAACACATTTGGAACGGAAACACTTTTCCTGAAGCGTTATCAAATGTAGCCTAAAGTAGTCTGATGGAAGGGACTCACCTTACCTCTCCCCTTCCTCCCGTATCACGGGAGCAATCCAACCAAAGATACCGGGATCCAGGCCAATCTTACTTTAATAGGCGAATTAGCGTTGATTGAAAGGATTTTCTACTTCTTTCAGTATGGTCGTTAAATTGCTACTGAATGTGCAGTTTAATTTTAGAACTTTCAATTTATTCAATTTGATCTCTTTCTACATGAAATCACTTCAAAATTTTTATTTCCCTGCTAGAAGTCAATCTAGTATGGAAATTCATTTGGTAAAATTCTATCAATAAGTTTTTTTACTGTATTTTGAAGGAATTTAGGTCAATAAGACTGTGTTTGATAACGTTTCTGTTCCTAGGTACAGTTTTTGAAAAAAAATACTTTTTTTGAGTTTTTGTTTTTGAGAACAGAAACGCATATGGCATTTAAAAAATATTTTTTTTCGCCGCCGTAATCGAACGCCGGCGGCGGCAGCCGATGGGTAGTGGCCGAGTCGGCGGCGGCGAGTGGTTGTTCCAAAAGTATTCCAAAATTCAGAAAAATATTTTTTTTTGTTTCTCTAAAATTGTTCCTTGGCACAAAGGAACACTTTTGAAATATTTTTTAACCATACGCGTTTTCTGTTCTGAAAGTGTTCCGGGAACAACTTTAGAGCAGAAACACTTTCCTTGAAGCGTTACCAAACGCAACTTAAAATAGTCTGGTGGAAGGGACTCACCTCACCTCTCCCCTTCTCCCCAGCAATCCAAAGTTTCTGTTCTGGGAACAACGTTACTATATTTTGAAGGAATTCAGTTCAGTAAGGTTGTGTTTGAGAACGTTTCTGTTTCTAAACACAGTTTTTAAATAAAAATATTTTTTTTGTATTTTTGTTTTCGAAAATAGAAACGCGTATGATAAGTAAAAAAAAACACTTCTTTTCGCTACTACCGTCGAACGCTGGCGGCGGCGGCCGGCAGGTGGTGGCTGAGTCCGTGACGGCGAGTGGTTGTTCCAAAAATATTCCAAAAAAATGTTCTAAAATTTAGAAAAATATTTTTTCGTTTCTCTAAAAGTGTTCCTCGGTATAGAGGAATACTTTTGAAACATTTTTAAACCATATGCGTTTATGTTCTAAATGTGTTCCAGGAACAACTTTGGAGCAGAAATAATTTCCTTGAAACGTTACCAAACGCAGCTTAAAGTAGTCTGATGGAAGGGGCTCACCTCATCTCTCCCCTTCCCCCCGTATCACGGAAGCAATCCAACCAAGGATACCAAACTCCAGGCCAATCTTACCTTAATAGGCGAATTAATATTGATTGAAATGATTTTTTTACTTCTTACAATATTTTTTGTCAACTTGGATAAATAAAAAATTTCACTTCTCTGCCCGCCGCCGGTCGTAGATTGCTGCCGCCGATCGCAGCCGCCGCCGCTATCGAATATTTTTTAATAATATTTTGAATATAATTTTTTTAATCGTTATTAAACATATTTTTTTATCAGAAATTAATTTCTGAAACAGAATTTGAATTTTCAAGTTATGTTAAAAAGCAAAAATTAAAAAAATCAAATACTCTGCCAAAATTTATTCTCAGCCTAGAATTGTTTTCATGCGCACTTTTATTCTTTTCCATTTCCCATTTTCCACCCCGAACTCAGAGCGTCCACTACACTCTCTCTCGCTCGTCGCGTGAACCATCAGGTTCTCATCCGGAACCTGAGATTCCAATAAAACTCGAACGCCACTGGTTAAATCTCCCCCTCTTCTCCCCATCAAACCAGTAGGAGCACCCACAGGAGAGAGACGAGTCCCAGCCACCACACGAGAAATCCAACGCAGCCGAAGCTCTACCTCTCGACCCTCGCCCCTCGCCCCGGCCATGGCGGTGGTTTCCACTTCCCTCACCTCCCAATTCTCCGGCCTCCGCCGCTCCTCGAATCTCGACCGCTCCCTCTCCGCCGCCCAGTCCTTCACTCAGCACGTCAATGCCCGAGTCTGCTTCTCTTCTTCTTCTCCTCATCAGAAGCCGTGCAGAGGCGTCGTTGCCATGACCGGTACCGGCAAGGTAGATCCCAATTACTGCGCTCATTGCGTTCTTTTCCGGTCGGTCTCGAGTTCGCATTGCGTTTTTTTAATTTGATTGTTGGCAATTCTGTTATGTGCGACGGCTCTTGATTTTGATACGAGTCGTTGGGTAGTTTTTTTTTTTCCTGTGATGGATGCTCACTGGAAATGTCTGTCCAATGAGATTTACGAAATTCCGTTCTGTGCATAACTTCAGTTTCTGTGGCTGGACAATTAAGCCGCGTAAGGTTTTCTTAAAACGAGGATGGATGATTTTGTTTTCAGACATGTAGTCGACTGATTCTTATCGATTTTGTTTGGATAATGTTCCGACATTCATTAATTAGTCGATGTCTAACATATCATTTTCTGTTGCTATTGCAGTTTTTCGTCGGTGGAAACTGGAAGTGTGTAAGTACTCTTTTGTCCTATGATAAACTGAGGGTTGACCGCTTTTGAAATACTAAACCGAACGGCGTTGCATGGACCTGTTATATCTAGCTGTTTAGTCTAATTTGACTCGCAGTAGATGAAAATGTACGTGTAGAACGAGGATGAAAGTGGCCCCAGTTAGAATTGCCTGCATTGGCACTTTGTGGGGACCCAGATCCTGGAAACTCAAAATTCTACTTTTGTCAACTTCGTGAGAGCTTCCTTTTTATGCTAATTATAGCGGGTTCCAAATCCATTTTCTCTGTGTATCATTTAATTTTGGCCTTACTAGTTGTTTCATCTTTTAATATGTCTTATACATAGAATGGAACTAAAGACTCCATCAGCAAGCTTGTTTCTGACTTGAACAGCGCAACATTGGAGCCTGATGTAGGTGAGTCTCAGTTTCTGTTGACCTGATTTCTATGCTTATATCTTCTTTCCTTCACAAATTGTTAGGTTTGGTCTATACATTTTGAAAAGGTTTTAAACTTTCGTCGAGTTTAGGTGGAGTGATGCAGTAATAATGGGGAACTTAGAAAAGTTATACAATGTTGAAAGGGAATGACAGAATACTAGGTCGAATGTATTATCTTTTCACCGTCTTGAGTTAATTTCATCCTCTCTGGTAGATTTACTCTGAACATGACAGTTCTCCATGTAAAAATGTTAATAAAGCTATCTAAGTTGATAAATTTGAAAAATTGGAGTTCAAGACAAATTGCCTTAGTAATCATTTCTACCTATACAGAAAAATGTCACTATCTCTCCCATGGAGTTGATGAATGATGTAAAGAGCCCCCCTTTTGAGATTCTATCCCTAGTAGATTGTTAAATGCATAAGATGGAGTTACTTGGGAAGCATGTTTTGCGCCTCTTTTATGGCTGTAGTTGGCGGCTTACTGCCTGCAGACAACTTGTAGCGAGTGGATGGGGAAAACACTGATAATCAAGGGATTGCCACGGCCACACACACATGCACGCTGAAACTAACATATGTTTGCCTTAATTATGTCTTGTTCATTTTGCTTGATATTCTTTCTGTGGCCTGTGCAGATGTCGTTGTGGCACCTCCCTTTGTATACATTGACCAGGTTAAGAACTCATTAACGCCACGGATTGAGATAGCTTCTCAAAACTCTTGGACTGGGAAAGGTGGGGCTTTCACCGGAGAAATCAGGTAGCTTGCTGTTACATGTTCATACACAAGACACCAGAATCAAGATTTTCTCCATGTTTTTTCTTTACCTTTACTGTCTTCTCTTCCTGGAAGTTCATCCTGGTTGAAGGAATACTTGACTGCTAAGTTCCATGATATCATACGCATAAGTGAAACAGTTGGAACATCATGTCTTGTGAGTGATAACTTTATTCGTGCTTGAAGATCTTGTTCTAGGCAAAAAAAAAAACTAACAAGCTTACTGCAAATTAATTCTGGCCTTTTTGGTCAGGTAAAGGACCCACACCAACGGAGAGCATTTGAACTCCATGTTGGTATGACTGAATTCATTGAACTTTTCTTGATCCATCAATTAAGTCTGTTCAGCCGTAGTTTCTCGTTTGATTGGGAGGAGGAAGTTGCTAAAGATACTCTAGTTTTGCTTCTCCTGGCAAAAATATTGATGATGCCGCCACTGGTGACTATTGATTAATTGCAAGTTTTGTAACTAAACTAAATAATGGGAAAAATTCCGAGTTCCAACTAGGATAAATCACAGTTACTCTTACAGACAAAGTTTTTTTCATTACTAGAGCACTTAAGAAAAAAATATAAACCAAATAGTGTCTGAAGTTACTGTTTCAGTTTTTGCCTTCAAGGGGATGTGTAAGATCTGCAAAATGTTTGGCATACTTTGCACTTGACATTGATGAATGTGGAAGGTAGAGCAGCAATGGACATGCTGGAGCGTCGATATAAAGAGACCTCTTGCATGTTGACTTAGCTCCAGTGTATTTGAAAGTTTTTAGCATAAAAGTTCGTAGTTTGAATGGTGGACATTAAAAATTAACCAATATGATTGAAATTAACTGAGGTGGTTTCATTTAATATAAATAAGATGATTGAAAGGTAGTATTTTTGAATATGCATTAATATTGTTTCATCCCTGCTTCATTTTACAGGGAAGGTAATGTGTGCATTGCATGTGATTAACAAATAACTAAGGTGGTATTCTTTTGTTTGTGTACTGCTGTAGTAATGCCTAATAATGATAAAAATATAGGAGTGCCATGAAACTAAGTGGGTGATGCAACCAGGAATTTGGATTTCCGGTGATTAATGGCCGTTTTAGGGTACCTTTAGATGTTGCACACAAGTGTCAGCTTTGAGGCAACCGCATTTTTCACTCATTGCTCCTTGATGGAACTCCATATGTGAAGATAATAGGATTGACATGGATTAATGAAGTTCTACTTCTAGTCTCCATCTCATGGCTGCTTTGCTTCTGGAGTAATTGCTGAATCTAATTTGGCAATTTTTTAGTGTGGAGCAACTGAAGGATATTGGCTGCAAGTGGGTTATTCTTGGGCACTCTGAGCGGAGACATGTTATTGGTGAAGATGATCAGGTAGAAGCAACTTCAATGTAGAACCATTATATTGCGTTTAAATGTGACTCAGCTATTTACGGTATTTTCATGATGTAGTTTATTGGAAAGAAAGCTGCTTATGCTTTGAGTGAGGGTCTTGGAGTTATAGCATGCATTGGGGAGCTTCTACAAGAGAGAGAAGCTGGGAAAACTTTTGATGTCTGTTTTCAGCAATTGAAGGCTTATGCTGGTAATTTTTACCTTCATACTTGCTTATGCATGAGATGTGGTAAATTGCGAACTTATCATCCTCTTCTTGCCTGCAGATGCTGTGCCTAGCTGGGATAATATTGTCATTGCCTATGAGCCTGTGTGGGCTATTGGGACTGGTAAGGTGGCCACCCCCCAGCAGGCCCAGGAAGTCCATGTAGCATGCCGTGATTGGCTGAAAAATAATGTCTCTGCAGAAGTTGCTTCCAAAACGCGCATCATTTACGGAGGTAGGTTAACTGAGACGGTTTTCTTCTTCAGTTTTGTCATATATTGCAGGGTAGGGTTTTGGTGTGGGCTTAGAGTCAAGTTGGGGACTTCACGACCTTTCTTGAGAATTGTTAATTAATGCAAGTTCATCGGCTATAGATATAGTTGTCCTTTATAAGCCTACATTTGGTTAAATCTTGTATAGATTGGTTGTATTTTTGTAAGACTAAGTAAGGATATAAAGTGACGGAGAAATTATACTGCCGGCCCAAATCAAAGTGGCACATCAAGTACCTAGAGCTGGCATCTGTTGAGTTAAAATTTTGATAAAAATTTCCTGATACATCGAGTCCTCTTCTTGATTACCATTTAGTTTGACCCCTGTTTTGACAGATTCTACTGTGATATCAAATAGCTTCATTCGCAGTAACACTGGATTCTTACGTTGCTTGGATACTTTCCTGTCAGCTGTTCTGGTTTTTGTCTGTTATCCTTGCCTATGGACAAGTATTTTTCCGTTGCTTTGTGTGGCCTAACTCGAGATATTACGCTCGGCAGGGTCTGTAAATGGAGGCAATTGCGCAGAGCTTGCAAAGCAGGAAGATATTGATGGTTTTCTTGTTGGCGGTGCTTCCTTGAAGGTATACTTCTGCTAAATCGTTTCGACAGAGCTTGAAAATCACTTCTTTTTTTTTAACCTTGGGAAAAAAGACGATTATCACAAAGCTGCTCATTGATGCAGGGTCCTGAGTTTGCCACAATTGTCAACTCTGCGATATCCAAGAAAGTCGCTGCTTGATGAACACGGTTATGGTTTTTCACAAGAGGAGCTAATAAGGGGTGACCAGAACACATTCACACCGGAGCGTAGTGCATCAAAGTCATGAGCTGGTTCTACACAAGTCGATTTTTCTGTGTTGTCTGATTTGTTCCCTTTAAAAGGTCTTGGAAATCTGTAATTTCTTGATTTTGCATTGACCGAACTCCTCAGAACTAGACAAATAGAAGATGATATGTCCCATAGTCATATTGTATTTCAAGAAGAGTCAGTGTTCCTGAGCCTCGGAACTTGTTGAGGAGTCTCATTTCCCCTTGACCTCCTAAAATGCTGAAAAAGGGGACTAGTCTGGTGGATGGAACAGAATAATAATGTATGCGATGTGATGATGGCTTGCTTATGTTCCCATCCAATGTTAGATGGATAATAAATTCCCTTACCGCCATGCGGTGAGCGGACAATGCGAGCATCCGAATCATTCCCAGTTTCTTCATATCGAAAGGTCGGTCCATTCTTTCCTGTGTTCCCTCATGTTGAACCGTAAAAGGGTCAATTCCTCGAGAACTCAATCCTTTTAGAAGACAGAATCCCATAGTCCAGGAGAGGAAAAGGAGGCATCCGATGATGTTCGAGTAACTCTGTCTAATGCTCAGAGAATTGCACTAAAGCTCTCGTCGCTGGAAGAAGCTCTCCGGATTCATTTTCTCGACTAGGCTAGCAGTAGACCTTTAGCCCAAGGATGGGGTGTGCTGATCTAGTTTGAAATAACAAAAATTACCCATATAATGTAATGTTGGAACCCGTCAAAGCACCAAAGCACCAGTGGTCTAGTGGTAGAATAGTACCCTGCCACGGTACAGACCCGGGTTCGATTCCCGGCTGGTGCACAACACCCATCTTTTTTTCATTTTTTTTTCTTTTATACACTTTTGTTTTTTTTTTTTTTTTGGTCCCGAAGGTTTTAAAAGAGCAATTAGCATTCTGCACTCGAGACAGAAAGGGTAACTAGTCCTTCCATAATACGGGACCGGGCCAACACCGAGTTTCGGAGGCATGAGATGATCAAACATTGGAAACCATGACCATTGCGACATACGTTGGGCTTCCGAGTAACCTTCACGGAATGCGCGCTTCGGATTGCTTTCAAGGAACATCTTCCGTTGTCTCAATTTTTTCCACCGTGGTTTCTTTTGTACTCTCCGTTGTCCCGTGATATATGGGGCATTGTCTGTCTTGACTTCGTCTTCTTTTCGTGCTTGTAGACTCCTCGGAGGACACTGGTGCTGTTCAATGCTTATTCCACAAGCTTTTTCGACCTGAAAACCGTTCATCATCAAACGAAACATGAAGAAAAACGGTTCCCCCGAGGGGAGGGGGGGGGGGGGGGGGGGGGGGGGTGGCTCTCCGCTCGTGTGCCATCGGCTTTTCGACACAGAGCGGATAAGATTGGTGTGCAGGAAATGCATATAGTCCCATGGATAATACTTTGCCCAAGTTGGTTGCTTTGCTTCAATAAGTTCGAGCTATTGCAGGTTAAACTCGCAGAACTCGGAGCAGCATATTGGCCCGCGTTGCTAGTGTGCGATACCATGTCCATTCCCTTCTACCGAGTAAAGATGAACAGGAGATGCAGGACGCGGATCACCACGTTCGTTCGAAATCGAAACCATAAAATGTCATAATAATACCAAACGGGTCGGCCGAGTTGGACGCACTAAGATTACCTTGGAGCGTCATGGTTTCGAAGGACGATATGGGTCGGGGCCGGATACGAGCTTAGACCTAACCATGATCATAGGACTAAAGCATGAATGCCACCACTTCCATGAAACTACTGGTCCGATAAATGAGTGGCTCTAACTGTAGCTTTAAGTTGCGGTCTCCATCAATAGTTTTCCACGTACTCAACTTGAAAGACGAGAAAAACTGAGCTGTGGGTTTCTTGTTCCAAAGGTTTCGTGTTAATTTGACAATAATTGACTTAAAACTTACGCTTTCGGAAACTTGAGAAACATATCCAACTCGCAAGTCCATTAAACTAGATGCAACAAGTTTGAGCTCTCGGAATTAACGTAGCCATTTGAGACAAAGTGAAGTTATTCAGAATGTCATGTTTCTTGCCTTGTGCTCCTCATCAGCCTAACCAGCCAAAGCACTTACGGACAGGGTTGAAGTTTTCAAGCAGCTAAAACTTGCCATGACGAAAATAAATGAAACCCCAAGGGATAAAAAAGAACCTAATCTCAGCTATTAAAAAAAAAAAGGATCTTACGTAGAAGTATTCAGAAAGGGTTAAACCAGCTTTCTTGAAAGGCAGATTGGTATTGCATCAAAACAAGCAGCAAAACTATCAAAGCGGCCACGCCCCACGGCGAGCTTCCCTCAGCGGGCGGGCGATACGTTCGGCGCCGCCTGTCCCACGGAGACGCGGCAAAGAAGGCCATCGGGTCCTCCACCGACGCCGACAACCACCGGACAAGGACGAGCAAGACAAGCGGCGCGGCCACTAGAATCCAGCCCATTTGCTCTTCGGCACTCTCCATGAAATCCTCGAAGCTGAAGTACCACGACGCGCCGAGGAAGACGAAGATCACGCCTAGGACGACCAGGACCGGGTACGGCAGAGGGCTGAGGTCGGTGAAGGCCTCGAAGATTGAAGAGGTGGCGCTTCTTCTACCATAGGCCATCTTTTATTTCTCGGGAGAAGAAGAAGAAAGGTAGGAGATGATGGAATGTACTGTCTGCGTTTCTTTGTAGGAAGACGAGGAAAGGGACTTGTGCCTTGTGGTAGTCTTATAAGTTAGATCACCCACTACGGAGCAGATAATACTTTTTCCAATTGCTTTACCAACTCCCTGACAAAAATTTCCAAGTTTGTCCCCGCCTGAATTGAGTGAACCAAAGAAGTAGCGACAGGATGACAGAAATCCGGGAGAGATTTCATCGTCGGACTTAGAAAATAACCATTCATTGAGAAATAAATCTACATAGTACACCTCATATTTAGATAATGTCTGTCGGCTCTCTAAATTAAATTAGGAAACAAAGTAAATGACCATAACTGAGAGCAGTAGCTATTGCGCTTGTCGTGAATCAACGTGTGATGTTTTGTTTTGTGTAGAGCACGCTTTGTGCTGAAATGAAATTTACTACATTCCTGTACAAATTGATGCGGCAGACCACAAGTGAACCATTAGGAAAATGACCCATATTCAACAATTTATAACATCCTGTCAAATTATTTAATATGTAGATTTTTGCAAAAGTAGTTGCGGTAAAATTACAAAAAAATAATAATAATCATAAAGTTCACATTTGTGTCAATTCAATGTGAAACCTTTTAATCGTGTCAATTGAGTACTAAACTTTTTTACGTTTTGAGAAACCACTGACACAAACTTTGAACTTCTTGCATGATTCGACCAATGCTGACGTGGATATTTTTTAATAATTTTTTTTTTCATATGTTTTGATCTTTAATTTTTTTTTCTCTTCTTTAACTTTCTTCCTTGGCTTACGACCATCGAGACTCAGTGATTAATTTGGCAAAGTCACCATGGCCCTTACTTAAAGTCACCTTTGCTCGCCCTAATCCAAGGGAAAAATGAAAAAAAAAATGAAAAAAGGAAAAAAGTATAAAAATTTAAAATTTATTAAAAATTATCTACGTCATCTTTAGCTGTGTCACATAGGATGAGCAACATACTATCAATAGTTTTTAGTAAAAATTGATTGGATGGTTTTTTTTTATTGTAGATTGGATGGATGTTGATTATTTATTTTTGGGTTCATCGACCGCCGATTTCAATTAATTTGGGATAAATGTGATGTTGATGTAGATATGATGGATTTTTTTTTTTGGTCGAAAGATATGATACATTCAATTGGTGCAAGTTCAATATATATATATATTTTTGTAATTATCCCACATGCATCATGAAGTGAATTTTCCATATTTTCTCAGACTATATCTGGGAAGGAAATAAAAGAAGATTGGCAACTTGGGAGATATTTATCCTTCACTTTTGCTTAATTCGAGTGCCAAAATATGTCATCTCCAAAGAGAATCTTTTCCCTTATTTGGCTTTTCACAACCGGAAGTTTAACAAACCATACTTGATTTCGTGGAGATCTCTTTCGGTGGTACTCATTAATGTTAAAAGTGAACAGTCTATGAAGGATAAAGATAATATGAGAACATCTAATTGGTTTTGGTACTAAATTCATTTTCAACTTTAGCGGATTTTTATTCTATTTAAGGTGCGTTTATTCCGCGAAAAATAAATGGTTTGAAATACATTTTCCTAAAATAATCACTTATGTCCGTCGAAACAATTAATCAACAATAAATGTTTTTATTTTGGCAACAATTTATATCTCGATATTTTCTTAGACTTTTTCGTCTATTCATATTTGTATACGACATAAGCAATCATTTTTCAAATCATTCATTTTTCGTGATACAAACGAAGCCTTAATAAGTGTATCTCTGTCATTGATATATGAGATGGAAATTAATTACTGCACATATATTATTAGTTTTGTCAAGGTTATATGACAAAAATTCGGCTTTCTAAAGTTAAAACAAAAGCTTATTGCTATAAAGAATTCACACAATGCGTATTCTATATTAGTAAACATGATATGTGAAAATACACCTATTTCAACGAAATTCTTTTATAGAGATATCGAGTGTGAGAATTGTGTTCTGTTACTTTACATAATCTAATGATTTACCAAAAGAATATGGTATTTACTTATGTAAACATGACTTTGAATAATTATATCTTTACGTGTGTGTTACTTGATAAATTGACTCATGAAATGATATAAAATAAGTAAAAAACTGAAGTATTTTTATTTGAGTATAATAATACGATACGAATGTTACATGTGCCTAATAAGAGTATTTTTCGTAAAGCTCATCGGATGTATTGGATTATGAGAGTTTAGTTGAAAATCGCGTCCATAAATGTTACGAGAATTCTACTAACAAGGAGAGCTATAGATACGTGTTGTGAGATTTCTACTATACGAAAAAGGATTTGTACTATATTCGATCTATCCAAATATGATCCGATTCACCTGTTTGACAAATCGATTTATATATTTGGAGTCGTATAATTCAATGAGGGAAAAGAAAAGTCACTAAACTCATGAGGAAGTTACCATCCATGGCACGATAGCATCAGAAGATAACCTTATTAATTTGTATACAATAGAGTCTCCTTTCCTTAAACTTTTTCATTTTTTTTTGTTGCTTTGTCATCACACAGAAAAAAAATCCAATTTCCTCTTCAAAATTCCTCTTCAACGGAACCTGAAGCACACGGCCCTTCACCTCCAACGTCTTCTCTTGGACGATTCCGTCGCTTTCCCGAGAAAGAGAGGGAGAGAAAGAAAAAGAGAAAGAAGAACACAGTGCGGGATCAATCGCTCGAGGAAAGGTTTGATTTTGGTGCGATATGAGGCCACAGAGGACGCCGATTCACGCGGTGGCTACATGGGTGAGGAGGCAACCCCCCAAAGTCAAGGCCTTTTTGGCCGTCGTCTCCGGCATGGCGGCTCTCGTCCTGCTCCGGTTCGTTGTCCACGACCACGACAACCTCTTCGTCGCCGCCGAGGCCGTCCACTCCCTTGGCATCGGCGTCCTTATTTATAAGCTCATGAAGGAGAAGACTTGCGCCGGTATTTCTACGCAATTTCCTTTTTTTTTTTCTTCCTTTCGTGTGTGAGTGGTTTGTGTTTGGGATTGCATCGTATGGTGCGTATGAATCGGTTTGTGCGTTTAGGCTTTGGAAGTTGGAGTGATAGTGTTGATATTTGCCGGGGGCTCTTCCGAGATAAGGTTTTGCCCTGATCAGGTTCGGTTGAATTCTTGCTAGGGTTTCTTCATTGATGGTTCATGTGATCTTGTGTTTGCCAAGGCATCGGGTTTGTAGAGTTCATAGGCGAAAGAATTATATGTTTTTTGTTTGTTTGGTTATGCAGTATAGTTCTTGGATTCTTATAAATGTTAAAGACTTTCGATCAGGAGCTGTGCCAGAAAAACAGAAAGAGAGAAAGAGAGTACTTTATCTTATCCGGGCGCTAACAGCTCTTTGGTATAGCGAGAACCGACTTAAGTTTCTGCCAGTGAAAATGTGATCAAGGACAATGGATGCAGAGTAGTATTTGACTATTTGAGTCGTCTTGTTTCATTTTATTTGCCCCCCTTATGCGCAAGCCCGATGTGTCGATCCAGTGTTTTCTCAATTGCCAGACGATTCGCAAAAGGACTTTCTTTTGCTGTTCGTCAGTTGTCCAAGCAATGCAGAATGAGTCTGGAACGTGCAAGACCACATTTTGTTGGTTGGATAGTTGGACTCAGATCACCACGTCTGCTTTGCGTTTCTCCTTGGTTGAGCATCTTGCAAGCTGTTGTTTTTTTGCTCCTCTAATACAAATTGAATATTGCGAACCGGCTGACCTTTGGCACTAGAATTTTTGAACACTATCGTCAATGTTTACATAGTTATCTCGCATAGCTATTGTTTTATCGATTAGAACTGCAATTCATTGCATGTAAAAAAAACAAATTCAATTAAATGACACATTCATTATAATCTTTTAACAATATAACTTTTTAAGTGGCATTACAATGTTCTGCATATGTTGATTGGGACAATATTCATTTCAGGAATATCACTCAAATCCCAGGAATTAACGGCTATATTTTTAGCTGTTAGGCTGTACTGCAGTTTTGTAATGGAATATGACATACACACAATCCTGGACTTGTCTACATTGGCAGCAACCCTGTGGGTTATATATATGATCCGTTTCAAGTTGAAGTCCAGCTACATGGAGGACAAAGACAACTTTGCTATTTATTATGTGGTGAGTTTGAGAGGTCATCTGGTCTTTCTTGTGGGTAGTCCGCTAATTGGAATTGCGTCCTTGGGAATATAGTTTATCAAGTTCTCTCACTATTTAGTAAGGAATATAACACGAATCAAAGGTATTAGTTATAGATTTTCACGTAAAGCACTTTCTGTTGCAGTTTTTTCGCCATACGGTTACAATGGGTTGTGCATATCTCCTATCTTGAGGACACACCCTGTCTAATGTAATTGGCAGAGTTAATGCGACAAGTCATGAGATTATTGTGGTTTTGTCATTTAGGTCAACGATTTTTCTGGTTCTAATTTGGGAAGGTTGAAGAGAGCGTGAAATGCGTTAATAACCGTATGTATATCACCTTGCCTAAAATTAAATAATCTATCTTCATTGTGGTTTCAGTTGATACCTTGTGCAGTGATGGCTTTGTTTATTCATCCATCGACATCGCATAACCTAGTAAACCGGATTTCATGGGCATTTGCTGTCTACCTAGAAGCTTTATCAGTACTGCCACAGCTGCGTGTTATGCAGAACACAAAGGTAAAAGGGAGGGTGTTGCTTTTTCTTTAACAGCACTGTATAGACAGATCAAGTTATGATACCTTTGAGGAATAACATCTTTTTCCATTTTTTCAGATTGTTGAACCATTCACCGCACACTATGTATTTGCGTTGGGAGTGGCGAGGTTTTTGGCTTGTGCCCATTGGGTACTTCAGGTTTGTATCTTCTGAAATATGAAATTCCCTTTCCATTGCAATAGTTAGTTCTTAAAAAGCTGCTTCTTGTACTTGAGTCTTTAGCATTGTAACACTAGAGGTTCTAGAGCTCTATGAATAATTTTCAGATGTCTTTTTTTTTTTTATATTTTCCAACTTTTATTCTACATATACCATTCATTCTTCTCTGAAATTCTAGAAATTTCCTTTTTAGTAATCTTCCCGAAAGCTGGAAACTTCTATCCAATGTTGTGGGCTTCTTAGATTAACATCATATCTTTTCACCATTGAATATTTGGAACCTTGGGTATCAGATGTTATATCACCGAGGATACCAGTTATATCTCTGAACTTCATCCATTGGATATTTTAGATTAGCTTCAGCCTCTGTTCATAGGAGATACTGTTCAAAGGAGATGTTTCTTGGCTATGGCCAAAGTTTGATACAGTTTTCTCTTGTTTACCGATTCCTATACCAGCTGAAAAAGGGAACATTCTGGAGCAAAGCCCGAAAGTTCCATTATAATGACCCCTGCTGTAGTAACTCTTGATTTTTTTTCCTTGCACATTCTCCAGCTCTTTTTCTATTGCATATTCTAGTAGTTTGTAAGCACCCAAGATGATAAGAACTCCATATCCTTAGTATGTTTACACAGTTGTTGGTCCCAATGGTTAATGTACTTCTCCGCCAATAATGATTGATTGTTGCATCAATGACTTTATGGAATATTATGGAGTGCTCACATCGTATATCCCCCTTAAAATAGGTTCTAGACAGCCGTGGGCACTTATTGGTGGCACTGGGTTATGGGTTATGGCCTTCCATGGTTCTTATCTCCGAGATTGTTCAAACATTCATTTTAGCAGATTTCTGCTATTACTATGTTAAAAGGTAGGTCAGTTTGGGCTTTAATTTTCATCTTGCATGTACTTAATGTTTACATCAACATTACATAATCCTCGAATCTTCTTACAGTGTGCTTGGAGGACAGCTTGTTCTACGTCTTCCCCCTGGAGTGGTATGAAATGCGCATCGAGATTCCAGATGAGGAAATGGGGATGGGCATTCACTGTCCTCGTAGTCTTGCTCTCTCTACCTGTTTTATATTCCAGAAGAAGGTTCTGGTTTACTTGTTATGGATGCACGTACAGCAGATTGCTTCTTGTAAGAATCAGGTGTCAGCAACTTTGATTGGATGTTTTTTTTTCTTAAAAGTATGCTTAAAATCGATGATGATATAGGATTTTGCGGCAACAATTATTTTCTCATCTCGATATCGATCTTGAGGTGCACACGCACAAGAATCTTGGAGCTAAATTTGCATAGCAAGTATTGTGTCAAATGTAGATTACAGCGGATGTTGAATCTGGAAATGCAATCTTTTAAATTGTCTCTGAAGACTCGACCTTCTTCGTATAATAATCTCTGGAATAAAAGCTATCATTTCTCATGAAAACCTGTCTGGCCGATGAAAACTGCAAAGATTGATGAGGTGATAAATTCTGTTGTTGTTTTATGAGGATATGAGCGTCCACGACTAGGGCGGACTCTGGGGTTCACTCAAATAGAGAGGTTCCTCGCAAGAATACCTTCAAATGTAACCCCAGGTCCAAACGCCAGAATCAAGCCGAACTCATTATGACTCTGGTCTTCCTCTCTCATCTTCATGCTCTCTTCCAGCATGTAATCAAGAACATACACAATGGTATTGCTACTGGCATTCCCATAGTCCTTTAGAGCTTGCCTACTAGAACTTAATTTCTCCGGCAACAAGTCGAGCCTCTTCTCGAGTCGATTCAAGATTGCTGGTCCACCCGGGTGGACTGCCCAGAAGATTTTGTTGTAGTCTTGGTCGGATAAACCAATAGGTTCCATCAACTTCGTGCAGAAAGCTTCGATGTTATCTTCAATGATTTGAGGAAGCTCTCTTGCCAGTTTAAAGCTTATTCCTTCTTCTGTCAACCTCCCGTCTATGATTTTTTCCGTATCTGGTAAGAAATGCTGAATGGCCGTGTTGAGCTCGAAGAGAGGCTTCTCAATGGTTAGATCCGGATCAGCACCGATTATCATTGCTCCGGCACCATCGCCAAATAATGCGACCCCAACGAGATCATAGGGCCTCTCAGCGCTCGGTGGCCTGTACCCAATAATGGTAGTTTCCGATGTAGCAAGCAGAATCCGGCTACCAGGATTGTTTTCTGCTATATCCTTTGCCACCCGAAGTCCTGCGACACCTCCGGAGCAGCCAAAGAAGTAAAGCATGACCCGGCGGGTTTCTGGGCTGAGCCCGAGCCCCTTGGCGAGATAAAGGTCTCCACCTGGGAGACGTGCTTCGCTAGACGATACATAGACCAAGTGGGTAATGTCCGAGACGGGTCTGCCCCACTTCTTGATGCAAGCTTGCGAAGCCTCGATGGCCATCTCGGTCACCGCCTCGTTGCAGATATCTAGTCTTTGCTTCACCGTGGGGAGGCCTTCCATGGCAAGCTCTGGATACTTCTCGAGGATCTCTTCGGACATGACCACGTACCTCGTTTTGACTGTCGTCGTCTTGCCTGAGAGAGCCACAGAGAAAAGTCAAAGAGCATCATTACCTAGAGTATCGCAGCCACAGTTTTGAGCATTCGTAATAAGGTGAAGGAAATGAACGAGAGAATCACATAGACGAGTCAGCTTCCGCTTGAGGTCAGGATCATCACAGTTGGTGTCCCTGAAGTACCCATCAACCAGGAACTCCTGCATGACAAGCTGGTTAGGAAAAGCCTTGCCAAGGGCCAAGATGGTGGCTTTTCCGGGACAGGCCTTCTTCCTCGCAAGAGTTCCCTGAGCTCTCTCTCCATTCTCCATCTCTCTCTCTCTCTCTCTCTCCGCGTGTGTCTCCGTCGCCTAAGTTACTTAGCTCCCCTGCCACCTCTTTACCTTGAGATGAAGGAAGCAAGCAGGGTGTGATCCTATATATAGAAAACTAAACCGAAACTAAAAGTTCCAGCTTGGAGCTGGAGAAAATGAAACGAACCTGGTAGGAATGATGCCCCATGGGGGGAGATATGATTTGGATATGGTTTAAGTTGGAGGTAAAAGATTAGTTGAGAAGCAAGGCAAACACCGGGTTCATGTTCACTGATGTTGGTAAGAATCCGGTATAGCATAGGCTCCATGTACACTTTCTTTAACATGAACATCGATTCAACGACGTCCCTTTGGAGTTAGCTATCACAATTCCGTCATCGGTTCTTTTCACCAAACTCCTTCAAGCTAATTTGCCTTGGCATCTCCCCAAATTCTTTCTCCAAAAGCCTAACCAAACGGACCCTAATGGTACTATTAGAAGTACCCGTAAATTCGAAAGAAAATCTTACTCATCCATTATGGATTTGCGGTGGTAGAATTGTTATTCCTTTTGAAAGTCTTCATTATTTTTTGGGTCGAAAAATACTGGAAAATTCATCAACTCAAAGCAAGTTTGTGAACGTGAGAAATTAGAATATTCCATAGGTTTTGAGATAAGATAGTAAATTAGGGTGCGCATGGTAACATTTCTGGAGTAGAAATTCGTTTGGTACTGCAGTTTCTAAAGCAAAAATCCGTTTGCTTACGGCACTTCATTTTTCTACTTAATAAGTTATTTTTGAGCAACTTTCAAAAGTAAATAAATAAATAAATATACTTCTCTCAAGAAATTAAAATCAAAAAGAGACAATCCGTCGCTAGTCACTTCCGTCCGCTATGCCGATCTCCTCCGGCCGTTAAATAAAAGGAAAAATGACACAAATGATCCATGAACTTTGACCAAATGTGCAATATATTCCTTGAAGTTTTAATTAGAACAATACGGTTCTTGAATTTTAATTCAGTGTGCAATGCGGTCCATGAATTTTTAACTTGACCGATATGGTTCATGAACTTTTGGAACATGTTCAACTTATTCCTTGAATTTAAATCAATGGAATTATTACATTGAACATCTTCCACCAGTTCAAAGACTAAGTTGAACGTATTCCAAAAGTTGTCAAATTAAAAGTCTATGAGCCATATTGCACAATGAGTTAAAGTTTAGGGATCACATTGGTCAAATTAAAAGTCTATGAGCCATATTGCACAATGAGTTAAAGTTTAGGGATCACATTGGTCAAATTAAAAGTTCAGGGACTTTATTGCACATTGAGTCAAAGTTTAGAAATCAGTTATGTCAAAATCTCTAAATAAAAATATAATATGTTTTTTAAAAAAATAAAGATATTATAAACAAGTTATAATAATTTTTCACTAAATTCGTATTGATGAAAGTGTTTTGAAAATATCATTTTTTAACGAATAAAGAGAAATAAATGTCACATGATTTGGTTAAATGGCATTCCACAAAAACATAATCATGGCAAAGTGGGACCGAGCAACTGGCATAAATTGGTTAAATGGCGTCCCACAAATATTTTAAAGTGGACCGAGCAATCCTACAAAGACACAATCATACTATTGTTGCTGCCGTATTTGAACTTCTCATGAAATATGTCTCGTTTCTCAGATTGTCGAAAGAAAGAAAATTTGATGTTGAAAAGGCAAAATGTATGTATGTTTTTGTTTGTCGATATTCTTCACACCCTTCAAATTACTATGCAGGGTTTGTGAATTTCATTTTCGAACGCACTCACTTAGCCAATTTCTCCTTAGGTTATCAACAAGTACCGGACCGGATTGTTGGAAACTCTCATGCTTCTCTCAGTGGCTTGACCATCTATCTTATCATTTCTGGCTATCATGTACCTTAACAGGGCAGTTGCTAGGAACTGCAGCAACATGGCTCGTTCAAGGAGGAATTGAAACTTACCGATGCTTGTCTAATAGATTCAAGGCCAGGGAAGAAGATGAAGTTGATCCAGTAGAACAAGTTAATAATTCTCGCGAAGAAGGTTTATATAGTTGGTGTGAAGTGTGGTGCATCCGCAGTCTTTGCTAACAGTGAGGTTCCTCGCAAGAATACCTCCAAATGTAACCCAAGTCCAAACGCCTGAATCAAGCTGAACTCATCACGACTTCGGTCTTCCTTTTTCGTTTTCATGCTCTCTCCAGCATATAATCAAGAACACAAACAATGGCATTGCTACTGGCATTCCCATAGTCCTTTAAGGCTTGCCTACTCAACCTTAATTTCTCCCGCAACAAGTCGAGTCTCTTTTCGAGTCGATTCAAGATTGCTGGTCCACCTGGGTGGACTGCCCAGAAGATTTTGGTATAGTCTTCCTCAGATAACTCAATAGGTCCCATCAACTTTGTGCAGAAGCATTGATCTTGGGAAGCTATCTTTCCAGTTTAAAGCTGATTCTCTCTTTTGTCAGCCTCCCGTCTATCACCGGTTCTTTGCGAAATCATGAAACACAATGTCTCAATGTAAAGATCGTCAAGAATAAAAACAGATGAGCGGCCTATTCAGCTTCGCTTCTCAGAACATGAAAAATTTCATGTAGTGTTCTCTTATTTTTCAATCCTAACAGTGCAACCCCCTCATTAAGCAGCTGCAAATTATCCAACAATCTGAAGGAACTTCTCCAACAGCTGGTGATATGCCTTTGTAAAGAAGTAATTAATTGCATCCTACAAACAATAAGTTAAAAAGGAAGAAACAACACTCTTAATCTTGTCTTTGGTAATTAGTTTACTCACAAAAGTTTCGCTTTCAAATGTCACATATCAATGATTTAGCAATAAGATTACTCGATATAAGAGAGACAGTTTAAAAGAACTTGTTGGAAAGTCCAACCCAAAAGCTTGAGCTATTAGGTAAAGAGAGACCACATGAATATAAAGAGCATACAACACTGATTCACAAGCGATGTGGGATAACAACAACTTCAACACCCCCTCTCACGTGCAAGCAATCTGCACGTGGAAATTAACTAATGGGGGATGGGCCTACATATACGGAAGGAAATAAAACTGGCTCTGATGCCATGTTAGAAAGTCCAACCTAAAAGCTTAAGCTATTGGGTAACTTTTAGGTTGACTTTCTAACAGAACTGAAGCAACAGCATAACATATTGGCAAAGCCGCAAAGGTGTGTCAGGAATTTTAGCAAAATTTGTTATCAGTCTCTTTCGAGAAGTAAATGCCAATAAAAACAGGTAGCGAATATAGAAGAAACTAGTCTCTTACAATCAAAGATAAATTATTCAATGAGGAGTAGATGAAAAGATTCAACACTCCACAAAAATCCTGTGCAGATTTGTGCCAACCCTGATAGGATCTGAGATGGATAAAAAAATGACTCGAGATTTTATAACCTGCAAAATTTGTTTATCAGAACCAGGAAGTCACCAGGTTGAGAGTTAACGTGATTGTCAGTAGAAGGAATAAGTTAGGATTGGGATTTAGACTCGAGCTGCCATTAGGCAGCACCGGAAATTTGTCTGGAAGAGGCATCTGGCAGCTTTCACCGTCGAAATATATCCTTCGAGGAAAAGCCCAACCATTCCCTAGAGTGAATGATTCCATGTCTTTCTTCATAAGTATTTCTGTGGTGACTGAACCGAGTTGATCTTTATCTGCCTGCAGAAGTTCGGTGTTGTAGTAGTCTATTCCCCAGAAGAGAGCAACCTCATCTGCAAATATTTTGCACAGATGCAAGATAAGCAATTATTACATTTTTTTTAGGGGTTCAAACTTCACAGCCCTATCATCTCATTATTCTTCTGATCTATGAAAGTTCATTCAGCAAATATGGAATGTCCGTTAAGTTAACCTATTGGTAAAGATTTCTCTCCTGTCAATATGTGGTTACTTGGTATCCTAGTTAATCTAACTTAGCCCTGCTTAGTACAGAGACGGGAAAATGATTAAATTGCTCTTTGAAGTCTCATGAATCATAGTCGGCAAACCGACAATCTTCAAGAAAGGTAAGTTAGCAGTCACCTTCCAATCCAACAGTTGGAAGAACTGAACTGTTGAAGCTATATGTTGTCGCGGACTGGCCAAAACCGGGATGCTGCACCAAGACATTCCAGTTGGAGTAGTTTCTCTTGTAATTATAGTTAGAGACCGTTAGTTTCACCCGCCAGTGATCTAAATAATTGTTCTTAAGGTGCCAGTGAACTCGAATTGGGCAGTTATGATCGGTGCATTGCACGACATCTGTATCGCTGAGGGCATCAGACTGAGGCAGGGCAGCTCCTTCACTGGTATATATACTCATAGAATAAGATACTTGAATTATCGGATCGCGCCGTGCGCTTTGTTATGGGGATGAGCAGTTAACAATGACATACCTTATGCAGGAAGAAGTGTTGGGACCTGCTTCTTTACATCCACAGCTGCATGTCGGACAAGAAGTGATGAGAGGGTTATAAAATGTGGACAATGACACGCAGCAAACCGGCACTTTGTTTGCCAAAAAGCTGGAATACGTGCAAGTTGATTTCCATGTTCCTGTACATCACAGTTCAGATGGTGAGTCTTAAGGCGATGTTGCCACAAATAGAGACTAAAGCAAGTGGTGGACTCAAAGCTAGTGTTAAAAGATTATAAACTGACTTATTATTACTCCTGGCTAGGGGTAATCGGTTTCAAGATGAATGGTTTAGACCCTAGAACCAAGAACTATCCGCTAGAGACCGGTTTTGCAAAACGCGAACCGTGAACCAACCGCTTCTTCTATGAACCGTAAACTAACCGAACCATTGGTCAGGTCCGGTTTTCGGTTGGATTTCGGTTACGTTTTTACCAAGCAAAAAATGGCAAAAAGAAACGTGAAGATGGGGAGATGATGATTTGTTCATTAATGGATTAAGAACAGCCACCTGAAGCAGACAATACGTGAAGATGTCTTTTGATTCTGCAACAAACACATTATCACAGTGTGAGCAAGATGGGCCTTGGGGAGGGATTTAATTAAAAGAACATATATAAGACCGGTTTGGTTGGGCCGGTTGGATGGTTTCATCTAAAATCGAGAACCGGACTGTATCCGCCAGTTCCATAAAATTGGAATTGGTAACCGGACCGTACCAACTGATTTTCATCCAAAATCGGCCGATTGGGTACTGTCCGGTCTGGTTTGGATGGTTCATGGTTTTTTTGCTCACCCTTACTCCTAACTATGAAATCAAAGATACTGATGTCTTGGCAGCATTTCCGAGTAACTCCTCAACCTGGAGTTCCTCCTAAGGAAGCAGCGGCTGCGGTAGCTTGGTCTAGAAGCAAAGTTACCAACGATCCTATCTCAAAATTACGGACGGAGCAGACCAAAAACATCTGTAAGCAAAGCTCCTCCACACACAATGCACACTCAAAGCACGAGAACCAGCAACTTAAAATGTCGTTTTTCAACCATTTAGGAGATAATGTAACTTTTAGAGGCAGTCAGAAACACGAAGAACGACCACACCTACTCCCCATTCAGGGTCATTTATCTGTTATGAAGTGCTCAGGTCATGGTATCCATGATCAGACTCCAGGTACCTTCTCCAAGAAAAGTGCAATTTCTACTCATCTACCCCTTTTTCATACACAGAAACTAACTGCAAGGGCAACTGCTAACATGCCACTTGTCTGTAATCTATCTATCAACAGCACCATGTATATTAGCCCTTTGGAATGGGATTCTTCCTGTAATACTCGTGTATAGTTCTTCATAGCGAGTAGTACTTACTGAAAACCTGGACTTCTCTCCTCCCACCAATATCCGAAGAAACTGTCGGTTCAGTGTCGACGACTGGGCCACATGTGTAACCGGGACCTGGTGCCATCAGAGTAAGATTTACAGGTGCATATCCAGTAGAGTTTCCCTCCAAGTTTCCAACTTGAATCTCAAAAGAAGAGAATGACTTAGAAGGGTCTATAGCCCACGATGATAGGAGGCCGCCGCGGCAACAGTCTTCTGACCTGTTCTCTGGTGAAGCCTCTGGAGAGAAATCGAGGATAATGGGTTGTTTCTTGCAACAGTGAGGGATCTGGAACTTGTATGATGAGCAATTGCCTTGTTGGGTTGCGAAAGCGCCCGACATCGACCATATGACTTCATCCCTAGCCCACGTCCATCCTAACTTCCAACCCGGTTTTTCCACGTGGCGATACTGGTGGTAGTTCTGGATTGTCGCTCTCGCCTGAACAAGAAGAACATATTAGCCAGAGAAAGAGAAGTTTTTCCAGGTGAACTCTTGTAACATCTTAGCGTTGCAGCCTGCCTTCTATGTGAAAAGACTGAAAAGTCACCACATTGCATGTCCAATTTAAAAGTTTTCCCTCATGGAACTGTGACAGGCGATCCAGAAAAAAACAGATGGTAACGCTATGTTGCTCCTAAGCAGAAGGCAAAGTTTGCACAATGTTAGCATCACTTACTATCCTCTTTTTTTTTTTTTTGGTCAGAGACCACAAAGTATTCAATCTTAATACCACTTAATGATAATTTCCTGGCGTGTAGTCAGAATAGTTCCTTGGAGAATGTCCGAAACTCAATCTTCGTAGTTGTAGGATGAACAACCCAGAGCAGTGTTGAGCAGCATAATTGCCAGAATCCTAATCAGAAACGAAATCAAAGTTCTTCAAATATTTAGTACTTGGTATAGCGATCACTGACCATGTATCCATCGATCGTCCACTTATAAATGTCGAAAGTTACTGTAATGTTTCCGTTTGGGTCCATCGGGTCATAGCAATCTGCAAGCAGGATTCAGAAAGAAGAGCATCATGACTAACAACCTCTGAACTTTGAGAGAGTTAACAGATCAAGAATAGGGATTGTCACCTGATAAACCGCAAAAAATAAGTACTACTGCAGACACAAGAGGCAGTGTCCTAATCCGATTGGAGACGATTAGCTTCATCTTCACTAAGAAGATTACCAAATACCGAGTGGCGCTGTTTTGACTCGGAGGAAGGCTTTGGAGACTCGGACTATTTATCAACAGGTAGTAACCCAGCTACTTTCTTGGAACAGACCATGCCCAGTTGGACCAAAACAAGAACCATAGGAATCTTCAACCTGATATTACCAGACAAAGCATCGAAAACGGCTAAATCCTACGAAGACTAGAAAGATTCCTGATTGCCCTACCTACAAAGCAACACCAGATGAGTTCTTTTTTAAGGCGTCTTTCTTGTCCTTCCTGGCATCCGGCGTCCCTCTTGGACGGCACAGAGATGAAGTCGATAGTTATGTGGCGAATATTTATAATAGGACACGGTTCGTTATCTGCTGTACTAGGAAAAAAACCAAAGACAAAAGGGGGGAAAAAACTGTACATTTATTGTATGAAAAATGGGGGACGTACACAACCAATAAACATAAACACACACGCTACACATAAAATGCATGTGAAAAAAACCAATCTGATTCATTAATTTTGTGGATAAACAATGGTTGTGCATGAAACTTCGTTTATCCAACATATATAATTAATTAAAAAAATGCATCCACTTTTGTGTTCCGCAATATCAGAATAATGTTCCGTTTGGTTCTAGATTTGTAACGTCAATAATAAATTCCAAACAATGTTTGGTAAAATAACGCAACCGACAACCTAGCTATTGATACACTGGTGTAATATACTACGATGTTAGCGGACTTATAGCCATCAATATAGTAGTTAATAAATCTAAATTATGGCGGCGAGAATAGTAATTTAGGAGCGAAATTAATAGTACCATCAAAGGGACTCGTAAATTCGAAAAAAATCTTAAAAAAATCTATGAAGAATTTGCAATGGTAGAATATTTATTTTTTCGTAAGTTACCACTGTCACCTGACGGTGCTAAATAAAGTATATAACAGGAGGGACTCGTAAATTCGAATTGTTTATAATATTCCACCTTGATTTTTTTTTTTGGGGGGTGCTGGCTGGTGGGAATCTACCTTAAATTGAAAGGGCAGAAATATTAATTCGACTTAGCAATCGAAGCGAGCCTACACAAACACAACGATTCCTGTAAAAAATTAAAAACACTGATGACGATGGATGGCGCGAGGGGCACAGCGAAGCTTGGCTTGCTGGTCTTTTCCTAGTCATTCTCGCTCGTGTTTTATTTTTTATTTTTTCTCTAGAAAATTCGACATTCCTAGGAAACTCACTCCGCCATTGTTTTCATTACAAGGTCCGCAGATTTTTAAAGCCGAAGAGACACGTCTTGTTCGAGCTGATGCTTCCGGGATGATGAGTTTCATAAATTCTAGGAACCGCAAAAGAGAGCGTCTGGACTCCTATCGTCCTCCAGAGTTTGAAGCATTTTGCTTGGCACAATAGAATATCCGATAAGTTCCCAAAACCTCCTCCGTTTTCTAGGCGGACCAGGACCCAAACATATTCGGATCTTCTTCATCCCATCGGTTTTCCCCTCTTGCCCGTACCACGTTTCCAACTTTGCCAACTGGAGTGCCACATCATATCCTAGGTCATAGGTTGATGTCTCCGAAGATCATCTACTTGGTTTTAACTAATGGAACATTGAGGTTTAAGGACTGCGCAGAGTCACCGGCAAACCGCGAGCTAGGGTGACACGTGCGGCGCGGAAGTATGTGGCTGAGGATCGAGACGATCTTCGATAGGGACGATCGACCCCGGTCACCTCAATGCATTCCGATTATCGAGCCTACTCAATAAGGATTCGATAGTTATGGCTCGTACTAAGAAAATTGTCCAGAATGTCCTAATCATGTTATGCAACGGACAATTCAGTCTTAAATCGTTAAATTGTGTCGATTTAATCTTAAATTTTTTCAATTGTGCCAATGTAGTTTAAACCTTTTGAAGTTTTACTAATTTAGTTATAATTTTATTATTTTGATAATTATATGAAAGGAGTGCGATGACAAATTCTCAAAAGGTTTATGATTAAATTGACAAATCGTCAAAATATTAAATACTAAATTGGCACAATTGAAAGATTTAGAGCACACTTGACTAGAAAAGAAAAGAAAAGAAAATATTTAGGACTAAATTGGCATAATTGAAAAATTTAAGACTGAATTACAGAAAGTTTAGAACTTTTTTGGACGATTTTCCGCCGACAGTCATGTGCCATGTTTATCCGATTAGTACCATGCAAAGGTCGTCTTCTGGCATGCAAAGATCTTGTAATCTAAACATACGAAGTTATTATGTCCTCATAAAATCAAGATACAAAAAGGTTTTGATTGTGATATAGTCGACATCCAGTCACCACTTCTTTTCCCCTATTTATTGTCTGCTAACTTAGCCGGCGAATCAATAGGGGATTCATTTCTGGTTGGTGCAGTTCCGTCCTGTGTTCTTTGCCACAACTAAACATGCTTCCCATGATCAAAGGTCCCTCTCACATAGCCTTCTAAAGATGGCACAGAAATTAAATCTCAGATGAGCCGTTTAGGTTTGGATTGATGTCATGGAGCCCTAATGAAAACCGAAGCATGCGCAGTTTGTCATGAGATCTATAATCTCTGTGCAATCATCTTTGTGCACAACCCAGAAACGCAAGTTCACTCGACATAGCTGCGAGTAGCTCGGGTTCGACATGGCGATGCATGCCGAGATGGACAAACTAGCCAGGTTTTTATTGGGCAACTAGATTGTTTTACAAAGTATCGTTAGTACTTGTAAAATCAGACATAAAGCACTAAAAAAATGTACACATTGTGCCGTGGTATATACAGTCGAGTCTAGTCGAGTCCAGTTTCATGTCGCCCTGGATAAACTGCTTCATATCTCTGTTCACCTGAACCAGTTTAGTGGCTCCTTGTGCATGCATCGCCTGTCCGGATGGTCAACATTTCTGTCAGTTTTGGCCTTAAAAGCAAAAGCAAAATGTCAACGTGAATGTAGCTGAGGTGGAACCCTCAAGACATAAATCCGCTGGAGACTACTTGCAAGCAGCTGCCCATAATGCAGTTAGATGGACATCAATTCATTGGAACTAAATGCCCAATGTAATGTATCGATCGAGCGCTGCAGTTGTCAGATACTGGTTAAAAGCCCCTCGCGCTTCGTTTTCGAACTATATATACACAGCTGAGGCGAAGCCCGATTCCGAGAAAGCGAAATGAATCCAGGGATGGCTGGACCTGGAGTTGTTGCAGGAGATGAAGAGAGTGTTCTTGGTGGAAGAAAAGTCCAGCCATTCTCCACCCCAACGTAAGCATCAAAGTGTTCGTAGCTACTCTTCGGCATTAGTTATGGCATGTTCTTTTAATGACGTCTCTTTGCTCTTGATTATGTTCAAGCATTTTGGTCCATTCATGAGCGTCCTGGTGTGATTTTGCAGCAACGAACAGGGGAATATGAAGGACGCGGGAAGGCACAAGCCCGCTTCGCTGACCGAGATCTTGGGCTTGAAGGACTTCTTCTCTTTGGAGGTCAACAGCAATATGTGCTCGTATTCTATAGACCTTCTTCGTCTTCTTCCTTAGTATCAAAATTCTAATGGTGCTTCGAAAATCGTAATTCATGTCGAAATTGCCAGGTATGGAGAGCGTCGTTGGCGGAGCTCCTAGGCATGGCCGTGCTCGTGTTCGCCTTGGACACCATAGTGATCTCCTCCTACGAGACCGAAACCAAAACGCCCAACCTAATCATGTCAATCCTCATCGCCGTCACCGTGGCGATCCTCCTCCTCGCCACGTCACCCGTCTCCGGCGGCCACATCAACCCCATCATTACTTTCTCGGCCGCGCTCACCGGCCTCATCTCCCTCTCGAGGGCCACCATCTACATCCTGGCCCAGTGTGGTGGGGCCGTGCTTGGCGCGCTCGCGCTCAAAGCCGTGGTCAACAGCAAGATCGAGCAGACTTTCTCCCTCGGAGGATGCACGCTCAACATCGTCGTGCCCGGCCCGGAGGGGCCCGTCACGATCGGGCTCGAGTTAGTCCAGGCCCTGTGGCTCGAGATAATTTGTACCTTTGTGTTCCTTTTCGCTTCGGTCTGGATAGCCTTCGACCATCGCCAAGCGCGAGCCCTGGGCCGGGTTATCATCTTCGGCATCATCGGAGTAGTGATCGGGCTCCTAGTGTTCATCTCAACCACCGTCACCGCGGCGAAAGGGTACGCTGGAGTGGGGATGAACCCGGCGAGGTGTTTGGGCCCTGCCCTGGTGAGAGGAGGCCATCTTTGGAGTGGGCACTGGGTGTTTTGGGCCGGGCCGGCTATCGCTTGCGTGGGATTCTACCTCTATGTGAAGATCATTCCGAGGAAGCATTTTCATCATGCCGAGGGTTACAAGTACGACGTGTTGAACGTTTTGAAGGCTCCGTTTGCTTAGAAATGATCCTTGGGGTGCTCCATGGGTTCCAGGCAATCGGGTCTTTAGATCCGTACACCGAGATTCCAAAAAAAAAAAAAAATGTTAATTGCACCAAAGTTAAGGACTACAAATGTAACGTATTATTACCCCTGAAGGTGTCAAAACTAATCAGTAATCAAATCCGCACATGGCACTTGATTTGATAGTGAGGCAGAGGCCCTTTGACATAGTTGTTCTAATAGTTTTATAAACCGGGTATTATTGTTCAATAGACACGCAGCTCTGCTAGTAAAAAGATTGGAAGATGGGAACACTAGAATCATATGTGCGGGGTTCGCGCGCTAAAATGATGAATTTTAATCCTTATAAAATGTTGAGTTTTTTTTTTCTTTTGCTCTTTCCATTAGTCAAAATTTAAAGTAGAGTCTCGAATTAGAGATCGTGAAATGAACGATAATTGCTCGAGAAAGGATATTTTTATTCTATAATTTCTAAGATTGAGAATAATATGTCCTTCGAAAAATTATCAAAAAAGTACAAAATATATTGCACTTATACCAATTTAGAAAACTTTTTAATTTGATCAATTTAAATATGATTTTTTTTTATAATTGAGTCATTCCAATCAATTTTGGCCAGAATTTCACTAATGTGGACTCCAATTGTCCTACGAGGCACTGCTAACGCTTGCATGGACAATTCTTGTAATTTTCAATTTTCCTTTTTTTACTTATGTGCCGGCAAGGATCACTTGTCGGCTAGAATTCCCTCGCCTAGACTGGGTGAGGGCTGTCTAGCACGCGAAGGAATTGGGTGAGCCCATCACTACCTCGGCTGCCGTGGACGAGAGTGAGAAGGCCTCGGTCGATCTAAGCGAGAGGGACTTCGCGACCCCATAGGCCATAGGTGAGGCGGCTCTTGCCCAGTCTGGGCAAAGTCTTGCAAAGGTCGCCGACGACCCTCGCTTCTGCAAAAAAAAGAAAAAAGAAAAAAAAGGGAATTCAAATTGAAAAATTACAATAATTTTTCAGGTCAGTACCAATTGTGCTATATGGGACGACTCATGTCAATGTCAGCGATACCATGCCCAAAATTGATCTAAATGACTCAATTGACAAGTTATACACTGACAGTAAATTGACACAATTCTGCCGAGAATGGGGGCTATTCGGAAACCAAAATGAGGTTCGGGTGTAATTACTTGGACAATTTACTGTCAGTGTAGGGGGCTAATTGAAAATTTTCCTCTTCGTCTTCCGTTCATCATCGCCGTTCCAGCTACGAGCTGGACTGCATTAGCTATGGTGTCATCTGTCTCGGCACCAGAGGACCCGCCTAAATAGTCCGTGGGTTGGTTATGGTTTTCTCGTCGGGGACCAAACTGTAACCTCCACTGTTTTGGGTTTTCGTCGTCACTCGACAGTGATCGTGGAGCTTCTAATGTCGAAGCTATTTGAAGTTTGATTGCATGCAGATTACGGAGGGTTGCGACTTGAGATGGAACGCATCGATGGGTCTGAAAACGACACATCCCAATCGTGATTTGAACCTGAACACCGACGAAAGTTGCCTGTTCTTCTCCAGTTTCTCTTCTCTCCCTCTGGGGTTGATTCTTGAAGCAAGCGAGGGGAACCTAAAAAAAAATGGTGATGTTTTTCCAGACAAGAGCGTCCTCTTTTCTAGACAAGAACTTTTTTTTTTTTTTGGTCGAAAGACAAGAACTTCATTCGCACAATAATACAGACCAGAGAGTACATTATTTACGTCGACACACAGATAATACCTAAATAGCATCATGCTGCTTCGTCTCCATTGTGATCCCTTTTTCGTTCCTCTACATAGACGAGAGACCCGACGAACTAGGAAGACGCCTGCAGAAGCGATGAAGAAGAATCGAGAGGCTCGTGCACTACCGAATTCGACGAGACCGAGACGTGATTGCCCTCCAGTTGCAGCATGATGCTCCCCAGTATCTCCGTGAGTATCTTCTTGAATTCTTCCTCTTTCACAATCTTCCCATCGTCCGCGTCCATCATCTTGAATGCTTCATTTATGATAGTGTCCATCTGCGGCATCATCGACGGTCAATTTGGTTTCAGCACATACAAACTCAGGCATTGTGGAATTGGAATCTATCATCAGCAAAGACCAAGCGGTCTTTCATTGTCTAGATAACTTGTGACCATGGTTTATCTTGTTATTGTTGTTGATTTTGCAATGGTGGATCTGTCAGCACATTCAACTGAAACAACATTTTTATATTCAAAATTAGCCGGAAGGATCACGAACCTGATCAACTGCCCCGAATGGCGGTAATCCAGCCAATGGGGCCAATGCATCCAATGCCACGCGCAGGTACTCCTTTGCGATCTTCCCGTGTTTATCCTTTGGCACATTCTCTAGGGCTGCATTTAGCGACTGCAAAACCAGAAATTTAAGGCATGTTGGTTTCTGCTCGATGTCTATACCACCAGAAAGGGAAGGGAAGAAAAGTATATATAGTAGCCGATTCGAAGAAATAACAGACCTTGTCTAATTCAAATTTGTTGGACAACAGTCTCTTGATTCCACTTCCATCGAAGGTATTCTCACTGTGAGCGACGATCACAGGCTGCTCCTTAAGACGTTGAGCCACTCTCTCTGCTACTTTCTTGAATTCCACCAGGAATGTCTCTTCGGAGATGGGCTTGTCTAAATTATCATCTGCTCCAGACTGCAAAACTGGCACCACAATGTTGTTCACGACCTACACAAAAAAAATAACTATAAGAACAAGATTGCACAGCAGCAGAAAGGAAGATTTCAACGGCAAGAAGCGACCAATAAATATCTCACGGGATGACTACATTTTCCACTTTTGCTTTGCACATTAAGTTCTATCAGTCTAGGATGTTTTTTTGAGGTCTTTCTAAGGCAGGATAGATTATGTTTGTTATTAAGAGACCAACCGGCTATCTGTCATTTTGAGTTCTTCCTTCTCCTGTTATTTTTGCCACTTTAGTTTCTTACTGGGCTGCATTTCATAGGAAAAGAGAAAACCATGGAAGAGAACATGGAAGGTAGAGAAAATCAGAATAAAAGATCGATTACCCAAGTGTCCGAACATGGGGGCATCCCTTGTTCAACTGTCAATTTCTCCAGGGCCTTGACAACGTAATCTCGAACAGATCCTTCGGGCACTTCTATCTGCGAGTATATAGAGACCATTTCCGACTCAAAACTCGGGCCATTGACGAACTCCAGGAGGTCCTCCCCATCGATGCGGAGGATAACAATAGGGTCTCTCTTCAAGCCAGCAGCCATGCCCAACAGGATGTCAGATAGCACCTCCTTAAACTCAGTCTTGCTCACTTTCTCTTGCTTTCCATGGGTGAACTCGTTCAAAACCTGTAACAGCAGCCAAACACAGCTGAGCAATGGATCTCCTTTCAAGTCGACCAGCCTTAACAGAAGCAGAAATCAAAAGATAAGTAGGTTTTCAACCACCGCCCATGACATATGCCCACGTTTTCTTTCCCTTTTAGTTATGCTGCCATGCTAAGTACAGCTTGCTTTTTCCTACACAAGTTTCATTACTTCTCCAAAGTCACAATGCATATACGTCTTTCATCTTCGTATTTAGGTATGGCAAGGTTCTTTTGCCTTGTGATGTTAAACTTGCTGCCAAGAGCTCCATGATCTTCCCTCTCTTTTCCCCTTCTTCTTGAGATGTGTCGAGTCATTCAGACCTACCCAAGATTTATTCAATTTTTCTGTCGTCCACTCGCGTCATTCCTAACGTTCTTTATTTTGGCCCTACCCGAATTGTCGTACTTTCTTTGTAGTTTCTGATTCTCTCTTTCTTTACCTCCCCCCATCATCCCCACTACTTCCAGATGGAGAGAAAGCAAAAGCCATACACGTGCCCTGCAATGTTAGCAAACCGAGCAAGATCATCTCGCGTCGCGAAGAAAAAGATGCCCACCCACGCTCTCCACATTTATCATGCGCCTAACAGTTGCAGGTCCGCTGAAAAAGACGCACGAATTTGTCTTTATTCTCCTGTTTCTCTGCAGGCACACGTTGCCCCACAGCTCGGACCGCACTACATCACGAAGCTTTCTTTCTTTGCGGTGTTGCTCCGTTCCCATCGTCCCCACCCCCACCCCCACATTAGCTTTGGACACAATCATATCGATCTATCATGTGCACCACATATTCAGGATGATGATCGAACTCGCTCGTAGAATGTAATGACTGTTCGGGCGACGCAACTACTTTCTACAACGTTCGTCACTAGATTCCTGGAGAAAACTAGAGCGAGACAGGGAGACTGAAAAGTCAAAAGAAAGGAGAAAGCCCTCCCAACTTCAAAAGCTTTTAGACACACCGAACCGACAAATGTAACTCATTGGCTGGGGCCTGGATCTCTCTCGACCTGCCTACTTACGAACTACGCGATTCCAACGAAATTGTTAACCAAGATTTGGTTGGTAAGTACCTATCGCACTTGAGTAACGATTAAAACAACTACAATTTTCCGACCCAAATAATATTTTCATATTTAATTATGTCATATTACGAGGAACAGATATTAGGCGCAATTGTTAACGAAACCCTTTTAAAGCACCCTAATAAGTGAAGGCAAGTACTCGTCAGTCGTCACCCTTTTGAGAAATATGAACGTAGCAGCGTTCACATTGCGAAGGATCTTTCCTTTCGTCCCAGGCTTGCGCAGGTGACAACTAGGGCAGGAGGGTGACCTTAGAGATGAGACAACAAATTTGTTTTCGTGGGAGGTTAGGACAACGACAAGATCGGAATGAAACTTCATCATCATCATCAGCTGATCTTTGTCCTCTTTTCTTTTTCGTCTTTCAGAAGAGACAAAGGGACCGGTCAGCATTTAGTATTCTCCCCGGTAGGAGCTGCAAAGTCAAAGCATCCGTTACTTTATCTCAATGCTTATGCTCATCTCCTCTAACGCTTCATAAAAAGGATCACATTCGTTCTTCCTCTGCACCGGCCATCCGCCGCGCCCATGATCAGCACTCGGAAGATGCCTCAAAACTAAAAATTTCCATCGATATATTTTCAATGACGATTAACTGGGCAATTCATAGATGATTTGTATGACTTTTTACTGAAATCACTCAACAACCGGATTACATACGCGAGGTCCTAATCCTCGAATTTACAATCGACCTTATCACGCCGATAACCTCTCGAATGATCTCAGAGACAAAATGTTATGTATTGATCAATTCTACAGTGAAACTAAGGGCTCCTTTTCTAGGACTGGTCTAAGGCTCTAAGGCGTGCGTGACAGAAGTCGTTATGCATGAGGCGAAAAAAGTGCAGAATAGAAGAGTGCGACCGTCTCTGACCTCGGAGTAAATGTGATCGGAATCGGGTGAAGATCCCTGAGCAGGCAAGCCGAGGGCAGCACCGATGTCGGCGACGGCGGGCTCGAGCTCCTTGACCGAGAGTTGGCCGTCGCGGTCGCGGTCCAGCTGCTCGAACTTATGATCCACGAAGTGCGCGAACACCTCCTCGTTCCCAACCAACTTCATTATGTTGGAGCCATCCAGAACCTCCCCACTGCTCCCGCTTTTCCCCTGCTTTTCCATTGGGGGTGGTGGCCTCAAAAAGCCTTTCCTGTGAACTGCGCTCGTGAAGGCGTTTGCCTTTTTCCGCGCCTTTTCGAGCCTCTCGTGACCTTTTCCGGCTCGTGCGTGGTGATCGGATGAACTAAGCTGCGAGTCTCCGTTAGAGGGGATGGGATCAGTTGAATGCTGTCACGGGCTTGTCCTGAGAAGAGAGGATGGAGGGCCGGGGGTAGGGGGGGAGCGGTCTAACGAAGATGTTATCTGCTCTTTAAATAAGGAGAAGCTGAGAAGAGAGACAGGGACCGCTTGACGTTTACCCAAAGATTAGGAAGGAAAAAGATAGAAAATGACGGTAGAATTGTCTACGGCTCGGTTGGTTCGGGTTCTATCTCCAGTTGGATTTCAAACAATACTCGTGCAAAAAGAAATGTCAAACTTAATTGGGGGTAACTTTCAACTCGCGCTTTATTAGATTCATTTGGATATAAATGTCAAACTTAATTGGGGGTAACTTTTAAATGTCAAACTAAATATAAATGCGAGGAGAGATATTTATTTCGAAATGTCGAGAAAGAAAGAAATTTATGCCGTTAAATTTGGATAAATTACGCGACATGGGGATCAAATTCAGCCCAATCCAAAAAAAATCTCAAATTTTAGACTTTATTCTAAAAATATACACAACTTTTTTTTGTCTCCCAAAAAATCTCCAACCTTTGATTTTGTCCAAAGTCTATCAATCCAATCCCAAAATACCTTAAAATTTGGCCTTTATCCAAAAAAATATTCACATTTTTTTTGTCTGCTAAAAAACCTTTAATTTTTGAGTTTATCCCAAATTTACCAATCCAATCACAAAAAAAAAATCCTCAAAATCCATCTCGTAGAATTCCCGACCATCTAGAAATCGGTCTTTTAGGACGCCAATCGAGGCTCTCACCGAGGATCCTCGTGCTAACCCTGCATTTGTGACAACATGCTGTCGAAATTTGTATGCGATTCTCGGATAACTCAATTATGTCTCGAAATGAGTGAATGCAACAGTAATGTGTCAAATATTCTCTATTGAAACAATTGGATGTACATTTTGATCTTTATCGAACAATCATGGATTTTGTCCAACTGGACACGAAACACTTAATTTTTTTAATAATTGTGGTAAATTTGGGACAAAATCAAAAGTTGTAGAGTTTTTAGGAGATAAAAAAGTTGTTGATATTTTTGGAATAAAGACCAAAGTTTGAGATTTTTTTTAGGATAAAATTAAAAATTAAAATTTTTTTATGAGATAAAAAAAATTATGAATATTTTTGAAACAAACTTTAAAGTTTGAGGTTTTTTTAGAATTAGTCACATCAAATTCGGATGCTTGAGACTTGATCTATCCATCTTTATCTAAATGACAATCCAGTTGGTCGGTCTAATCGGTCCCACTTAAGGGAAGAAAGCTTATGGCTATGGGATTCTCATTAAAGAGGAAAAGATAGGAAACCCAAAAACAAAATAAAATAAAGGAAAAAAGAGTTGGAGCCGAAACCAAAAAGGGCACTCTTTTTTTTTTTTTTTTTGGGGGGGGGGGGGGGGGGGGGGGGGTGGGGGGTGACAACCAAAGGGAACTTTCGCGAGTAGGGAACGTTGGGAACTTCGAATCGATTAGGACCACTAATCAAACGTATGGCTGGGACACGTGGGACGGTTTGGAGGGTTGTGTGAAATGAAGAAAGAGATGGAGACCCGCGCCCCAATGGTCGGCCCTCCACCTCGCACGACTCAAATTCGTCGTGTTCCATCACGACCAGTATTCGTTGGTTCTTCGGCTACGTGGCTCCTGGCCTAGTAAAAAAGTTTGACTTTAGGAGTTCCAAAAGAATGCGATTTTATGATTCTCTTACAAGTACGACACGTGGAATTCCCAATTTTTTTTTTTGCATATTTGTTTACGATTACCTCTTTTGTAAATGTTCCCCATAGTTGAATGCAAATGGGTTTCTCTATGTCAAAAAATGCCTCTAGTCTTCATCTAGGATTTAGAATTTGTTGAAGTTTGACCCATTTTTGGAAAAGTTGGTTGAAAAGTCAGAATTGGTATATATATACACACACACGGTGGTGTTATGTCGGTTCTTACAAGTCTATAGATATAGACCTCTCGTCTTTCATTCATGTACTCCTTTAAGCAATGAAGATGTGATTCCATGTTATAGAAAAAGCCCTAGAAGGCTATGATGAGAGCTATCCTCGTGGGTCATTTTATTTATTAAGTTTTATATCAAATATCCTTTTTATTTTTCTAATTTTGGCATTATTTCTATATTTTATGCCCACGCACACTTGCGCGCGCTTTCCACAAAAAACCCAACAAGGACGGTCAACCAACGAACAAGGAAAGGAAAAGAAAAGGATAACACGTTGTGCTGACTATCTGCTGCTCCTATGAGTTGCTGCTCTTCGCCGTTTCAGGCGATTCATTACAAGATCAAACGGTCTCCATTTGGAATCCTTCTCCTCGCGCAATGTCCGTTCAAAATCTTCAAGCTGAGGCGGATTCGATTTGCTGTTTTCTGAGCGTGTCGCGCCCAGCGGGCTTGCTCTAGCTTCGCCAGGAGAACCGGCAATGAGTTGACCCGCGCCCAGTTCTCTGCTGCCGCTTCCCTCGGGCGGCAATGATGGAGTTTTGAACGTCGTGTCTGATTCTGTCGCTTGCTTAGCTTGATCGATGCCGGCTTCGAGATATACCTGCGCAGTTTGACACGAGCTAGCGTGAAAATCTTGTTCTCTCAGACAGTTTACATAATTCTTTGACTACATTAATATGGTAAGACATGGAAAATTATGAGACGAGTGCAGTGCGTGCACTAAGTTACATTTTGACGGTTGAGCAAGGGGCCAGGATCTTGAAATAGAAGTACAAACTTCCCACCAAGCAAAGGTCCATAAGGTGCCGACGCTCCTAAGCATTAACTCCCACAGATAACCGTGCAGAACGATGGCTACAATTGTTTCTGCCTAGGGTGTACTTGATCCCCTAGAACTGCTTCATACCCTCAATCTAGTCGTGCTACGCAAACTTGACAGAGCAACTGGTGATGAAGCAATCAAATTGATCGAGAAACCAATTCCCTTCTCTAGGCAAAAGTTTTCGCTAATCCATAAATACCTGATCAGGGCACGCCGGGGACTTCGATGGAGAATTAGCATACTGCAGGAATTCGAAGAACCTTATCTGACCGTAGCTCTTTGCCTTTTGCCACATCAAAACTGCTGAATCTCCTGCCATCACCTTCAGGTCCAGCAAGTTACGGTCGATGACCTTCTCGTGGATCGCCAAGTATGGCCGAAAGAAGTAGCTGTAGATGTACTGTGTGCCCTGGAAATTTCATATATGATTGAAGGGGGGTAAAAAGATCATGAACTCGAAAAGAAGTAGTCAAATTTTGCGTTGGGATGAGACATGAAGCAGACATAAATCCTCAGTGCATACCTTTGTCTGGGGATGCCATAAATAGATGAAGAAAGCAAACTTCGCTTCGCCATACAATGGTAACCTTCAAGAAAAAGCAAGAATCAAAAGATATCAAGGCAGGGATAGCAAGTAGATCTCTTACTCCAGGTTATTGAAGTTAATTCTGCTGCTGTATTGAATTGGAACTATACCACGATATGAATGCATCACTAAGTCTCTCGCAGACCGAAATAAAAGCTACTAAAATCCTGCGAAAAATGATTGAAAGAGAACGCATTTAAGTCTAATTTCCAACAATATCAATGAATTGAATGAGGACCAAGACATATAAACCCCCACCAGTACTGGCACCAGAAGAGAAGTTGTTTGGTCTCCAGTTCGCTGTTCTCGATGGTTTTAAAACAGTTGTAAGCGGGATAAGCGTAACCAAATAGCATCCTGCACTCGCAGAACATAATTCCGACATGAGCGAAATTCATCACCGGAAAAGAAATCAGCGACATTGACTAAGCCAAAGCATGAATTGGAATGACATGGGAGAGATTATATTTGATTTATGGTTACATACAGCAGAGCCCTTGAAAGAAAAGATCCCATGGTTCTGTACACTTAAATAGAAGATGATCCTGCTCTTTTGGTTTCTCTTTGTCAACCTGAAACCAAGCAAAGAAACATAAGCAGGCTCAGAGCCTCAACACTAATCATGATATGCACTTCCAGTTCCCAACATAAAACAGTGGAGACACTCGAGGCAGACAAGTCGACAATCTCGAATCATCATCGCGGGCGGCTGTGCAAAAGGGAGCAAAACTAACTTGTTCCCTTGTTCCTAAGCAGGCGAAACTGATCAAACGGGCTATTAGGTCTTGAATCAAGCAGTTAAAGCGCACGGGATTGCAGCAAAGAAGTTTGTTTCAGAAACCTGAAAGCAATCTGAGACTGAGGAACACGAGGAGAAACTACTCACTTGTGACAGAACAAGAAGAAGAGATGTGCAGGCGAGGATGGTGGAAGTGACTCTCTTGTGAAGCTGCTCCGTCGGAATGGCGCGAAACGTTCATGAAAAAGGGCCACGAACCGGTACACGTCGCACGAAACGTCGCGCAGCGCGGCCCGTTGATAAACGACAAGGCGGTTTTACCTTCCCGACCGGTTTGGGCTCTTTAGGGACCTCGCCTTGGTTTCTTCGGCCCAAAGACCTCTTCTTGTAGTATTCTTTTGGTTATGATTGTCATTCCTTTTATTCTTTTCAAATATCAAATATGGGTGAGTGTTTCTAGATTTCGTACAAATTTCACCTGAAATCTATAACCTATCCTGTCCCAGGTTTCAAGGTCGGTTCCAAGTTCCATATATATTCTTAGTAGCACGATTACTATGACTAATTACATTTAATGACCATCATCTACTATTAAAATCTGTTAACCATAATTCATATCTAGACACACGAAAAGTATAAAATAATAACAAAATAAAAGTTTCAATGATAAAGTAACTTCGGATTACATATTCGTCATCGTCCTTATTTATGAAATACCTCAGAATGATAAAAAGACATATACTAAGAAAAAAATATAAAAACTTATTTTAGGTTCCAGATTCCACCTACCTAAAACTTGGAACCAACTTGTCAAAGCAAGTTTCCTAATTTTTGAAACCTGAAGCCTACCCTCTATATTTTGAAACTTAGAATTAATCGTTTTCACTAGTCCGATTCTACAGGTTCCAGGTTCTACCCTGGAACCATGCTCACCCTTATTTTCAAGAGCTATATTGGAGTTCTTTGAGTGAGTCGGGATTTATCAAATTCTACTTGCGCAATCAAGTCGGGTTCGAGACACATTCAAAATATAATCGAGTCTTATATAAACGCTTCTGCTACTACCTCGATCGATTTGAATCCATTACGTTAGAATCTTTACTTGAAACTCTCAATTTGAACATTCTTCGTAGTACTTCAAGTGGTTGGATGAACTCTTAGCCAAGACTTCTTTTAACTCGAATGAATGATTTCATTACTCAATTTCAAATGGATATACGAGATTTAATACTAGCATACAAATCATGTAAATTAAGTCAATTTGTGTTATTATGCAGATCGATGTTTCTTCTGCTACATTAGTCAACGAAAAATTGTTCAAAAAGTCCTTAAATATATTCTACGATGGCCAATTAAATCCTAAAATTTTCAATTGTGCCAATTTAGTCCTAAATCTTTTGATGATTTGTCAATTCAATCATAAATATTTCGATTGACCTAATCTAATCATAAACCTCTTGACAATTTATCAATGTAGTCCTTTTAGCTCATTATGCAAATAATAAAATTTTATGTCAAAATTAGCAAAATTGTCAAAAATTTTAGGATTAAATTGACAAGATGAAAAGGTCTAGAATTGAATTAGCCATAATACAATAGGTTTAGTATTTTTTTGGACAATAATCCTTAAATCAATGTTGAAAGTTTACCCCATATGTTTATTATAATTATATGATAACACAAAAGAAATATATCTCGCTTCTCACTCAATTAACACTTGCATATCTCTATTATCGATAAATGTCATTCACCTATACTCAAGCAAAATCCCTTATTAAAGTGACCAAATTGTCCTTCATTGCAAACACAATTATTATGGCACGTCGCTTGGAAATTAGGTGGTTTGGTTTTTAGGGGGATGGACACTTTTTTTTGGAAAGAACAAGGTCTTTTGGTAAATAGGAGAAATTGGTGAAACTCGGAGATGTATAGGATCTTTCGGGAAAATAGAGGTATATGAAAAGTTGAGACCTGTATAATCTAATCGCGCGAAAGCTGATAAGCCGGGAAATCAATAATTGGACAACGGAAAGGCCACGTCATCCGGGAAACGCCACGTCAGCAACGGGCCGTCAAAACGGAGGGAGGGGGGGAGCCAACCGATAAATAGCGCACATCGTTTCGCTCGTCATCTCTTAACCTCCACTCCTCTTCACCTTTTATCCATTCCCCCCTCTCTCTCTGTATCTGCTACTGCAACTGCAGCTGCAACTTCAAAGCTCAAGCTCCATGGAAGCGAGCTTCACCGCGAAGCCGCGGACGCTGATCCTCACGCCATGCGCTTCCCCATCCCACTGCCTCTCTCCCGCGAAGCTCAGCTTCATCAGGGCGCGGTTTTTCGGGAGCTCCCATAATCTACGGCCTCCCGGTTCCCTCCGCTCGAGGAAAAGATGCCTGAGGCTGTTGCAATTCCGCTCTCATCCGCTCGTCGTCAGAGCTTCCGGGACTTCGCACGCAGTGGTCGTCGTGATCGCCGTCCTCACCGTCTCTGCCGTTTCTTTCTTCTTCTTCGATCACTATGCCAGGAAAAAGAGCGACAAGCGGGTCAGTGTTCTACATCTCTGTACATTGTTCTCGAGTTTTCAAGTAATTCTGCTGCGATCGCCGACAGACGTGCTTGTTCTGATTTACACGGTAGATTCTCGGGGACGACGGTAGATTTTGAAATGAGGCGGTTGATTTGATTTTGGTCCTCTGAATTGATTGGCGTGGTGTCGCACTTAATACGGTGGCATTCCCATGGAGGTTGCATTCTGATAAAGAATATGGAGAATTGCCTCATGAAGTAGTTTGGAGGTTTTTTAAACGTCGAGAATGTGCTAGATTGGATGGACTGATAACCTACTGATTCTGTACCTGATTAGACAGTATATCAATCTCGTAAATCAGTTTTAAAATACCTACCAGTGCACCTCGATTTTCAGACACTTTGGCCTGTTCCTTGGCTTATACCTGAGTATGCTTTCTCTTTGATTTGTAAATATCATGCGCGCTAAAGCAAATGAGACATATAAGCTCACTTGATTTTCTCATTGGGCATGGCTTCATGGGTTCATTCACACACGTTTAGTCGCGTTATCATGTAATGACTGTGATTTGATTAGTACAGGTGGGCTGCGTCTATGTGTTTTTTATTGGTTCTTCACATTTTGCTTCGCTGTTCCTAGGTAGACATTCAACTAACCCTTCTTTAGTAATTTCATTGGGGGTCAGGTTACCTGTGAAAGATATATTGCTGACGAGAAATGTGGAAAGATTGAAGGTCTACCACAAGAAAAACTAGAAGAAAGATTTGTCCTAGAGGAAGAACAGCTGCTGAATTCTATAGAATGTACTTTAGCTAGTGAAGAGATTCCTGTGACAAGTTTAAAGTCTCCCCCATCTAGAACTTTTGCCTCTAATGGAAATGTAGTATTCTCCAGTGAAAGAAAATTTGAAGATTGCTCTCATTCAGCTGTGCTTCCTGAGTCAAAGGCACTGCAACCTCTTATTCTTGCTGGTGGGTTCATAGAATTGCAATCAGAAGAAGATAAAATGGATGAACACGGTGATGCAGAATTGCCTGAACTAGTGGTGGACTCATGGGTTGCTGCTCCTAATCATGGTTGTGATGTACATGAAGCAGCTGAACAGAATGATCAAATAGAATCCAGGGAGCATGAACCTGCCAGCTACAAAAGCTTTTTCATGGAGGCTGCAAGAATGGAGCTGTATACATTTTACGAGCCGAAGCAGTCGGAAATGGGAAAACAAAGCAGCTTGAAGTTTCCAGGAAAACCAGTGGCTTCACAAGGTACTTTTCTTGATGTAAATGGGCTTTCTTCATTGACAAGGCACATGATATCTAGAGGAGAGAAACTGTCATTGCAAGATCCTATTATCACCACTGGTCGTGCCTTTTTAAAGCTACTAGTTGTTAATATTCCTCTTAAACCACTGAGGCCATTTTACGCTCCTTTTCTTTTTCTTTTTTAGTTTGCTTCGCTTCTCATAAGAATTGTCTGGAATGATTGTTACTTTTTTGCAGAAGATGCTGAAGGTACAGTACCTTTTTCATGTTATAACGGAGCATCTTCAGGCAAGAGAAAAGGGATTGAAGATGACAGAGAATTATTGAGAAACAAGGAAGTTAAAAACTTCCAACCAAACAAGTCCATGGAACTACCTGCATTGCCTCACCTAAATGGCATTCATGTCAACAAAAGACGCCATCTTCCTGAGTATTTAAGTTCTTATAATCATTTACTGAAACAGGGCAGGTAGTTTCTAATTTTCTTAACTGAGAAAACTTTTGCTTTGATTAGATATGATCTTCACTGATAAAGTTCTAATAGGACCTGTGACTAGTTGAGCATTTGATCTCATTCATAAGTGATTCTCGACAGGATAACTGACTGCATAAACTTGCTTGAGGACATGGAAAAGTTGGGTACCCTTGATATGGACAAGGTTGGTTGTGAGGATTCTGGTACTTGGTGCCTAGTTATAATCTTTTTAGCTTCTTGTTGCAATCTTCTTCTGTGGATTTATTCATCGATTTTCTTTTACTTTCAGATATATCATGCAAGGTTTTATGACATGTGCAAAGGTCGCAATGCTGTCGATGAAGCCTTCCGCTTTACCAAGTTGATTTCTAACCCGACCTTGAGTACATTTAACATGCTGATGTCTGTGTGTGCAAATTCTCTGGATTCAGAGGGTTAGTTGATTTCTTTCGTAGACCTCGAGTATATATCTCACATTGTCCAAAAGTATCTTGTCTTTTTGTTGCCCTTAACTCTAGTTAGCATATTATAACTCGGTCTTTTTATTATACATCTAGGTGCTTTCCGAGTACTACAATTAGTCGAAGAGGCTGGACTCAAAGCTGACTGCAAACTTTATACTACTCTTATATCGACTTGTGCTAAGTGCAGGAAAGTTGACAGAATGTTTGAAGTATGCCAACTTCTCTAGATTTACTGGAGTTTTCGCATGCCCTCTAGAGGGGCTTTTACCTTGCATGATACTTATCATGTGTTCTTACTTTTGACTTTTCCTCCACGTTACAAGGTGCCTTAATCTCATTTTCATTGTGCTATGAAGTAACATGACATTGTAAAAATGCTTGCATGGAACACCTGCTGATATGCCATTTAAATGTTTTTTGTTGACATCAAACAAAATTTGTCGGGTGTCTAATCTACGAAGTTCTATAGTTTTTGACCTCGGCATGTGGTCTCAGGTGTTCCACGAGATGGTTAACTCTAGGATTGAACCAAATGTTCATACTTATGGGGCGCTTATCGATGGTTGTGCCAAAGCTGGACAAGTTGCTAAGGCCTTTGGTGCCTATGGCATTCTGAGGTCTAAGGTATGATGATTTAAACTGTTCTTCCTCCCTTTGATCTTTCGTTTTCCTTTTTTTTTTTGGTCTCTGTACAGATTGTGAGATCTAAACCTGCTTTCCTTTTCAGCATTTTTTAAATACTGTGGAGTATGGTAGTGACTGTATTCTATGTGCAGTAGAATGTGAAGCCAGATCGAGTGGTATTCAATGCACTGATTACTGCTTGCGGACAAGCGGGAGCTGTGGATCGTGCTTTTGATGTCTTAGCAGAAATGAGGACTGAGACACATCCAATAGACCCTGATCACATCACTGTAGGTGCACTGATAAAGGCATGTTCAAATGCAGGTCAGGTAGGCCAACTGTTTGTTTGTCAATTATGGTTTCATTCGTTATCTTGTTTTTCGAGATTTATTATGGGATGGTATGAATTTTGCAATTGACAAGAATGTGAATACTTACTGGTAGGTTGACCGGGTGAAAGAAGTATACAAAATAATGGATGAGTATAAGATCATGGGTACTCCAGATGTTTACACCATTGCTATTAATAGTTGCAGCCAGACTGGTGATTGGGAATTTGCTCTGGGCGTGTACAGAGACATGAAAAAGAAAGGCGTGGTTCCCGATGAGGTATTGTTAATTGTATTTGAAAACATTTGACCTGGTTATAGAGGCTAGGTAAGAAAGGCAATCTTGAGTGTTTAGTCTCGATGTTGTTCCAGAGAATGCATTTGTATTATTTTCCTGCTCTTTCTAGTTGCACTTAATTATGGAAAGGGAGATTCATTGATTATGCCCTTTGATTTCTATCTTCAGCCTTTTACCAAGAGCCACTCTTGAAGTAGCGTATTGCGTCTTCTTGTCTCCTTCTGTGCAGATTTTTCTCAGTGCATTAATAGACGTTGCAGGGCATGCTGGGAGGGTTGATGCTGCATTTGATGTCATCGAAGACGCAAGGAATTGTGGCATGCGTCTTGGAATTGTATCATACAGTTCCTTGATGGGTGCTTGTTGTAATGTACGACAGTCTCTGGTTCTGAAATTTGTGAGAAGTTATGTCGTGGAATGGAAATAGTTTATGACTTGTCTTCATTGATTGACAAAGTATCCTTGAGGATTACAGCTGTCCTCTTAGGTTTTGATGGTCCCTATGTAGAATTCCTCACCATGACAGTCATGCTCTGTCAATTATCTTTGTGATGATTGGAAAATAGGGCTCCTGAAAAATTTTGTATAATGTCTCAGGGCAAAAGCTGGGGGAAGGCTTTAGAGCTATATGAGGATATGAAGTCTATCAGGATAAAACCGACAATCTCAACAATGAATGCTTTATTCACTGCCTTATGTGAGTTTAAATTAGTTTATTTCTCTAATTTAATAGACCCAGGGTTCACTATTTGTGAAACTTTGACCTAGTATTTAAGTGACTGAGAGAAGAGGATCAGCTTAATTCTTTCTACCAGCTTGTCATGATAGTAAAATGTGCAGTATAGCAATGTAAGGGAAAATATTCTGAATGTAGTTCGTACCATAGAATAGAGCTCTCATGCCATTATGTATTTTTTTATTCAAGAAAAGAAGAATGCAGACTTGTTCTGCAATGGGAATACTGGCTACCCTGAACATAGATCCATTTCTATTTTGTCTGAGATACCAAAACTGCAGTGAGACAGCTTTTTCACTACAGGTGAAGGGGATCAACTTCCAAAAGCGATGGAGATATTCTATGATATGAAGAGGCTAGGATTATACCCTAACACCATCACATACTCAATACTTCTAGTGGCTAGTGAGAGGTAAGTAATTTGGCGCCTTCCAAGATGGACTTTCTTAAACAATATTCTTCGGATTATTTTGCTCCAAAATGCAGTTTTTTATTTTCTTTGCAGAAAGGACGACACTGAAATTGGCGCTGTGCTCTTTTCACAAGCTAAAAAGGACGGGATTGCTCCTAACATTACTATGTATAGATGCATGATTGGTAAATCTGATAAATTTGAATAGTCGCAGGCATTGAGTGCCTGTGACATGTCTTTTCCTTACTGTTGCTAGTGTTTTCTTGTCTAATTTCCGTATTTGAAATTATATATTCCTTAAGATGAAAGCTACTTGCCTCGACAATGTTTCAGTTAAGGGACAACACTGATGAGTATAATTGTTTTGGTGATGGATTTTCCAAGATTGGTATAAATCCAGAATATAAAGCCTTAATTTGGAGTTTGATTCGTGTCACTATTTTGTGAGGTTTTGGTACACTGATGAAGTAAATGCCATCATGACCTTTCAACTAATTTGCTACTTTCTAATGTACTGTAGTCGTTTAAAGCAGTAATCTTTATGAATGATTGTAGGTCATCTTCTTGTTGATTTGCTAATAAAGTCTGCTGTATGTACTTTTTAAGCTGACATTTGAAACCAGTGACAAATTGCCTATCCACAAATGAACTGAAATTAGACATTTCCGTGATGTCTCGATGCCAAAGGGTCTTGGGGGTTCGTTTTATGCATTTAAGAATTTACTTTTTGAAGGGTGGATGAATGGGGTTTCAGTGCCAGGAACTGCACGTGGCACTGAAAAGCTGTATGTAGCTTCTTTGAACATATCTGCATGGTAAAAGCAGAATAATTTGTCAAAGATTTTTCTGCCAGAGATACATAAAAGCAATTTGTATAGCTGGGGGGAAGATGTGATGATTGACCAATAGAAAGGTTGAAGTTAGGACATTGCATCCTTATATGTTCTTATCATTTGGAAAGTTTCTGCAAGTTCATTTAACTTTGACTGTATCCTACATTAGGAAAGCTTTCTAGCTGGTCAAATGTTTGAACCATCATCTGTTTACATTTTGAGTTAAAGTGACTACGACAAACTCACGAGTTATCTAGTCTGAACTCCTTGAAGGAATGTGTCGTCGGAGATATGTGAAGGCATGCACACTCGGCGAGAATGTTGTATCTCTTAACTCGGGACGGCCACAAGTTGACAATAGATGGTATGTTACTTGTTCTGATGCCATATTATTCTTCTTCTAGACATACTCCTTTTCCCAGGGGAGAAAACTACAAATATGACGTAACTCATCCTAACAACCTGGAAGTTGGATTCCCCTCCGTTCTCTGTGAGCAGAGATGAATATGCTGCACTGGAAACACTGTTATTTTAACTTTCCGGATATGGGTTGTTTTGACCAGGACCTTTTGATGGATGCAATAAGCCGCAAAGAGTCCAACCTTTTCTAGTACTTTGACTTCGTGGTCCCCTATAAAAGTTGCCAAAATTGGTCACCATGGGTATTATATCTTTTGCTGTAAATTATTACTCACTAAATTGACTCATTTTTGCTGATTTTGGCGCCAGGACCTCAATGGCCTTGACAGCCTACCGTGAAAGCATTTCAGCCGGTTTCACTCCAACCATGGAAGTTGTTTCAGAAGTATTGGGATGCTTGCAATTGCCTTTTGATGTTTCCTTGAAAACTAAAATAATTGAAAATTTGGGAGTCGGCGCTGACACGTCAAAATGCTCCAATCTTTGCTCTCTAGTTGAAGGATTTGCAGAATATGACCCTCGTGCATTTTCCTTAATGGAGGTGAATAACTGTTTAGCATTTACCTCATTTATTGATGACTTATTTACAATCAAAGTGCAGCGGAATGATCTTAAGTTTTCTAATTTTCAAATAGGAAGCCGCCTCACTTGGAGTTGTTCCATTCGTATCGTTTAAGCAAAGTCCTCTAGTTGTCGATGTGAAGACATTGCAGATTCATACAGCTGAGGTGCGTTTTGCTCTGCTGTGCCAACTAATGATGCTTTGATACGTTTGAACTGCTATTCAGCATTTCAAGGGTCTATCCTCCTAAAAGACTTTCAATCTTGTGATATTATCTTCTTATGATACTTCCACCTGTTGGTGGCGATCTACATTCAGCTCATGTGCCGCTTTGAACTTGTAATCATATATTTTTGTGGCATTTTTGAATGACTCTAATGGGTTTACATGAGAAAAAGCAAATTGATTGAACCCTGCAGTGGTGAGTAAGTCTAACCATTATGAGGTTAATTTTAGGGAGACTTGGAACTTCAAACTCCCAACATTGTCGATGAGCATTTCTTATGTGCATCTAATATTTTTTGAGTTTAACGAAGAAAAAAAATGGAAAGGTTGTTTACACATCGGGGCCCTTTTCGTGCTTTCCAATGCTAAATATCCATTTCTTTTATTGCAAAAAGAAAAGAAGAAAGAAAATAAGGTACTCGTAATTTATCGTGTAGAGCTTACAGTATTTGTAAATTATTGTGTGAATTTCTCCTTTTTCGTTTTGCCATAGTCTCATCCTCTTAGCCAACAGCGTTCAGATTTTTCATTTTTGAATTTGTTCCTTCAAGTAACCTTTCAGTCTTAACCATGTCTCTTCAGTATAACGTATGGAACAGCAAGGAACCCTCCTCTATGAGCTATTATTCCCTACCACCATGCAAGTTGTGAAGCTTCGTCATATTGTCACTGATTGACTGTAAAATTTTGTTAGGTGTACATCTTGACAGTCTTAAAAGGCCTCAAACACCGACTTGCTGCTGGTAATATATTTGTTTCATTTTTCTGCCCTTTTCATCCCTAGTGTTGAATTTGTCATGAGTTTCTGATTGAATGAAAGATCTGATGATGTAAGAGGTAAATGTTTGTCCTCCTCCATATAAAGTTACATACATACATCAACAACACTTTTGTCCCAAACTAGTTGGGGTCGGCGGTCGATGAACCCCAAAAAATCATAAAAATAAAAGCAGAATCAAGGGAGAGAAAATGGATAAATGTGTAAAAATAAATAAGTAAATATATATATCTATATATTACCCATCCACAACACTAATAGCCTTCCTCCACTCCGTCTTAAGACAAACAGTAATCCAATCTTTTTCCCACTCCATTAAATCTTGTTTTACTACTTTCCCCCAAGTAAGTTTCGGCCGATCTCTTGCTTTCTTTGTGTTATGCTCTTGATAGCAAACTTCTTTCGTACCGGTGCATCTAAGCGCCTTCGGAGGATATGCTCAAACCATCTCAATCTATGCTCTCTCATCTTTTCCGCCACCGGTTCTACTCCAACTTTTCGTCGAATCTCTTCATTCTTTATCTTATCCATCCTTATATGACCACACATCCACCTTAACATCTTCATTTCCGCTACTCCTATTTTATGCTCATGTTTCCTTTGTGGTGGCTAACATTTAGCTCCATATAACATGGCAGGTTTAACTGCTGTTCTATAAAATTTTCCTTTGAACCTAATAGGAATTTTGCGATCATATAAAAATCTAGATGCACTGCGCCATTTCATCCAACCTACTCTGATTTTGTGGCTTACATCCTTATCAATCTCTCCCTCTTTTTGCAATATTGATCCTAGATATCTAAATGTATCTTTCTTGGGTATCTCCTGTTCGAGCATATTTACTGCTTTTTGATCCCCTCTTCCTGCCGTGTCAAACTCACATTTCAAGTATTCCATCTTATTTCGACTTAGCGTAAATCCTTTAAACTCTAACGTGCTTCTCCATACTTCTAACTTAGCGTCAACCCCAGCCCTGATCTCATCAATAAGCACGATATCATCTGCAAATAGCATACATTACGGTACCTCATCTTTGAATATCTTTTGTTAGCTCATCCATAACTAGGGCAAAAAGGTAAGGGCTCAAAGCAGAACCTTGGTATAAGCCTACTGTGAATGAAAAATAACTTGATGTGCCATTACAAGCCATCACACATGTAGTAGCACCGTCATACATGTACTTGATTGTCTCGACATACTTTGAAGGTACTTTTTTCTTCTCAAGAATCTACCACAAAACCTTTCTTGGAATCCTATCATACGCCTTCTCGAGATCAATAAACACCATATGAAGGTCCTTCTTTTTTTCTCGATATCTCTCCATCAATTGTCGTATTAAGAAAATAGCCTGCATGGTAAATCTTCCTAGCATAAATCCAAATTGATTGACAGAAACCTTGGTCTCTATTATCAAACGATGCTCAATAACTCTCTCCCACAGCTTCATTGTATGGCTCATAAGCTTGATGCCTCTATAGTTAGACCAATTCTGGATATCCCCCTTGTTCTTGTATATAGGCATGAGTATACTCTTCCTCCATTCATCAGGCATCTTATTAGTACGAAGTATCTTGTTAAAAAGACTAGTCAATCAACTTATTGCTGCATCCCCTAAGCATCTCTACACTTCAATAGGAATACCATTGGGTCCCAAAGCTTTACTAGTCTTCATCTTTTTTAATGCCTTCCTAACTTTCCGTGCTTTAACTCTACGCACAAACCTTCTATTTGAATCATCAAAAGCATCTTCCGAATCCACCTCACTTCTATCGCTCTCCCCATTAAATTTTTTTTTAAAATAACTCATCCACCTGCTCTTGACGTCTTCATATCTTATCAATAGTGTTTGATTTTCATCCTTGATACATCTAACCTGTGTCAAGTCTTTACTTTTCTCGTCCTTTGACTTTGCAAGTCTATAGATGCCTTTTTATCTTTCTTTGCTCCCAAATTTGTTGTACATATCGGTGAAAACCTTGCCTCTGGCCTCTCGTACAGCTTTCTTGGCACTTTTTCTCGCCAATCTAAATTTTGGCAAATTCTCTTCATTAGGACAGTTATATAGGCATCTGAAACACTCCTTCTTTTGCTTAATTGCCTCCTGCACATTTTCATTCCACCACCAGGTTTGCTTTGTTTGATGTCCATTCCCTTTACTTTCCCCTAACACCCGTTTTGCCACTGTTTGGATGCATTTAGACATCTCATTCCACATCATATTTACTTCGTCTTCCAATCGCCACGGTCCTTTCTGTAGCATTCTTTCCTTGAATTCTGTTTGTTTTTCCTTATGTAACTTCCACCATCTTACTTTAGGGTGCTGTGCACTTCTCTTCATCTTCTGTACTTTGTTATACCGAATTTCTAAGACCACCAACTCAGGGTATACCTTACAATCTATATACGAAGCTCTATCCTCTCTTCTTGCAAGAAAGAAATCAATCTGGCTATAATTTTGACCGTAGCGAAAAGTGATCAAATGTGACTTTCTTTTCCTAAAAAATGTGTTTGCCAACATCAAATCATAAGCTAATGCCACACTCAAAATGTCTTCGCTAGCCTCATTTCTAGTCCCATATCCAAAACCTCCATGAACTCTGTTAAAACCTCCACTACTCTGACTGACATGTCCATTTAGATCTACTCCTATGAATACCTTCTCCTCATGTGATATCCGCCTTAAAATCTCTTCCAGATCTTCCCAAAATCTGATCTTCTCGGACGCTTGCAGTCCAACTTGAGGGGCATACACACTAAGGATATTCAGAATCAAATCCCCCACTACTAGCTTAACTAAAATAATTCTATCTTCTATTCTTTTAACATCAACAACTTTATCCTTGAAATTTTTATCGATCAGAATCCCAACTCTATTTATACTCTTTGTTGTGCCTGTATACTATAGCTTGAATCCAGTGCCATCCACTTCCTTAGCCTTCTCTCTTTTCCATTTAGTCTCTTGTAGGCAAGCAATATTCACTTTTCTTCTAGCAAAAGTATCTGTCAATTCCCTCAATTTATCCGTTAAGGTTCCTATATTCCAACTCCCCAATCTAATCCCAACCCCCTGGGCTTTTCTTACCCCCCACACTCGCCCATGGAAGTGTGAAGACCCTTGCTCATTTATCACCACATCCGGGTACCGATGTGGCGCATCACTCTGGGAATGATGGCTCAAGGCTAGCTTTCTTACCCCTTGCACCAACTTATCTTGGTGCAAAAACCCTTGCTCATTTTTTGCTATACCCGGATGCCGATGCAACGCGTTGCTAAGAAGGGTACGCTCTAACGAAATATCAATAGGGCTCATCTCATAAAGGTAGCTATTTTTTTATAACCGGTTTGCTACGCCTGACGCAACCCTACTCCTTTAACTAGCTTGGGACAGGCTATGTAGACTACATAGGCGGAGTTCTCCTCCATATAAAGTTATGCTAGTAAAATATGCTAAGGAAGGCAATTGTAGCGGCAATGGTCGGTTAGGGGATGACAACATTTAATTTGTGTGATCTAATAGATCTTCCTTAGGGAAACTCCTGTATGCGAAGCATACTATTGGAATTTTCCATTTGTTTAAATCAGTGATTTCCGCTAGGAAAAGAAAGACACCTATTTAACACAGTGTGTGATATTTCCTTGGACAAGCATCCTTGTTTATTGTCTAGTCGGTGGGTGTCTCTCTCTCTCTCTCTCTCTCACATCATGTCCAGACATTTGGATTCTGGTTGTTTATCACCATTTTCACTTGATGTGCACTTAGTTTTAAAAATATCTTTTGGAGCTATTGTCTGCATGAGATTAACTGCATGTGGAGTATAAAGATTTTTCCTTTTTGGTCGAAGGAGTATGAAGATTTTAGGTGATAGCTTGTGAGTTGAATAGACTTTTAATTAAATTGCTTTTGGATGATTCTGTTGCCGCTGAACTATCCACAGGTGCAAAGTTGCCCAATTTAACCATCTTATTGCCTGTTGAGAAAGCTCAGATGGAAACTTCTGATGGGGAGAAAACACTCCATGTTGCAGGAAGGTGAGGTGTACCCGTGTCTGATTTACAAGGGACTAGTGGGAGATGTGAAGTTTATAATCATGGAAAGTAGATACGGTTAGATTAAGTATTAGCTCTTTATTGTGCTAAAGTTCATATTGAAATAGCACATAGCAATATCTAGATTAGCTAGTTGAATTTTGATGCCATATTCACATATTTTTTGAGTAGTTGATATGAACTTGCTTCCAAATCTTCTTTGCATTTTCTGTCAACTTGATTCGTTTTAAATATAGAACTGAAAAGCTTAACATATACTGGTAATTAAAAACTACTAACTGGCTTTTTCTTGCTGTTTTTATTTGATGTTTCATGATTTTTTTTTTTTTTTTAATCTCGTGACAATAAAGTTTTGAGATAGTCCCAACCTAGTACATGCTGTTAGAAAAATAAGAACAATCTGCTGGATTGAGTAACAGAGATGAAACTTCAATAGTGAGTGTGTCTCTGAACAGGTTGAGTCAGGCAGTTGCAGCATTGTTAAGGCGGCTTGGCCTACCTTACCAGGGAAACGAATCATATGGGAAAATCAGGGTAAGTGGGCTTGCCTTGAGAAGATGGTTGCGGCCAAAGCTTTCTTCTCCTTTTAGTGGAAAACCAGGAGAGTTCGGTTTGTCTCAGCTATGGCTTGGCAGTGGGATCGAACATCAGCAGCGGAACATCAGAACTGGTGATCTCTCTTTGGAGTAGATGAAGGTCACACTAATGGGGCAAAAAAGGAAAAATTGAAAAGCGAAGTCATGCACATTTTGTGAATGTAAACTGATGCTCAGAGACACAAGTAGAGAAGCATGTGGAATCCTGTTGGGAAATACTGGAGATTGTACCTTGTGGACTATGAGATGTGGCCCCAAGATAAATAAATTGAATCAGGCCTCCTTGTGCCGTTCTCTTGGGTAGGCTGCAAAGTGAAAGTTTCATCCAAGGAAACGGCATGCTTGATCTGTTTTTGCAAGGCTATGAATAACCATTGGCTGTGCACAGATTTGCCGATGCAGGTGTTATCTTAACCGCATCAAGAAGTCATGACAACTACTGTTCTAGGGTTCCTTCCGGTAAATTGCTTGAAATAGCTTGGTAGAAAGAGTCACACAGACTTGCATCTGTTTTTCTTGTATTACGTAAGAATTTGTTACCACTGAGTAATATATTTTCTGCTTAGTTGCAGCTTCTTTTCTGGGAGATGGATTGACCGAGACACGGTTTCCAGCCGAATTCTGAAACTAAAATTGCTGAAAATTGAACTTAGCATCTGTCGACCTTCTTTTGTAGAGAGAATCTTCAATGAGTGTAAGCAAGCACCCAACCTAAGAAAGGTGCTTGTTGAGTAAGGCTGGCTGCGGCTGCTCCACTCGGCATTGCAGTATCATGAATTGAACTTCGTTGCCTTCCCGTGCGCGAAGCGATTGGGTGTGCTGCGGGTCAGTTTCGGGGCGGGGAGGTGAAGAGAGACCAGAAGAATGATTCGTTTGGATTGACAAGCTTTTTCAGCTCCAAAACGAACTACTCATGAACATTTATTCTGGCTGTATATCTAGGGGATTCTCTCTATTCTATACACGGGGTGTTATCTCGCATAATCTATTGGTCGTGACTTGCATATGGATCAAAACTTCCGGAGGAAGATTGTTAAGAGTCACGAGTCACTTATACTTAGCGTAATGCGGCGCAAGCGTTGGCTGGCATTTTTATGGCATTCTTGTTCGCTCTATTTCACTAGGTGAGAGGTAAATTTTGCCGCCCTGGCCTCTGGTCGACAATAGCTTCCTAATGTACAAGAAAAGTAAAAAATCGTGTCATAAAATATGTGATCGGCAATCAAGAGTGCTTGTCCTAATACGGGCAACTTGAACTTGGATCTTGTCGGTGCCCCATGTCTTGGTTAGAATCGGGCGAGCCCCGGTGTCCCTTATCATGTTTCGTCGTTTGACTACCATGCCAAGATTTTCCCTTCATAATTTGCTGAAATTCAACCAGCCAACGCCTGTCTAGCAAGGACTAGATGTTTGGTGTGTTGACATTTATTGGTAGCTTCTTTTGCTTTTGGAGGAATAGTGTATAGGTGTCATCTGCCTTTGCTCGTTTGGACAAATAGATAGGAAGAAACACCATATAAAGTGAAATAGCTCGAATCGTGAGGCCGCCCCTTTGGATTCTCGGGCCCAGACTTCTTTCTTCTGCTCGGAGCAGCAAAGGGTGGCTCAAGAACGAAACCGGAACCAGAAAATGCTTTATTTGCATCTTGCCGACGTAAGCTGCCACGTGGCGTTTCCGGAACTTCTGATTCATTTTCCCGAGTCAATCATGGATGGCAGACAAATGCCCACGGCCGAAGAAACAGCAGTCTTGAAGTAAGGAGTGTTCTGTTCTTTTTCGGGTTAATAAAACGAAGAAGAGATTTTGTTTTGGATTGGTTTGGTTTCGGTGGATGACTCAAACTGACACTTTGACCTCTGATTGTGAAGGTTATGAATGAAGTCCCCATACTTATTGTTCGATATTTGAGCAGTTTAGAAATATTTGATAATGTTTAATAGTACTTGTGACAACTATGGTTATGCAACGGTTTTGCAACGGCTGTGTAACAGTTTTTCAATGTTCATGTAATGATTTTCTAACAGTTTTACAATGGCCGTATCTTCATAACATTTGATTTTGTCTTCATAAAATCTTCAATGGTCGTTTTCTCCAATAGTTACCAATTGATTAATTTCTTAACTGCTCCATCTTTTATTTTGAATATAAATTAGACTTGAAAACACAAACCTCAGGTCTCCGACAGAGAAAGATAATTTTCATTTCCTCCGCATATCTTTTATTCCATTGCTGCGTTATATACATAATATTGTTACTGTTCCTTCTAATATTCAGTGCGGAATATAGAAAAAAGTATCTTGGGGGGAAAGTCGCTAAAAGCCTTACGCTCATCGAGTTTCATACTCCAAAGAGCGGAATTATATTTAAAGGCAGTGTTTGCACCCCTCAGACAATTGTTCTTACTTTCTTATCTTGTTTAGATAGATTTCTAACGATTCTTATTTTTCATGTTATCTAATATTTTTCCAACAGACATAGACATAGATGATATTGTGGGGAGTATGGTGCGAGATATTTTTCGAATATGAGATGATTAATGAGCGGGTGTGGCCATGAGATTGTTAGACGAGAGCACCGATAGAACCCATGTCTCCTGACTCAAGTAGCGGTTTTTGCTCAGTTAGCTCAAGGTTTCTCCGATCATTCATTCCGGTCAAGTTCCCGATTGAAAACAGCTTACGAATTCCTTCAAAAACAAATGGGGCCGTGCACTTGAGGTTGGAGTTTGTCATAACCCTTTTTTTTGGATGACGGAGCAGAGTAGGGAAAGTTTGAATATGAAGATAGGAGGCAGCTGAAGGAGGGATGTCAGAAGTAGCATTGCAAGATTTTGATATAGCAACCAAGTCATATAGCTCAGAGTCCCTACATGTTGGATAAGAAGACAGAAGCTCGTGTCGACCCGCTTCCACGCAGTTTTCTCGATCCAATGCGAACGTGTCGAAGAAAGACGAACTTATCATGCTCAAGTTGCTTCTTTAAGCTGTTTCAGTGGCTTGATTCTACTGAAACTGTGGACGGTGAGGAAGGTGATTTTGCTTTCCCGCCTTAGGGATTGAAATTTGAAATGACCCAACTAAGTACATAATATTATATGGATTGCCCAGGCATTAGGAACCCATATCAGATGAAGCATTCGCCAGATTCCTGGACCAGATTGGATTAGGGTTTCACTACTTTATCAGGAGATGCAAGCTTGTAGATATTAACCTATTTGAGGTCCAACACACATTTGTAGACCCAATACCCAAAAAAATCTCCAACTTTAATATTTGTGACAATTATATCCAAAACTTTTCTTTGTTTCATAAAAAACCTCAAACTTTTACATTTGTCCCAATTTTACTGACATAGTGCCAAAAAATCCTCAACTTTTACTTTTGTCCCAATTCTACCCAAAACTTTTACCTTCTTCCCAATTTTACCTATCTAGTAAAAAAAAAACATCAACTTTTACTTTTGTATCAATTTTACCAACCCTCAACTTTTATTTTTGTCCCAATTTTACCACCGTTAGTCTTCCGTCTATAATCAACGTTGGTTAATCTTAGGTAAGATTGTCACGTTGTTAATGAATTACATCTCGGCAAAACTGACATGAAAAAATTTCGAAATTCTCTGTCTTTTGCTACTCCTATATATTGCTGAGAGATATATAATCACTAAAGAAGGTGCATTTCGTATTTTTTTCGGTACTCAATAGCCTAAAGAACAGTTAGATATGAAGATATTCTGATGAACTTTTTAAAATCTCGTCGTCTTTGAAACCTACAGCTTCTAAATTTCGAAATTCATTGGTAAATTCGGCCAGAAAATTCGAGTCACGTAAGATTAACTAACAGTGATTATGAACAAAAGGTTGATGGTAGTAGAATTGGGATACAAGTAAAAGTTGAAGTTTTTTTGGTATTAGGCCGATAAAATTGGGACAAAAGTAAAAGTTTTGAGTAGAATTGAGACAAAATTAAAGTTCACGGTTTTTTTTGGTATTAGATCGGTAAGATTGGGACAAAAGTAAAAATTTGGGTAGAATTGGAATAAAAGTAAAAGTTGGGGGTTTTTTATAAGACAAAAAATATTTTGAATATAATTGACACAAATACTAAAGTTAGAGGCTTTTTTGGGGTATTGGGCCCACATTTGTAACTAAAGGTGAAGTGGTGCTTGGTGATTCTTTTGGTTTCAACTATTCAATGCCATCACCGCGTTGGCACAACCACGTAAGGACGTCTGCGTTTTTGACTTGTAACTGGTACTTTGGACTTACCAAGAGAATGAAGTTGTACACCAAATTGGTGATACTAGTCACTAAAGATTATACGATTTATTTATAAAGTAAGGTGATGAACTGATCAAGTAGCTAAAGACTTCAAACATAAGGTGCGTTTGTTTGAGTGAAAGAATTTTTCGCGAATTATTTTCTCTAATTTTCACGCGCTTGATGTGTCGAAAATGATTTGTTAATGGAGAAAATCATTTACGGTAAAAAAAATATAATCATACTTAAAATAAACAAAATGAATACCCTTGTCTCTGACGACCTAGCCAGCCAGTGGGAAGGGAAAAAAAAGGAAAAGAAATAGAAACAAATTTGAGGGGTCATGGCGGTGGGTTGCTGTTTTAGTCTCTCCCAAGGAATAGTCGAGATGCGCGCAAGCTGGCCCGGACACCTTGGTTATAAAAAAATAATTTGAAAAATATTAAAATATTATTAAGAAAATGTTCACGTCAGTGCTGGCCGGGCAAATGGACTGCATTAGACTGCATTAGTACAAATGCAAAAGATTTAAGACCCAATCACAATAAATTTATGACACCCTTTTTTGTTGTTGGTAATTTTCCCTCTTGGTCACCTCGTCAATCTATTGAGCATTCAAAACCTCCTTGCATGAAGTCTGAAGATCTTCCAGGAATGTTGAGATGAGAAATGCGAGGGGGGACATGACAGATCTTTAGCCGTCGCTAGTGACCTTTATTGAGGACGGTTTACCAACCTGTCCCCTAAAGTTGGGCTTCTCAAGCACTGATCATTTTATGCGGAGGCTGTGCAAAGGGATTTTTGTCGACTGTTTATAGTGGCCATCCCTAAGAAGTGTAAACAAAAACTTATGGTATATAGTCTTGTTCAAAATCGATATCAAAACTGTAGGAATCAGAAGAGATTTTGCGAAAGTTTGAAGGATTTGAGGTGAGAAAAAATTCAAGTATATAAATGCGATAATAGTATTCAAACTAGTCTTGTGAAGGCTTCATACAAAGAAAGAAACACAAACTCACAACTTTCTCTCCCACTTTCTACTTTCTTATGCTAAGGTTTAAAAAAAAAACTGACTACCATGCCACATATTTATAGGGAAACTTCTAAGTTGCTTCTTCAAGAAACTTCTACATTTCTTCTTTCCCAAGTTCATCCTTTTGCTTGTTCTTTAAGTTGGCTTCCTCCACAAGTTGGCTTATTCTCCAAATTGTCTTGCTCATTAAGTTTGTTTCTTCTCCAAGTTAAGAATACAAAATCAATTTTATTTTATTTTTAACAGCCTCCCTTAAAATTGATTTTAGAAATTCACAACACCAAGCATTGTCTTCAATTTTTTGAACAAATCCGTCTTTAATGGTTTTGTCAGAATATTCGTAATCTAGTCTTCGAACCTACAGAAATCAAGTTCAATTTCACAATCTTTGACTAGCTCATGGATGTAGTGATATTTGATGTCGATATGCTTGCTCCTGCCATGAAAAATATGATTCTTGGCTAATGCAATTGCCGATTTGTTATCACACATCAATCTGGTAGGATCTTTCTGCTTATGCATCAGTTCGTTAAGCATCCTACGAAACCATATCCCTTGGCATGCTGCTGAAGCTACTGCTATGTATTCTGCTTCAATTGTTAAGAGTGCAACAACCTGTTGCTTTTTCAAGGACAAAGAAATTACTCATGTTCCTAGAAAAAAAGGATATCCGGAAGTGCTTTTCCGTGTTTCAATATCATTTGCCCAATCACTATAAATATATTCCACTAAAATGAAGTTGTCAGCGTAAGAATATAAAATTCCATGATCACGAGTTCTACTGACATATCGTAGAATTCTTTTTTCTGCTTGCAAATGTGATTGATATTGTTTCTCCATGAACCAGTTAATAAGTTCCACACCATACATAATATCCGACCTTATAGAGGTCAAATATTTTAAACTGCCAACAGTGCCTTTGAAATAAGTAGGATTTACTAGCTCATCGTTTCTTTCTTTTTTTAGCTCTAATCGTTCTACTACGGGTGTCCGAATTGATGTGAGCGATTTCATATTGAAAAGTTTCAAAATATCACTAGCATATTTTTGTTGCGAAATAAATGTGCCGTCATTTGTCTGCTTCATTTCAAGGCCTAGAAAGTATGACATCAATCCCAAGTCCGTCATCTCAAATTGACTTGTCATGGCTTCCCCAAATTCTGCAAACATTATTTCACAATTTCCTTTAAATATCAAGTCATCTACATAAATGCATATAATGATGAGATCACCATTAGTATTTGACTTGATATACAGTGTATGCTCATATGGGCACTTTTGAAAACCATTCTTCAACAGGTATGCATCAATCCTCTAATACCAAGCTCAGGTGCCTGTTTTAGCCCATATAATGCTTTATTCAACTTGTAAACTTGATTTTCACGCCCTTTATTCTCATAACCTTGTGGCCGCTTCGCATATACTTCCTCATCAAGAAAGCCATTGAGAAATGATGATTTCACATCCATTTGATGGATATTCCAATGGTTCTAAGCTGCTAGTGCTAAGATCATTCGAATGATATCCATTTGAGCTACTGGTGCAAATACTTCAAAACAATCAATACCTGGCTTTTGCTTGTAGACTTCCACAACCAGTCTGATTTTGTAACGGTCCACTCGACCATCGAGCTTGTACTTTGTCTTGTACACCCACTTGACACCAATAGACTTCTTATTAGGTGGTAAAGAAGACTGCTCCCATGTGTCATTCTTTTTGATGGATTGGATTTCTTCATCCATTGTTTGGATCCACTTTTCGTCTACAGCTGCATCATCATAGGATATGGGGTCACATTCAACAAATAAACAAAAACTTGCCATTATTTCATCAATGACCTCGTTACTGTCACCATCATCATCTTCCATGACCACATAATCCTTGAATTTTACTAGAGTCTATCGCGGCTGTTGCGAACGTCGAATTAACAGTTTTGAAACCGTTGTTGATGGAGAAGATGAGCTGCCAGGTGAAAACGATGGAACTTCAGTTGGAGATTCTTCTGGTTCTTCCACAGCTGATTCATCTTCAATGATGACATTTTTGGGATCATCCTTTTGATTCCAGTCCCAGGCTTCATGTTTAAAAAACTAAACATCTCTGCTGATAATCAAATTTTCTGTTATTGGATTATACAACATATAACCCTTGATCACCTCACTGTAGCCAATAAAAATGCACTTCTGGCTTTTATTGTCTAACTTCTTCCTTCGTTCATCTGGTATATAGGGATATGCAAGACACCCAAATATTCGTAAGAACGAGACATCTGGCTTGTTTCCGCTCCAAGCCTCTTCTGGGGTTCTTCCAAGAACACTCCTTGTTGGACACCTATTTAGGACAAAAACAACACAAGCAACGGCTTTTGCCTAAAACTTCTTTTGTAACCCTTTAGCCTTGAGCATACTTTTTGTTATTTCAAAAATTGTTATATTCTTTCTTTCTGCTATACCATTTTGCTAAGGAGTATAGCTAGCAGTTAACTGACGCTTTATTCCATGAAATTTACAATATTTGTCAAATTTATTGAAAGTAAATTCTTCACCTCTGTTTGATCTCAAAGTCTTTAGACTAAATCCACTATATTTCTCAATATAGACTTTAAATTCCTTGAATTTGCATAAAGATTCAGCTTTTTCCATCAAGAAATATACTCATGTCTTTCTGGTAAAATCATCGACAAGAACTAATGTGTACATTTTTTGTCCAACTGATTCCACCTCAACTGGGCCACAAATAACTGTGTAAACTAGCTCTAGAGGTTGCTTGGCTCTTTTAGCTTTTCCAATTGGAAAGGACTCTCGATGTTGTTTTCTGACGAGGCATCCTTTACATGGATTATCTGGACCTTCGATCAAATGCATGCCTGTCACCATCCTTTTCTAGACCAACAACTTTAATGTACAAAAATTTAGATGGCCAAAATGAAGATGCCACAACCACTTGCTATCTTGCACCACAGTTTGAAAGCTTAATAGAGACTACGTCTAGAGAGATACAGGGAACATCCGATTCTTTGTCATATGTACCGCCATGATCAACTTATTATCTGCACCTCTAATAGTGCAAACTCTTTTTTCAATGTTAACTTTGTGGCCTTTTTCTGAAAATTGGCCAATATTAAGCAAATTTCAAAAAAGTCCTGGTACAAAGAAAACATCTGTAATAGTAACATTCGTACCATCTTTTGATTTGATATCAATGTTACATTTGCCCATCACGAGAATCTTTGATATGTTCTCGAAGTTGACTTCGTCACGAACCGTTTCATCTAGCTGCAGAAATAGCTCCTTTTGGCCACATATGTGATTGCTGCATCCAGTATCGAGATACCAGATATTGGCATCACTGGTACTCGAATCATCAGTTTTGCAGGCTAACACGATGGTTTTATTAGTATCAACGATATGTACACCTTCTGGCTGTTCGTGCCCCATGTTTGCTCGATATTTGGATTTGTAATGTCCGAATTTATTGCACTTAAAACAATTGACTTTTGATTTGTCACATATTTTATTCCTTCCAGTGGAATTGAAATTTTCACCTCTGCCTCGTCCACCTCCACGACCTCGGAGAACATGATGTCCTCCTCGAGTTGACTGAGCGACCCGACTTTGCAATGCCTGCTCGGAATAAGTACCAACGGACTTTTGATTCATTCTTTGCTCATGCAAGCATAATGAACCCATCAACCACTCCAACATCATGGTTGATATATCTTGACCTTCCTTGATTGCTGCAACAACATAGTCAAATCGTTTGATCAAAGACCTCAAGATTTTTTCTACGACACATTCCTCATGGAGTTCTTCACCATTAACCCTCAATTGGTTGACGATAGTTTGCACACGATCAAAGTATGATGAGATAGATTCAGAGTCATTCATGCAAAAAGACTTAAAATCACCTTGAAGTGTTTGAAGTCGAACTCGCTTTCCACGATCATCGCCCTTGTAGGATTTTTGCAGAATATCCCACGCTGCTTTTACTGTCTCCGTGCACGATATTTTTTCAATTATAGTCTCCTCAACAGCTTGAAAGATCTCATATAATGCTTTCTGATCTTTCTTTCGGGACTCGACTAACGAATCCTTCTCCTCCTTTCTCAAAGCATTGAATTTTTCGACATCGGCTACTTCAGTGTAGCCATTCTCCACTAGGTTCTACAAATCTTGCGATTTGAATAGAACCTTCATCTAGACGGACCAGTTATTGAAGTTTCTCTCGTTCAATTTAGGAAGCTGTAATTGAACGGAACTCGTGGATGCCATAGCGAGCTTTGATACCAATTGTAGGAACCAGAAGGGATTTTGTGAAAGCTTGAAATATTTGAGGTGGGAAAAAAATTCAAGTATATAAATGCACGAGTAGTAATCAAACTAGCATTGCGAAGGCTTCACACAAAGAAAAAAACACAAACTCACAACTTTCTCTCACACTCTCTACTTTCTTATGCTAAGGCATAAAAAAAACTGAATATCATGCTACATATTTATAGGAGAACTTCTAAGTTGATTCTTGAAAAAGCTTATGCATTTATTCTTGCCCAAGTTCATCCTTTTGCTTGTTCTCCAAGTTAGCTTCCTCCACAAGTTGACTTGTTTTCCAAGTTGACTTGCTCATCAAGTTTGCTTCTCAGGTTAAGAATACAAAATCAATTTTATTTTATTTCTAACAAAAACCGTGAATCTTGTCTCTACATGACATGATGCTAAAACTTCCTTTATCCACGCAACTGAGTAGTGAGATCAATGAAGGTTTCTTCTCTGCATGGAATTGTGACGCCACCCATCGGATGCTCGAACCCGTACTCTTCTTCTGCTCGGAGTGGCAACTTTCGGAATGACGAGTGGTTCAAGAATGTAACCGGGACTAGAAAGCGCTTCCTTTGGATCTCGCCGACATAAACCGTGCCACATGACCTTTCGGGGCATCCGTTTGATTCCGCCAAGAGGCTGCGATTTAAGGACTCGCTTGGCATGAGCGATCATGGAGGGCAAACGAATTCCCATTACCGGAAGATAGTGTAATCTCGAAGCGAAAGAGATGGGGAGTGGCTTTAAGAGAATGATTCAAACTCATATCTGACGTTGGCTGTGAAGGTTATGAATTCTAGATACTTGTGTATATCGACAAAGAGAAAATGATAAGAGAGTATGGTGCAACGTAGATAATTTTCAAATACCAAGATAAACAATATTGGGGGTGTCTTGCCATGAAGTAGTGATAGGAGGCATATCTTTCTCATTTATGACTTAAGAGGTTTCTATGCTTAGTTATGGAGAGAAAAATACCAGGAGTACCAAAAGTAGTGTACCGACTCACTTTGGTGCCAAAAGTTTCCCTAAGATTATTTAAGTGTCAATTTTTTTAAAAAAATGATTATATAAGTGCCAACTCTAATTTACTTAGCCAAAAATCCAATGATAAATTTTTTAATTAATATTTTAAGCTGACGTGGCTTAACGGAGGTTCAGTCAGCAACAACAAAAATATAACAATTAAAAATAAAAGCTTAGCTTAATATATTTAAAAAAAATAAAAAGCTAAAAATTCAAAAAATACATTTTTAAAAAAATTAAAAAATTAAATTCAGATTTATTAATATGCTGAAAATAATTTTTTTAAAATAAAAATTTTATTTAAATTTAAAATAGGCTTAAAAATGTAACAAAAAAATCTAAAAAAAAAAATTAAAGAGGGGTTGGAGAAGAACCAGGCGGCAAGAAATTATTTTATTAAAAAAATTTAAATTTTAAAATTTTAAAATTTTTAATTTGGCCTTTTTATTTTATTGTTCTCCTTTTTTAAATTTTTAGAATTTTTTGTTAAATTTTTAAGCTTTTTTTTAAATATAATTCAATATTTTTATTTTAAAAAAGTTAGTTTTTAGCAAAATTTAAAATATAATTTTAATTTATTTTATTTTTTTAAATTGAGAAGTCCACATGCACTTAATTTTTTTTTAAAAATAATCCTCTTTATGTTAAAAAAATTAATTATAAATGATATGTATTAATTTTGGTTTGAATGTTACGTTGGAGTCACTTAAGTGATTGTTTTTTTTTTTGATTTGATACTTAAGTGATACCGCAAAAAACTTTTGGTCCTAAAGCGTTTTACATAACTTTTGACCCTTCTGTTGTTTTTCTCTCCTCAGTTAGCTCAAGGTGACTGAAGTGGTTTTCTGTTCAGTTAGCTCAATGTCTCTCATTGTTCTCATCATCCATAGACCCCCTTGTTCCTTTTAGGACAAGGCCAGATGTAAAACAATTTTCAATTGCTTCAAAAACAAGGAGCAGTACACTTGACATTGGAATGGATTATAACCTTGGATTATAACCTTTGATGTCAGACATAGCATGTGCAAGATCGGAGAGTTATCAACCAAACTCTGTAGCTTAGAGTCCCCACGTGTTGGATAAGTAGAGAGAAGTGTTGGCTCACTCCCAGCGTAGCTTTCTTGTTTTACAGAAAAGGAAAATGCATTGAAGGAAGATGAATTTATCATGCTCGCAAGTGGTTCTTGAAACTGTTTTAGCGGCTTGATTTGTTCTACTGAAACGTTGGATAGTGAGCGAGGGGCCCTTTTTTGGCTGGTGGAGATGGTATATTTTTTTTAAAATATGTGTTAGGGTTTGATGACCCACTTGAGAACTTTATAGGGAATGCCCAGCATTAGGACCCCATATCACATGGTCCTCTCATGAAGCATCTGTCAGATTCTTGGACAAGATAGATAAGGGTTCCACCACTTATCAGGAGTGATTTTGTTTGTAAATCGTGAATACAAATGCTTGTTTCCTAGTGTGTATTGTTGACCATAATTCGAGAGTTTTCGCTCTATTTTGAATAAATATGTTGAAGCATGACTTTGAATGAGTCTATTTTCCGAATGGTATATTTTTGAAAGCAAATAATACTCCGAAAGGTCTATCTCTGAAACCATTATTGGGCTTGTAATTAGGCAATAATTGCTTGTGATGTGGCAACAAATATCTATGTGAATTAATTTTAAAATCATAACACTGCTCACTGTATTCTTTCATTTCTAAAATCACAATACTTTTGCAATTACTATTTATAGATTACATCTGCCGGAGAGAGAGAAAAGAAGGGGAGGGAGGGAGGGCATGGAGGATCTCGATCTGAGAGCACACGCAAAGAGAGGGGAGGGAAGGAAAGGGGAGGAGGGTTTTTTTTTTTTTTTGGGTAAAGGGGAAGGGGAGGAGGGATTCAGCAATACATTGGATACTTTCATATAATTTAGAACTAGATCAAACATTTTTGAAAAGTTAAACATCATTCGTCATTTTTTTTCCTTTCAGGGGAAGAGAGTTTCAGAAAGGGAAAATGACAAGTGATCCTTAACTTTTGAAAAATGTTCGATATAGTTCTAAATTATATGAAAGTATCCAATGTTATTAAGCTTTGGCTTTATTTCGACTGATAATTTTAATAAAAAACATTTTCTTGGAATTAAAATTTAGTGGACTGCAAAGCTTAAATTAGGCCTCAAGGCCTTGAGATTTTCGACATTTGCTCCCTTATGATGGTCGAATTATGCAATGTGGGCTTCGGTCCTTCGCGTGTCAATTCAGGCCCAAATCCCGTCATCGATGCACAATAATGCAAATGCAATGCATGGTTAAATTAAATATGCTATGCATAGGGAATTATTTTTTGCGAGAATTATAATTAACTCTCATTTTATAAAATAGATGAATAAAGTTCCTAAAAATCAAAATTTAGGCGTCAACAAATCCACATTTACTCAAAAGCTTAAACTGACGAGTTATGGGCCAACGTAAATATATTAACTACTATAGACCACTTCGAGTTATGGGCCAACGTAAATATATTAACTGTTATACACCACTTCGATTCTCTGATGTGGGATTTCTTTAACTCTTTAAGACAACTCAATCACACGTGCATCCTAACAATCTCCCTCTCACATGTGAGCTCAGTATTAGGTCCGGTCTACTTTCTTTTAATTCAGATATCCTTCTGCATCAACTTATCTCAAGTTGAATAGCCCAATTTCATAACCATGAAATCTGCCTTTAGGCCCGCTCAGTAACTACATGGGACATCAACTATCGACTCTGATACCATTTGATAGGAGTGCGCAGCAGAAGTCCGATACCTTAAACTGGGGAGATAGCCAAGAGGAGCCCATGGTCGAACCCGTTAACATATCCAGTAAAACCTACATTCACTCAAAAATTTAAGCTGATGAGTTATGGGCCAACGTAAATATATTAACTACTCTACATAACTTCGATTCTCCAATGTGAGATTTCTTTAACTTTTTAACACAGCTCACTTGCATGTGCATCCTATCAAACCTTTCCACCTTTTGTCCATTCAGTTCTATTGGCCTGACATGGATGTCGATCGTTTTACGTGGCACCACCAGTGTCGATGTGGATAATTTTTAATAATATTTTAATTTTTTTTGTTCCTATTTTTTCCTTCCTTTTCTTTTCCTCCACCTCTAGCATGGCTGCCCTCACTGTCGTTGGGTGAGGGTCGACCACGCCCAATACCGGCGCGGGTAGCCCTCTCTCAACGCCGTGAGGGATGCCCTCGCCAAGGTTCTAAGGGGGCGGCCCTTGTTGATGCTTGCGAGGGTAGCCATGTCTGAGGAAAAAAGAAGAGGAAGGAAAAAAGAGAAAAAAGAAAGAAACAAGAAAATAGAATTTTTTTAATAAAAAATTATAAAATATTAAAATTAAAAATTATTCACATCAACCCCAATGACGCCATGTAGAACGACCGGTGCCCACATCAACAATTTTCGACCAATAGAACTAAATCGGTAAAATGTGAACAGATTCAGCATTGAATTGACAAAAATGTGAAAAGTAGAGAACTTTTTTAACAATTTTCTCCCAAAATACATAAGCAAATGAATGGCATATCGTTATGTAAAATGATTAAAATTTTATCGAGATAAATGGATTTATTATTACGTTAATGATTTGTTTATTTTACATATTCACCATTTGATTTGTGTCGTTTAACCAGTCATATAAAAAGTACAACTCAATGCCGGCGTAAAGCTTCCGAGGCAGGCCAGAGGTCGAGCACTCCAAAGCTGGAGTTGTCCCCAAAGCACAGGGTAAAGACGAGACGAAGATAGTGGCAACAGCGGTGGGCTGTGGCGTAGCTTGACAAGCGGTGGTGGCCCGGCCCGAACCGGATTTTGCAGATGGAAACGATGGGGAAGGGCGGCGGTCAAGCATGAGGCGGCTGAAGGGCTAAGAGGAGGAGGAGGAGGAGGACAGAGAGAGAAGGGATTTGAGTGCTAGGGTTTTGAATTAGCAAATGTAACGGCAACGTATCGCATGAACCCATCAAGAACTCCTTTCATCAAAATAAGATAAACATTATGGTGCTAAAGAAGACGACGTACGAACGGTGACAGCCGTGGCCCGTCGCTACAGATACACCTTTGTAACTATGCTACGTTAACTCTATCTATGCATACTATCGCGAAAAGACCAACAAAAATAAAGCGTCTCCAAAAAAAAAAATTGCCATCTCTATTTTCTTGACGATCGCTGCAGCGAAGAACGCAACCGAGAAGTGAGATCGATGAAGGCCTCCTCTTTGCAGGGAATGGTGAGCCCGCCAGCCGGGTGGTCAAACCCGAACTCCTCCTCGGCCCTGCTGAGCAATTCCCGGAACAAGGGGTGGTTCAGGAACGTCACTGGGACCAGGAAACGCCTCCTCTGGACGTCTCCGACGTAGATGGCGACGTGCCCATTCGGCACATCGGAGCGAGATCGACGGTGGCTGTGGTCGCGATGGTTGTTCCCAGCGAAAAGAGACTGCAACTTCACGGCTTGTTTCGTATTGGCAATAACGGATGGCAAGCGAAGGAAGCCCATGGCTCAACTGATATATCAATCAATCTCCAAGCTCTTGGTGCGCGTACGTGTGCAAAAAGGGTTTTGAAAGGCGACGGTCCGACCTCTTCTTTGTGGTTCTGCTTTTAATGCTGGAAGTGTGGAGTCCCTAGGTTTTGTGGGTACATATATATAGGAGAAGGGAAGTTCTCCATCATGCATGCCGACGGCGTCCGAGGTGAAAAGATACGACGGCGGGGATGAGTGGAGGTCCCACCTCATCAAGAGTCTCACATGGCTTCGCTCGATTGCTCGGGCTATCTCTCTTTCTCTCTGTCTCCCCAGTCATACGTGATAGACATGCGCAAGTTTCCATGCAAATTGTCAGGCCCAAGTTGTCTGGTCTGGGAGAGGAGAGTGGTGAGTCAAAACCGAGGGCTATACGCCGGTAATGAAGATATCTGGTTTTCCGACAGACCAAGCGGAAGTTGCTGAATGTTGACAATATATTTTCTCGATCGGTTGTGTTTTTGCGGGCACGATTGTTCTCAGTTCCAGGTTTTGTGCGACACCTAAGACGCAGGGTCTCGGACATCTCGTGATCTTGTGCCCCATGTCTAGCTAGCTAGATAGCTAGCTTGCTACTGGCTAGTTCCTAAATGCATCCCATGCAGATATAGATTTGTCGATATGAAGTAGACGTGACCCAGAAGGTGTTGGCTCGAGCAAGTTGTACATTTTGATGCGAAGATTCACCGTACCTAGGATGTCATGAGAAGCGCTTTCTCTCGACTTGACTTCTGTTTGTTTCCCATCAGGAAAAGTTCCATTGCTTTCGTTGGGATATAGATGAACCTAGATATATCATGATATGATTTAGTACTTGGTCACATGTTGGAAACAACAAATGCCCAATTGTCGCAAAAAGCTAGCCTTAGTCTAGATGGAAAGTGTAGTGCAAAACCGTATTTTCCTAAAAGTTTAGGCTATCAAAGTGTGATGCATAATATGTTAAGATTTTCTGCCTAGTACGATATGAAGGCTGATTTGATGATTTATGCCTAGTACGATACGAAGTCTGATTCGAGGTGCGCGTAAACTGATCCGGACACTTCGGTAATAAAATAAAAATATAAATAATAAAGTATACCAAAAATCTATGTGGTTCAATTTGAATGTCGATATCTAACCACAAGTTTTATCTCACAATATCTTATGAATAATCCACTCAGATAACTTATGGAGAAAAAATACTAACTCATCTTGTTTGCTCTAATGTGTAATTAATGAACAGAATTTAATTTTGATATGTTCTTGTGAACGGCGAACTCAAACTAGAAAACCTTGATTTTCTTTTTTCTTTTTCCTTTTAATGCAAGATCAAACTCTACCATATTAGGGACACCACCGAAATTGTTTGGAGATAAAGTTCGAGATAAAAGACATACAAGATACGGCCCAATTTCTATTGGATCAGACTTCGCACTTAAACTCAAATTCGAGACATAATTTAATAACATCACAAAACGAAATTTCAAATAGTAGATCAGAAATCGGCATATTTCATGTGGGGCACTTTTCATCACAGTACGAAGGTGGTGCATGGGCCTAGATTTCGACTTTGATTATGCTCTGTCATCCCTTACAGCAGCTTTTCATGTGCCAAGCTGTCAGCATCACACTGCATGTCCAGAGACAATTTAAAATGCTTCTAGGTTTCATGGGAGCATGTTTCGTAAATTAATTATCGAGGATTCTTCATAAGCAAGTACATTTAACTCTAGAAACTAGATAGCAATTCCGTCACAATTTTTCGATAGTGTGATGTAATTAACGTCAAGATGCGACTTCTTAGTTATTCTACAAGCAACAAGGAGAACTAATCATTACGTTGATTCCAATAGTTGTAAGGCGAAAATTAGCTCAAAAAGTGAACTAGCATTTTGTCAACAAGTTTCATGGCACTAAATAAAGGGATGATTATCATTTTCAACGTACCGTCTCTCTCGTGTTATGTGTATCAGTGAAATTAGAAATAAAAATTATTATCTAGTACTCATAATTGGGGCACTCAAACCGAGATTACGTCATTAATAGCATCTAACTCCTGATTGGGTTGTGTTGTTGCATTCACGAGGTCAAAAGATAAAGTAGTCATTTCCGTTGGAAGTTTAGAACTTCGTGTAATTCTAATAAACAAAAGTTTCGTCTAGTTTTCATGTACTAAAAGAAGGTCCAAAATGTCATGTGACCAGTTACATTTGTGGGCGGCAGACCACAATCACGTCCTTTCATTAATCTTGTCCAATAATTATTTTTCCTTTAAATAATGACGAGTGTCGGTGAATTTCAGCGCCATCTCGGTAGTGAAGATCCCGAGAAATAAGTAAAAAAAAAAAACTAAGGACTTGCTGATTGTGCCCACCGTTCTCCACGAAACTACATCTTTCTAAGAGATTTTCGAAATAGTCTGTGTGTCGGAGAATATTATAAGAAGAACCAACACTATGGTACTGAAGTTATATACCTAGTGAGGCTCGAGATAAGATGCACATATTGATTAAAATTCATCTACACGTAGCATTCTCATGTGTTAAGCGGTGTCGAATCTAATATACCTACCGAATATCATGGATCGGTCGGTTATTATATATTGTTCAAGTAACAGCAAGGCGACTTTGCACTTTTTATTTTGTGTTCAAAGGGTGCTATCGAAAGCATGTATAGTTAAAACCGTTCTCTCTAATAGCTAATTAAATTTTTTGAGAAGAAGATGATTACGGACCATTTCTTTCTTTCATCTTTTTCGATAGATTAGAGCTTAGGCCCCGATCATTTTGCAAAAAAAAAAAAAAATGATTCCTTAAAATGATAACTGATATCGCTTCCAAAGATTAATAAATGTTGATCTCCCACGAAAATATATATGTGCATAAATTATTGTCGATAGCCAAAATATATTTCGATAACTTAATTATTTTAACCGATACAAACAATCGATATTTTGAAAATGTTTTCCGAATAATTCACTTTTTGCAAAATAAGTGGAGATTGAACTACAACGTGCAAGCTCTCGCTCATGTCGGGGCTCCAATGAGTAGTAGCTACTCAAGATCCAAGAACTCGTCCTTCAATTTCTTCTCTCTTGTTTGTCCCTGCTATTCGCTTTTAATCTTTGCTTTCCAATCCATCTTACAACTACAACTGAGGTGGCCTCCTCGTTGTTCCTGCAATGCCCATGCTGCCTACTCAACCATCCCGACTGTACTTCATGCCGTTTTTATCTTTCGTACGCGTTCTCGTCCTTCGGACGAAGATATTAGATTCGGCTATTATTTATATTGTCAGATGCATGTGAGCCTCAGTTCAGTTCCCAAACAAGTAGCAAAATGACCGCATTTTACGCTGTTGCTGTCGGACAATTCGAGTAATTCTATATAACTAGGGTTCCCCAATATCGGTAGAAACAGCCGCAATGGTGCTAACTGCCAATATACTTAGACTGGGTTCGTAACTATAGGTTCTATGTTTGTTTCTTCATAGTTTCAGTGGTCATCAATGAATGGTTTTGTTTGCGGCACAGCAATTACGTTGCTCTAGATCAGACAAATTAGGCAAAATTATTCAAAAAAATCTTAAACATATTGCACTTTTGCCAATTGAGCCATAAACGTTTCCGTGTTTTTTTCAATTGATTACATCCAACCAATTTTGACTAAAAATCACAAACCTAGACAAATAATAATAATAATAATAATAATAATAATAATAATAATACATTAATACTTATTCTTTCTTTTTCTTTTTTCTTCTTCCTCCGCCAATTGACGAGCCTCGACCATGGTCGACGTCCGGCCATGGGCTACGACTAGTAAGGGTCACCGTCGCCAGAGGCTAGCGAGTGTCGGCCTCGCCAGATCATGATGAGGGAGACCTCACCTATGACTGGTGAGGGCGACCCTCAACATTCGTAGCCTATGGCTAATTGCTGGCCATGGCTAATTCCCTGCGACTAGCGGTGGAAGAAGGAGAAGGGAAGAGAAGAAATTTAAAAAAAAGCAATAAAAATATGACAAAATATTAGAATACTATTAAATTTTATCAATGTCAGTATCGGCCGTGTCATATAGGATGACAGATGTACACGTCGATAATTTCAGGCCAAAATTAATAAGATGAGCTCAATTGACAAAACGTAAAAGGGTTCGACAACTTTCCCCTTGGAAGCGAGAAATTCTCCACTTATTAGTGATCCACAAGAATTATCCACTATTCCAACAAGAGCGCTCCACGGGGCAAACAAGCATACTGGGCCTAGAAGTTATAATTCATGTCTTTAACAAGTGGTAGCACCGCACAAGAAAGCCCTAAAGGTTCCTAAAAGAGTTTTATGTTTTCTCTTGCATCCACCAACTGCGAATTCACGATCCACATGTAATATTTATGTTCCTCCTTCTGTGACAACTGACAACTAACGGGTAAGATCTCAAGCACGATGAAACATGTTAGAAGCATGACGGTACCCCTTGTGTGTGGAGTTCATCCACCGACGATGGATGTAAGGAAACTGAATCGAATATATTAATCCAAAGGGCTTTGTGAGCATGATAGCCTTTGGATAAATGTGGGAGTTACAGCATATCGTGAGTCACAAATTCTTGAAAGAGTGAACTTCACAGCAATTTCTAGTTATTTGTTATTCTTGAAGGACTGACAGAGAATAGGCTGTTAATCTCACAGTAGATTAAGGATATTCACATAATCATTTCTCTAATTCAAATTAGCTCTTCCGATAACTTTGTTCGGGGAGATGGCCTCATTGAGCACCCTTCTTGAGTACCCAAAAGTGCCAAAACGATAGCTCAAATGAATGTATTGCAAACTGAGGGAACGGCTAGAAATATAAATTCATTTCATAGGAAAAAAACAATGATCCATTTACAGCTTCGCCAGAAAGGCAATTTACATACAATTAACAAGGAGCCGTCAATATGGCAAAATTTGAGAGACTCCTTGTGGAAAGTCTCTTGCCCTTGGGAAAGGAAAAAACTACAAATCATCCACAGCGGTGATGACAATTCCATTTGCAGCGATCAACAACTCAAGGCAGAAGTTAGGCTAGTGAAGTAGTCCTCGCTGCACGGGATGGTGAGCCCGCCGGTTGGGCAATCGAACCCGAACTCCTCCTCGACCATGTCCAGCAATCTCCGGAACAGCGGGTGGTTGAGGTACCACAGGGGGATCACGAACCGCTTCTTTGACTCACCGACATAGACCGCGAAGTGGGCCTTCGGCACGTTGGACACGGCCGACATTGCTCGGATTCGGGCTGACAGAGTGCGCTGGAGCTTTTGCTTCGCGTGAGCGATTCCCATAAGTTGGACGCCCATCTCTCTTATGATGTTTGGAAGGATACAAGTCGGAAGATTTGAGCGAAAGGGCTTTGGTTTTGCGGATGCGATTTGTATGGTTTTGGTCCCGAACAAAGCTCGCGCATATAAAGGGAGAGGGAGAGTTCAGCATGTCGAAGTCCGCGATAAAATATTGGTCAATAGAAGGGAGTTTAGGAACACATCAGGTGAGCGAGTAGGGCAAAGTCCACATGCTTATGCCCTACGGTTTTTCAGGACATCATACCCTACCAACTTGGGGGAAACAAGCAGGAGGTCCTAAAATTAGTTAATTTTTATGTGGGTTGGTTGCCCTTGTGTTTCCTTATTATTATTATCATTATTTTTTCCCATTTATGTTCTCTTGGGGGCTGCATGTTCTTGGCACGACATCCACTTCTTTTCGGTAATAATTCGAAGAGTATATGCTACGAAAGTCATGTGGGATTATCAAAAAGATCAAAGAAGCGTTGAACGTGCCCTCGTTTTAGTCCCTTTGCCTTTTTTTCTCTAAGTGCCCAGCAGCCAAGACCCAACCCCTCTCCCTCAGCTAACTCTACATTGATGGCCGAGTCGTAATCCCGAATAATTCGATATTTCGAATTTTGGCATGAGATGTGAACAGAAGGCGAAGTCGTCCGACAAATGCACAGAAACAATTTTTGTATAGACACGCAAAGATGTCGTGTGCATGTACTGTGTATGTATATACTTCTGATTGTTTATGACCACCTCTTCACTAGATTTCCCAAAATGGTTCATAGACTCATTTCTTAATCTTTCATTTGATGGGTTGAATTGTTACATGGGTTAGGGATATTTAGTAAATATGCCATAAATGGGTTTAACCCAACTCAATGTGTAATAAATGGGTTTAATATAAATACTAAAACTGATTTACAAATTATTTAGACCCAACCCACTTCTATGACTCTCTTTCACCCTCACTCGGTGTTTTCACATTAGTTTAGACATGAGTTTCCCTAAACTTGGTGAAATATATAAGTGTTTTAGTAACATGTGTCGGGTTGTGTATATATGTGCGCGCGCGCGTGCGCACATGTGTATTAGGTATGGATCGGGTTGGATATGAGTCATTAAATTTGTAATGCATGAAAATAGGTCAAAGCGGAATAAAATATGTGAATTTGGGTCAGATTATTTTTTATCCGACCCGACCGATCCCATTTCGACGGGCATACTCTTCACTACACGTGGTGGATAACCTTAAAGAACAAGTTGAAGGCTGAGATTAAAGAATAAGTCGGCTGATATGATTGTATTCAATGAAGCAAGTAGGAGATAATCGGATAAGGGAGTCAAAGGAGCAAGGATTGGCCTACCTCGACCATGCGAAGTTGCTAACTTGTCCATGAACCTTAAAGTTTATCCACGAAGCGAAACCACTAATAGGATAAATGATAGAACTTAATTGTATGTCAATGAAATAAGCTACAAAACAATGAGATGTGGGTCGATCTTCATATACATCACGGAGGATTAAGTTTCCGCCTTCTCGCGTCACTTGGAAATATGTTCTTCGAAAGAGGAAACTTTTTTATTCCCCATCTATCTGAGATAGCCACATAATGATTCGCTGCGAGAAAATTATCAAAAAGGCCATAGACCTATTGTAATTGTGTTAATTTAGTCATAAACTATTTTTTTTACTAATTAAGTCTTAAAAATTTTACATTTATATCAATTCAGTTCTTCTGACCGATTTTGGTCATCACTAACGTGGCATGATTGACGTTAAACGTGACAATTCTATTGATATGTTAGTATTTTTTATTTTTCTGGCGAACATCTGGAGTAAGAATGGAAGGAAAAAAAGGAGAAAGAAAAGGAAAAAATTAAAAAAATTAAAAAAATTAAAATATTATTAGGAAATTGCCACGTCAGCGTTAGCCGCACCACGTTAGCGGTTTCTAGCCAAAATTGTATGAAAGGAGTTAAATGCCTCAAATGCAAAATGTTTAGTATTGGAGTGGCAAAAAAAAAATTGTATAGGACTAAATTTGGCACAATTTATATAAGTGTACAACTTTTTTGGCAATTATCTTGATTCGCAGCACATTCCATAATTTTCTTTTAGAGTTCCTCTTTTTCGCATTTTCTTTGCGCTACGCTTGTTCCAAAACCATCCGTTTTAATCGAGATTGAGATTTATAGAAAGTGGGCTTTCATTTTTCCGAAATCTCAGAAATTGAAAATAAGAGACGGCATGTGATGGGAGAATTAGATGGGGGAAAGAGAGAGAGAGGGAGAGAGGAAAAACGTAAGTACTAAAGAATCTTGTAATGACAAGTGTTAAATTGGGCTAATGGGCTTTGAATCTATCTTTGGACAGATTTGGAAGCCCATAAGAGGCCCCATGAGTTCCTCCTCATCCGATGGCTTAAGCCCATAATGATTGGATTCTGGGTTCACGAGGCCGACTCATTTCTAGATTAGACCTCGGTGGAAGTCTAGATTTGCCTGTAATTTCCAATGTCCAATGTCTGAAACCCGGTATCACTTGGAGGGAAGAAGTTGCTCCGTACAGAATGATCACCATTTTTGCTGGCTGAGGGCATATGTTTGAACACCTCACCAAATCAATAGTTCTCACTTTCAAAGTCCTCTCAATGCGCGGATATATGGAAAGTTGTCACTTTGGTATGTATTATGCTTCGTTCATCTGCTCGAGTGAGTGCCGGTTTGTCCAGGACTACGGAAGGTAAGGCCGGGGAGACGGACAACATGGGTGATCATTTGAATGGTAAGGCTTATGGAGTCTTGAAGGTGACCGACCTATACAGCACTCTTCATATTCATCATGGCATTTTCACTTTCTTGTTCGCAAGCTGTTAGGATAGTCTGGTGTCCAGTGACATCAGTTTTAGCTGCCTCTTCCTCGTCATGCAAGAGATTTCTGTATACATCTGAAAGCACTCCGACGGAGAATGAAATGTGCAAAAGCTGATGCTATCTCCCTTCGTACTGACGTTCTGCTTGGCTTGAAGAGGCCGCGCACATACCGTCATTCTTATTTTTGGTGCTCTTAGGACAGGAGGAATCATGACTCCACTCCTCATTTCCTATAGACTCACAAAATTAAATACTTAAGAAGTGCAACTGTAAAGTATTTGAGGATTGATAATTACCAGTTTAGAGTTACGAATATCATAATTATTGATCAATATAGTAACCGACTTCACGATTTCATTCCATTCTATTGTACCAAACACAGCATCACATGCCAAAAGATAGAAAGAAAAGTAACCAAGTAATGTATCTTTATTTCTCAATGACATCAAACATGTGGAAGCTTTGATGGATTTCTCCAGCAAGTCAATGAATTCCAACATATGTTCATGAGAGTTTCTTGAGCCAACTGAGGTTTTCATATTTCCGGATGTCCTCATAATTGCAGTAGGACTTTGTAGAAACCTCTCTCGGAAGAGGTGGGGGCATCATGTTTTCTTTCGGTGGTTACTCTCATTATCTCACTGATGGTTTGGCAGATAGACACCACCATGTGATCTTTCATGGTCCTTGTCCCTCTAGCTTGGCCCTGCATACTGATACCTCCACTCATCAGTCATTCCAGTAAGCATAACAATGTTCCTATCATCTGCTAATCTATATATACATGCACACACTACCCAGTATACCACCAACACAGAATTTCAAAACTTGCTCTCAAGGCTTCCATTTTTCGTACTCTCTCATTCTCATCCTTTGCGAGAAAAGAGAACACAACTTTTCTTGAATATTGTACGGAGACTGATGGCCATTCGCTTCCACAAGATGGTTTCTGCTAAGAACGTGCTTCGCCGCATTCTTTCATCGACAGAAAATGCAGATGTTCCTAAAGGGCACTTGGCTGTTTATGTTGGAGACAAGCAGAAGAGATTCGTGGTACCTGTTTCTTACCTCAATCATCCTTCCTTCCAAGAGTTGCTAGGTCAGGCTGAAGAGGAGTTTGGATTCAATCATCCTATGGGTGGCCTCACAATCCCTTGGAGAGAAGAAATCTTTGTCAATCTCACTTGCGGCTTGTAGGTTGATTGTTTAGTGTAGAATCGCTTCTCGAAGGACATGATTGCCGCTCTAACATCACTGACAAGGATCATTTTTGTTAAACATTAAGTTATTGGGCTTATTATTAATAAGGGCAATTAGTCTTTTTTATTGTTAGTGATCCCTAATACTCACTATATATATTGCCTTAATTATCAATATACAATTTTCTTTTGTGTTACTTCACATGGTATCAAAGCCACGGCATCTCATTCTTCCTCACCGTCACTTTCTTCCCCACGATCTTCTCAGAAGATCTCACAATCATCTTTTTCGACTGGCCCTCACCCAATGATAGCGCGCCTCTTGCGACACTGTTGGTCGAAGTCTGGGGCTCGCCCCTCAAGTGACAATAATCGCCCCTCGCGCGACACTGCTGATTGACGTTCGGGGCTTGCACCTTGCACGAGTTGCGCGATTAGTATGTTTGGAGGTTTTCCAATAACTCGAATTAGGTGAGAACGATGGTAATTGTATTGGATCTGCTTCGTCTATACCTCCCACCGTTAGTTCTGGAGAGAAAGACAAGAATTTGCTCTCGGCATTGATGTTAAAGAACGAGAATTTGCTCTCGGCGTTGATGTGAAAGGATATGCTCCATATTTCTCCGGAGTTGGTGCTTGGTTTCTTTGTTGTTTAGCGTTGTTGACGATTAGTAATATTGAGTTAAGAAGATCGTCCATGAGCGCCAAGTTGCAATGTATCAATTGTCTTGCGTGGGCCCAAAAGAGAACTTCTCTTTCTGATCAGTTTGTCTTAAAAAAAAAAGTGTGTTCCGTTTGATTTGTGAGTTTCAAAAGCGTTAGACTTTGCAAGAAAGAGTGATGATGCGTAAGTAATTCTCAAAGTTGGGATGTTTCATTGTTTTTTTGGAATTGCTGTTGAACATTAGTTCAATTTGTGATTATCCGTAAGTGGTCCAGTAATTCATATGGTCAAGAGAGCTGATGGAGATGAAGAGGTGACAGATTAAGTAGGTGACACAGGAGGAGTTATATGCTAAGGAGCTACCTCACTTATCTATTGTGCTCAGGTGATATATTTACAACTGTATTAAATTATTGAATTACTCTCGCTGTTTATTATCGAATTATGGCTAAAGATTCTGCTAGTGAATCGGTTGTGAGCATGGACACCAGTATTGCTAATTTGAAGTTAAGTTCTGTCGAGTTAGATGGAACCAATTACCCTTCTTGGTCTATGGAAGTGGAGACATATCTTTTGGCTACCGAACAGCAGAGTTATCTGACTTCTCTTCCACCTTCGGATAAAATGAAGGTGGATGATTGGCGTTTTGGCAATGCTGCAATTCGGACATTGTTGTGGAATACCATGGATTTCAAAATTAGTCCTCAGTTTATGCGATGTACATCAGCCAAAGCCATTTGGGATAAATGTGCTCTTATGTTTTCAGGTAGAGATAATATGACACATGTTTGTGATGTTTGGGAAGAGCTTTTTGATCTACGTGCAGGAGATATTTCTATATCAGATTGTTATTCTAGGTTCACCACTCTTTACGAGCTATTGGATACTTATTTACCTACCACTGACGACATTAGAGAGTTGGCTAAACGTCAAGAGGATATGAGAGTTATGCTATTTCTCTGAGGGCTTGGTCCTGCACATTCTTCTCTCTGATAATAGATTACTTCTCAGGGTGCTCTTCCGTCAGTTGATGAGGTATTCTCACGGGTCCTTCGGTACATGCCTGTTGAATTTCCAGTGCAAAAGGTTCCTGAGCAGTCACGTGAGCTGTCTGACACTATTATGTTGTCTCACGACGAGTGTAAGTCCTTAGAACATCCCAACCAGGTGGTGGATTCCTCTGCTCCTACTGCTATTTTGACACGAACTTCTTCAGGTAATTTGTCTTGTTTACTCTCTGATGCGCCCACTTTCTAGGTCGTAGACTTAGGTGCCACCAATCATATGATCGGTAATTCTCACTTATTGTCCGATATCACCTCTATATCTCCTAGCTCTGTTACACTTGTTGATAGGTCACAGTCCCATATCACTGGTCAAGGGAATGTAACCTTGGGTCCCTCCCTTTCTCTCTCATCTGTTTACCATTTACCAAATTTCCCATATAACTTACTTTTTGTTAGTTCCCTTACTAGAGATTTAAATTGTTCTGTGACATTTACCTCTATTGGCTGTGTATTTCAGGATTTGAGGACCAGACAGATGATTGGTGGAGGGCATGAGTCCAATGGGTTGTACTACCTGAATATAGATCTTCTTGTTGCCGCTGTTCAGAAGAGTACGGCTTCTAACTTCTATCAGATGCATTGTTGTATGGGTCGTCCACCACCTGACATACTTCATCATTTCTCTCATGTTTCAGAGTCTATTAGTCCTATCAACTGCGATGCTTGTCAGTTTGGCAAACATCATCGAGTATCTTTTCCTTCCCGTGTCCAAAGTCGTGTGTCAAGTCCCTTTGAATTGGTTCATTCTGATGTTTGGAGACCATGTCGCGTCAAAGATTTGTCTGGTTATAAGTATTTTGTTACATTTGTGGATAATTATTCTCGCACCACATGGTTATATTTAATAAAAGATCGAGCTGAAGTTTTTTCCTATTTCCGTATGTTTTACTTTGAGATTCTTTATCAATATCATGTTTCTATTAAATGTCTGCGTTCTGATAATGCCAAAGAATATATGGCTATTTCCTCTGGTTTTCAATCATTTCTTATATCTCATGGGATTCTACATCAAACCTCTTGTTCTTATACCCCCAGCAGAATGGGGTGGCAGAACGAAAAAATCGTCATCTCTTGGATGTTGCTCGTTGTCTACTTTTTCATATGAATCTTCCCAAAATGTTTTGGGGGCATGCTGTTCTTATAGCATGCTACCTTATAAATCGTGTTCCATCCTCTGTACTTCGTGGGAGCATACATTTTTCTACTCTTCATCCTACCAGTGCACTTTTTCCTTTACCACTCCGTGTGTTTGGGTGTGTTTGTTTTGTGCATCTTCTTGGTCCTGGTCATGATAAGCTCGATCCACGGGCCGAAAAGTGTGTGTTTCTTGGGTACTCTCACACTCAGAAAGGGTACAAATGTTATGGTCCGGTTAGTCAGCGATCGTATGTCTCGACAGATGTGACTTTCTTCAAGGACCAGTCCTATTACTCTTTTGTTGACCAACCGTTAACTCCTTCTGAAGATATTTTGTCTTCGATCACAGTTTCACTACCGTCTGCCCCCTTGACAAGGTATTCCATACCATCGATTGATTTTCAATTCTTCGACAGGATTTACTAGCGGTGCCATTCTGTTCAACATGAGGTAGTACAATCATCGCCCGCATTGGACATACATGCTTCTCCACCAATTCATGTCCCGGCCTCTGATTCGCCAATTTCTTTTGAGCCTGATTCTTCTAATGAGATTCCCATTGCATTATGAAAAGGTACACGTTCTTGCGTCAGACAACTCAATTCCCAATTTGCTCCATATACTGGTTTGTCTAGTCATATGCATACTCGTCACCCTCTTTCTCATTATTTATCCTACGACTGTCTTTCTCCTACGTATTCATCGTTTGTTGCTTCTTTATCTACTATGTCCATGCCAAATACTATTGCAGAGGCTCTTGCCCATCCCGATTGAACACGAGCTATGGAGGATGAAATGCAGGTGCTAAATGATAATGAGACGTGGCAGATTACACCATTACCTGATGGAAAACAAGCTGTGGGATGTCGTTGGGTCTTCATAGTGAAGTTTCAACCGAATGGCTCTGTTGAGCGTCTGAAGGCGCGTCTGGTTGCCAAAGGTTACACCCAAACTTATGGAGTTGATTATGATGATACATTCTCTCCTGTTGCAAAGATACCTTCTGTCCATGTTTTTATATCTCTTACTGCTCGATATGGTTGGACTCTCCATCAGCTTGATAGCAAGAATGCCTTTCTCCATGGCGACTTAGCAGAGGAGGTATATATGGAGCAACCCCGGGGTTTGTTGCTTAGGGGGAGTCTACTGGTGTTTGTCGCTTACGTAAGGTATTATATGGACTGAAACAGTCTCCTCGTGCTTGATTTGGCCATTTCAGTGATGCAGTTATTCAGTTTGGTTTGCGACGTCGTATGGTTGACCATTCTGTGTTTTGCTCCACTTCTCCAATGGGATGTGTACTCCTGGTTGTATATGTAGACGATATTATCATCACAGGTAGTGATTCTACAAGTATACAAAAGTTGAAACAGTTTTTACAAACAGAGTTCAACACAAAATATATGGGTTGCCTGCGGTATTTCTTGGGCATTAAGGTGGCATACTCACGTGATGGTATCTCATTGCCACAACGAAAATATGTTTTGGATATTCTGAGTGAGGTTGGTTTTCTAGGAGCAAAGCTTGTCGATACTCCAATGGCTCCTAATGTGAAGCTTGATGTAGAACATGGCGAGTTACTTCATGATCCAAGTAAGTATCGAAGGCTAGTGGGTAAGCTCAACTATTTAACTATCACTCGACCAGATATTTCTTTTGTTGTTGGCATGGTCAGTCAATTTATGAGTGCTCCTTGCACTACACATTGAGAGGCTAAGTGTTGTTAAGTACTTAAAGGGAGCACCAGGTAAAGGGCTTCTATTTAAGAATCATGGACATCTTAATATCATAGGCTACTCAGATGCTGGTTGGGCTAGAAGCACTACTGATAGGAGATCAACTTCTGGTTATTATGTGTTTTTGGGAGGAAATCTTGTGAGTTGGAAAAGTAATAAGCAACAAGTTATGTCTCGATCAAGTGCATAGGCTGAATATCGAGCCATGGCGCATGTGACTAGTGAGTTACTTTGGTTGAGGATGTTGTTATCTGAACTCAGTATGTCATCATCAGCTTCCTCAGTTCTGTGTTGTGATAACCAGTTTGCTATGTATATTGCTTTAAATCCAGTCTTTCATGAGCGCACGAAGCATATTAAAGTAGATTGTCATTTTGTGCGAGAAAAGATTTAGAATAATGAAATAACACTTTAACACACACGAACCAAAGATCAACTTGCTGATATCTTCACTAAATCATTGCGGAGTAGTAGAGTGATTATTTTGTATAACAAGTTGGGGCTCTTTGATATTTATGCTCCAACTTTAGGGGAGTGTTAAAAGTTAAGTTATTGGGCTTATTATTAATAAGGGCAATTTAGTCTTTTTTTCTTGTTAGTGAGCCATAATACTCATATATTGATGTAATCCTTAATTATCAATGTACAATTTTCTTTTGCGTTACTTCACAATTTTGACTTAGAGAAATGTGTAGATTGAAATTTGTTCAAATAGATGTGAAGTTTTTGGTCTTCAAAGTGAATGTTATGTTTGCAATCATCTTCGTTTGATCATTAATTTGCGTGCTATGGTGGTCATGTTCCTCATCAATTCACCTTGAGGATCCATGAATGTATGCGGCGTGTCCATCATAAAGATGTAAAAACTAAAAATGACATCTGAAGAGGAAATTGATGCTTCATCACATGAATATAAAACTGAGTCCAACAGAGTAGGAAACAAATTATGTAAAGTTTTTTAAACAGATTGGTTTCAATATTGATATAGCTACATTGAGTCTATTTTTCTATTCCCAATAAATAAAAATCAAAGTGTCAGCTCTGCTATTACAGTATAACTTGAACATGGTCTTTTGATTATCTTTTTAAAGTATACTACATCATATAGAGGAGATCAGATAATTAATGTTTGCCGAAATATCGTCTTTCTCTATTTAGATGCTTGCCGTCGGTTGTTCAAATATCCATCTGCACAAAAAAACCAGAGGTGAGGAACACTTCACGTAGCTTCATGGTTATGTCTGTCGACTTGCAAATTGATGAAATGATTCACCAAGAAATAACGACCTAGACACAGGAAGTGATTGTTTGTCTTTTTGAATGCCTCCATTTGCAGACCCCAGCACATGCCAAGTCTTATTTCAGCATCTCTAACCGCCGGTCGCAACCTCGTTTCTCACCTATTTCCGCAGCACACTTGCTGCAACCATTTAATCTAATTTTTCCATATGCTAATTAGTGATAATTTCATGACTTGGTATATGCTGAAGTCTGCCGTTCATACTAACAGATTTTTTGTCTTGTTGCAATGAGCGTGTGCAACTCCCGTTCGTCATTTTTCTGACCAAAATAACGAATAGGTAGTTCATAAATCCATACGTTCTTAAGCAAATCAATATCGACAATAGAAAAATATGATCACCTGCTAATTTTATGATTTTCATCCATCTGAAGCCCACGGTATTTCTAAAGCACCATGTATCTTGTAAGCAATGGAAAAAAGGGGATGTCTTTAAGCCTAGATAGGATTCCAGTTTGGTAGAAGACGGCTTGTAATAAGGGGAGACAAACAGGAGGCCCCCAGTGCCGTACATTGTAGCGAGCCATGCCGCAAAAGCCCGACATGTTAGGCATCGCGCAGTGCCCAAGGCCATGATTTCTATCTTTCTTTTAGTGTCCAATATTTGCGGATAAGCATCCCAATCCCTAGGCCCCAATGTCGGAGGGTTGTCATTATTCCTAATGAAATGCTTTGTTGGGAGCCTTTCCAACTAACCTAGAGTCTGTTCACATCAACCACAATCTTTTCAGAATTTGAGTAGGATCTCTGAGCATTCTATCGTCAAGGGATGTGGAGCATGATGTTTGCTCCAATAATAGCTCTAAACTTTCATGGGGTTCGTCAGACATTAACATGTGAACCCTAGGCAATCATGTCTCGCATTTGGCCTTGTATGTTGAAACCTCTCATCACCCATTCAGCTTAGCAAATAAACTCACTTGCCATCCACTCACCCTATATATACATTACCAAGCCATTGCTTATGCAACCATATCAGGATTCACATTTCTTCCTATTTCCTTCTAGCAAGCGGCATAGCATCTTCCTCAGAGTCTTTCCTCTTGAAGAAGTTTTCACACACATGATCATGGGGATCCGTTTGCCAGGAAAAAAGTTGCGGAGGTCTCTATCTGGTCACAAAGAAGTGAATTCAGCGCCCTCAGACATCCCAAAGGGGCATTTCCCAGTTTATGTGGGAGAAAACCAGAAGAGATTCGTTGTTCCTCTGTCATACTTATCTCGGCCTTCGTTCCAAGACCTCCTGAGTCAAGCTGAGGAGGAGTTCGGCTTCAATCATCCAACGGGAGGCCTCATGATTCCGTGCAATGAAGAACTTTTTCTCAACCTCATAGATGGATGATCAATCCTAACTAGAGAACTCCTAGATAGATTAGTGGATACGCATGAAACAATTTTGTAAACAATTTTACAAATTTTACAGCAACATATGTTGAAACATTAATTATTTGGGTTATTTGTTAGTAAGGGTGTTTTAGTCTTTTTCATTATTAGAGAGCTCTACATATTACATATTAGTGTAATACATTATTATCAGTAATATACAACTTTTTTTACTTTCATTTACATGGTATCAGAGCCTAATCAACACTCAAAACCCTAAAACAGCTGTCGCTTGCCACCAAACACAGCCACAAACCGCCAAACACAGCCACAAACCGCCGTTTACCCATCGTCCAACATCCACAATTTACTCACCTTCGACCACCGACCTCTTCTCACGAGAATCTCCTGATCTCGCATCGCTTAGGCCGGCGAGCATAGTTCTGGCATCGCCTGACGTCGACTAGGCGCGACAAGGCCAGATTCAGTGTCATCAAAACTCGGCGAGCCTTGCAGGGATGTGGCGCAGCGTCGCCTAGGCTGGCGAGTCCAAATCTGGTGTGTTGTCCATTGTCGGTGAGCCTTGCAAGGATGTCGTCTCGTTGAAGTGTCATCCATCATCGACGAGCCCAAATCCGGGTGAAATCGCGTCGATCCAATTTTGCTTTTGCTCTTGTTTTCCATCTTCTTAGTCGAGCATGTCGTAAATGTTACTAAGCCTCTTTGCATTGATTCGATCTCCTTCCGCAGGATTCTCTTTGGGGTGAACGATTTGATGAATGGGTTCGATGTTCCAACGGCAAAAATGGCCGGTGAAAACTGACGATAATTTGTGTGGCTTCAAGATTATTTTTGTTCAGCTATTGCCTTCAACTCTCAGTTTTGTTTGACTTGCTGTCCCCCACCATTCGTGCTGCTATCCAAGGGGGTATCGTGGCTGTAATTTTGACTTTATTTTGGCTTATTGGGGTCAATTCTTTGCTGGATCATTCTCATCCCTCGTCCCCTTTTCATCCGGTCTTTAACTTTATTATACCTTCGCCCAATAAACTCATGCAGAAGATGGTAACTGACTTTTCGAAGCCATGGATTTACAAGTTTGATGATTCCGCTTAGTTTATCAAGTGTGCAACGGGATATCCAGAATTCTTTGCTGTTTTTTTTTTTTTTTGGGCATGAACTTGCTACTATTTAGCGATGATTAGAGTTCGAGCTTACTGTTAAAAAAAAGTGAATTCATTGAAGTAGTGGGCAGATTACTTGGTGATTCCAAGCATGGACACCCAACTCAATAACTCAAGACATTGAACTTGGTGATTCCAAGAATTGCTCAGATTACGAAATGGTTTCTCAATCGTCTGGTAGCCACGGAAGTAGTGGGCGTGGTCACCATGGTCGTGATAACTATGGTTTTTCTCCTTGTTATAGCCGTGATGGAAGTAGGGACAATGGAAGTTCTAGTTATTGCCACCACTGTCAGCGAGTTGGCCATACTGAGGTGTATTGTTATACTCTACATCCTGAGCTTCGTTCACAGGTAGCGTATGCTAATGTCGAGTCTTCAGTACATAAGGTTTTTGATCAGTCACATAAAATGCCTAGCACTATTATGTTGTCTCATGAGTCTTTAGTATGTCCTAACCAGGTGATGGAATCATCTACTCCTACTGTTACTTTGGCACAGACTTCTTTAGGTAGTTCGTCTCGTTTGCTTGCTACTATGCCCACTTCTTGGGTTGTAGACTCCGGTGCCTCCAATCATATAACCGGTAATTCTAACTTATTGTCTGGAATTACCTTTATATCTTCTTGTTCTGTTACATTTGCTGATGGTTCAAAGTCCCACATCACTGGTCAAGGAGATGTAACCTTGGGTCCATCTCTTTCTCTCTCATCTGTTTATCATTTACCAGCTTTTTCATGTAACTTAATTTCTGTTAGTTCCCTTACCAGAGATTTGAACTATTCTGTGACATTTACCTCTACACGTTGTGTATTTCAAGATCTAAGAACGAGACAAGTGATTGGTAGGGGGCATGAGTCCAATGGGCTGTACTACTTAGACAAAGACCTTATTGTTGCTGCTGTTGAGAAAAGAACCACCTATGACTTCTTTCAAATGCATTGTCGTATAGGTCATCCACCGATTGACGTACTTCGTCATTTCTCTCCCAATACAAATTCTATGACTCCTATTCAATGCGATGCTTGTCAATTTGGCAAACATCATCAGGTATCTTTCCCTTCTCGTGTCCAGAGTCGTGTGTCAAGTACTTTTGAGTTAGTCTACTCTGATGTTTGGGGATCATGCCGTGTCAAAGATATTTCTGGTTATAAATACTTTGTTACATTTGTGGATGATTATTTTCGCATAACTTGGTTATATCTAATAAAAGATCGAACTGAAGTATTTTCCAGTTTCCGTATGTTCTACTCTGAGATTCTTAACCAATATCATATTTTTATTAAATCTTTGCGTTCTGATAATGCCAAGGAATACATTTCCAATAGTTTTCAATTATTTCTTACATCTCATGGGATTTTGCATCAAACATCTTGTCCTTATACTTCCCAGTAGAATGGGGTGGTGAAACGAAAAAATCTCCATCTCTTAGATGTTGCTCGTTGTCTATTTTTTCATATGAACCTCCCCAAAATATTTTGGGGGCAAGCTATTTTTACAGCATGCTATCTTATTAACCGTCTTCCATCTTCTGTGCTTCGTAGGGGAATACCTTTTTCTATTCTCCATCCTACGAATCCACTTTTTCCTTTACCACTTCGTGTGTTTGAATGTATCTGTTTTGTGCATCGTCTGAGTCCTGGTCATGAAAAACTCAATCCACGGGCTGAAAAATGTGTGTTTCTTGGGTACTCTAAAACTTAGAAAGGGTACAAGAATTATAGTCCAAATAGTCAACGATTTTTTGTCTCGATCGATGTTACCTTTTTCAAAAACCAGCCATATTACTCCTCTGTTGATCAACCAATGACTCCGTCTGAAGATATTTTGTCATCAGACACGGCTCTACTACCCCCTATCCCCTTGACGGGAGCACCTAGGCCATCGCCTAATTTTCAATTTTTTAACCAGACCTATCAACGTCGTCATTCTGTTCAAAGTGAGGTAGTACAGCCGCCGCCTACTTTGGACATGCATGCTTCTCCATCAATTCATGTCCCGGTCTCTGATCCGTCTAATTCTTCTGAACCTGATTCTACTACCAATATTTCCATTGCAGTGTGTAAAGGTACGCGATCTTGTGTCGGTCAACCCAATTCCCGATATGCTCTCTATACTGATTTATTTTATCGTACACATACGCGTCATACCCTTTCTCAATTTTTATCCTACGATTGTCTTTCTCCTATATATTCCTCGTTTGTTGCTTCTTTATCTACTGTGTCTGTGCCAAGTACCATTGCAGAGGCTTTTGCCCATCCAGGTTGGCAGCAGGCTATGGAGGATGAAATGCAGGCGCTACAAGATAATGAGACATGGAAGCTTACATCGTTACCTGATGGGAAAGAAGCTGTGGGGTGTCGTTGGATTTTCACAGTGAAGTTTCAGCCAGATAGATCTATTGAGCGTTTGAAGGCGCGACTAGTTGCTAAAGGTTATACCCAGACATATAGAGTTGATTATGATGATACATTCTCTCCTGTTGCAAAGATACCTTTTGTTCGTGTTTTCATCTCTCTTGCTATCTGATATAGTTGGACTCTTCATCAACTTGATGTTAAGAATGCCTTTCTTCATGGCGACTTGACAGAGAAGGTATATATGGAGCAACCCCCGGGATTTGTTGCTTAGGTGAAGCATACTGGTGTTTGTTGTCTGCGCAAGGCATTATATGATTTGAAACAGTCTCCTCGTGCCTGGTTTGGCCGTTTCAGTGATGCAATTATTCGGTTCGATTTTCGACGTTGTACTGTGGACCATTCTGTGTTTAGCTCCACTTCTCCTAGGGGATGTGTGCTCCTAGTTGTATATGTGGATGATATAATAATCACTGATAGTGATTCTATGGGTATACATAAGTTGAAGCAGTTTTTATAGACGGAATTCAGTACAAAAGATATGGGTTCTCTGCGATATTTCTTGGGCATTGAGGTGGCCTACTTGCGAATGGTATTTCATTATCAAAGCGGAAGTATGTTCTGGATATTTTGAGTGAGATTGGTTTTCTTGGAGTGAAACACGTTGATATTCCAATGGATTATAATGTGAAACTTGATTCAGAACATGGCAACTTACTTCAGGATCCGAGTAAGTACTGAAGGCTAGTTGGTAAGCTCAACTATTTAACTGTCACCCGACTAGATATTTCTTTTCCTGTTAGTGTGGTTAGTCAGTTTATGAGTGTTCCCCGTACTACGCATTGGGAGGCAGTTCTATGAGTTGTTAAGTACTTGAAAGGAGCACCAGGTAAAGGGCTTCTGTTCAAGAATCATGGGCATCTTAATACCATTGGCTATTCTGATGCTGATTGGGCTGGATGTCCTATTGATAGGAGATCGACTTCTGGCTATTGTGTATTCTTGTGAGGCAATCTTGTGAGTTGGAAAAGTAAGAAGCAACAAGTCGTGTCTCGATCGAGTGCAGAGGCGAAATATCGAGCCATGGCTCATGTGACTAGCGAGTTAGTTTGGTTGAGGATGTTGTTGTCCGAACTCAGTATGCCATCCACAACTTCCTCTGTTTTGTGTTGTGATAATCAGTCCGCTATGCATATTGCTTCAAATCCAGTCTTTCATGAGTGCACAAAGCATATTGAAGTAGACTATCATTTTGTGCAAGAAAAGATTCATAACAAGGAAATAACACTTGAATACACACGGGTCGAGGATTAACTTGCTAATCTTTTCACTAAGTCATTACGGGGTAGTAGAATGATTACTTTGTGTAACAAGTTGAGCTTTTTTTATATTTTCGCACCAACTTGAGGGGAAGTGTTGAAACATTAATTATTTGGGTTATTTGTTAGTAAGGGTGTTTTAGTCTTTTTCATTATTAGAGAGCTCTACATATTAGTGTAATCTATTATTACCAGTGATATACAACTTTTCTCCTTTCGTTTACAACATATAACTGAACAATTCACTGTCTCCTATCAGAGAGACAGCAGTACAGTTAAGAATCAATCTTGTTATCTCTTCTCTAAAAGTTCAAGAAGAAATACAGCCATGGGAATCCAGCTGCCAATTGTCGCTCTCACTAAGCAGATTCTTTGAGGATCTCTATTCACTGAAAAGCAGGCAGTTCCAATGGCCATGGGTGTGGCCGAGGTCTGCTTTGCAGTCTATGTTGGAAGATCCCGAAAGCGGGAGATATGTAGTTCCAATCTCTCATTTAACCCAGCCTTCATTTCAAAACTTGCTAAGTCGAGCTGAAGAAGAGTTTGGGTTCGATCATCCGATCGGCGGTCTTAGGTCGTGAAGAAGAAGTTTTCCTCGATCTGACTTCTCACATGAACAGATCGTAAGGCACACCAAGACAGATCATGGAACACTTTAGGTTCAGTTCTGTAAATAGAAGTGAACCATTTGGTGTAAACTTTTTGCCTACCTTAAGTTTGGAGAAAAGAAAATGTAGAAATGATTGTCCATGATCATCATTTAGGATGAGTAGCATCCTTTGGAGTAAAATTATTCAACATTTTACCCCAAAAAAAAATTAGGCAAAATGGCACAAATAGTCCTTAAACTTTGGCGGTCCTTAAACTTTTAATTTGTTCAATTTAGTCCCTGAACTTTAAGTATGTTCCACCATATTTTACAACATCTTTTAGATCTGAGTCACTTCATCCGTATTTATTAATTCAAGAAAGTACTATTTGTATTATACGACGACCGAAAAAGATACAATTTAGACATGAAACTCCTATATTATAGCAGAAGAGAAAATGGTTCGCAATGGGGGACCGCATTTGTTACGATATTGACAAAGTTATCTTGCCTGAGGAAGGAGAAAAATGGCGCCTACTCTGTGTCCGGATTTCCTACTGAAATAGATGATGCGATTGAAGCTCTTCGCATGTCCTAAACTCCGACAATCTGTTGGCTTCTGGCCTCCTGTGATGCTTATGTTTATGGACAGCAAATAGTGATCAATCTTTTGTCGGGCTTTTTTTTCCAAAATAGTTCAAAAAAAATATTTACTAAATGAGGTTAAAAAATTTTTATATATTGATTTGGGTATTGCGCGGCAGTTATAGTGACACGCGAGGCCCGCGCGGCTATAAGTGCCGCACAAGGCATGGTCTTCTTCTTCTTCTTTTGAATTTCGTATGTTTTTTTTTTAACATTTTTCAATGATTTTATATTTATAAAATTGCAAATTTAATAAGAGAAATCAAATAAAATGTTAAATAATTAATATATATTTTTTCGGCCTCGTTTTGATGCTTTTTAAAAAAAATCATATTTTTTAAAGTTTTTTAAAATTATTTTATATTTATAACATTTATGTAGAACCTAAGGTCCTTTAGGCGTGAATGGCTCTTTGCGAAAATGAGTGTCAATTTTTTTTTACGAGATTAGGGCAATTTTTTTTATTTACCCTATCTCCAATCACGGGTTTATCATGCGCCCTTTGACTGTCGCGCGAAACCTAAATTAGTAAATAATTTTTTTTACCTAATTTGTTAAAAAAAAATTGAACCATTTTGAAAAAAAAAATCCGAAACTCAACCGGTACTCTAAGCAAGCAAGAGACGAGGATTGGAACTTGCGACTTGATGGAATTAGCAGTTTTCTGGAGCTTTGAGGCCACCCCTACCTGATCGAGCGCCCTCCAACGGTTTGGTTGCATGATTATTGCCGCTCCAGTGGCGCGGAGCGTCTCTGATCTTCCCAACACCAAGCTCTCTATTCCCTACATGCACTTGGTAATGAATAAGGACAGGTTTGACATTCGTGAAAAACAATCTCCTAGGTTAATCTTTGTCCATCTAACGAATTTGACTTCCATGTCATCCATTCTAATTCACGAAGCTTTACTTTCGCCGTACCGGACGATTAATTCATCACAACATTTTTCTTTAGTTATTCAAAATTTTGGAATAAAGTTCAACTCTCAACTTTTACTATATTTTTTCATCACGCCATTGACTTGTTGGTTGCGGCTCACGATATGGACTGAGCATTCTTATGAGCTATCCGTACAGATCATTCATTCTAATTCACGAAACTTCACTTTCGCTGTACGAAATTTTTTAAAAAAGGGACCAAGGAGAGGCAATAATTATTTTACATTTGCTTTGATTTCTCTTATTAAACATGCAATTTTATAAATATAAAATAATTAAAAAACGTAAAAAAGAAATTAAAAAAAGAAATCGCGCAGGTCTCGCGCAGCACTTTGACCGCCGCGCGACTCACAATACCCAAATCAATCAATAGCATTTTTTCTTATTTTATTTGGTAAATATTTTTTTTGAATTATTTTGAAAAAAAAAAACCCTCCATGTTCCACGGCATACTAACTTATGCATTTTAGGAAAACAGAAAATAAAATGTTTTTCTTACGTAAAAAGGTCGGTCCCTCGGCGTAAGCTGAGATGTCATCAATCTGGCTTTTCTCTTCTTCTTTTTTTCCTTCCGAAAAGTTGCCTAACAAAGTTCCTCTGTTTGTTGAATAATTGTTGGCAAAATGACACAAATATTCTATAAACTTTGACAGAATATGCAATTTAATCTCTGAACTTTTGACTTGTTTAATTTAGTCTCTAAATTTTTAGTAAATATTCAATTTAGTCCCTGGACTGTATGAAAATATTCTACGTTATCCATGATCTTAAATTAACAAAACGATTATATTGAACATTTTCTTATAATTTAAGGACTAAATTGAACAAGCCAAAAGTTTATGGATCAAATTGCACATTCTGCCAAAGTTCAGGAACCAAATTGAACAAATTAAAAGCTCAGGGACCAGATTGCACATTCTGTCAAAGTTCAGGGACTATTTATGTAATTATCTCATAATTTTTTGAGATAATTACATAAATGATCCATGAACTTTGGTATAATGTGCAATCTGATTCTTGGACTTTTAATTTGTTCAATTTAATCCCTGAACTTTGGCAAATTATGCAATTTGATCCTAAACTTTTGACTTGTTCAATTTAGTCCTTATACTTTTAGTGCATGTTCAATATAATCCCTAAATTATAGAAAAATGGTCAATATAGTACTTTTGTTAATTTAAGATCATGGATAACATTGAACATTTTCATATAATCTAAGAACTAAATTGAATATTTACTAAAAGTTCAGTGACTAAATTGAGAAAGTCAAAAGTTTAGGGATCAAATTGCACATTCTGCCAAAATTCAAGGACTAAATTGAACAAATTAAAAATTTAAAGACCGCCAAAGTGTAAGAACATTTGTGCCATTTTGCCTAATTTTTTGGGTAAAATGTTGAATAATTTTACTCCAAATGTTCATGAACTTTTTATGTGAATTATTTTTCGTGTCTCATGGAGCATATCCATTGACATTCATTCAATGGGTCATGCAAACAAAATAGACAAAAGTATAGCAGAAGTGCCAATAACTCTACACAGTGCTCATTTAGTGCAAATATTTTTTTTTGAATTACTTAAGTGTCAATTTTTTTAAAAAAATGATATTCAAGTGCCAACTCCAGTGAGGTCTTCAGAATTGGTACTAAACTAATCATTTTTTCTTCGATTTGATACTAAAATGATCGTTTTTTGGATCTTGTAAGTGCTGATTTTTTTTCTAAAAAACGATCATCTTAGTGCCAACTCCGGTGAGGTCGCCGTAATTGACACTTAAGTAATCATTTTTTTTCGATTTGGCATTAAATTGATAGCTTTTTGGATCCCTTAAGTGGAAATTTTTTTTCCTAAAAAACAAGCATGTAAGTGTCAATCCGGTGAGGTCGCCGAAATTTCTCGTCGTTGGCACTTAGGTGATAGTTTTTTCTCCTATTTGGCACTCGGTGATCCAAAGAAATATCGATGCTAAAGTGAGTACCGTACATAAATATTGACACTGTCAAAAAAAAATATCAGCCAACATGATCCCTTAACTTACATTGTAAGCGACGGCCTTCAAGGGTAGGCAATGCGAATAGAATTTATCTACTCAGAAGAGACAGTCGCGCAAAAAATCATCCAGAAAGTATCGCCACTCCTCTGGAGCGGGTCCTGTAAAGAACTAGGGGCTACTATTGGGTAATGTTGTCCGCTTTGAGCTCATTGATCCTCACGGCTTAAAAACACGTTACGCCAAGTGGAGATTCGCAAGCCTTATCAACTAGCCCATGACTCTCCCCGCGATGATGTAGGGCAAAATACATGCGCTTAGCCTAGCCCGGGCACATTCAGGCTAGAGGCACGGCTCCCTTCTCCCTGCGAGAAAATATTCAGTGATCATCGAATGCCAAGTCATTTATGAGCCGCACCATACAAAAATTGACACGTGTCCATGTGACCCCACTCTCAGCAAATCCCAAACTCCTCTCCTTCTCCGTGAACGCTCCGTTGTCTCTTCCCCTTGTTGCATCTTCCCGAGGAAAAAGGCCATAGTCTTCTTCTCCCTCCATTTGCCTCTCTCTTTCTTGCTTTTTCTTGAAAAAATGTCCCGCGGCCGCCATGCCTGTGAAGCTCGCCATGGCAACGGACCTCGAGCTCCGCAGTCATGGCAGCCGCGAGCCGTGGGCTCGAGCTTCGCACCCAAGATAGAGAAATCGTCGGCGGCCATGGAGGTCGCGTGAGTTAGAGCTCCGCGTCCGGAGATGGAAAAAACATCGGCCATGGATGAACGTCTCGCTGGCGTCACCGACGTCTTCCCCGTCCGCAGCCGCCATGGCTTTGGAGCTCGAGGTCCATGGCCATGGCTGGCGCGACCCGCGGGTCACATCGGCCATGGATGAACGTCTCGTCGGCGTCACCGACGTCTTCCCCGTCCGCAGCCTCCATGGCTTTGGAGCTCAAGGTCCATGGCCAAGGCGGTTGCGAGACATGGAGCGGCCATGGAGCTTGAGTGGAGAAGCCGAGAGTACAGAGGGAGGCGTGAGAAGAGAGAGGACGAGAGAAACAAGAAGAGAGGAGGTGGGCCCCGAAAGTCTTTCTTCTCGGGAAGATACAAAAGGGAAGAGATAACGGAGCGAGCGTTCGCGGAGACGGAGAGGCGTTTGGAATTTGCTGAGAGTGGGGCTACACGGACACGTGTCAATTTTTGTATGGTACGGCTCCTAAATGACTTGGCACTCGATGATCACTGAATATTTTCTCCTCCCCTGCTATCCCTCCTCCTGCGCCCACCGCTAGGGTCTGGTTCATAGTTCCCGTGTCTTCCAGTGAGTCTTCTATTAAGGAAAGCCCACTTGCTAAAAAATAACATTTACCTGGAGTCGAAGTAAATTATATTTATTCGGTGACACAATTGGAAAAGCAAAAATTAATTCCAATCTAAATCTGTATCAACTTTCTGTATGTAATTCCGGAGATAGTGGGCATCAAATTAGGAAGACAAATTTGGCCCTGCATTATGCATATATGTTATTTGCAATAGTGAGCAAAAACAAGGTCATAAATCTTAGGGTGTGCATGCTAATATTTCTGGAAGTGAATTTGTGCTCCAGGAATACTTTGAGTAGAAATATATTTGGTAAAAATTTTTACTTTTGAGAGAAATTTCTACTTTTGAAGTGAATTTTTACTTTTGAAGTTATTCTTCCCTAATTTGAGAAGTTAAAAATAGTTATTTCTCAACTCAACAAGTAATTATTGGATACAATAAAATCAAGAAATACTTCTCCCCTTACTCTTTTTTCATTATGTCTTTCCCCTCTTTTTGATCACGTTCGCCTCCGGCGACCTCCACTGATGACCACCGCCTACCTCTGCTCGCGACCACCACCACCTACTGTCAACCGCCCACCATCACCACCCCCAACCATTGTCGGTTGCCGCCCATTGCCTGCCTCTATCGACTGCCGCCAATCACCGCCTGCGACCACCTCCAACTCTCAACCATCATCGGTCGTCGCTTGCTGCAGACCTCCGTCATCCGCTACCCACTGTCGCTCGCGAATGCCACCACCCTCCGACAGCCTCCTGCCGCAAACCATCAACCAACGCCGACCTTCATTGATTACCGCCCACGATCTCCGCTGACCATCGCTGTCGTTGACCACCACCACCATCGACCTCCACCGGCTATGACCGCCACCTCTCGCCACCAACCGTTATCCACCGTGCCACTGCCACAGTAGCCTACCTGACCTCCACTAGTCGCCACCGCAGAGTAACCTTTACAGCCGCTGGAGTAAGAAATAAATAATATTTTTTTAAAAAAAAATGAAATAGTATTTTTTTAATAATAAAGTTATTTTTAAAGAAATTTAAAGTGTTTAGAGATGAAGTAGAAATTTTTCGGCCGTGGATCATAATTTTTCATAGAATTTTTTATGTTAATAATGTTTCAGAAGTAAAAATTTTCAATTGTTACGAAACAAATTTTCTTGATAAAAAAAAAAAATCAACTTTTGGAGCACCAAAGTTGATTTTCAAAACAGGAGTATTGCCATGAGCGCCCGTAGAGACGTTCTGGACTGATATATCAGTTAGCCTCACATTTACATAAAGATTGATTACTCGACCTGCACCATCGAATCGGCAGCTGGTTTTCCGTTGGCTTGTGACATGAAAGGAACAAATTTTCGACCTCGTGTGTTTCTTGATCGGTCAGAAAAAAACATGTTTTTTTCTTGGCTATTGAGATCGATGTACTGTTCTAAAAACTTAAACTGATAGATAAATGCATGGTTTAATAGGAGCCTCGAAAGATTTGAACACAAAATAGGTCCTCTTGCTTTAATAGCATATGAGATTTTTGTGAGACTATTGTCAATTGTTTTAAAAACTTAAACTGTTAAATGAAGTTATGATTTAACATTTACTTACTCTGACAATTCCTTCATATTCTCAATTGTAATTATTGTCTCCGCACAATTAAGCAGAATTTCTGTTCTGCCAAGTTCTGGTCCAACGGAAGATTTCTCGAGAATCATGTGACACTTCAACTAACCTGCACCGTCTAATCTTCGACTTACCCTCGAGCCAGTTTCATTTTAGGCGAATGTGGATCTACTTCTGCACTTAGAAGAGAACAACCTCTAAGTCACACACGAATGAAAAAACATTGATACAATTAGAGTATGGAAAGAAAGAAAGAAAGAAATGATATGAAATACCAAACTGTTTTGCCGGTCTTTGATTTTTAAGTATTAGTTAAAGTTGGTTTACAAATGTTTCAATCTCAATTATGCCCAGTTCATGAGCGCAACCTCAGATATATGCGGGAACAAGCGGAATCAATGTGTTCCAATTTCTGGCCTTGAACCGAACGGGACCAATCCTCAACATAGGCGGCAAGGCTGAATAGGAAAGGGGCCGAGCTGACTGACGAGAGACTTTTTCTAAAGGCAGCTCAGAAAAGGCATTTCCCAATCTTCCTGGGTGCTCCAACTCATGATTCTCCCCATCTCTTTCTTCGGAATCCCATCCTTAAAAAGACGCTAGAATAACTTCAAACACTGAATCTGCAGATCCACATGTATTCCAAAATCCCGGTCTTCCTGGAAAATGTGGCTTCTTCCAAAAATATGTCAATGATTTTGGAGGCACTGGCCACTAACCAAGCAATCAGAGCCCCGAGCAGAGCCAATTCTGAAAACTTTTAAGAATTCCTCCGTGCTTCAGAGATAACTCCCCATAAATTGCAACTTCTTCCTTGCTTTGTGTCTGCCCCCTCTTGTCGTGCACAGGTTTCTTATGCCGGATGTGGTAGGACATGGAGTGCCCTCTAACAACCCTACTTGTCTTTCTGGCGGTTGCTTGCACAGGTTCTTGTGCCGGATGTGGTAGGACATGGAGTGCCCTCCAACAACCAACGAAAGTCTCAATCAGTACCAGAAGTATATTTAATTATCGAATACACCCCACATGTAGAATATTTGATGGATGTCTCCTGCAAGTCAATGAATTCCAACATACATTTATGAGACTTTCTTGAGCCAACTGAGGCTTTCATATTTCCTGATGTCCTCATAATTGCAGTAGGACCTATGTAGAAACCTCTCAAAAGACGTGGGGGTACTATGTTTTCTTCTGGTGATTACTCCCATTATCTCAACAACGGCTTGGCAGATAGGCACCACCATGTGATCTCTCACGGTCCTCGTCCCTCTAGCTTTGCCCTGCATGCTGATACCTCCACTCATCATTCATTCCAGTCAGCACAACAATGATCCAATCATCGACTTATCTATATATACATGCCCCCACTACCCAGTTTACCACCAACTCAGAATTTCAAACCTTGCTCTCAAAGCTTCCATTTTTCATACTCTCGTTCTGATCCCTTGCAAGAAAAGAGAACAAAACTTTTCTTGAATATGGTTCGAAGACTGATGGCCATTCACTTCCCCAAGATGGTTTCTGCTAAGACCGTGCGTCGCCGTATTCTTTCATCAACGGAAAATGCATATATTCCTAAAGGGCACTTGGCTGTTTATGTTGGAGACAAGCAGAAGAGATTTGTGGTGCCGGTTTCTTACCTCAATCATCCTTCCTTCCAAGAGTTGCTAGGTCAGGCTGAAGAGGAGTTTGGATTCGATCATCCTATGGGTGGCCTCACAATCCCTTGCAGAGAAGAAATCTTTGTCGATCTCACTTGCGGCTTGTAGGTTGATTGTTTAGTGTAGAATCACTTCTCGAAGGACATGATTGCCTCTCTAACATCACTGACAAGGATCATTTTGACCTGAGAAATGTGTAGATTGTAATTTGCTCAAATGGATGTGAAGTTTTGGTTTTCAAAGTGAATATTATGTTTGCAATCATCTTCGTGTGATCATTGATTTGCGAGCTATGGTGGTCATGTTCCTCGTCAATTCACCTTGAGAGTCCATGAATGTCTGCAGCGGATCCATCATAAAGATGTAAAAACTAAAACTGCCATCTGAAGAGGAAACTGATGCTACAACGCATGAATAAAAAACTGAGCCCAAGGGAATAGGAAACAAATTATGTAAATTTTTTGATCCAGATTGGTTTCAATTTTGATATAGCTACATTGAGTCTATTTTTCTATTCCCATTAAGTAAAAATCAAAATGTCGGCTCTGCTATTACAATATATCTTGAACATGGTCTTTTTATTATCTTTTTGAAGTATGCTACATCATACAAAGGAGCTTATATAATTAATATTTTCCGAACTTTCGTCTTGTCTATTTAGATGCTCGCCGATGGTTGCTCAAATATCCATCTGCACAAATAACCAGAGGTGGGGAACTCTTCACATGAGCTTCATGACTATGTCTGTCAACTAGCAAATTGACGAAATGATGCACCAAGACATAATGGCCTAGACACAGGCAGTGATTGATTGTATTGTTTAATGCCTCCATTTGCAGACCCCAGCACATGCCAAGTCTTATTTCGGCATCTCTAACTGCCGGTCGCAATCTTGTTTCTCATTTATTTCTGCAGCATACTTGCGGCAACCATTTAATCTAATTTTTTTCATATGCTAATTAGTGATAATTTCATGACTTGGTATGTGCTAAAGTCTTCCGTTTATATAACAGATTATGTGTCATGTTGCCAAAATGAGCATGAGCAACTCTCATTTGTCATATCTTGTCATTTTTCTGACCAAAAAAACGAAGAGATTGCTCATTAAACAAATCAATATTGATAATAGACAAATTTGATGACCGGCTAATTTTATAATTATCATCCGTCTGAAGCCCACCGTATTTCTAAAGCGCCATGTATCTTGTAAGTAATGGGAAAACAAAAAAAATGGGATGTCTTTAGCCTAGATAGGATTCCAGTTTGGCAGAGGACTGCTTGTAGGGGAGACAAACAGGAGGCCCCCCGTACCGTACGTCGTAGCGAGCCGTGCCGGAAAAGCCCGACATGGTAGACGTCATGCAGTGCCCGAGGCCATGATTTCTATCTTTGTTTTAGTGGCCAATATTCGCCGATAAGCATCCCAATCCTAGGCCCCAATGTCGGAGGGTTGTCATTATTCCTGATGCAAATGGTTTGTTAGGAGCCCTCTCTAATTAACCAAGTATGTTCACATCAACCACAATCTTTTCAGAATTTGAGTAGGATCAGTGAGGATTCTATCTTCAAGGGATGTGGGGCATGATGTTTGCTCCAGCAATTAGCTCTAAACGTGCATGAGGTTTGGCAGACATTAACATGTGAACTCCAGGCAATCATGTCTCGCATTTGGCCCTGTATGCTGAAACCTCCCATCACACATTCAGCTTAGCAAATAAACTCACTTGCCATCCACTCGCCCTATATATACATTACCAAGCCATTGCTTCTGCAACCTTATCAGGATTCACATTTCTTCCTATTTCCTTCCGGGAAGCGGCATAGCATCTTCCTCAAAGTCTTTCCTCTTGAAAGATTTCACACAAATGATCACGAGGCTCCGTTTTCCAGGAAAAAAGTTGCGGCGTCTCTATCTGGTCACAAAGAAGTGAATTAAGCGCGCTCTTAGACATCCCAAAGGGGCATTTCCCAGTTTATGTAGGAGAAAACCAGAAGAGATTCGTTGTTCCTCTATCATACTTATCTCGACCTCCTGAGTCAAGCTGAGGAGGAGTTTGGCTTCAATCATCCAACGGGAGGCCTCGCGATTCCGTGCAATGAAGAACTTTTCCTCAACCTCATAGATGGATGATCAACCCTGACTAGAGGTCTCCTAGATAGATTAGTGGATACACTGATACAATTTTGTAAACAAATTTTACAACTGGTGTTGATCTTTTCCCCTCTTTAGGGAGTACCAGTTTAAGGAAATAGATAGATGTACAACTAAATCTCTGTAAGTGATCGATTCGTCCTTTTTGCAGTCACTTCATGCTGAAAACAAAGAAGTTCAATCTCTGGCTATCTACCTTGTTATGGATTGATCTTTCGTGTGATCAGCTTGTGCTAAAAGCACTCTTGTTTCCTCTTGTTTTTCGTGAACTCACGATGGTTCCAAGCAAAATAGTTTGCAAGGCATAGCTTTTTATGCTACTGTCCAGAGTTGTGGTAATCATTGTATTTCTCATCACGGGCTAAACAAGAATTGTTGTATGACAAGGAATCGAGACCAAAAGGTGAGTTAGATCTACAAAGAATAGATTGCAAAATGAAATCCGCATCTCCATCGAAATTGTTCCCTCACAGAGTTTACAGGGCTGTTACATCTAGATTTAGCTGTTACTTTCATTTTTTCCCACTATTGACTTCATACAGGCTAGGAACCAGCTGGATGGATCTTGTAATATTTTCCAGAAAATCAGCAGATTACAAGCCCTCGACACAACAAACTTGGAGGCAAAATGTTTTTCCTACCCTCTCGATTTTTCGCTTTCTTAGGCCAGAATCTATGTAATTTCCAGTTTTTCCCCCAACATTTTAATTTTTTTCCTCTAATCCAGTACATATTTTCGTATACACCAATTGAATGATTGGTAGGCATAGTACAGCAAACTGTGCAACTAGGATGCAAATTTTGGCTAATGGGCAGCATTTAGATAAGATCCAACAATTGGCTAATGCCTCAAACATGTTAGTTGGTACAAGTAGTACGACGTTGTTCCGCCCAATTTTAACAAAGGGCTCTTATACCGCCAATCTGTTGAAAAAGATGATGCGATTGAAGCTCTTCGCATATCCTAAACTCCGACAAATCCTGGCATCCTGTGATGCTTATAGTCATGGACAGCAAATAGTGATCAATCTTTTGTCCATGTTCCACGGCAAACTAACCTATGCATTATAGGAAAACCGGAAAAAAAAAAAAAAAATCTTACGAAAAAAGTTCAGTCCCTCGGCGTAAGCTGAGATGACATCAATCTTGCTTTTCATTTTTTCCTCCTCAGAAAAGTTGCCTGACAAAATTCCTCTGTTTGTTGAATAATTTTTTGGGTAAAATTTTGAATAATTTTACTCCCAAATGCTCATGAACTTTTCGATTCCCTAGAATGTGAATTATTTTTTGAGTCTCGTGGAGTAGATCCAGTGACATTCATTCAGTAGGTCATGCAAACAAATCATCAGCCAACATGACAATTTGCCCTTGAATTACATTGCAGGCCCTTTATTGACAGCCTTCAAGGGTACGCAATGCGAATAGCATTTATCTACTCAGTAGAGACAGTGGTGCAAAAAATGTCATCTGGAAAGTGTGGCCGCTCCTCTGGAGCGGGTCCTGTAAAGAACCAGGGGCTAATATTGTGTAATATTGCCCGCTTGGAGCTCACTGGCCCTCACGGCTTTAAAACACGTCACATAGAGTAGAGAGTCCCAAGCCTTATCAACTAGCCCTGGACTCCCCCCTTGGTGATATAGGACAAGAGACATGCACTTAGCCTCGCCCGCACACATTCAGGCTAGAGGCAGAGCCTCCCCTGCCATTCCTCCTCCTGCATCCTCTGCCAGGGTCTGGGTCATCGTTCCCGTGTCTTTCAGTGAGTGATCTATTAAGGAGAGCCCACTTGCTAAAAAATAACATTTACCAGAAGCAGAAGTAACTTATATTCATTCGGTCACACAATTGGAATAGAAAAAATTTATTCCTGTCTAAATCTGTATCTACTTTCTGTCTGTAATTCCGGAGAGAGTGGGCACCAAATTAGGCAGACAAACTTTGCCCTACATTATGCATATCTATTCTCTGCAATAGTGAGCAAAAGCATGGTCAGAAATCTTAGAGATGTTCTGGACCCATGTATCAGTTGGCCTCACATTTACATCAAGCTCGATTACTCGACCTGCACCATTGAATCTTTAGCTGGTTTTACATTGGCTTGTGAAGAGAAAGGAGATTATGTACCTCAACCACTGGACATCACGCGGATTTTCAGCTTCGTGTTTTCTGATCAGTCAGAAAAACCTGCTTTTTTTCCTGGCTATTCCGTCGTCCTTCCAAGTGTAATTGTTGTCTCCGTGCAGTTGGGCAGAATTCTGTTGTGCCAAATTCTGGTCCAATGGAAGATTTCTCGACAATCACGTGATACTTCGAGTAACCTTCACCGTCTAATCTTTAACTCATCCTCCAGCCAGCTTCATTTTAGGCGAATGTGGATCTACTTCTGCACTTAGAAGAGGACAACCTCTAAGTCACACACAAATGACAAAACATTAACACAGTTAGGGTACGGAAAGAAAGAAAGAAAGAAAGAAATGACATGAAATTCCAAACTGTTTTACCGGTCTTTGAGTTTTAAGTAATAGTTAAAGTTGGTTTACAGATGTTTCAATCTCAATTATGCCCAGTGCATGAGCGCGGCCTCGGGTTTATGCGAGAATGAGCGGAATCAATGTGTTCCAATTTCTGGCCTTGAACCAAACGGACCTATTCTCAACATAGGTGGCAAGGCCGAATAGGAAAGGGGCCGAGCTGACTGATGAGAGCCTTTTTCTAAAGGCAGCTTAGAAAAGGCATTTCCCAAGCTTTCTGGGTGCTCCAACTCATGGTTCTCCCCATCTCTTTCTTTGGAATCCCATTCTTTAAAGACACTAGAATAACTTCAAACACTGGATCTGCAGATCCACGTGTATTCCAAAATTCTGGTCTTCCTAGTAAATGTGGCTTCTTCAACAAATAAGTCAATGATTTTGGAGGCACTGACCACGAACCAAGCAATCAGAGCTCTGAGTAGAGCTAATTCCGAGAACTTTTAAGAATTCCTCCCTCTGTTTCAGAGATGATTCTCCATAAATTGCAACTTCTTCTTCTTCTTCTTCTTCTTTGTATCCACCCTTCTTGTCTTTCTGGCGGTCCCTTGCCCAGGTTTCTTATGCCGGATGTGGTAGGACATGGAGTGCCCTCTCACAAAAAATAAAAGTCTCAATCAATACCAGAAGTATATTTAATTATCGAATACAACCCACATGTGAAAAATTTGATGGATGTCTCCAGCAAGTCAATGAATTCCAACATATGTTCATGAGATTCTTGAGCCAACTGAGGCTTTCATATTTCCTGATGTCCTCATAACTGTAGTAGGACCTCTGTAGAAACCTCTCTCGGAAGAGGTGGGGGCACTTGTTTTCTTCCGGTGCTTGCTCTCATTATCACATTGATGGCTTGGCAGATAGACACTAACCATGTGATCTCTCATGGTCCTTGTCCCTCTAGCTTGGCCCTGCATGCTGATACCTCCACTCATCATTAATTCCAGTCAGCACAACAATGATCCAATCATCGAGTTATCTATATATACATGCACACACTACCCTGTTTCCCACCAACACAGAATTTCAAACCCTGCTCTCAAAGCTTCCATTTTTCATTCCCTCGTTCTCATCCCTTGCAAGAAAAGAGCACCACTTTTCTTGACTATAGTTCGAAGACTGATGGCAATTCGCTTCCCCAAGATGGTTTCTGCTAAGAACGTGCTTCGCCGTATTCTTTCATCGACAGAAAATGCAGAGGTTCCTAAAGGGCACTTGGCTGTTTATGTTGGAGACAAGCAGAAGAGATTCGTGGTACCGATTTCTTACCTCAATCACCCTTCCTTCCAAGAGTTTCTAGGTCAGGCTGAAGAGGAGTTTGGATTCAATCATCCTATGGGTGGCCTCACAATCCCTTGCAGAGAAGAAATCTTTGTCGATCTCACTTGCGGCTTGTAAGCTGATTGTTTAGTGTGGAGTCGCTTCTCGAAGGACATGATCGCCTCTTTAACATCACTGACAAGGATCATTTTGACCTGAGAAATGTATAGATTGAAATTTGCTCAAATAGATGTGAGGTTTTGATCTTCAAAGTGAATATTATGTTTGCGATCATCTTCGTTTGATCATTGATTTGTGTGCTATGGTGGTCATGTTCCTCGTCAAAATCACCTTGAGGATCCATGAATGTATGCAGCCGATCCATCATAAAGACGTAAAAACTAAAAATGCCATCTGAAGAAGAAATTGATGCTACATCACATGAATATAAAATTGAGCTCAACAGAGTAGGCAACAAATTATGTAAATTTTTCAATACACGTTGGTTTCAATATTGACACAGCTGCATTAAGTCTATTTTTCTATCCCCATTAAATAAAAATCAAAACGTTAGCTCTGCTATTACTGTATATCTTGACCATGGTCTTTTTATGATCTTTTTAAAGTCTGCTACATCATATAGAGGAGCTTAGATAATTAATGTTTGCCGAACTATCATCTTTTCTATTTAGATGATTGCCGGCGGTCGTTCAAATATCCGTCTGCACAAAATAACTGGAGGTGGGGAACACTTCACATGAGTTCTTCATGGTTATGTCTGTCAACTTGCAAATTGTTGAAATGATGCACCAAGAAATAATGACCTAGACACAGGAAGCGATTGTTTGTATTGTCAGAATACCAGCACACGCCGAGTCTTATTTCAGCATCTCTACCTGCCAGTCGCAATCCTGTTTCTCACTTATTTCTGCAGCATACTTACAGCAACCATTTAATCTAATTTTTTCATGTGCTAATTAGTGATAATTTCATTACTTGGTACATGCTAGAGTCTTCCGTTTATACTAACAGAGTTCGTGTCATGTTGTTGCAATGAGCATGAGCAACTCCTATTCTTCATATCTTGTCATTTTTCTGACCAAAATAACGACAAGGTAGTTCATAAATCAATACGTTCTTAAGCAAATCAATATGGATAATAGACAAATATGATTACCAGCTAATTTTATGATTATCATCCATCTGAAGCCCGCGGTATTTCTAAAGCACCACGTATCTTGTAAGTGTTGAGAGAAAAAAATGAATTGAATGCTTGATTAAGTCAATGTGACCCCAAGCTATCTATTTATAATAAAGCCAATAGGCCAAAAATTACAATATTACCCTTATTGCTGCTATTCATAAAATAATAAAGAAAATAGATAAATAAGCCCTATCAGCTAAATACTCTCAACAGCCCCCCTCAAGTTAGAGCATAAATATCACACATGCCCAACTTGACTAAAGCAGGATGAAACGATTTACTCCCTAGTTCTTTTGGTGAACACATCAGCAAGTTGATCACCAGACTGAACGATGGGCATACAAATTAATCCACTCTCCAACTTCTCCTTGATGAAGTGTCTGCCAATCTCCACATATTTTGTACAGTCATGTTGCACAAGATTGTGAGCAATACTAATGGCAGCCTTATTATCACAATATAGCATCATAGGAAGATGAATAGATAATCCAAGGTCTTCAAGTAATCCTTTAAGCCATAACAGCTCACAAGCTCCTTGTGCCATTGCACGAAGCTCTGCTTCAGCACTAGACCGAACCACCACATTTTGCTTTCTGCTACGCCATGTCACAAGATTCCCTCCTAAGAAAGTACAATACCTAGAAATAGAATTTCGATATGGAGATCCAGCGTAATCAGCATCTGTATAAGCTTCAATCTTCAAGTCATCGTGAGGAGATAAAAGAATTCCTTTCCCAGGAGTAGATTTCAAATACCAAAGGATCTGAAGAGCAGCATTCAAATGAGTAGAGTATGAATCACGTATAAATTGACTCACCAAACGTACAGCAAAAGCAATATCAGGCTGGGTGTGGGACAAATAAATCAACTTGCCCACTAATCGTTGATAACGACCCTTATCCACAAGATCACCATCTTTTTCTCGAAGACGAGTATTGGCCTCAATAGGCGTATCAAAGGGATGACATCTCAGTAACCCAACTTCTGTCAAAAGATCAAGTACATACTTCCTTTGGGATAGAAAGATACCCTTCGAAGATCGGGCAACTTCAATCCCAAGAAAGTACCGAAGCTTCCCAAGATCTTTTATCTCGAACTCTTTGCCGAGAAACTTCTTCAACCAGCTGATCTCATCACTATCATTCCCTGTGACAACAATGTCATCTACATAGACAATGAGAATAGTGATTTTAGCACTTGATTTCTTCACAAACAATGTGTGATCAGCATTGCTCTGTTTATACCTAGTAGAGATCATAGCTCTTTGAAACCTACCAAACCAGGGTCGAAGTGACTGTTTTAAACCATAAAGTGCACATTTCAGCTTGCTCACTTTACCTTGAGTCTTGTCACGAGAAAAACCTTGAGGAATCTCCATATACACTTCATCTTCTAACTCCCCGTGAAGAAAGGCATTCTTCGCATCTAACTGTTGAAGATCTCATCCCTGATTAACAGCACACGAAAGTAGTACTCGAATAATATTCAATTTGGTAATAGGAGCAAAAGATTATTGATGGTCTATCCCAAAAGTCTGAGTAAATCCCTTTTCCACTAATCGTGCTTTATATTTATCCACAGTACCATCAATCTTTTGTTTGACTACAAACATCCACTTACAACCTATCGGTTGTTTCCCACGAAGAAGAATAACAAGAACCCACGTGTCATTTTTCTTCAAAGGATACATCTCCTCCATCATTGTTGCATTCCACTTCTCATATGCAAAAGCTTCTCACTAATTTTGTAGAATAGAAACAGAAAATAGAGAAGACACAAAAGTACGATAAGAGCTAGACAAAGAGTCATATGAGACAAACTGGGATATAGGGTGTTGTGTATAAGTTATAGTACACTTTCGAAGTGCAATAGGAAGATCAGAAGAAGAAACCATACATGGAGTGGTAGAATTCGGATCCGGAGATGATGACTAAACAGATAATGTATCAGTGGTCTGTTGACACCTGATTTTTTATTAGTCTTTTTAAATTTATTCTTGAAAAATTCATAAAAAATTCATAAAAATTAGAAAAATTGTAAAATCAACTTTGGCGGCCTTGGCCAAGCTTAAGGAACCATTTTTGACCAAAAAATAATTTTTTATATTTTTTTCACATTTTGTACTTTTTTAGAAAATAGAAAAATACTCGAAAATTCAAGAAAAATAGCATTTGAGGTCACAAAAATATAGAAAAAAATAGTCAATATTTTTATTTAAATTTTCTTATATTTTTGACCTCATAAAAAGTTCAAATTCAAGTTTAATTTTATGTGTTCCTTTGTTACACGTATGATTGAATTTGGTAAAAAAATGTCAAATGAGTCTCTTAATTTGTAATTTCGGCATTTTTAGGGTCTTGACATTAAATCTAATTTTCATGCATTGCAATTTAGCCCAATTATTTGTACAAATTGCCTAATTGAATGAATTGGGCAAAATTGCATACTTAATTACAATTTAGTCCTTAAATTTGGGCATAATTGAAATTACTTTCAATTCAAGGGCTAACTTTACAAATTGAAGCTACTGTCCAATGTATTTTTTTCATCCTAAATCAATTGGCATGGGTGATTAAGTCCAATTTGATCATTTGAACCTTCAATTTCACAATTTTTCGAATTGAAATTAAGGACAAATTTGAGGTTTTTGTAGAAATTGACATGAACTTTTGGGCAAAATCACATTTTTAGATAATATTCATGTCCTAAGTTCAATTCTAAGGTTTAATTGCAAAAATTCCCCACCAATTTGGGCTAATTTTTACAATTTCAAGTTGAAACCGATTCGGACCAGTCAGACCAGTCGAACCGGTTCGCTACAGCATCATCTTCTTCCTCTGACTCCCGTGCAGATGAATAGTGCGAGGTTAAACTTTAATGGCAAAATCGATTGACTAATCGACCATAATTGAAGACACATTGGTAGGGGTTTAGCTCTTCAGGCCAACACTCGTCGATTGATACCAGAGTCACAACCAATGGCCACCAGAGGAAGACGAAATCGATTGGTCAATGCTACACCTGTCGTGAAAGTCAACATTGACAGAACGGCTAAATTGACCATCCATTTATGCGCGTCGGAAGGTCATTTGAGTTGGACGGAGTTACCCATCATTGTCGTCGCCGCCGTTTGGACCAAATGGCTCGCACGATCACGTGCCATTTGGAGTCCGTTAGCTCTCATCACTCAACGCCAAAAATTGAACATCGGTATATGGCCTTTAGAGGCTTTTTAGAGCAGGGAGAGGTTCATTTTGTTACGAAGGATTAACAGAATCGAGAGAGAGAGAGAGAGAGAGAGAGAGAGAGAGAGGGAGGGGGGGAAGGCGAGAGAGAGCTCGTTCTCCGGCTCCCGTCATCGAGAACTTGAGCTTGACTGCAAGGCGCTGGTTAGGTCGTCTCTAGCCAAACCGAAGCCTAAGAAGAACGGGGGAAGCTTGCTTGAAGTTCAGGAAGTGATTGTTGTCAGCTGTACCGCCTGAAATAGCGAGAACAGGTGAGTTAGAACTTTGAGTTTCTCACTGAGCATCAATAGCGGATCTCGTCTCCGGCCTTGATCCTTACATTTAGTGTGTGTGTTTTGTTCTCCAAGCATCACTAACCATCATCGCATATTCATTTTGCATCAGTTTCGCTTTAACACTTCGAATCGAGTCTCCAAACTTTCTGCCATAACCGAGCATTGTTCAGTCTCGCCTAGCCAAATATAGGCTGTGCGAGCTCAATCGAAGCTCGAGGTAAGTGTTCTGAACCTTCTCTCGTGCTATTCTATGTTTGAATTGTCTCAATTTTGTGTAGTTTGTATGATTGAACTCCCATGGCCGTACTCGACGTTCTGCATGCTACACGTGATTCAGTGGATGAAGTGCTTTGATTCTTATATATGTCGAACTAGAGCATATCCCGGGTTGATTGGCGCCGGTCTCGCGCAATTTCTTCAAGGTTTCATCGTTGGATCGTCGTCGGAGATTCACAGCAGTTCGTTTAGTCGCAGTTGCGAGGTTGAAATGAAGCTGACGTGTCTGGTCAAAGAGTCAGCGATCCTAGGTGGCAATCTGTCATTGGTCCACATGGATGTCGAGTCAGCTCAACCGTTAGTCTGTTAGGTCGAGTCAGTTTAGATCGGACGACCTAGATTAATCGAGTCCTATTTTTAATAGCCGTCCGATTAGAAATTAGGAATATCCGAAATTGATTTTATAATCGAAAATTCAAAACAGTTTGAAACGATGTCATTTAGGTTAGTAGTTAAGCGGCGTCGTTCAGGTTAATAAGGACGAACGATCTAGATTAAGTCTTATCTTTTAATTGTAGCCGTAGGTTTAAGTAATCAGATCTGACAGCTGAGCCGTAGTCGGCTTTTGATCTAAGCCGTAGGTCTTGGTCAACCAATCCTGAGGCCGTGGATTAGACACATGATTCAATAGTAACCGTTGAATTAAATTCAAATAACCGAAAAAAAACAAAAAAACAAAAAACGCGGAACGGCGTCGTTTCAAGGTCGTGGTCGCGCGAGTCCGAGTCTAGGCCGGGTTCCAACCCAAGTGGGTCGGGTTGACCCAGTCCGAATGATTTTTTAAGTAAAAAATTAAGAAAATGATTTGTAAATAATAAAAAAATCGAAAAAATTCTAGAAAATCCTAAAAATGTTAGAAAATCCTAGAAAATCCCAAAAAAAATGTAGAAAAATTGTGGAAAATTTCTAGGCATTCCAGAAACTTCCAAAAATTGAGTATTGACCATAGACAACTGGTCAATCCTATTTTTGAGATTTCTTATATATTCATCTGAAAATTGACGATATTACCCTCTAGGGGTAAATCGCCTCTGTCTTGTATATGAAATAGGTCGATAACGCCAAGATAAGAATTAGAGTCGGTTAGGTGATCAATTATTATGCTTGGATTTTCGAATCTTATCCTTTTTCTAAGAATGACGATTTTACCTCTCAAAGGGTAAATCATCTTTCTTATTCTGATCAAGCCGTGAAAATTACTCAAAATTAGGATTTGGATCAGGAGGTCGACCAATCCTCCTGTTTGAGATTTTTACTTCTTATCACCTTCTGAAATGACGATTTTACCCCTCAAATGGTAAATTATTTCTAAAATTCCAAAAAAATTCTGAAAATTCCCGAAAAATATGAAATGAATTGGTTTTGTGAATAATTCTATTTCCACCATATTTTGACTTCATATTTCATCTGGAATGATAAATTTTCCCTTCTTGGGCAAATTATCTCAAAACTCTTCAAAATTACGATTTTGCCTCTCAAGAGAAAATCATGTCAAAAACACTCATGAGCCTTGATTGATATTTCTCTAGGCTAATGGGACCTTAATAGGGATGCCATGTTGCTTTCATGTGATTTATCTACATGTTTTGGATCCTTGATTTGCGCATTCATTTTATTGACTATGTTTACTAGAATAGTCATTTCTATTTGCAAGAACTCCTAGTGTTAGGGTTCGCACCCCACTCATCTGCATGAAATCTTAGGTTAGACAAATCATTTAACTTAGGTGCCGAAAGAGTGTCAACTCTGACAGTTGGCGTAACAAAGTCCTCGATCCATTTTTATTCTTACCCCAAAATTTTTTTGGGTTAACCGCTGCCTACAAAGCATCAATGAGTGTGCGAAAATCAAGAATTCTCATAGGCATTCGATTTATTAAATAGGCAGCGGTTAAGACAGCATCATTCCAATACTGAGCGGGGACATGACGGGCAAACATAAGAGACCTAGCGACCTCTAACAAATGTATATTCTTTCTTTTGGCAACACCATTTTGGGTAGGGGCATTAACACAACTGGTTTGATGAATAATGCCATTGTCAAAGAGATACTGTTGAAACTGACTCAAACTGACTCTCAGTGAATTCAGTGCCATTGTCACTGCGGAGAACTTCCAATTGGCATTAAATTGAGTCTAGATCAGTTTGTGAAAATTTTGAAAACATTGAAATACATCACTCTTATGTTTCAACAAATAAACCCAAGTTGTACGAGAATGAGAATCAATAAAAGTGACAAACCATCAATGATCGGAAATAGAATTATACCGAGAAGGACCCCACACATCAGTATGAATCACATGAAAAGGGGAATGACTTTTATTATTTGAATATGAATATGTTGAACGTGTTTGTTTAGCCAAAACACAGGCTCACAAAACTTTATTACAAAGTGAAACGAGACTAGGAAAAACTTTTTCTAAAATTCCTAAAAGAGGATGACCTAATCTGTAATGCTACTGATGAAGATCCGTCAATGCCGAATTAACTTGATGAGGCGTAGAAGACAAAGCTGAAGTAGAAACCCCACTACCTTCGAGCAGATAAGGACCACCATACAATCTGCCATGTCCAATCTCTTTCTTCGTTACCATATTTTGGAAAACACAATGAGAAGGAAAAAAAGTTACTTTACAGTTTAAGTCTCGAGTCAGACTACTGATAGAAAGGAGAGTAGAGAATGATAGAATATGTAAAACAGAGGATAATGGAAGAGTAGGGGAGCAATTGATAGACCCTTTTCCAGCAATGGAAGAGAGGGTTCCATCAGCTACACGAACTTTGTCTCTACCGAAAGTAGGTGTATATTATTGAAAGAGATTAGAAGAACCTATCATATGATTTGTAGTCCCCGTATCAATGATCCAAGGGCTAGAAACAACAGAGGAATTAAACCCCCCCAAAGAAGATACCTGAAGTGGCTAGGTTCGAAGAAAAAGAAGATGATGAATTAGCAACCGTGGAGGAGGGAGCAGTAGCAAAAGCTTTCAATAGATGTCGAAATGCCTAAAGTTCTTCCTGGGATAGACCGCTATCAGTAGTAGGTGCAGCAGGAACAATTTCAGTATGGTTTGCCATGTTTTTTCCCTTCTTTTGTGCCCGTTTTGCCTCAAAATCTGCAGGTTTTCCATGTAATTTCCAGCAAGTTGCCTTAGTGTGATACGGCCTATGACAATGTTCACACTTCACAATCTCCTTAGAGGCATCATACCGAAAGGAAGAACTAGATTTGGCAATAGCGCCAGCATTGGTTTGTAAAGTAGATCGATCAACAATCAAGGGATGAAGCATTGCCGTCCTACGGGTTTCTTCGGAGTGAATAAGGGCATAAAATTGTTCCGGAGTAGGAAATGGAGACCGGCTAAGAACTTGAACACGTATCTAATCATATTCAACGTTTAATCCTGCCAAGAAATCATAAAATATGATCTTATCCACATGTCTCTTGTAGGCAACAACGTCCACATCATTAGTTGGATGATAATTGGTATAATGATCTAGCTCTTGCCACAAATTCCAAAGCTCAGGATAATATTGAGATATAGTCATCTCCTTCTGAGTGGTGTCATGAAGCCTTCTTCGAAGTTCATACACTTGTGCATCATTCCCAAGTTGACCATAAGTATCCCTTGCAACTGACCAAATTTGTGTCGCAGTATCAAGAAGCAAATATCCTTTTGCAATATGTGACTACATCGAGCTAAGCAAAAAAGACATTATCAAAGAGTCATTCGAGATCCACTTTTCCTGAGCAGTACTAGATGTAGTCGGTCTCACAGAAGTGCCATTGATATGTCCTGTAATCCCCCAACTTGCGATGGTCAAGAATGTCGATCGAGACCATATCAAATAATTTGTGCCGTCAAGCTTCACAGGAATCGCAGTGAAATTGATATAATCTATATGGCCATCTCCTCTAGGCCCAGAGGTCGGTTGATTCATCAGACATTGTCTCAAAAATCAACTCGAAAGAAAAAGAACCCATAAATTGAATAGAAGTCCTCTGATAGTTGGCTGAAGTTGTCCTCCAAAAAATAGCAAATCGGATCAAAGGAAGTCCTCTGATAGTCGGTTGAAGTTGTCCTCCAAAAAATAGCAAATCAGACCAAAGGAAGGCAACAATCGATTTTTCCAGCCAAATCACACTCTTCCGTGAAAAAGAAATAAATATGGTGGTCCACTAGCTGCAACACTTTAGTCTTTACACGCAAGAGAAAAAAAGGCCAACGGCAGGGCATAAACAATCTAAAACAAAAAGATCCAAAAATTTGCATAAGGGCTTGAACCACCGATCGAAAACTATAAAGAAACTTGAATTTGTCTCATAGATGTGAGATTTAGGGCAAAAACTAGATTTAAAGAATCACCCCATTAGTGCCGCCCTATGCTGTGAAAGAGAGCAAGGAAGAAGGTGAGAAGGAATTGTGGTGGGTAGAAGAGAGAGAGAATAACGATTGGGGTAGAAGAAATTAGGGTTTCAGTTTCCCTTACTCTGATACAATGTTGAGAGAAAAAACTAAATTGAATGCTTGATTAGGTCAATGTGACCCCAACCTATCTAGTTATAATAAAGCCAATATGCCAAAAATTACAATATTACCCTTTTTGCTACTATTCATAAAATAATAAAGAAAAGAGATAAATAAGCCCCTATAGGCTAAATACTCTCAACAGTAAGCAATGGAAAAAAAAGTGGATGTCTTTAAACCTAGATAGGATTCCAGTTTGACAGATGACTGCTTGTAATTAGGGGAGACAAATTGGAGGCCCTCGGTACTGTACATTGAAGCGAGCCATGCCGGAAAAGCCCGACATGTTAGGCATCCCAATCCCTAGGCCCGGGCATGATTTCTATCTTTCTTTTAGGGGCCAATATTCGTAGATAAGCATCCCAATCCCTAGGGCCCAATGTCGGAGGGTTGTCATTATTCCTGATGCAAATGGTTTGTTAGGAGCCCTCTCCAACTAACCAAGTCTGTTCAAATCAACCACAATCTTTTCAGAATTTGAGTAGGATCTGTGAGGATTCTACCTTCAGGGGATGTGGGGCATGATGTTTGCTCCAATAATTAGCTCTAAACGTTTATGAGGTTTGGCAGACATTAACATGTGAACTCCAGGCAATCATGTCTTGCATTTGGCCCTATAGGGGGAAACCTCTCGTCGCCCATTCAGCTTAGCAAATATACTCACTTGCCATCCACTCACCTTATATATGCATTACCAAGCCATTGCTTCTGCAACCATATCTGGATTCACATTTCTTCCTATTTCCTTCCAGGAAGTGACATAGCATCTTCCTCAAAGTCTTTCCTCTTGAAAAATTTCACACACATGATCATGGGGATCCGTTTGTCAAGAAAAAAGTTGCGGCGGTCTCTATCTGGTTACAAAGAAGTGAATTCAGCGCCCTTAGACATCCCAAAGGGGCATTTCCCAGTTTATGTAGGAGAAAACCAGAAGAGATTCGTTGTTCCTCTGTCATACTTATCTCAGCCTTCGTTCCTGGATCTGCTGAGTCAAGCTGAAGAGGAGTTCAGCTTCAATCATCCAACCGGAGGCCTCACGATTCCATGCGATGAAGAACTTTTCCTCAACCTCATAGATGGATGATCAATCCTGACTAGAGAACTCCTAGATAGATTAGTCGATACACTTGACACAATTTTGTAAACGAATTTTACAACTGGTGTTGATCTTTTCCCCTCTTTTGGGAGTACCAGTTTAAGGAGATAGACAGATGCACAACTAGATCTCGATAATTGCTGGTTGTCCTAGTGATCGATTCATCCTTTTCGCAATCACTTTGTGCCAAAAACAAAGAAGTTCAATCTCTGGTTATCTATCTTATTACTGATTGATCTTTCGTGTGATCAGCTTGTGCTGAAAGCACTCTTGTTTCCTCCCCTTGTTTATGTGAACTCACGATGGTTCCAAGAAAAATAGTTTGCAAGACTTAGCTTTTTATGCTACTTTCCAGAGTCGTAGAAATTATTGTATTTCTCATCACAGCCTAAACAAAAATTGTTGTATGACAGGGAATCGACACCAAAAGGTCGGTTAGATCTACGAAGAATAGATTGCAAAATGAAATCCGCATCTCCATCGAAATTGTTCCCTCGAAAAGTTTTATAGATGGCAAAATGAAATCCGCTTCTAAACGGGCAGAATCAATGTGTTCCCATTGCTGGCCTTGAACCGAACGGGACCTATTCTCAACATAGGCGGCAAGGCTGAATAGGAAAGGAGCCAAGCTGACTGACGAGAGCCTTTTTCTAAAGGCAGCTCAGAAAAGGCATTTCCCAAGCTGTCTGGGTGCTCCAATTGATGGTTCTCCCCATATCTTTCTTTGGAATCCCATCCCTAAAAGACACTAGAATAACTTCAGACCCTGGATCCGCATATCCACGTGCATTCCAAAATTCTGGTCTTCCTAGCAAATGTGGCTTCTTCAACAAATAAGTCAATGATTTTGGAGGCAGTGACCACTAACCAAGCAATCAGTGCTCTGAGTAGAGCTAATTCCAAAAACTTTTAGGAATTCCTCCCTCTTTGTCAAAGACGATTCTCCATAAATTGCAACTTCTTCTTCTTCTTCTCCACCCTTCTTCTTTGTATCCACCCTTCTTGTCTTTCTGGTGGTCCCTTGCCCAGGTTTCTTATGCCGGATGTGGTAGGACATGGAGTGCCCTCTCACAAAAAATGAAAGTCTCAATCAATACGAGAAGTATATTTAATTCGAATACACCCTACACGTGAAAAATTTGATGTATGTCTCCAGCAAGTCAATGAATTCCAACATATGTTCATGAGACTTTCTTGGGCCAACTGAGGCTTTCATATTTCCTGATGTCCTCATAATTGTAGTAGGACCCCTGTAGAAACCTCTCCCGGAAGAGGTGGGGGCACTATGTTTTCTTCCAGTGCTTGCTCTCATTATCTCACTAATGGCATGGCAGATAGACACCACCATGTGATCTGTCATGGCCCTGTCCCTCTAGCTTGGCCCTGCATGCTGATACCTCCGCTCATCATTCATTCCTGTCAGCACGACAATGATCCAATCATCGACTTATCTATATATACATGCACACACTACCCAGTTTACCACCAACACAGAATTTCAAACCTTGCTCTCAAAGCTTCCATTTTTCGTACTCTCCTTCTCATCCCTTGCAAGAAAAGAGAACACAACTTTGTTGAATATAGTTCGAAAATTAATGGCCATTCGCTTCCCCAAGATGGTTTTTGCTAGGAACATGCTTCGACGTATTCTTTCATCAACGGAAAATGCAGATGTTCCTAGGGGGCACTTGGCTGTTTATGTTGGAGACAAACAGAAGAGATTTGTGGTGCCGGTTTCTTACCTCAATCATCCTTCCTTCCAAGAGTTGCTAAGTCAGGCTGAAGAGGAGTTTGGATTCAATCATCCTATGGGTGGCCTCACAATCCCTTGCGGAGAAGAAATCTTTGTCAATCTCACTTGCGGCTTGTAGGCTGATTGTTTAGTGTAGAATCGCTCCTCGAAGGACATGATTACCTCTCTAGCATTACTGATAGGGATCATTTTTTACCTGAGAAACGTGTATATTGAAATTTGCTCAAATAGATGTGAAGTTTTGGTCTTTCAAAGTGAATATTATGTTCTTAATCATCTTCGTTTGATCATTGATTTGTGCACTATGGTGGTCATGTTCCTCATCATTTCACCTGGAGGATCCATGAATGTATGCAGCAGATCCACCATAAAGATGTAAAAAATGAAAAGGAAACTGATGCTACATCACATGAATATAAAGTTGAGCTCAATGGAGTTGGAAACAAATTACGTAAATTGTTCGATACAGATTGGTTTCAATATTGATATAGCTATATTGAGCCTATATTTCTATTCCCATTAAATAAAAATCAAAATGTCAGCTCTGCTATTACAATATATCTTGAACATGGTCTTTTTATGATCTTCTTAAAGGATGCTACATCATATAGAGGAGATTAGATAATTAATGTTTGACAAACTATTTTTCACTATATCGTCTTTTCTATTTAGATGCTTGTTGTCGGTTGTTCAAATATCCATCTGCACAAAATAACCAGAGGTGGGGAACACTTAACATGAACTTCATGGTTATGTCTGTTAACTTGCAAATTGACGAAATGATGCACCAAGAAATAAAGACCTAGACACAGGAAGTGATTTTTTGTATTGTTGAATGCCTTCATTGCAGACCCCAGCACATGCCAAGTCTTATTTCAGCATCTCTAACCGCCGGTCACAATCATGTTTCTCACTTATTTCTGCTGCATACTTGCTGCGACCATTTAATCTGATTTTTCCGTATGTTAGTAAGTAGTAATTTCATGATTTGGTATTTAGGCTAAAGTTTACCATTTATACTAGCAGATTATGTTTCTTGCTGCTGCAATGAGCATGAGCAACTCCCATCCATCATATCTTGTGGTTTTTCTGACCAAAATAACCAAAAGGCAATTCATAAATCCATTCGTTCTTAAGCAAATCAACATGGATAAAAGACAAATATGATTACCGATTAATTTTATGATGTTTATCCATCTGAAGCCCACGATAGTTCTAAAACGCCGTGTATTTTGTAAGCAAGGTAAAAAAAGGGGATGAAATTAAGCCTAGATAGCATACGAGTTCGGCAGAGGACTGCTAATCATTAGCGGTGAAAAACAGGCAGGCCCTCGGTGCTGTACATTGTAGCAAGTCATGCTGGAAAAGCCTAACATGTAAGGCAGAGGGCAGTGCCCGAGCCCATGATTTCTGTCTTTCTTTAAATGGCCAATAATTGCGGATAAGCATCCCAAACCCTAGGCCCCAATATGGGAGGATTGTCATTCTTCCTGATACAAATGGTTTGTTAGGAGCCCTCTCCAACTAACCAAGAGGCTGTTCACATCAACCACAATCTCTTCAGATTTCAGTAGGACCTGTGTGAGGATCACGTAATAAGGAGATGTGGGCCATGATGTTTGCTCCAATAATGAACTATAGAGTTCACGAGGTTTGGCAGACATTAACATGTGAATTCAAGGTCGTCATGTCTCTCAGGTGGCCCTATTCGCTGAAACCACTTATCAATCCTTCAGCTTAGCAGATAAACTCGCTTGCCATCCACACACCCTATATATACATTACCAAGCCATTGCTTCTGCAACCATATCAGAATTCACATTTCTTCCTAATTCCTTCCAGGGAGCAGCATAGCATCTTCCTCAAAGTCTTTCCTCTTGTACAAGTTCAGACACATGATCATGGGGATCCGTTTGCCAGGAAGAAAGTTGCGGCGGTCTCTATCTGGTCACAAAGAAGTGAATTCAGAGCCCTTAGACGTTCCAAAGGGGCACTTCCCAGTTTATGTAGGAGAAAACCAAAAGAAGAGATTCGTCGTTCCTCTGTCATACTTATCTAGACCTTCGTTCCGGGCTCTGCTGAGTCAAGCTGAGGAGGAGTTCGGCTTCGATCATCCAATGGGAGGCCTCACGATTCCGTGTGATGAAGAAGTTTTCCTTAACCTCACAGACGGATGACCAATCCTGACTAGGGAACTCCCAGATAGATTAGTCAATACACCTCACACAATTTGTAAACAACCGGTGCATATGTTTCCCCTCTTGTTTTAGGGAGTATCAGGTTAAAGACATAGACAGATGTAAAAATTGAAGATGCATCTTCGATCAATAACATTTATTCTTATGAGCATGTGGATATATAGTTTTCCTAGTGATCGATTGGTGCTTTTTGGTAATCACCTTTGGCTGGAAGCAAAGAAATTCAGTCTCTGGGTACCAACCACATTACCGATTTGATCTTTAGTGTAATTAGTTTGTGCTGCAAGCACTCTTGTTTCCTCCTCTAGGATTATGTGAACTGACGATGGTTCGAAGAAAAATAAGTCTATAGGACTTGTTTTTATATGCCACTGTCCTGAGTTGTGGTAATCATTGTATTTCTTACCACAACCAAAAAGAGAATTGGTGTGTGACAAGGAATGGAAACCAAAAGCTCAATTAGATCTGTTATAAATCAAGTTAATAAACTGAAGGGCTAAATAATAGATTGCAAAGTGAAATTTGCATCTCCATCTTGGTGTTGTTCCCTCTTGAAGGTTACGGGGCTGTTTTTCTTTTCTTTTCTTTTCTTTTCTTTTCTTTTCTTTTTTTGTGGCTATCAAGGTTACAGTGCTATTGCATCTAGATTTAGCTTTTTACTTTCAAATTTGCTACTCTTAACTTCATATAAGCTATGAACCAGCTGGCTGGATCTTTGTAATATTTTCCATAGAATCAGCAGATTACAAGTCTGCGACACGACCAACTTGGAGGCAAATGTTTTTCCTACCCTCTCAACTTTTCGCTTTTTAAGGCCCGAATCTCTGTAATTTCTGGATTTTTCTGCCAACATTTTAATTTTGGTCCAATCCAATACGTGTTTTCATATACGCCCATTGATTGATTGGGTGTGAAGTACAGCAAATTGCACAACTAGGATGCAAATTGTGGCCAATGGACAGTATTTAGATTAGATCCAACAATTGTTATACTGTCAATACAAGACTTGTATTATCCAGGTTGTAATACGCCACTTAACCGAACCTCATATTCTTCATAAAACAACTACGCCATGATATTAAACCACTTCCAAGCAATGATCATTTTCAGGTGACCCTACTTCTCATGTGGCGGCATAGGCTAATGTCTCAAACATGTCAGATGGTACAAGTGGTCCGCCATTCTGCCAAATTTTAACAAAAGGCTCCCAAACCACCACTCTTTCCAGGAAATTATCAGGGCATCTATTAAATGTTCTGTAGTGGGGCTCTGTTTCTTCAGTTTCATTCCTGAAATGGACATCGCCAGTTCGTTAGCTGGAAAACAATTCCATGTGAGCTCTCAAGTGCTTATGTTTCTTGCCTGGGCCATGCATGTTAGATGACTGTTCCTCCACATCTATATAAGTAGAACTTATCGACAAGTTCTACAAGCAACATAGAACTGAACAATTCAAACTCTCCTATCAGAGAGATAGCAATACAGTTAAGGGTCAATCTTGTTATCTATTCTCCAAAAGTTCATAAAGAAATACAGTAATGGGAATCCAGTTGCCCATTGTCGCTCTCGCTAAGCAGATGCTTCGAGGATCTCTATTCGCTGAAAAGCAGGCAGTTCCAATGGCCATGGGTGTGTCCAAGGGCTACTTTGCAGTTTATGTTGGAGAAACCCAGAAGCGGAGATATGTAGTCCCAATCTCTCATTTAACCCAGCCTTCATTTCAAGACTTGCTAAGCCGAACTGAAGAAGAGTTTGGGTTCGATCATCCGATGGGCGGTCTCGGGATTCCTTGTGAAGAAGCAGTTTTCCTCGATCTGACTTCTCCCATTAACAGATCGTGAGACATTCCAACAGGACAGATCTCGGAACACGTTAGGTTCAGTTTTGTGAATAGAAGTGACTTGTTTGGTGTAAAATTTTTGCCTACCTTCAGATCGGAGAAAAGAAAATGTAGAAATGTACAGCACATTGTCAACGATCGTTTAGGCAGCATCAGTTTCTTTAAGTATGTTCCATCAAGGCAGCTGGATTTTACTCCCTATGCTCGTGAGCCTGTCCATTCAATAGAATGCTGAATAATTTTTTGCGTCTCATAGGGCAGATCAACTGACATTCATTCAGTAGATGCAACCAAAATATTAGCCAACATGACAATTTGCCCTTGATTTACATTGCTGGCCTCTTGTTGACAGCCTTCAAGGTTACGCAATGAGAATTAGCATTTATCTGCACAACGGAGACACTGGTGCGGAAAAAGTCATCCAGAAAGTACTGTCTCTCCTCTAGAGCAGGGTTATCCTCGGATTCTTTAGCATAGCACGAAATATTTACATTGGTTCCCGTGCCTTTTAGTGAGTCATGTATTAAGGAGAGCCCACATTCTAAAAAATAACATTTACCATAGGCTGAAGTAGCTTATACCCAATTGGAATAACAAAAATTAATTCCTCCCCTCCATCTGTATCTAGTTTCTGTATGTAATTCAGGAGATAGTGGGCATCAAATTAGGCAGACAACTTTGCCCTACATTATGCATGTCTGTTCTCTGCAATAGTGAGCATAAACAAGGTTGGAAGTATTACCGATGTTTCGGAACCATGTACCAGTTGGCCTCGCATTTGCATCAAGATCGATTACTCGACCTGCACCTTCGAATCTTTAGCTGGTTTTCCATTGGCTTGTGAAGAGAAAGGACACTATGTACCTCAACCACTAGACACGACACAGATTTTTCCAAAGTAGAGACAGCATCTATCCAGAATCACCAACCACTATTAATGTTCAGATGTTACTATGACAAAGAGAAGTAACCGCAAATACTTGAAATCAGGAACTCCTGCTGTGGTACCATGTGAGATTTTGAAATCAAGACTTCGTTCGTTTCCTTTAAGTAGAGATTTCATCTATCAGTTTCATCTTCTTATTAACGGTTTATTGCCAATGCCTAATTTATCACAATGATGGCCCTGCACACTACCAAATCAACATGTTAAATCTATCCAATGCCCATATACTGCACAGGATGACCATCCATTACCTTCTAGGGTGACAGTCCATGAAACTCCTTGATCATTCGTGTGGCAGCAACAACATAAATAACACTACTGCAGACGAGATGGCCAACAGTGCAAATGGCTAATCTTTTCCACAATTTCTTTCTTGTTGCTTCATATTCGGATCGTAGAAGTTCCTCGTTTCCATTTTCGTCCTCCCAATAAGAGCAACAAATTCCGCAAGATCAGAATCCATCTCCTTACGAACGTTATCCATCTTATGTTCCAAATCATCATGAATTGACGTCTCACAAATTTTAACAAACCTACATATCAAATCAGCCTCACATTGCTGCATCAAATGTCAGAAAAAGTTAGCCATGGCATGATATTGTCTACTTCATAGGAACATGTTAAGCTATGCCACCATAGATGATAAAAAATGGATTCCCCTGACGAGAGAATATTCAAGAAAAGGACGCCGGTCAGCACATTCAAATCTCATAGGTATTCATCAACTTTGACCAAGATTGACTTGTGAAGAGTAGAGGATTATATGCATTAAATAACTGAATTTTGGGTTGTTCGAGCAAGTAAGGGAAATTCTATGGAATTCATAACTGTCCCAATGTTATTATTATTTTTTTACTCATTGTGGTCTATTCATTACCACGAGAACCATTTCAACAAGACCTTAAGTCCGGTCATAATTTTATAAAACACATAATCTTTCACTAAATTAAACCAAATGGAAATTTGAAAATGCCCCACTATTTGCTACATAGCAATAAAACAAAATGAAGGCATAAATTAATGCAGAGTGTTGATCAGATAGGTCTGTATTTTTACTTTTGACCCGAAAGAAGCAACCACCTTCTCCAAATTATCATTCAAAAGTCTAGTGATAGCTTTTGTTATCGTCTCCGCTTGCTTTGATGGCAGGTCATGTGCTTCTAAGTTCTTCCTCATCTGTATAATGAAAGCAAAAAATAACAATGCTGAGAAAAATTATAGCAGCACAAGCAGCAAACGATCTATGTGATTCGGGCCAAATCCTAAAGGAACCGCCTGTTCCAGTTTCTATTAGAAGATGGTGATCTGAGAACTCGATGAAACTTATCAGCAAGTGGATTATCTTCTCAACAAAAGCATGGAAAAATAAGAGGTAGGCGCAACATATATTATCAGAGCCAACGTGTTGAGGAGACGCGTGCAACCTACTCGACTTCACATCCTGTGAAATCGGCCTGCAATCGAATCTGCCCATGTCGTGAGGACAATGAGCTCAAACGGGAATATGCGTTCAATGGAAAGAGATTGCTTGCTTCTCAAGACTGGCTTTTTCACTCGAGCAAATCCGAGGACGGTGTGCTTGATCTTGACGTGGGGTAGGGATCTACTGTGTTTTCATCTTGATATCATAATTCGATGTTCTTTTCCATGTGAATCTTCATAATCCATTCAAAAGATCATTTTCTTTGTAAATCGGAAACAATTTATCACATGGATTTATACATATTGCTTCTAAATAAGAAGAAACATTTGATTTTTCCTTCTAAACATCTGTTTGGCACCATCCAAAGAACAAGAATAATGTGAGATCATTCGGACTGTTGTCTTGAGGAGTCGCAACTGAAATTATGATGACACAATTATCAAAGCATGCATCTGAAGAATTGTCACACTGTCTCATTTTGTACTGAATAAGCTCCAACCAAAGATGCTTTAATTGCTTGCATGTGTAGGCTGTAACAATGAGATTTGTGGTTTGGCCCAAACATTCTAAGTATCGCATAAGAAAGTGCCAATCTTTAACTCCAGTAATGATTTTGGCCACAATTAAAATTTCCATAAAAATGTGCAGTCGTGGTATCTGAAGGGGGAAGCGAACAAGTTAATATGGTTAGGACACCGCTATGTTAGCAAAAGTAGTTCCGTAAGCAATCAAAACGACGTTATCTCCAAATTTGAGTAACCTTGTTCACATCAGCCACAATCTCTTCAGAATTTGAGTAGGACCTGTGAGGATCCTGTCTTCGGGAGATGTGGGGCATGATGTTTGCTCCAATAATGAGCTCTGGAGTTTCAAGAGATTTGACAGACAATAACATGTGAACTCCAGGCAGTCATGTCTCTCATTTGGCCCCATATGCTGAAACCTCCTATCACTCCTTCAGCTTAGCAGATAAATTCACATCCCATCCACTCACCCTATATATACATTACCAAGCCATTGCTTTTGCAAACATATCAGGATTCACATTTCTTTGTATTTCCTTCCACGGAGTGGCATAGCATCTTCCTCAAAGTCTTTCCTCTTGAAGAAGTTTTCGGACACATGATCATGGGGATCCGTTTGCCAGGAAAAAAGCTACGGTGGTGTTGAAATATATAAATATTAAACCACGACTTATTCTAATAGCTTAAGGTTTTAGAGCAGTTGGCAAGTGGTCCCACCAAATCTCATGGTATCAAAGCAAGAGGTCATGAATTCAAATCTTTCCGGGCTCCTATTTGCCTCCCCAATTAATATGTCCACGCTTAGTACTAGGCAAAAACACCAGACTAAGCGTGAGGGGGAGTGTTGAAATATATAAATATTAAACCACGCCTTCTTCTAATAGCTTAAGCTTTTAGAACACTTGGTAAGTGGTCTCACCAAATCTTTCAGTCTCTATCCGGTTTCAAAGAAGTGAATTCAGCGCCCTTAGACATTCCAAAGGGGCATTTCCCAGTTTATGTAGAAGTGAATCTTATCTCGGCCTTTGTTCAAGGACCTGCTGAGTCAAGCTGAGGAGGAGTTCAGCTTCAAACACCAATGGGTGGCCTCACAATTCCGTGCAATGAAGAAGTTTTCCTCAACCTCATAGATGGATGATCCATGTTGACTAGGGAACTCCTAGATAGATTAGTCGATATACTTGACACGACTTTGTAAACAAATTTTACAACTGGTGTTGATATTTTACCCTCTTCTTTTAGGAAGTACAAGTTTAAGGAGATAGACAGATGTACAAACGATATCTCTGTAATTGCTGGTTGTCCTACTGATTGATTCGTCCTTGGTAATCACTTCGTGCTGAAAGCGAAGAAGTTCAGTCTCTGGTTATCTACTTCATTACGGATTGATCTTTCATTTGATCAGTTTGTGCTAGAAGCACTCTTGTTTCCTAACTCTTGTTTTTTGTGAACTGGCAATGGTTCGAAGAGAAATAGTCTACAAGACTTTGCTTGTATATGCTATTGTCCAGAGTTGTGGTAATCATTGTATATCTAATTCTCACCACGGCCTAAGAAGGATTGTTGTAGGGCAAGGAATGGAGACCAAAAGGTCAGTAAAATCTATTGTAGATCAAGATAATAAACTGAAGAGCTACAGAATAGATTGCAAACTGAGATCTGCATCTCCATCGAAATTGTCTCCTCTTCAAGTTTACAGGGGTGTTACATGCATACTTTAAGTGTTACTTTCATTTTTAGCACTCTTAACATCATATGGGCTAGGAACCAGCTGGATGGATCTAGTAGTATTTTCCATGAAATCAGCAGATTACAGCAAACTTGTAGGCAAATATTTTGCCTACCCTCTCGACTTATTTCTTGTTTAGGCCTGAATCTCTGTAATTTTCCAGTTTTTTCCCAACGTTTTAATTTTTTGTCCGATCCAGTGCATGTTTTCATGTAGGCCCTTGATTGATTCAGGGGCGAAGTACTGCAAATTTGCGCAACTAGGATGCAAAAATTGTGGCCAATGGACAGTGTTTAGATAAGATCCAACAGATGTTATACGGTCAATACAATACTTGTATGTGCAGGGTGTAACATGCCACTTAACCGAACCTTATATTCTTCATAAAACGATTGCCCCTTGATATTAAACCACCGCAAAGCCGTGATCATTTTCAGGTGACCCTACTACTCGAGTGGCAATATTAGCAGGATAAGTGCACCAGAATTTCCTTAAACTTTTGTACGGCGTACACTAAAGTATCTCAACTTTCAAAACGTTCACTTAAGTGCTACATCGGAGAAAAACGTTCAGGTGGATGCCAATTTCGACCAAAATCGTTCGTCTGAGTGCTATTTTCGCTGGAAAAGTTGACATGAAATTTTTGCTATTATTTTATTGATTTTGAGAGTGCCACGTGGATTTTCTTTACATTTTTTTAATAGTTTTTGAATTTTTTTTATTTTTTATTCAAATAAAAAACAAGAAAAAATCAATGAAAAAAAAAAAGAAACCCTAAGAGCTAACCAAAGGCCAGCCCAAAGACCAGGGTCGACTCGCCCTGAGCCGAGGCCGCAACGGCCCTAGGCGACGATCGTCGCGACCTGGGTTGGCGAGGGCTTCACGCCCTCAATCGCTGTTGTCGAGGCCGCGACGGCCATCAACAACCTAGGGCGAGCCGATCCTGGCCCCTGTGTCAGCCAATGATGGCCAACAACAACCCTCATCGACCACCACCGAGAATAGCAATGGTTTGGCTTTTTTTTTAAAAATAATTACACCAATCAGAAAAATAAAATATGGAAAAAAAAAAGTTAATGAAAAATGTCACGTGTACATTAAATATTTAGAAAAATCGGTTTACCGGTGCCACGTCAGCATTTCCGGCGGCAACGTCATCTTTTTCGGCAATCACGTCAGTATTGGCACTCAAGTGAACGTTTTTTAATAGTTAATACACTTAAGTGAACGCCTTGAAAATTAAGGCAATTCTAAATTACTATTCCTTAATATTGGCTAATGTCTCAAACATGTTAGTCGGTACAAGTGGCATGCCATTCTTCCGCCAAATTTTAACAAGAGGCTCTCATACCACAAATCTCCCCAGGAAATTATCAGGACCTCTATTAAATATTCCGAAGTGGGGCACTATGTCTCCCAATTTCATTCCTGAAATGGACATCATTAGTTCATTAGCTGGAAAACATACCATGTGACCTCTCAAGTCCTCTGTAACAAATAAGTCAACGATTTTTGTTCTGAAAACTTTTAACAATACCTCCCACAGTTTCAGAGATGATTCGCCATAAATTGCAACTTCTTTTCTTTTCCTTTCCTTTATTATTATTATTTTTTATTTTATTTTATTTTATTTTGTATCTACCCTTCTTGTCTTTCTGGAGGTCCCTTGCACAGTTTTCTTATGCCGGACGTCGTAGGACATATAGAGTGCGCTCCAACAAAAAATGGAAGTCTCAATCAATACCAGAGTACTGGATGAGGAGTAGGAAGACAGGACCATGTGAACCGTCAGGTGAATATGTTTCTTGCTCAAACCGATGAACAAGTGCCTCACACACCACTCATTCTAACATTCCCATATCTTATATATAGATGCATTTCTTTCTTCAGACATGGCAAGCCCTCAAGATCTCTCAGCTAGCAAAACATTTTCCTTCTCTGTAGAAGAATTTTGCCATCTCCTTCATTTTCCCCAGGTAACATATGGCCATTCACTTGTCGAGTATTATGCATGCGAAGCAGATCCTCCGGCGATCTCTTCTCATCAGCAGAGAAGCGGTCTCAGTCCCAAAAGGCTACCTTGCAGTCTATGTTGGAGAGAGACAGAAGAAGAGATATATAGTGCCGGTGTCGTTCTTGAATCAGCCTTTGTTTCAGGACTTGCTCAGCAAGGCCGAGGAAGAATTTGGCTTCGATCATCCTATGGGCGGTCTCACAATTCCTTGCGCAGAAGACACATTCATTGCCCTCGCTTCGCGGTTGAGTCGATCATGAGAGGAGATAAACAAGGCAAAAACAATTTTGTCTAATATGAGATGCTAATCCCTTGTACAGTCCTTTGATGTATTTCTGTAGCAACCTTATACTAAATGTACCCATTCAAAAGAGATCAGTGGAAAATTTGCTCTTTCAGTCGTCTGAACTGCAGAAGTGAGCAGTCACTCCATTCCAATTTGACATGCCATTTAGGTCAGGAGTCATTGGGTTACATGTCAGCGTGCAATCAGTTTTCAGTAGATGCAGCCCACATAGATGCGAATAAAACATTGCAACAGCTAAACTTAAAGATTTTACTTTTGTACTATAGATAGTACCGATGTCTATAATCTTCTATTCTGATAGAAGAGATTACATTATTTTAAAGTAAAAGTCATAAACAAAAATAAAATCTGGACAGAAGATCCCAATGCGGAAGTAAAATGTCTGTTGAGGCAGCTAGATTCTACTCCCAATGCTCGTGAACTTCCCGATTCACTAGAATGCTGAATGATTTTTCGGGTCTTAAGGAGCAGATTCATTGACATTCATTCAGTAGGTCATGCAACCAAACTGCCAGTCAACATGAAAATTTGCCCTTGACTTACATTGCAGGCCTCTTATTAACAGCCTTCAAGGGACACAATGGGAGTAGCATGTACCTGCTCAATAGAGACACTGGTGAAAAATATGTCGTATAGAAATTATCGCCACTCCTCTGGAGCAGGGTTATCCTTGGCACCATATTAGGCAGACACACTTTGCCCTACATTATGCATATCTGTTCTCTGCAATAGTAAGCAAAAACATGGTCAAAAATCTTAGAGATGTTCTGGGCCCATGCATCAGTTGGCCTCACATTTACATCAAGATCAGTCACTCGGTCTGCACCTTCAAATCTTAGCTGGTTTTCCGTTGGCTTGTGAAGAGAAAGGACACTATGTACCTCAACCACTAGACACCACATAGATTTTCAGCCTCTTGTGTTTCTTGATCAGTCAGAAAAACATAACCATGTGATTTCCTCGATATCAAGCCCTCCCTAGACCCCTCCTGCACTCAATCACTGCCACATACTAAATTTTGATAGCATTTATTTTTCAAACCCTTCTATATATGCCCTTTATCAGGAGAATTTCTTCAAGAAGCATAAAAAATCTTTGTCATCGGCACCTTTTAAGTCGCACCTGCAGAAATCTTTTGAATTTCCTAGTGATTCTGCAAAATCATGGATATCAGACTGCCCAGTTCTCTACAAGCAAAGAAATTGTCTAGTCAAACCATTGTGGTGGCGAGAAAAGCCGCTTCAGCTCCTCTGAATGCGCCAAAAGGTTTCTTCATGGTCAATATTGGAGAAACTCTGACGCATTTCGGGGTCCCAATAACCTATGTAAGCCGGTTTCATTCCAGGATTTGGTAAGCAGGCCTGAAGAAATATACAGCTTCGATTATCCGACGGCAGGGCTAACAGTTCTTTGAGAAAAGGTTCTTGCTTGACATGGTCATAGAAACGAACATTCCGAAAAGATTCCTGATGACAAATTTTCATTTTATGCCTCTGTTGGCTAAATGCCGTTGTTACCTAGCTAGTCATCTTGCTTAACTTTGACAACCATAGGAGGATCGGTTTCATCCTCTTAACAACCAGGAGATCCAATCTTAAGGTAAAAAGCTAAGACTGAGAAAGCCTTTGGAAAGATGCAAACTACTTTAGGTGAATGTGATTTTCCAAATTGCAACATATATTCACGTCATATATGGCTATTAACGCTTCATATATGATGACCTACTTCAATACACTACGAGTCTGCTCTGTAACAATTTGAATTTTCAGCATCCCGTTGCAATAGGAGTAAAATAGCCATGACAGGGCATAATATACTTCCACAGCCAGACAATTTACTTTTAAAAGACGAATACTCATGTGTTCATTGTAAGCCTGAGAGTTAATCAATCTGGCCCGTTTTCGTTTCTTGAGGTAAGTTGCCAGGCAAAATTCCTCTGTTTATTTAACTAAAGTGTGGTAATGATCTAGAGGTACAGATCTAGATCAGTAAGGTTATATAATTTTAGGAGATTAGGCACTTTCTTCGCCATCCAGAAATAGATTATTGCTTTCTTCAGCTTCTTTTTTTTTTCTGGCTTCCCATACATTCTTAATTTCAATTATTGTCTCCAAAACAGTTGGGCAGAACTCTGTTGTGACAAACTCTGGTACAACAAAAGATTTCTCGATAATCATGTGATACTTCAAGTAACCTGCACCAGTTAATCTTCAGCTTACTCTGCAGCCAGCTTCATGTGAGGCCAATGTGGAGCTGCTTCTGCATTTAAAAGAGGACAACCTCTAAGCAACAGAAGAATGCCTTAACATTGCTACAAATAGAGTAACTGCCAGGAAAAAGAAAGTGCCATCAAAATAAAGTACCCAGCTGCGTTATTGGTCCTTGAGTTTTAGGTAAGTTAAAGCTGTTTTCCAAAACGTTTCGACCTCAGATATGACCAACTGATGAGCGCGACGTCCTATTAAAAGTTTGGCTTCTTCAACAAATAAGTCATCAATCCTGAAAACTTTCTGGTGGTCCCTTGCACAGGTTTCTTATGCAGGACGTGGTAGGGCATAGAGTGCGCTCCAACAAAGAACAGAAGTCCCAATCAATGTCAAAGTTCCTGATGATGAGTCAGAAGACAGGACCATGTGAACCATCAGCTGAATATGTCTCTTGATCAAATCAGAGGATAGATGCCTCACACGCCACTCATTCTAGCATTCCCATATCTTATATATAGATGCATTTCTTTTTTCAGTCATACCAAGCCCACGAGATCTCTCAGCTAGCAGAACATTTTCTTTCTTCATCAAAGAATTTGTCATCTCCATCATTTTCTCCAGGAACATATGGCCATTTACTTGTCAGGTATTTTGCGTGCGAAGCAGATCCTCCGGCGATCACTTCTCATCAGCAAAGAAGCGGTTTCGGTCCCAAAAGGCTGCCTTGCAATCTATGTTGGAGAGAGAGAGAAGAAGAGATACGTGGTGCCCATAACGTTCTTGAATCAGCCTTTGTTTCAGGACTTGCTCAGTAAGGCCGAGGAAGAATTTGGCTTCGATCATCCTATGGGCGTTCTCACAATTCCTTGCACAGAAGACACATTTATTGCCCTCACTTCGCAGTTGAGTCAGCCGTGAGAGGAGACAAACAAGCCAAAGACAATTTTGTGTAATATGAGATGCTAATCCCATGTACAGTCCTTTCATGTATTTCTGTAGCAACCTTATACAGAATGTACCATTCAAAAGAGATCAATGAAAAATTTGCTCTTTCAGTCATCTGAACTGCAGAATTTAGAACTCATTAAATCCCCATTTGCTAAGCAACTTAAGTCAAAAGTTATTGGGAAACATGTCAATCTGCAATCAATATTCAGCAGATGCTGCCCACACATATGCATATCAAACATCGCGACAGCTAAAACTTATGGACCTCACTTATGGACTATGGGCGGTGCTGTTGTCTATAATCTTATCTTCCGATAGATGAAATTGCAGTATTCTAGTTTGAAAGTCATATTTAGGAATGAATTCTAGAGAGAAAATCCCAATGCGATCGTAAAAATTCCATCGAGGTAGCTGGATTTTTTACTCCAACCCTCGTAAACTTATTGATTCACTGGAATGCTGAATAATTTTTTCCGGTCTTATGGAACAGATTCAATGAAGATAGCACTTATCTGCTCAAAAGAAACACTGTGGAAAAAATTGTCATCCAGGAAGTATCGCCGCTTCTCTGGAGCAGGGTTATCCTTAGATTCTTAAGCATAGCATGAAAATTTCACAGTGATTCCTGTATCTTTCGGTCAGCCATCTATCCAGGTGAGCCCACTTGTTAAAACCAGACAGTTACCACGAGCTGAAGTAACTTATATCCATGCGGTGACGCAATTGGAATAAAATAGGAATAGTTCCTATCAACATCTCTATCTAATCTTTCGTATGTGGCTCAGGAGATAGTGGGCACCAAATTAAGCAGACAAGCTTCGCCCTACATTATGCATGTCTGTGTCCTATGTAATGGTGAGCAAAAACAAGGTCGGAAATCTTAGAGATGTTTCGGACCCACGTATCGGTTGGCCTCACATTTTCATTGAGATCGGTTACTCGACCTGCACCTGCAAATCTTTAGCTGGTTTCCCGTTGGCTTGTGAAGAGGCAGGACACAATGTACCTCAACCACTGGACACCGCACAGATTTCCGGCCTCGAGTGTCCTGATCCCTCAGAAAAACAAGACCATGTGATTTGCTCAATATCATGCCCTCCCTAGACCCCAGCACTTATTCATCCATTAAATTTCATGAGCATTTAGTTTTCAAACCCTTCTATATTAGCCCTTCACCAGAAGAGAATTTCATCAAGAAGCAGAAAGCTTTTTGCCTTCACCACCTTTCAGGTCACACAAGCAGAAATCTTTCGCATTTTCCTAGCCCTTGCGCAAAATCATGGATATCAGATTGCCCGGTTCTCTACCAGCAAAGAAGTTTTTCGGTCAAAACCTTATGGCGGCGAGAAAAGCCTCTTCAGCTCCACCGGATGTGCCAAAGGGTTTCTTCACGGTCTATGTTGGAGAAACTCAGAAGCGTTTCGTGGTCCCAATATCCTATTTAGGCCATCCTCCGTTCCAAGGTTTGCTAAGCAGATCTGAAGAAGAATACGGATATGATCATCCGACGGGGGGACTAATAATTCCTTGCGAAGAGGAGACTTTCATCAGCATCACTTCTTGCTTATCATGATCATAGAAATATGAAGATCCTGAAACGATTCCTAATGACAAATCTTTTAACTTTGCCTCCGGCGGCTTAACGCCTCTGTTGGCTATCTAGTCTGTCCGTCTAACTTTGACAACCATAGGAGGATCTGTTTCGTCCTCTTAAGAACTAGGGGATCCTCCTATTAAGGTGAAAAGCTTAGACTGAAAGTATTTAACTTTCATTTGGCTTGACCATAGTTTTCTTCTGATTGACCATCATGTACAGTTTTCTTCAGATTGATAATGTTGTACATTTTGTGCGACGTGTAGCCCGGCACTTCCAAAGACATATAAATTCACATGAATAAACCGTAAAACCCCGCTAATAGCATTACCTATGTCCGACCAAAGTTCATGGAGTGTTGACGCGATCGGTCCCCTTTCAAATCATTCCCCACTGACCAATACCCTGACGTGCTCACAACGGGTTTGCTTTTCTTGTCCCCGAGCATCCAAGCGGACCAAGCCAAAGTCATCTTCTCATACGCTGCAAGCGTTTTTGTTAATGGTGCTCTGATTGATTTGTATGCAAAATCATCATGGGTTGATGATGCGGCACAGCTGTTCGATGAAATTCCAGTAAAGAGCACCGTTGGTGCCAATGCTCTATTGTCTGGTTATATTGATGCCAAGATGTGGTCAGAGGGGGCTCAAAAGTGGCTAGAAATATGCCTTTCTTGAATTAAATCAGGATCATTTCACATTGTCGGCGATGTTAAGGGCATCCACTGGACTGTCTGCAGTTGAGTTGGATAGGCAGGTTCAGGGTTACCTTGTACTTTCAGTTTACGATACTGAGAACGATTTGTTTTTGCAGAGTTCACTGATCGAAATGTATGGTCAATGTGGCTTAGTAGAAAAGGCTTGTCGAGTATTTGCTTTGGCTGGAATGGCGGAGAGGGAAAGAATGACCTTGTTCTTTGGACTTCCATGTTGGATGCTTAAGGAACGAATGGTTGTTATGGCAAGGTGATTGAACTGTATAAAGAAATGCTCATAAAAGGGATCAAACCAGATGAGGTAGCCTTTGTGACTGTTATCGCAGCTTGCGCTCGAACTGGTCGAGTAGCAGCAGTTGGGATTGAATTTTTCGAATCGAAGAAATGAGTACAACGTTAAGCCTACCCAAGAGCACTACAGTTGTCTGCTGGATCTGCTTTCTAGGGCAGGTGAGTTGGATAGAGCATGGAAGGTTCTTGACGAGATGCTTCGGAAGGGGTTTGGCAGTACTGATTCGTTGTGGGGAGCTCTTCTCAATGCTTGCTTGGACAGTGGGAACATTGAATTGGGAAAAGTGGCTGCTGAAAGAGCACTTGAGCGGGATCCTCAAAATTTTGGAATTTACATATTGCTGTCAAACATATGTGCTAGATTTGGCATGTGGGATCAGATTGGATCGTTGAGGGAATCAATGAAAGTAAAAGGGTAGAAGAAAGATAGTGGGTGTAGTTGGATTGAGGTCACAAATTAAATTGGGTTCAATTTGGATAAACTACAAAGAAGTGGTTTCTGTTTCTGCTTGGAATATGACCATGCTTAATTAAGCGTAGTCCAAATGGCTTTCTTGCGGAAGAGCTTGAAATTGGAAGGCATAGAAATATACAGAGATGGACTGCATTTCAAAGAGAAAGCTGATAACAGAACCAGGCATATGACTTTGGATAGTGATGTTGCAGCTAGTTGTCCCATAGAGGTGATTTGTATAGCAAATATTGCCAACGAAAAGGAAAACAGGTGGTAAAATGCAGCATACGTAAGCCTCAGCACTACTTTTTGAAGCAGATGCTTGTGAGGTACACTTTCGATTATTTTAGGGTGACTAGTAATTATACGGTTTGTGACTCATCTCTTGTAGTTAGAACTACAATCAAGAAACACTTACGGTGTATGCCCTCTTGTTGTGTAAAACTATTCCCATGGAACCTCAAAAGTGATGCATCATTTATCGCCCATTAATAGAGTTTTGATGTCTGATTTTTACTGCGCATTTCACGTCCAAAATTATTTAGCTCTTTGTATGTTAGTAGACCGTAAATGCAGTGGTCTCATTATAAATTGTCAACCATGGTAACAACAATACTAATGTTGATAATTTAATCTCCCAAAGAGTTTTCATCCTTCACTTACATGGAATGACATCGAAGTTGGAGAACAATGCAATTTGGTGATGAATCTAGGATAGATGAGAAGATAATATCTATTTTTGAAATAGCAAATACTGTTTTGCCTTGAACGTAGCAATAGAACTAAGCATAGTTACATTTTGGCAGAAGTCCATAATTAACCATTGTTCCACCCTGTAGAATTGCCATATTTTCACGGCACGCTGGTGATTCCTTTTTCTGCATAAAGTACTCGCGATTATGTTGATCTTTGCATCATTTATTAGGCTTTAATATTCGCGATTTTGGTCAAGGAAGATAATCGAGCAGAATACAGCCATGAATGTCATTTTGTCCCGTGACACCTATAGTTTATTGACTAAACCTTTTGGTGTATGTGCACCTCTTGCTACTCCAACTTGAATATCGGGCTCGACGACTCTACTCTGAATGGATGTTTGCTTTTTTGAACCCTAACATACCCTGTAGCAGCATTAACAATGGGAAATGCTACAATTTTTCTGCAGTTATGGCACCCCAAGTCTGCTAAGTCTGGGTATCTTCTGGTTCGGGGCCTCGACATTTGAAATAAAGCAATTTTAGCTTGCAGTTCAAGCTTTGAGAATGAAGTGCATTTTGTTGCCTCGATTTGATTTATTATTGTGGGTGGCTCTCCTCTAACTTTTAAAATAAAACAAGGCACAGCTTTTTTACTTCAACTCTTTTCTAACCATAATGGGGAGCAGGAAAGACAAATTATACTGATTTTGACACAATTAGAACTTAAAACAGCCACGGACTACTGCCGATTTCATTCATGCAACAATTGTGTTTCCATACTACCATAATTCCTTATCTGCCGTCAAAAATTGCAACTTAGCATAGGATCCTAAATCGCGAGCTGGTTTTTATCGTTTTTCTATAAATATCAAGAGAGAAAGGACGTTCCAAAACTCTTAGCTTATGAAATCACTGAGATGTCGACGAAAATTCACTCCATGCTTTTTTAGCCGCCTTTTTGCAGGAACTTTAAGTTGGAAATGCTCAATTGAGAAATGAAAATGGGTTCAAATCAAGCCTCTCTCGCCTTTGGACAGGTCGCCGACAGTCTTTAGTTTCTTGTGTATTTGAAGGTAGTATGTCAATCACTCAGAATAACCACTTCTCCAAGCAGGTGAGGTATTATGTGCGCACAATGAATTCTCATGAAAATTGGAAAGGATGGATGGAACCATGCTGTAGTTGTTTGCTAACATCTCGGTTTTTTCATGAAATAATACTTCAGCTTGCACCTCGGTTTACGGTGGAATTTCGATTGTCGTTTGTATGTTCTCATCTTGCGTGACATTTCTCACTCTTTGCATACAGTGATTCTCCAGCTTCGGCCTCAATGTTCCTTCATTTGAAGAGATTACTTCCTACTTTGAAATGTTCAAACAGGTACTGGCTGGTGCGGGTGAGTTGCTGATTCAAGCTCTGTCGTCACTTGAACGGAGCTAGCCAGAGGTACCATTTGCAGAACACATTACCCCCATCTGGCTTTGAGAAGCTCATGTGGATCAGCATTCATTCGTAATCTTATTATAGGATTATAGGATGTTCTGTCAAGTCCTTGACCTTACAATAGTTTCCTTGAGATAAGTGTCCAGTCCATTTCAATAAAGCTGAGGACCCTCTTGAAGGTACTTCCGTTAGTCATTTTTCATGCTCTGACCAAAAAAAAAAAAAAAAGGACAGATGGGAAATGGTGAAGGCGTCATCCACGTTGGTTTTAGTGACTTGTCCATGTACTGTCATGGTCATTTCATCATAATTCCAATTTGTCACTCATCCTGGGTTTGGTTTTTTTAATCATTAGTTCCCACGAACCTCTAGGTTTGGCTCTTGAGACCCGGATCGATAGTCCTCTCCTGCTCACACTGAGGTAATTATCACCCTAACCCCTTGCATTTTAAACGTTCTTAATTTCAAGTTTCCCAATTTTAGCACCATGACTCCTTCCAAAGTGAAGCAAACCCCTCGAACTCGTGCATTTACAACGCGTTCGAAGTTGAGGTGGTAAGTCATAAGTTGTTTTCAAGTAGATGGGATGATCTCATACTCTCAGGGGACATTAGTTTGTTGTCCGGAGATGGAGTTTCTTGGGGCAAGAGTAACATGGTCTTCATGTGTCCAACGCAGCCTCAGTCAGAATCAACTCCAAAAGGAAGAAAAGAATTGCGCTTGTCCTTGGCTATGATCCTGCTGATCACCGCATATCATTGGAGTGAGAATGGTGGTGCCCATATCATTCTTGAATCAGCCTTTGTTTCAGGACTTGCTCAGAAAGGCCAAGGAAGAATTTGGCTTCGATCATCCTCTGGGCGGTCTCACGATTCCTTTGCACAGAAGACACATTCATTGCCCTCACTTCGCGGTTGAGTCAGTCGTAAGAGAAGACAAACAAGCCAAAGACAATTTTGTAGCGAACTTATACTGATTGCACTATTCAAAAGAGATCAATGGAAAATTTGCTCTTTGAGTCATCTGAACTGCAGAAATTAGAACTCATTAAATTCCCATTTGCTAAGCAACTTAAGTCAAAAGTTGTTGGGAAACATGTCAGTCTTCAATCAATGCTCGGCAGAGGCAGCCCACACATACGCAAATCAAACATGGCGACAGCGTAGACTTCTGGACTTCACTTTTGGCCTATGGACGATGCTTTTGTCTATAATCTTATCTTTTGATAGACGAGATCGCCATATTTTAGATTGAATTTTATATTTACGAACGAAATCTTGACAGAAAATCCTAATACGATAGTAAAAATTCCATCAAGCTCGCTGGATTTTACTCCAACCCTTGTAAACTTGTTGATTCACTGGAATGCTGAATATTTTTTTCCGATCTTATGGAGCACATTTATTGACATTTGTTGAAGGATAAAAGGGAATTCTTATTCAATAATAATGATGACTGGACTATCACGTCAGAAGTTTCAGCTAAAATTAATGGAAATAACTAAATTGATAAATCATCATAAGGAGTAGAACTAAATATTTAAATTGAAAAGATTATGGCTGAAGTGGTACAAATGTAATTTATTTATGACTTTTTTGATAATTTCTCTTGTCTTTTCTACAATGAAATATACTATTCTTCATTGCCATCGATGAAATTTCGAGGCATCTTTTTCCCATAAAAGTAAGCAACTTATTGGCATTTCAATCCAATACAACATAATTTAGATGAATACGGTCCTGGTGCATATAAAAGGTATAAAAGTTCGTTACGCATCTGATGTTGTTGGGAGGCGATCGAACGCCAGGCAAAAGCGAGCATGTTCGAACTCGGATGCTCGACCGCGATATTTCCACCTTACGATTGAGTCGGATCGACGGCTAACCGAGCAGGGACGACGAATTTGACCAGCGAAACTGCTTAAATGCACGTGATGTCCTTTTTCATTTGGTTTAACGATTAGTTGAGGCATCCTATCAAGCTAATCAACCCCACACCATACGTCGAAATTCTTCCGGTAATGCCTTGCGATCGTCGACACGAGAATGTAGCGACATTGGCCCCAAAACGGATATTTTCACGACACGCCGCCTGACTTTCACGACATGCCGCCTGACTTTTACGGTGCTACTACATGTGTGAAGGCTTGTAATGGTATATCAAATTATTTTCCAATTACAGTAGGCTTACACCAAGGTTCTGCTTTGAGCCCTTACCTTTTTGCCCTGATTATGGATGAGCTAACAAAAGATATTCAAGATGAGATGCCGTGGTGTATGCTATTTGCAGACAATATTGTGCTTATTGATAAAATCAAGGCTGGGGTTAACGCTAAGTTAGAAGTATGGAGAAGTACGTTAAAGTCTAAAGGATTTACGCTAAGTCGAAGTAAGACGGAATACTTGAAGTGTGAGTTTGACACAGCAAGAAGAGGGGATCAAAAAGCCGTAAATATGCTCGGACAGGAGGTACCCAAGAAAGATACATTTAGATACCTATGATTAATATTGCAAAAGGATGGAGAGATTGATGAGGATGTAAGCCATAGAATCAGAAAAGGTTGGATGAAATGGTGCAATGCATCGGGATTTTTGTGTGATCGCAAAATTCTTCTTAGGTTAAAAGAAAAATTTTATAGATCGGCAGTCAAACCTGTCATGTTATATGGAGCTGAATGTTGGCCAGCACAAAGGAAACATGAGCATAAAATGGGAGTAGCAAAAATGCGAATGTTAAGGTGGATGTGTGGTCATACAAGGATGGATAAGATAAAAAATGAAAAGATTCGACGAAAAATTGGTGTAGAACCGGTGACGGAAAAGATAAAAGAGCATAGATTGAGATGGTTTGAGCATATCCTCCAAAAGCACTTAGATGCACCGGTACGAACAGAAATTTACTATCGAGAGCATGACACGAAAAAAGCAAGAGGTCAGCCGAAACTTACTTGGGGAAAGCAGTAAAACAAGATTTAATGAAGTGATAAATAGATTGGCGTATGGTTTGTCTTAGGAAGGAGTAGATAAAGGTTATTAGTGTTGTGGAAGGGTAGTGTATAGATAGATAGATATATATTTATTTTTACACGTTTATTTCTTTTCCTTTATTTGATTCTGCTTTTATTTTTATGGTTCTTTGGGGTTCATCAGCCGCCGACCCCAACTAATTTGGAATAAAGGTGTTGTTGATGTTAATGTTGAGTCAACGGTTGGTCAACAGAGGACTAATATGACTGGTCTTCAAAGAAGATCGCATCTGCCGAGACAAATAACTGTCGATTATCTAGACTATAACACTTGTACCCTTTCTGAATTCTAAAGTATCCAAGAAACACACACTTTTCACCCCGTGGATCGAGCTTGTCATAGCCAGGACCAAGACAATACACAAAACAAACACATCCAAACACACGGAGTGGTAAAGGAAGAAGTGGACTCGATGGAGGGTGGAAAAAGGTATGCCCCCGCGAAGCACAGAGGATGGAAGACGATTAATGATATAGCATGCTTTAAGGATAGCCTACCCCCAAAATATTTTGGGGAGATTCATATGAAAAAGTAGACAACAAGCAAAATTTAAGAGATGACGATTTTTTCGTTCCATCATCCTATTCTGCTGGGATGTATAGGGACAAGATATCTGATGCAAAATCCCATGAGATGTAAGAATTGATTGAAAACCAGTGGAAATGTATTCTTTAGGGTTATCAAAACGCAAACATTTAACAGAACATGATATTGATTGAGAATCTCGGAGTAAAACATTTGAAAACAGGAAAATACTTCAGTTTGATCTTTTATTAAATATATCCATGTTGTGAGGGAATAATCATCCATAAATGTAACAAAGTGCTTGTAATCAAACGTATCTTTAACACAACACGGTCCCCAAACATCATAATGGACTAACTCAAAAGTACTAGACACACGTCGTTGGACATGGGAAGGAAAAAACACCCGATGATGTTTGCCAAATTGACAAGCCTCTCACATTGGATAGGACTCGAAGACTCCGAAGTAAGAGAGAAATGACAGAGTATGTTTGAAGGTGAATGACACATACGACAATGCATTTGAAAGGAGCGAGAGGTTGTACTCTTTTGAACGGCAGTAGCAATAAGATCTTTGCTCAGGTAGTACAGCCCATTGGATATATGAGACTTAAAAAAAAAATGTTAACTAACCAAATTGTAATTTCTTGAATAGAAAATAAAGCTTAATCCACAATAACTCTTTCCAATATTGTCTTTAACATAATGATCATACCAGAAGTAGTCTCAACGGTTGTAAGCCAGAATACAAACATAATTTCTTTTAGATAAGACTTCAGATTCACTCTAAAAAAAAATGCAACTAATGCATCTGCTGCCACACAAAATGCTCCAACCTAAAAAAGTAACCCCACTTTACTGACTTCAAGTCTTTAAGAGATATCAAGAACAGAAGTCAAAATCCTGGCAACCACATCAATGGAAAAATGAACCTAGAAGCAGTCATAGTATGAAACAAAATATCGAAAAACATTGCAAGTAGAACAAAACAATAACTTGAAGGTGCGGGAGGACATCGGAGCTGGGCTCGCTAGGCATCAACGTCGCCTAGACCTAGCTCCACCCCTGGCACGAGTACAAGCCCGAGAAGAATCCCTAAGAAATGTGTTGCTCAACAAAGAAGCCGAAACAGAGACACCTTTGGCTTCGAGTTCATTCAATTGCTTTCAGAAGTTAACACAAACGACAGACTCTCATCGACCCACTTCGTAACAATTTCGAAATTTCTCAACGAAACGCGGATCGGATTAAGATCTTCAGTAATCGGTGCTGGCATAAGTAGAGAAAGCCTCTCCGGTCAGCCTACAAATCCTCCACTCCTGCAGAATCTTCGCCCCCATCTCCTCGTAAAACTTAATCGCGTTCACATTCCAAACTTCAAACCAGGGACAGTTGGAAGGCTCCAAATATTAGAACTGGACTTGCTAACCTAGGCGGCATCGGAAGTCCCCAGAACTGAACTCGCCAGCTTAGGCAATGATGGGTCTGGGCTTTGCCAGCCTAGGAGACGCCAGGCAACACCGAATCTGGACTCGTCGGCCTAGGGGATGCCGAACGACACCAGATCTGGACTTGTCAACCTCGACGACGCTAGGCGACCTAGGGACTGGCTTTGCCGCAACTTCGGCAGGCGACAATGATAGGGTAACAGTGGATGGTGGACGGCAATTGGTGCTGAACGGCGGTTGATGGGCGGCGATTGGTGTTGAACGGCAGTGGGTGATTAACGCTAATGATTATCTAGCTCTGATACCATGTTGAAGGAGAAAAGGGAATTCTTATTCAATAATTCTATGTTACATCAACATATATAGCTCACTAATACTAGACAAGACTAAATTACCCTTACTAACAAATAAACTCAATAATTAATATTTCAACAACATTCATTCAGTATGTCATGCCACTAAAATGGCAGCCTCACAATTTTCCCTTAACTTACATTGCAGGCCCCACGGACGGCCTTCAAGTGTATGCAATGAAAGTAGCATTTCTCCGCTCAAAAGAGAAACTAGCGAAAAAATTGTCATCCGGGAAGTATCGCTGCTTTTCTGGAGCAGGGTTATCCTTAGATTCTTTAGCATAGCATGAAAATTTCACAGCGGTTCCTGTATCTTTCAGTCAGTCATCTATCCAGGAGAGCCCACATGGTAAAACCACAGTTACCATGAGCTGAAGTAACACCCAATGGGAATAAGATAGGAATAGCACCTATCAACATCTCTATCTAATCTTTGTATGTGGTTCAGGAGATAGTGGGCACCAAATTAAGCGGACAAACTTCGCCCTACATTATGCATGTCTGTGTTCTCTGTAATACTGAGCAAAAACAAGGTCAGAAATCTAAGAGATGTTTCGGACCCATGTATCGGCTGGCCTCACATTTTCATCGAGATCGGTTACTCGACCTGCACCTGCAAATCTTTAGCTGGTTTCCGATTGGCTTGTGAAGAGACAGGACACATGTCCCTCAACCACTGGACACCACATATATTTCCATCCGTCAGAAAAACATAACCATGTGATTTGCTCAATATGATGACCTCCCTAGACCCCAGCACTTACCATTGATTTATATTTAGCCCTTCACCAGAAGAGAATTTCATCAAGAAGCAGAAAACTTTTTGCCTTCACAACCTTTTAAGTCACACAAGCAGAAATCTTTCGCATTTTCCTAGTCCTTGCGCAAAACCACGGGTATCAGATTGCCCTGTTCTCTACCAGCAAAGATTTTTTTCAGTCAAAACCTTATGGCGGCGAGAAAAGCCCCTTCAGCTCCTCTGATAGTGCAAAAAGGTTTCTTCACGGTCTATGTTGGAGAAACTCAGAAGCGTTTCGTGGTCCCAATATCCTATTTAAGCCAGCCTCCGTTCCTGGGTTTGCTAAACAAATCTGAGGAAGAATACGGCTTTGATTACCCGACCGGGGGGGTAACAATTCCTTGCGAAGAAGAGACTTTCATCAGCATCACTTCTTGCTTATCATGGTGATAAAAAAACGAAGATCCTGAAACAATTCCTGATGACAAATCTTTTAACTTTGCCTCCGGTGGCTTAACGTCTCTGTTGGCTATCTAGTCTTACTTAATTTTGACAACTAAAGGAGGATCTGTTTCGTCCTCTTAAGAACTAGGAGATCCTATCAAGGTCAAAAGCTAAGACTGAGCATTTTACTTTCACTTGGCTTGACTATAATGAACAAGTTTTCTTCTGATTGACCATAATGTACGGTTTTCTTCTGATTGATCATGTTGTACATTTCGTGTGACGTGTAGCCCGGTACTTCCAAAAGAGAGCATATTAAAGTTTTTCTCTCGTCATAGGCCAAACGGTCTTGCATATATAAATTCACTTGAATAAACCGTAAGACCCTGCCAATAGCATTGCCTATGTCCAACCAAAGTTCATGGAGTGTTGACGCGATCGGTCGCTTCTTGCATCATTCCCCACAGACCAAGAACCTGACATCGATCAAGAAATGGCATGCCCACCTGCTCACAAGGGGTTTACTTTTCTTGTCCCCGAGCATCCAAGCCAAAGTCATCTTCTCATACAGTGCATGCGTTCCAAGAACCAACCTTCAAATATTGACTAAGTTGTGCAAGTTCTTGATCCCCAACAGAGACCCAGTACCCTTCAATATTCTAATATCTCAGTTTGCTCGAAATGGGTTTGCTCCATATGCACTGAAGACCTTCTCTTTCATGCATTTCAATGGTGTTCTTTTAGATTCATATGCTCTATGCAGCACTTTGACGGCTTCCTCCGACGATGAGGATGTGATTTTCGGTAAACAGATGCATGCCCTCGTCGTGAGGTTAGGTTGGTCGTCCAGTGTTTTTGTTAATGGTGCTCTGATTGATTTGTATGCAAGATCATCATTGGTTGATGATGCAGCACAGCTGTTTGATGAAATTCCAGTGAAGAGCACCGTTTGTGCCAATGCTCTGTTGTCTGGTTATATCAATGCTAAGATGTGGTCAGAGGGGCTCAAAGTGGCTACAAAGATGCCTCTCTTGAATTTAAATCAGGATCATTTCACATTGTCAGCAATGTTAAGGGCATCCACTGGACTGTCTGCAGTTGAGTTGGGTAGGCAGGTTCATGGCAGCCTTGTTCGCACAGTTTATGATTCTGAGAACGATTTGTTTTTGCAGAGTTCACTGATAGAAATGTATGGTAAATGTGGCTTAATAGAAAAGGCTTGTCTAGTATTTGCTTTTGCTGGAAATGGAGAAGAGGGAAAGAATGACCTTGTTCTTTGGACTTCCATGTTGGATGCTTACGGAACGAATGGTTGTTATGACAAGGTGATTGAATTGTATAAAGAAATGCTGATAAAAGGGATCAAGCCAGATGAGGTAGCCTTTGTGACTGTTATCGCAGCTTGCGCTCGAACTGGTCAAGTGGCACTTGGGGTTGAATTTTTCGAATCGATTAGAAATGAGTACAACGTGAAGCCTACCCAAGAGCACTACAGTTGTCTGGTGGATCTGCTTTCTAGGGCGGGTGAGTTGGATAGAGCATGGAAGGTTCTTGACGAGATGCTTCGGAAGGGCTTTGGCAGTACTGATTCGATGTGGGGGTCTCTTCTCAACGCTTGCTTGGACAATGGGAACATTGAACTGGGAAAATTGGCTGCTCAAAGAGCACTTGAGTGGGATCCTCAAAATGTTGGAATTTACATATTGCTATCAAACTTATATGCTAGATTTGACATGTGGGATCAGATTGGATCGTTGAGGGAATCAATGAAAGTAAAAGGGTTGAAGAAAGATACTGGATGTAGTTGGATTGAGGTCACAACTTAAATTGGGTTCAATTTGGATAAACTATAACGAGGTGGTTTCTATTTCTGCTTCTAATACGACCATGCTTAATTAAGCGCAGTCCAAGTGGCTTTCTTGCAGAAGAACATGAAATTGGAGACATAGAAATATACAGAGATAGACTGCATTTCAAAGAGAAAGCTGATAAGAGAACCGGGCGTATGACTTTGGAATTAGACGATATTCTTAAAAGTCAGATGTCTTTCATAAGGTTGCTATGAATCATAAGACTAGAGGCAGTCAAATGTAATAGTTGGAGAATTGCGATTCTAATCTCAATTTGTCTGAAGATGCGTGAAAAGGATTTGCTTACTGATGTTGCCGCTAGTCGTCCCATATGGTGGTTTGCATACCAAATATTGCCAATGAAAAGGAAAAAAGGTGTTTATGACTCATCTCTTGTGGTAAGAACTAGACTCAAGAAACGCGTATGGTTTATGCCTCTTGTTGTGTAAAACTATTTCCATGGGACCCCGGAAGAGATGCAGTTCTGTCCATTGTTATGATTTGATTATTACTGACTCCTGGATTGAGCTCTTTACCTTGTCTTGGCATTTTCTAGTAGCTCTTCAATTTTCTATTCTTCTGGTGAAAAATCATGAGTTTTGATGCCAGCTTTAAGGGAATGGACTTTGAGCAGGAGAAAAACCTCCAACCCGCTCTTATGTCTGGCTTTGTACTATACCATAATTATTCTGAGCCATAGACCACTCAAAGCCATTATCGATGTTGCAGGCTCAGTCTGTCAAATTGAGATGTCAAGTTGAGCAAGTCTTTCCCGACGGCAAAATGACTGTCAATGAGCCTGTGACAACCTTGACAAAGTGCCATGGGCGGTTATCAGATGCTAAGCCGTCTGCCTCGTCATATTACAATCACGGTAACAACAATACTAATGTTGATAATTTAACCTCCCGAAGAGTTATCATCCTTCATTTACTTGGAATAACATTGAAATCGGAGAACAATCCAATTTGGTGATAGGATAATAGAGTTTTGACGTCCGATTTATACTGAGCATATCACGTCAAAAATTATTTAACACTTTGTATTTATCTCACTATAAAATGTCAACCGCAGGAATTTACATGTGTAATTATTACCCTGAATCTAGGATAGATGAGAAGATAATATCTATTTTTCAAATAGCAAATACTGTTTTTCCTTGAAAGTTGTAATAGAACTAAGCATAGTTACTCTTTGGCAGAAGTTCATAATTAACCATTGCTCCACACTGCTACTCTGCCAGTGGACCATAGAATTGCCATGTTCTCGTTGCACACTTGTGATTCCTTTTTCTCCATAAAATAAAGTTGAAGAGGAAATTTTATGTTGGTCTTTGCATCACTTTTTAGGCTTTAATACTCGTGATTTTGTTCATGGAAGATAATCAAGCGGAATACAGTCATGAATATCATTTTGTTACATACCACCAGAAATTTATTGAGTAAACCTTTCTGTTTATGTGGACCTCTTGCTGCTCCAATTTGAATATTTTGGGCTCAACAACTCTTCTCTGAATGGATGTTTGCTTTTGGAATCCTAACATACCTGTGACGGCATCACCAGTGGGAAATGCTACAGTTTATCTGTAGTTATAACACCCCAAATCCCAAATCTTTTAAGTCTAGGTATCTTCTGGTTCGGGGTCTTTACATTTGAAATAGAGCAATTTTCTCTTGCACTTCAAGCTTTGAGAATGGAGTGTATATTGTTGCCTTGATTTGAGTCATTATTTTTTAACGGTGAAATTTACTTTCAGGTTGAAACATGTCCAGCAGATAGCTTGTGGATGGATCTCTAACTTTTAAAATAAAGGAAGCACTTCTTTTGCAGTTGCCATATTTCACAAATTTAATGCGGCTTATAGTTATCGTAACCCCCATTCTCTCTGTTCTTGTCCGTGCATTTAGAATAGGGTACTTTTTTACTCCAATTCTTTTCTAACCATATGGAGAGCAGGAAAGACAAACTGATTTTGACACAATTAGAACCTAAAACGGCCATGGATTAATGCCGATTTCACTCATGCAACAAGATGTTTCCTTACTACCATAATTCCTTATCCGCAAAAAAAAATTGCAACTTAGCATAGCATCCTAAATGGCGAGCTGGTTTTTATTGTTTTCTGTAAATATCAAGAGGGAAAGGACGTTCGAAAATTCTATCTTATGAAATCACTGAGATATTGTCGACAATTCACTCCATGCTTTCGTAGGTGCTGTTTTGCAGGAACTTTAAGTTGGAAAGGCTAAATTGAGAAATGAAAATGGGTTCAAATCAAGCCACTCTAGCCTTTGGACAGGTCACCGACAGTCTTTAGTTTCTAGTGTATTTGATGGTAGGATGTCAATCACTTAGAGCAAACACTTCCCCAAGCAGGTGAGGTATTTTGTGCACACAATGAATTCTCATGAAATTAGAAAGCACGGATGGAACTATGATGTAGTCGTCTGCTTGCCTCTCGCTTTTATCATGAAATGATACTTAAGTTTACCCCCCGTCGGATTACAGGAGGAATTTCGATTGTTGTTTGTATGTTCTCATTTTGTGTGACATTTCTCACTCTTTTGCATACAGTGATTCTCCAGCTTTGGCCTCAATGTTCCTTCATTTCTAGAGATTACTTCCTACTTTGAAATGTTCAAACAGGTACTGACTGGTGCGGGTGAGTTGCTGATTTAAGCTCTGTCCTCACTAAAACGGAGCTACCCAGAGGTACCATGTCCAGAACACATTACCCCCATCTGGCTTTGAGAAGCTCATGTGGATCCGCATCCATTCGTAATCTTATTGTAGGATGTTCTGTCAAGTACTTGACCTTACAATAGTGTCCTTGAGATAAGGGTCTGGTCCATTTCAATAAAGCTGAGGACCCTCTTGAAGGTACGGCTGGTAGTCATTTTGATGCTCTGAGGAAAAACAAATTAAAAAAAAAAAAAGACAGCAAATAGTGATGGGTCGGTTTTAGTGACGTTGTCCATGTACTGTCATGGTCATTTCATCACAATCCCAATTTGTCACTCATCTTGGGTTCGGTTGTTTTTATCCTTAGTTCCCACAATCCTCTCGGTTTAGCTCGTGAGACCTGGATCGATAGTCCTCTCGTCCTGCTCGCAGCAAGGTAATTTTCATCTTACCCCCTTGCATTTCCAAAAGTCGTTTTCAAGTTTGCTAGTTTTAGCACCATGACTCCTTCCCAAGTGAAGCGAACCCCTCGAACTCATGCATTTACGACGCGTGCAAAGTTGAGATGGTAACTCATTAAGTTGTTTTCAAGTTGATGGGATGATCTCTCGTCCTCTCAGAGGACATTAGTCTGTTGTCCGGATATGGAGGTTCTGGGGGCAAGAGTAACATGGCCTTCATGTGCCAAACGCAGCCTCAGTCAGAATCAACTCCAAAAGGAAGAAAAGAGTTGCGCTTGTCCTTGGCTATGGTCCTGCGGATCACCGCATATCATTGGAGTGTGAATGGTGGGCCTAGGTACTTGGTCTTCTCGTCTCAAAGCAATCTCATTCACAGAACATGAAAGCCTTCATATTCTCTCTCTCTCTCTCTCTCTCTCATTTTGCATGACAACCCTTTTCCATGAATTGCAGTAATCTATTTGAATCTGAGCTTTGATGTGATAAATTCTAGATTTTTCCTCTCTCTTCTTTTTCTTCTTTTGGGTTATTTTTAGCTGGCAAGTTCAGACACAGAGAGGAAAAATCAGTGTGTCTTTTAGAGATGCTGGTCATTTCACCAACTTCCTCTGTTGAATGTTGTCTGGGCCTTTGAGGCATGTGGGGACTCGTTATGTGCTGTACTGGGCAATGGGCATCCCTATTGAGCCTCTAGAGAGAAACAAAATTACAAGACATAAAATGGCTGGAATTCGACGGCATCATTCAAAGCCATTTCACGCATACTGCACCTCGCTTTCTCGCCTTAGAACATGGATACACATAAATCTTCCTGACACTGGTGGAATGATATCAGTGGTTCATATTCAAAATTTTAAAGTATTTTATTCATTTTGGTCCCGTTTAATCTTCTTCTTCTTTTTGTTCGACCGTCCGCAGCGGCATTCAAGCAACCATGCAGGACCACGTGCCTAAAAACATTGAAGATATTGTTTCCCTTTTCTTTCCATGCTGTCCAAATTCTCATTGCAAGACACTGTAACACTGGATGATCAGAATCTGCGAGCCGTGAATCGTTTGTTGTTTCTGTGTAGCGCGTAATCAGCGAGTTAAGACTACATACAACACATCGTTATCGCAGGTTATATTGTTCTTCCTAATATGGCGAACTCGGATCGAGGAAGACCAACTCGTCCCCGAGTATGGTCGTGGCGAATTTCGCACCGAGCCCTCAGATGTGCGAACCTAAGAGTTCGCGCGCCCGTGTGGGAGTGTGGGAGCCACACATGGCTCGACGATGATGATGATCTTGAACTCCATCTCCAGTCGCCAACTTGATAATAAATAGAGAGAGAAGTCTCCTTTTTTTTTTCTTCTGCTTCAAAATGCAATTTGCAATGTACAGTAACATGCAGATCTTGAAATTTGTCAGATCCGCGAGTCTAATATTACATGGTAAGATCTTCGCACGGCCAAATTTACGGTTTTGAATATTTTTTACTTTCAGACAAGGAATAAGAAGAAACATTGAATTTCCTCCTCAAAATATCCGTTGGACATCTTCGGATGAAGAAGAATGATGTGAGATCATGTGGATCGCTAACGTTTCGAGGAGTCACGAGTGACACAGTCATGTCATAATTATCAAGGCACGCATCTGCAGGAAGGAATCGCCCCTTGATTTCAGACGGAGAGTTTCAGGATTGCATTATTTGTTTGGAATAGCCATAACTTTGGGGCTGTGCTTTCACCCCTAATTCATTTAATTAATTTAAAAATAATAATAGTAATAATAACAACAACAACAACCCATTTTACATGTTAGTGGAGGAATACTGTACGTACATTTGGCAATCCTCCGGTTGCTTCTGAAATCAATCTCTAGAGATAATCTTCTATTGAAGAAAAAAAGCAAAAAAAAAAAATTGCTCGAAAAATAGAAAAATAAAGTTACGTAATCAAACGGATTTTTGATTAGGCTATAGCAATATCAGTTTTGTATGAGACACTTGAAAATTTGGGCCAAACTAATCTCCCGAGTTAAAATTTGGCGGCATTTGAAAGTTTGGACCAAAATTGTCTCTCCTGACAAAAGTCGATGCCCTTTCTAGCAAAGAAATCCGAGCATTCAGAGTAGAAAACTTTGGTATGTCCAAATGTAACCAAAGTAGCGACTGCAATCCCCAACAAGCATAGAAAACTCAAAGGGCGCGCATTGCAACACTTCTGCTCTATATATCAACTTCTGGTTAGAAGTTAATCGTTCCACTGCTGTTTCTTCTGAGCAGAAGTTGTAAGTTGATTTAGAGAATTAAATTTCAAGTGGTTTTAAAACTAATTTCAGAGTAATGAAGTTACGTTATTAAACGGATTTCTAATCCAAAATGTTTCTAGATCAGAAATTCTTCCGCTCCAAAAGTGTTTGTCATGCGTGTCCTAATCTGCTTTGCCAGAGAAGGAGTGGAAGTGACGGGAGAAGGAGAGGGAGTTGAAGGGTGACCTTAGGAGGGGCCAACATAGAAGAAGAAAGGCCCAAATGGGCAAAATGCCCCCACCATGTCCTTCCCTGCTTAAACACAAACCCCGTCAAACCCGTGCCTATGTCCTTGGTTGATCTATCACGTAACATGCCGCCGTGATATCACAAATCAATCGAGTCTTCGCTGATTTAATGCGATTTCCACATGATAATTGAGAAGAGAGGATTAGTTAAGCTCATCATCCGTTTCATTACGTAGCATCATCTTGTCACGCCTCAAAGTCCTTTCTTTTATCCTTGTCAACTCTCGACACTCAGGTCTCATAAATACCCCCCCGCCCCCAACCGCCTCTCTTCACTCCTCGCCCGCACCACCTTCCCTCGTTCTTCCCGCGCTCCTCGGCAGCTCTCTATCCCGCCATTAATGGCTCACAAGAAATGCCACAAGCTGCACCAGCCCGCGGTCCTCAAGCAGATCTTGAGGCGGTGCTCGAGCCTCGGCAGGAGGCCGATCGGCGGCTTCGACGAGGACGGCCTCCCGCTGGACGTGCCCAAGGGACACTTTGCGGTCTACGTCGGCGAGAACAGAGCCCGGCACGTCGTGCCCATCTCTCTCTTGACTTGCCCCGAGTTCCGATGCCTCCTCCGGCGAGCGGAGGAGGAGTTCGGGTTCGACCACGACATGGGGCTCACGATCCCCTGCGAAGAAGTGGTCTTCCGATCTCTCACGTCGATGATCAGATGACGGGGAGGGAGAGACGGGCCAAGAAGAAGCAGCAACACGAACATTGATACGTTATTTGCTTCTTGTTCTTTTTTTCTACGTCTCTCTATCTCTTTGGTCTTAATTCGTTGTGAATCTTGATCTTTCTGATTTCTTTTTTTTTTCCCTTTTTTTTTGGGTTATATTTGAGCCTTAATGGGTTCTTATTTCTGACGACTGTAACCCGAATGTATTTTCCCGGGAGGATTTCCTTGGGTTAATCATGTAAAGAAGGAAGTTCGTGGTTTTCCTCATGAAGGTGGATTATGTAGCCCCCTCATGAGAGAAGTTGACGTCAATGATTCATGTAATCGCCATGGTTATTCTCCAATGAAAGTTATTTTCACTTGGGTCACTCGGATTTTGGCTTCATATCGGATCGTTGACGTGATTTCGAGTGATATCATGAACTCAAAACTCAAGAAAAATTGTCCAAGAAATTCATAAATTTATTGCACTGTCAAACCTTTCAATTATGTCAATACATTCCTAGATTTTCTGAATTTTTTCCCTCGGCCGGCCTCAGGCGATGGACGCCCTGGCGTGTGTGCGCGCATGTGTGATGCATCAGCATACGTACTAAGTTTGATGGATCCGGTCGAACATAACATGGAACTACTGAAATAGGTGGTTCAAATGAACTCGAGTTGTACCCATTAGTCCATGTCATAAGGTTTCGAAGATGGAAAGTTTCTGTGAACGCTCTTGTTTTCACTTTCCTTCTCGTGCGTTCAATTTCTCGTAGCGTTGAATGTACGTCAAGCGTCCATATTTCATCTAACAAATACAACTTCGTCGACAACGTCGACACACGCTGTCTCTCCCCCGGGGCTGTCATCAAAGAGGGTTCGTCACGAGCAGCGGTGAGCCCTCCTTGAAGGCGAAAACCCGCTCTCCCACTCGCCGCCCCCATCCAACTTAATTCAAAAAGTCAGCTCAAAATCGCCCGACGCATCACTTGATAAATCAATTCGGCGAGATAAGCGTTGTTTTTTGACTTTAGCGGCGGCTCGTCGAGACTATAAATCACCGACGCAACAGTGTCGTCCGGGAGAGTGGACAGGAATCCGTCATCGATCACAACCAGGAGACCCACCCATGTCCCCATTTTTTTTTAAAAAGCTCAAGGGATATTCCAGTGAGTGAAAAATGAGGGGGGACATAATGGCATTGCATTGCACCCTTTCTTCTTCTTTCTTCTTAAGCTCCTCCTAGGTACCACGCTTGTCAGATCAAACAAGGGCCTTAACTGTAAAAGTTTCCCCATTTACGTTCGACGAAAAAGGAACAGTAAAAGCCTGTGCACTTTATGCGTACAAAGCACAATGAAGAGGAGAAAGAAAGAAACTCGAGCTCTGTCATGAGTCCCATGGCGCTCTCCCTCTCTCTCTCTCTCTCTCTCTCTCTCTCTCTCTCTCTCTCTCTCTGAATGACTTTTGGTCAGCAATGTAATTACCAACGCCAAGGTGATCACGAGTTCATTGCACATGTCTCTGTAATTCTGAGATGCCAGAAGCTCTCCAACCTGTGTTTTCTAAGGTGAAAAGAGACGTAGCAGAAAAATGCGCGACAGAGAGAGAACTGGTCCTGCTTTTATGCTTCTTGTCATTAATGTCCAAGGTGTCCTTTACTTAATAGCCACAAACTCCTCTCTCACAATTACACCTCGTCAACTTCAACTGCTTTCTCCAACTCTCTCCTCCCCCCCCCCCCCCACCCCCCCCCCAGGGGAAAGGAAAAGAAGAATATCTCTCGTCTTTGATATCAGAGAATCTCCCTCCACACGATAAATATCTCTTCATGCGCATATTATAATTAGAGAAATGGTTTCTTGAAATTTCTGACAATATTATCAGTTATTTATTACCGTAAATTCGCACAATATTATCGTGTGCTTTACATAAATTACTCATTAAGTAAAAAATTGAAAGGGTCAGAAATTATGACAGTACTGTCAGACTGTCAAGGTGACAATTTCACAATTAATTATTCTCTCTCGCACTGCCATTGCTCGCATCTAAATATTTAAACTAGTAAGTGAAGTTGGAGTTTAATACTTGAAGGTTTTAATATCTTCCCTCGAGCACAAGGTTAGAAATTTGGCCTGAGACTAAAGTATAGAAATCTATAAGAGGAGAGACAAAAAAAAAAAGTGGCATGGAATATTAGTATTCAGGACCTCGCTTTGATATCATTTGAATTATGGGACAACCTATGTCGCACGCCAATGTTAATGTGGATAATTACTAATAATATGTTAATATTTTTTATTTCTTTTTTTTTAACATCTCTGGCCGGCAGACCATCGGCGTCCACCGACAAGTGCATCGCCGCATTTGCATGTTGGAGACAACCTAAGGCCCACAATCCTGCGTGATGCATCTAACTTTATATGCACTTGGTTATAACAAACTAAACGGGGTGTTTTGGTTGGTGCTTTGTTTCTATTTTAAGTTATCTTACAAGCTGATTCATTCTGGTTACGGAACAAGTCTAGCCATCGATCAGAAGAAGATGAGGCGGGCAAGATAAGCCGAAAGTTGTATAAAAAGTTCTAAATCTATTGATTTTTTTTCAATTCAGTCCTAACAATTTTAGTTTTGCCAATTGAATCTTAAATCTTTTCATCTTTTGCCAAATCCAAATTTGACACAGGCCCTTTGAGAGAGAAGAAAAAAGATAGAAAGAAAAAATAAGGAAAAGGAAAAATAAAAGAAAAAATTAAATAGAAAATGTGTAGGCCGTGCCATATAAGACAGTAAATTTGTTCTGATTAGTAAAAATACAACAAGTTTATGATTTTTTGAATAATTTTCTCGGTAGATCTACATTCTGCATGTTGGGCTCCAAAATACATTGCGCTACATTTATGTTCGCTCGTTTTTGCAACAAAGAAAATCTTTCACCGAAATTCGTTCTTCAATTTTTATTAAGAAGGTTTTGTGGCTCAATTCTCAAAGAAATTTAAGATGAAGAACAAATTACAAGGAGCAAATGTGGAAATGGATGAAAAAGGATGGATTATTGATGGGTTTGAGATCAACGAATGGTCTGAATTACGTTACAATACTCCTAGCAAAGCTATAAAGGACTTGAAAAGAAATTGGCTTGCATAAATTGAAAGTGCAATAAACTTAAAGTACGAGGAAAAGGTAAATTGCAAAGGAAATTGGATGTTTTTGGATGTGTTGTTGATCTCTCTTTCTTCTTCTTTCTTCTATGTATTTATATTCTCTTGCATTTTGCAACTGTTTTGACGATTATCATTTTTAATCTTGAATTCTGGCGCCTTTAATAACTATCCTTTTTTATGCACATTCTTCATTGCTTTTATCCGCCAAAACTAATCCTCACTGCTCCCACGACTTTAAATTTGAAACACTTGAATAACTTCCCATAATCTGCTCGTGCATATTACTTTCGCTCCCTCCTCATAACTTCCCCTTATCGTGGCTGACTGGGTTGATCTATTGCATGCTCATGACCTTTCTTCATTTTATGCTTCTTCGAAAAATTACCGATTCGTGACTACTTACCAATTTTCGAGCCCATTTCTCAATTATCGAGTTTTTGCGGTTCTTAGTTCACCATGGCCAACTTGCTGATTCTCAGTAAACCATTCTTTATTTTACTAAATCAGGATCGAATTGGGATTTGATGACCTTGATGCCCCTTCGGTATTTTATTATTTGGTGTCAACAATTTCCCTTTTAAGGATCTTGTCGCGCACGCTCTCTCTCTCTCATCAACCAACATGCACATGCTTTTTCTTTTCTAATAAGCATTCTATTCTCGGAAATATCAACTTCGAGTTCAAGACTGAAGTCCGAGCAAACTGCCATGGGATGACCATGAATGCATTCTCTTCTCTCTCCTACTAGATATTATCCAAGTGGCCTATATACATATATGGAATAAAGATACCCTACAATCGATTACGATATTAATATATACCATGTGAAATCAATGTATCATTCGGAACGCCGAATTTTTATCAAGATATATACTCAATACGAATCTCTTTTTTTTTTTTTATAATCAAGGTGTCCGAGTTAGCTTGCGCGCACCTCGAACATTCTTCGGGATAGACTAACACAGCAACCCATCGCCATGGCCCCCACTTAAATCACAGGTGTTCATTTGAGGAATCGAACCTAGGATCAATGCGTCTAACCACAATACGAATCTCTTTGATATATTCTTACTTGATGATCTTTCATAAAACAACATGGCTAAGCGTAAAATAGCTCGATTAGGCCAGTTACGAGGGTATCGTGTATCTAAATATTCAATGCTGTTAAAATTAACTTGATAGTCCATTAATTTGGAAGGAAACGTCGCTTTCGCGAAGGAATATTCTCTTCGAACTTTGCTTCTGTTTTTCCTCTTCAAATTGTTTTTCTGAGGCTAGAAAGGAAGGATGAGGCCAACGAAAGGAATCACCCAAAAGGCATAGCAAAAGGTGAAAGAGAGATACAAGTGCACACTGCTCTAACATGACACGAATCTTGTACCCAACGTCATGCAAAGCCTCAAGCCTTGTAACGACCTGAGCCCACCGCGCTTCTGCTGCGCCAAGATATTGTCTACTTTAGATATATAGTCCTCACGATTTTATTTTTTTGTTTTCCGAGCGCCGCCAATACAGGCACCCAAGGCTTATAAGACAAGCCAAGACCTCCCCCTAAGCAATGTGGGACTAGGGAGGGAATGTCACAATCTCCCCCCTTCGGACACAACGTCCCCATTGTGCCTGTACTGCACTGGGGGCTCACGGGCGCACCGCTACTGCTACCCAGCTATGACCGGGAGTCCACACATGCGGTCAGGGGTCAGCTCTGATACCAATCAGTAACAGCCTGGGCCCACTGCGCTTTCGCTGCGCCACTTTACAAGATATTGTCCGCTTTGGACACACAGTCCTCACGGTTTTGTTTTTCCGAGCGCCACCCATACAACGCCCGGAAAACGCGTCTTGCAAGTTAAGGAGGCACCCAAGGCTTATAAATCAAGCCAAGACCTCCCCCCTAAGCAATGTGGGACTAGGGAGGGGATGTCACAAGCATCGCCATTCTTTTCTTTGGCTTCATTTTGCTCAAGGTATTGTCTATTTTGACCCCTCCGATACTGAGCCTCACTTTGGAGTTTCAAAGCAAAACTTACCCTTACATCAAAACGCGCTTTGTAAGTTAATGTTAGTTTTCACGTATATATTTCAGAATTGTTCTCTCCATATTCGATGCACAGTTCAATTTACTTCTATCATTTCCTGTTGGGGACGCGCATTGAAAGTCTGGTACTTTTACATGAGGAGATTCCCTTGTCAATATATCTGATGGATCCATCTTTACTCAAATAAGTTATAGACCAACTTGGATATATTAACTGCTCAACACCATATTCATTCTCCAACATAGAACTCCTCTAACACAACTCACATGTGCATCCTAACTCTCCCTCACATGTGAGCTCTAGTGTTAAATTTGCTCCCTCTTAATCCAAATATCATTCCACACCAACTTATTTTAATTTGAATATCCAAGTCAATTGCAATGCATCATCAACTATGCACCGCAACCAACATCAACTGCTAAATTGGGATTGCATCACCCATGGTATGCATCACCCATGGCCTCCAACTTGCATCTCAAACCAACTATCCATAGTCTTTTCTTGCCAAGACTCGTGTTATCCGACCGATTGTCCATCCTCACTTCTCATGAGACCCACCATGATGGCAATTTCCATCCGAAACAAAGGTCGATAATGAAATTTCTTGCTTGAGATATTCACTAGAACAGATTAAAGGTCCACCAACCAACCATCGGCTCTGATACTATTTGTTGGGTGGTCTTGGACCTCTCTCATCCCAAAAGCTAACTCAAAAGTTGAGGTTTTATCTTATACTTATAAACCGACCACCAGCACTTTCCACAACCGATGTGAAACGACCCCAACAATCTCTCCCACACATATCGAGCCATAAGACGAAGGCCGCGACAACCCGTATCTCTCCTGAGTGATTATTAGGTCCAGACTTGTTAGAAACGTGGGCTCTGATACCAATTATTGTGTGTGGAAGAGTTACAATCACTGTGTTATGGCTATGAACTTCATCAGTTAGTGAGCTCTTCCGCGCACAACATTTCTATTATCTTAAAAGACCGTCACGATTGCTCCTTATTCAGACCCTCGTGACTTGACGATCACTCCCTAACCACGTCGGATCGGGTTGTTGCATTTTGCGCATAAATTATAGACATCGAAAGAAGGGGAAAATTCGAAGGGGAAAAAAAGAAGGGAAAAGTATCTTCTCCCCATCACTTGGCATTGATTGATCATGGCACGACACCAAAGCATGCAAGTGTACGAAATGGACGGCCCAATAGTTTTGGTATGTCTACGATCGTGGTCTGATATCTACTCTGTCGATTCCTCACATCACTGTCCTCGCCGCATGAGGTGCACGTGATCCATGGGATCATCTGGTACCGCCTGGCATTAGAATATTGGCCGGGAGATGGTACGCGCAAGCGGTGTCCACGTGACCGTGTTGCGAGGGAGCCCATGTCTTGGGTTATTATCGCACAAAACTATTCCCGATAAATCGGATCGATCAGGTATTAATAGGGGTGACAATGGTCCGGGCCGAAATCGATCAGGTATTAATAGTGGTGTCAATAGGTTGGGCCGGGCCAAACAGTACCGAGTTCAGGCAGGGCCGAGTTATTTTTATTTTCTATTTTTTTATTTTTTGAAATTAAAATTAATTGAAAAATCTATCAAATAAAAGAATATAAAAAGAAAAAATTAAATTAAATTAAAGAGAAAATACAAATGTTAAAAACATCTGGGCTTCGGGCCGGCCTGGCCAGAGTTTGGTACTCGGGCCGGCCTGGCCCAAAAAGGCCCAAAAATTAACTGAATTTTCGAGCCGGCCGGCCTAGCCCGGGCTTTTTTGACATCCCTAGGTATTAAGAATTGATAAGTTTCATGTCCATCTCCAAAGGGGGGAAAAATGTCAACATCGCGATCGGTTCTCCCCATGGTCTAGACTCGAAAAAGGTTTGTCATTGACTCATTGGTTGCCTACTTGCCATTGAAACCTAAATCCATCCTTCCTTTATCTAAAACAATCTTAATGCTCATTTTCGAGGCCTAATCGAGGCATCTTCTAGATTGAATTTCACTCAATTATTGATTCCTACTTCTGATTTCATAAGAGAAGATTGTGATGCCAAGCAGCAGCTCGGCCTGGCCCAATGTTGACCCCGAGGTCCACTGAACCTCAGCAATTATGACGAGCTCTTTGATATCTTGCCGCTGCTGAGGTTGCTGTAAGGATGAAGAAACATGAAAAGGAACAAATAAATCTGCAACCCACAAAAGGATCTAAAAAAAAATTGATATTTTTCCAACTTTGCTTTGGCCATTTTGAAATTGGAAAAATAATTATTTATAGCCGAAAAGAAAAAGATAAGACTAGTTCGGTACATGCCGTGTCTTTTTCTTTTCTTTTTTTTGTAAAGAAAAAAACAGAACATGCCATGTCTTCCGTTTCTTAAAAGTCTAAAATCGAATATCGATTTCAATCGTGCTTTTTTTTCTCAATTTTCTTCGGTCCTGATCATATCCATGGAAAAAATCAATCAGTTAAGTTTTAATGTTTCCCCCTTCATTACGCGTTGTTGAATGAGTTACGTCGTTCTCAAGTAATAGTGAAGACCACGAAACAAAATTTTTCCAAATGCTTCGCCAAAAATGAAAGGTGGTGAGCGAGAATTTCGTCGGGACCAAACGCAACCTTCTGTGTTGACACTTTGTGATAGAAGAATGGTGAACATAAACCTTATCTTGATATTTTTTTTCCACCAATTTGTCCAAAAGCCTAGTAGCACAAATCAACATCCTCAAATCGCATTCTTGAAAAGAGGGTTTTATCTCGTGGCTGATCCTTCCACCACCCTTTTGTCTTGTTTTCGTTTTCCTCACGCGAAGTTATAAAAACCGAAGTGGACACTTGCTAGTGGTCAATAGATCAATCACCATGTTTCTGTCAGACCAATCACAAACTATTGAGAATTTTCAATTTGATTGACCCATCACTAATCCAAGAGCAATTGTTCTCTCTCTATATATAATATAAAAATGTGTGTGTCTATATATATGCGATTTTTTTCTCTTATGTGATTTGGCGGCATCTAGTATAGTTGTTTTTTGTATCGATATATCTAATCTAGTTCGAGCGCAATAGTTTTAGTCTACTTCCAAAGTAAACCATCCCGTGATTTCAAGGCACTAAGTCTCAATGGTTGTACCAATTACAATTTTACGGGATTTTTCGTACTTCTAGATTGCAATTGGGGAACCTCGTAATATGCATCGAACACATTTTTTTTTAATATGGCCATTAAATGTTGTCTCGAATGAATTATTTAGAGATCGACTCATAGGGTCAAATTTAAATGAAATGAAAGAAAGAATTGAAAGAGCGAATCACGCACTCAAGATGGAGTGACTGACGATGAGACTTCAGTCGGGGAAAAGAAAAAATGAACATCACTTTCATCATCAAAAGTGATCACGGTTTGGCATGATAGGAACCCTTTTTTCATGATTGCACGAAAGAACTGCCCTAGAAATCATTCGTTCTTCAATTGCACCTACTCTTTACCCGGTAGGACTTTGATCATATGTTTCTCCACTCTATAAATTATCCCACTTGGGATTTTCACTATAAAAAGGCATTTCACAAAGTAAGAAAATAATCTCGCCAAATACGGGCAAGAGTCACTGGGCAAGGCGAGGCCATCCCTCCTGTCAAGGGTGGCATAGTTTCGACAGCCCCAAGCGAGGTCGCCCCACCATCACCAGTGGCTTATTCGACTGGCGAAGCCAAGTGAAAAAGATAAATATATATATAATAAAAGTACCAATTTGCTCTTGATCAAAGCCTTCTTTACAATAAAGAGATCATTTCAGACCCTTATTTGAAATAAGATATACTTCAAACTCTTATTTGATAAAATAATGGCATTTCATGCCCTTATTTAGAATTTTCTCAATTAATTACAGAGATACAAGCAAAAACAAAATTGTTGGGTAAATTTATTTGTGCTCGGCTCTTAATTCTAATCACACAGTACCATCAAATCAATTCTTTTTTTTTTTCATCCTTATCTCTAATGCTTTGTGGAGTCATAGGCAGGAGACATCACGAAAAAGGGAGACCCTTTAGCAGTAATGAAACACATCATTCCTCAAAAGGCCCCATTCACTTAATAGAAAATCCAAGCAACAAATTTGTTGTCCACTTATGAAATGATTAAACATTCCATAATCATGCTCAACCTAAAAGTAAACAAAAATTGTCCTGACCAAGTTTCTCTAAATCATTAGTTACATAGAGCTGGAGGAGCTTTTTTCAATTTGGCATGTTTGAACAACACTTAATTAACTCGTGACGTCCCAACTAATCACGGAGGAACGTCAATGATTAAAGGGATTCCACGGTGACTAATACAACTCTTAGAATATTTATAGATCAAACCAGGCATTTATCCGACATTTTGATCCTGTGGTATTTCACACATGGTAATAACTGTCTTACCTCTAACTCAACTTTTTAAGACTTTAATTTGTTCTTCCCCGTTCCCCCATCCCCAATAACTTTACCATGGCTTCATGCCTTTTCTTTTTTTTTTTTTGTGGAATCACAATAACTTTTCAAATTTCTAGGACTTGAAAATTCTCTTTTGGGGACCCTGAGATTGCATAACAAGTACAGTTGCATTCGGCGCTTCACAAGGTTGAATTTGAATCTTTCGATAAAAGGAAAGAGAAATCCAAAAGATGTCTGGAAAGAAAAGGTTGCAATAAAAAGTATATGGGAATATACCACCCACAAACCTCCTAATTAAAAAATCCAATAATTAATTAGAGATTACAGGAACAATATTCGAATATTATGATTATGGACACGACAAACTTTTGGTTAAAACATAATAATTTTCATGCTTCAACTAATTCGATATCATCCGAGATTTCCTACAATTAGTCGACCGCTGAATTTACAACAGATGTTGACCACCAACTAATCCTACTAGAGCTTCTGATGAAGAAAAAAATTTTACTCAACAAGCCCATTCTACTAAAAAAAAGTAAAAGAGAAAAAAAAATAGGAATATTAAAACATATTAAAAAAAAGAGAGAGAAAAATCGTCGGGAAAAATTCAGGACCCATGCGCATCTCGGGAAACTCCAGCCTCAATCCGCGACGCCGTTGAGCAGCGGCCTCGACTCGCTCAAGATGCCGTGGGCCCCACTCCGGAATCCCTCGTGGCAACACCTCTGGAGCTCCTCGGGCCGGGACACGGCCCGGAGGATCTCCTCGAAAGCCGCCTCGTCGCAGGGGATCGCGAGCGGGCCGTGGTTCGCGAACCCGTACTCCTCCTCGGCGCGCGAGAGGAGACGCCTGAAGACGGGGTGGTTCAGGTGCGTCGCGGGCACCACGTACCTCCTGCAACCGCCCCCCACGAGCATCGCCACGTGCCCCTCCGGGACGTCGGGGGGCGGCGCCGTCGACGCCTGGGCGGCCTTCCTGCGCCAGCGCCGCAGCATCTGCCGGATCGTCACAATGTGGCGGATCTTGTTAGAGCTCCCGAAGTCCGACGACATACTTTTCTTTTTCCCTTTCGTCTCCTCCTCTTCTTCTTTTTTTTTCCCCGGGAAAGCGAAGGAAAGTGAGTGAGGGTCAGTGGAGGGAGAACCAGAGAGAGAGGTGGGAAGAAGAAAGCAAAGCGAGCTGGTGGGGGCGACGGGGGAGAGAGAGAGCCTTTGAGGAGAGAAAATTAGTGGGATGATCTTATAAGGCGAACAGGTTGGGCAAGTGCCACTGGACTTAGAGATAATTACGGAAAAAACCAGAGAGCGTCTTAGTTGATTTTGGGCCCCAAAAAAACTGTAAAGCAGGATCTCAGATTTTTGTTTTTCTGATGCTTAGCAAACGAGATCTAAAATCGTCATTGGCCCGTTTAAAAAAAAAAAACGCGGACATCGATTGACGGATTTTATAGATTTAAAATTATCTTAGCGAAAATTCATGAAGCAGGAGGAGCGATTGATTTGGACGGACGGAATTATCGTGCAAGTCGAAACAAAACGGACTCGCAATAGCGTAGGGGCCGGGGAGGCTGGCTGGCCGAAAAGGGCAAGCTTGATAATAACGGGGTTAGTGGCGTCGCCAGCTTTGGTGGGATCAATGAATGTGCATGGAATTTGACAGCAAGCACACATTACCGTGGCACAAACGGTTCCTTGTGTCCGAACCATGCTTGTAGGGGGTTTTCCTTTGACCACAACCTATAGGCTGTGGGCGCGACTCCGAAAGCAAGTGCACGACATATAAGAAAATGGGAAAGTTTTGCCAACGTGGCATCTCATGGCATTCTTTTTTCTTTTTTTTTTGTTTAATTAAGTTGTCCGGGCCAGCTTGTGCGCACCTCGACTGTTCGAGGGAAAAACTAGCACAGTAAACCAACGCCGTTAACCTCACTTAAATCACAGGTGCTCATCTGAAGAATCGAATATATGACCAGTGTGCCTAAACACACAATCTCAAATGCGTTCTAACCAACTGAACTGCCCATGAATGTGTCAGATTAATCTAGTAAAGTCTAGGATAACCTAATTCTTTCTTTGGTAGGTGCAATTTCTAAAATGGGGATTAGAATAGAAGATGTTGAGAGTTTTTTTTTTTTCCCCACTTGCAATCATCCCGTTTGTATTTACCATAATAAGCATTAGACACGCTAGAATCGAGTTTTCTATGAAGGGTAATTACTAAAAATATCATTCATCAAAAATCACTTCTTTCTTTATATGTAGGTAACGGATAAAACGTAGTCATTTATCAAGGCTGACCAGATTTGGGAAATGCCGGGCAGTTGGGGATCATGTCAGGTGAGTCTTAGCAAGTAAAGATACGATTCGATTCTGCCTGTCTTCCTTCCCAAACATTAAGACCACGATCCCACTACCTCGGACGGTGTCGCCATCCAACTGAAACTACCGGGCCGACGGTTCTCTTCCATTTTTTAACGTCCTCGTGACGAATTTATATGCTTTTTTTTTATAAGATGAACCCTACACTATCTAGTTGACCAGATCAAATTCACACCCCCAAGTTTGTTATCTCCGGGGGGGGGGGGGGGAGGGGGGGTGGAATTTAGTGGATCACCATCCCTAATTACTTCCGCTCACCCAAATTAGTCTTATGCATTTGAACGCACGTATACCTTCTATCGCAATGCACCTAAGTCGTAAATACATCATAGGACAACAACCAGAAATTTGCTCAACGGTTAGAAAATATGTCCAAAAAGTCTTAAAATTTTTGCACGTTAGCCAATTCAACTGATAAAATTTAAAGATGTAAAACTGAATTGGCTTAAATCCAATCGATCTATGACTTTTTGGACAATTTTTTCGCTTAAATGCTTTGAATCTCTCGCTTTTCTTCGGCCAAACTAAACTTAAAGAACACCCAAATTTACTTTGCCTATGATGTATTTCTCCACAAAAAAATAATGGTCATAATTGGGATTCTGCATGAAAGCATCGATTGTCTTGTGCTTGGCTATCATGGATTCATGCACGCCAAAAGCTGAAGCTGAGATGGACAGTTTTTTGTGAGCTTTTCTTTGTTGGGTCTGGGATTAAGCATTCTCTAACGCCACGATCTCTTGTCCCCCCCAAAACACACAAAACATCTTTATGAAACGGCAATCCTGATTGCATTAGCTAATTGGGCAAGATTGAGGGGAATATATGCGGGGCCCACCTAACTAATTTGCTAGAGGAGGCCCTTAATTTGCTCAATCGCTCGGATCTTACATGATTCGTCGAAGTCAAAGATCCATAGAATAAACATCCAATTAGGATGCTTGTCGAGAGTGACCTTCGCGAACGGGTCTCGTTAATCAATAGCTGAGAATCACTTTTTGACTGCACTAAAAAAATCAATTTCTTATTTTTTCCTCAATTCACGGGCTGCACATACATTAAAAAGGACAAATTATCGTTTCTCGGGCAGTCAACATGCGTCTCAAGACGGCAATCAATAACACTGTCGAGGCAAAAACTTTTGAGAATTTCGCCGAGGCAAAAACTTTTGAGAATTTCGCAATCGGGAGAAATTCGTTGGCCGTGCGTCACGCAAATCTAAATTTCGATCGAGACTTTTAGCGGAGAGAAATTGATTAGTCCTGCGCAAACTCCATACCCATTAAACAATAATTGCGTAACAGAGAGACTTCTAGCTAAGAAGGGGACCCCAATGCCATTAGCTGAATTAGTTTTTTAATGCGCGAGGAGGAGCTTTATCCGAGCGTCGGGTGGAAGCTGGAATCCTCTGGCAAAGCGTGACCTAAGCCACACCCTGTTTCAATCATTGGCTGATTAAATAACTAAGCACACTTAACTCTCTTTGAAAAAAAAAGATAAAAAAGTGAAGTACGTACTACGATTTCGTGCGGATGGTACGATTTCGTGCGCCGCTAAGCAAAAACGAGTCCTCTCTTTCAGCGATTCTCAGTTCAACAGCTCGATGTTTTTGGACTTACACGTTGTGACTGGGCCCGTTCTTGGCCGAGAATGACTTCCGTCCACGTGCAGTCTAATGGGCTGGGCCTAACGCACCACACTTCGCTATATGTTGTACAAGAATCTGAATCTAGAACTCCATAAGTCGAAAGAGGAGAGAAGAAAGAAACAAGAGCCTGCCCCCCCTGAATTTGATTGAAATCGCCATTATTCGAGCTTCAGATCTGACCGAAATTGTCCAGAAGACACCCATCTTTCGTGGCGAAATTAACAGGATGCTCGCCGACTGGTGTAGGTTTCCTCCCATAATCCATACCTTTCAGGAACCGAGAGAACATCGGCTAGGCACATGGGCGTACTGCAGCACGTACTTCGGATCAATATTCACCATATATTTTCCTAAGAGGCGCAAGGAATAACTAAACAGAGGCCAAAACTGATGTGAAAGGACGATAGTCAAAAGATGCGATTAATGAGCAAGGAGAATTATTTTCTCAGGAGAAAGTATTGAGACAACCGGTGAAAAAATTCTGATGTTGCCCATTGCCATCAAATGGCAAAGCCCAGATCGAGTGATTCTCAACAATAAAACGGAAAACAAAGATCTACAAGCATTTGGAAACAGCCCCAAGCTATCTATGCCATGAGAAGCTGGTGAAATTCCTACCAATCCATTATTGTGACTCTTCCTAATCCACAACATAAAACAACACCCAAACTCTTCAGTGATGAGCCTTCACTTCAGCTTTTTTATGAGACTTCGCCTTTGCCTGGTAAGACAGAAGGATATGCAATGAGCTTCGAAGCTGTCTACGAGTTCGCACAATTTCTCAATTCATCCAGTAAAGGTAAGGTAAGAGCTTGCTGATTACTTAATGAACTCGAAACGATATCTCATCTAAATGTTAGAAACACAAAAACAACGTTGTAAAGGGTCAAAATATAGTCATACCATTGGATGGTACCCTTTCACAAGCAAGCATATGCATCCGACACTTTCTAAACATATTAAATATTTGCCATTCAGTGTCAACTCTCAGCCTGGAAAAACGTAGCTGAGATAGCGATGGTCCTGGGGTTCAATATACATTTTCATACTACCCTTACGTACTCTTTTTCAACTTCTTCCTCATGGTCTCTCTCTTTAGGTGCTGGCATATGAAGTGTACAGTAATATAGATAACAAAAAGGGGGAAGTATTAGACAATGCGAGGCAAGTAGAGAAGAAACTCAAGCATATATACAGCCCTATGTATAACTGAATCAGATCTGCTATCAGCCATATGAGGGGCTAAATCCGACAAGCGAATTCTGATCATCAGTTACATTCTGAGTCAACAGTCATATGTTGATATGCATGAGAAGAAAACCTTGAAAAGGCTATGCCTCAAGCATTTAATAAGACCAGGGACCGCACAACATGTGAATACGCTTGCGCAGAAACTCCCTTACAACTTGCAAGCACTTGAGTGGATAAATAATGCCTCCCACGAGCATGGACGAAATGCACAACATGTCAAAAATGGGTGCAGATAAGTATCTAAGGCAGGCAGGAAGCATCATCACACTTCCAATGCAACTCTTGTGCTGACTTTTTGAGAAACAGATCAAGTGATGATTAAGGTTAAGTAATGCGTGCATCACAATAATCACATGGACCTCCTCACACCAGAGAAAATCAAATCAATATCGCCACGTAACTTTGCCGCAAATATTTCAAGCTGTAAACTAAAACCTAAAATCCTTCTATCCTTCCGAAAGGCAAACATGGATTCATCATGAAAAGTTGCATTTGCGACAAGAGAATCCTATTTTCCTCGTTTCATCTATACCGAAAGAAGTAGGCAGAAGCTACAAGCATCTGAAATATCCCTATACTCAACAACGGGAACCAGTTTCTCGTCACCTGTAATCAGCTTCCATATGCTGCAAAAATCTTCGCAGATTCAACAAACAGATATGCTCAAGCAGATTAACTCGATGACAGCCTTCGTAAGTACTAAGTAGCAATTGAGAGTCTAAGCTAGGAGGCAAACCGCACAAGCAAGTCGGAAACTCTTGTGCAATTGAACACAATCACGTCATTCCAACAGCCAAAATCACCTAATTTAATTTCTTTCGGGCCATTGTTACGCGCTCATTTGCTCGCCCTCCTACACGCAAAGTTGCAATGACACAAAACAAGAACCAATATCCCAAAAAACTTAGGAAAACTTCATCAAACAACTACAGATTCGCAATTGTAAAGGCGCTTCGTTACATAAAACGCGGCCTTCAAAAATCAGACAGGATGGCAGTACCTTCAGATACTTGAGCTTCATGTTTCCGTACACGACTCCGAAAGTGAAAGCCGAAACCCGCGCGACCTGTCGCCATCCATATCCACCCAAAAAAAACCAGATTCAAATAACGCTTCATCAATCATGCCTCCTATCGAGCTAAACGAATAGAAAACTCATAGAGATCCAGAAACTTCGAATCACGAGCCGTCATCGCGCGGTTCAGAGACACAGAGAGAGAGACTTACAAGAGCGAGGGTGCTGGTGCCGGAATAAGGTCCAGGAGGCGGAGCCATTTGTGCGATGACGACGCTCACCGGACGAGGATGGTGCTCGGTCGAAAACGAGAAGAAGCGACCGTGTGCGTGTTGGAGAGAACGGTGCCCTCGCTGTTAGCCCTAGATTTGGGAATGGCAATCAGATGCGGTCCAGTGTATGGGTTAAACGTGGATCGTTGACTACAGGACAGTTGGACTTGACTGGCCGAGAGAAAGGGCATCGTGCCGTCGGCCCATCACTCACACATTTCATGGCGCTTCTAAAGATCTTTTTTTTTTTGGACAAAAATGATGGGTTCTATCAAAAAGTATTTCGAAGACCATTGCTAAGTAAATAATCTAAAAAATTATAATTCCTTATATATTTTTTTCCAAATTTATATGTTCATCAAGTATTTGCGAGGATACTTGACATTGTTTTTCGCATTCAGGCTATCAAACCTCCTTTATTCTATGATGGGAAAGATATTCTTTTATGAGAATGTAATGAAAACGCGCATTTCTCTGTTAAGTCAGCATACGAGGTAATCAATGTGTGAAACAATCGAGAATCTGATGGTAACGTGGTCCACTATTTGGAAGTGAAAGTAATCTCAACGTAATAGAACTTTCATTTGACTAGCATAGCAGTTCACAAACGGCGGTTAACTAATGAATTGAAGGCTAATCCATATTGCTTGAGATGTCAAATCTCGCTGGTGAAGGGAGATCGAATTCTTCATGATTGGGTCACATTTTTTTGCAATGGAAAACAAGTCACTTTTTTCAAGACAAAATTGTTTTCCCTCCAAGTCCAGTACAAGAATTTGGTCATACACGGAAGAAATCAAATAACTCAGACATCAAGTGGATCACTCGGTTTCCCGATGGCATCCTCCACCGTCAACGTAGAGGGTTCATTCAGAAATAAATGCATGACTATATATATATATATAAGTTTTGGCACATTTGCATAGATATGTTGGTCTGCACAAGCTGAACTTTGGACATTGTGGTCGGGACTCAACTTTGCAATATAAATTAGGCTTTCACAAGATCATCATTGAGGTTGACTATAAAGTTATCACTGATCTTTAGGGGGTGTCAATAGGCTGGCCCGATTATTTTTTTCTTTTTTTTTTTGAATCAAAATTAATTAACAAATCTATCAAATGAAAGAATATAAAAACAAAATTAAATTAAATTAAGGGTGCGTTTGTTTCATGGAAAATCAAAGATTTGAAAAATATTTTCCAAAAAATAGACTCTTACATCTTTTAAAAAAATTAGTCAATGAAAAAAAAATTCATTATCAATAGCATTTTATGCCTAATTATTTTCATGATAATGAAAATAATTTGTATTCATTCATCGTTATGAGTTATTTAAATGCTTATTTTTTTGGAAAATATTTTTCAAATCTTTAATTTTTCGTGAAACAAACACACCCTAAAAAGAAAATATGGGTGCTAAAAAAAACGGGCGTCGGGCCGGGCCAGTCCTCCCAACGCAGTCCTTTTTAACACCCCTACTGATCTTGTTAGTCCAGAACTTATCATCAATAATGCTGGCACTACTTATACTTGAAGATAACAAAAGAGCTCTCACTTTAAGTTCAATGTACAAACATGACCTTCTGAAAAGAAATCATCCTGCTGACTTGGCTTATTAATTTTGGCATCGATAAGAGCTTGAACATTAGATTATTTTCATTATCTGCTGGAGAGTTACTTCGTATTTTATTAGCTGATAAAAATGTGGATGGTAGTAGATTTACGACATAGAATTAGGATTCAACTTTTGCCATTTGTCATATCCTGAGTACTCCTTACTGTTTTGTTGAAACTGTGATAGTGGGCCGGGTCCTACTTGGATATGGGTTCTGTCTTCGACCCAATCCCCATACGGTGTTGCGGGGAGTTGTGCTTCCTTTATCCTCATTTCATACTTCGCAGGCCAGCGAATCACGGAGCGATCGCACAAAGCCAACTCTACCTTCAGTCACCCCCGGCAGTCCATACCCAATAACACGCGTCACGTGGAGGAAAACGAAACGAGCAGGACGGACGCCGAACGTACGGGGAAGCAGAGAACCGAAGCTGCAGATGGAAATGCGGCCGCTTGAAGTGAGGAGCTTCTCGAAATCGGACTCCTCGTTGAGTTCGTGAAGTTCGAGTAGGAGCCAGTCCGTGCTGTGGCAGGACACGGTGATCGGAGACGCCTGGCGGAGCACCCTGCGGCAATCGACTTCGGCAGGAGATGAGCGAGAGGGTTCGGCCGAGGAGATAACGATGGAGGTTCAGGGAGAAGATAAGGAGGCGGAGGAAGACGTCGGACAGCGCGAGAGTGGGCGATGAATTGGATTGAACGCGCTGGCCACAGAAAAAAGTGGGGGAAAAAAAAAGAAAAACGAAAAAAATAAAAAGAACAGAAAAAAATGCAAAAAAAAAATAAAAGACAGAAAAAATCATTCGATCAAGCCATTTTTTTGAAACAACAAAGTTAATTCACAATTTTATTTGAAACAATGTCCATTTTGAATCATTATTTAAAGAAATAAAGACACTTGAGGCTCTTATTTGAAGTTTTACTAATTTTTAATCATGTGAAAATGCAACTATTCATGATAGAAAATACTTTAATACTTTACAAACAAACCACGTGCTGTGTCTTTCAATAATTTCAGTGAAGAAAACAGCCATCCACGGTCTAAATCACTCCATCTTTTTCATTAATTGAATCTGGCATTTCAATTAGCTAGGTTGATTTAAGAACGTAAAAAATTTAAAAGTTCGTCACAAAACTCGTTAAACAACAAATTCGAAAAGTTCATGATTTTCAGCAAACCGTTTTCTAACAAATTATCAAAAAAGTCATAAATATGTTGCAATTGTGTCAATTCACTACTGAATTTTTTTTTTTTTGTCAATTTAGTCTTAAACATTTTCAGGTTTTATCTATTTAGTCCATCCGATCAATTTGGCCGAAAATCACTTACGTAAACACCAGTCATCTACGTGGTACGGCAGGTGGATAAATTTTAATAACATAGTAATAATTTTTTGATTTTTTTTATTTCTTGTTTCCTTTGCTTTTTCTATTTTTTTTTTCCGTGGCTTAGGGCCGAGAGCATCTCAGCCCAAAAAAAGGTAAAGAACATAAAAAGAAAATACAAAAAGTAAAAATGATTTTAAAAAAAGATAAAAAAATCATTAAAATTTGTTCAAAGTCAGCATGGATTATCTTACGTGGCATGATTGGTTTTCACGTCAATGATTTTCAGTCAAAATTAACTAAAATGTGAAAATACGTAGGACTGAATGGACATAATTATGATAAATTTAATACTTTTTTTTTGGGATAATTTTCTCTATGTTTTCCAGCGACACCTGCTACGGGCGTCCACTGCCACTGGACTCGAACAACTCCACCACCACCCCAACTGTCTCCTCTTATTTAATGAGGATGCAACCTTTTTCTAAGTTTACACGCCTCCACGATTAAAGACCTTGCGACCATCAATTTAATCACCCTAATTTTTATAACACAAGTGGTCAGAAACTGTCGGACCCCCATCAGAAGTATCTCCTTCCTCGTTCTAACGACATTGCATTTGCTCTCATTTAAATTCAGCCAAGTCTCGGGACTCGGAGTTTTACTTTTTGTCATTTCCAGCAATTGCATTTGCTCTTTTAATTAATTGTCCCTAAGTCTAGCTTACCCCAAAGACAATTTATGCAGAGAACAAATTCAAACGAATGATTCCCATGCCCAAGTACGCGACCCATCCCCGGAACATCATGGGCAACTTTCTGAACGATAGTGAACGGCGATGTTCCCCATCGTGACGATGGTCGTTTTGTCGATCCCACTGTCTGACACCGTCGGCCCACCACCCAACACACGTAGTGATCGCCTTAACTGTCCATAATTTCAGCACGTAATTGACTTTGGGTTCGCTTCACTTCGCATCCGTCAATTTATTGACCAGAACCAGATAACGAGAGCACCCAATGAAGCTCAAGCTAAAAAAATAAAATAGAAGCATAGGCAAGGCATCTTGGACTTGGTTAAAAATCCAATTCACCACAAGGCAAGAGACGACGACGACGATGATGCCGTGAAAATGGTTGCAAAGGAAATAGTGCCAACATGTCGGATTACAACAACATATATTTATGCAGGCGAAAGAGTCGAGCTTTTAACTCTTCCAAAGCAACAAATCAAATTATGTCTACCCAGGGCGTGGGCGTATATTCTGACACAGGCATATCTCCATGAAACAAAACCAAGAAAGAGGGGGGAGGAAGGCAAAAAAAAAGCAACGAATGGTGTGGACATAACTTAGATATTACAGCCTGTATTAAGTATATATGACTTCATACCTTAGATCACAACTACAGATGCAAATGCAAATGGAGCAACATATAGATGTATGACATTACCACGCAAAAGACTTGGGTTGCATATGCAAAAACTAATGAATGAATGGATGCTTTAGAAGAACTACTGCGAGGGTGTCAAAGAACCGTTGACAAGTTTGAGATTTGTTGAGGCGCCGAGGGTGTCACCCACATCCTATTGATTCGACTCCGATTTTGTGGTTGTGTTACCATTTTGCTGCTGCGATTGAGGCTGCGGCTGCGAGTGTTGCTGTTGCATCTGATGGAGCTGGAACATTTGGGAGTTCACAGTAAGCTGTGAAACCATGCACTTTGAAGGATGAGGTTCTGAGCTCAGCTCCGCTGTTGCGAGCTTCAATCGTTGCACCTCAGCAGTTAATGCTTCATTCAGGGCTGTCACATGCCGTCAAAAAACAGTTAGAGCTCTCTTTCGATGCAGTATGGCAACCGCTATAACAAACACAATAAATGCAAGGGCACTTCCACAGTAGATTTCTACCCAAGAGAAAAATACATTAAACTTAGAAATGTCCATGCATGTCTACACCAAAAAGTCAAAAAAGAAGAAGTTTATTGGACAGGTAGATAGACTCGGTAATAATAATCCACCTACACATAGAAGGTACGGTCTTTGATATACGTTATACAGATGGCACGACCTACTACTAGACATTAAACATAGACATGTACATGCATGTCTACACCAGGAAGTCAGGTGGAGAAGTCAGTTGGAGCTCACTGGAAAGGAAGAGATAGACTCGTAATAATTATCCACCTACTGATAGTACAGAAGAAAAACACCTTTGATATACATATTCAAAATAAGAAAAAATAATTTATCGTTCTGATTCACAATTTCCTTTCATTATGTCCTGTATGTGCAAATAGCACTCCAAAGAGCCGCCAAATTAGCGTGTGGTACTATTACGCATGGGCTAATCTACTGCTTCATCCTTTTGCCAGGACAATCAAAGAGGTCGTTTAACAAAACCAATAGGCATCCAACCATCCCAATCCACTGCATCAATTGTTCCTCTTCATGTGTACTTTAATGCATCAAATTTCAGTTAAAGAAGATACAAACTGAATGCAGTCAACCCCTTAAAAAAATTCAACTTTACTATATTCAATAAACTGCAGTAAGAAAAAAAGAGTTACAATATACTAAAAGTTTAAGCATGTTGAAGAAAAGAAAGCGAGCAACTGCATCCTCTACTTTCCAGAAAATAAGCATGTTCGGGAACATTTTAAGTTTGGTCCCGGAAGTTTAAAATGAGTGTACAACTTTTGATACCATTACCGTCTTCCGACACATATTGCATCAGTAGATAGACACCAAACTGATTGCAGATACCAAACACAACGTCAAACTCAAAGTGTCAGATCATACCATCACGTAGTTGAGCTTGTTGCTCCATGGCTTGAAGACGAAATTTCAACTCATTATTTTGGTTGGTGAGCCCAACAGAGTCTCGCTGGATGAATACCAGGTAGCACAACATCAGTTTAAGTAGACAAGACCACTGGAAGAGTAAACTATACTGGAGAATGTGAACTCATTACCTGAAGGAGTGTAAGCTGCGCAGACAATGTTGTAGCTTCAGTTTGTAGAGTCTGAACCTTGTGCTCCAACTCCTGAATATACCTCATCTTTCGTTCTTTTGAACGTGCAGCTGATTGCCGATTCGCTAGTATCCTGAAAAAGTAAATAATTTTAGTCAGCAAATTAAAAAAAGAAAAACAACTTTCTTAGACAATAATAAATTTTAATTGCGCCTCGATGAAAGTAAAGGTATGCCACACCTTTTGACACGCTTTGGATCGGTTAGGGCAATCTCAGCAAGTTTATCATTTGCCATAATCTTCTTCAATTCTGCCCCGCTAAATTCCCCATTCCCAAACTCCAAGCTGAAAGCATTAGAATTTCCATCAATTGAATTTCGCGGGGAGAGCTGTCCAGCCCGAACTCCAGGGGAAGGAGGCAATTTTGTTGACTCGTCAGCGAAATTCAGCTTCTCCATAAAACTATCCATGGAAACACTCCTGAAGTGCCTGGAAGCTGGAGCAATATCTCCCCCAGCAGTCCTTTTGATTCCCTCCCTCTTATCACTTGAAGAATTCATTCCAAGTTTCTGCATGCTATTCCCACATTCATTCACGCTGCTCTCTGCTTCGTTATCACTGCTGTCGCCTCCATTCGTCTTTGTCCCACTTGCTCTACTACTGTCCAAATCCTCGCGAGTTTCAGTACCATTTTTCTCATCGGTCCCAGAAGAGTTCAGCGCATCGATCCCGTCCAGATTCATATAAGCAGAAAACAAGTCATCCACAACTTCCCCTTCAGACTTTCGCTCACCCATGCCTTCTGCATTGCTGTAAACACCTCTGTCCCAGCTAGATTCCTTTTTAACCAGCTGAGCCGGCTTAGCTGAGCTGATATTCTCCCTCCCAGATACTGAGCGCTCCAACGTACCCAATCCTTTTGATGGTATAAGAGGTGGGGATGATTGCATGAGTGATGATAAAAACGGAATGTCGCTATTAGACCGTCTATGTGCCTTACGCGGCGGCAGACTCTCACCAATCCGCGAAGGATTTCCCCTAGCAAACGGAGATGGTGGCAATAAAGGATGCGAACTTGCATCTCGATCCTCCATTGACACATCCCCCGAAACATGGTCTGAGATCGAAGACGAAGGGGAGTCACGAAAAGGAGATGGACTCAAGGGGGGCAGCGTGTCGAAATTAAAAATTGATGGCTGCGACAGAGACCTGGAGTGAGTCGGTCCATGGCTGAAATTCGGAGAACCCATCTGCTGGTTCAAAGGCCGTGGCATTGGGATCTGGGAATATGGTGAAATCGGAGGGATCTGGTTCGGATGCGAAGGCGGTATACCGATTCTTTTGTTACTGTCACCACTAAAACTATGTGAGAATTGCCGCATAGGAGTACGCATGTCCGGAGCGCTAAAGTGCGGTATATCAAGTTGGTTCATGGAGAATGCTTGCTTGGAGATTGAAGATTGCAAAGTCCCGAACGAAGATTGAAGCCCTCGCGATGTATCGTTACGGGAATCTTCAGCATCACCCATATTTCCCCTCACCAATACCAACTCACTTTCTCTCTCTACAATGCCCTCGCCGAAACCTCCAATTACTTACCAACGAAACAGCTCTAAGCAACAGATTTCCAACTTCAATTCACTTCACCTATCGATCAAAACCGCCCCCAAAAACGAAAAAGAAAGAAGCAGACAAAATCAGACTTCAATCATCTGCCGAACAAGTCAAACAAAATGAACAACGAAAGAGCAAAACAAACTGAAGCTAAAACATCGCCGGTCCGAGTGCTGAAACAAGACAAGCATCACCCGGAGGAGCATTCCACTTTACCTCGCAGCTCGACCCGGTCATTACAAGCAAAATGCCCGGAAACGCGCGCAGGTTAATCGAGCCCACATCAGCAAATCGAGAATCTCTCCCCGGGACGATCTTCTTCTGCACCAGATTGTGGGGTAACTTCGGAGGCGGAAATGACAAAGAAGCAGGCGCTCTCTCTCTCTCGCTAAAAGGAGGAAGCTTTCTCTCTCTATCTCCGTCTGCGGGGCGCGGTTTCTCTCTCTACATATGGAATGGAGACGATGAGGAGTTCATTACTAGTAGAGGTACTACTACACGGATATCATGACTTAAGGCCTCCGCGTGAATTTAGTGAGAGAGAGAGAGAGAGAGAGAGAGTTTCTGAGGTGAATTTGCATTTGGGGCGAATTTCAATTTCATTCCGACTTCAATTTCCAAATGCGGTCACTTTCCTCCTGTGTCTCCGCAGCTTATTAAGGCAACTAATTTCGAGCCGAGATTATTTACCCGAAAAAGCACGTTTCCTTGTCTGAAAACTGAAAAACGAGGGAATAAATTGAAGAATTCGAAAAATGAAACAAAAAGGGAGGGAGTCGATTTTCCTTCCCTTTTGCTTTTTTTTTTTTTTTCTTTTCCCTCTCTCTCTCTCACGCGCTTTTTTGACTCGTGTACACCAGTGACGTCGATATAACATGCAGAGCACTTCGGAGTCAACATGGTAGGAGAGGGACCCCCTCTCCCACCCCTATTTATTGTTTTGATTTGATTTCAATTAATTAATTAGCTATTATAGAAACCATGAAGAAAAATCCATACGCATATGCCAAAAAAATTACGTGCTTCCCTTTATTGCTAAAATAGCCGCAGGTGTGATCGGCATCTCTCGCCTCGATATTTTTTTCTTTTCCGGAAAGTTGGTATGGAAAATTCATGTGGATAATAACATTTATCTTCTCCAGAGAGATTATGGATTCTCGATTCCTCGTCTCTGTATTTAAATCAAAAATAAAATAAAATTTACCCTCGTCCATAAAGACCATACACCGACAAACATATGACATTGCTAGTAAAGAGATTGAGGGTTAGAGCCGGAGAGAATCAAGTTCGCATATGCATATACATAAAAAAAAAAAAGGAAGAAGTGAAGGAAAAAAAAAAAACAAAGCACATGTGAATACTAGATTGCATCTATAATATACCAATCGATCTAGTATGTACAGCCAGACCCTGAAGTGGTTTTATGCGCCAAACATCGTAGTTAGAGAAAATTCTATGAAATGACTTGAAAACTAGTCATCTTCTATCAGCAAGGAAGGTTTGTCCACGGAGAATAAGTTAGGTCCTAAGACCAGGTATGCCAATATTGCACGTGGCGATGTGCCAAGTAATAAAACACTATTGTCTTGCTAATCCATAGCTATGAGCAATAGTATAAAAGCACAGGGAAAAAATTAGCATTTGTTCTATGAAAAATGATACAAATGATTCTTGAACATTGACTTTACTTATAACGTGGGCCCTAAATTTGTAATTTATCACATAATTTTTTAATCCAATATACTGTATTGCCCCTAAATCTTTGATTTGTTCATCACGCTCATTAAATTTTTGGTAAATATTCAATCTAATTTTTACAATATACGAAACATATTCCTTATTGCCCTTTCAATAATTCAAATTTATGGAGAAAAGTAAACGTTTTCACATAGTCCAAGAGCTCGGTTAAACATGTACCCAAAGTTCACGAAATTTCAGGAAATACGTTGTATATTGAGCTGAAGTTCATGGACCACAATAAACAAATCAAAGATTTTAAAGATGACATTACAAATCGGGTCAAAGTTCATGAATCGTTTGTATAGGTATCCATTTTATAACAATTGAATTTGTGTTTCCTTGAACTTTACAACCTGAATATCTACACAATTACATTTATAATACGCGATAAAATCCTGGTCCTACTGCAATTACATAAAAGCCCCTTGGCTTGGCTGGGACGAATCCAACAGGCGACGTCGTTTTCATTAGCCAATTATAACCCCGTCATAGGAATAGACGTTTACCGCAGTTTCCTTCAAATGGCAATTTTGCCATTTGCTTCGTGGATTTATTAAGAAATCAAAGCATTTCCTTTATCTTTTTCGTCTTTGTGGACGAGAAGTTTACGTGCGTCCATGAAATTAGTCCGATGCTCGAATTGAAGGAATATTCAGCTTTTTACGCACTAAAACTAAAGGTAAGTTCGTATCTACGGGGATGGTTTTTGTGACAAGATTTTTCAAATTTTCATGTGTTTGATTCACTTGACGTTGATAATCGAGTAAAAAGACTTTACCATCGATAAAAATAAAAGCAGTTAAAATTGAGGAACATGATTTCATGTGTTTTACAAGAGGTTAGATCAGTTAATTATTTTCATTTGCTGTTTTTTCGACGTTCGTCTTTTAGGTTGATTTTATCAGGATAATTAAAACATTAAAATTTATACTCTATATTTTCGTAATACCTTGGGCAATTTATTTCGATGTCATCTCAGTACATGGTTAATAGTGAACGTGGAACTTTTGGTCTGTGGACCAGTATATTTTTTTTTTCCATTGTGTTTTTTTTTAGTCCGTCTTATCTCTAACTTTCAGTAGAGAGTGGGAGTCGAACTTTACACCTGTGATACTAGCATCCCCGCCCTCTCGATGCCCTTGCTAATAGAGTTGTATGACTAAACTGAACATGTACTAAAAATATATTAATCATATTGGATAGTTTAGAAGTCGAAGGACGATATTGCACGTTAGGCTAAAGTTAAAAGATCATATTGAACAAATTAAATATTTATAGATCAAATTACACATTAGGCAAAACTTTAGCGACAAGTCGTGTCATTTGCTCAAAATATTTCCTTCCAATATCTGTCCTTTTTTGGCAAAATAATAATAATAATAATACCAACAAAGTCAATATTTACCTCTGTTTTAGTTGTAAATAAAAAGGGGAATCTTTTAAGTAGTTGAGTTTTTCTTCGTGGGCCCCACCTTCCACGGGTCGGTACCGTTGGCTTTTTTTACCTCATCAGGCCGAAGCGACGTCGTTTTACTTTGCTGCTTTAGTGTAATGCACAATATTGCCTGAACTAAGGACATAATAAATAGAATGTTTGCCAAATCTTTATTACAATGTCTGATTATTAATAGCATCGTCTTCCGACCCAAAAAAAAAAATAAAAAATAGCATCGTCTAGTGGAATGCATGGACCGTGACAAGTGCGAAGTACACGAAGCTTTTTTAGGCGGTGGAAAACTCGATGCGAAAGAAAAATTATTGGACCGTCGATGGACCTACAATCATATTTTTAAATTGAGCTTAGGCAAGACTCCCCCCCCCCCCCCTTTTTTTTTTGTGCCCATAGAACTTTCGCGTGATTTTGGATTAGATTGATGTGTCCAAACAAATAAAGTGAAAACTCCAAGGTTGGAAAAACGCACAGACAATAACATTGTTTTCGTTCCGTAGGGGTGGGGTCGGTATCGACTATCGAGGATCAAGAATCGCAAAAAAATAAAAATAAAATATTATCATCTTTAAAAAAATAATCAGATAAAATAACACGTGTCGAGATGTGATTATTTCACTAATTCATTCGACACATGTCACGTTAGTATCACTCTTTGTACGTGGTAGTTTTTCCTAATTTGCGGATATCGTGGCGACCACTTCGCCTTCGGATTTCCCCGCTTGCATGCCAAACTAAACCATCGATGTTTTTTTGAAATCCAACGAAGCTAAATTTGCCCATGACGGCTGCTTTTATTTTCGGCCAACCTCCGTTGGAATGTTTCTGTCCGAAAATCATATGCATATGAATAGTATAACAAGCGAGACGCGTAATCAAGAGATGTGGGATACCTCAACATGATTCTCATGTGCAATCAGATTAGAAACGGCAAGCAAAGCTCAGCGAGGGGGGCCGCAAGTGCGAAATAAACCAGGAAAACTTGTCTCCGATCTTACATCAGAATGCCCAAAACAAAAGTTTGAGCAAATAGGTGAGGGAGGCCGTGTGTATGTAAAAAAGCATGCAAATTTTGTAGACAAACCATACAATTTATGCAAATATTTCAATCACATAAATTTTATAGTCCACAGGCAAATCACACGCAGCCACCACGAGATAATGTCGCCGACCAACTACACAATAGCAATATTATAATTATATAGACATAAACTATGTCGAAGCTTCTTAACAAAGAAAAGAAAAGAAAAAAAGCGCCATGTCAAAGCGTCACATGGAGAATTCTCGTTTTATTGATTAATAAGCAAGAAATTAGTTTAACTCAAAAATGACAATGCAAATATGGCGGATTAAGTTCTCTTTTACGGGGTTAATTAATCTTCTAAACCAGATGTCAAAACCTAATTACGATGTCAATCCAAAGAAGAACAACACTGGCCAAGCGTCGCTTCTCTCCAGGCGGAAAAAGTCGGATTTTGGTCGTCTAATCAAAACCCTAAAGAGCCGTGGGGGAAAAAAGTTCCACTAACCGCTCCCCTTTTCTCGTCCAAAAGACTTCGCACGCGACAAAAAACGAAAGCGGACTTAATTAAGAGCTTAACCAAACCCTAATCTAATCCAAGCCTTTCTTCTTTAATTGAGATTAACTTTCTCTCTCTCTCTCTCTCTCTTTCTTTCTTTTCTTTTTTTTCCGGTTTGGGCTTTGATTTGACCCCGGCTTTTGGGTAGGGCATAGATTCTTAGAATGCGTACTGGACAACGACTTTTGAGGACAGCGAATCATTAAACAAACTTAAGTCCCAAGCCTCCGCTAATTAAACACAGGAACATGCGCCGGGTTTCGACATTCTCGAAGTCGCTTAAGCGACCCGCTTTACGCAAAGCTTGGTCGCTTGCCCTGACCCATGCTACGTATGCGTTCATCCACGTATGGATGGATTAAGTGGATCGAATTAACTTAAGTCGCAATGCAGGAATCCAATTAGACGCATTGACTACGAAAAATGGGCTTCGGTTGAGTTTCGCACACAACCCGGTTTTTGGGAAAACTGTCATAAAAAGCCTCCAAGTCTCCAACCTATCGTAATTTGACCGGTTCGATTTTGATGCTTTCAATTTTGTCACCTAAGTCACAAATATTTTTCATTGATTCAGTGGAGTCTATTTAATCAATTTTAGCAGGAAATAATTAACATGGACGAAGGGCGTCCTACATGGCACCACCAATGTCTACGTCACCGATTTTTGGTTAATATTAGTCGAACGTAGTGGATGATAAAACGTGAAAAGTTTTATAAATATTAAAATCTTTATGACTTTTTGTACAATCCTCGGTTTTTGGTATGTGATTGTGCCGCGTGGTAGTTTTATTGTATGCGTGGGGTTCGCATTTGTGAATCGTGAAATTTCTTTGATATTCGAACGTCGAACACGTCGAGTTCCGTGGTGGAGTTATTTCGGTTCGGATTTTCAAAAATTTAGGTCATGTGCCCTGTGCATATGCATCTTTGGTTGGAGGATGACGTAGTTCGTGTGTAACCATGTTAGAACATGGTTTGGAAAATGACCCTCGCTCTTATCAAATTCCTCGTGACTAAACACGTTACACTTTTATCAATTCAGTAATAATCTTTTCAATTTTATTAATTTAGTCTCGAAATCTTTTCACGTTTGTCAAATATGTCAATTCAATCAATTTTGACAGGAAAATGCTGAAGTAAACGTTGACCATTCTACATGTCACCATCGACGCTGGCGATAATATTTGATCGATTTTTTCTTTATTTTTTATTTCTTATCATAGTCGACGAGTGTCACCAGGCCCTCGTCGGCCGTTGGCGACGCAGCCGCGATAACCTCACCAAGAACTAAGCGCATCCCTTATGGATAACAAGGACGTCGCATCCCCCGCTCACCTGATCCTTGCTAGCCACATAAAGAAAAATAAACAAATTAGTAGCAAATTCGAAAAAATGCATACATCGGTATCTATCATACCACGTATGACGGCTAATATCCATGTCAACGATTTCATGCCACATTTGATTGAACTAATTCAATTGACAAAACATAAAAAAAAAAAATTAGAGATTTTGAAAAATTTAAAAGTTTAAGACTAAATTGAAAAAAATGCAATAAGTTAATAACTTTTGGGATAATTTTTCTTATGCAAAAGCACTAGATAAATGATGTAGAACAGCTGGCGCATGATTTCATTGAAAAACGCGACTGTCGGAAATCAGGGCAATGCAATAGTTGGTTTGCGCGTAGGGTCAGCGAGCTTGGAATGCGTTCAAATTCAGTCAACTACTTGGAAACGTATCGTTGATCAATAGTCACCTTGGATTCGTTTAGATAGGTTTTAGATAGGTTTTCAGACAGTTTTCCGATATTATGCAACTTTGCTATATATCCAATCACAATATTTGATTTGATTTATGTTTTGATTTGATTCTCGTTGTCTCGTTTTATGCAATCTTTAATTCTCCAATGAGTCCTATCTATATAAAAGACGTTCACCTTATGTAATCTCTACGACTCATTCTATCAAATTTCATTCTATCTTTTGGAAAGCCTTTCTAGATGACTTCCCTGCGTCATTTGGTATTAGGGCAAGTTTCTCCTACATTGATGGCTAATAACGCCAACATCAATCTTCCAGGGCTGGGTGAAGTAAAACGAACGAATGTTTCAAGTTCAACCAATTGGTGAAGTAAAACGAACGAATGTTTCAAGTTCGAACGAATGTTTAAAGTTCAACCAATTGATGAAGCAAAATGAACGAAGGTTTCAGGAATTACTTTTCGCCATTCAATGTTTGTCCATAAACCCCATTCCTAGTAATCTTCCAGCTGAACGTGTTCAGGTTGTTCGAGTTTCGGGAATAACATTGGAACGTGGGGAAAATTCCCAATAAAGGCGACAAGCCTATGTCGAGGATTCAGAATAAGAAGATTTCTTGGACGTGTCTATTCATGGAGGCCATCGAAATAGCGGATACCGATCGCCCTACCTTCAACGGCAATTTCAACGTCGAAGAAAGGCAATTTCAACATCAAAGGCTTCCTTGATTGATGGATATTGAAGAGGACCACCAAGTCAAATTGGTGGCTTACAAGTTGAAGGGTGGTGCCTCGGCGTGATAAGAAGGCTTTCCAAAAGATAGACTGAAGTTTGATAGAATGAATCGTATAGATTACGTCCTTTATGTAAATAGACTCTATAGGGAATTAAAGATAACATAAAACAAGACAATGAGAATGAAACCAAAATAGAAATCAAATCAAATATTGCAATTAGATACATCGCAAAGTTGCCTAAAATCGAAGAATGCCCAAAAACCTATTTAAACGAATCCGGAAAGTGATCAACGGCCCGTTTCCAAGCGGCCCATTTCGAGCTGATGACCCTAAGCGCAAATAAATGGAGAGATCACCTTGCTTTCTAGCAACTGCATTTTTCAATGAAAATTATGCGCCAGCTATTCAGCATCAATAAATAACGGGCATATCGAGCACAAAACTTTAGAAAACCATGCTAGAAAATTGCATAGTCTCGATAGTTGGATATGAATATCTAAGAAATCAACAAATAATCTGAACGTCTCGAATTTGCTCGAGTGCATAAAAAAACACATATCAAGATCAACAATTCGCGTGTTAGGAATTCATGATCATATTTATTGTTCGAGTGGAGCCATGCTAGCATTTAAAGATTATACACGTTACTTTATAGCATTTTGTAACCTACGCGATTCAATTACAACAAAATACATCCGATATATGACATTTTTAATAAAAGAAAATACGCAATATGCTTCGACCAAAAAAGAAAAAAAAAAGAAAATATGGTACCGATTAATTCACATTTCATCCTCCGGTCAAACGTCGAGGGAAAAATGTTGACCAACTTAATTACCGGTGGAAAAAAAAACCGGAAAAAGAAAAAAGAAAACCCCCGGGGCCCCCACCCCAAAAAAATAAAAAGAATAAAGTAAGAATCGTTGTGGAGCTCTCTAAAGTGACCGCCGTTCCCGTTCCTTGGACTGGAAGGCCCAGTGGGCGGGCCGTCGTACACGTGGCCATGCACGAACCGTCGATGCCTCGTGTTGACCTGACTGGAGCAGAGCCAAGGAGTGGGACACGTGGCGACGGATGCTGCCGAGATTGCACTGTGAGCACGTGGGCACTTTTGTTTTCCCATTATTAATAATTTTTTTCCAAAAAGACGATAGGCTTATCCACTCGCATCGGAACACATGTAATTAAATAAAAAGGGCGAAAAAAGAAAATGGGGGCCCACGTAATAAAAGGTCGCCCCATTAATGCGACAGGGAAATGCCCTTCTGTCTTTTATAACGAGGGCCAGGACACGGCGTCGTTTTTACTCATGTAGCCCCCCACCAAAACGAGAAACATTGGTGCACAACGTGAAAGGAGCCCAACTATGTTTGCGCTCGAAAGCCACCCCACCATCGATGGTACACGTTGCTCGAACAGTCCCTTTAAATTTTGGTTCCAAAGGCCCTGTTAGAAAAAAAAAAAAAACACGCGCAGGTCAAATTTTTAACAAAGAATTTTTTGGACGGAGAATGCCACACAAACAACATGAAATTGAAATAGTATGCAACGCTCTTTAGTATTAGTCAACCGTAAATGCTCCAATCCCGGAGCCTAGGAAATCACGGATCCGAATGTCAACATTGGATTTCACCTTCAATGTTGCGTCTCGCGGAGTTCTCATGAATAGAGTGCGGAGCGATCAAAAAGAAAAATCGAGAGAGAGAATTGTTACACGAATTAATTTTTACTGGGAGAATTAATTTTAAAAAAAATCATAAACTTAATTGTAATTGTGTCAATTCGATTCTGAACTGTTTGCGTTTGTGCCAACTCAATCTCATTTAGTTGGCCGGCGCTGACATAGCTAATTTTTTAAATAATAGTTTAATATTTTTTTTTCAATTTTTTTATTTTTGAAATTTTTCTTCCTTCTACATCCAATCAACTGCCGATCACCAAAGGCGAAGGTCAGCCACTATGGACGAGGGAAAAAAAAGGACGAAGAAAAAAAATCATAAACAAATTATTAAAAATTGATCACGTCAGTTCTGGCTGGTTAAATGGATTGAATTTACATAAATACAAAAAATCTATGATTAGATTGACAAAAAAAAATTTAGAATTAAATTGGTATAAATATAATACGTTTACTGTTTTTATTTATTTATTTATTTATAATTTTCTATTTTTGTTGCGTCTCTCATCAGGAACGGTTCGTTTAACCCCCCACGTGGAGGGGACAAAGAACAATTATTTATTTTTAGAGTTGTCCGTCTAAAATAATGCACATCAAACGATCCGAAAATCAATCATTTGTTTGGACGATGGCCATCCATTTGGACCGGTCTCTGAGCTGAGCCATGATTATGTCGTCTGATTGCGAACACGCCAGGTTGGTTTAACCACACGTTGACCAGCATCATCCTTTCGAAGATTAAACCAAGGGATCACGTAAGAGTGTCAATTGACAAAATCCGCAGAGCTTTTGCTTCCTCCTGAACGAGTAGATAAATCAATATAACACGGCACGATTCCATGCATGGGACTCGGTCTTTTACATCTTATGGATCACGATGCATCGGAGCATTCGCGTCTTCGAATTCTCGGTGCGTGGAAGATTAGAATGTTTACCGAAGTACACAACACTTCCGCAAATCCGTGTGCAATTCTAGGTGGCATCAGTGAAAGATTCTAAAGAAATTTCCACTTTGGCTTAAATTTGGACGCTGGAGAGGAAGTATTCGAATGCCAAACTATGTTGTCACTCTAATAGAATGAACTGTTTCATAAGTGGGGGGAGTACAATTAATTTTTGCTATGCGTTCTACGTAGAAGACACGAAGCACTTTGCCTTTGTCATGGGCTTCAGTTAACTCGTTGTGTAACAATTCGCAGATCATGCCAAGTGAAACTCGAGGAGGAGGTCAAACTGTTAGGCAGATGTGAAGTTACTGATTTTAGAATGATATTGAAAGCCAAGTAGCTGACACATCTTAGCAAGATATCTCAAAACGATGGAAAGTGGCCGGAATGAATACACATATTTCAAATCCGTCATGCTTATTTCATAATTCATGTGTCACGGACCGAATTCTACTCCCGTGTTCGCAGGAGAGAGACCAAAAGAAATAGAGATCATATTCCAAGGAAGAGAGACCAAAAAGAAAAATCGAATTCCGAGGACGTTTCAGACGGCTGGGCATAAATGCCTAAAAGCCAAGACGTTGTGCCACGGAAATAGAAGCAAGGGCAGAAATGTGACCCACGTGGGTCAAGATGATAAATGAGAAAGAAAGAAAGAAGAAGGGAAGACCGAAGCAACTCCAAACCTGGGCTGAGGCTCCATGGTTGTCTTGAGTAGATATGGATTTAATACAAGCAAGACTTTAGTAAGGCCCAGAGTTAGATGGAGAAACGAGAAGTCCTTCTGCTATCTGCCATAACTCATCGCAGTTCAGTCAAAACTCATGTTAAAACAGGAGATTTTACAGTCTATTTGAAAAATGCTCCTCTATTCCAAATCCAGGCTAGAATCTTCACCAATCCTGCTTATTGATCCTACAATCAACTCTATCTCGGAGGAAGACAATGCCCGTGCTTACCCACCCAATTGCTGGGCAGAGGAGGAAAACGAATCACTCCTCGTACCATCATCGATCCGACTGCACGACAGATTGCCCACCCAGAATCCTAAATGCGCAGCACCCGGCCACTCCCCAAAGTCCAACTTGTGTTAAAGAGGCATTTCGAGTTGGGTCGGAAACAGAGAAACATTTGCCGACAATAACATGAGTTTCAATTTTCAAACAAAGAGAAGGCTCAAATATAAACACATCTGATCCAAAAGATTCCTGGGGATCTACTTGATGGTGATGTAACGATTCGTTCCATGCTTGGCCCAGTAGTCCTTTAGATCTAAGGGTATTGACAGATCATGTCCTTCAGCTGCCAACCGACTGAGCAGTTTCGTAAATACACTCCCACTCATCTTTCGACCACTCACCCGGGCATGACGCTTGTGCGGAATCTGCGGTAGCGGATACATGGAAAGGGTGGTAGTGCAGCAAGATGACTGCCACCCGCCATTTCCCCATTTATAGCAATGCCGAGGAATGCCCGTACATGAGCAAACCGGAACTGGCATGGTGGAACCGTTAAAAACAACTAGGTTCAAACACACATCGGCACCGTCCCACTTGGACCTCACCTTCCTTCCATGTGATAGTACCTGCACGTTCAAGTCCTCGCCTACTCGTTTCCCCTTCCTTTGTGTACTTGAGCCCTTTGATGCAATTCCCTTACCCTCTTTTGACTGCTTTCCTTGGCGTGGTTTGACGGCATCAGCGGTAATGGATGATATGGGAAAAGCATCTGTTATACGTACATCTGTGTTAAGAGCTTCAGCTATGTTGGCTTGAGAGTATGGTTGCTGGTGGACGCGCTTCAACCCGTGTTGATTTCCCCCAACCATTGTAAAGTTGATGGCATTTTCCCAGTATTGAAGTGCTGCTCTGGCATTGTCCCTCTCCATTAGAGCCTTATCACGCTCAATCAGTGCCTCATCACGCTGCCTGAGGGCCTCATTTCGTGCATCAATTGCTGCCTTCGTTTGAGCTTCCGCATCTTTGCATTCTTGAATAGCCTGCTCCTTCTCTCTAAGGATGTTCATTATCTTCTGATTCATAGCTAAAGCATTCTTTTCCTTCATTGGATGCTGGGGGGCCATATTCCACTGCAAGTTGCATAGACACTCTTTAAGCAAGGATTATTATACAAATCGAAATTCATGAAAAAGCAACTTTTCCGCAGGCTAATAAGATATCACTGCATGTAATTACCAAAGTGTTCGTCAACTTGTAAGGATAATCCACCTTATGTCTAGAATTTCCATGTTGCCCACTGTCGTCCATCTTAGCTCCAGATTACTTGCAACTAAGGCATAAGCACTTGTCAAGGTAAATATCAGAATGCTGCAGGGCTAACTTCTTTCTTCATTAAGGAGGTTCCAGAAATCCCTGTTCGCAGAAAACAGAAACCAAAGCCTTAACTTCAAATTATAGCTCTCTAGCTAATGAAATACAGACTCCCGAGGATGAAAGGGATAAAAAGGAAAAGGAAAAATGAAGAAAAATTGTTGCTCATAGAAAATTCTTTTTCAATAGAGCATGAAAAAAACATTCCAATCTTGGTAAAAGCTATAAAACAACTCAAACCAAATAAACTGGTAAAAAAGGAGGCCCCTTTTTTTTTGGTTTGGTTGTGGGGGGGGGGGGGGGGTAAAGTGAGGAGCTTCTTTTTTTAATTGCTTCAAACAGAAAAAAATTTCTGCCTCCAGCAGGAAAGCCACCACCACCAGGCAGGCATAACTCTGGACTTACTCCAAGACAAGAGAAACGAGGATAACATAAATGACATCATTTGCTAGAAGATAATACAGACGTTGTCAAGAATTCAGCTACTAAAAAGCAAAGGCTGCAGATAGGTAAGAGCTACTAAGTTTTCTCACAAAAGGATGGTAGAGTACCAATTGGCAAGAAAGAAGCTGCATCTAATGCCTATATCCAATCAGTGGTTTTCCAGAGAACCAAACCAGAAAATCTCCCAGAGGACAAAGGAAAAAGAGAGAAGCATTCCATTGACAAGTAGACTTTATTTGAATGGACAATGAAAGCAAGAACTAAAAAAACGAGTTAACAATGAATTCGAAGTCCAGATGCCAAGTGGATGCGTCAAGGATAAAACCAGAAGAAGAGCATTCAAGTAGCATTCCGTGAAGGAAGAGATGCAATTCATTACAGACTGCGTACTCATAATTTGTGCAAAACATTATATTAAGTGCCGTGACATGATTAGCAGCAAACCGCATATGTCTAACACTAGTCAAACCATAAAGCAACTTCCCAACACCAAGAACAAGCAAGTGCCTTCCACGTCTACCGTACGCCTGTAACCGTTCAGACAAAGTCAAATGAATTTCGTTATTCCTTGTTCACCGTGTCTGTAGCAAAACTCTTCCATATGTTATTTCATGCCAACAAAAAAGAAAGCACATTTTTCCGTATTGAAGATATTAGATAAGACATTTAAACCGTACATTTGAACTTGGAGAATTTATTTTTGGGTTCATCGACTGCCGGCCCCAACTAGTTTGGATAAAGATGATGTTGATATTGATGTTGATGTGGAGTTGAACTTGGTGATTGCGACAAGCCTAGGCATTTGAACCATACAGTTGAACTTTCCTAATAAGGAATGATTCGACCTTCCAAATACAATGCCTTGTGTCTATGATGTTAAAAGCCCATTAATTATCAGAAGCTAATCTATTTCCATAGTATGCATATCTCAAACCGCATATTCTAATGGGCCAAGCACAAGATATTTTGCTAGTATCAATATTCACACTTTAAAATGCTGTTCGTTGTCACTAGGCAAACAATACCATCGACCAAGGCCGTGAAATGCAAACCTGCATTCGCATCACTGAAACCAATGAGTTGCTCAGCGCAGAGATCAACTCCTGGAAACTCTCTAAATTTTAAGTCGTACTCCACTATCCTACATTTTCCTCATTAACATCCCAGAAATTTTAAAACTTGCAGCATGCAAGTTCAGAAACATGATGATTCACAATCATCGAAAAACAGCCAATCCAAGATCTTCCGGTGTATATAGCAATCCTTGCTGACACTATCACTGCACAAGTGTCCTCTGGGACAAGGCATAGGCCCGTGTCTCTGCACTCAGCAAATTTCATGCAAACACTTGATTCAAGCATCAATGATGAAAATCATCCAGTCAACGGTTCTGAATGCTCCCTCTCCAAATTTGCCCCAAGAAAGAAGCTCCAGCTCCAAGCTGAGCTGAGCAATAGAGTCTACCACATTCCTAAACAAAGTCATCTACAACCACGCAATTCCACCATGAACACAGCCATTCCGAAAACACTGTCCATAGCATTACCGCGAAGCTTCAGAACAATCTATGCGACATCTTCGAGTTCCTCTCAGAGTGCAAGTGTATATACATATATAGCAGAGAGATAGATAGAGAGAGAGAGAGAGAGATAAATTCGCTATACACATGACTGAACCCCACTAAATCCGCGATAGTTCCTGATAAAGATCGAAGTTTCGCGCAGCTAAGAGCAGAAACTCAACAGGCGAATAGAAACATGAGCAAGCCAAAAGTCCAACCAGAGAGCAGAGATCACGGCCGACAACGTAAAACACTGAGGACGTCAAAGCCTGAAGCTAACAAAGAGGAACCGACTGAGATCAAACGAGATTAATGTCTTACGGTGGAATTTAGCTCCGGTGATAACAGCGTCTCAGATCGAAACCACCCTTCGTTGCAGACGTATTCGCTCAGGAGAAAGAGAAAACATGGAAGTCGGGGCTATATAGAGAGAGAGAGGGAGAGAGGGGAGAGCGAAATAGAGCGAGAAAAGAGATAGGAAGAGAGAGAGAAATAGATGGGGTAGAAGTTGGGGAATGCCCGTACATCTGAGATCCTACATTCCTACGGCGTCGTTTGACTCTCCCCCTCCTCTTTCTCCCTAGTTTATTTCATGAATTCAGCGTGCTTTATGAATAAATAACTAATTTTCTATGAGCAAAAAATGGCGTTCTTATGATAGAAGTTTATATATATATATATGTGTGTGTGTGTGTGTGTATGTACGTATAAAGATAGAAGTATATCTTTGAAAAGGATGAGGTTCAACTTTGCCATCGTAGGCTTTTTAAAGCTTAGAAAGGAGTCGAAAATGTTTAATAAAGCTGAGATAGAACTGACAAAGAAAACCCCTGAAGCACGAATTCCTTTTCAACGGTTAAGCCAGAACCCAGGAACTAACGCCATTCTCTGAAAGAAATATATTGTTACTTCTATTTCAACGGTCAATTCCACCGCTCTGGTCGGTCAATCACGGACTTTGCCTATCGCCTATCACACTACCGCCGCCAACTCGGGGCTAGCCGTGTCACCATGACAGCACCAGATAGACACTCCTCTCCATGCACTTTGTGTTGCTACCAAGATTTACATCTGCTCTGGTCTGGTTGGAACTCACTGCTTACCCTTCTGGAGATTGTAAATCAATATCTGCTTGTTGATTAGATTAATCTTTCGGATTTTATGCAGATTGACTTTCGCTACAGTCAATAACCGCCGCCTAACTGTACTATTGCATCATATTTTTTCAACATCAACAACAACTTTATCCCAAACATTGCATCATATTTTTTGATTTAAAAAAAAAACTGTACAATGCAACTGGCAATATGAGTCCAATTAATCTCACCTTGAATTTCTTTGCATTTCTATATGTTCAATGCAGATTATAACTTCGATAAAATAAAAATAAAAATGCAGATTATAGCTAAACAGAAGCAGTGTCTTTACTTCGTTTGCCCCAGAAATGTAGCAAGAGAAGTCCATGAAAATAATCATGGAAGAGTTGTCGCGATACTTTGCATCGAAACATCGAATCCAAACATTTTGTCGAGGTAAGAGATACAACAAGCTTGAACATTGCCAGGTGCGATTCGACAAGAGACTCAGCACACAAGTGTTTCATCAAGCTAAATGTATGCATCGCACCTCCCACACTATTATTTTCCATATGAAGCAGTTGCTTAGGACCATGCTTCTGGACATACTCAAGCATAAAGGTTTATGCCCCAAAACTTTGCAGGTTGATTTGTCCGATGTGCTCGGTCGATACTCTTGATCAAAGCCATGTCATCCTCCGCCAGCTTGAAATCAAAGACCTGAACGTTCTCTTCCAACCTCTCAACCTTTGAGCTCTTTGGTATGACAACGGTATTGCGTTGGATACCCCACCTCAGAACTACTTGTGCCACCGTCTTCTTGTACTTTTCAGCCACACCCTTGAATCAATAGAGAATTGAGGGGAATTGACATATTACAGTAAAGCAGCAGAGTCAAAAAGGAAGAAAGAAAGGATCAGCCTGATTGATAAAGACGAGCATTACCCTAAGAACTGGATTTTCCAAGCATGATTCGGAACCAAACCATTCTGTATTTGCAACTGAGCCCCCGAGGGGAGTGTGTGCAGTCACACAGATACCATGCTTCTGACAGAACTTAACAAGGGAATCACGTTGGAAATATGGATGCGTTTCAATCTGATTAACAGCAGGCTTCACTTTGGAGTAGGCCAGGCAATCTCTGGTTAGGAAGATATCGTAGTTGCTGCACACAGTTTCCATACAATTGTCAGAGCAATCAGAAGGTCCGTAAAATGGGCAAGGCATTCAAAATTTCTAATTTGAGAAAAGAATTGTTGCACATTCCCAGCCTCTTTCGGTGCTTATTACTTCTAATAGATAGTACTGCTTAAAATAAGACTCTCAATTGCCAAGGAGGATGAACATAATGGAAAACCAAGATTTATGGGGCAGTTAGACTGATCCTGCTCCGCCAGCATAGAATATAGCATTATTTGAAGTCTTATTATTGTCACATCTTCCCAGAGAAAAAAATAGTAAGTGATATCCATTCACCAAAGACACTCCTGCCATAAAAGATATATCAGTCGCCATGGAAATGTTATGCTCTCAACATCTGGTCCAAAATGACAAAATCCAAAGAGGCAGCATCACCAAAAATGCTCTCGGCAGTAAACTCTTGCCATGGACTTCAAACCATGAAGGAACGCTATCTTTGCCAGATCCTTCGTTTAACTAATGCTGGAGCTCACCTCTCAATTACTAGATGTAAAGAAAATTCGCCAATGAATAGGGGAAGTCCTTGAATTACGATCTTCTTTACTGTCACATTGAAGCTTCCCCTTCCAAGTAAAAATGCTAAATATTTCATGAGAGGTGCCTTAGAAAGTGTTAAACTATCCAAAAAGTTCTCAAACCTGATCCCAATGCTCCGAACTAAACCCATTGAGACAAGATCTTCCATGGCACGCCACGTTGTTTCCAAAGTTATGGTCGTGTCAATGTCCAGCACCCCCTCATCGTCCAGAGCACTACCAGTTGTGCCAACTCCTGCATGCATTCACATTACAACCAAGGTATTTAGCAAGACTCTAATAAATGGAAGAGGTACTGATATGAGCAGAGTACAGATAAGAGCCAAAGCTTTGTGAAGCAACGATGAGTGGAGCATATGGGATGAAATGATTTTTGGCAATCAAAATCACATCTACCACCATTCTTAACAAGAGCAGTGCAACATGAGCATAACAGAAACTAACATGTCAATAATAAAAGACAGTCCAGGACACACACACAGTTGATATCACCTTGTGGGCATACTCGGTTTTATTGTCACAACAATTTACCACCTTTGACTTTGAGCGTATAAACATCTTTTAATCAAGATGTAATGTTTTCGACCAAAAAAATAATAGTAAGACGTAGTGCTCAGCAGCTCATTTAGTTGCTTGTAGAGTTTGGAATTGGATCACAGTTTATAAATACAATCAGACGCTAATATGAGAGTATGGGAATCACCAGTGTGTCTAGTTGCTATTGGGAAGTGAACAAGGTAGAGATCCAAATAATCAAGCCGTAACTTCTTGAGACTGTCCTTACAGGCCTCTATGACATGACCGTGATCTGAATTCCAAAGCTGCATGGGGGAGGATATTGGACAAAATGGTAAATACTTTGGGTGGCATGGATTCAAAATTGTGGAGGATTGCTGAAGCCACCTTGGTGGTGATGAAAAGTTCCTCCCTCTTGACAAGCCCAGTCTGCAACGCTTCAGCAAGTGCGTCACCAACTTCTGCTTCATTCTGGTAATCAGCTGCACCAACATGAACTGGTTTAATACAATAAAATAACAATCTCAGAGGATATAGCTTGCAATGCATCACTTCAAAAATGTAAAGTGTTACTAGAATATGGGCGACTTACTTTGAACTAATAGCGTGAGTGAACAACAAACGTTCCAAAGTTCAACATAATTTATAAGAAAATTGTCCTCGGACACGCAATGAATGTCAAGGCACGCGAGACTAGAATAAACATGGCAGAAATTTATCATCCTGACGGCTTATCCGAGGAAAGCATTTAGGACAACGAGCCTGTAATTTCTTGTTCTAATATTCTCAAATTCAATTACACTAATTCTTTTACTGCTTAAAATCTTCTCAGCGGACTCTCCGAACGGTAAAAACAAGAGGAAATGCGCCAAAACCGTTGATGATTGTCTAGCGTCAATCGCGTTCACCAGAAGAAGTCCCCAGAAACTCCGAGTTCACACTTCCTAACACTTGCCAGCACCAGATATCGAACAAAACAAACAGAGACGGTAACACTACATCGACCAGAAGAGAGATCAACCAAGCCCTAGGAAAACGAGGATTTAAAGACAGCTAAAGAAGAGTCGGTGCGCGTACCGGCGCAATCGAAGTGGCGATAGCCGATCTTGATGGAGCTGACGATGAGGTCCCTTATCTCCTTTTTCTCCATGCGCCACACACCGAGACCAATCACTGGCATCTTGAATCCACTGTTGAGTGTCATCGCCATTCTCGTGAGCACGCGCAATCTCTCTCGCGCTTCTGGTTCGCGATATCAGCTGAAGAGTGAAGATGCTAGCTCGAGTCTTAAGCCTCGGTGAGCGGAATGTGATTTGGCTCCTAGTGCTCCTTCTCCTTCCTCTTTTTTAGTATCAATTTATTATTTTCTTTTCTTTTCTTTTTGGGTCTAAAATAAATTTATCATTTTCGCTTTTCACATTTCGTCTTTTGCAGATTTTCGTTTGATTCCTCATATGGAGAAGAGACACGTGGCAGCTTCCTGGACTTCTAATCTTAAGGCTTCCTGTTGGGCCCAAAAGCAAGGAGCCCGATAAGTGGAAGCCCATTAGCTACTTCGCTCGGAATTAAAAATTTTTGACGAAAGTGTGATTGAATCTTAAAATTCTTATTCGGCCAAAGAAGACAAATCTCAAAATTCTTTAAAACTTCAATCAATTATTTCTATTAAATTTGTCAAATTTGGCTAACGAAAAATTTCGAATGGAGTTTTTATTTTTTTTCTCTCTCCTGCAAGCATTAACATTAAAAAAAATCCTTACAAAAAAAAAACATTAAAAAAAGCATGAAAACAACATCGTTTTGCTATGAGTATCAAATTGTAACCTAAATCTTAGTTAAATTAAATCGATAAAAATAAATCATTTTTATTTTACTTTTCATTCATTTTTATATTTAGCCTTTGATTTTTTAATCTGATTTAACTAAGGTTTAGTGTAAGAAATGTACGATTTGGACCAATAAAAAGCTGTATACGAGATAGAAGATAAACCTTAGCACCACGCAAGATAGAGAAAGTAACAGTAAAAAGTTAAGTCTGACATTTTTTTTTTGGCCAAGTTAGACGAATTTAATATAATGACTTGATTATCTAGTTTAACAAGTTTCAGGACTCGACTATATATTTTGTCAATTTTAAGATTCAAACATACTTTCGTGACAAGCTTTTGAAATTTTATCCTCAAAAGTTAATCAAATGCAAGGTTCCATTTTTTTTTTCTTGGTCGGAATAAATAAGGTTCCATTTGTTTGGCAATAAACGTGACGTTTTTGGAAAAACATTTTATGTATAGTTATTTTTTAGAAAAACGATAATACTTTTTAATGTTTGGTTGAGATATGAAAATAAACTGTAAAATATTTTCCCCTTGTCTGGTAAGGAAAATTTCATTTGATTTCATTAGTCATCGGTCTGGTGGAAAGTTTGCTGACGTGGACCGGATCGCTCTACATCCCAGAACCGGAAATGTTCTCTCTCGAAATCGAGCCAACGGTTTTATTATTTTATTTTATTTTTATTTTTCTAAATCCGACAAAAGAAAACCCAATCAAATCGCCAAGCCCATTGGGCCTTTCCCAAAAATTTGAAAAAATAAAAAATAAAAAGGTGAAAAGAGAATAAAGAAAACAATCTGAACGATCGCTCATGATCGGATACTGAGAGAGCGAGATCCTGCCAATCCGAAGTTGCCGGGCAGTTTCTCTTCCACGAGCTTCTTCTGCGGCCGAGAGAGAGAACGAAAAGTGAAACTCCCCATAGAGAGAGAGAGAGAGAGAGAGAGAGAGAGAGAGAGAATTTTCACCAATCTCTCTAGCGAAGAAGAAGAACGAGAAGGACCTTTTATCACCAGATCCAGCAAACGACGTCGGAGAAGGAAGAACCGACGATGTCACCTACATTCAGCGGCGACGAAACTGCGCCCTTCTTCGGCTTCCTCGGCGCAGCGGCGGCGCTTGTTTTCTCCTGTAAGATTCTTATCCCCCCCAGCCCCCCAAATTCTGTTTCTTCCCTTCTGATTATGCTTCAATTTTGATGTCCAATTCACCGTTTTCACTGAGGTCCGAATCATAATGCCGTTGCAAGATCGGTGATCGCTTGTTTCATGTCTGCCTGTTTATGTTGCGTCCTGTGCTTGCCAACGATCGAGAAAGCTGATGAATGGCGCCTCTGGAAAGAATCAAATTGTCGTGTTATATATGTCTGAGATTGTTCGACCTACTCGTTCGAGTGCTTAGCATTTTTGTATTACCAGAATGGTAGATAATGATTATTATCGGGCTCTATGTTTCTGATTGACTATTTGATACGAACTTATTTCTTTTCGGTTGCATTTAGAAAATCAGATACAATGATCCAATTTAGTAGTACCTTGTGCCCGGGTGTCTGAAAATTGCCTTTGGGTCTGGCGCCAAGTTGTGCGCCCAGGCTTGGAAGCCGTAGCCTGCTAGGGTTCTTTGGCACAAAGAATAGTACTTGCCGAGTAATCGAACTTGTCTTTATATCTACACTACAGATGATTATGATTGCCACTCTTTGGTTGTTCATGTGTGTTTATGATTCGGGTCTGTCTTCGATATTGCTGAGCAGGCATGGGAGCTGCATATGGGACAGCCAAGAGTGGGGTGGGTGTAGCTTCTATGGGTGTGATGAGGCCTGAGCTGGTTATGAAGTCCATAGTGCCAGTGGTTATGGCAGGAGTGTTGGGTATATACGGGCTGATTATCGCCGTCATTATTAGTACTGGGATTAATCCCAAGGCCAAATCTTATTACCTCTTTGATGGGTATGCACATCTTTCGTCTGGTCTGGCTTGTGGTCTCGCTGGGCTATCAGCTGGGATGGCAATTGGAATTGTTGGTGATGCAGGTGTCAGGTATGCAAAACCTGTTTCTCCTACATTTTTCCACATTGAGAACTTTTGCAATATCTACCTATACGATTGTTTCAAAGAAATCACCGCATAAAACGTACACCAAAAAAATAGCGGAAATTATCGCCTCTTTTCTTTTTGACCTTTTTAAAAAGGTATTATCCCAGATGGAGGTTATTTAATCTACACTCTGATTATTTAATTGGTGCATAAAAAATATTTATCCCTCAATGAGCATGTTTTGTGCATGACTTCCTTATCCTTTGGCGTCAATTTCTGACTATTTTGTTCGATGATCTGGCATGTTCTATGCATTTCTCAAGCTCTTCTTGCATTTGAGTGAAAGAGAGCGCCTACTGCCTATAATGGTGGAACCTCTTTGTGAGGCACGGTATCAAATGAAGTCAAATGAGTATCTTTTTATTTGTTTTAAGTCAGGAGAGACTCGAATTGTATGTCTGCACGATTGTGGAAACATTATTCTAATTCCTAAGCATACTCACTAGTTGGACTGGAATGGAACTTTAGTGACAAGGCTTTGCATGGATTTGTCAAAAATATTTATAAAGGCAAGAATATAAAAAGCGGATGACTGAGACTGACTCCTTTGTTGAGTTGCTTTGCAGTCTGATATGTTAACTAGTACCATGTTAGTCGCCTGGAGCAGCGCACGGAAATGGCATTTCAATACATTTTAATTGCACGTGGAAATGGCATTTCATAGTGGCATTTATGCAATTGTGTGCATTACCTACAGCACAAGAAGTCTATGACACATGACCAGTGATGTAATGGGGAACATAATTTTGGTTTCCAGTAGACTTCTTAATTATATTGAATGTATTGTTGGAGCATGGGATGTAGTCTGTCGCCAATTGGCTCATCCTTCTTTACATCTTAGACTTCGGTTTGTATGTTTTGAAAGAAAAAATATGAAAAATACATTTGTAATAATAAAGACTCCCTTCTTATTTGAAAAAACCCATGACCGCAATATACTTGTCATGCAGAGCTAATGCGCAGCAGCCAAAGCTATTTGTTGGGATGATCCTAATCCTCATTTTCGCCGAAGCACTGGCTCTCTACGGCCTTATTGTTGGCATCATCTTGTCTTCTAGGGCAGGCCAGTCCAGAGCAGAGTGAACAGGACCAAGCAATGCATTATGGCACAGATCAACTTGTTCGTTATGCTCCACGCAGAAAGGTTTTTTAGTCTCAGTTTAGCATTAGTCGGACAGCTGGTGCAAGAATCTGATTTCCTTGCAGTGTTTCCGAGATGAGGAAAGAGCGTCTCTTCGCGAGAAAGGCTTGTGAAACTCTTCTTCCCCCTCCCCCCACCCTCCTTTAATTTGTGTATTTTATACATTGTAAACCTTGATTTTGTAACTAATATTCTTGAGATTTCATGTGCATCTCATCCGTATTGCATGCCTATTACATGGCTTGCAATGCAATTGTCTTGAAGAGTGGGTTTTCGGTTTGGTTCCCGAGCTGATTTTTATTCCTTTAATCCGATGTGCCGGTTTTCTTGCTCATTGGCAGGAATGTTAGGTGAATTGGGGAAAAAAGATATTTTTAGTGCCAAAAGTTGTATGTGCATGTCACTTTGGTGTTAAAAGTTTCAATCAAATGATTTATTATTTTTTTGGTAAGGTAATAATCAAATGATTTTGCTATCAAGTCTGAGACAAAATGATCACTTTGGTGCTTTCAGAGAGAATTTTTGATCAAAATTGTCACATGTCATTAATAATTATTTTTTTAGTGACAAATGACATTTAAAAATAATAATAAGTCCACCTGGGCTGACACATGGACTTATACGCTTTAAAATAAATCTAAAAAATCAAAATCAAATTTAAGAATTAGCTAAAAATTAGTTCTTTTGAAATATAGATTTTATTTAAAACAAAATTAAAAATAAGCTTAAAATTTAACAAAAAAAACCTTTAAATTTATAATAATAAAATTTTCTGGTTTACCAGCAAAAATGGCCGATGGTGATGGGGCTTGGCCAATGGGGGTATGCCGAGCCTTGTGCAGGGGTGATCTGGGGTGGCGGGGAGGACTTGCACATCCCTCGCTGCCTAGTTCTATGGGTAGCTTTTTTTTAAAAAAATTAAGTTAATATTTCAATTTATTTTAAATAGATTTTAATTTTAATTTTTTTCTATTTTTTTTAACTAATTAAGTTTATATTTTTACCTTTATTTTCAATTTTTATCTTTTTTTATTGCTGGCTGGATCTCGTCGGAGTCGCATCAGTTTCACTTATTAATAAATTTAAACCCCGTTAGAATTCCATCGAATTAAATTGGACTTGGCATTAAAATGTTTTTTTTTTATAAAAAAAACTTGGCACTTAAATGATTCAAATGAAACTTTTGACACCAACGAGATTTCCGCACATAACTTTTAGCACCAAAAATGTCATTTTACCGGTAAGTCGGTCTTGATATTTGGACGGACATATGCTCTACCTAAACGAGCATATGGAATCAAGTTGCAGTTGCCCGAAACAAGCCAAATCATTAATTGGGCAATTTTCCAAAATAAGATTTTTTTAAAAAATAATTATCAATTTAATATAAAAAAATAAACACATGCCGAGCGGCACACAATGGGCAGCCCGCTTGGCATTTGGGCCGTCGAGCGGGGCCCAATTCCCGGCTTGCGCCCCGCTTGATGGCCCAAATGCCGAGCTAGGCGCTGGCCCGCCCAAATGGGCAAAATGGAGGCCCTAATTTTTTTTATTGTTTATAAAAATATCAGTTTAATAATATAAATTATATTTGAATTATGTAAATTTGCAGGAAAAAAAAGACAAGCAAGCACTACATATCATTAAAATTAACTTTTAACAATTAGTAAATTTTCATATTTTTCTCCACATTACGTTTTTGTTCATTTTCCTAGAATTTTATGAATACTAATTACATAATTTAACTTAATTATTTAATTGAAAATTTTATTGGGATGCCGTACCAGGCCTGATTTTAATTTTTATAAAATTTTCAATATTGAAATAATGTAAAACATTAGTATTCATAAAATAAAATTATTATGTAAATAATAAATTATAACGTTTATTTTATTTATAATTTTTATAAAATTATCAATTAGATAATAAAGTATATTTGAATTATGTAATTAATTAGTATTCATAAAATAAATTATCAATTAAATAATAAATTATAAAGTTTATTTTATTTTAAATTACTCAATTTTTTTTCAGGTGAAGATGGGCAAAAAAGAAAAAACAAAAACAAAAAAGAAATAAAGTGAAGAAACTAGGAATTGAACCCATGACAACTAAAGTATTTTGCCCAAATGAAAACCAACAACGTAAAGATGTGAGAATGACAATATTATTTACACCTTAATTAATTTGTACAAAAGAAATTAAAAAGAAAAATATATATCTTTGTCAATCGAGATTTTTGGTTAAGAAACTTGCCTAGTAAATAGTAATCGAAAAATATTTTTCTTGCCAAAAATAGAGTCTTTGAAGAGAATGACATTCATGTACTGCCTAAATATAATTTGTTTTAATGATTTTTTGGGTATTTTATTTTTATAAAACAAGTTTTAAAAAATATATATATAATAATGCTGCACAGTGCGGCAGCAACGCTGCAGCAGCAAGGGTTCGACTCTGCTTATTTAAGCAAAACTGAACCCTCCCCCATTTCCTCCCCCTTTACCTCTCATTCTATTGCGTTGCCTCTTTTTTCACTCTCACACTCCTCTGGTCCCTTACATTCGCGCTGCTTTATTTACTTTCGTCTAATTTTTTTTTGCACTCTTACTCCCTCACTAAATTTTTTCTGGTGCTTTCCGTTATTGTAAGTGTGCACCACAATTGTTCTTTTATATTGTTAATATATTTATTGTATTCGAATAAAATCGAAGTTGTAATTTGATATTTTCTCTTTGCAGGTTATGTGACGTCCCGAAAATTCACCTCTGGCAAGGTACCTAAAATCGATATAATGGATTGACATCGAATTTTGGTCAATGGAAAATTTTGAATCGCAAGGACTGAAGAGACAATAATTGAACGAATTTTGAAGTTTCAGTCGGCTTAGATTAGGTTTCGAAATTTTTAGCTGTCGCAATTAGGATTTCAATCCTCGCACTCGAGTCTAATCTCGACCGAGCCTAGTCGATTGAATTGCCAAAAATACCCATCGTCCAGTGTACCAAATTTTTGTTCAGTCCCTATTTGCAAAATGACCAATTGCCCCTCAATTATTTACTAAGAGGCAAAATTGCCCCAAAGTTCTTCATGTGGACCCTACCCCCCCCCTCTCTCTCTCTCTCATGCTCCCTCTTCCTCACGTGCTCTTCTTCTACTTCTTTCTTCTTCTTCTCCTGTGGAGCACCCCGATCGAACCCCCTCCTCCCTCTTCCCCTCATTCCTCTGGCGATCTTTGCGCCACCACCACCGATGGCCACCACTTCCAGTCACCTCCTGCCTTTGCCACTGACCCATCCCCAGCCGTTGCTCGCCGCCGGAAGTCGCGAAATCGCCGTGGAACCCAGTCCCCTATTTCGGCCGCCACCTACCGAAGAACGTCGGGGCTTCCTCCGACCGTTTCCTGCTCCACCGTTGCCACCTACCACCTCTCCGATATCCCCTGCCTCCCCTCGACTCCCTCGACACCACCCCACCGACCGTTGGCCGCCAGGGCGGCCATGATTCGACTTGAAACCGCCGGTGCCCTATTTTTGAGCCGGTTCAGGATTTTCTTTTATCCGGCCGTTTTCGGCGACGCCACTGCTCACCGCCGATAAACTCCTAGGACCTCTCTCTCTCACCCTTGAGCTCGTGGCCGCAGGCCGCCGTGCGTGGTGGCTGAAAATAGGCCTGAATCGCCGCCCTATTCTCAGTGCCCTCAAACCCAACTCCACCCGATTATGTTCGCCGTTGATCCGCCGCCTCCGACCGCCCTCTGCTGCGGCCACCGATCCCGATCGACTCCCCCGACCACATGGTACTTCCACCATCAACCCTCGAGCCGGCCGTCGTCCGTCGGTTGTCAAATCGGCCGCCGCAACCCCAAGCCGGCCCTGCCCTACCCATGGCCGAGTGCCCTGTTTGGGCCGGTTTGCACGGGCCGTGGCCCGTTTTGGCCTGGGCCAAGTGGCTAGGTCTGTGGGCCATTTTGATTGAGAATTTTGGTCGTGGGCCGACAGTCTTGGGTCGTCATTCGAGGAAATTGGCCCGTGATCCGCCGTCGCTGTTCGTCATCATCATCCGCGCCGTCGCCGTTGAGACGGCTTGAGCCGACTCAAATTGTGAGTTGATCCTAATCCTTGGTTAGGGGGCTAATTGAGCCTAGAATTAGTTATTTAGTCAATTAGGAAAAATTTAGGTACGCAATCGGGGCCGATTTCGATAGAAATTCGGATTAGGTTAAATGACCGCGATCGATCAAGTTAGCCAGATTGATTATATTGTCTATGGTTAATTATGATTAGTTGAAATTGATTGATATGATTATGTTCGATCGCGAGCGAGCAACAGGTTAGAGACGAGCGAACGTTCGACGTTATTAATTGAATTGATTAATAAAGGATTATCGTACGAATTGAGTTTTATATTGTCTAATTGGAATTAAATGCTCGTGATTGATTCGATGACTTTCATTGGCTTTATAGACTACCTGGATTGACTGCTAGACTTTGATAGATGATTGTGGGTTAATCGCCCTGCGTGCGGTTGTGGTGACCAGGAGGTAGTATAAATAAGCATATGGTCGTGTGTGAAGTCAAAAGACATTTTAAGCATGGAAATGGCCTTCGGCCTGATCTTTTACATACGTGAGTAAGCATCCGTCTTTAACTGAAGATAATGAAATGGGTTGATTATTGGATATGTTCTGTTATGAGGGAACGATGATGCTTTTCCTGGCAAGTTCGTGTTGTACCAATTGTATAGAACCATACGACTTGCCAGAAGCACGTCAATTTTGGTCCGGTGCTAACTAGCACAAATGCAGGATTGGTCGGATGTCGGTCGCAGATTGTGATGGACCGATGCCCCGTTTAGGGATGCCTACTTGTTGGTGCCATCCTAGGGGTACCGGAGATACCTCTTATAGTAGCCGTTGCCGAGAAAAAAAAGACGTAGCCCGATCATGTCGGTAGAACGCTCGATTGTATCAAAGTGCTGGATCGCGTTATTTATGGGAGTCGAATCACGCATTCTTTCGAGTAGATACTCTCATGTGTTGTAGGCAAGATCATTGTTAGTGAACGAACTTGTGTGATGTCTTGTGCGTATTTGTGGTTGAGATGCTTGTTTGGGTGATCGACTGATTGGCTGTGAGTCGAGTCACGCATTGCATTATATGTGGCTGAAGCTGGCAAGTATACATGTGCATTGTTTCTATATCGTGACTGTTATTGGGTGTTATATGTGGTGATTTTTTATTGTGAGACTTCTGTTAGGATGCTCGGGCGAATCAGTTTCCTAATCGAGCTTAAGCTTGATTCACTGAGATGTATTATCACCCCGTCGTGGGATAATATTTTCAGGTCCCAAGTGACGAAACCTCGTGGACGCCAATGATTGGTTTTTGGATTGCTCATCTGAAGTAAGATGAGAAGTTAGTCTTACATGACTGAGCACACCTGTTAAGGTCTTGTCTAGTCACCTTGAAGTATGGGATTGAGTATGTACGAAAGTAGTATCAATAGGATAAATATTTATTTGTGGTGTTTGACTCCTACTATTCTATTCTTGTTAATTTTTATTAACATGGAGTTGACACGTTTCCGCATACTTAAGTAAGTGATAGGTCGATAGTATGCCTGTGACGCTATCTCTATGACCTCGTGGTGATTTGGCAAGGGATGTCGCGAACTCGAGAGTCGAGGCGTGACAGGTTAAGCATTTTAATTTGGTGCGTGCTCTCTTTCGATAAGTTGAGGTAATTTCATTGTGGTCATTTTTTACACCTAAGCATAAATTTATTTATTTGAAATTTATTTATATTTGAATTATCTGTGTAACTTATAGGTTGTTAATTTATTTATTTAAATTTTATTTAAATTTGAATCATTTGTGTAACTTATAGGTTGTTAATTTATTTATTCGAATTTTATTTATTTATGAAGCATCTGTGTAAGTTATAATTTGTTATTTTTAATCTGCTTTTAAAAATATTTACTGTTTGAGAAGTACAAAATGAATTTTCAGAAATTAGAATTTGATCCTGAAACTTTTTAGTAATTATATTTTGGTCCTCGAACTTTTTTGTAATTACAATCTGATCCTCGAACTTTTCAGTAATTATAATTTTGTCCTTGAACTTTTTTAGTAATTATAATTTGGTACTCGGACTTTTTTGTAATTAGAATTTGGTCCTCGAACTTTTCAGAAATTACAATTTAATCCTTGAAATTTTTAGTAATTACAATTGATCCTCGAAATTTTGAGTAATTAAAATTTGATCCTCAAATTTTAAAAAAATTATATTTAGTTCTCAAACTTTTTAGAAATTACAATTTGATCCTCGAAATTGTGAGTAATTAAAATTTGGTCCTTGAATTTTAATAAAATTATAATTTGATCCTTGCACTTTTCAGAAATTACAATTTGGACCTCGAATTGTTCAGAAATTGTCATTGTATTGGTATTTGGGATCGGATTATGAGTAATTATCATTGTGAGTATTCGATTAATATGTATGGAATGAATATTTACTAAATTATATACGCGAAATAATTTGTAATTTTTTTATAATATAGAATGTCGACAACATCTTATGCGATTGTGTTTTGGGGAGGCAGAATAAGTCAAAATGAATATGAACATAGTTACGAAGGGAGATAATCTACCATGTTTGCGTTTGCAAACATATTGACATTCAATGAGTTACGTGCTACGATTGAAAATGCGTTGAATCTACTAGGAAATCAGTATATTGAAAGACTGATATGTAAGTATCCAATTGTAACATACAACTGTGTTACATATGAAATGACGGAGGTACATAATGATGACACGGTTACGATGATCCAACAGTTTACACAACAGGCTAGTGCTATGGGCATTTCACGGTTTTATGCAATTGTAGCTGAACACCAAGTGTTACATGATTCTATGGAAGGTTTCAATGTTGATGAAGACGGACATAGTGTGCATAATCAGTGCATGGAGTCCGATGATAATGATGATGATGATGCTTATGATGATGATGATAGTGATAATGATGATCATCATAACGATATCAATGATGATGATGATGATGAAAATTTTGATGAAGAAGATGATGCTTCGATTGACACTATTGATGCTGATGAACAAGATATCGAAGGTAACAACGATGACGATATAGAGGCTTATTATAACACCCATTGTAGCAATCCTATTGTGTCATTCGTACGTCCAAAGCCCTATTCAGAAATTGATTTTTGATTTGATGCGAGACAATACAACCGCGAAGCCGGACGGCGGGTATTTGATCCAGCGAAAGAATTTTCAATTGGCATGTTATTTTCATCACAGGACGCAGTGTAGTCGGCTGCGAAAGAATACTCTATTAGAAGAAATCATAATTTTCGTTGACGTGACGAAGGAGAGAGAATATGTGATAAGGTGTGGTAATATGAATGGAGCGTGCCATTGGAGGCTCCGGGCAACTTCTAAAGGCAGTGGCTCGTTTTGAAAAATTACTAAGTACAATGGGCCACATACATGCATTAATCCGCCATTGTCATGGGATCATCGACACATTGATCAAAAATACATCTGCAGCTTTATAGAAGAAATGGTCGATGCCCAACCAGATATCAAAATCAAGCCACTCATAGCCAAAGTTCGTGATAAGCTGAACTTCCAACCTAGTTACTGAAAAACCTGGAAGGCCAAACAAATGGCAATTGCCAAAATTTTTGGAGGATGGGATGAGTCATACAGTAGATTGAGAAAATACATGAATGAAATGGAACATAACAATATAGGTTCTCATTTTGTGATCAATGGTAAGGTGAAAGAAGATCAGAGCTGTATGGTTTTCGATTGGATGTTTTGGACGTTCCAGCAGGCGATTTAAGGCTTCAAAAGATGTCGTTCTGTGATATTTATCGATGGTACTCATTTGTATGGAAAATACAAAGGAACACTTCTTTGTGCGGCCTTACTTGATAGCAACAATTATATTTTCACTTTCGCATTTGCTGTGGTTGAAATAGAAAATGTTGACAATTGAAAGTGGTTTTTGTATATGTTGCGGCGATATGTGATAAGGAAAAGAGAAATTTGTGTCATGTCAGACAGACATCTCGGGATCATACAAGCAATTGACACAACATGGTGGCGTCCTCCATATGCCCACCATAGATATTGCATTCGACACCTTGCGATCAACTACAGTAAACAATTTAAAAATGCCGAAGGTAAAAAACATGTTCAGATGGCAGGTAAGATTTGCAATTTTGTAAATTTTAGGAAATTACGTATTCATAAATTTGAATGACAATTACTAATTATTAGTGTAACGTATGGCTTATGCATATCAAAAGTGAAAATTTGATTGGCTTATGAGCTGAATTAGGCAGTTCGACCCTGACACAGTTGCATGGTGTGATGAGCTCCCAAAAGAAAAATGGACAATGGCTCATGATAAAGGGAAGAGATATGGATCGATGACGACGAATCTAGTTGAATCTGTGAACGGGATGCTGAAGAATGTTCGTGGGCTGCTAATAAGAGCCATGGTGGAAAACATATTCTATCAATTAAATCACTATTTTGATACGAGAAGAACAACATACACGAAAAAACAAGAGAAATGATTTGTATATACGAAATTTGTGGGTGATGCTCTCCGGGAATATAGTGAAAAGTCAAATGGGCATCAAGTTAGACGTTTCGATCCTGAAAGAGGGATTTTCGATGTGAGAACTGCAAGTGATAGATCAAGAGGATTAGGGGGCCACAAACAGGTAGTGAGCTTTGAAGAACGAACATGCTCGTGTGGAAAATTTGAACTGCTGAAAATCTCATGTTCCTACGTAATCGCCGCATGTCAAGTATATGGAATTATTCACAACATGTACGTAGATGAATGTTATACGCTGGTCAAAACCATTCAATGCTATCACTACTCATTTAAGCCGTTGGGTGATCCTCAATACTGGCATGAAGATAACGAGCTGAGATTAGTGCCAGACCCGTGTCGTCTTCGTCAGAAAGAAAGGCCCCGTGCATCACGCATTAGAAAGTGAGATGGATTGGACAACGTCAAGCACATCGCGTATCCATTGCGGAAACTGTGGCAAATCAAGGCACAATAGACAAACTTATAGACATAGGCCGGCTCAACAGTAGATCGCATTTGTTCGATGAACTTTTTGTAATAAAACTATATTATTATTGGATAGATATTTCTTATGTCATTTATTCTTATAATATATATGTGAAATTTTTGTAATTTGAATAATAGAGGGATTTCGCGATATTTGTTCAATTTCCCATGTTCAATGACTACATTAGACATTTTAATTTGTTATAATGTTATAAAATCACAATTGTTTAGATATGGATTAGAGGTCTTACATTCAGCCGGACCCTAAGGATGATTCAGTACTTATTGGCCAGGCTCGACATAGATCGGACCACTTATGGGTCGGTCATGTAAGTGAAGGATTTATAGTTGATTTATCATTCATAATCGCTTTCAACAAAATTGCAAGTAATTGTTCATGTCACGTTTCACAAATACATCTAGCCCCTTAGATGTCAACGAGCGAGGCTGCACGCAGGTGACCTTGATTTGCGCCTACTCTAGTATCTGTAAAATTCTGGATTTTACGGCTTTTATAAGATGGATTTAATCCAGCTCGATTTGCATTTAATTACGGCACTAGTGGAGCGACGAAGACCAGAGATCCATACCTTCCATATGTCGGAAGGTGAATGTACGATCACACTAGAGGACATCGGAGTGCTTACAGTGCTTCCCATCGATGGAGAAGCAGTTACTTGGCCCCCTATTATGAATTAGGGCACTCTTTGTGATCAGTTACTTGGTGCTCGGCCACTAGATATGCGCCGCTCGCAAATAAGTTTGAGTTGGTTGGAACAACACTTTGTAAATATTCTGTCAGATGCAAATAACGCCGATATAGTGCAGTATGCGAGGGCATTCATCCTCTGCCTACTTGAAGTATCTATTTTTATGGACAAATTAGGTGCCCGGGTTAGTCTGCACTTTCTCCCACTACTGACAAATATCGAGGCCCCTACAAAGTACAGTTAGGGTTCAGCAACACTAGCATGGTTGTATCGGGAGTTATGCCGTGCAACCCACCATGACGCGAAGTAAATTGGCAATGCGCTACAAGTACTGCAGATTTGGGCGTGGGAGCGAATCAAATGTATCTCTCCATGCCTGAACACCGATAATTCTTTTCCAGATACGCCTCTTAGTAGTTCGTATGTGATCTATTGCATTTTCAATTCGAGCTTATTAATTCTTTTTAGTGCATAAAATATGTGAAAATGTAATATGTATGTATATATATATATATATATTACAACTGGACTCTAGGCTTAAGCACGATGGAGATCCCTACGCATACCTTGACACATCTGCGTTACCTATTTGACAGATTGACATCAGAAGATCTAAGCAATGATGGCAACGAACGAGTTTAATTATTGGTTTAATTTTACATGTTTTAATATGATGTTTGCTTTTAAATTATTGATTGGGTGAATTTTACATGTTTTATTACGATGACAGATTACTTGGATGCCCTACACTGATATCATTTGGGATCTACCGGCGTACTGCCGACGGGGACATCATTATTGGATGGCGAAGGTCCCACTAATTTGCCACTGGATAGTTGAGTGTCATTATCCAGGCCGAGTACTTCGACCACAAGGTCTTAGGGATCATACCGCCTTCCATGATATTGATAACATGCCTCCCAAGACGGATTGGGTGGATAGACACATAGACTGCATCAGTTTATGGGGTAGACGTCGAGCACGTATCATCCGGGGTAATCCTATAACGGAGGAGGTCTACTTTCATTCAAGATATTTGGAGTGGTTCCGTAGACATACACGAAAATGAATTTCAGTTACGGGAGTTGCAATGGGTTCAACGGTTCGTGCAAACACTCTCAATTTAATTCATTAATTATTTTTTAGTGATATACGTTATTGACATTTGTTAACTTTTGTTAATTTTTTAATATCCTTATCAGATTGATGGCATCAAATGCGCACTTTATATAATGAAGGGGAATCGATCTCGTGAATAGTTAGATTACGTGCAGAGTTTACTTGACACAATGCTATATGCCCAAAAAGAAGAGATGCGGCCAGTAATATCTATGTCACCACTCCAACCATTGATTACAGCGGGACCCGATGACTCGAATGAGGATGTACTATTTAAGCTTGTTCAGCCGTTCAAGAGGACCCCTCGAGCTCGTCCAGTTGGTCATGTCGTCTCTCACATCGTGGAGTAACATACGACATATTTTGATGAAGTATTCGAGCAGTATGCCGCCCCATTTACCGATGCATCTACTTTTGCATCTCCTGATTATCCACAACAGCAGACTCCATATACTTATCCGGCTTCGTATGAGGATATCCCTCCTTACACTCTAGGCCCTTCTATTGTAGGATATGCACAGTCTGGCCATGACATATTTTCACAAGTTATGCCTTCATCATCTACTCATACTCCTCGTCGTCGATATGATCTTCGACCTCCCGAGCACCGGAGACAACTTGATTGTGGAACAGGAGGTTATGTTAGAGTACGACATCGTCACTAGATGTAATTGTGATTATTAATGAAATCCCATGTTTTCCATGTCTCAGCACCTTTATTTTATGAATACTAATTATTTACGTAATTTCAATACAATTTATTATTTAATTGATACTTTTATAAAAAAGTATAAATTAAATAAATTAGAAATCATAAAAAAATTAGTATTCATAAAATTATAGGAAAATGAACAAAAATGTAACGTGGAGAAAAATCAAAAAATATACTAATTGTTAAAAGTTAATTTTAATGATATGTAGTGCTTGCTTGTCTTTTTTTTCTTCAAATTTATATAAAGCATCAACATCAACAATACCTTTAACCTAAATTAGTTGGAGTTGGCAGTTTCTCCAAATTTACATAATTCAAATATAATTTATATTATTAAATTGATACTTTTATAAACAATAAAAAAAATTAGGGCCCATTTGGGCGGGCCGGCGCTCCGCTCGGCATTTGGGCCATCGAGAAGTGCGCAAGCCTGGAATTGGCCCCGCTCAGCGACTCGATTCTTCCCATTGGGTGCCGCTCGGCAGCCCAAATGCCGAGCGACACCCAATAGGGTGTTTGTTTTTTTATATTAAATTTATAATTATTTTTTAAAAAATCTTATTTTGGAAAATTGGCCCTAGTAATTGCGCGCTCTCTCTCCCTCCCTCGTCTGCGGTGGGCGTTAAAAGCCAACTGGTCTGTCATCAACGATCGGATGATTGACATGTGAAAGAGTTCAATTTCGTTGCTAGTTTCGTGGCAGCTGTCTAAATTATTTCCTAAACGGGCGATGGACGTAATTTTTTTTTTTAAAATGATCCTTTAATTTCATTTCGTGAAAATGTCGAGTATAAAAATTATATAACGAAAATTGGAAAAAGTCAAGTACGAGAAATGAAAATCTTAAATTCCCGCAAGGGGCCCACTGGACTACTGGTTCGAGATCGAGCCCATTGAACTCCCTTGTCAAGGCCCAATCACTGATCTGCACCTTCGATCCCACCTCCTCACTACTGTACGCAGGGAGGGTGAAGCATTGGGTTCGCGCCAGCGTGAAGAATGGCGATGATGCAGTTGTTCGGCGCCGTCGCGAGACGAGCTACGACGATGGCGAGTCGACCGTCTCTGGCTTCTCCAATCTCGTCGCTATCTTCGTCAACGCTTCCTTCTCCACCCTCGATCGGAGCTCCTCCGCCGTTCCCGGTCCTGTGCGGGAGGGGCGACAAGAGGACTAAGAAAGGGAAGAGGTTCAAAGGATCGTACGGGAACGCGAGGCCGAAAAAGGAGAAGAAGATCGAACGCATCAAGGACAAGGTTGAGGTCCCCAGGTCCACTCCTTGGCCGCTTCCTTTCAAGCTCATCTGAAATTCATTTCACTCTCTTGCTCTTTTTTTATTTACGTTCATGTACTTGTAGTTGCACTTCTTATTTACTGATTGGCAATGGATGGAAGCTGTTTATGTAAATTGTTGGCCGATTTTATGTTGGGATTAACCTTATATTTCGATTTTGAGATTAGAGAAGTTTGATTATCTTTGAGGTCGATTGTTCTGCTGATTTGAAGACGTGCAATTGCATGGTGATACTTAGGAACTTTTGGATAAGGATGAGAGTTATTAGCATTTCGATTCACAGTGCTTTTATTATGGGTAGTCCTCGCGGGCTTGTGATGAGACTGTTGATAACTGGAAAAATTGGATTGTAAGTCCATCTTCCATCTTTGGTGCGACTTTTAGTCCGTATAAGCAGTTGAAGTATGTGCATAAGCGAGGAAAAGCAACTAAGCTTAGTTCTTCGCGCAGCAAATACGTTGTAACAATTATAGTATACTGGTAAAATACGTGGTTCTAATTACCTTTGGGTCTGAGCTGTTAAGAAATCGAGGAACCTGACATGCCAAAGTAAAACTTGTCTGCAAGAAATTGATATGTGAGGTTGCGGTATAGCAAAATGTTTATATGTTAAAATGACAAGTTGTGTAGAGCTAATCCATCGGTGACCACTGGCCTCGTTATGGGGGATGGAGAAATCATGGCCATCCTAAAAATTTCAGCGCTAAAATAGTAGATTATGCTGCTGACAAAACATAGGGCTCACTCCTGGAGTACATCGATCATCATTAGTGCTTCTGCTGGCGAGAGTTGGTTGTAATGCAATCAAATTGTAGAAAGGAGATATTTGGCATCGCCTGTGATCGTCATGGATGACTCTACAATTTCTGCACTGTAACTTGCCTGAAAAATCCAGGGTTAGCTCCACAAGCAGGCAAGTCCAATAATGAAATAAACCAGACCGAAGAAAACGGTGGCCTCTCCAATTGAGATGGTTAAAGTATGGTACATGCCCTTTATTTCTAGGATCAGTTGCAAGCTTGTATCCTGTGTGAATGGCCCATATGAGGAGGACCATTGTGACTGGTTATGGAGATTCCAGCAGCAAGTTTATAGGGTGCCTTCCTCTCCTTCTCTGCTCTCTAACATGTCCTGTGAGGTTTAGCGGGAATGCTAAACAAGCAGATTAATGAGCAATATTGACAGGAAGATATGAATGCCTGAATTCAGGTAAATGCGAAGTAATTGGTTATAAGATCTGCATGTTGTCTCTTTGGTAAATGGAACTGGATTTTTATATCCTAGCTTATCAATTCTGTTTTGCTCTCTTCTTATGAGTGAAGGTGAAGGGTGTAAAATCTAAATGCTTGTGTCTATGGTGGAAGCCTTCTAACGTACTTTCACATGTGTTTCTCCTATTCAAGTCATATGTAGTGCAAGTGCAATCTTACGCAGGTTCTTATAAATAAGAATGCTGGGAAAGATGCATATTTAATCTCAAGTTCGAACCAGAGCAAGCAAGTCTTGGAAAAAAGATAAATTCTATTTTTTCTGTTGATAGTCTATTGTCGTGTAGGTTTTATCAGTGTCTAGATTCTGATAATACTAGCAGTTGAATCATGTAAAAAGTGACAGATGATGGAGATGGTTTCACGGGTATTCAATCTATTACTGTGGAAATGCAAATCACTGGATAATAGGTGTCTCGCTAAACTTTTTTAGCAAAGGTAAACCTTCATCTACTGCTATTTTTTCAAGCTTACGGTCGTACATAATTGCATTAGCTTGTTTGCAACTATTAGACTTTCGAAGGATGGGTGAGTCGGAGACTCGAACTATTTGGGCTTTGAGATCTTGAATGCCCGCCGTGATTGATTTTATGGCAGCAATATATATACCATCAGGTGGGGGCAAAGAGAGGATCGGTGCTGTTTGTACTTTATTTTCTAAACCCTCCATGAGAACTCGATAGAATCGTTTGGACAGTCATCAGAAAAGAATTTTTTTTTTCCCCATTTGCTTGAACAAAGATTGAAATTAGGATAGCCATGAGAACAATCGCCACCCTAATGTAGGAAGCTCAAGCACTCTATATTCAGCGTCTCTGAGCACCGTTTCCCTTAGTGTCTTGAAGAAAATTCATGAAAATTCGTTCGAATTGTATGGGTAGCACGAAAAAGACCGAAACGACCAAGGGGGTACGGTTAAAACACTCAATTCAGCTGTCTTGTAGATTTGAATGCAGCTCCAACTCATGGGTCCAAGCAAACTCCAGATCTGCTTAAGAATGTCCTTTTAACGTCTCTATCCGCGTTCCTTCCAATTGGAGGGAGTCTCTTCCTGCGGACTTTGGGAGTGATCTTCGAGAATTTTGGCATGAGATTCATGACGAGGGAAGAAGGCCAGGCCGATCGCATCCGGATCTCTTTTTTCTTTTTTCCTTTTCCTTTTTTAGGGTCATGAGCAATGCATTAATATGAATTAGGCTACTATCATACTAATGACCCGAACCAACTCATTTCACGTTTCACGCTCCCTCGTGTTATTTCGCAGCTGAGAGACCATCAACTCCTAGGCCTGACCCTGGCATCCTCCATCTATTTTCGTGGGGTCATTCTTGGATTAACCCCTCCTTCGTTTCAAGTAATCCAAGCTTGTCATTGGTGTGAAACTGCAAAATCGGGTTCTATTGATATTCAAATAGGTAGGGAATGCGGACATGCAGGACTAAGTGTTACTTTATGAGTTTATCTCTTCGTCCATTGCCGAGGAGAAAAAGCTCTTTGAAGAGGTACTAGACTCTGGCTAGAATGAAGCTAGAAAATGAAAAACTTTGATACGATGAGCGAAATCATTACAATAATAGCTTGTAAACTTCAAATGTTTTTACACAATCAAAATGGGTCTGGAGGCTGCGTGGAGAGAGAGAGAGAGAAAGGGAGAGAGGGAGGTTGAAGAAAAGAATGTAAGATACCAGATGTGGCATGACTCGTGTGACAACTTAACCTAAATAAGAAATGGCACTCCTCTGCCTCCAGCCGTGGGATCTCCTTCCCATGCTGGGAGAACTAAAGCTAAGACCCAGCATCCCTCTAAGAGCCTTTCCTTGATCTTCGAACCGGACAAGCTTCGCGACCACGGAAGCGCTCTCCATAACACGATCCATGTCTTCCATGTCGCTCCACAACCGATTGGCCAGTTGAAGCCGCCTCCTCTTTGACTTCAGACTGATACCCCACTTCTGGAAGAGTCTCTCCCTATCTGCTTCCGAGAGTCTCCTCCGCATCAGCTTGCTCAGCTTCTCCCTCTCTCGATGAAGAGCCTTCAAACTGACCCATCGAGTAAATGCCATTAGAATTCTACCCCTAGTGGCTAAGACATGATATGTACAGAGGGTGAGGGCTTAAGCAATGAATTATTTTTTCTTGGCCAAATGCAACATCTGAAGGCCTTACAACAACTAAATTACTCCAAGGAAACTGGACCCTCTAAAGTATAACTCAAAAGGCACAGCATGAGAGAGAGAGAGAGAGCGAGAGAGACCTTGAAGCAGGTGTAAGAACTCGTCCATCTGCCACTGCGTGGCCTCTGCTAGAAAATGTTTCCTTCAGAAAAGTCAGTCTTCGGAGCTCCACTTCCATGTAGATGGAATCTGCTGGATCGCCTCTAAAGAGCAGAAAGAAGTATGTTCTGTGAACCAATGGAACGTTGCAAATTTGCCAGAGCCCCAGTATTGATCTTTGCTTTCCCTCAAATTCCAGCGGCCAATCTAATGGATTTGTCAATGCCTCTGAAGCTACTTCTTTCACATTACTTTCATAATCGCTAGATCTCAACCCCACCCCCTGAATATATTTCTAACTCTTGTCAGCAGATGTTTATGAACTAATGCATGTTTTTATTTTAATCAAAATGAACTAATCCATGTTACAGATGTCTTCAATGACATGCATAATATTAAGCAGAACTCTAAACAAAATCAGGGGAGAAAGAAAGTAAGGAAACTACATCTAGATTCCAACAAAGCCATGACAACTTTTAAAAGAGGCAGAGCAAGTCAAATGCATGGATATATTAGAAGGTAAAAAAACACAATGAGATTGTACCTATATATGCACAATAAAAGCAAATAACTAGTTTTACCTGTTCATCTGCTAGTTGCTTCTCATAGGCACTGGCCATTTCCTTCAGCCCAGAAACGAAAGTATGAACAGTAGTGATATCTTCATCTGCAGCTGCACTGACGCTCTGAGCAACAGAACCACTTTCCAAAGAGGAATGAGAATTATTTCTTGACAGCCTTGCAATGCCATTGTCGTAATTTAATGGAAGAAACTTTCTTTGAAGAGCTTCAGGCCTTCCAGGAAAGATCCTCTCAAACTCATTAGGTGGGGTTGCATTGATGTCTGCCTCCTCAAAGCTGGGAGAGGAGGAACCAGTTACAAGATTTGCTCTACAGCTCAAACTCCTACTTAGCTTGAGATTTGTAGAACTCGAGATATCAGCTGCTGGGGCTCGTGGGGATGTATCACTGTGTGGAGTGACAAAAGATTCAATTGTCCTCTGCACATCATGGAGCCTCTCTTCAAGTGCCCCATATCTGGAGAGATTTTGGATGTGACTCCATTCTCCATTTTCACTGAATGTGGTTGATAATGAAGTCTGACCAGTTCCATCATCGTCTTCTGCTTGTCTCGGAGCTGACACTACACTTTCACCAAGAGGACTGGAAAGGGCTTCAACATCATTCTCCCTGCTCAATACTTCCATGTCAACACACTGAACGTCTTTGCAGTAATCATCATATCCCTGACCAACTGATGGTGGTGAATATGTATATTCTGCTTCAGAATGTTCTTCAGTGTTCTCCCATAGTGAATTGCTTCGTTGTTCAGAGTTATTTCCATTCAACTTGTTGTGATAGATGGTTCCGTTCATTTTTCTAACACTCGAATCCAGAGAGTGAGAACAGGTTATGCCTTCTGACAATGAACAATCATCTTCCCATGTATCATCTGTTTTCCCATTAGATTGATGTCCATTTCCCATCTTTGTGGATGAAGAAAGCAGGAGTTAGACACAGTAAATAACTCAACTTAAAGTTCCAAGACAAAAAAGTCGACGTGTACCAGTTTTTTAGGATATTGATTATTTTCAACCAACTGCAGCAACTCTTCAGTCCGAGATTGTGCTACGTCCCTTTGCTTTTTCAAGTCCCTAATCTCCTTCTCCATCTGTAAAAGATTCAAAGCTACAATCAACATCTCCATAACCACAAGTAATAAACCACCTGTCCTAAAGTCTAAGTTTTCTGGATGAGGGTTTGCATTGTCAGTAATACTCATCCTCAATAAAATATTTTCCAGCATACAAATAATAAACCCATCTACCAAATGGATTTGGCCACAGAAATGCTTCCATGTAATCAATTTCTCATTAGGACATTAAACAGTTCCTGGTAAACTATATGCTCTAGGATAACTTAGTTATAGATGTCATGATCAAGGCACCGATATTGCCCAGGCTGAGCCATTCCAAATTGTTGCAGCTAAATACATTTTGGCACTCTAAAATGGGAATTGAATAAAGCTTACCTGCTAATTAATTTGGTTGAGAGTTATGATGTTAGTTGAAAACAAAATCTTCTTTAATTAGGGATTTGCAATTCAAAAAGTTCACAAAGTAAATTACCTTCTCAATTTGAAGATCTTTCTTCTTCAGTAGAGCTACGTAGTCACAATTTGATGAAACAGGAGGAGGAGCTCTCAATTCATTCTCCAATCTAGCCAATTCTTTCTGCAGATGTTTGACCAGGGCCTTATCAGACATGACCACATTAACTTGTGCTTTGGTAGTCACTTCCTTTGCACAACAGGCAAAGAGTAGAGTGTTTCTGGTCTGCTCGACATGACTACGAGCAGGGCTCAAAGTGCAGATAATGGCAGTCCTAGCATTTCCACCCAAGGCAGGTTGCAGTATGCGTGTCAGCTTTGAATCTCTGTAATTGATATGTCCATGTCTCCCTTTACTGCATTAATCGGTGGCATCAATTGTGAACTACATCAAAACTCACCGTGCTAATCACATTTCTAATGCTGAGCTCTAAGTAGAGCTCATTTTATCAGCAGATTGGGAATAACAAGGAGCAAAAGAATGGGCAAAAAGACGCAAACAGGGAGAGTGCCAGTAAGCAGGCCCAGAAAACAGTAGACGACATGTTTTAGAATCTCTCAACTCCCACATAAGTAGAACAAACTTTTTTTTTTTTGATTACCATGTGGTGAAACACTATTATTTTAATTGTTGACGCACAATATGTGAATGAAATTGTGGACAATCCTTGATTAATCTGAGCTCAGTTTTGAAGATCAGAAATTTCCGCAAGATATGAGTCAAATTACCGTCACAGAAACATCAATTGAGACCATATTCTTCATAAAGTAATCTTCAGGAGCGGTAACTGTTATATCAGTTTTAACCGGAAAAAGAGCAGCACTCTTATTCAGATATTCAAAAATTAGTCTGTTTTTTCTTCCCTTGATGAATAGTCTGTGAACTTTGAAACAACCAATGACCACAATGAATACACAAATTATCCATGCATATGATTATCCTGTGACAACTAGAAAATCATCCAATCACTAGCAAGAAGTGACTTCAAAAAGTGGGCAACCAAGTTTAGGAAAGCACTTTTCCCTCAAAAAATTACTTTTGCTGACCTTAACTTGCGAATGACAGTTCCCAGAGTCAGTAAACTGCGATTTATGTGGCAACCTTCTTTCAATCTAGCTCCAGCTGATAATGCTTGAGACGCACGCTCACTACCAGCCAAATCCACGAAGTTCTACAATTTTATGCGAGACCAACTTATTGAACAGGCCAAGAAGGAAGAATTTAACATACAAGCAACAGCAGAAAACTAGATTAACAGACAATACCACACTGGCCGAGAGGGTCGTGGAATTGTCCTTGCCTAAGAACTCACGAGCAGAACTTTCAACTGTCTGTAGGAATCAACATCCAAAGGATAACTTACTTAAGGGAACAGATGTGTTGCATGTAAATAATTGCACAGACAAAGGATGAGAAAAGAGGACGGACCAATTTGAGAATTTGATGAGATCTGGAGCTTCTCTCATTCAATGATGTTTCCCCAATTTGTCTCTGAGCTGTGAAAATAAAATGCTGAACTTAACACGAGATTGATATTGTAATGGCAGACCGCTGTTAGATGATTTACCTTCGCAAATGGATACAAGCTCGTTAAAATGGTTCCAATCCCGCAGAGTTTCCTCTGTTACTTTTTCCACAACAGTCCCTCTCTAATCAAACCGAAAGTCACATTATCATCTCTCACGCATTGGATAGATAATACAGGAGACGAAAATGAGATGTACCTCCGGATCATCCAGCAGCCGCAGAGAAGTGCTATCCGGGCTGAGAAGGTCTCTGACGATTTCATTATAGATTTCAATGGCAGAGAACTTCAAAACAAATGCTCTTTCTTCATGCTTTCCTCATAACAAGTAGCTCCATGTCATTGAGGTTTACAGAAGAAAAGTAACAGTGACAGAACAAATTGTTGAGATGCAGAGATATAACTTCAATGGATAATTTTCCTTACTTTGTGTATATAATCAAATATATCAGCTACAGTGAGCTCTGTTATTCCATTCATGGTGTACGTCTTTCCACTACTTGTTTGCCCATAAGCAAATATACTGGCTGCACAGAGAGAGAGAGAGAGTATTAGACTAACTAGTTTTCTCTAACGATGAAGAAACTGGAAGCATACATCACACATTTTGAGAAAGGGCAGAAAAAAAAATGGGGGGATTTCCATTCGTACAGTTAATGCCACTGACAACAGAGAGAGCAATTCCCCTTGATCCTTCTTCATACACCTCCTTCGTAGAACAGTCACCATGATATACCCTGTCTATCACACAAAAGCATATGCAGGAGAGAATGCTTCATTTAAACTGGTCTCATAAATCTAGCCTTATCAAGGCATAAATATGTCTTAAAACGTAGAGAGCAAAGTCAAAATATCTAAGTATATAGCATTGCTAAAAAACAATCAACTCCAAATCTGAAGGCCCACTGCTGTAAAGAACAAGTATATGCTTTTCTAGACATCACCTTCAATACAAGTTAAAATAAAAGAACAATGGGATTGGATTCAGAATTTAAGTAAGACTCCAGAACCTTAAGTAGACTAGTAGTTAGCAGTGATGAACAGGAACATGATCAGAAGTTGAAATGACACATACAGAAAAAGAGTAATAAAATGAACCCGTTTATATGGAAAAGAGGCAGATTTTGTTCAACATTTCCTCACCAAATGTGTAGGCAGAAGGAAAGGTAGATCCTTCCCTAAGGGTGTTCCTATACAAGATCGTGGTGTCATTGATGCATTCCCAGTCTGCTACTTCATTGGCCGAGGCCTCCTTGTCACTCAAAGGCCTCAACCTCACCAAAACAAGAATCTTCTCCTCGCGAGCACCCAGTCCTTGCATCTTTTCCCACTTCAGTAGCTCCTCCCCACTAATCGCTCCCATTTCTCACGCTCCTATTCCCTATGCTCCTTCCTTTCAATCCTACCATCAATGAGAACAGAATGTCTATAATATCAAGGGCCCCCAAGAGTAAAACATACTACAAGCACGAGTCAGTTTGGCTTTCCTGAAGGTTTGGACAGTTTAGATGTTAACAGCAAAGTGGTTGCACTAACCAATTAGTTTAAATATAAGAAGGAAGAACAACCAGGCCCTGGCATATGTGGAAGAAGCTCATCATGGCGTTTACCCAACTAACACAGAAAAGGATAACAACGAAGGGAAAAAGATAATTACAGTTTTAGCAGCAAGGAGATGCCAAATTATGTAGCCCTCCAACCACCCACAGAAAGCTCAGAAAAAGAAAGAAAAAACAAAATCATGGTTAGTTAAGGTTAGCCCCTCTTGCTTAACTTTTAATCCTGTTGCTTTCTTTCGTTGTCATCTGCAGAGAACATCGACTATCGATTTTGCTCTTTTCCTTTTCAAGTCCTGCAACGACGATATGTTGGAACAGGTAACTTTCCTTCGTGGCAACCTCATCATGCTTGCACATGAAGTAAGTATTCCACATCTTCTCAATCGCACAGCCCATCAAGGCATGGTCCTGGTCATATCATCCCGCTCTCTCTCGCACGCACGCACGCATGCACACGTATTGACGAATGAAGAACCCATCAGGCTCAGTTCATTCTTATTGAGAAAACTCCTTCCCAGAACACATACCTCCAGAAACGCCTGTCGTCCGAACGCCGCTACTGACATCAAGCTCCTCGGCCAACTCCGCATCCCCCCGCCGTTTACACGATTCTTACTAGCTACGCGTCACGCGCTGGGTCCTCTCTAGCCGCTTTCAACCGCTGCTTCTCCGATCCATTCTCCTTCGGACTCTCGCTTCGAATCTCGACCTGAGCTACACGAAAACCAAAACGCGGAACAAATTAAATACTGAATGGACTCTAATAGATCGCCAGAGCCTCTCCGGCATTTTCATCGTCCGCCATTAATAATCGAATCAACCGCAACGGTAAGCAATAACATCCACCAAATCGCATTATCTCCACAATAAATCCACGATTAATAGCAATTTTCACATTATCCCACGGAAAACCGCAAAAATCCAGCTCGACATTCCCTGGAAATGAACGGCCGTGAGCTAAAAACTTCTCCGACAACATTGAAACCGAAACGTTGCTTCAAAGACAAGAATGAGCACGTAAAACAACAAGCACCAGCTTTACGCGTCGAATAAAGTATGGAAGAGTCACTCAGAAAAGAGCATGCGGACTGAAAGAAGCTGCATCAAATGTAACAGTCCCAAAAAAGAAAGAAAGCAGCAGCAGCAGCAGCAGCAGCAGAAGAAGGAGGAGGAGGAGGAGGAGGAGGAGAAGGAACCAGCTAAACTTCTCGATGCAACAGTGAGAGATCAGCGAGAACTCGCGAGCCACGATCTCTGAGCTCGAAAACCACCACCGAAATTTAAGAACAGTGGAAGAAAAAAGAAAAAGAAAAACAAAAACAGGAGTCGGAAAAAAAACAAGAAGAAAAAGAAGAAGAGAGAGGCGGAGATTCTCTCGCGAGCTCTCGGAGTAGAGAGAGAGGGGGGGGGGGGGGGGGGGGCGAGCGACCGACGGACGGGAGCTCCGAATCTGGTGTGGCGTCAACGTCGTTTTACATTCTCTGTACTGGCTCAGTCCCAGACGGTGTGACGTGCAAGTTGAAATTACTACATTGTCCTCGATTTCAGGCGCTTTTTGCGTCGTCGAGGGTTAGAGAAGAGAGAGAGAGAGCGCGCAACGAGCGAGCGCCTACTGCCGGGAAATGGGGTTCGCTTCGTCCTCGCGCCACGTGGATTTTTCTGATAGTTAAGTGATGGGAGGCGATAAAAATATCACCGCCGTTGGATCCGAACCAGGTACAGCCTTTGGCCCCCTTTTTGCCCGTTGGGATGGTCAACTCTTTCGGTTTCGCGAGCCGCTTGATTTTTCTATTTTTCTTTCTCGTCAGGAATTCCTGAAATCCATTTTTTATTTTGTTTATATATATATATATTACATCGAGATGGTTTAACCGCAAGAGTCCCGGACCCACGAAAAGAAAAACATTAAAGAAAACAAAAAACCGTACGGTTCTCTTGAAAGAAGGCAAAACTAATAAACAATAACTCAGGACACGCACGACAATATTTTTGAAGTATAATTTTAATTTCAAAAATCCTTTGGAAGTATTTTTTTTTTTTTTGGCTTATGGAGCATTTTTTCACTTAGTCTCTTGATTGAAAATAAAAAAATTAATTCTCTCCAGAAATAGAAAAATCAACTCCCCCTCAAAAGCAAAAGTACAAGTAAAAAAAATTAACGTTCAATTAAAAATTAATTTCTAGATCAAAAGCATTGTCATGTGCGTTTATTTCCAATTGCGATGTGTTCAAGTACGTGGAATAATTCTATGACCAAAACACCTTAAAGTAATTTTCTATTTAATGAGCATTTTGATGGACTTTCGACTATAATGAGATAAAAAAAATGATTGTTTTAACTAATTTGAAAAAATATAAATATATATATATCTATATATTTTTTGGCTTCGAAAATTTGCTCATTAAAAAAACCTTCCCAGCTTTTTTCGCTTGCGCCCAATATAAGACTTGTTTAGTGGTTAAGATAGAAATGCACCGACTCTATTGGCATTTGCAACTCGTTAAGCTAGCGTGAGGTCAATGTCGATCTATGGTATTCTCAACATCACAAGGAAAATGTACCTCCCGGCCGATCAACTCAAAATAAAGATAATTCTATCATTTAGTTGATCGGTCAAATCAGAATGCATTTGGTCTCATTTGTGGGCCTCTGACTAATTTTGACAAATCAGGTGAAGTTATTCACTAGTCTTTGAATTTACTTGTAAAGTTCACAAACAATCTTAAGTCAAACCTAGCGACCACACTGGCTGCCAATCCAAAGAGAGTTCAACTGCTAGTACCACTGCTGTTCCTCATGGTAAATATTAATGCTAATGAACTCACCGATGTATCCTCTGTCGTTTCAGGACAAAAATCAGCACCGCGAGATAGTTTTTGTTTTTTTTTGGGTCAAACGGGGAGATAGATTGAGGTGCGAATCCGTTTGTCGAGCACGACAGGCGACGGCGGCAAGCTTGAAGAGGAGAACGACCTGGAAGTTGTAGAGGACTAGGGTGCCGTTGGGATTGTACAAACCTACTTGGAATGGAACACGAGAGAACAAGGATCATAAAATCTAATGAAATTCCCAAAATCCAAAGTAATGTATCCGGTTTTGACCAAAAAAAAAAAGAGTAATGTATCCGACACCCACAATGACAAATAATTAAGAGAAATTCTATCTCATTAAGAGCGAGCAATTAAAAATGGTAGAAATTCATGCTTATGCAAATTGTAGCTCGCGGACACTCAACACAATCGATAGTTGAGCTTAGATCACCAACTGCACTTAACCTGCTTTCTTCCACGCTTAAATCTAAACATAACAGATTAAATTTTATTGATGCGGAAAAGAGAGAGAGAGAGAGAGAGAGAGAGAGTCTGGCCACCAAAACAAAATTCATTAACTAGAAACGTCGTATTTTGAGTACAAACCCGAAAAAATATAGTTGTATTTTTGCTTTCGGATAACTTGATTTTCGATGCCGGCCCACGTCTCATTTAAGCTCCGTCGGTTCATGGAAAATGTGGCCTTTTTTAAATTTTTTTTTAGAAAGTTGTTTTTCTAAAAAATAACAATATATTTCAATATTTGGCTAAAACTTAAAAATAAACTGAAAAATATTTTTCGATATTTGATATAAAAAATTTAGTTTGATTTTCCTCTGTGCGCTCCCTTAGTATTTTTTTTATTATAAACAAATCATTTTTTAATCATTTTTATTTTATTTTTCCTTCTTCTTTGATCGGTGATCGGCCCTACGCGACAGGGAGCCTCATAGTCATACTGGCTTGTGTTAGCTAGTCAATGTCATCAGCATGTGATGTGATGTGTGTGTATTCTAAATTATAAAAAATATACCGAAATATATCATAATACCGACTTGTATTAACTAGTCAATCTCATCGGCATTTGTCAAATGTGCACTCCACGAAGCAAACATCATGAGAATGGATTCAGATTCCCTACCATGATGGTAGGGAACCATAGAATCTTGATCTTCCGTTCCCTATTTATAAGGGGCAAAAGTTTGAGGGTAGTTAGAGAATGGAGAGCCAAGATGTTAATGTTTTACTAACATTGATGCTAGGAAATCCTTGGCCCACGAGAACATGTGAAAAAGGGGTAAACGGATCCCCCTTTAAGGGGGAAATATTTAATGGCCCCTGCCCTACAAGCAGGGGGTCCGTGTCCGAAAAAAGGGACGGGAACCATCTTTTTACTTCATCGCTACTACAGAGAGCAAAGGAAAAAAGTACCAACAAGTTTTAAATATATTACATCAATATTAATTTAGTTATAAATATTTTTACATTTTACTAATTGAGACTATTCGATTGATTTAGGCAAGAAATTATTGACATAGATGCTGGCCGTACTACGTGACACTGCTGGTACTTATGTGGACATTTTTTAAATATATATTTTTATATCTTTTTTGAAAATTTTAAGTTTGATAGTTTTTATTTTCATTTTCATTTTTTAATTTTTCCCCATTGCTCACTAGGCAAGAGCCGTGAAGCCCTCGTTTTGCTTTGCTTAGATGGGGGCAAGCTGTAGGTGGCTGCGTACGAAGGCGGCGATGCCTAGTGGAAATATTGCAATTTCCAATGTATTAACTAACCATGGCTAGCAATCGCGAGCCAAGACGGCCATGGCCATCCAGTCACGGACGAGGTTGGCTTCACCCACAGTTGACTAGGCCATGGTGAGGCTGGCATTGTTTGTGGCCATTTGCACCTTGTCCACCACTTTGCAAGAGATTTGCGAGTGGCTGACAAGTTCCGGTGCCCCTTGCCATCGGTGCCCCTTGCCATCCACAGTGGAAGAAAAAATAAAAGAAATAAATGAGAAGAAAAAACATTTAAAAAGATTAAAAATAAATAAATATATCGCAAAAATTCTTCACGTCAGTGCCAGTCGTGTTATGTAGTACTATCGACATCCACGTGAACAGTTTTTGATCAATTTGGATCAAACTGGCAAAACATGAAAATATATATGGTTAAATTGATCCGATTGAAAGATTTAGAATTGAATTAGGACAAAAAGTGTGTAATCACGCTGGGCAATGATACCGGGTACTTGTGCTGTGTGAGCAGTAAGACTAAGCGCCGGCCGTAGTTGGTCCGGTGGGCAAAGTATGAGACTTCGGCTGAGTCTACTCCAACAAAAGGTTGTTTTATCCGGGGATCACGATTCCATTTCTTCTAAGGAAATGGATAACGTGCTCTCCACTTTCCGATGACATTTGTCGGAAGAGTTGTTTTACATGCTTGTCTTCGTGCTATTATTGTGTTGCGCTCGATCTCTATGTACCGATTACTCTCGATTCTAAACACTGGTGCCACATTTGACCTCCTTATCTACTCTTTTTGCGTAATTCGTCCTAGTAAGATAGAATGTGTCCAACAAGAATATATATATATATATATGTATATCATAAATTTATTACAATTATATTAATTTAGTCTTAAAAATTTTACATTGATGTTAATTCAGTAATTTCGGCAAACTTTGGCTGGTCTGTGCTGACGTGGCATTGCCAGCGCTAATGTGACAATTTTTAATAATGTTTAATAAGTTTTTTTACAATTTTTTATTTTTCTTACTTTTTCCTTTTTCTTGACTTGGGACGCGAACGTACTCAGTTTCCTCTTAATTGATCAATAAAAACAAGTCCGATTTTCAAAACCAAATCCTTAATTTCTTGCATGCTCGTCTAATGTTGAATTTTTATCGATTTGCGGGGTTCCATATTAGAAATTATTAAGCTGGTGCTAATAATCCTCAGCCAACTCGAGGACTCGCCACATCGGCCAATGATGGGAGGTCATTGCTTGCAAGTTGCAAGTGCTGACATTAACATGGACCGCACGAATTCAGACGGTGGCAAAGGCGACACCGAAAGTCAAGGATAGCGCAATTTCGATTTCCACGTCGCACGCGGTGTAATCATTACACGACGCCCCCAATTTGTCCTCCTTGCGAGCGCCAAAGCGGTAATGGACTACTAATCCCGATTTTTTATTAAGTATGTTTAGCAACGAATATCTCGATTTTCTGAAAATTGACTGCTGAAAAAAAAAGGGAGGAAAAAAAAGGCAATTTTCCTCGTTTGATCATTAACAGGTGTCCTGAAAGTATTTGAGAGAGAGGAGATGTGATTATAACGATGATCATGAAATTTTTCAATCAGTCTGGTCCGTCTAAACTATTAATGATACAACCCTAACTAAATATATTCAAGTAATAGAGAGTACGAGTCATGGCAAAGAAAGAGTCGCAAAGGTCGATCTCGGAGGACTGGAAGATAAAAGGAAAAGACGTGTTTAGCAATTCAAATCCCATCTTGCGACCTATTAATGCATGCCCTTGAAATGTCTATTTATCTCCTAAATTTAGGGATTGCCCTCGAAATAAGAAAGCCAATGTAAAAGGAATTTCGTAAGAATATTTAGTTACATAAATTTATCAATCTCCTATTTAAGGTAGATGTCTACCTTGGAATTTAGAATTTTGCCGGGTAATATATTTTATTTTTGGGTCATATTTTGGGTAATATTTTCGGTTCTCTAGAGAGATGGTAAAGGGAGAGAGAGGAAGATAAGAAAAATTCCTAGATGCCTCATTCTAACCAAGTACAAACAAGGTAGTAACGGGACACATCATAAATTGCCAAATACCAAACACTACCTTATGAAAAAAAGATGATATCTTCACTAAAAGTCCTAAATATGAATGTGCAATTGAGTCTTACAACAAGCAAAAAGTGCAATCAAGTTTCAAAATTTACGACATTAGTGCAATCGAGTCCTTATTTGTCAAACTTAGTCAACGGAAAATGCTTATGTGGTTTTTTAAAACATTTTCTCTTTCAGATATGACGATGACGTGGCTAAAACGATGTCTTCTTGACCCAAATATAAATTTTAATAGTTTCTTTCTCCTATGTGGTTAAAATTTTGTCGTTTTGCACCCATTTAACAAGTTTTATAGGCCAGCGAAAGCTTGGTTATGGTGCGATTGTTGCAAGCTCGCCATGCCAATTGCCGCAGCAAATCCACAGGCACATGACTCGTTAAGCATTGCTTGGATTCAGATTGGAGGATAAAAAAAAGTGGGCAAAACGACCGTACATGAGATATTGTTGGATCACATGCAATGCGACTTTAGTCGAAGCACTTGCTCTAATCATCCCTAAAGCCCTCGAGCGCCAGCGAAAAGCTGAGCTTCGCGAGCACGATTGACGGTGTAAACCCGAGGAGGTAAAAGGATCCTCTGAAAAGTTAAAAAAAAAAAAAAAAAGAAGGAAGAGATGATATTGGTAATCATTCAGATGGGTCCTCTCTCCATCGTCCGGCCGGGCCCATTAATCTAAACTCGAGTAAGCCTTGGCCCGTTGTAGTCCGGTTCTGGGTTGGCCCGAAAAGGCTGACTTGGCATAGAAAGCGCTTCGCGCAATTAACATAGCGAGTTATTAAAGCTGAATCGAAGCGACTCGTGTCAGTTTACGTTTGACATTATGAATTAGTCCGATCGCACGCCCACGCGCCATCGAGATCGACCGGCCGACCTCCAACACGTGGTGGACGTTGGCAAAAGCGTCCAGTCGGATGTACCAACCGCAACAGACGAGATGAGCTGTGTAACCTTCGTAACACGTCCTTAATGGAGCTGTCCTCGTCGAGACTAGATATATCAAAATCGACCACGAACTCATTTCTTTAACCCATACACATTGGGTTTGGTTGTTAAATGAGTCAATTAATAAGTTATAAATAACAGTAAACGTAATATAGATGTTAAATGGGTCATACATGAATCATAAATTGATTGAAAAAATTAACAGAAAAAGTGTTAAACTTATTATAATTATGCCAATAAGGACACCTCAATATGTGAGCCTTGGTTATCGAGCCATACTTGCCGAAATACAGAATATAACCCAAAAAATTTCAAGAAAACACGAACATCCAATCTGAGTAACTTTTGAGTATTTCGAGAATTCGGAGCAATTGTTGGATTTTTGATATTTTTTTGCGGACTTGCTCTAGTTGGGATTCTCGGAATATAACCGGAATGTCTCACCGACGTAGGGCCAGTCGAGGGTGCTCCGTGGGAGGTGGAGTTTCTGTTGAGCGGACGTGAAGAGGTGTGGGCCAATGACGGCGAGGCCCGACTTGGGCGAGGCCAACCTTGCCCTCGTTGTCTCTAGCTGTTGCCGGTCGCCAGATCGGGGACTAGCCAGAAGACGAAGGTGCTGAAAACAAATGGAAAAAGAAAAATAAAAAAAATCAAAATAAAAATAATTCAAAATCATTAAAATATTATTTAAAATTATCCATATCACCACCGACATCAACAACAGGGCCATTCAACGTCCACATCAATGCTAATCGGCTGAAGTTGATTGAAAGAATTGATTTGACACAAATGTAAGAGATTGTTTAAAATTGAATTGACACTATTATAATAGGTTTAGAACTTTTTTAATTATTTTTTCTAAATTGATTTGCAGCTTACTTAGACACAATACATCTCCATAACTCTCTCATTTTTCTCTTTCTCTCTCGCTCTATTTATTTCGCATGGTATGAGTTTTCCTATATTATGTTTATAAAAACATTTTACGAAGATGAGCCAGGTCGAGTGGCTAGATTTGCATTCCATGAAAATACATCGAAAACGGGTTAAACATGTTCAATTGTTTTTTTTTTTTTTTGGGGGGTTCGGAAAACATGTTTACCTGAATCGGTTCATTTTCGGCTCGATCCCAATTTGCCAAGTCCCAAACGACCTTTCGAGGACGATTGACAGACAATTGCTTCGTGTGGATAGATCACACATCATTCAATGCTCCGTTCTTCAAGGTCACGAAAGGAGAAGCAAGAAGAAGAAACGAAGACGAGGGGGACAAAGGAACAGATGGGAACTGGTGGTTGACAATGCACTGGGGCGGGACCTTTACCAACCTTTGTGGAACCTAGTGCCCCTGAACGTGTGGTCGTGCCCACCCCAAAAAAATAAAAAAAAAAACACACATCCAACCGCCCAAAGACTCCAAACAGGACCGGACCTCAACTTCTCGTTTGCTTTTATGGCTTATTACTTAGGCACTTGTGATGTTCGGATAGAAAGCTCGCAGGCTCGCGAACTCGTTACATTTTGGATTTTCGCGACTTGGGCAGCGCAAAGGCTCGTGGGAGCTAAAGGGTCCACACCGGGCGACATTCTTCCTCGACTTTCTCAAACGGAAAACCTCTGCGGCACTGCCAATTTTTCCTCTTCTCTCTCCCCCTCTCTGTGAGCTGTGTCTGTCGAATCGGAGAGGGCTGACAAATGAAAAAGAGGCGGAGGAGGAGATGCTGATGATGGAGCAGATTAGCTAGCCCGTGGAGAATCGGATTGTTTTACCGGAAATTGAGGAGACGGCTGGAAAGAAAAGATGCGGACGATCTGCGACGTGTGCGAGAATGCTGCTGCCATCTTTTTCTGCGCCGCCGACGAGGCGGCTCTGTGCCGTGCTTGTGACGAGAAGGTTTCGTTTCATTTCGTCGTTGCTGCGCTCTATTCGGGGTTATTTCCGATGGAGATTCTTTTGTACATCCGACGCGTGACGATCTTCTGCTACCATGAGTGGGCATAAAGATTGATTTTTTTAGGTCTCTAGGAACCACGTCCAGGAATTGCGACTGTCTGATTAGTCGAATTATGCTTATTGTTGTGCCGAAGCTCGTGTGCGATGGACGATTTTGTTGTGTTTAAAACTTGGGTATGGCCGTGATGTTCACGGAAGTGTAAATTGCTGGGCAATTGGCGTTGCAGGTTCATATGTGTAACAAGCTGGCGAGCCGGCATGTGCGCGTGGGGCTGGCCGATCCCAGCGAGGTCCCGCGTTGCGATATATGTGAGAATGACCCTGGTATGAATGTGTAATGTTTTGTTGTTCTTCTGTTCCTTTTCCTCTCATGGTTAGAGGATGGTGTTTCATTATGAGTTGCTGAGCTAAGGTTTTCGATTTGCTGTCTGTTCTGGACACACTTTCTGTAGCTTTCTTTTACTGTGAGATAGATGGTACTTCCCTCTGCCTGCAATGTGATATGGTTGTGCATGTTGGCGGTAAGAGAACCCATGGGAGATATCTCTTATTGAGGCAGAGAGTCGAGGTATGTATCTTTTTCGTTAGAGAGAAAAGGTATTGCGAATTTATTTGCCAAAGCCACTGAGATTTCTTAATCTTTGTCTGCTTTTATAGTTTCCAGGGGATAAACCTGGTCGGTTAGAGTTTGGGTTGCAAACACATAATCAGAATGAGGTGAAGAGGGAAAAGGATCAGCCTTCTAAGATTGCAATGAAAGAGATCCAGCAGAATCATAAGGCGTCTCCAGTACCTGTTCAAGATGCTAGTTCTAGTGGCAATGGAAAGATGGAAGACGAATTGATTGATCTTAATTCTCGGCCTCAAAGGACTCGAGGGCTGACTTTGATGAACGAGGTATGCAGTTTATCGCGATCATTACTGGCCTCCTGAGTTCCTTCTTTCAGAGTTGATTTTTGTGAGATAATCTCTGTTCTCCATGTTGTGAAATCTGATTTCTTCACTTAAAGCTGTCTTTCTCAACTGATGGAACAGGATACGGATGTAACGAATGGCTCTAATCACGAATCTGCTGGCGTTGTTCCTGTTGGATCTTTTGATAGAGAGCCTGAAAAATGAGCAAATGTATGTTCAATAATATTCTCCCTCCGCCTTTCCCTTTTGTAAATTTCTAGATTTAATGCTTTGCGAATCCAACAGTTGTGTCCAATGTATGGAGAAATTTCTATACCAATTGCGTTCTCCCTTATGTTGGTCTCACCGTTCTAGGATCTTTTTTCCCCCCTAAGAGATGCCTATAGTTTTTGGATAAGTCCAATTTAAATTCTTCATAAGATCACTATCTAAAAGACAATATAGCATCCGCTGCATATAACATTTAATTTTATAACAGAGATGCTGGGCACTTAAGTGAGATTGCTCTAGGATATGCTGGGTAGCATGAAAATTAGTCAAAACTGAATGACAAAAACTGTACTTTCTATAATTAGGTCAAGCGATGGTTCAATTTAGAAGCATTTCCTTTCAATGGTGACCTGCTCCTGCCAATAATTCATATCTGAATTTTAGGTTTGCAAATTCATTCATGCTGTTGCAATAAAGCTAGTTACTCTGGGTGCATTAGCAGTTGACTAAGCAAGCAAAGTGGTCAGCAATCTGAAGTATGATCGGAATCATTATCTTGTCTACATTGAATTAGATAAAGAAAGCAATGAAATGACTTCCAGGGAAATCTTTGGTGCCTTCACTTACTCTTGTCACTAGGCTGACTCTTCCTTGTTTAGGCTGAAGTATGAAAGGAAGCAGAAAGCGCATGAAAAATTTTTGTTGCTTGTCGGGCAGCATCTGCACTTCGATTTCCTGCTTGTCCTGTTAACCATCTCTGCCTTTTAGCTGGGAGATTCACTCAACTTTCTGAAGGAATAAGGATACTTGTGTTTTGGTGAGAGAACGGATTCAGACGAGTCTGATGTGCGTCACAGTATGTTCTGATGTGCTACGACTAGTTAACAGAATTGACTCGTAGTGCATGGTGGCTTTTGTTAGCTTCATTGTTGATGGACTCCGTGACGATAGAATAACTTATGACATCCAAGAGTGAGTGGCAAACACAGTGAGTTGACTGATAGTTTTGCTGGGATCCGCATTAGGGTACTCATTTGGCGAGAGATTTTTCTTTAAAGTTGTGGTTTGTCTGTCCTACTTGTTTCAGTTGGTGTGGGGTCTTTCAAGGGGCAATATGAGAGTTGCACTAGACGGAATTAGTGGGATGTTGAATATTACATTGCAGGCAACTTTTAGTACTTTTTGCGATTCCTTCACCCTGTATAAACTTAAGGATCAGCATCGCATTCGACGTCGGTTTTTGCATGGAAAATTGGTTGATTGCCAGGCAATGAAGTGAATTATCTAACTGGATAGTGAGTTTTGAGTCAGGCTAGTTTGTGAAGTAAATGGAGAAATTACATTGTAAGTTCTGTTTCCTCTCCATTCTTAATGCGGAGGTGTTGAAGCAAGTTTGTCAGAGCTGGAAGTCGTGCAAACTTTGATGTGAAACCATATCAATCCCCTAAATTTTGAGGTCTAGTCTGCCTCCATGTAGATTGGTCCTCCAGGACCTTCCATCAAATATGTGGTCAGAACCCAAAGTTTCCCTTGGGTATCTTTGGAGGAATACTTCTGGACCTATGATAAGGCGATACAAAGCTACCCTGTGAAACCACCGTTCTCTTGTAGGAATCATCGGCTTGTCAATAAAAAAAGGTTGGAGGCTGGAATACCAATAAAAGGATGTTGTTTATCTTGCCGGAAATGAATACATCAACAACACCTTTATTCCAAACTAGTTGGGGTCGGCGGTCGATGAACCCCAAAGAATCATAAAAATAAATCCCAAAATAGTTAGTTGACGGAAATGAATGATTTGGAAAATATTTTCCTAAAAATTTTCTGTTGTACTTTTTGCAAAAATGAATGAACGAAAAACATTTTCATTGTTTCTGCGAAACAAACGGAGTCTAAGTTACCACTCTTATTTTGAGTGGCTTATTATCTGTAATAGTGATATTGGGGACTCAATAATGCCAAAGACTGGGAAAGAAGTTAAGTTATTAATCCATCTTCATTTTACTTTACAGCTGCATAATGTATTGGGCAAGTCACTCTCATGCTGCCTGTTAGAGTGAAGGATTCATCTTTTTTCTTTTACCACTTCAAGTTCCATATGCTTCCATGTGTTTACTTAGGATACTGAAGTTTCTACATTTTATATTTCTTCCTTAATTTCTGTACAAAGCGCAGCTGTAATGAGTTCAGTCATTGGGCTTTATTGTTTCAATTATTAGGTCAAACTCATGTTGACCACAAGTGTAAAAGTTAAAACTGTACTGAGTAAAAGTGTCTGCATCCCTTTGCCTAGTGGTTAGATCAGGTGAATCTCACTCCCATTGTTTGCTTGAGCCATCTGCAATTGATTTGAGAGAATACTTTTCTTTATGTAGCATTAGAATTTATACTCGTGGAACAGTTATGAACATTTGTTGGGGGTAAAAAATAGAGAGAAAGTCCACGTGAAGCAATTGAACAGTCATGTCGATATATATAACAGCGGTGCCAGATAAAATTGGAAACTCCAGGTCGTTTCAGATTATAGATGCATGTGGATGTAAGATTGAACTTTCCTCTTTTCTTGCGGAGTCCTGGCGATGAGTACTTAAAGTGCAAATCTCTGCTGAGTTATGTGTAATCACTTGTCCACATCCGGATTCGATTGGTCTCTAAATTATCGAGGTCAATCAAGCCAGGCTCTCAAGTTTGCTTAAGGTTCTGACTAGTGACTAGTAGCACATTATGCTTTGATTGACCTATAATTAGCTTACTTCAGTCCATGTAATTCGAGTTGCTTCCTAAGATGAAGAGATGATTTTTTACCAAATTGCAAATGAGCGGACATAAACTCCCTGAAGAAGAAAAGGCTACCGGACATACTCATAACTACAGAAGTACAAACCCGACCGATCTCGTCATCTAGAAGTTTTATTAAGCAACTAAAGAGTGGCAGACCATCAACAAACAAAAATAGTCACCAAGCATGTATATTCGTATGTAACACAGCGAGAATTGAGAGAGAGAGAGAGAGGAATTAGCAGTTCTACTTCATAGCTTTCAATGCTCCATCGGCCACCATCGCCATCATAAGTAAAACCGTGATCATCTTCTGAGCTTGTGGAGTTCCGATGCATCGTCTCAGTACACGTATCCCTTCACGAACATTCCCTTCTTGGCCTCCTCGGACTCGCCTTCACCGGTGTACTTGCCGAGCTGGGCGAGGGAGTTGGCCTTGGCACGGAGCAGGAGTATTTCCTGAGCGGCCTTCACGTTCTCAGGCCTGCCTCCCCATGTCTTCAAGCAGGTGTTCTGGAGGGCCCTAGCGTAAGAGAAGGACACATGCCATGGGTTCGGGGACTGGTTCATCGCGTTCAGGTTCAGGGTCGCTTCAACCTCGGATTGCCCGCCAGACAAGAACTGCTCAATTCAGAAGAAAATTGTCACGTGATCAAAGATGATTCATTGGACTGATTTGTCTGAAGCGCTTGTCATAGAACATGAAAGTCAATAAGCAAACGCCTTTAACTAGGAAACTAGGAGAGACTTGCCATGATTCCAGGAACGGAAGGCGGGATCCTGCGGTGGAGGAGCTTGAGAGTGTATTCAGCGACTTGCTGGGGAGTGGCCTTCTCTTTGCACTCGGCGCCGGGAGTGACCATGCTGGGTTTCAGGAGGATGCCCTCGAACAGCACATTGTTCTCGGCCATGTAGTAGAACACCTCAGACCACACCTTCAGGGCCACCTCGAATGTCCTGTCGATCCCGTGCTCTCCATCCAACAGGATCTCTGGCTCCACTATTGGGGTCAGTCCATTGTCCTGTGCATCATCGTCAATAAATAACACAAGTATTGTCAGGAAATTGACCATCGTCCAACCAAATCTTATCGCATGCACCTGAAGACGGGCAGCTGAACAACAAATGTACACATTGACTCTATCTCATGATTTGCATCAGTTGGCTGGCTGGCTGGCTTTGACATGGGTCAAAACTCAGACTGAGAACTGACCAGATAGCTGATCAAATCTGTCTAATTGTGAGACTGCATTAACTAAATGGCCGGCCTTGACTTAGGTGAAAGGCACAAAAAATTATTAAATAAACCGAGCCCGGATAATCTGCGACTTACTTGGCAAATGGCAGCGTAGCGGGCAAGACCCCAGGCGGCTTCCTTCACGGCCAGGGCAGATGGGCCATTGGGGATGCTCACCACAGTTCTCCTGCAGATTTTTGTATCGAAAGTTTATTTATGGAGTATCCAATTAACCGAAGACAAAATGATACTACCGCGACAAGATACATTAGTCGAATGCAAGGCATACCACTTAGCGAAGCGAGCGCCCTGCTGGTAGTAAGCAGCTGAGCGGGAGGCCAATCCATCGAGCCCTTGGCACCACGACTCGTTGTTCGACCCGGCCAATGGCACCAAACCCTGATGTCCCCAAAAGGCAAACACATCTTACGTTCTTTCCGAGAGTAACCGAGACACCAGAATCTACATGTCCAAACGAGTCTTCATTCAACATGAATTAGCTCCTATATTGTCAGCGTCACGTGCTTTTTTTATTCAACATGTTGGCTCTATTAAAGCCTAAAGTCTAGCTAATAATTTGATGTAACAGAAGACTTTGGAAACATATCAGTCATCGCCACACTTTGTTAGCTGAAACCGGTGTAAACAGGGACTTACCTTGTCGACTTTGATACCAGGGACGATGTTCTGCTCGACGAGGACGTCGACCATCTTGCGACCATCGGTGGTGGATTGGTAGAGAGTCTCCTCGAAGAGGATGGCACCGGAGATGTACTGGCCGAGTCCCGGAGCAGAGATCAGGAGCGTCCTATAGGCTTGGCGGTTGGCCTCGGTGTTCTCTAGCCCGATCGACGCCAAACGCTTCCCGCAGGTCGCGTTCGACTCGTCCATAGCCAAGATTCCTCTCCCGGGCGATGCAACTGTTTTCTGATGCAACGACACCCCAATCAAGAAAATGACCGTTAGCTTACAGCCTTTGGTTATCTCAGCTGCGATTGTATCTATGTTTACACGATATCTCCCACTTCGCCGACTTCGCAGATACTACCTTATCTTGTTTCCGTCTTTCTTAATCAATGTTTTGGTAGATTCATTGACTGCCGGATTGGGACATAACAAAAAGTAGCATCGGACTTGGTTGGAATAATCCTCGCGACATCGGATTTTTTCCTCACCTATTCCTAAACGAGCTGTGCCAATCACTTTGCTAAAGTTTAAATGTCTAAGGTGACAATATTTCATGTACTCTCTAGGCTTTACCATCAAACTTGTATCAACTTTCTCGTTAGTTTCCCGACTCGCTCATGTACTCGTGAGTAGTATCCTTGACGTTATCGACGGAGACAAGCGAACCACGTACCGCGGTCTTGACGAGCTCATCGGCGTAGGCGCTGGCTTTGACGGTGAGAGCGGAGGGGGCGGTGGTGGAGTGGCAGCGGATGGCGGCGAGAGACGGGACGCGGAGAGCCTGCCCGCCCTTCACGAACTCCGACTTGTCGAGCACAGGAGATGACTTGAGGAGAGAAGCTGAGGCCATTGTTTTCCGCTCGTACAGGCCGAACTCGGAACACAGCCCAACAAGCGAAAAAACTGTTGTGTTATCTTATCACTTCTCAGAGCACTCTCCTCTCGCTCTCTCTCTCTCTCTCTCTCTCTCTCTCTCTCTCTGTGGCCTCTCTTAACCACACATGCACGCACGCTCAACCGATCTCTTATATAATTGCCCCAAGTGTATTTCCTAAAGATGTCTCACTTGAGGCTGCGGTGCACCACCCAATCGAGCCCCGCCACGTGGATGATAACCTTTGCTTACTTGGCAGGGCTCGCATCAAGTGGCTCAGATGACAAGTTCAATCATAACCGCTTAAAAAAGCCTTTGTTTATTTTTATTTATTTTTATTTTTTAATAGTTGAAGACCTCAAATTGCTATGATATATTTGTTTTTTTCTCCACGTGCTGCTAGGAGAAATGGACAAATTGTCATAATATGTTCGCCAAAATGAGGCCATCTTGACTCAGCGTAGGTTGTTTGATTGAGAGAGATTCTTTCTGGAAAGTGAACGTGAGGCTTCGGTTTTCTTCCAGCTCTCTCTTTTGCTGTTTCATCTGACGGATGGCTTTGGTTTAGCCCCGGAAGATCTTGATGAGGCGATTTCGGGGATCCACTTGTCGACGGCACACGGCTCGCCAACTCAGAATCCGTCACAAGTCGGAGGCGATATTTTCTCGCCGCATGGACGTTTAGCGATCTCCCGGGGTCCGGCAAGGAAGAAAAGAGGAGAGAAAATGATGGAAACAGAAATGGTTGAACGGAGGGTCTTGAAAGATCTTGCATTACCTACCAAGCTCACTCGTTGGGTAACTCTCTTGTCACCACCAAGATAGAAACCTGTTGCTTCTTTACACTTTCAGCCGAATGGCATCCGATTTGAGGATCGGCAAGCTCGAAGCTTAACAGACTATTTCAAATTAGCACGTGAAGGAGCAGGTTATATGAATTCATAAACGGAAGATCATTTAAAAAAAAAAAAAAACACATTCCGTTGCCGGGACTTGAACCCGGGTCTCTCGGGTGAGAGCCGAGTATCCTAACCAACTAGACTACAACGGATGTTAAGGTCTAGTAGGTTTTCTTCCAATCTTCAACCTAGAAAGCCCACACCCAAGTCCCCATCTTCCATGTGATTTTTACTTGGGAAGCACCGACACTCTTTGGAGTTTTCGTGTTGTATCGTGTCTAACAATCTTCAACATGCGATCGACATGTGGTCAGCGCTCCAAACACACCAGCGACACACAGGTCCAGCGTCCTAATATGTCATTTTGACATGCACATGGTCAATTTTAAACATATTCAGTAAATTAGGGGTCAAAATGTAAATTTAATATATATATATATATATATGTGTGTGTGTGTGTGTGTGTGTGTGTGTGTACATACTGAAGTCATATATTCAGCCATCCCAAAATTAATATACCCAAATAACCCAATAATAATAATAATAATAATAATAATAATAATAATAATAATCTTGAATCCATAAAAGGAAAAATAAATGTTTGTATATAAACATAATAATTCATCATATATGTCTAAAAACGTATATTTAATATACAACGTGATTTTTTATTTTTTATTTTTATGAATGATACGCAGCGTGTCGAAATCGGTGCTAGTTAGGTTTCTATTTGTTGAAAATTAAGATATCATTTTGTATGCAGATCTTTTAATCTATGAAAGAATCAGACGAAAAGTCTCGTCTACCTAACACCACGGACTCTCAAAGAAAAACAACTTCAATACATAAATCGATCTGCTTGGTTGTTCACTCGTGAACGAACACCTTGACTTATATCAAATGCAAATAATAACAAGAGCGACATGGCATGAGACCGAGACACGACATGTTTTTCTGAAACATGACACGCCTGTTTCCCCTAAGCTTGTTTTGAAGCTTTGTGCCTCAATGACAAGCAAGGCTCACATTCAATTGAGAAAAAGAAATCACTCTCCCAGTCCTGAAAAAAACAAAAAAAAAACAAAAAAAAAACAATTCTAAAAGAGGGCAACAAGGAAATATAGCCTCTTCCTTCTTTGGTATGCCCAAGACGAGAGACCTGTGTAATTCCCATGCCCTGAACTGAACTGTTTCCTGCAAAACAAAGGAGCTCCGATCCTAGGAGTTGTGTTCTTCGCACGAGTCTTCATCAGCTAAGATTTGGGTTGGCAGCAAAATATGCGAGGACACCGACAAATGGCGCATTGATGTAGGTGGTCGGCTCGGACTTCCTGAAATCGGCTCTGTCGTCCTCAAACGCGTCGTCCTCGCCCGGTCCGCCCACTAGGGCCCCCACGAGAACGTTCGGGTTGGGCCCCTGCGAATTGAAATAGACCGACCCTTCCTTGCAGCCGATGGGCTCGGGCCGGTCTTGGATCGACGGAAGCGAGGACCCGCGGTGGTGGATCCTTCGCGGGTACTGCTCGCCGTAGCCCACCATGTAAGACATGCCCTTTGGATTGTCGCCCAAGATGTAGTCGACCTGTCGCTTGGCCTGCTGCCGCAGCGTGGCTGGGCCCACGGTCACGCCTCCGCAGGTGGCGGACTGCGAGGTCCGCTCGAGGTAGTTGGCGTAGGCGAGGAGGAGGAAGGAGATGGAGGTCGAGTGCTGGAGGTTGCTGCCTCCGGGCTTGTAGATGAGGCCGCCGGGAGTGAGGTCTATGTGGTAAGAGGTCGATGATTCGGGGATGAGCGTGCACATGAAGCTGTCCGCCGATGCCTTGTAGGATTGGAGCGCGAACATGCTGCCTTCCAGGAATTCCTGAAAAATATACCAAATTCTTTTGAGGTTACAACAACAAACCAGGCCTAATTCCACTAAGTAAGCTCTCTATTTAAGCATTAGACGTGGAATGTGATCAGATGTTCAGAAAGTCGGAGTTTCCGAGTTCTTATGTACCTTGGAGACAAGCACGTTGAGACCGGCGTGCTTGTTGTCCCACCCGAACTCATTGATATTCTCTTCGGCTCCGAGTGTCTGACCGTTTTCTTGGATATAATCGAGGTAAGAACTGTCCTGAGTCGCCCTCCTGAGCCACGCCGCACCCCACAGCAACTCGTCCTGTTGCAGCAAGAGAAAGTCCAGAAGCCAAATCAGTTGGACAGGATCACTTAGTCTCGTGATTATGAGTCTTAATTGACAACCCCGAGCACAGGACTAACCAAAAGCACACATTAGCATTTACCTGGTACCCATCGAAGTCGCAGTAAAATGGGCAGACATCATCTTTGATATTGGCATTGTCACTGTAAGCTCCCCTGTAATTGTCGGCATACTCGAATGCCTTGATGGCATTTCTCAAGAGGGTCTCGGAATATCCCGGGTCTGATGACCGGAACGCCATGGAAGCCGCCGCAAGAGCCGCCGCGGTCTCCCCGGCAACGTCCGAAGCTGGATTAGGGGCATCAACCACGTAGGCTGTTCTCGCGGTGTCCATGTCCTCCGGCCTTTCCCAGCAGTTGTGGTCGGTATTTGGATCACCCACCTGCGCGGCAAAACCGCCCAATTGTCAAAGCCATCACTTGAATTCACCGGCCATTGTCATCGAAGTTGCGATGCCCATCCTAGAAATATCATTAATGCTTTTGCATTGAGAACTGAATGTAGGATTGAGGACCAAAATTTTCAAGGGGGGTCCAAGTATGTTTCAACTTTTCTCGAGTTAACTTTACTCGATCGTCGATTGCCCCTGTTGATGATGTGCAGTGCAGCTCAGCGTCTTATGCAAGTGGAGTAGATTATGATTTCTCGCGCCGAAAATTATGTTGGCATTTTCTTTCTGCCAAAACAAACTTCATTGTTTTTATCGAAACACAAAACAAGAAGTGTCGGTATTTTCTCCCTAGGCCCGCCAGATTTTGAGAGAGGTTTGAGAAGAAAGAGGAAAAAAGAGATGGACTCGCACGTCAATACAAGACAAACCCATGAGCTGCGCTCGTCATGAGCGGAAAGGGAGCTAACCATATTCTTGTCTTTCTCACCAACCGAATACCTGAATCGGGTCGCTAAAAAGAGAGCAAAATGGAACGATGAATCTTGTCGTTGGCGCAAAAAGTAATGGTGAATAGTTGACCTACTCTTATTAAACTCACTAAGTTAGATCTCACGAAAAAGTAAGACTTGCACTGAGCTTCCCTTACCTTAAACTGTTCTCCCTTATCTATGTAAATGTACTTTCTTTTTTCGCATGAACAATGCAAAATTGGGCGGATACTAAGGTTTGGTTCGTTTCATGAAAAAATTAACTAGTCTGGTCACCTTAGGTTAAGCATGAACATCCCAGCGTGGATAGATTGCATCGGAGTGCACAGTAAAGGTACGCTCTTTTTAGTTGTTGCTTGCTTTTTAATCACCACAAGCGGCATAGAGAAGTAAGTGAAAACGTATATAGCATTCATTGTTACCTGCACAAAAATCCGGTTAGGCAGCTGAGAGATGGACTTGAGGAGATAGTCGGTGCCCCAGCGGACCGCCACCAGAGCGTTGCGCAGCTCGGCCGGGGGCATCATCTCTCCAAACTCGATCACGCTCCACGACAGCAGGGTCGTCGTGAAGGCCATTGGGAAGTTGAACTTGACGTTGTCGCCCGCGTCGTAGTAACCGCCGGTCAGGTCCGCGTGGTGCGTCCACCCGTCGCCGAGGCCCGAGCTGGCGCGCCACGCCAGCCGTTGGTCCTGCGGCAGCCAGCCCGACCTCTGGCCTTCGAAGAAGAGGATGGACTTGGACAGCGCGTCGACGTAGTCGTGGCTGGCGGATTGGCGGAGCGGGAGTTGGGTGGTGAGTAGGAGGAGAGTGACGGTGAAGGGGAAGTGCTGCTTCATTTCCTTAGACACTGGATGGATTTTCGGCGCGTGTTTCAGTGGTTATGCTCGACACTGTCTCCTCGTGAGTGGCTGGTTTCTTTGGGACGTGATGTTTGGATGGTCTCCAAGGCGATGCTTTTATGGGCGAGGGGCGAGAGAGAGAGAGAGAGAGAGAGAGAGAGAGAGTTCACGGGAGATTGGAAGACAGGATTGGCGGAGTGGGGTGGCGAGTGCGTGCGATTGCGGCTTCTGTGGACTGTGGAATTTTGTCAGTAACCTCACATGCATATGTATGTATACAGACACCGAGATGACGCTTCATCTTTTTATGGAACTCGGGAATGGATTGGGATTCGGTGCGGAGTGTAACACACTGCTTCACCCGTATTAACGGCGAGAATCTACTTGGAAATATTACATGCGCTGTTAATTTAGCAAGTCTAGCAAGCCCCGCACCCCATTAATCTTTCTTTCTTTCTTTCCATCTCTCTTTCTTTTTCCGGGGTTGAATATAAGTGATCGGGTGATACATGGTAACCAAGGGAGAATCGTATCGATGTTACGAAATATCGAGACTGCACGAAATGAGTAAAGCCTTAATACAACATGGTTGCTCCTCTGTTTTTGCTCATTAAGGAATCTTGCAGATAAAGTTGGCGATCTCCGTAATATTGCGTAATTTTAAGATTCTTAGGCAATTTTCGTGATTTTAGTGATATTTTCATAATATTACGTTTCCTATTGTAAAGGTGCTTAGGGTTTCTCGTGAAAAAGATTAGATTATTGATTATTGACATTATAGCGATTGGAAATCGTTTTGAGTGAACAAAAAATGTTTCTAGTTTATCGATTTCGATTTTTCTGTTTAGCCTTTGCTTTCTATCGCTTCGACATCAGCTGCATTTCACGTGAAATCGAGCAATGGAGTCGTGTTTAATGTTTCGCCACATTCTAACTAATGCATTCAAAATCGTGCTCAATGACGCTCGGGAAACATGGCGTCCTACGCGACTAGTCCACCTCGAGAAACAGAGTCTTCACGGCCCTGCCGGAGCATCACAAGCTATAAGAACACAGTGCACTGGTGCGAATAAAAGCAGATGCAGCAGCGAAGCAAGCCCGCGTTCTTTCCTTCCTCCAGAAAGATAAAAAAAAATTATACACGCAGGCTGCGGACAAATCCAATCCACCGTCGTACGCTGAGAAGATAAGTCGATTTAAAAGAGGGGGAAAAAAGAAGAAGAAGAAGAAAGAAGAGAATATTCTTATCTCTAGTCCCAAGATAGGTTACAGAGCCCCCCACCCTCTTTTCTCAGTGTTGTCATCAACTTGCTTTCCCTTTAACCGGTGAAAGTGAACAGGATTAGGCGTTCTCTCAGCGACCATGTTGAAGATGATCAGTTGATTCCTGTACTGCTATCGCTTTCGTGTCGGCTTGTTTTCGTCATTTCACTGTAAAAAAGCGTTCTTCTCGTCGAAAATAAGCGAGAAAGCGTAAAATCACGTGAATTTCGAATTAAACGACTAGTGTCGGGTTTCGACGTAGTTAGTTCCGGTCGGAAGTGATTTCTTCTTCCGAGGATTGTTGCTCGAAGTAGGACCTGTGAAACTCGTTACGCGCACTTATTACAATCTCTGCCAGTCTTATCTTCCTGCACGCGCCACGAAAAAAAAAGAAAAGAAAAAACGGAAATGCTTCAATCTGTTTTGCAAGTTGCAAATGCAATTGCAAGTGACTCTGTGGCTAGTCGCGACGCGCGCTGAGCTTTTTAGGTGGTTGAGCTCTCCGTGAAGATGAAGATAGAATCTGCCGTTGCCGCAGTTGCAAGAATGCGACAGACAGGGATGCCAACTTGCAGCTGCAGCTGCAGCTAACGCCTTTTCCCAACCGATTTAACTGTATCCGTTAACCACGGTTAGGCTATGTGGGACGAGGAGGTCGGCGGCGGCTGTCATGATCGGGAAACTCGGCTTTCATTGGGACGTGTGACGCTGCCATTGTTTTGACAAGTTCGAGAATTTGGTAGTTGAGATATTGTTTTTCAAATTCTTTATTCTCTTATTAACTAATCAAACTAAAGGAATAGCGTGTCCTTGTCTGGTCAACTTGAGTGATTAAGCATTGTATAATCTTAACTTACAGTGCTTAAATCACGACATCTTACTTATCGAGAGTAATCTTAACGGAAGAAGAGTTGTATTATTAGTTAATCTCACAAGAAAGTTTGTTTTACAAAATCAATATGATCTTTTGTATCGGTTATAAAAATAATATTAAAGCCCACAAAAATTTATTTTACGAATCGTTTTGAAAAAAACAATATTTGGTGAAACGTAACAGGCATTTTAATTTTAAACCATAAGATTTGGGATTCTTTCCAAAGTAATTAAAACAGCCACGTGGATAAGTTTTCGGAAATCCGGTTTCGTTTAGTAAAAGATAAATATTGAAAAAGAAAAGGAGAAAATTAACAATTTGAAATAAAAATCGCTTCGGAAGGTCCTACACCTTTCATGAAATGCTTGGATTTCACCACAAAAGCACGTCATAACACTAGCGGCATGACAACCTAAGGTTTCGAGATTTGCGAACATGTCAACACGGTCCCACTGAGATGTCATTAGTTATGAAATCTCTCCATAAGAATTTGTGACGCAGCGAGCCATGCAAATTGCAAATATCCATTCATGAAAAGAGTATTAAACTCGCGATCTTGTGAAAGATGAGGATCCGGATCCCCTAATTTTAGGGAGGGAATCCGCGACATAACCATTCGTAGGGCCATCCATTTCCCATCGAACGATCAATAATCGATCCCGTCAATAAAAAAAAAATTCCGCAAAAATTTTCCCCCTCCCAAAATTTAAATTGATTGTCGTTCACTGGATGAAAAATAAACAGCCCGATGAGGAGTTATGTCGCCCCTACCATGGATCTCCAATGTTAGGGGATCTATCTCCGAAGATGGTGACCTCTTACTACCTATGTAGCATGGACACGTCGACCAGGGAAAATTTTGCTTGTCGGACACGGCCGGGACACGGACGTACGCTGCCGGACACGGGGGACCACGTGTCCAAATGGCTAACAAAACAGGATATGCGTGTCCGGCATGTCGACACGTATGGGACACGTCCCAACATGTGTGAGACACTTCTCGACACGTTCAATTAGTAAAAAAATATTTTTAAAATATTATGTGATATTATAAGTTTGAAGCTATTATTTGGGATCACCGTTACTGCAGAACAATAATCTATGAATGTCAAATATGAAATAACTACGACATATAGACATAGTGATATATATAAATATGTGCCGTGTCCTGCCGTGTCGGAATTCTCTATTTTTTAGAATTGCCGTATTGGCGTGTCGTGTCGTATCATGTCCCGTATCATATCGATGCTACATAGATTAATACTCGATTAACCAATCATTTGGGCGATTAAAAAGATCAACTAATCTTTCCTTAAAAGTTTAGGCACCTAATCTTATAATCCGGGCCGTCTCTTTTTTAACGGACGACCTAGATCTCCGATTTTTAGAAGGCAAATTTTTAAATTTTATATATATATTTTTGTTAGTTATAATCTAGTATATCTATTCATAACACGGACGACCCGGATGGTAAGGTTATGGCCTAACCTTCTAAGGAAACATTACACCATCTCTTTCCGGTTAAAATAACTTTGAGAAAGAAACTTTTAACTTTTCCTTATTTTTCAAGCACTGATGTGGTGATTAAGAAAATGAGACGCTTAAAAAAAAAATGTTTCGGTCCCCATTGCGAGCTTGATTCTTTATCGAGACGGTCCACGTTGTACGATGAATGGATCGACTTTACCAACGAAGGCCCAAATGACCTGATGGGCTTGGGCTTAAACCCTCAAACAGTTGCATCGGTCGCTCTTACAGATACCCTTCCATGGCTTCTCTCCGACGTTCTGACCGGATCTCGTCCTCGCTCTAGCCAATCGCTTGGCGCATAACACGCCCATCAACCTCCTTTGTGGCCATTTCAGCTGGCTGATTGAAATCGAACCAGGCCGAGGTACGAGTGACGCTGTATTTCCTTTTCTTTCCAATGGGTGCTTCATTATGGTTTTAGGGTTTTCGTTGATGGTCTCGTTGTGTTTGCACATCGCGTCTCGCTTCAGTTAGGGGATACGGTATCTGGGGACTCTTGCCTTGAAATTATGTGGTGGATTCGAGCTCTTTTGGTGTTGAAAGGTTCGTTGTCCGTTGGATTCGGTAGCATTAATCGGTTGAATCGACTCGTGGTGATGGCACATGTTTGCCTGTTCTTGTCGAGCATTTGGCGATTTTCTCTTTGGGTGCTTCTTGTGGACGATCCCTTTGTTTGTACAGATTGTCTCGTGTTTGTCACAGGATCGATTCCCCCCATTTTTTGTTTTCCTGGTCGTGTTGTGTTTGTCCTTGTGCTCCAAAATCGTCTTGGGCTACCGCTGATATAGGAAATAAAGAAGAGGAGAGACAAAAAGGGTGCAGTGAGGTAATATCTGTAAGGCTTTGATCTGGATCAGCGGAAGGGTTTCTGACAAGTCAAACCAGATGAAGGGACTGCGATGATGGACATGTTTGGGATTATGGATGAAGCTAGGAGATTTTTACCAATGGGTGCAATGAAGTATTAACTTCCCAAGTGTTTATAGTTATACATCTAGAGATATAATCACTTCACTTAGTATTACTAATCGAGCATATAATCTGAACTATCAAAACGTGATCCAATGAGGAAGATATGATTACCTCTTTCTTTTATGATTGAGAGAAGTAAGTTACTTTGAATCGATTTCTTGATAAGCATAAAACCTTCATAGTATTGAGTCAATAGGGAAAAGGTGTACAACGAAGGTTGGAGCTTTAGTCCCTCGTCTAAATCCGATTTTATCTTGAGGAAAACATATTGGAGACCTCATTATTGTTTAAATCCCAATATAGTGGTCACGGCTTCCTCTTTTTTCCCCTTGAAGTATGGTCCAACAGTTCTGAATTTAGTCAGATGCTATCTCACTAATTACTTGTGGCATCACAAGCTAAAACCCTGTAGCGATGTCAAACGATGATGGCTTTTAATTTTTCCCTCTTGCTCTCTAAAATATATATATATATATATATATATATATATATATATATTTTTTTTTTTGGTCGACTCTCTAAACGTTTGAATAACTCCTTCGCGTGATGGAAGATATATGTGAGCTTGAGTAAGAGTTGAAGGTGCACTTGTCTATGTGTGAGCTAATTACTTGCGGCATCACGAGCTAAATCCCTGTAGTGATGTCAAACCCATGTTGGCTTTTAATTTTTCCCTCTTGCTCTCTAAAACATTTGAATAACTCCATCGCGTGAAGGGAAGCATTTGTGAGCAGAAGTACAAGTTCCAGATGCATTTGTCTATGTAATCCTCAGGCACTTTCATTACAATGGATATGGGTGTGGGATAATGAAGGATGTGGCTGAGCTGAGGAAAAGAATTGCTACCTTTTGCTTCTAAGTATGTGGCGATGTGATTGTATTAGAAGGATTTCTTATCGAGAATTTGATGTTAGGAATGTGGTCTGTTCCGTTTCTGAAGGAGAAGGATGGAGGTGTGGCTGGACTGACAGTTATGATGTGTGGTGTGATGTTGTGATGTGGACAGGGAGCAGGTTGAAGCTGTGTGGTCTTGGTGGAAGCAAGTGCGGACTTGTGGTGGTGAATATTGGTAAGGGGAGTTTTGAGAATGACTTCAATGAGCAGGAGCCCTAGCAGGAGCAGGTCCAGGAGCCCGATTGATCGGAAAATGCGTTCTGAGCGCTTTTCATATCGTGATGCGCCTTACAGGAGAGACTCTCGTCGTGGTTTCAGGTGTTTTCGATATTGGCTACTCTGCTGTTTTTGGATTCGATCTTATTCCTCTGTGGAACAAGGAGCAAATCATTACCTTGTGCCTTCCATGGAATTGTGAAGTGATTAACGTACTTAATAAACCTTAGTAGTCTTCAGCCAAAGAAAAAGGAAGATGTATATATATTTCTCCTAATTAGGTTTGCTTGTTTGGTAATTTCTATTTGTCTGTCAACAGATAATGAGATGATTATCTCTGCGTCAGCATCCGACCCCTTCTCCTTTGCTTGTGTGTGTGTGTGTTTTTAAACAATTTTATTTGGACTGAGAGAGCGGCATGGGTTTTCCTGTTTTTCCTCCTCTTTCTTTTTTCCTGGGGGGGGGGGGGGGGAGGTGTTGAGGGAGATTAAAGGAAATGCCCTGAAAAGGTTATATATCGGGATTTATGATGTCCTAGCTGTGTGAAGTCACTGTGCATTGCTCTAAGAAGTGACATATATAAAATTTTGCTGGATAAAGTGTGCGGGATTTGCTGTTTTTCGTTTGCTTTTGCTGCCTCATTCTCAATTAGAGTTTAAGGAAGGGACCCTGATAAGGGTTGGCATGCGAAAGGGAGACATGCCATACTTTTGACTATCCAATTGCTGTGTTGGATTTGTATCAGTATGCTTTTCAAAATTCTATTGTCTTCTGTGGCCCCAAGAATCGGGTGAATTCATTACAAGATTAATACTGTTCTGTCCTTCATTCTGCTTGATTGGTGTTTTTTGACTTTTTCCAGCCGAGATCTGTGCAAGAATTGCAAACGTCCTGGGCATTTTGCTAGAGACTGTCCCAATGTGGCAATTTGTCACAATTGCGGTCTTCCAGGGTGAGTAACTCTTTTCTTGAGTAGTCAATGTGATGTGTATCAGGCGCAGGTGCGTATAGGATGCGTCTATTTTTTTGAAACTTGATAAGGATATGCTGCCAGAGTAAGTGTGTTGAAACTTGATAAGGATATGCTACCAGAGTAAGTGTATTGTATTGGCAAGGGAGCTTTTTCTGAATAAAACGTTAGCTGGGGTTTTTGCTGTAGAATATTCAGTAGAAAAGTTAACATGTCGATCTTGCTTCACTTTCTGGCCCATTTCATTGGGCCTGGAATGGTTTTTGAAATCTTTAACTCAATACGGATCTGCACATGGTGGAATGATATGTTACTAGACTGATTCTTCTTAAGGATTCAGATTGTCAGGTGGCTTTTTCCCCAGATTTGGAAGTCCAATTATCTTTGATCCTCCTAATCCAGTCTTTTTCGTGTCTACTGAGTAATCAGTTCACTAGTCTGTGCTAATCGAAGGAGTGATAAGCCCTACTAAGTCTGATGACTTGAGGAAACCAATTAATCTTTGATACCTATGTACAGAATGAACAAAGAAAATCATTTAATACACTACCAACAGCAGAGTTCTTTTCTTGTTCTTTCGCTCGAGCCTGAAGAAGTGTAACGACTTGGGACTATGGTGAACTGTTATAGAAACTAAAGTGATGCCATGTAGAATTCAGATGTATTGGTTTTTGGTACCATCATCACGTCAACAAATGTGGATTGCCAAGCTTCCTATAGAGTGATGATGCACTGTTCTTATGTAACTAGGCAGCATCCCTTTTTAAGTGGATGGATGGGGTTTGTAGCGCTACTGATGTGCTTCCATTTTGTTTAAATAATTCCCAATGGCTTGGCAGGCACATTGCTTCAGAATGCACCACCAAATCATTATGTTGGAACTGCCGTGAACCTGGCCACACGGCCAGCAACTGTCCGAACGAAAGCATCTGCCATACATGTGGTAAGGCCGGACATATTGCCAGAGAATGCACCGCTCCTCCTGGTGACTTGAGGCTGTGTAACAACTGCTACAAGCAAGGGCACATTGCAGCTGACTGTACGAATGAGAAGGCATGCAACAACTGTAGGAAAACTGGCCACCTGGCACGTGATTGCCCTAATGAGCCTGTCTGCAACATGTGCAACATATCTGGGCATGTGGCTAGGCAGTGTCCTAAAGGCAATGTTATGGGAGAGCGAGGTGGTGGTGGTGTCGGTGGTGGGCGCAGCAGCGGTGGTGGTTTCAGGGATGTCGTGTGTAGAAACTGCCAGCAGGTGGGTCATATGAGCAGTGAGTGCGTGGGAGCTTTTACAATCTGCCGCAACTGTGGAGGAAGGGGGCATATGGCATACGAATGCCCCTCAGGGAGGTTCATGGACCGTTTCCCTAGAAGGTACTGATGTCAGATGGCAAGCTGTGTCAGTATCTGGCCCTTGATAGATTTGAGATGTTCGTTCAGCAGTTTTATGGTGGCGGCTATTGTTTGATGAGTCTGGAGCTTTTACTTTCGTGTAGTATCGTGCCCTTCTATTATGGACAGGAGATTTTTGCTACCTTGTTCATGTCGGCATTAACGGTTATGTATTGAATCTTCATCTGGAATCTTTTAAGGACTTAGAAATATGTATGGCAGCTAAATAATCTGCAGGGAGAGCCGGCGAGGGTGCCGTGTTGCTGAAGATTTGTCGTGGTGGCCTGTCCTGATTATTGCTATTGTTTGTAGGGCTAAGAGTTTGGACTTTTTATAGTAGAAATGTTTCTGGATTTGGCTATCGGGGGCGGGTGATTTGGCAGGTTGAATGTTTCTTTGAGTATCAATAAGGAGTCGCAGTAGAGAGATAAAAAGTCCGGCGTTTTTCTTATGAACCTTGAGATGGAGGAAGATTGTGATTTCTTCCCATGTGCTAGAAAAGATTAGTCAAAATCCAAGATTATGTGATGCACCCGATGATCTCCTACACCAAAAACTGACCATGCAATGATTTGTGGGCCAACTTCTTTTTTCCCCTCGGACCTGACCTGCGAATGGAAATTGCCAGCAGGCGATGCATGCATAGAAAGTTCCAATAACTGATCGCGGATTTGAAAATTTCTGTGTAGTTGGCTCTTTCTTAAAATTTCAATGAATATTTTTATGATAATTCTAATCAAAATTAATTTTTAGACCATCAAAAACTCTTAAATCCAGAGTTTGTAATACGATTTATAATTAGGTCAATATCATGAAAAATTTTAAATTAGTACATTTGTGATAAATTTATTTTAAAAGATTTTTCAGACCATAAAAAATTTTAAGTCAATACATCTATGAAAAATTTAACTGAAACTAATTTTTTGGCCACAAAAATTTCAAATGGTTATATATAGGTTTACGTAGTATTATTAACCCTTCATAATTTTGCTGTGTTTTTATTCTTTAAAATGAAAGCACAACAAAAAATAAAAAGAAATAGAAACCCGAAGATGAAAATTGCAATAAAAAGAATGAAAAGTAATACAAACCCGAATTTGAAAATTACAATGAAAAAAAAAAAAAACTAAAAACCGGGTCAGCTGTCAGCACCATCCTGGAATTTGCTCGCGTGCGAAAATCAGCCTTTGGGAACAAGCAACCAACCTATCGCTGGAAAAAAGATTTAAAAATTTAAAAATTAAAAGCAGAAATAGGGCGGGGGCACGCAAATTGGCAACATCGTCGTGCTTTCACTTCGGTTTTTCTTGTTCTTTTTTTCCCGATTTAGGTCTTCCAATCTCATCATCCTTCTTCGCCAAAAGAAAGGGAATATTCATCCATCCATCATCCGACGCGAATGGGGCGCGATCTGTCGCTCTAGTTTGGTCGCCCGGGGGGACTTCCGATTCCGATCGCGGTTTTTGCTAATTTGTTCTTCCCTCCGTCTTCTTCGAGCTTTTCCAAGATTCTTGTTCGAAGGTTTTTTCTTTTATGGCTGCGTTAAGACGCGTGCTTCAACTGGGGATCAAGTCGGAGAATTGCCTGAGGAGCTTCCGCGCTTTGAGCGCGTATTCGACCTCGAGCTCGCCGTCGTCTGCGCAGATTCATAGGTTTGATCACAGGCAATTTTCTCAGCTCGTGAAGTCGAATGGGACTCGCGCGTGTCTCGTGGACACGTTGGCCCTGGTAATCTATGTTTCGCTCCTGAGTCATCGCGTTCGTTAAGTCTTTAGATCTCGTGTTGTGGGAGAAAATGGTCGCTCTAGGTAGACCAAAACATTTTGTCCTCGGACATTAATTGTTCGTTGTTTGGCTACTGTTTTCTGTCTGATAAACAGGTGAGGAGCTTAGAAGCACAGGGCGTCCCTTCAAAGCAAGCTGAGGCAATTACTTCTGCGATTATTGAAGTGTTGAATGATAGTTTGGAGAACGTGGCTCATTCTTTCGTGTCCAAAGTAGAAATGCAGAAAGTAAAAATCCTGTCTGTACTACTTTTGTCTATTTTTTCTGCGTGCCAACCGCTTGATAATATTCCTCAGTGTCCTGGAGAAGCGAGAGTCAAAATGAGCTGCAATGTTAAGTTCCGACTCTATTCTTCTGTCTATGATTTGCAGACTGAAATTCTTCAAGAATCTAACCTTTCAAAGTTCAAGTCTGAAGTACAGAGTTCACAGGTATGCATCATTGTGCTATGCCTATTTAGCAATTAGCAGCACATTTTCTTAATGTGTCATGCAGTAGACAGATTGAAAACTCATGTAAGTCGGTATTATCTGGCTGCTCTTGCTCAAATCATTACTCTTCATTCTCCCATGCTCTAGCAATTGTGCTCCCCATCTTGGAATGAATGGGAGAGAACTCCAAATAGCCCGATCTTTCTGTAGTTATAGAGATAAGCAAATTTAGAAGACCTTGTCTGTTCCAAAATCATGTCCGTGTTTGTGCTTAAGAAACTCTGGCTTTAGTTCAGTTCTCTGTGAATATGGTCTTAAATTTTGTCAAATGCTCAACATTTCAAATTCCTTAGCATGAACGAATGCATCTGCGTCAGTGGTGGTCATAGTGTATTCCTTACTTTGGTAAGAGTCGGTGCGTGGATGTGGAATAAAAGAAGCATTTGGGGATGTCCAAATTCCTTCGTCTACTCTTGAGCAAAGTAACTTTCTTTTTTTCTCTTCTGTTGGCTTGTCATGTGGTTCAGAGGGATTCCCATGTGTCAGAGCGCACATGTTTGTACTCCAATGATCAGCTATTGGGAGGGGTTTTTACCCTATAACCTTGTTCTGACTTATCGATTTTGGTGCAGCTAGTCACGTGATTTTGAAAGCCAGTTAAAGAGTAAACTAATATAAACTCGAAGCTGAAACTTTGCCTTTGGCTTTTGGCTCGTGCATTTCACTCTTGAATGAGAATAAACTTGAGAGTCACCAAAGTTACCATTGATTATGTGGAAAGCAAGCTACCATGTACTTTCGTTTTTACTGGACTTTTTAAGTGAAAAAAGTAACAATTTAGAAAGTTGTACATTCCAAATACACACGGTCAAAGGCTACATAAGAACAAGCTCTTCATCACATGTTTCTTTCTTCTATGTGTTTGGGCGAGTGTTCTCTGTTCAGAATAAAGTTGTCAGTGTGGTTTGCTTGTCTGGTACAGGTGGCTATAACTTTTGCCTTTTGGTTGTTTTAGTGCCTATCAAATGCAGCTTCTATTGATTCTTTGATGGCCTGCATGAGTGTTACCGTATCGGAGATGCATTGGCATTATATCCCACTGGAAACTATTTTTCATTACAATTCAAGGCGCTTTTGGTTGAATTTAACTTGTTGACTGTTGTCCTTTTCTTGAACATGAATATTCTAATGTCCGTCAAAAAGTAAATCGTCTTATTATGAAATTGACGATATCTGCCTTGACCAACTTTTTTAAACAATGCAGGAACATCATTTATCTATGTTGCAACGTGAGACTGAAAAACTTCGTGGTGATATAGAGAAGACGCGTAGCGAATTGAAGTATGTCTTTTGAAAATTGTGGATTGAGAAGGTTGAATTTGGTTTGTTGATTCTTATTCTTGTATGTGATCTTTTAATCAGGTATGAGATAGACAAAGTTACTGCTGGGCAAAGATTGGATTTAAATCTTGAAAGAGGGTAAGGAATAAAAAGCTTTCTCCTACAGCCTTATTAATGAAGCTTTTCACTATGAGTTTTTCATTGGTCATGGATTCTTTCGGTTCTTTTTCTCACACTATGGAGCGGAAACTTACGACAGGCGGATACGTGATGAACTGGCCAACCAAAATGCTGAAACCACCAATCTCACAAACAAACTTGATCGGGTAAGGTCAGAATCTTCATTTCAGGAGTTTACGTCTCGTCGAAATCTGGTTATTAATAGTGAAACTCGTTTGCAGGAAATCCATGCCTTGAGAGCCCAATTGGAAGCAGCGAAATATGACGTGATTAAATACTGCATTGGTACTCTTGTCTCCATATCTGCTGTTGGTCTGGCTGTTCTTCGCATTTTGATGTAGGGGATATATAACCCGACAAGACTTAATTTGTGATTCTTCACACAAATTTGGATGCCAAGGATTTGGAAAGATCCAATTTTAGAGGGTCAACATGTCCAAAAGGCAACTGGTTGGCTGGAGCTATGCTCATGATTTTCTTGGGATTTATACAATGAATTGCTTTCAAATTTGCATTGTAGTTCTCAGCAAAAAGTGGATCAATATTTGCACGCTTGTTTCTTTTGAAAGTATTGTACAACAGTAGACTTTAGTTGGTGAATCTAGATAGGATGCAGTCTCTGCTTCTAGAAGTAGAAGGATATTTCGTTTGCAAATCAAAGCGTACCAACAGAAAAGAGAATTGCATACGAGTTTACGTGCTGACGACGCTAAAATATTTGCAGCATTTACAGTAAGATGACAACAGGGGCATACTTTTCAACCGGAAATAGAGCCAGGAATGAGGATAGCATGTCAATTTCTATGTCAAAAAACGTAGAATTAATGCAATCACTGGTGTTTTTTAATTGTTTTTTTCTTCGAAATCGAATTTGGCAGTTTGGACACTGATTCAGTTAAATAGCCGTTAATTGTCCACGTCGTCATTTAAAGTGATCCCTTGAAATGATATCACGTTAGTAGAGACATATTAGTCGTCTCAGTCGCTACTCCATATTCTTCCTTGTTGCTCAACACCTAAATAGTGATGGCATAATTTTTCTTGAATAAACGAACCATGGTGTCTAGATTGTCTGTCATAATAATGGGTGACGATCATAGCTACACTAGCCAAGGGGGAAGATCTAATGACCAAAAATATAATAATTCCCTGTCATACATGCAGGGAATTTGGATCACAAACCATGTTGGTTATCAAGATTAAGCTTTAGTAGGTAAACGAGCAGCGATATTGGATAGCATGATAATTTGTTTTAAGGAAAGTCTCGTATTGAGCCAAATTTGAAAAGTTAAAAGTACTTGATTGAATTTTTTTTTAAGTGATCATATGTATGACGGAAAAACTTCATGTACTTTTTATGTAGTTCTTCGTTTTTTATAATCGCATTTGGCTCTTAGGAGAATGGTAATAATGAAATCCTGGATCCGAGCCAATGATCTATGCTAGTACATGCATAAAACCAAGACGGATGTGCTTCCCTAAGCTTCTAGGAGATAACGGGAGTATGTCGTCATCCAGTGTCAGGGGCTCATGACATAACGCAAAGCTTCATATCTCTTTTATGATGGTTCGGACGACCAACGGGATCCATCTGCAGGGAACTGAAAATAACTCCGAACTTCAGGTTGGTTTAGGGAGGGATGGAATGGCGAAATTGATAGTTGGCTATAGCACCGGTGTCGGTCGCTGCTTCGCCGTGAGCGGTGCAGGTAGGAAATGACAGTCGAAAGGCAGGTTTGTGAGGCAATTGGTTGATTCTTTGCATTGGCAAGAGTATACCCGTCATTGAGCTAATGGCGCTGTTGTTCTGGCTGGCCCACGAAACAGAGCAAACAAACATGACCTGATATTTCTGCGTTGAAGATCAAATCGAGATTCGCCGCCCAGTTAGTGTTAGAAATTATCAAAATTAAAATTTTTTGTTTAAAGAAGAAGAAGAAATCTGAGTTTGGCTTCTTTCACCGCCAAAAAAAAGAGGTTTTTTTTTTTTTCTTTTTCGAAATAATACGTCTTTTATCTCTATGAAAGAGGTAAGATTGCAAATAACCTGTTTTACTTTGAAAGGATAAAGGAGAGCCAAGTGACTTACCGTTCAGTCAAATAATGTTTCGTTTTTCATATTGAAAGTTCGCAACTTGAATGAGCATTGCGCAGGAGCCCAATGGATCACAAGATGGAGCGCTTATCATAAGGTGACGTGCCTTGCAAGAGAAGCTAAGGTTGGGTCTCAGGGCTTCGATGTTGGCTACTCGCCTGTTTTGGGATTCGAACTTGTCCCCATTTGGAAGAGGGAGCGAATCATCACGCTGTGGCTAGAATCCCGTTTTCCCTCCACTGCACATCATTGTTCGATGACACCATCAACTCCCCCCTCCTATGGTCGTCGACCCCCTATCTATCGATCCAGATTTGCCGCCAGGCCGTGAGCTTCAAGGCCGCAAGTTCAGATCTGGCGAGACCACGGCAGCCCAGCTCAAATCTAATGCGGCCATGGCCCGAGAGCCCAGGGCTCGATGTTTTGTGAGAGAGGGATTTATGTTTTTGACAAATGGACAGTTTTGCCATAGCCAGGGAAAATTACAAAAGCTCCCGGTAACATGACTGTCTATGTGACATACTTGTCCCCAGGGAGTAGGTCTTGGGATGCTTTATATGGTCTATGTAATGGTCTGGGCCCACCACGCGCAATATATTATCCGCTTTGGAGTACAAGACGGCTCGCCAACTCCTCACAATTTTGTTCTTTCGAGGATCGCCCATAAGACCCCAAAAAACGCGTCTCACAAGTTTAAGGACACCTAGACTAGCATCCCAGGGCCTACTCCCTAGGTAAATTGGGATAAGGATGTCACAATCTAGGTGCCCTTAAACTTGCGAGACGTGTTTTCCGAGGTCTCTTACGGGCGACCCTCGAAGGAACAAAATTGTAAGGAGTTGGAAAGCCGCCTTGTGCTCCAAAGAGGACAATATTTTACGAGTGGTGAGCCCAAGCCATTACAATATGACAGTATTGTTATTATTTATGACCCCACGATTTTTTAATTAATGAGTATTTTATACAAAACACGTGGTGATGGTGTGGGATCTACGGTCGGAAATAACTAACATTATTGTTATATAGTCATGTAAGCTTTTTCCAGTTACAAATAGTGACAAGTGTCTACATTTTCTCAAATAAGGGAAGTAAGTTAATATTATTTCAAATAATAGCATGAAATACCTCATTATTTAAAAAAAAAAGGGCCCCGATCAAGAGCATTTTCTTTAATTGCTTTATTTTTATTTTTTTTCCTTTTTTTTGCTCTTCCTTCTCGTCGGTGGCCGGTGAGGCGATGGCAACTCTCGCCCAAATATGGTGTGGACGAGGCTGACAAGGGCAGCCCTCGGCTCATCTAGGCGAGGCTGCGGAAGGGGAAATAAGGAAAAAAAAATGACGAAACTGCAGTTGGTTAGGTCCTTCTTTGACATAATGAGGGCACATTGTTATTTAAAATAAATTATATTTTATGCCATTATTTAAGAAAAAGATGACAGCTCGGGACCTTATTTGAAAATTTTCCCTAGAGTTGGGATTGCAACAAAGAAATTTGAAAATAAATTTATGCTTTATTATTGAAAAATTACCAAAAAAGTAATATCATCTATTGCATATGTGCTAGTTCAATTCTAAATCTTTTGACGATTTGTCAATTTAATCATTATGGCTAATTTTTAGCCGAAAATCGCTAATATGGACGCAAAAATGCCGCGTAGTATGACTAGCATTGTTGTGGACAGCTTTTATAATTTTATAAATTTTTTATTTCTTGATTTTTAGTTTTTATATATATATATATATATTTGTTTCTTTTTCTTTAATTTTCTACGAAGTTCGGCTGGGGTAACTGATCATAGTTGAGGACCGCGAACCCCAGGTTAGCAGTGAGCAAGGGTTGCCGGACTTCTCCTCTGTCGGCAAGGGTCAACGGACGACCCTGATTGAGATTAGAAGGAAGGAAAGAAAAGAAACGAAACGAAAAAGAATGGAATGTCATGCTTAATCAATAATACCGGTCGCCTCCACCTTAGGGAAAAACTAGATATACCCAACAGCACTAATTAATAAGCGTGATTTGTTTCATTGCCCTCTCATCCATGAAACGAATGCTGGTCAGGTCATTCGTAGCGTCGTGCACGACCAGAACTTCTTGATTGGTAACATAATGACGTCACGATTGTTTATGTTCCTCTTAAAGGCTTCTTTTTCTTGAACAGCAAAAAAAATAAAAATAATAAAAAAATTGCTTATTACGGTAGGTCATGCAAGTCGTTCTTCGCACGTCTGTGCGCAAATTCATTGCTTAGACGACTTCAACAAGATATTATTGGATTCACTTATTTTTATTTTCTTGTTTTCTGTTATGACATCATAAGTACGTTAATTTTTGTCCGTTTTACAGTTGATCTCGACTTTCTTTTTACTCAATAAGTAACTCGACCTTTTAAACTTCGCAATGTGGACAGCAATAGCGGTAAGTATAGGTTAATCTTGTGTTTGGTAACGTTTTTGTTCATGAGAATATATTTGTAATATATTTTTTTTTGGTTATGTTTCTGCTCTTGGCTACGATTTTTAGGAACATAAACTCATTTGGTAATTAAAACAAAAAACTTCTTTCGTCAAAAGGAAGGATTGGTGGCGACAACAGCGGCAGCGGCGGCTGTCGATCATTGGTTGTCGGCGGCTTGTACAAGCTCACTCTCAAGTTGTTTCTAAAAAGTGTTATCAAATTCAGAAACAATTTTTTTTGCTTATTTTTTTGGATTCACAAGTGTTTCTTTTTTCAAAAGTGTTCTGCAAAATACTTTTGAATCATTTTTTTTACCATACATATTTTTGTTCCGAAGGCTGCATTTAATAACGTTTCTATTCTTGGGAATATATTTGGAACAGAAATAATTTTTTTTTGTTTATGTTCCCGACTACGATTTTTGGGGACAGAAACACATTTGGTAAGTTAAAAAAAACAATTTTCTAGCTAAACTAAAGGATCGACTGCGGTGGAGCGCTGTGGCTGTGGCGGGGGCATGTGACCAGCAGCGGCAATCGAACGGCGATCGGCGGAGGCGGCGATCGGCTGCGGCGGCCGGGTGGTGGCCGTGGTAGTGAAGGACGACGGTGGTGGCTTGTACAAAATGTTCCAAAATTCAGAATCAAGTTTTTTTTTGTTTCTTTTTTTAGGGTCAAAATTGTTTCTTTTTTCAAAAGTTTTTCCTGGAATATTTTTGGAACATTTTTTTACCATACGCATTTTTGTTCCAATATTTTTGGAACAGAAACACTTTTCCTAGTGTGTTACCAAACGCAGCCTAATTGTCCATATTGACATTCGATATAACCTTTTGAAACAGTGTCTTGTAAAGCATACTGGTCAATTAGTCATCTAAGCCATTGTCCATTCCTCCTCATCGCCCAATACTTCAATGGGGATGGCATATTTTTCTTGAATAAGCGAATCATTTCGGCAAATATGCTTAATTTTTAATGAGCAAAGGAGCCACATCAGAAAAATCAAGTGACATGACATTTTATTTAACCAAAGTCTCACATTAGTCGGATTTCAAAAAAAAAAAAAAAAGTTCAATTATTCATATGTAATACTTACCTTTTTTTTTTTTCATGATCACTTCTTGACTTGAATGAGAATGGTAGTGGAATACTGGACTTGATCTGTGCCCGCAGTTCCATGAAACAAAGATGGATGTGCTTCATTTGCTGCTAGGAAAAGCAAACGTCGTACGGGTGAACCATTCTGTCGGAAACGGTTCAATGGGTATTGCAGAGGTCAACCAGAAACCAGTCCTCATAGTCATAGCCTTAAGATAGAGGGGACTTTCTCACCCCTTTTTTTGGACGAATGAATGATCATCGTTCGAATTGACAAACACCCTGGGCTAAGAATATGATGATTATTGCCTACGTATACATGAGATGGCACGTGCATCAAGTTTGTGCATAGAAATCGTCAATGATGGTCCGGACGACCAACGGCATCCGCACTTCATGCAGTCCATCCTCCCAAAACAGATTTCCGAATGAGTATCTTCCCTGAACCCTCAGCAGCGAATTGAAAATGACTCTGAACTTCAGCTTGGTCATGGAGGAATTGAACGACAAAACTGATGGCTTAACTCTAACATAGGTGCCAACCGGTGCTTCGACGCGAGCGGTGTAGATGGAATTTATGGGACCGACATTCGTAACTACTCTTGACACGGTCAGCCGTTGCTTCAGATTGGGAATGACAATGGAAGGCAGGTTTAGGTTTATGAGGCAATTGCCTGATTCTTTGCACTGGGTGGGTTTCCCTGTCATTGTGCTAATGGCACTGCTGTTGTAGCCCATGAAACAGAGCAAACAAACATATTCTGACATTTCTGTGTCGTAGACGAGACCGGGATTCACCGCCCGGTTAGCATCGACATGACCGCCTCCGTAATCAAATGCATCGGCTTGCTTGTGAGGTGCTCCCTCCGCAACAATGTTTTCACTGTATTGATCCTTTGTGGAAGCTGCATTACAACAAAAAGAGAGACTGAGTGGCGAAAATTAGCAACATTAGCATGCAACGAAGTGCATTCTGCGTAATATCTTTCTCCCCTTCTCAAAAACTTGAATTTGGCCTTGGATGCAAATAGGCATGTGTCCTAATTAAAAGAATCATGAACCATTCTTTGGTAATCGGATTTAACAGTGCATTCAAAAAGACAGATGCATGTGTGATGTATCCAAAATGCTCTTTGGGACCTCTCCCTCCCTCCCTCCCTCCCGCCCTCTCTCTCTCTCAGATGCTTTTCGTTTTAGCTTTCCCATTTGAAGCAACCGAAAGGAAACATAGGATAAGAACCTGTTGTGACTAATGAAGACTTGATCATAGCTGGAGTCCATGATGGATGGATTGCTTTTAGAAGCGCAACAATGCCGGATATATGTGGACAAGACATGGATGTTCCTGATTCCATGTTAAAGTTGAGTGGGGGATCCAGCTCAGATGATGCAGGAGACCATGAAGCAAGGATGCTAACCCCAGGAGCAGCAACGTCAGGCTGCGTATTTCTTCAGATGTTATGCACTTAGTAAAAAAGAGAGCACAATAAAAAAAAAATGGGTGTGATTGATATACACCTTCAGCACAGAGGGAGATAGAGAACTAGGCCCTCTTGCGGAGAAGACGGCTACTTCAGGGGATATCTGCTTCCCGATGACAGTTCTTGAAGAAGTAATCTTGACGAGTGGGTTTCTGTTAGAGAAAAACTCTGAGGCAAGACCTTGAATTTAATTTCACATGCCACACGCTGATAAAGTGAGTTAAGCTACGGTTGGCAGTTTGGTTCTTCTGAAGCCGTCATAGGTCTACTCAAATATATATTGAAGCATCATAAACCGACAAATACATTGGAATGCTAGGGACTCACTTTCCTATAGATACACGTAAAAATTGTTTGTTTTTTCACACTTGTATTGCATCTGAATTCAATTGTCCCAAATATGTTTTTGTTCAAAGACGAAAATATCGCCAAGGGGAGGCATCGCTGTGTGTGGTGGTGAAGGGTGCAGGAAAACAGGGAGCAGTTCAACGTACATCATCAGCTGCATTCATAAATTTCAACAAGATGACATTCTCCATTCTTCATGAAGTACTTGTCCTATTAGAACTTACCGAGTTGCCTCCATATAAGTAAGCAAAGAAGTTCCGATTGTAAAATCCACCTGGACACAAGGGATGCGAGAGGAGACAGTAACATCTTTTGACGGAAACTGGGCAAAGATCAATCCAATGCCCTTAACTGCAGTGACAGTGCTTATGGCAACAGTGGCTGACCTCTGAGATTGAGATTGGAAGCAGAGAACCACTTTTCCTCTGGCTAAAGTAGCATTTAGTGATTTATCCTGGCAACCCCTGCAACAATAAATGTTTACATTCCATTGTCTGTTTATAGTACATGAGAAGGACTTTATAATCAAAAAGTTGCCAGCTTATTGAGAGAGACACTGTGATGGGATAGTTGTTTGACCTTGCACTATCCTCGTCAGAGTTCGTAGATGCAATATCTTCTCCATACACGATGGGGTAAAACCTGTCCCTAAGTCCCCTTGTATAGAAAGCCTGACCCTGTATGAGAAAGCAAGACATGTCTATTCTGAATCATATTAAAAGAAGAACATTTGTCATGTATTCATGAATTCTATCTTAAACATTTCTACATCGAATTCATCCTCAACTTTATCATTCCTTCTCTGAATCCCACCATCTTACCCTTTCGGATAACTAGCTAGGCGGCAATTTCTTTCCAGTTATGCCAATGCCTACATAATGATAACATTGATGCACTTAAACTAAGAACAGGAATGGCAAATAGAAAAGTACCACGAAAGTCTGGTTGTTTCCCAGTGTGATCGCAGTAGGAAAGGCTCTATCAATTGTGCTGGCAGCAACAGTTATGATCCATGGAGCAGTATTTATGACGGTTTGTGGGTAAGGACCCGAGTTTCCACCTGAGCACACCACTGTGATTCCTTTGGCTACAGCATGGAAGGAACCTATCGCCAAAGTATCATCGACATAACTAGGGAGTGGAGGAGATGCGCCAAGAGATACCGAAAGAACGTCTACACCATCAGAAATAGCATCGTCAAATGCAGCGAGAAGATCAGCCGAACTGCATCCACCAGTAGACCAACAGATTTTGTAGACGGCCAACCAAGCTGCTGGAGCACCTCCTCTAGCCAGTCCTCGAGCTAGTCCGGCAAAACTCACGTTTTCCACCAAAGATCCAGCAGCAATCGAAGATGTGTGTGTACCATGGCCAACAGCATCTCGGGGAGACAAGAATTCGACTCCCTGTGTCATGTTGAGCTTGCCGAATTCAGCTTCGTACCCTTTGATGTACCAACGTGCGCCGATGATCTTCCTGCCCAAAGTGTCATGTAAGATTGTTAGTAGATGCTGGTGATCTCTTTCCCTCCAGAACTTTCTTTAACGACAGTTCACATAACACCATTTTGGTATCATGAAACATGTGGACCATTACATCTACCATTGCCTTGCCCCATGCGTTCTCTCATCATGTCTATCAGCTGAGGCTAATGAGTTCATGATCACTGAAACGAAGCAATGAACTTATCAGATAGTGATGAATGCACATGAAGTAGTCCAACCTACTGCAGTCGGATGCATTAAATCCTTCTCCTTCTTGACATATCCCCTTCCAGCGAGTTGGAGCGTCTGCCATACCGTCATCTCTAAAGCTTTCAGATTCCGGCCAAATCCCTGAAAGCCGAGAAAATATGAACAAAAGAAAATTAACAAAGAAAAAGAGACAGGGAAGACAAATCAAGAATCAGACTCGAAGTTGACATCATTACAAACTCTTGACGACTAAAATCATATCTCAGCACGAACCTGTGTCCATCATGCCGATGAAAGACCCTGCTCCAGAGTGACTCTTTGAAAGAATTCCGCTCCGGATATCAGGGTTTACATGAAGAAAATCCCAGCTTCGAGTGGTTTGCACACTGAAAATTCTGTTGGGAATCACACGAACCACTCCAGGAAGATCTGCATTGAACAATTCATTTCAGGAGAGTCTCAATTACACCATAACGGCAGGGTTCAATGCAAGTCCAAGCTAGACGAAAAAAAAAAATCAGAGTTCACATTGCATCAACATTTATGACACCTGCAATAAACTTAGCTTGAGAATGATTTAACATTGCCGCAAACCCCGAAAATCCATGCTTGTAGCTGTACAAAATTGACTCCTTGGCAGCCTCTTCACTATCAGATATTAAACATATGCACTCTTAAGATGCCACTGCAAAATATTTGTCTTGATGTATAAACTATATAACACACCGAAGGAATAGGCTCGACATTATTACAAAAAAAAGTTTGAATGTCGTTCGAAATCTTCAAAGAAGCATAAAAACATGTTGAACTTAATTGAGCTTTGTACATCTGACTAGACAAACTATTCCAAGAACTTTAAGTCACCCAATAACTAGATTCTCACATGGTTAATTAAAAACAACACCCATTTATGTTGTATCTCGGCGAGTTTGATAACAAACGTACAGAAAAAAGAGAAGTGATGCATTTTTAAGACAACCCGAGCATTTCTTTCTTCCGAATCTGACATATAAATTGTAACAGATGGGAATGCAGGAGACAAAATAACTGAAAAACAATCCTATCAACGAAACATTAACGAAATCAAGACCTTCCCAAAATGCCTGATAGAATCTCATGATGAGACTCTGGAACCAGCTCTGGTTCATAATGTTGGCGAGCTTCTCCCATGTACACAATGTAAGCCTAGAGGAGAACCCACATGTCAAAAAACCACAGAGAAATTCCGTCGAACACTTGAGTCAGCACAAAATGCATCCACAACAACAACCGGACTCGTTAGGATTCACTCACATTGCTGGAGGCAAGAACCCCGGTATTGCCGCAACATTGCACGAGCAGATGGGAGACAAGAATGCCAAACATCCAAGGACAGGCCATTGCCACAACCGCCGTCCGAGATTGAGCTCAAAGCAATACAATCAAGAAAAAACACAGTGAACATGTGGCTTTATATATCTGGCGCAAGGGAAGGAGTTCGGTGATGGAAGCATGGCGAAAGTGTGCGTATTAGCGCGTAGGGACAGGACAACGTGCTGTTCACCTGCTCAACTGGTGCTGCCACTTTGATCCATGCGCTAAAATGGTTGACTGATCAGCACTCCGAGAAACCAAGCCCACCCCCTCCCCCCCAAAAAAAAAAAGAAAAAACAAAGTAAGATAGCGGAAGATTATAATACTTGCATGAACATGGACACTTCAGAGAAGATGTACGAATCACATGTCGTGGTTCCCGGAGATTTGTCTATCCGGACAAAAGCCAAAAGGGTGAATGCTACGACACGACAACAGATTTACGTTTTTTTTTTTTTTTGTGGTCGAAAACAACAGATTTACGTAATTCAATATCCGAATTTTGAGCTTAAATTATGGGGGATATCTCATATATATATATATATAAATATAAATAACATACTCCTATTATCGAGTACTGTACGTCCTTTTGCTGTTCCATTGTTTTTGTTTTTTTGGGTAAATTTGTGAATCGGCTTATAATATCTTACTAATGTTAAAATCTTACTAATGTCAAGTGTGCTACATATATAACATTAGTAAATAATAACATACAATCTGAAGAACAAAAAGGAAAAAGAAATGTTATATGTTCTTTTCAAAAAAAAAAAAAATCTAGGAAAGAAAATATGAAAGGGGGCGTTGACTGGGATTCCCGCACGGGGGACAAGAAGTGGTGCGAGGTCTTTTCATTTTGTCCTCCGAAAAGGATATTAACTTGCTTAGTGAAAGATATTTCAATCGTTGTGATCCGACACGAATTGTGTACGCCGTCCGTTGTTCACAGCCTAAGCGTTGACTTTGACTATTGACTCACATCATGATCATAGAATGCTGTCGATGATACCTTTCGTGTTTTTGCCACTTCTTCTAAATTCAAACTTATGTCCTCCTCATATGTGTGATAATGAAGTATCGTATGAGATCTGTCGTGACAACAGCCGTCCTGCAACCTCTTCTACTGTTGAAACGGTACAAAGGTAAACATGTATTACTTCATTAAATAGGATTCTCAACAAAATGTAGATAAGATTTAAATGGACAATGGTCACAAACGAGGCATATCGATTGATCCGGCGGATTCTAAATAAAACGAATTGTCCTCAATTCCCTACCAGCTTGTCGTGTGAAAACTCTTATGACATTGTCAACTGACTCCAGGAGCATATGCGAATGAACGTGTTTTCTCCATGACTGAAGGAATTTTCTACAAATTACTCTTTTGATGGGTGGTCGCCAAACATATTCGGCGAAACAATTATTTTTTTTAATTGAGTTTACATCTAGATGATGTTCTTATATGTAACCCACCGATGAAAAGTTTGATTGAAGATAGTCTTTACAATTAAGGCACAGAAGAGATGAATATCAACCACATTTAACAACATTTCTCAATGGTAATTGTTTTAAGATTGGTGTATCTCCCTTTTGACCAAAAAAAAAAAAATAGTGATCTCCCTCACAATTACAAGTAAAGAACACTAATTAAATTGTCAATTATCCGCTAATATCTCCAAAAATAAAAGAAATTTAATAGTTCATGATCCAACAGGGTCGCTCATCCCGAAACGCTTCAAAAGCTTATCATCCAAAAAGTGGAAAATCAACAATCGAACCATTACATCATAAGCGCGTTTCAGCTTACTGTCGGTGCCGAGCACTAAGTTTTGGTGAGGGCCAATTCGAAAAGATCAACCAAAATGTGTAAAGTCAATATGTTCCAAGGATGAGGGAGAGTATTTTTCTTTTTTGGTCTTTTTTGTTACAAATAGTTTCTATCTATAATTATCTTCTCTTTGAATTTTGGTCTGCCTCTTTACAGAATGCAGGAGTCGAACCCCATATCTGTGATCCGCTTACCAGTAGGACCGCATGTCTATTGAACTTTTTGGTCGTTTGATTAGGGAAAATTTGTTAATATCATACTTACGCAACTCTTTTCACTAATTTCATGGGTCGTTGCGACTGTTTCAACCCTAGGGAAAAAAAATGGCTCCATCAATCTCGAATTTAGATTGAGATCAATATGTGCTAATGAGGAATGCTGACTCATTATAAGACATGCATAATTATGATGAGTGATTACGAAAGAGATATGGGGAAAGCTCGTTTTTGCTTTTCATGTGGGGCCTTGAACTCATCAAATCCAAATGTTAATTATATTTTTCGTTGACGTTGTTCATATCTTGTCGAATAAGGTTCCTATTGCTCCCGTGTTGGCCCATTGACGTGTTGTTACCTATCTCTCTCAGTCGCTCAGCGAAAAAGAAGGCGAATATACATCATGTCATGCATCTCACCGAAATCAAACGCGCAAATTCAATGAGCAATCTCGTTTTCTTCCTTCTCCATTTAGCGTTATACCAGTAGAGCATCATGTTCTAGCTAAAATTTGAAATCTTTCCGTCGGAATCGATTTTTCAATTTTTGAAATCCAAAACCTGCCCTACTTACCATGTAATCAACCATCCATAGATTCTAGGGTCTACCCGTAAATCATCACCTCTAATAGCCATTATCTTTGTATACAAATCAGTTGACCATCATTCGTCTGGGGCCGATGAGGCCTCGCCTTGGCCTTGCAATAACTGGCGACCTCTGTCAGCCCATCTGGCGATAGCAGTGGCTCCCACTAGTGCTGCCATTCTTTTTTTTTTTAAAAAAAAATCTATTTTTAAAATAAAATTTTAGGTTTTCTTTTTTTTTTATCTAATTTTAAAACAAAGAAAAGGAAAAAAATAGTAACTAAAAAAATATTAAAATATGATTAAAAGTTATACACGTTAGCGTTGGCGATTCATGCAAGCAATTTTCGACTAAAATTAGTTGAATGGATTGAATCGGAAAAACATGAAAAGATTTGCGACTCGATTTACAAAATTAAAAGGTTTAGGAATGAGCTGGCAAAATTACAAAGTATTCAAAATTTTTTAGACTATTTTCACGATATAAATTTATGTATGTGGACACGTTTGGAATGTCACGCTTACGCAGTCATCCCCAATATCGGTGGCCACCTCCCGGAAAAATGAGACGTGCACAACAGCACAAGTTAATCAACATGATTTGGTCCATGGTCCTCTCATCCACGACGCGAAGTGCAAGGTGGGTTCGATTGCTTGCCCCGACCAAATCAAATGAATGCAAATCGTTCGTCACGTATCTTCTGCGTGAAGAAGACTGGATTTCAATTGACAATTAAAAGTGGAATCACATGGCACTTGGTCTGTTGCATTATTTCATTTGCTTGATCGGCACATGTGATGACATGCGTCATGAATGTTGTAAATTGGAAATCAACTTTCTTCGCTTTTACTCGATATTCCCACTTTCTCAATAGGAAAATTTCAAAGTTGTGTTTGGTCATCTGGATTTTTAATCAAGATAATATATGATATAGTAAAAAAATCTATAGATTTCACCAAATCATATGCACCGTTTGGTGAATCACAGTAATAAAGTTGAATACTTTCATATTTTATTATTTGGTATAAACGACATATTACTGTAAACAAACCTGAAAATGTGAACAAACGAAGATGGTAAGAATCTCTTGTGATTCACTATTAAAGAAACCACAAATGCATAAATAGAGATAACCTCCATCAGTCAATTCAAAATTACTGTACAATCTTGAATCTTAAATAATAAATGAGTTCCTATAGTATTTCCAAGCCACAAGTTCAACTATGATAAGAAATGTAAACGAGCACATGCAATATCGACAAGGTAAATCGGCATCGGGTGCTAAATCTAGTAAAACTTTGTTTGTTTTACAAAAATTCATTCGCTTGTATAAAATATTTTTCAGGAAGTCAATTTCCAAGAAAATGACTATATTTTTTAGTGTTTGGCTGAACTCTAAAAAAACATTCGAAAAATATTTTCCGTCTTTTGGTATGCAAAATCTTATCGATTTTTCTCCATGCACTCCTTTCAATTATTTTTTTCTTTTTTTAATTATTTATCTTTTTCTATATTCTCTTTTTTTTCTTTTTTTTTATATTTTTCATTTGGTTTTGGCTAGCCACAAGCAAGCTCGAGGCTTGGTCGATCCCATTGATTTCGAGCTCGACGGCTCGCATCATGGCCAATCATCGGGCTATCAACCGTTGCTAAGGTTTGTGGTCGGCAGAGGAAGGAGCCGCGCATAGAGAAAGGAGAAAAAAGGAGAAATAAAAAAATATAAAAAATAATATAAAAGGAAATTAATGTAAAAGAATTAAGAGATCAAATATAAGACGAAAATGTTTTTCCGCTTCTCAAAAAAAGGAAAATATTTTCCTCTTTTTTGAATGAGTTTTTCTTTTCACGGATGAAAAATATTTTCGTAAATTAGTTTATTTTTTGTGAACTAATTGCCGAAAATCCGGAAAACGTCTTCCTGAAAGTTATTTTTTGCGAAACAAACGGAGTCTAAGCAAGAGAAAATATTATTATTAACTTCCGTAATTCCAAATAACATAGTGCTTTGACTCTTGCCATACTCGCGAAGCGTCAATGTGAACCACTAAGTTAAGGAAGAGAAGGAGGTTTGATTTTCTTGTTGTTTTCGTGGACTTTTGACGTGAACGGGACGGTTGTAACGAAGAAGGAGTTTCAACTCTCTTGTTGTTTTGTGAAACTTTACTATGAACCAATGAACTACAAAGGAGTTGTGATATTTCAACACGAACAAAAGATACGAAGGAGGATGGGACAAATGGTGTAGGCTTTTTTTTCCTTAAAAATCTCATCGCCCCTCGTTCTTCTAGAATGAGAAAAATCATTATGAGAAAAATCATTTTCAAAAGTGAATTTATTCATTTAAAATTTAAATTTTTCTACTTCATTTTTGTTCATTGATTTATTATTGTCATTCACTCTCTTCTTTAATTTCCTTTTTATTCCCTTCTGTCATTTATTAGTAAAAACTTTATTATATCCCGTCTTAAGCAGAAACCAAACATAGGATAGGATAAAATATATCATATATGAATTTTTTTATCCTAAGTATCTATGCAGTCCAAATGAGCCATCTATTTCCTACGAGATGGGTAGTAAGTAGTTTTAACTTTTAATGCTACGTTTGGTCGTCAGAATTTCTAACAAGGATAGAATTAGAAAAGATATGATATGAAATGCATTGATTTTGCCATATCATATTCATTGATTGGTGAATCACTGTAACAAAGCGGCATGTATTCATATCCTATTATGTTTATTGTTTGATATGTACATATATACACATAAATGAATATGAAAATGCACAAACATAAACAATAATAATCTCTTATAATTCACCGCTAATTTTAGTAAGAGAGAAAATATGATCATTCGCGTTTACAACTATGAAAAGTTTTGTCTCTCTCATTACTTTTACTAAATTTCAATATAAACCACAAAGTTATTAAGAAGAATGGGTTTTGACTTTCTTTTAGTTTTCATAAACTTGTGACGTAAACCAGAAACCTATGAATGAGTAAAACTTTCAACTCTCTCGTCATTGTTGTAGAATTTTGGTATGAACTAAAAAACTATAAAGAAGTGGTGAAACTTCAACATGAACTAAAGATACATAGGAGAATAAAACTTTTAGTTTTATTTTTTTTTAGAGATTCATTGCTCCGTGTTCTTCAATAATTCGAAAGATCATTTCAAATTCAAATTTGTTCATTTAAAATTTGGGTTATTCTACTTCATTTTTATTTATTTATTTACTTTTTATTTTTATATTCCTTTTCGTTATTTTTATTATTTTCCATTATTTCTTAATATTTTTTATTAAATAACAAAGTATACTACAAAAAAAATCCTTCTTTGACCTCATCCAACAAAAAATCCTTCCATTCATAATGACATGGATATGAAATGTGTGTAAGTATGTGCACAAAATATATATTGCAAAGTAGAAAGAAATTAAAATTTATAACTATACGTAGGAATAAATGAAAATTATTTTTAATTTTTAATTTCATTTTTCTATTAGAAATGAAATATAATTCATATTTAATTATTATGTTAATTTTACTTTTTAAGAAATTTGTTATTCGAGAAAAAATAGCTTTTATACTATAAACATAAAAAATTCTATGCACATTTATCTCATCTCTCATGACACAATTTTATCCATGTTATATCTAACTTTATTCATTCCTGAGTGGTGGCTAAACACAGGTAGGATAACTTTTATCCTATCCTGCTTTTTATCATGATCAACGCTGCCTAATAGCTTATATGGAAATTATACGGGATACACCAAGGAATATTGGAATTTTTTTTTTTTATGTTTCCCGCTAATAACTTCTTTTGCCGTACACTTTCTATGCTTTTTCTATCAAACATGCACATCCGAACGACCCCCGGGTGGAATGGAGCGAAAAGACCGCCTAGATGGCGGCCATGGCCAGTCAATAATTAATTTAGATTAGAAGATTTTTTGTTTCTCTAAAGATGAGGATATCGATTTATTTAATTAATTGGCTGAAATGTGTCCCCCTAATCGCTTTTTAAGTGCTATTATAGCCATCAATGATTCAATACGCCTTAATCTCCGTCGCTGCCGTGGGCTCTCTCTCTCTCACACAACCATAGACCACACACCTTGGACAGGATATTCTTTTTTCCGCGAAAAAAAAAATTAAAAAGTATTTTGAAAATATTCGTTTATAACGATTGCGTAATCAAATAAATAAAAAATACTTTTATTATTCACAAAAATATTTAGACTTATATTGTTGTAGGTAATGTAAACATTTTTAATTGATTAATTATTGCAACGATGCATATGATTGTTTTAAGAAGATATTTTCAAAATCATTCATTTTTCAGCGATACAAATGGAACCTTACTACTTATGGAGAAGGGAGACCGAGCAATGAGAGCCACGAAAATCCTTCTTGACATGGGCAAGCCGAGATAGCGGAGGTGTTAGTGTTCGTCATGAGCGAGGCCAATAGGGGCTTAGGCAAATGCAGAGGAGAGGCAAGGTGGTTGAGGTTGGCAGTGACAGAATGAGGTTAGAATCTATTGTTTGGCGAGAAAAGTACCAAAAAATTATAAAAATATATTATGTTGGTACTAATTCAGTTATAAACTTTTTAATTGGATCAACAGTCCTATACCTTTTCAGATTTGCATCAATTGAGCCTAGTCATCCAATTTAGGTCGCAATCACTAATGTGTACATTGACCGTGCCATGACGATTGACGCTAAGTCAATTTTTTTTTTAATAATTCTTTACGTTCTATCAATTTCTTTTTTTTTTCTTCCATACCCGACAAGCCTTGCCCTTTCACCAGGCATTGCCAAAGCAAGGGCCGGTCTCATCGGCCATGACTTGTGCGGCTATGCCAGTGCCAGAACAATCTATGAAAGAAAAAGAAAAAAGATTAACAATTTACTAAAATCTCCCACATTAATCTTACCATCGTGTCCTAAATCAATTCCAATGTTAGCCAGCCATGTTGGCCCATAATCACGATTGGTGGAAACGAATTTACTCACGAATTGTTAAAATCAATCTTAACGAGTACACACGTGAGGCAAAATCTATCGAAGTCTCATGTAGAATTTCTAATAATTAGACAGAGGGCATGCATTGCAAAGAACTAATACGCTTGGTATATAATCAAAAAAATTGATTGAGAATTTTTTTTTAAAATTATATGAATGAAAATTGGTAATTTCCTTTTTATAATACAAATTAGGAATCGTTAAATAAGAAAATTACTCGTTAAATAAAAAAAAATTGGATACAATTATATCCCCCTAACAAGGAAAATCCACCGTTACGCCAGGATACGACGTGTCACTTGATTATGCGAAGATTCACGGAGAATTCCCTGGGAGCGTTCGTAGAGTACAACCCTCTCCACCAAGAACTTCCAATTTGAAAGAGAGACCGCAGAGCGTACTGCGTGGGACGAAGGGACCAAAGCTTAAACTGCCCTTCCAAAGTGAATGAAAGTGCCCCCACACACTCTCATTTGAATGCAAATCTCTCTCTCTCTCTACACATCTTCTGGAGAGAGAGAGATCGAAGAGCCATCCGAAGGTGAATGGAGGCGCTTAGAAAGCAAGCCACTCGACTCAGAGAACAAGTCGCCAAGCAGCAGCAGGTTCCCTCTCTCTCTCTCTCTCTCTCTCTCTCGCTCGCCGAAGCACGTCGATGATGTGAGTTTTGCCACTGATAATGCTGAGATGGGGTCATCGCGTTTTCTCTCAGCTTATTGCTGCTGGAATGCGTGAAATGCCACAGATTCTGGCTACTTTATGCAGTCTCTGGGCCGATTGACGCATTGCGATGCAAACCTGTTAAAACTTTGCTTTGGCAGTGGGCTGTTGGCGTTTTTCAGTGTGTCCGCGCAATTTTGGTTGAGTTTGCGTCCGTCGGTGGCATTAAGCGTCGATCTAACTAACGGAAATGCGTAGCTCTTGATACATTTGACGTGAGGACTAGGAAAACAAGTCAGTGCGAATGTAAACGATGAGGGTTGACGGCAACCCTTTTATCAGTACGGGCGCAATCTTGACTCGACGTGTATTTGAATAGAACAAGTCAGCGGAAAAGCTATACTGGAGACAATGGATGACGCAAACTGTTGCTTTGGAGGAGCAAAATGTGATCTTTTTTCCTCGTGGCAAATGCCGCTGAATTTTGAAGATGAGGATGAATATGCAGCTAATAGGAAATAGGGATGCTGCTTTGTGAGGCCATTGCCACCCTTGTGGTGTATTATTGTCTTCTCGCTCTTAGTGGAGAGCTGAGCAGTATCTAAAGGCAGTGCCAGAGATTGAAGCATGCCAGGAGAAAGGGCTCAAAATTATCTCAGAAAATCATCCATCTTGTGCTTAGTCATAATCTGTCTTGTCATATCCAGGTTCATTAGGACTAGAAAAAATTGCATAATCTAGAAACCTGGGGATATCCTTGGGAATCATAATCTAAATTTTGAACATACCAATGCCATTTATCCATAAATTTTCTTTTCACTCTAGGGAAACTATGCTTTATTTTCTTCGCCATGTCATTGGAATGAACTCCAAGTCTCTAGTTTCTTTAGTGCATATGCTACTACGTGTATCCTTTGACGAGAGGTAGCATTTACCTTTTTTAACTATTGCTTTAGGCTGTCCTCAGGCAGTTTGGAGCAGGGGGATATGGAGGGTCAGATAACATGATCACTGATGAGGCAGAACTCCAGCAACATCAGAAACTTGAGAAGCTTTACTTATCAACACGTGCTGGCAAGGTTTTCCCTCTTGATAGTTATCATTTTTTCCATGCCATACACACCCCCTAGAGATAAGGCTTGTTTGTTGTTGAATTTTTCTGTATATCTAACACACTAATGGTTAAATTCATGTTTCAGCATTTCCAAAAGAATATTGTACGTGGAGCAGAAGGATACATAGTTACTGGGTCAAAGCAAGTTGAGATTGGTCAGTTTGCAGCTTTACGTTTGATCTTTGAATTTTTTGGCTTTCTTACTGATTTTTAGCACATCATTTCTCTGCATGTGTATCTTATTTAACAGGAACAAAATTGTCAGAGGACAGTAGAAAATATGGTTCTGAAAGTACTTGTACGAGTGGTAGTACTCTAACAAAAGCTGCCTTAAGTTATGGATGGGCTCGTGCTCAAATTGAGAAAGAGCGCGGGGATCTCTTGAAAGCTCTAGGGACACAGGTTTGGCTAAATTCTTATCTGTTATATAAGCAGGTGGTGGATCATGCTGTGGACCCTTCAGAGTTGTGTATTTAACTGTCATTTTTTCCGTGGTTTCATGTATGGAATAAATATTTTTTGTAAGGGTTGTGTGAGTATTGACGTGCTTCCGGTAAAATTATGAAGACAAGAAAGTTACTTTATCTGAGCGACTGCTTTTTATTACAATAATATCCGTCTTTAAGAATGTCCGAAAATCGGCTTTTATACTGTTCTGCATCTTTAGCTTCACATCATCTGAATTCACATAGAAATATTTTGAGGCTGGATCCACTTTTGAATTTCTTATCTACGTCTGACATGCGTGGTAATAACCTGATTTTCCTACCTTTTTATAGCACTTACTGCTTCATTTATAGGTTGCAGAACCATTAAGAGCGATGGTAATGGGAGCTCCCTTGGAAGAAGCACGGCATCTTGCTCAACGATATGACAGGATGAGACAGGAAGCTGAATCTCAGGTATTCTTGAACATGGTGTCATCCTCTGTAGCTAATATATATGAGCACTTTCTTGAAACAACTTGACATCAATTCTTTGTTTAGTAAAAGATGCTTTATCTTTTTATGCTTTCTAATAGAATGTTTCCTTAGACAAGGAGTTTCTCTTTTACTTAAGATAAAAAGCAGACTTGCATTAACATGACACTAGAAAATGTGAACTGAAACCTTCCCTGGAACTTAGACAGGCTATTGAAGTTTCCAAGCGCCAAGCAAAAGTGGGGGAAACACCAGGCAATGCTGAGAATGCTACAAAACTGGAAGCAGCAGAAGCAAAGCTGCGAGATCTCAAGTCAAACATGGCAGTATTAGGAAAAGAAGCTGCCGCTTCTATGTCTGCTGTTGAAGCTCAACAACAGAGGTTAACACTCCAGCGGCTTATTGCCATGGTAGGCCCTTTGGAATCTGACAAGGATCTGATCTTTTATTAGCTTTTGATGTTAAAATGAAACTGGAAATCTTGCCTCTTTTCTGATTGAAGGTTGAAGTGGAGCGTGCTTATCATAAGAGCGTTCTTCATATACTAGAACAGCTTGAAGGCGAGGTATACTTGAGTTTTCCCAACCTTCTTACCTTATTCTTTAGTGTGTTGATTGACCTAAGTTAGGTTGATTTCTGTTTATTTTCCTTTAATTGACAGATGATGTCAGAAAGACAACGTATTGAAGCACCTCCTATCCCCAGTTTGGACAACGTGTGTGCATCTCCATCCTATGAAGAAGCCAATGGCATCTATGCATCACATATGCAAAATGGTTCTGCTGATAGAATGAGTTACTTTCTGGGAGAGGTTTGTGAATGACAGGAAAATGCGTGACTCGATATCCTTAAACTATTTTTATTGAGCGAAAGTCTAATAGACTTCTAATGTCTCGTAGGTTACTCTTCCATATCAAGCTGAATCTGATGTAGAGCTGAATCTATCAGTCGGTGATTACGTCGTCGTCCGAAAGGTTTACTGCTCGACCACTCTCTATTCCATTGGTTATTCTAAAATTGATTGTTCCGGTTAGCCTTAGTCCTCTCTTAACCCATTTGATTCCACAACACATTTGGTTTATGAAATTGCGATTAAACTCGAAAGCTGCCCTAAATTAAGATGATAATTTATGTTGCAGTGGACTTGGTGACTGTCTTTTTGTGTGCTTGTACAATTAGATTGATATTTTTCATCATGTTTTTTAGTTTGCTCATATCCCTACTGAGGGTGTTAAGTAGGGGCCAGGGGTTGAATCATGTTTATGCATGCTATAGGACTTGTATGACGTGGCTTTGCTGTATTCATTCTAAAGTGCAGCAAGCAGAAAGAGGAGTTAGCTAGGAATCAATTGACAAAGTTCATGCCACGACGATCTATATGGAAGGGCAGTTTTGTTGGCTGGTTGGAAAGAAAAACTCATTCAGTAGATTTGGTTTCTGGAACAGGTTCATGTCACTCACACCCTGCCAAAAGATTTTTCCTTTGATTAATGAACTAACAAATGAATGTGGCTTGAGTGACAAGTGGAAAAGGATAAGGCAAAGCTTTCATATTCGAGAGCTAGAGATGTAGTCAAATGGTGTGAGGTAGAGGGTTTTCTACATGGTTCCTGCAACTGTCACTTTTATGTAGCTTAATTAGTATAGGTAAGCTCAACCATCCTTTGACTTGGTAGTAAAACGAAGATTCATCTTAATATTCTATTGAGAGGCTATGAATGATTCTAACATATTTTCACCTGCTTATTTTTATCCCATTTCATCTGACAAATACAGTTAATGGAATATGTCCATAGATTTGCTCTTTCCATTAATGTGCTTCATGCTTGATGTGCCTATTGATGGGGAACAGTATTCTCCTCCCTGTATGACCTGATTGCTAATTGTTTTTCCCCCGAAGTCAATTTTTCCGTCATCTTTTGACTCAACTATAGAAATCGGAAGGGTAATTATCCGAGTGCTCTTTACAGGTCACTAACAATGGATGGGCAGAGGGTGAATGTAAAGGTAAAGCGGGATGGTTCCCATTTGGTTACGTTGAAAGAAGGGAGCGTGTTCTTGCAAGCAAAATGGCTGAAGTATTTTAGATGTCTTTAGTATTCTCTTTTTCGGGATCAATGCTTTTGATGGGTAAGATATGTACTCTGGGGTACAATTGGTGTGTTTCTGCAATTACGGAATACCTAGCCTTCTCATGGGTCAAATTGATGCTCCCAGTTTGTGGAACAACTGAAATTGCTGTTGTGAGGATTCTGATCGGGGTGCTTATCATTATCGATACTTGTGGATTATGGATTGGTAGTGAGCAAGGGAACCTTTCTGAACTACTGTTTTACGTACTTGAACTTGGCGTGTATCTTTCCTGTTGCGGAAAAATGTCATACAAGAACAATTAGAACGTTTCGTGAAGTATCGATATATTGGAATGTCATTGTATTTCGTTGACAAGGATAAAGGAAAATGTAGAAAATTCTATGTTAAGGACGGTTATTATTTCATTGACATGGTTATAGGTAAAGGCAGGTATTTTTATGTGAAGGACAGATATCATTTCCTAAGCGAAGGATATAAACTATAGAGAATCAGAGATTAGAAACTTCTTCAATTAGCCTTAACACGTGCAATTTGCACCAAGTTCATCGGAGCCATCAGATACATTAAGATGAACATGATCAGGCCGAACGTGTCACGTTGATTAGATCGTTAAGAAGGGTATATCACAGGCTATAGGAAGGGAACACAAACCAAGGGATGAGCCATAAGAAGAGCAATCCCGGCAGCTTCGGTCGTATCCGCTGAATTGTCCTTGCCGTTAACCACTTTCCATTTAAAGCATTGGAATAATCCGGCGAAGAGTAGTTTGGATCACTTGTAGAGCCATAGAAGTCCCAGGACAGCTTCTCCTTTCACTGCCAAATGGCAAAAGCTCATAACGTTGTCCCCTCACATCTATTTGGCTCCTTCCGCTTCCATTTATGAATCTCAGAGACACGAAATCCATTGGATTTTCCCAGTAATTGGGGTCTCTCCCTATCGATCACGCATTGACAATGAGCCTCGTGTTCGCGGGGATGTCGATGTTGAGTTGATTCTCTTGTGAAGAGAGGGCCTGATGGGTGAAGCCTCAGACTCCTTGACAATTGCAGATACTGAAGATTAGGCACGTCTGACTCCTTGATCAGCCTCTTGTTTCCTGTGATGTAGTCGATTTCTCCTCTTGATTTGTTCAAACATGTTGGGATGGTTAATGAGCTCTGCGAGAGTCCACTCTGTCGCCCCAGCGGATATGCCTGTTCCAGTCGTGAACATCTCCTGCCAAACACGAAATCGAAGTTTTCATCACTCGTCCTATGATTATGAAATTCATCTCACAGCTCTTGCTAGTGAATTACGTATGGACTGTTGATTCCTAAGAAGTTAAGAGAGAAACCATACTAAAATGAATGCTTTGACGCTCTCGCGACTTAGCCTCATCTCTGACTTCTCGTATTCCATTATGTCGAGCAGTATATCGACAAGATCCTTGCTACGCATGCCTGAACCACAATTCTTGTTCCTAGCCTCTTCATGCTCTTTCAGGATGCCTTCCGTCATTGCATCTAACCTCAAATGCACATCCTGAAGCCTCTTGCCTAGACCTTGTATGTCCACATTCTTACAAAACTAGATGTGGAAATTGAACTTCCCGGTCAGCACCCCCACTTCATCCACCAATGTTCTCACTTCACCAGCCCCATCACGCCTCGCCACAACACCTCTTACTCATCGTCATTCTAGAGATTATGTTATTCGCGAGCACTGTGAGCTCTTGGCCTACATCAACTGCTTCATTGGCTTGGCTCTTCCCTAGCATTCCCTTCAAGAAAGCCTCTACTTCTTCCTCTCGAACGGGAAGGAATTGGTCTAGTGTCCTCCCGCGGAGAAGTTCGTTCATGCATATTTTCTTCACGGACCTCCAGTAGGGGCCGAACGGCGCGAAGCTAAAGTCAGCCGCTACTTAAGTCAAGCACTGGACAGCCACGGTCGACGGGCAATTGGAGGAGGAGATTTCATGGGTTTTGAGGGATTCTCTTGCTATTGCAGGGGAAGAAGCTACCACACAGGGAACGGAGCCGAAGGAGAGATAGAGCAACGGGCGCCGTAGCGTCTCGACAGACTATGGAGTTCTTGATGAGGAACAGGCCTAAGAAGATGGTGTCCGATGATAGGGAGTCCAAAAGGCGATGGCGGGAGCTTACAGGTAGACTTGGACTTTGATAAGATGAACCTCACATTAAAGAACGAGATGACCCAAACAAGAAAGGAGAAGTGTGTAATCTTGGATGTTTTCCATTGCCGAACAGAAGAGTGGCAGCGTTGGTCGATCTGATAAGATCAAAACGAAAGGAGACTAAGCACTAATTTGGGTGTCAATGAAAGATGCACGGAAAAAGAAAAAATTAAAATGGCAAAAAAATTAAAATGCCTTTCGATCGGCCCTTCTTTAAAATAAATAGGATATGTCGGGATTTTTTTTAAATAAAAAGGAAACATCGGGCTTTTTTTAAAATAAGAACCAGCTTATATCTTTATTTGAAAAAATTAGAGTATTTTGGGACTTTTTTGAAAATTTCCCCCTAAATTATGGATTGTCTTTGCCTTATGCAATAATCCAACGTAGAGAGAGAAGTTGGTTGGTTTGGTTGTTTTGTTGGTAACGCCAAGCTCCGTTTTTTGGGTTGTCCGTATTATAAATGGACGACTCATATTATTATTGTTAAAAAATATAATCATCATACATGTTATAAAATCAAAGTACATCATCTTATATATATAGTGAGCATTGGGGCTCACTAACTATAGAAAAAATTAGACTACCCTTTCAAAACTTCCACTCAAGTTGGGGCATAAACATCAAAGATCCCTAACTTGTTACACAAAGTAATTACTCTACTGCTCTGCAGTGACTTAGTGAAAAGATCAGCAAGTAGGTTTTCAGTCCGTGTGTATTGAAGTGTTATGCTCTTGTCTTGAATCTTTTCTCGCACAAAATAACAATATACTTCAATATGCTTCGTGTGCTCATGAAAAATTGGATTTGAAGCAATATGCATAGCAGACTGGTTATCGCATTAGAGTAGTCGACAACATCAAGATGTCTGTGATTCTTGAATAATAATCCTTTTCCTGGTGCTCCCTTCAAGTACTTAACTATACGTAATATTGCCTCCCAATGTGTAGTACGAGGACTACTCATAAATTGACTAACAACCCTAACAACAAAAGAGATATATGATCGGGTAATAATTAAGTAATTGAGCTTACCCACCATTCTCCAATACATACTTGGATCATGAAGTAGTTCACCATGTTCTGCGTCGAGCTTCACATTATGATCCATCGGAGTATTAACAGGCTTCGCTCCAAGAAAACCAACATCACTGAGAATGTTGAGTACATAATTCCGCTGTGATAATGAGATATCATCATTGTGAGTAGGCCACCTCAATGCCCAAGAAATACCGCAAACAACCCATGACTTTTGTGCTAAACTTTGCATGTAAAAACTATTTTAATTTTTTTATGCCCAAAGAATCACTACCAGTAATGATAATATCATCCACATACACGATCAGGAGAACACACCTAGCATGAGAAGTAGTGTTAAAGACAGAATGATCAACAGTACAATGTTGCAAACCAAACTAAGTAACTGCATCATTGAAACGGCCAAACTAGGCACGAAGAGACTGCTTCAAGTCATAAAATGCCTTGCGTATGTGACAAATATTAGTAGACTCCTCCCGAGCAACGAACCTGGGAGGTTGCTCCATATAGGCTTCTTCCGTCAAGTCTCCATGAAGAAACGCATTCTTGACATCAAGTTGGTAAAGAGTCCAACCATAATGGACAACAAGAGAAATGAAAGCATGAACGGAAGGCATCTTTGCTATAGAAGAGAATGTATCATCATAATCAACTTCATAGGTCTGGGTGTAACCTTTAGCGACAGACGTGCCTTCAGACGCTCAACAGTGCCGTCTGGTTGAAACTTCACTGTGAAAACTCAACGGCAGTCCACAGCCTGCTTTCCAACAGGTAAAGATGTAAGTAACCATGTCCCATTATCCTGTAGCGCTTGCATTTCATCTTCCATAGCTTGTCGCCAACCTGGATGAGCAAGAGCCGCTACAACGGTACGTGGCACAGACACAACAGATAAAGAAGCAACAAACGAGGTGTATTAAGGAGAAAGACAATCATAGGATAAAAATTTAGAAAGAGGTTAACGAGTATGTGTATGACAAGACAATCCACTATATGGAGTAAATCGAGGATTGGGTTGACCAACGCAAGAACGTGTTCCTTTGCGCAATACTATAAGAATATCAATAGTAGAAGCAGGCTCTGAGGTAGCTGGTAGATCAGAAGATGGGACATTAACTGGTGGAAAATCATGCATATTCGATGTAGATGGCGACTGTACTATCTCATGTTGAACAAGGCGACGCCGTTGATAAGTCTTGTGACATTCTGAATTTCCGACCATTTCGAGATGTATGAATGAGAAGATATCTATCGATATATTTCAGTTTTATCTCGTTCGAACCTGATCAATTCGAGTTAACTAACCAGAAAGGAAAAAGCTAACGCATGACAAGTATGCGGACCTAGGAACTCGAATAAGGAACGACACTTTCACTATAAGGATTGTCAAAGGAATATTTAGAGCCAATAAGAGCCGATCTAGAAATGGTTAAGGAATTCATTAATAGCGTTATACGATTGGAGCGCGGTTGATTTCACTTAACCGACGTATGATTTGCAAACTTTTCCTAAATCAAATTCTTACGATCGTGACCATCGGAGCTAGTGATAAACCCTCACAATTACATGAGAACCAAAATTGTTGTGACTTGAGTCATCCTAAGTGTGATGAGAATTACTGAGTCGATACGCGTGAATGTCTGCTAAAAGCCACCCATCAGTTTGAGATAGGTTGAAACTACGATTGACGTAAAACAGACCATGAATTGGATTTCAAAATTGGATATCGGACAAAGAAGAATTTCAACAATTCAAAAGGAGTTGGACGTAGCTTCACCAAGGGTAATAACAATCGAAAAAAGTAAAATTTGGACTGAAAGTGTAAAATTACCATTTTGCCCCTCAATACATTCTTTCTATTTAGAACAAGCAAGGGCACTATAGTCATTTGCTCTTTCCCTATAGTGTCCGAATTCTAGGAGGTATTTTAGTCAATGAACATTGTGATATTATGAAAAAAACCCAAGTGTCATCAAATGGAGGTCTCATCCTTTTAGACCCTAGATTGGATGTCTAATTACATTAATTTCTAGTCAAATTCCACCTACCATTCTCTCTCTCTCTCCTTGACCTGAGGACAAAGAAAAGGCAAGAAGACTTCTCTCTTTCTTCAATTTTGTTCAGCCACTTTCTCTCTCCCTCTCAATCTCACGTTCCCCTCTTTCTCTCTTCCTCTTGCTCATCGGACAGATTCTGTCCTCGCCATTCGTTCGTCGCGATGCCGGCTTCCGACCACCATTCGACCCAACTCCAACTACCACAACACTCCTTGATGTCTTGCCCACAACCTCTAAGTGATCGTTCGTCAATTCATTGCCTCGTTTGAATCGTGGAGCCACCGGAGTCCGAAGAGGTCAGAACCAGGTCCAATCTAGCCATGAGCTTCTTTAGGCCGACTTAAAGAGCTTGTCTTGCTTCCAAATTGAGGTGAGATCTTCTTGAGCCATAGTATTAAAGCTTAGTGGCTTGAGTTTGAATTTTGGTTGAGGTTTGAATGAATTTTGGTGGTTGAATGTCCATGAACTTCTCTTGGACAAAATCTGTCCTCTTCGACGGGTTTAGGAACCGAGGACCTTTGAAGGCCAAGGAAGCGTCGTCTTGCCCCAAAACTTATTGGTAAGATATCCTAAGACATGATTTTACATGTTAGTAAATGACAGGTGAGTTAGGTTGGAGTTCTGATGGCCGGTTTGCATGGATTTCCCTAGGAACAGAATCTACCTTGCAACGGATAAATTAGGAACCGAGAATTGTTGTGGTTCTTGGAAGAGTTTGTTGGCTTAATTATCTCAGTAAGAAGACTTCTAATCCTTAGTTAGGATGTTGGACCACTAAAAGGTAGATTTTTGGTGGAATTAAAATGATTTAAAGGGCTGCTATGGTGAGAAACACGCTAGAGACCCGAACCCTCCTAAATCCCATTTTCAGCGCGCACCGTTTTTAAAACGAGTCATTCTAATTCATCCGATATCTAAATTGAGCCCCATTTTCGCCCACACGTCCATAAGACCTTGAAGTTTAAGAATATTGAATTTGTTTCCTCAAAAAATGAGTAGAAAAATTACAGTTTCCATGAGACTAAACCTAGTTGTGTGGTCCTGAATTGAGCAGTTTTGATGAATTGAGGTTTTGGATGATTTGCCTTGTTCAAATGACTCTTTAGCATGCCTAAAAATGTTGAACTAAAGCTGTGCATGCTTGATGATGAGGCGCCATGAGTGAATTTTTTATGTGCATCGACTTATTTTGTTCAATCGAGTGCTTTGATGATTGTTGGTGCATTCGATGGTTCAATTGCTTGATGTGGGATGACATGTGCTGTTAGTGGCTGAATGGCATGCTTGAATTGATGAACCTAATGTACTTGAATGATGTGCCTGAATGGCGATGGAATGCATCTACTTGAGAATGTGAAAATGAGATTAATGAGAAGATTCACAAGTATGTTTTATGGCCAATGCATTACGTCGCAGGTGTTTGATCCCGATTGACCTGACGAGGTCGTGCGGTTAGAGAGTCCTACCTTGATCGAATCATCTCGAAGGTTGTGAGAATCGAGAGTCAGGTAGTGATCGAATCATCTCTAGGCTCGGACACAAGAGTCCTATAGTCGACCGAATCATCTCGATGGCGCGGAGTGTCAAGAGTCGCTATAGAGACCAAATCATTTGGCAGTGAGAGTCATGATAACCAAATCATTCGATAAGATGTCGAGAGTCATATGATTGACTGAATCATCTCGCGGCCCAAGGAGGGTGGCCCTTGATGGGCGTAATGAAGATAAAAGACTAAAACATGATAGTGATGTGTTTCCGAGTCTGTATGATTAAAATGCATGAATTGGCTGGAGTGCCTGGAATGCCTGGAGTGCGTGGAACGTCTATTATGCCGATATGGCTTGAGAAATGTAGATTGAAAAGTGAAAGTGTGAAAGACACGAGCTTAATTGCCTGATATGTTTGAATTGCTTTGTTATGTCAATTGCTTGAATGTCATGTGTGAAAAGTGTTTTCCAAAACTTGCATATTTTCAAACGAGCCTAGAGGTACCAATAGTTTAGTTTAGGGTTTGGGTTAACTTACTAATATTGTTATCTCACCCTATCGTGGGACCGACATCTTTAGACCCAAAACCCTGAAGGTGCCCCAAAGAAGAAGAAGAGGAAGGGGAGGAAGATGAAAACGAGTTCGTCTAGTTATGGATTTCCTTTTAGAAGTTCTTTTTGTGGTCCTATAGTGCCTTCCCCGAACCCTACTCCCTGTTGCTATAATAGACCTTTTTATTTTGTAAAGCGAAGTATGCTGTTTTGAAATCCTATGTCACCTTGTGCTTATATTATGTTTGGGATTTTTATTTTCGTTTCTACATGTGCTTACCATAACACACTTCATGAGTAAGGCCATTGAATCCTGGGTTATCTTATTAGTATTGACGGCTGTGTGGGATGTTGGCGTGCCCGCCGGGGTCGGGGGGTGACAAGTATTGTCAGCAAACTGAAAAGTAGATGATGACGTTGATGACTCAGGCATACTAGCCAAGAGAATAGGTGGTAGTTGAGTCATAGTTGAAGACGAAATATCTTCAGAAGGACCTGCCGACAATTGGACAATAACACTTATACCCTTTTTGAGTAATATGACTTATACTCAAAGAAAGCGATATCTACTGAGACATATAACCGCCGACAATTGGACAATAACACTTATACCCTTTTTGAGTTCTAGAATTTCCAAGTAACACGCACTTTTCAGCTCGTGGATCGAGTTTATCATGACCGTGAGTAAGATGATGTACAAAACAGGCACATCCAAATACACGAAGAGGAAAAGTAAAAAGTGAACTTTTAGAATTGATAGTGGAGAAAGGTATGCCCCCGTGAAGCACCGAGGATGGAAGGCGATTTATGAGATAACATGCTGTAAGGACAGCATGCGCCCAGTACATTTTGGGAAGTTTCATATGAAAAAGGAGGCAATGGACCACATTAAGGAGATGGTGATTTTTTCGTTTCGCCACTCCATTTTTTTGTGGATTATAAGAACAAGAAGTCTGATGCAAAATTCCAAGAGATATAAGAAATGATTGAAAGCCGGAAGAAACAGCCATATATTCTTTGGCATTATCAAAATGCAAACATTTAATAGAAACATGATATTGATTGAAAATTTCAAAGTAAAACATACGAAAATAAGGAAAAACTTCAACGCGGTCTTTTATTAAATATAGCCACATCACTCGAAAATAATCATCCACGAATGTAATAAAATATTTATAACCAAACATATTACTAACACGACACGGTTCCCAAACAACAGAATAGACCAACTCAAAAGGACTCGACACACGACGCTGGACACGAGAAGTAAATGACATCCGATGGTATTTGCTAAATGGGCAAACATCACACTGGATAGGACTCATAGATTCGGAAATAAGTAAAAATTTACGAAGAATGTCAGGAGGTGGATGACCCATACGACAATGCATATGAAATAAATCGGAAGCAGATTTCTTTTGAGCAGCTACAGCAATAAGGTCCTTATTCAGATAATACAGCCCATTGGACTCATGTCCTCCACCAATCATCCGTCCAGTCCTCTGATCTGAAAGATGCAATGAATGGAAGTAAAAGTTACGGAACAATTCAAATCTTTAGTAAGAGAACTAATAGAGAGCAAGTTGTATGGGAAAACTGGCAAATGATAAACAGATGAAAGAGTAAGAGATGGACCTAGGGGTACATTTCCTTGACCAGTGATATGTGACTGTGAACCATCAACAAGTGTAACTGAACTAGGTGACATAGAAGTAATATCAAACAATAACTTAGAATTACCGGTCATATGATTTGTGGCACCTGAGTCTACAACTCAGGAAGTGGGCACAAACGAGAGCAAACAAGATGGATTACCTGAAGAAATCTGTGCCAAAGTAGATGTAGGAGCAGAGGAATCAACTACCTGAGTAGGACATACTAAGGACTCGTACTCAGTGCGAGTCAGCATAATGGTACTAGATAACTCTCTTGATTGGTCGCAAACGTTATGTATTGGAGATTCAGCTGCTTCAGCATAAGCATCTCGTGGACAAAGGTCAAGATGCAAGATATAGCAATAAGATTCAGTATGACCAGTTCGCAGACAATGGTTGCAATAACAAGAACTTTCAGTACCCTTACCACCATCTCATCCACGACCTGTTGAAAACACAGACCTGCTAATACCTCGAAGACCATGCCCCCGGCCTCCATGACCCCCAACAAACTAAGAGACCATAGCACTTGCAACATGTGTAGATGGAATGAGTCAGGCACACATCGAAGAACCCGAGAAAAGACCTCATTTACTGATGGAAGAGTACCATGAGAGATAATCTATTGTTTGAGAGAAGAATAAGTAGGACCAAGCTCTCGAAGAAATAACACAACTATCAAATCTTGTTAGTGCTTGGCCAACTCTTTAATATCATCAATGGCAGGCAAATAAGTATCCAGTTTCTCGCAGAGGTTAGTGAACTTAGAATAGTAATTAGATGCAGATATGTCTCCAATACGTAGGTCAAAAAGCTCCTCCCACATATCACAAACACGGGTCATATTATCACGACCTGAAAACATAAGAGCATATTTATCCCAAATAGCTTTGGTTGATGTGAACTGCATAAACTGAGGACTAACCTTGAAATCCATAGTATTCCATAACAATGTCTGAATAGCAGCATCGTCGAAACGCCAATCATCAATCTTTATTTTATCCGTTGGTGGAGATGAAGTCGGACAACTCAGTTGTTTCGTGGCCAAAAGGTATGTTTCGACTGCCATAGACCAAGAAGGGTAATTTGTCCCATTGAGCTTAATAGAGGTCAACTTCAGATTAGTGAGACTTGTATTCTTGTTTCCAGAATTGTCAGCCATAACTCAATAATAATATAAAAGTGAACGTAGCAGAAATTTGCACCTTGTGCACCAAACGTAATATTTATCACCAATTACCACTAAACACAATAACTCCTCAGAATAGAAGCACAAATATAGGACGTTAACAAACCCAATAATCAACCATCGGGAGTAAACCTCAACACCAGGAGAAATCTTAGTTTCGCAAGAAAAGAACGCCTTTGCAAATATTTTGTTCCAGAAAAGGGCTGGAAGTCACTGATCAGAAGACTTGAAAAACATCAAACTAGTAAAGTGACTGTGAGTGCACCCAACAATCGAAACCATACTTGGCAGCTCACAATACGTGAACCATGAGTATACTTCCACACAATCATCCCCAACCTACCATCCTCTAATGAACAACGAAAACCATATTGCCATCTCCTGTGTTCCCGCTGAAGCATTTCATCAAACAAATGTTATGCAATCTTGAAATAGCTCGAGTGATGCGATCATACGGAAACACAATTACATGTGCTCCTATCCCCTTTGCTTACTCTACTGCCGAACAACGAGCATAAAGCTCTCTCTCTCTCTCTCTCCAAAGAATAGAACGCTCGTTCGATGTTCAGTTTCTGGGTTCTCTTCAAACAAGCTTTCCACTGCTTATCTTTATCAAGATCAAATAGAGAGATGAGTCGGACCTAGACGACTTCAGTCGGCGCTGGAATTGGGCGACTTCAGATCTAGCTCGCTGTAGTTGAGCAACCTCGGATCTAGGTCACCGAAGCCGGGCAACAGTCACCGTCCTCATGCGACACCGGGATGACGGTCGCCGACCTTGTGCATGTCACGCCCCACGCCCCAGGCACGAACACACGACTCCCTGCAAGCACAAACTATCTCTCGAGGTCCTAGGATGCACATGCATGTCGAGAGGTATGTCAATTAAATAGCATGCAGAAGCGACTAAATAATAGCTCCTCCGTACAAGTATAAAAAGGGACCTGGGTAACGATAATATCCATACATACATAGGTTCTCAACTGTTCACACAAGAATACCATAAACTAGATCCGCTAGTCAGTAAGTCAGTAGGAGTAACGGGGCAGATACAAAAGATAGTCATTGCTGCTCTCAAAAAGGGACAGACATCAAGGTCACCCAACTAAGTGCCGGACTAACAAAGTAGAAACTCCTAGATTAAGCTGCTAGAGTCGTCGGTCTCCCCCTCAGCCTCCTCACTAGGCTCGTATTTCGAGAAGGTCTCCAAGCAAACCTCCACGATATCCTCCATGATCTCATCAGCAGACGGCTCTACCAGGTCCTCCTCGGTAGCCTCGACCACTATCACCTCATCTATGTCCTCTAGGGTCGGGGTCCTCTCTGGACCAATCATCGAACCAGCAACCGATCCATCGGCCTCCACTGAATCCCGAGCGGGATGACACCAACTAGGAATCGGCCCTCGAGGTACCTCAGTGGACTTCAACGGCCCTGTAGAAACGTCACCTACCTTTCTGAACCATGCCTTATACCTGTGAGGCTCCAGCTACTACTGCCCTCGTCTACCCAGACGACCGTACACTTTCTAACCTTGATGGTCCCATGTCCGTCAGGAAACTCCTCAAAATAGACAGATATCTCCTTAGGATCCCCAAACCTGACTAGCCACATGCTTAAGACCTAAGATCTGAAAAATGGGATCCCACAACGGGGTGAGATATATATATCAGTAAGGTAGGTCCTAATCCTAGGTTAGGCAAACAGTCTACTTAGGCAAATACAAACGCTAATAATAAATACCACATTTCATGAGGCATTTCATTATCAATAACAACATTCAGATGTCAGGCATGCATTCATGGCATCATAACATATCAATAGGATCATGACGCCTTGTCATGTCGAATCACAACTACCACCCTTCTCGCCTGCCTCACTTTCATGCCCACATTTAGAACGCCTTAGGCTCGATCCGCGTAGACACATCAGACCGTCTCATTGACAAATTCACGTAAACGCATTAGGTTTTCAATGTTACTCCAGGCCTGTGTCGACACATCACAACTCCGTCCCCGTTTCAACGCATTAAGACATTGGTCATTTCAACCCTGCGTCTCATATACCTCAGGGTGCCATTCATTTCACACCTCGCACCTCAGGATATTCATCCACACCACCCCACGTCTCACATGCCTCAGGGTATTCCCACATCTCAAATATGCTACAAGTTCAATTCAATTCATACAAATAATGCCCAGTGCAAACTCATGTACAATCAACACACTTATGGCAAGCAAAACAATCAAACTTGACATTCAAACATGGTAATCAACTCAAGCACAAGCATTGTCACTCGTTCAAGTCCTCTATACCATTCTAGGACGCACATTGGGCCATCACATTATAAACTTCCAAAAATCGATCCATGCACGCATAAATCGCTCAATCGAGTCCAATCCTCCTATCAAAGGTTTAGGATTCCCCTTACCTCAAGCTTAATGCAATTCAAGTCTTCTCCCGAGTACCTCAAAGGTTCGGTCCTAACGTTCCAAGATCAAGTCTACTGCTTAACCTAAGGAAATCCATTTAACCATAACTTTTCTTGCTCAAATCACCACCCCACTAATCATACACCTCATGGGATTATCAATTAACATTCTAACACTTCTCAACGATAAATTTGGAGTTCAATTACAACCACCAACAGCCCCTACAGAATCGATATGCACAGAACCGAACCGGGCGAATTTCGATTCTGTGTATACCTCAACTTAACAGCTCTTAAATCACCTCAAATCCTCAATTCAATCACTAATCTACTTGCTAACATGTAGTTCTAAGGATTTAGGAGGCTCACCGAAAATTTGAGCTTAAGGCAATGTCAAATGGTCCACGAATGACGCTGGTTCCTCCAAGCTTACCGCTTGTCAGTTCTGGCCCTTCAAACACAAGACCCATTTGGGTTCAAAAATTCATCAAATTAACTCAAAATTTTTACCACAGCTCCATCTATGCGTTTCCTAAATGTCCACAAAATTTGGTTGCAAAACTCCAAGATTTCGGGGTCCAAAAACATGGCTTACCTCTGGTTAGTTCGACGGCCGGAGCTCCTCGGTGGTTCAAAAGACTCGCTTCTACTTCGAGAACGTCGAAAAAAGGTTGAGGAAGAAGTGGGTGGTCAGTTCGAAGACTAGAGATCGCTGGAAGGGGCGGTCGACAGCGGCAAAGCTGACGGCAGAAACCGATCGGGCAGTGGAGCTCTCGGCAAAAAGAAGGAAGAAGAAGAAGAAGTTTTCGGCAAAAATGAGGGGGTGACAGGCCAAGAGAGAGAGAGTGAGGGTTTATACTTCAATTGGCTTGGTCAAAACGAGTTGAATGGTAGTTTAAAAGTGGAAACATCAACTCATGGCCTCATCCATTAACACTTGTCCAATGTATCATTCAAAGCTCATCCAATGGCCCACAATTTCTTCAATTTTCGGCGGCTCTTGGGGGGTTTCAATGACCAAAATGCCATTGTCTAATTATACAGGTAAGACTAAGGCTTGAGAGGCAAAATGGTAATTTTACCCCCGACGCCCGGAACGTCGTTTTTCTAATCCTAATTTTCTTCGATAAGGCGACGGCCAATCCAATTGAGATGTTGGAATTCTTGATTCTCCATTTTCAATTTTCAAGACTCATTTCTGATTCAACTCTCTATTAGACGTGGTTCCAGCCTATCCCGAACTGACGGGCGGCTTTTGCAGACGTTACGCATATCGACCTTGTAATTCATATCACAATTAGGGCTCGTCAATTCATGGCAACTTTGGTTGTCAAGTGATTGTGAGTGTCTATCACTAGTTCCGATGATCTCGATCGTTACTATTTAATTTAGGAAATTTTGCAAATTATACATTGGTTAAGCGGCATCACCCGCGCTCCAATCGTATAACGCTAGCAATGCATTCCTTAATCATTTTTAAATTGGCCTTTTATGGCTCTAAATGTCCCCTCGACAATCCTTATGGTCAAAGAGCCATTTCCTATTCTAATTTTCCTAGGTCCATGTACCTTGTCTCGCTTTAGCCTTTTCCCTTTGGTCAGTCAACTCAAATTGATCAGATTCGAGCGAGATATGACTGAAATACATCGCTACATATATTTCTCATTAATGAGTCTGAAAATGACAGGAAAATTAGAATGTCACAGTGCAACTCCGGGCTTCGACGGAGTCGACAACAACGATGACTGTAGATGACGATGGTAACGTAGGATTCACAATGATGGCTCTGATACCATGTTGGAAAATATAATCGTCATATATGTTATAAAATCAAAATACATCATCTTATATATATATATATATATATACATATATATATATAGTGAGCATTAAGGCTTACTACTATGAAAAAGACTAGACTACCCTTTCAACAATTATTAACAAAAATATATATAATTTAAAAACTGCCCCCTAAAAATAAAAAATCCGAGCCGTCCATCCAAAAATGGACGGTCTGATCCCCAAAGTAAGCGCCTAACCTTCCAAGAGGCAATCCGAATCCAACTTTCCAAGCCCGCACCAACTCCGAAGTGAACGAATTGCATAATATTTCTCCATCTTCCTTGCTCTCCTCTCTGCTTCGATTTTCACATAACCACATGAAACTTAAAGCCTTCTTTGGGGTTCATTGACCACCAACCCCAACTAGTTTGGGATAAAGTCGTTGTTGATGTTGACGTTGATATACCTTTTTCGATAAATAAAAACCCTTTTCCTTTCTTCTCTTTCCATTTGTATTATGCTAGGCAGTAAGGACGGAGTGAGGCCTGTGGGCATTTTAAAAAGAAGGAAATGTAGAATAATCTGTTCTTTGTCGACATCTTTTCCATCTTTTGCAGGACCCAAAAATGCCCACATCGTCCCAGCTGCTAACACATATGTCCAGGTTCTTCTTTTACAAGCTTGATTTTTCTGGGAGAAATGCTTTATCTTTACCGTCTGCGTCATTATCATCCAATCTGAACCAATGGCTCAGAAATGCATACGAGTTCTTATTTTACATTGGTTCTTCTGTATCTCATGAAAGGCCTCTTCTGAATTTTGGGCTCGGTAGCTACTTGCAAACAATTTACGCTAAGGCCACCTTTGGTTTAAACAGGATTCCATTCGTTTTTGTTAGATACGAGGCTTGGCATGGCCAGCGTCTCTTGTTGGATGGGTAGCTCAAAGTGCAAGGTACTATCCAACCCTTAATCAATGCACACAACAATGTTCGTTAACATGCAAAATGTTGGTTACTCGGTACTTTGCCCCTACCGAAATGACTAAGAGGTCAATTACGAACTTTCTTGTCTAGATAAACTGGCATATAGTTATTTTTGTGCCTTGTCTGATTTGAAATGGTAGACTTGATCATTCGAATCTTGTCTTCCGGTTCTGATTGATCTCTTATTTCCCAGTCTTGGCATGAAAGACTCATGGGGACCTCTAAAGGCCCCAGCTTTGCTTCCGTCATAAATGGAGTTGGTGACACCCTCCTCTGCAGCCTTAAGGCCCTTATGGGCTATGGAATAGCTAGTGTAGTGGGCTACCATGGTATCACAAGTATGTAACTTGCACAACATGTTGTGCTCTTGTTTGTGCATCCTCGATGTTTTCAAAGTTGTTAGTGAACTCATTTGCACCCATTTATAAACTCATCTCATAGGTTGTTGCTGCCTATATGATGATTGAAGCTCTAAATGAGAAAGGCTGTAATTCTTTTGCCCTTACTATTCCATCGGCTAGTGAACTTTTGATGATAATTGGGCTGGCTGCTCCAATTTTTGTCTCATCAATGTCAAAGGTGGGTTAGAGTCACTCAGCATTTGTTATGTTGCTAAAATTTCATGAGAATCAAATTGTTAGTTCAATTTTACTTCATGCTGAGACTATTCCAATACATTTCATATTTTCTTTTTTGATGATTTAGGTGGGTTTTTACTCCCTAATTATCTATTTTGCAACATCTATGGGCACGCCTGTTGTCGCGGCTCATCAGGTGAGGATAATCTTGCGCTCGGCTAAATTGTTTTCTGTGTATAAGATCTTGTACAAGAGGAACTGATGTAATTTACCTACTCTTATCGTTCCCTATAGGTCATGAATCAAATGTACAGCATGTGTGTTGTATGGGGTGGGCCTCTATCTCAAACAGCCCAATCATTTATGCCTGAGATGATGTTTGGAGTCACTTGAAATTTGGCAAAGGCTAGTGATGACCTGTCTTAACTGAAGCAACATTTTTTATCTTGTCTAGGAGTATAACAGCTGCCTTGTATTTCTTGCTACCTTTTTATGTTGAATGTCCTGCATAAGTTTATAATGTTCTATTTCTCTTGAAACAGATTTAATTTAGTCTAGCAATGTCAGACAGGCCAGGTCACTGCTAAAATCACTATTAATTATTGGCACAATTTGTGGATTGGTATAGACATGACCATTCAGAATCGCCGGCCCAGAACCGGCCTGGAACCGGACCCGCAGTTCCGAATCGGAGCTGGAACCGCCTTCAAGGGCCGATTCCGATTCTCAATTTTTTTGGAACCAGCGGTTCCGGGGCGGTTGCGAACCGAACGAGAATTTTGAAAAAAAAAATTAAAAAGGGGCGGGGGCCACGGGGGCCCCGTCCCTCGCTGCCCTCGGGAAGAGCCAAACTTTTCCCCTGCCAGGTAGGTGGGCCCCGCTTCGTAGAAGGCCCGGGGGAAGAGCTAGTGGGCTCTTCCCCAACAGGCCATCGGTCCGCAGCCCAACGGCCTTCGGACCGTTGTCCAAAGGCCGTTGCAAATTAAAAAAAAAACTCTATAAAAACCTCTCAATCCATGTTCACTTTTCTCACAATTTTTTCAATTCTCTCTAATACTCTCAATTCTCAAGTCTCGATCTCTCAAATTCTGTCAAATTCTCGCAATCCGTTATTCCCACTCAATTCCGTCTGAATTCTTTGAGTCAATTTTCCGATCAATTCTCTCAAAAAATGACAAGTGGAAGCATAAATACTGGAAAGAGCCCGATGAGAGAATCCGACTATCCTACTCGTAGATATGATCCTTGTGAATATGCATGTTGGGAAGACGACGATATTCCCCATTCCAACGTCGAGCACGCCTCAACGTAAGAAAGTTTTTATCCTCCTGCTGGTGTCGAAGAAACGTTAATAGCAAAGAAGCCGGGACGGAAGAGCTGAGAATCCAACTTATGGCTATACTTCAACAAAGTATGGAATAAAAATGAAGGTAAGTTTGATATAAGCTGTAAATATTGTCCACAAACATACAACTTGATAAAGGAGATGGTTACGAAATATTTCGTCGGCATCTGACGAAAAAACATCCAACTCAAGCGAGGATCAACACTAGCCAGCTACAAATTTTCAGGCTCGCCAATCCTAACCCTCATCCTTTATTTCGTTTCACTAATACACTTTATAAACAAGCATTAGCTGAATATGTTGCCCTTGAGCATGCTCCGTTCAATACTAGTGAAAATTTTAATTTTAGATATTTGGTAAATAATGTGCTGGCTCCGTAAGCACCATCTGTTCCGAAAACTGCTCTTAGACTCGAACTTAAACAAACTTATAAAAAAAATGAAAAAATGAATTGATAAGTTTTTTTTTAGAATTCAATGGACGTGTACATATATGTATTGATATTTAGAGCGATGCTTGGAATATTAATTCTTATATGGGTGTCACATGACATTGGGTAGGTGATGATTGGGTTATTCAAAAAAAGACTTCTTACATTTCGAGTTTTTCCTGAAAGACATACAGCCCATAATATTTATAGACTAATTAGGAAAGTTTTAGAAGAATATGATTTAATTAATAATTTTTTTCAATTGATTTTGATAATGCCGCCGCAAATACTACTTTCATTTTCGAGTTAGAAAAAATTTATAAACCCTCTTTTGGCGGACAATTTGTTCACATTAGATGTGATTGCCATATTTTGAATTTATGTGTACAAGATGATTTACGATCTCTTATAACTTATTTACATCCAATTAATAGTGCAATTAGATTTTTATGGAACCGTCCTCATCTTATTAAAGAGTGGAAAAAATTTTGTAAACAAAATGGGAGAAAGGCAATAAGGTTTCCAAAAGATATTCCGACTCGTTGGAATTCTACCTACAATATTCTTCTACAAACTTTTGATTACAAAGATTTATTATGTTTATTTATTTTGAATACCGTTCCCGATGTTGCTTTGTTCCCGCAACATTGGGATGTTTGCAAAAACAATTTAGATTTTTTGAAAGTTTTTAATGATGCTACTAATAATTTATCCAGTATTTATTATCTTACTACATATTTATTTTTAATAGAATGTGTTAATATTGCTAGTATTTTTAATATATATGAAAATGATATTGAATTAGCTTCGAGTATTTTAGTAATGCGAGAAAAATGGTTGCATTATTATTTGAACATTCCTCTTGTCTATTTAGTTGGTATTATTTTCGATCCACGTACTAAATTAGATGGTTTATTAGATTATATGAATGCTTATTATTATGATTATTTATATTTGAATGAAGTAATAAATATTTCAATTATACAAGCAGAAGTTAAACAAGCTATAATAGCATTATATAATAAATTTTCTAGTGGATACAGTTTAAGTAATAGTGGATGTGGATCTGCCCAATATAGTATCCCACAAAGCGATGCAGATGCAGGTATTTCACTTAGTATAGGGTATAAAAGGCTCATGAGTAGGTAAAAAAAACATAAAGAGACATCAACAGATAGTATTTTTGAATTAGAAAACTATTTAACAATTGCTTTTGAGTTTAGTGATTCTGAAAACAGCGTAAATTTCAAGATTCTTAAGTGGTGAAAGAACCATTCAACTCAATTTCCAGTTATCTCCCTCATTGCGAAATAAATATTAGCGACCCATTCTTCAATAGTGGCAGTTGAACAAGCATTTAGCGCTGGAGAATTAATTTTGGACCCCCGCCGTTCAAGATTAAGTCCGAAAAGTGTGGAGATTCAAGCTTGTGCCAATGATTGAACAAAGGCTAAATTTCAACAAAAGCTCGATTGAGAACACGAATTATTCGTTGATGATTGTGGAGATACTACCGCTACCACAACAACGGATAGCGACGATTGATAATGAGATAAGTTGGGGATACCAAAGGTAATAGAACTACATGAGTTTTAATTCTTCTATCTCCAAGAACATATGTAGGCGCTTAATGATAATTCATTAAGTTCAAACTCAGTCCTTCTCTCTTTTTTCCCCCAAATTTTATTACAATGTACAATTTGATTAATAATTGTAATTTATAATTTATTTATTTATTTTATTATTTAAAAAAAAAAAATCGGAACCGGACACCTCTGGATTGGTTATTGGAACAACTGCGACATCTGTTCCTTGGTTCTCTACCACTATCTTTACAACTGATCAAAGTGGTTTAGTCATGAGATCTGAAAATTGGGTGTATGCTTTATTGTTAGTCTGGTCTGATAGATCAACTTTGTGTCTCAGATGCACAAGGTGCTGATGCCGTTCTTTATGGCATTAGCAGTGGCGCCCTGCGCTCATAGCCTCGAGGGCACGTTGCCGGTACGTCCACAGTAATCCGTCTTCATTAGGATGATTTACATTTGCGCTTGCAACCCCAGTTTTGCATTAGCCTCGAGGACACGTTGCTGGTACGTCTACAGTAATCCAAAGGCATTAGGATGATTTGCATTTGTGCTTGCAAATCCAGTTTTGCATTAGTTGTTTGTACATCTAGTTCAAAACAGTAGGATTGAAGGATAGAGAAACACACTCTATCTATCATCAAAGGAGTTAACTTCCTCATAAAAGGAGTCCCTAACAGAACCCCACTTGTTTGTTCGATGCAGGCTGGACGAGATCTTAAATACATTAAGTTTGTCGATGATTGGATGCTTTTTCCTTGGGTGCTTTGCTGCTCTCGGTAGGGGTCCGGGGCTTACTTTCCTACTATGAAATTTTATGATGTCTTCAATGTTCTTTTTTTTAAATCTGATTGCCCTAACATTTCTCGCTGCTTTTTGTCGTAGCTCTTGAGCAGCAAAGGATGTGGACTGCGAGGTTGCTGGTCTGCACTTGTAGAATTTCAATGGGTATGGCCAAATTCTTGCTCCTTGGCTTCTCTTTCTTGCATCAGTCGCTTGAAGACTGAGTTTTTTTTTTTTTTAGGAACATGTATTTTTTTTGCATTCAGCTTATTCATGCGATAATGTCAGGCTCGGTTTTTCCTCGCTCTCTGGCTCCTGCCGGCTTCAGATGGTGTACTTCACGACAATGATTCAGGCAAATACAAGCCGAGCGACATGGGAGCTACGTAGCTTCACATCCATGTCTAATTCGTCCCATCAACAGATAAGGGATCGCGAAGCAGGAAGAAGTCAATGGATTGAGCTAATGAAATTTCCGGAGGGGAGACTTATGTACACGGATGAGAATGGCCGTGAATCTGTACATGCTACGTTGGACAAAATGTTAAAATGCCTAGTCTATTGCCGTTTAATTTTTTCCAACTTGTGGCTAAAGCACTCAAAAGCTTTTCATTGATCTATTTCTTAACCCATATTTGATGGCCTAAATTGTATTATGTAGCTTAGTTATATTCGATAAATGGCTCATAAATCAATTTAAAATGAGTAAGAGATAAAATAATACAAGTGTTAATGAAATCACAGCTTATTTAGACCCAACCTTTTATGACTCTCTTTTACTATCTAGCTCTCTTTGGATTCGGCGCTCGCTCGCTCCATGCTCTCACCTTAATTTTGATAGGAGTTTTTCTAAATTGCGTCAAATACAAAAGTGTTTCAGCTTAATCGGATATGGGTGCGTAGATCTGTGTTGCACAAGAAAAAAAATGAGTCAAAGCGAATTAATTAGGTCGGATTATTTTCGATCCCACTTGATTCCATCTATCCGTTTGAGAAATCTACTAGCGATGTGAGGGCGGAGAAGAAAGGGGCAATGATTGGAGTGGCTGGGGCCCTACGACTTTGTCCAGCATCCTCAAAAGCCCAAAATATGTGGGCCCGCTAAAACTTCAATTGTGTTTAGCGGGTTCTCAACTCGTCGATGCGTGCACGATTTTTGGAAATTGGCACTTGGCGAGTAATCTGTCTAACCGTTTTCCGCGAGGGAACTAGTAAATTTGATCTCTCCGCCAAAAGTGGCTCAAAAGAAGAACGGTCTCTCTCTTTTTTTTTTTTTTTGTTTTCCCTGGTCGAACGGTCTCCGTTTTTTTTACAAGGTAAAAGATCGGTCTCTCTTTCAATGGCCAGAAGCTTGCAGAGTTTATAGGGGTTATTGCATTTCGATCCGACCTTAAAAATTCCGAAAGGCGCAACGCCTCCCTTCCTAGGAAGGAACCATTTATTCCTATCATAACATCTTCCCAGGATGCAAAAAATACATTTCGCACGGGTCCGGGAAGGAAAACTTCCTGCGAAATCTTTGTAGTCGCAAACTCGCAACTGGCGTCCCAAAGACCATTCGACTCGACTTGGAATGTGCCCGATAACGTAAACTTTATCCAAAATGTCTTTCGAGAGGTACATCCGAAGACAATGGGAGGAACACGTCTCTCCAAATTGGTCGGGAAGAAAAAAAAAAAAAGAGGGGGGAAATCGAATGTGCCAAGCCCAATCAAATCAAGTGGAATGAAACAATCGAAGCAAAACGCCAAAAGGATTTGAGGAAAAAACGGTTAGAATCGAGCCAAGTGCCCCCTTCCCTGATTTCCTGCTCTGCACTTTTGGTCTTTTTATATGACAGGCCACTGGTCGAAAGCGAGCGAGAGAGAGAGAGAGAGAGAGAGAGAGCCACACAACGCGCGCTCTTCCACCCCGCCAAACATCGTCTTCCTTCTTCGCCTCTGTTCTCGGTGACCTAAATCTAAATCAACAATGCAGATTCACACTCCTCGCATCCCCCACCTCCACAGCCCCATCCCCAGACGCTTCTCCCATCGCTCGTTCTCCTTCCTCAGTCCCCCTCCTCTCTGCTTCCGGACGGCTCGTGCCTCCTCGAGCTCCCGCTTCTCGGAGGCGAGGCACGCTCGGGATCGGCTCGCTGCTGCTTGCGTTGGCCCTAGCCATGAGATCGCCGAGGGCGAAGCTGAGACGTCCGCCGGGAGTGATGACGCTGTTCCCCTGTCGCCGTCGTTTAGTGAGGAGGCGGAGGCGAATAGGAGTGGGTTCTCGGACCAGAGTTTGTGGGGTCAAATGAAGGAGATTATGGTGTTCGCGGGCCCAGCGACTGGCTTATGGATTTGTGGGCCGTTGATGAGTCTCATCGACACTGCCGTCATTGGTCAGGGAAGCTCGATCGAGCTCGCTGCGCTAGGTAGCTCGATAAACCTTTTGTTTTTTTCTTCCAAAATGAGTTATTTGCTGGAGAGAAGAACTTAGGCGACCTCCTGAACTCTGTCCTTTTTGCTCTGAACACGGAGGATTCTTTCTGGTTTTTCATAACTGCGGACAGGCACTTACGGACATGAACATGATGCTGGTGCTTTCAACTGCAGGTCCTGGAACAGTTCTTTGCGATTATACCAGCTACGTGTTTATGTTCCTCTCGATTGCTACCTCGAATATGGTAGCTACTTCTCTGGCGAGACAGGTAATACTTTCCTTGAACGAGTAGAACTTGTAATAGCGTTTTAATTGCTCAGGTGTAGCCATGAAAATTCCATTTGCTGGACCATCGGTTTGTTTCCGGCCGCATCCTTGGGACTTTCGGTTTTAGATATCAAAACATTGTTTTCTATGTATCTGGAAGTGAGTTTGAAGTAACCCTGTCTGGTTTTTGAAATTTTAGACATGCTTTGCGGTGGAACGAAAGCATATTTCCCAGTTTTGAATCGTTTGGCAAGCACATGCAGATTATCGGGTTGGATGCCTTTCAAGGAGACATGAAAGCTTTCATTATGCAAAATACTCATGGTCAATATTATGTCATGCAGGATAAAGATGGGGTGCAGCATCAAATATCAATCTTGCTCTTTGCTGGATTGACTTGTGGCTTCTTGATGCTCCTCTTCACGATATTCTTTGGTCCTTGGGCATTAACTGGTACTTGAGACTGCTTTGTCCCGCAATTCCTGTGATATTTTAATTTTTTATCTGTCACTTCTTTTGTTTATCATATAAATTTCATATGACGTGTTCCCAATAAGAAGATTAAAGCAGGCAGAGAAGAGACAACTAGTTGACTCATTGAATTTTTTCCCATGTTTGCAGCTTTTGCTGGGCCAAAAAATATGCATCTTGTCCCTGCAGCAAATACTTATGTTCAGGTTCACCTACATTTTTTGCACCCCATTTCCTGACTCTGGTATAGAATGGCCATTGTTCCAAGTTGATAGATTCGATGCACTTTGTTCTCCTAGTATACCCCAAAATCGTAACATCATGGTAGGGCTTGAGAGGCATTCTTATTATAAATGGCTGCCTTCTTGTCCGCGATCATTTTAAAGTCATGGATCACTGGATGTTTGGCAGTATATGTAAGCGGAACCTTGAGATCTTAGAAAAGTATAAATTATTTGGCTAGATGAGTACTGATCTATCACTGTCCGTTAGACGAAGATTGCTAATTGAGACCCGCAATCCCAAAATGATTTATCCTGCTTGATCAAGTCAACCTCACAAGTTTCTCTCAATCATGCTTGGGACATCATGATAATTATTTACCTCTAAGATTTTCTAATTTTCTATACTTGACTATCTTGATATTTTAGTTTGATGAATATGTTTTCAATCTCATTTTAACTTAACAGTAATCGTTTGAATTGGTAGATTCGAGGCTTAGCATGGCCAGCAGTTCTCGTTGGTTGGGTTGCTCAAAGTGCAAGGTGCAAATAGTTTTGTCCCTCCATGTATTTATGTATTGGATCAGCTCTTCTTAATTGGCGTCTCTTTTAATTCACATTTAACTCCCTGACCTGCTAGTTCATACCGTTTTGGATAGAACTATGCTTTTGGTTAAACCTACTCGAGCAGGTTTATGCAGTAGTTTGGTGGACCTTATAGTTCATACACAAGTTTGAGTCAATGCTGGATTCAAAAGCAATAAGGCATAAGGCATCTGTGTGGTTGGACTTATTTATGCAGTAACTGAGCAATCGTACTACTGAGGCTTAACCTCATAGACCCTGAGTTATGCATAGTTTTGCACTCATTAGTTTGGCATATTGAATTAGCAATGCAATTCTCTTTCCTCTTAAGCTAAAGAGCCTTAGTGTAGCTTTTCTTTTTTCTCTCTGCTGGAAATTCTAGGCGTACTTTTATGGTAGCTTTTTCCCTTTCCTTCACATCTCCATTTCCTTTTCCTCTCTCTTGGAAATTATAGACATACTTTCTTGGGTAGCCTTTTCTTTTCCTGAAGCTCTCCATTCCTTTTCAGCCTTGGCATGAAAGATTCATGGGGACCCCTGAAGGCTCTGGCCTCTGCCAGTGCCATAAATGGAATTGGTGATATCGTCCTCTGCAGCGTGTTAGGTTATGGCATTGCTGGTGCCGCATGGGCAACAATGGTTTCACAAGTATGATGAGCGTTGGAATACTCGTATTATGCCTTTTAAGAGTTGGGTAATGTAATTTCATCTGTGCGATCTTTACTAAACAGAATACTTTCTAGGTTGTTGCAGGTTATATGATGATGGCTGCTCTAAACAAGAAAGGATACAATGCGTTTGCAATCTCTGTACCGTCAGCTGATGAACTTTTGTCAATATTTGCGATTGCTGCTCCTGTGTTCATAACAATGATCTCGAAGGTTTTGTCTTGCTCTATATGTGGCTTTTCTGGGTTTCCGATAACTACGTCAGTGGATAAAAGAGAACTTACCTTTTTCAGGTGGCCTTTTATGCACTTCTTACATACTTTGCTACATCTATGGGCACAATTACTGTGGCTGCTCATCAGGTTTATTCCGTTGACAATAACAATTTTTATCTTCTCAAGTTTAGGTGCTTATTTGAGGGAAACCAAGTGTTTCTTGCTTTCACTAATTGTACTCAATTCAGGTAATGGTTCAAACATTTTGCATGTGTACGGTATGGGGTGAGCCTTTATCTCAAACCGCGCAATCATTTATGCCTGAGCTAATATATGGAGTCAATCGGAGTCTGGAAAAGGTAACTGATGGCTATCTTACTATGGTTTTTGTGTCATTTTATTCTCCCTAGTGCAAAGATATACTCTAAGTTCGATCTTAGTCAATCTTATTCTGCCCCTATGAGCTATTATTTTGCCTCTGTTAATTGAACTATTCTCAAGATATCTTGGTGTCAAAACAGGCTCGAACATTGCTGAAATCTCTTCTGATCATTGGCTGCATTGTTGGAATCATTTTGGGAGGCATTGGAACGTTTGTGCCTTGGCAGTTTCCTAGCATCTTTACACCCAATCAAAATATTATACAAGAGGTTAGCTTGCAAAATTTTAAGACTCTGAATAAATAGTTGTCACCGGAATCAGTTGTTTTAATATGTTGTCAGTCATTAGTATCCTGCCTGGTATACTTGAGGATATTACTGTAAAAGCTGCTGGCTAGTATCAAAATGGTTTGGCTCCACCCTTAAATAATTTAAGGTTTAGAGCGTAATTCTTGATAACAGATTATTTACATTATGGGAAGTGATTACGGTAAATTGTGAATAGGGAATAATGTTTATAATTCTGTATAAATTGTGGCGGAATATGGCCCGTATAGTTTCACGAAACTGTGCTATGGAAACCTGAATTCGGTTTTACAATTCTTTCTTCCAGTTGAATTTCAAAACGATGTAGGAGCAGTTGGAGTAGCACTCTTGTTTCCTCATAGCTATAGCGAGTAGATTTTAAATTGACTCGATGGCCACATTTATTCCATGCATTTTCTTTTATGTAGATGATCATATCCATGTCATTTATCTGGAGGCTAGAAAGTATTTTCTGATTGTGGTGTAGCTTATGTATCCAAATATAATTGCTTTTTAAGTTACTTAAGGTTGCCAAAAATTGCTTCAGGAAAATTTGTTGATGAACAAATAGTAAATTCCCCATCTCTTCTGGATATCAAGTATCTGATTTTCTTTTAATTCCTTGTTTGTATTCAGATGCACAAGGTGCTAATTCCATACTACATGGCATTAGCTGTCACGCCACCCACACACAGCCTCGAGGGTACATTGCTGGTGAGAATGTTATCAATATGTATTTTTTGCAAGCTCTCTTGTTCCTTTTACAGTGAATCGAAGATCACAACAGGTTACTGTATGATTCTTGTTGTTCTTATGTTTCAACTCTTCTGTTATTCTGACCTTCTCTGGCTTGTGGCGTCCTATCAGTTAAAAAGACAAAGATAAGGCTCTTTGGCAGACATAATCTTCTCTCGCCTTCTTATGATTGATCTGTAGTTCTATTATATGTGTTGGGAACTACCGGTGTAGTTTCTGCTTTCTAAGGATGGTGCCAGTTGGATAGGGTATAGGCAGACTGGCCATTCGCCTCCATGTTTCTGCACTTCATGGACTGTCGACATCCTCCATATGGGCTTGTTTGAACAATGTCTAGCTATGGGGACCTTGATTATGTGTTTGTTAGGTGCTCAAGTTATTGTGCATGTCTCTCTGCCTTACCCATGTTGATTTTGCTTGAAGCGTCGTACCTGAGCAACATAGAGTAGCATTGCATTCATATGCAAGTAACTGTCACTTTCACTATAATGTTATAAAACTGCTTGTATGCGTGCTAGGCTGGGAGAGATCTTAGATTTATCAGTGCTTCCATGAGCGTATGCTTCACTCTGGGCGCGCTTCTGCTGTTGGTAAGCTGATTTTTCTTTTCCCATACGTCATTATAGAACTAGGTCATTTGAAAAGTTCACTGACCTTTCGATTTTGTTACCAGCTCGTGAGCAGTAAAGGGTTGGGTTTGGCAGGATGTTGGTATGCGCTATCGGGATTTCAATGGGTAAGATTTACACTCCTGCTCATATTCATGCATTTTGTGCGAGGCACGTCTTAAATGGAGAAAAAAATTTCAGGCTCGGTTCTTTCTCGCTCTACGGCGCCTTACTTCTCCCAACAGTGTACTGTACACGGAAGATCTGAGCCGTTATAAACAGCAGAAGCTAAAAGCTACTTAGCTTATAAATCATTCAATGGGGCATGTGCTCGGTATTAGTACATGACGGATCGTCTGGATAAAAGGTGCCACCAAGTGACTGCTCGTGCTTCTCAGCCATCTAATCTGCCAGATGTATGATCCGCGGTTAATGCGTTTCCCCGCATTGGGTTAGGGTTGTTCTATTCTTTGTGCCTCGAAGAGGCCTAGAGCGTTAAGCAAGGCAGTTTCTTAAAGCTGTTTTTTGCTGCTTCCACAGAAAAATGGGGTTCGTCTTCATCTTATTGTAAATGTATCGTAGTAGCATAGACAATAGGATTACCTCTTGGAGATGATACGACTGAGGTTACTTCTTTTTTAATGTTAGAAGCTATTTACTCAAATCTCGCTCAAATCTTGATACCGTGCGTGCGATTACTCCTTTCCGGCTTATCGTTCGTCATAACCTATACTTTAATAACGTAATCGACGCTAGTTGCTCCATCTGTGTTGCTCATTTCTGGGTTGAAGTACTAGACATTCAAAGAAAAGAGAGCGTTTTGCAAATCATTATTTCGGAATAGCTCCACAGGATTCTCTAAAATTTAGGGGAAATGCACATACCGCCCGTTTACACCTGCACTTGATGTCTACGCTCGAACAGGTTTGGAGAAGTTGCCCACTCTAATTTTTGGTTGGGGGGAGCGGGTTGCGTTTTTGGCACTAAATTAATGAAAGGCAAAAACTAGCAAAAACCTCAAATTATGCCGAATGTGATTACATTTACTTTAAAAAAAAAATTGCGACGTCAGCAACCCAAACTTTTTTCCTTGACACATTTATCCAAAAAAAAAATTATGACACAAAAATCACCGGAATTGTGATTGCGCAATACATTTAAGCTTTGTTTGTTTCACGAAAAATGAATCAATATTAACATCAACAACACATTTATCCCAAATTAATTGGGGTCGGCGGTCGATAAACCTCAAAAATTCATAAATGTAAAGCACAATCAATCGAGGGAAAAGAGAAAAATATGTAAAAATAAATAAACAAAGATATATATACACTACACATCCACAATATTAATAACCTACTTCCGATCCATCCTAATACAAATCGTACGCCAATATATTTATCGCTCCCTTAAACCTTCTTTTACTATATTCCCACAAGTAAGTTTCGGATGACCTCTTTCTTTCACGAAAAATGAATAATTAAAAAAATATACTTTTTTTAAAACGATTGTTTATATCGATAACAAAAACTGAATGAATATATATATATATATATATATTCATCATTCATGAAATTTTTTAGTCATAAATTGTTGTCGACAACATAAACTTTTCTATTGACAAATTATTTTATGCAATACAAGCAATTATTTTTTACAAAACATTTTCTACATCATCCCATTTTCGCTAAATAAACGGAGATTTATCCTTCGTCAAAGTCCTTTATCCTTTTTCTTATTTTTTCCTTCCTCCTTCATCTTCGTCGGCGCCTTCATCGTCATCGCCCTCATCATCGCGAAACTAAAAAGAAATGAATGAAAAAAAAATGAGATGACATATTTTTACTCTTTGGGCACCACGTCGGCACCGTTTGCTTTTTCTGTTGTCCACATAAGTAGTCACATAAGATACTTAGAGGCGTTCGTGAACAGAGAATTTATGGAGGTTTGAATGTTTTCCGCATATATAAGTTTAGGATTTTGTGTCATAAAAAAAATTGAGATAAATATGTCACGCAACTATAAGTTGAGATTTTTGGTGCCAACAAAAAAGAAAAATCCGGGTATATGCATGACGCAAGCGCACATTTGGTGTTTTTGGCGTCACAAAAAAAAAAGGTATAGTAAATTTGTCACAGTAAACATAATCTGGGGATTTTTTTTGTGGCTTTTTCCCCTTAATAAAATTAGTTCTTGCTCCCGAAACACTAATTTTTTTATTAGGTAATTGAACGATCATCATGGTTCAACTTCATCATAGATCCTTCGGTTAAAAGCATCAATCGATCGTAGATATGCAAAGGAAATCTTAAAAATAATTGAGCATGTTATATAAGTCGCAACACTTGACACATTTTATTCTTACCCCCCTCGGGTAGAGACGTGAATTGGGTACACAAATAAACATGTCAGGAGTACAAGAATGGTCCAATGTTCATCCTCTGATCATCCGCCGTTGCAGAATTAGCGCATAACAACGCCCAAGGCCGTCTTATTTCGCACCCGAATCCACGTCGGTCCTACTCCGGCTTGGCAGATGATGGCGACTCCAGCTGCATCCATATTTATAGTTCCATTTTTCTACTTTTGCCAACATCGGGTGTTTGGTCTAGTGGTATGATTCTCGCTTCGGGTGCGAGAGGTCGCGAGTTCGATTCTCGCAACACCCCTTTCGGCTTTTTTGGGTTCCTCCCGTGAAAACCCTCCTTCCTTGTTTTTATCTTTGGCCTTTGTAATTACCGCAAGAGCTTAACCTGTCGGTCCTTGATCTTGTTTTCGTTTTCAGCGGAAGTTGCGGTTAAGCCTCGCCTAGATGTGGACCTCTCGTCTTACTCACTTCATCACGTGAAAAATCGCACGTGGCACGCAAAAGGGTATAGGTTAAGTTTTGACTAACAAAGAAGACAGAAATCTAGATACCAAGCCAACATTTATGTCTATAGATTCGAATTATTTCTTGTATTGGATTTCACTTGACGCGACAGTTGAATTCACCAGTGAAAGTGGAGTTTCACAGGTGATTTCAGGGTATCTTTTGGGTTATCTGTTCTGTCCTGCCATTGTTAGTTTTGACTCTTTGCTATATGTTTCCCTCCACGCCCTTCAAAGCCAATAAGGCAGCTCCGTACGCAGCCTCCATCTGGATGGCCCGGCTCACCGGTACGCCGACCACTCTCTCGCGTATCTTTATCCATTTCTCGTTTTTCGAGCCGCCTCCAGCTGTGAACACCTCGTCCACCGGAGTTGCCCCCAGATCCTTCAGCAAGCTATACGCCTTTCCCTGCACACGTGCAAATTGACATCACCGGTCCAAGAACCTCATTTCCACTCGACAGTGCAAGATTAAAATGGCGGGATACGCTATGAAAAGTGCGCACCTCAATACGGGCAATAGATTCTAAAATGCCGTGCAAGTATTGAACATCACTTTCCGGGCGTGGAAGTAACCTGCATTAACCATGACTATGATCAGAAATCCACCATTCTAGAATGATTGCCGGATAAAGGAAGCTTCGGTATCAGGTTTAGCATTTTCTAACTGCTGCCTCGGTTTCAAATTGTGGCGGGCCAATGATCCCGGAGATATGATAATAGCATCCACGATCAAGAAATTAAACCAAGCCAAAAAGCTTCAGATATCTTAACATCAATACCTGGGCATCATATTAGGATCTGCAACAGGAAACCTTTCGCCAGCAGTTTGAAGAGGGTAATAATCTAAAGGTGATGCTTCCGATGGATCTATCCGCTCACTCAATTTCTCTAGTTGCTCGTCAGTAAAGATTTGTCTCAGAACAGCTCCACCAGTATTTGAAGCGCCTCCAACGAGCCATTTATCATCAAGGCGATGGCTATAAACACCATAACGTGCATCCTCAACCCTCCGGGTGCTCAGCAATTTAATAGCCAGTGTTGAACCCAATGAAGTTACCTAAACGCAAAGTATCAGAACAAAATCTTTGAGCATCTAGAAATAGAAAATTTGGCATACCCTACAACGGTACATCTTAGAAACTATCGATTTATGCCCATAAATCTCACAGCTTTTCCAGGTTGTGTTGCCCTTGCAGCAAGAAATGCAGCTATACTATCGGTAGTCCCTGCACACACTACGCAGTCATTTGGAAAACCTGCCAGAAAATGCCATCAGTGAGCATCAAATCTTAATATTGAACTTCGAGCCTACCAGTTCAGCAGAAGCTCGATTTAGCCACAAAAAAAAAAAAAAATCAGCAGGCATTATTATGTCCAGTACATTCCCAGCACTCAAATCAAAATAATTCTTAGGTCAACACGTAGGAAGATCACTTGCACAAAATAAAAGTTTCAGTCTAGTTACGATAAGGGACGCATACCATGTTTTTGAGCAATATCCTCTTTCAAATGACCAATTGGTTTTCCTGGAGCTATAACAGAAGGCAGAGCATTAGAATATGGCTGAGACTGCAGCCAAGAAGGATAGGACTCAAGTTCTGGATCATAACCAACCTGTGGCATAGCATAAGCAAAACCAATTATATCTACCATGAAGAATCTTTGACAGAGGAAAATAATTCGAAAAAAAAAAAAAATACCAACAAACATGTAACTCTGATAAGTCGTACTTTCAATGCATTATTATAGTCGGAAACCCCCAGTTTGCCATGCAGAAGCCACAATAACCAATCTGCCTGATGCATTAGCACCACAGATCCTTTATTGGTAGCACTGGAGTTCCACCAAGACACAAGCTTGCACAGAGTGGAGGAACCAGAGCAGACTGTATGGTTTTCAGGAGCAATGGACTTTACTATTGGTAAAGCATCAGGACAGCTTTCATTATAAAGGAAAGGTCTTCCGAGTGTATCTCCAGACTTGCTGCAGCAACATATAAGAAGCCTCGCTCAGTAGTTCCTTTAAAAGGAACATTGAAAGAAAATTCTCTCTCATTGAGTTGTACAAGATTGACCTGTCAATTATCATAGTGGTTGCAGAAGTTCCATCGACCGACATAGAAGCAATGAGTGAGCGTAGATGAACTGGAATGTCTTCCAGGAGAGAGTAAAGAGTAACTTTCCACGAGGAAACCCAATCCCTTGTGTCTTTGCTCTTTCTAGACGAAACAAACGAACTTCTCAGTACACTAGGGAATGGAAGGTTTCAGATTTGGAAAAACTAGCAGTTCACCAGGGCATAATTTGCAATAGTTTTCAGACACGTTATCTTTGACATCACTGGACATGCAAAAGGAGACGCTAATCATTAAATTGTGCAAATTGGCAATAAGAGGCCCTTCATGCCTTTCTTGCTTGATCGCATGATAAGTACAACAGATGACGTTTGAACGACTTTTCACTGTATTCCTTCACTGCGCATGTTATATCCCAGGAACACCATCATTTTGCAGTCACAAGTAGTACAAATTTTGTACAAGCTAAGCTTTGCATTCGCAATATTCGTATTGCTCAGTCACCATAAACTGCTGAATAGTTCCCTGCCGTGATCATCATTCTCCAAGGAAGAGGGCAAACAATTTGGAGTGCGTGCGTCGTCTTAATCGTTCATATAGCTCGGCTGACAAATGGAGAGTCTTTTAAGAGCATCGACTAATTAGGATAACGGAATACATAATTGAGAAGGAACCGATAAACACAATGTGAGGGTGCAATGACTCCACATTCCAGTTAACTGTCCTGGCAACCCCAAAGAACAGAATGAAAAGTAAGTCGCAGTAGCAGAAGCCGAACCATGTATTCAGGGTACTTCCTTTTTCCTTCAGCATGGATATTGCCTTGCTTGTCTATAAGAGCAAATCTGGCTCCTGAAGTACCAAAATCCATCCCAAGATATAGCCTTTGGCCAAATTCTGGGTCCATTCCGCTGCTTCCGCGAGCAGTCATTCCTCTTCTTGGTTTAGTTTTAGTTGCAGAGCTGAACAGCCCATTTCTTGAAACCAGCACCTTTGGCCAACAAACCCCTAATGAACAAGGAACAAACACTAGAAATTAAGCGAAAGCAACAGGAACAATTTTCACACTCGTCGTTTCAGCGCGGGGGATGCACTGCTCTGTCGCGAAACAGAGTAAAACGATCGAGTCAAATTCGCAAGCAATCTGCAATTTGATTGCTGAATCGCGGGAATGTCACCGAGGGAGAGAGAGAGAGAGACCATGAACTGAGGATGATCGCAGAATGGTAGAGGAAAAGCATGGAGGAGAGTGGAGGGAGTAGGACATCGTGAATCTCGCTCTTGCAGTGACTCCTACGAGGATAAAGGCCAGACGACACCACAGAAATAGATGAAGTCCTGCTTACGGACCCATCATTTTCAATACAAAAAAACACACACACAGAGACAGAAGAGAAGAAGAAAGAGAAAAACAGTACATCATTGACAGGGAAAAACAGCAGATCATTGACAGGGAAAAACAGCAGCATAACATATAGAAAAATTAAAGCAACACGAGCAGCATACGATCAACGAAAGGATTATGCAAGGATACAAACAAGGTTTGGTCTTGATTCTGGCAAAAACCATTTAGGGTGAAAAGACACTGTCAACCATGGCACCTTGCGAGAATCTGGTCCAGTAGGGATCTGGGTTTACTACCGTTGAGAAAGGTTAAAAAAAGAGACAGTTAAGTGTGCATGACAACACTTATGGTAGGAAATTCAATTTTCAAACTCTTCTAAAAAAATAGAATTTAATTTTTCTAATTGTCGACCAGATTGAATTTTAATAAGATAAATTCGTTTGATAACGATTAAAAAAGATAATGTTTGAAATATTATTAAAAAAATATTCGATTGCAGCAGTGGTCGATGACTGGCGACGGTGGTCAACGGTACAATGACTTCTGGAGCCCAATAATTAAAAAAAATTATTTTTTGAAGTTGGCCAAAAATATTGCTAGAAATAGAAAATCCTTTCACTGCAAATGCATTATTGCTTCAGATAGTATTTTGCCAAATGAATTTCTTTGCCATAAGTCGATCTGGTAGAGAAATGAAAAATCATAAGTGTTTTCATGCGCACCCTTAACTATTGCGCAAAATCTTTTCCATTTTTTTGGGGGTCTAATTTCCCATGTTTTAAAATGATGAGAAAGAGAGTCACGTTGCTTCCCAGATAAATATTTTACCCATTTTTATGCATGAGTTCTCTCTTTAGAAGCATTGATTTTCTTTTTATGTAACGAATATGTCGATCTCGTCTCATCATTTTACAGTTGATCTAACAATGGTTGATATCAATTCTTGTCAAACAAATGTAATAAATATTTATCAAATCCTCCTACTCAACTAACGGCTCTAAAGAACCTTAAGTTCATCTATTTCGTTTGATGAATTGGTAAATTATTCGGGACAACATACGACAATGCAAAAAGGGGAGATGATTTGATAAGTGGCAAAGGTTCTTCCCCATGTTTCTTTTCCGCTGCTACGGATGGCAGTCCCATTGCTTCACGAAAAATATTATGAATCGTCCTGTGGGGGGAGCCATAATTTTCATTACTCGAAAAAAAAGAAAAGAAGAGGGAATAAGAAATTTGAATTTTTGGCATTAAAGGAGATCAAATCTTGTGAGGTATATCTCTTGTGAGGTCTTGGTTATGGACTATGGCAATTTACCCACCTACGCATGGCCGAGTTGGTTAAAATATGGAATATATCTTGTGAGATATTTGATTCAAATCTACCAACTCGCGCTCTGTAACTTAATTGGAGTTCGCGACTGATGTTTGTCGTGCTAGTCCCCCTAAGTAATAATCGAGATGCGCGCAAGTTGGGCCGGACACCTCGATCATAAAAAAAAAATTCAAAATTTAACATGTGATTGTCGCACCAGTATTGCAAGGCAGAGTTGGATTGGACCATTTGTTAGTGAGACAGGCCCAGCCATCTCTCCTCTAGAAATTAAAAAAAAAAAACATTGGGCCTACTCGACCCGTCACTCTCCAGTGAGATCCGGCCCATTTAAGTAACATTGACCCGCAAACCCAAGCGTATCTTGGCACGTTATTTAACTGGACATCCAGGACTAAAGCAGTATCTTATCCATCTGAACCGATCCCGGCCCCGGACGGCGCTCGTACAATGCCCAAGTAGCATGTGTTAGGCACCCAAAAGTTACCAAACTCTAATCTGCCAAATCCCTTATAATATAAAAAAAACGTGTATCTCTTTTTTTACTATTTTTTTTATTATTTGCAGAGGGAGGACACAAGTGGAACGAATTGACCGGAGGTTATGAAGCCACACAAATGGAATCGGGCCGTTTCTTTCTGAAAGAAACGAGGATACAGACCGGGGTGAGGAGTTGCTACTTTGCTAGTGATGAATCCGGTTCACGTGGCCCACGAAAAAGCGAAGATGGAGGAACATTACACGAGCGCCTGCAGGCTGCAGATGATCGTCGCACGTGACCCACTTGCCCCGCACTGAAAAGTGAAAAGCTGACAGCCTCCTTTTTTTTTTTTTTTTTAAGCTTCGCTCCTTCCCCTCCTCCTGCTGGTCATACCGCCAATTCCGTACCTCGGAGTCCATATGAAAAATAGCTAGAAATTTTTGTCTATAGTAGATAGAACTATGGACCCGTTTGAATGCCTATCATTAATTTCCCGGGATCGGACGCACGCACGTATAAGAATTAAGAATTGTAAATATTCATTAACAATTAATTAACGCGTGGGATCGCAATATATCATTGTTCTCTCGACGTGTCAAGGGAGGAAAAAAAAAAAAAAGACCAACAAAGTTTATGTAATCGCGTGAACTTATCAGCAAAGCTTTTATATCATCTTATGACAAGCGGTTATCCATAATTTTATATAGAAACGTTGAGATTGTTTGCATTGAAACTCGTAAATGTAATAGTTTAACTGAATATGTCTCTTACATCGCTCTCGAAATCGAAGTAAATAACTTTTCTTTATTTTTATTTTGTTTAGATTTTTTTTTTCTCGAGCAATTGGCTGAATGATAATCTCTCGCCCACCAAGAAGCAAGGCTGGACCTTTTTCGCATGTGCATGTCGACCCCCACCACAAGAAAAAGGGAATGTAGTTAATTCGCGATGGGCTCCGCACATTCTATTATGCTTTGCTTGCACTCCTCCGCGTTTCAAGACTCGTGGTGGTGCATGGGACGAAGCCGTTCCCAACCAGAACAGTAAGGAGATTAGATTCGACGCCACACGAGTAAATCTCTCATTTTTTTTTTTCCGACATTTGCTCTCCCTCCATTGAACGGGAGATGTCTCACTCGATCTGGTTGGTGGCCATGGGTAGACCCTTCGCGTTAACTTAAGTGCCACCTTACTTCTCACCTTCTAAACTTCTTTTCTTTTCCAAGTCAAGGTTCTTAATCTCCATCATTGGACCGAAATGATGCATAAACCCTCAGAAGCTTGAGAAGGACAAAAGTAGAGGGGGGGAAATTGACAAATTGTTTACAAGTTTTAGGACGAATTGATAAGTTGTCATAAGGTTTAGGATGAGAAAATTATCCAAAACTTCTCGAGTTTATTGCCTTTTTTCCAGTTCAATCCTAAACATTCTAGCTTTGTCAATTGAGTCCATCTGATCCATTTTGGCCATAAATCATTAACATGGACACCAGCCACGCGACCATTGACGACGTTGACAGTTTTAAATAATATTTAACGTTTTCATATTTTCTCAATTTTCTGAATTTTGAATTATATATTTTTATTTTCATTTTTTTCCTTATTTTTCTGCTTTCTTTCTGGCCGTGGGGATGCGAAGGCTCTGAGCAAGGCCATCGACACCTCACTGGCTACTGGTGATGGTCATCGGTGACCCTTGCCAGCCATAAAAATGCACAAAAGAAGGGAACTAAACACAAGAGTTTAAAAAAATGCAAAATAAAAAAAATTTACATAAGAATGTGAAAAGATTTATGACTCGAATGGCAATTTGTTTGGTTTACGACTGAATTATGAAAAAAAAAATTAGGACTTTTTTTTATAAATTTTCAAGTTTATGATCAAATTAGCACGATTGAAATGTTTAGGACAAAAATGATCCCGGTGCAATAGATTTATGATTTTTTGGACAATTTTCTTAAAGTAAAACTAATCTCATCGCTCTTGCTCCTTGCTTATTACTAATCCCCGTACGGCCCCATCGTAACGCTAGTCAACGAGAGCCAACACCGCGACATGCCTGTCGGCAAATATATAGGATTCCTCCCCAGAGCCGCCCTTTATTCGTAAAATAACGACATAAACGACAATATTAAGTCATAGTTATATTTATCGAAATATCATCAGCACAAATTGTCTATTCACAAAAATTATAATTAAGAAGCGACGAAATTTCATTGTCGCGAGTCAACTTTGAGCGTAGGAAAGTTCGTAAATTCCCTTTCATTTGTCACGTACTCCCACAAGTCCCGACGTTCTAATCTCCACCCCGTCAAATTATGATCAAGGAAAATTTGGATCCATACGTGCAAATTAACCATCCGACGTCCATAATTACCACGCAATTACACGAGGAAAATTTGTTAAGTGAGCATTTATCCCAACAGGTAGTTATGTATATAGCTTATGAATGACGTCGCGACGTTTTTAATTTTTTTTTTTAAAAAAGGAAGGACAAATGAGTTGAGAAACATCTAATATCATGGTTTCTCCACTAGAAAAATTATGCATAAATACAAAAAATCATGAAAAAGATTAATTATGTTGTTCGGAAGATTTCTCTTATCAAGCAGAATGCAACAAGACGAATGAGTGAAGCAACCCTCTACTTGCATGTTTCTTCTTATTTTCGAAGAATTTTGTGCTTTCCATTACATTCTACTAAAAAAAGTCATGCATAATAAAAAAATAAAAGCCAAGAAAATTTGTCGAAAAGATGAGTTATGTTGTCCGAAACATTTGCCATATCAAACTAAATGCGACCTGATGAATGAGTGAAAAAGCGGTCTAATAGCATGGCTCCTCCTATTTTTTATAAACTTCGTGCCATCCACGACATTCCTCTCAATAAATTACGCAGAATCAACATAGATTTTGCCTAAAAAAATCGTCGAAAAAATGAGTTACGTTGTCCGAAAGATTTGTCTTATCAAACTGAATGCAACGGACGAATAAGTGGAGAAACGCTATAGTAGCATGATTTCTTCTATTTTTTTTTTTAACATCGCAAATTCGCCTCACGTCCAAAGCATTTTAGTTGATTAGGCGAAGTGGCGAGGAAAATGCGTACCTGTCAAATAATTTCAAGGTTATGTGTCGACCAAGGCGTCGGCTTCCGGGAAATACAATCGATCTAGAATCCATGCGATACCCGAGATGAACTATATTATATATTTTGGTAATGAAGCGTTTGTTGAGTTGATAATACCATCGGGTCTTGAATAATTAAATTGATGAGGTTCTAGGTTCGAATCTCCTCTGTTGTATCTTTGAGGACTTAACCGGTGACATTGATACTCGTACTCCACCACCCTAAAAAATAATACATTGCACGCGGGAAATTTCGTTCATGACAAAAAAAAAACTATATTATATATTTCTGATATTTTTGCCCTTTCTAGCGATGACGTAATATGATTCGCGCCCCGTCTTCGTTCGGAGATATGGGAACAAAAGGAAATGCAGTGAGTTACGGGCGCGACATGGAGCAGCTCTTACGTGACACGCAACCCCGGGCATGGGGAAACCTTTCATCACAAATTAATAGTCAAGAAACGAAAAAAGATTTGTCGGTCGATCCTCCCATCTACTCCTCGCGTCTGACCCAAAAGAACCGCATAAAATCAATTTTCGAGCTTAAATATGTGTACAAATCTTACCATTTATATTTCTAAAATATTCGAAATTTGCCTTGTTCAAATAAAGCCCGCGCGAAATATCGAGATTTGATTTGTACTACTCGCCAACATAAAAGCACAGTATATGGGGGAACCGTCCCCGACGAGAGTCATGAGAGAAGTGCTCCCAATAGCTCTTATAATTTGAGTTCATATTTTACTGAGAGCTTGGGTTGAACTCTTGAGTAACCACTGCTTAAACATGCTCATTTTTCGCTTGTAATTGAGTGATGTAACAGAAATGTGCAGTGTTTTAATTATTGTTGAATCTTTTGTTGAATGTAATTTTAATTTCAAATTAAATTAGAATAAATCTTCGTGTTTCTATTTCTATTTCTTATTGTTTTTTTATTGTCACTACGATTGTGGGTCAAATTTTAACACATAAGAGAAAACCCTATCAACCGAGCTTCATTTTCTTAGGCTCACTTCGCATAGTGGAGAGTAGGGGTGTGCAATCGGACCAGATTTACCCAGAACCCGGATCGGCCCACCCGAAAAATAAGATTGGGATCAATTCCCACTCAAATCCATCCGGGTACCGATTGAAATCATTCCAATTCTCAATTCTAGGTGGAGACCCACCCAGATCGATTTTAGAATCGGTTTCTAGACATTTTTAAGAGTCCACTGTTTATGTGTTAAGCTTTAATTGTTTCATAAAATTGGAGCTAACATTTAAACCGATTGTTATCATAAAATTGGTATTAGATTTTCGCTTTTAAAAGTCCATTGTTTATATTTTAGAATGTTATTTTTGGTGGATTGTAAGTTTTATTGCTTACTTTATCAATATTCATATTATTTTGGTGGAAAAAAAAGAAAATAGATTCTCGGGTAGATTTTGAAATAAAATCAAAAAATAGAGTTGGTCCCAAAACAGATTAAAAGACAAACATAATTAATTTTCGATTTTAAAAATTGAAAACCAATTATAATATGTTCGAATTTATGTTCTAAAGTTAAATCCGGTCCACCCGGCCTTGCTCACCCCTAGCGGTGAGGGAAGGGGAACCAGAGCCAACCGTGAATGACGTCGCCAAGGAGGATGCGAAAGGACAATCATGACCATATCAATTGGCTCGCGCTTCTCAACGTCGCCATCCTCGAATCCTACGTGGAAAGCAGGACAGATAGAAGCACCGATCACATGGGAGAGTATCTTCCACTCCCCACCGTCCATTGCACCTCTCTCTCTCTCTCTCTCTCTCTCTGCTGCGTCTCCGATGCTTTCATCCTCGCGCGTGCGTTGCACGCTCCGAAAGTCTAGCTCTTCCGAAGGGAAACCGGACGAAGTTGGAAAGGTTGTCTGAACTCGACTTGTGCCCGTCTTGAAAAGCATCCATCGCATAACGCGCGAGGTACATGAGATAAAAGATTGCCAATTTTAGTGTCGGCGGATTTTTTTTACGCGACACGAGATAAAATATGAATAGTTGAAGGGTAACATGAATTTTTTACATGACACAATACGCTTGATTCGTTTGTTTACACGAATATGCATATTTTTACTGTCAGTCGATTATTTGGCTTATAAGATCACCTCTGCACATCACTCAATAATTGTTGCATGTGGTATTTTTGAATTGCAAATTCCCAAATTATATTATGGGAAGTACTCGTACTGATTGATTTGTTTAGAACTCAATTACACTTTTTAGTAAAAATTACAATTTGTTCGACCAATTGAGGGTTTTAGAATTCGTGTTGAACTCCCATGCAACATTTTGGACTTATCAATATCCCATTGTTACTGAAGACGGATTTATTGGTGTGTACCCATTACTGACGATGTGATATTTGATAATCGTCCGCTATACGAGCTTGTACACTACAATAGATCAATCTTCGAAGAAGAAGCCAGTCTTTGCAAATTGTAGCAAGTTGATTCACTTTTTATATTTATTTTATTTGCTTTGTCGAATTTTTATGTATCCTGAAGTTATGTACTACTTCCTTCGTATGAAATGAAGTTGATTGTTTCAATCAAATAATAATAATATTCCATTATTTTGAATTTACTCCATCAAAACCCACGTTGGAACTAGCATTTGTTTCGAAGCAGCTCGTGTCTAGTATCTGCATCTAACTATTTTATTTTTTGTTGACCTAAAATGCATAGTCACAACAACTTACTCAGATTCATGCACTGCAATTTCGAATTTAAAAAATTACAAACGCAACACGTAAAGTCGTGGATATTTAAAGCGAGACGACATAAAAATCTAATGTGAAAAACTAAATAGAAGGCGTGCTTGAATATCATGGATTTTGCAAAAAAAAATGAAAATACAGCGTTATATTGAACCTTATGATTAGGTTTAGGAAATTACACAAGTAACCTTAGGTTTTTTAATAGAGTAAGATACATGTTTCAATTCTTATGTCTAGTAAATCTCAAATACTTTCTTAACAAAGGAATTTGTAACAACATTCTTAATCTATCTCAAAACCCACCACGTGATTTGATTTATTGGAGTCAACGCAATGGGGATCTCGATTAAACACGACATGCTCGAAGTTGGGTCCTTCTTCACTCCCCTCCGTGGCATTTGAAGAAGTAGTCGCAAGAAGTTCGGCACTCGAGTTAAATCGCGCTCAAAGAACCATACTTTGTGATAGAGCTAGATTTAGCTCTGTCATCGATGCAAAATTAGATTCGGATTCCATTCGTTGCAAAAATATATTAAAAAACACGTCTGGGTTAATGTAGGTGAAATTAAGGAAAGCATTTGATCACGCTGTTTAAAAATCGATTAAACTCTAATTACATTGCAAATTTAAGAACTTCTCATCCAACTGTTCTAGCAAATCGCGGCTCCTCCGTCCAGCGACGCAGATCGCGCTCCTCACGCGCTCGAGCAGTTAACCATCTTTTTGTCCGCTTCACAGCACACTTGCGGGGCACGGTGGTTCCCATTAACATTTACACCAACTACTCGTACGCGCTTCTCCTTCTCCTTTAATTCCCTTAACACGCTCATCACAATACCAAACCCTCGATTACCTCGTCTCCAGGCACGTGCCTGCTTTCTCGCCGCGAGTGCCATATTCGAGTTCACGCGCGCGAGTGGGAGAGATGCTCTCTCTCTCTCTCTGGGGGGTTAAAGTTTTAACTATTCTTCAAGTCTTCCCCAGGCGGCGCCACTGTAATTCCCGCTCATCCGGCGGTTTATTTCCATTTTAAAAAGTACCGTCCGGGTGGCGCGCGCCACTCGAATTGATTTGTCCATGTTTAAACTCAAAACACGAAAGTGCCACGTCACCTGACCACAGTGAATTGTTTTTTGTTTTCTTTTTAAATCCCCTACCACCTGCAACCTAGGAAAGCCGATCATTCAAATTCAAAATCGAATAAACGTAAATGAAATTACAGAAAAGGACAACAAAAATTCGGGAATTCCTCGGTCGCTCTCTCCCCCCCTCTCCTCTCTCTCCCTTTGCTCCCTCCGAGCATCGCTCAGCGAGTCTCTGTCTTAAAGAAGAAGAAATGCAGAGCTCACTCCCTCGGACAAGGTAGCTAAAAATTGTTAAAAGAAGATTTTCGAGGGGGAAAAAAGACGGAAATGTGCTTGGTCTCTGCTTTTGTCCATCTAGCCATGTGAGCTCACTGACATATTCTCTTCTTCTTCTTCTTCTTCAGCTTTTCCTCCACTTCCTCCTTTTGCAATCTTCTTCGCCGTTTGGTGCCGAGTCATTGACTCATCAACTCGCCGCCCGAGTTGACTGGCTCAATGGCCTCCTCGTCTCGGGCAAGGAGCAGCTCCCCGTTCTCGTACCGCAAGCCTTCCAGTCCTTACTCCTCGACTTCCTCCTCCTCCTCGCTCTCCAATCCGCGGCTCCTGCCTCGCTCCTGCTCCTCCTCCGCCACGTCGTATTACAACCCGGGCAGCGGATTCGGCTCGCGATCGATGACGCCGAGTGGCTCTCGGTCCGATTCGGTGTACTGCGGCGGGCCGCGTGCATGTGATAATCGCTCTCCGGTGGGGTTCCCTTCCGACGAGCTAATGGGCGAGCCTCTGGATGAGCCGCGCTCGGCAGATAGCATTTCGGTAACCATTCGGTTTAGACCGTTGAGGTAACGATAGATCTGTCGTCGTCGAATCAGATCTAAGGGGATTTCGAGTTAGCAAAAGTTTACCGATGTGGTTTCATTGTTGCTTTTCCTCTGCGTGTGATTAAATTCTGTGGATTTTGCAGCGAGAGAGAGTATCAGAGAGGAGACGAGATAGCGTGGTTTGCCGATGGGGATAAGATTGTCAGGAATGAGTACAATCCAGCTACTTCTTATGCATTTGGTATGGTACAGCCTCTATTTTGCTTATTGCAATGTCAACTCATGTTGTTGGATACAAGACGGAGAAACTGCTGAACTGATATTTGGCCACTATTTTTCTATTTGAGTAGACGCAAATAGATCACGATCCAAGTGATTTACTAGAGTTTAGTTGTTAGGCGTGTTTTGGGCTGACCGATGGTTTGCTATGGCAGATAAAGTTTTTGGGTCGCATACTACCTCACAGGAGGTATATGAAGTGGCCGCAAAGCCAGTGGTGAAGGCTGCGATGGAAGGTGTTAATGGTAAGTCTCAGCTGCACTTCGGGTTTCAGTTGTGTCAAATGGAAGAAGTTTTTGAAGAGAAGTATTGCAGTTGCGCTATGATGACTTGCTTGTCAAGTGGTGCGAAGCTCGGTTATTGGTTGATTGGAATCTGCTTGATCAAATGCAGGAACTGTATTTGCATATGGTGTCACGAGTAGTGGGAAGACACACACTATGCATGTAAGTTTATATGCTAACTCCGATAGATCTCACATTCTCTCTCTCAGTATTTCACACTGCAACCTAGGGACAGGAACTCTTCTACTCATGAGCATTCATTCTGACTGAATAGCATCCAGTTGGTACACAAGCTGTTGTACGGCGGAGTGATGTCAATATAGGGAGAAGGAACTTGAGAGTTTTGGCATAATTTGGACCACTTCATGTCTCGTACCAAGTGTCCGCGTAAATTCAAATTATTCTGAGTAGAGGTCCTCAATTTGCAGACGAGTTCCAGATGGATGGACACTAGAAATGGCTGTTGACTTACTTAGACATTCAATTGGATATGTAGGCTATTGTTACATTCGAGACTCCCTCTGCACGTGTTCGATTAGTGAGTCCTTAAGAGATTTGTGGTTATTCCTAGTCTTTTGAACATGGTGCTCTGGGTCACGTATACTTATGTTTGATCAAAATGGCCGTGCTATGTACGGCATTTATCTAGAGTATTCTGTGTGGATGCATAGTAGTTTGGTAGTTTATTCTGTCCATTGTCTAGTTTATTTTGCTAATTCCATTCAGCTGATGCTTACATCATGCTTATTTCCAGAAAGCATATCATCTCGCGAGAAGACTTGCTGAAGGCTGGACTTTTCCAGTCTCGGCCACTGCTGTGTCTTTTTAAGTTGCATCCTCTATGCTCATTCTTGGTGTCTACTCATAGGATATTTATCCAGAGCATTTTGAGTTAGTTGCTGCCTTTACCTAATGTTAAATTGTCTGTCATTGAAAATCTTCAGGGTGATCAAAATTCTCCTGGTGTCATACCGCTGGCTATCAAGGATGTTTTTAGCATGATCCAAGATGTAAGTGACTTTAAAGTTTAACACATCTTTGAGGCACTACATGTTCACATAGGTTCTCTTTTGTTTGATGGAACTAGTTTGATTTCTGTAATGTGGGACTACTAAAATCAGATGTCTGGTTTGAGATCAAGATGGCTTGAGTATTTTGGAAACTGTTGCAACATCTGTCATGTTCGCCAATTAAGCTCATAGGGGTAGTTCAAGGTTGTTTCCAGGGTATGTTATGTGTCTTGAAACTATGTATTTTACCATAAAATCTCATTTGTTGAGAAACTACACTCATGTACATAGCTTTCTGGAGAGAAGTGTGACGTTTTCTAGTTTTATTTGTCTATCAGCCTTTTAGTTGTCATGCAACAATTGCAGGGTACTCTTGTTTCCATGAAGCTGTATGATGTATACTTCCACGCTATCATTTATTAACAGTTTGTTGTCACAGACTCCAGGCAGGGAGTTTTTGCTCCGTGTATCATATCTTGAAATTTACAACGAGGTCAGTAGCATTGGAATTTGTCTTAGCTGATTCATGTTTCCGGCATTACCTGTTTGACTATTGTAAAAGTTATCTGATCTCCATTGCCATGTACGTTTATTTACACCAGGTTATTAATGACTTGCTTGATCCAACCGGTCAAAATCTGCGTGTTAGGGAAGATGCACAGGTTTTCTCTTCTACACGTATTACTTGTCATTCCTCTTGACATTTCATATCGCATTTCATATTCACATATCAGTTTTCACTTTTGTTTGGATTCTGTTTTCAAATTATTTTCCTTAGCTGTCTTATTCTGTCATATGGGCAATCACTTTTGCCTGGAATTCTGTACATTTTTCATTTTTCCCTGTTAAGAGTTGCTGCTATCTCTAGATTTTTATGATTCTTTGCTCTTATTCTTGTTGCTGCATGACTGTAACTAATGTTATTCTCCAACCCACCTGTGACATAGCATAGCAAAAGTAGCCTTCAGAGATCTCTTTACCAAAAATATCGTTCTACTTGCTGCTTTTGAGAAATATCTACGACGATAAAATTTTTCCAATACTTCGGCTCAGTCAATAATGAAACTTCTTCTCAGGGAACTTACGTCGAGGGTATAAAAGAAGAAGTTGTATTGTCTCCTGGGCATGCTTTGTCATTCATTGCTGCTGGGGAAGGTATTCTAGTCTCTGCCTTAATGATATCCTGGTAAAATGTCTTAACTTGTGTTAATGTTGGTTTGACAGAGCATCGTCATGTGGGATCCAATAACTTCAATCTTTTGAGCAGCCGAAGTCACACCATTTTTACTCTGGTAAACATCTAAAAATGAGTTAGAACAACCTATAATATATTTCATGTCATTCACAGCGTTCCTTCACAGTGTAACTTGATACGACTGTTTCTTGTTTTTATTTCCTTTAGTTTCCTGAGATTTTTCGTTCTAGTTGATTATATAATTGCAGCTCTTTAGTACATTTGTTTAGGGCATTCTGGGCATTACGTGAGCTTTATTAATTCCCTTTTAAGTGGTTCTATAGATACTGGCATCCACTCTATTGTTAATCCGCATGCAACTGCAATTGTATTAATGGAGGCAGAGCTCTATGCCTTGTCATACGCGTGTGAAATAATTCACCTATTTCTTTCGGGGGAATTCTTTTTCAATTTTTGTGTTCATATTGGCGTGGCTGGAGTAGTCTTTGTGCCCATTATCAATGCCAATGGTGGAAAAGATACGAGAGAGCCCAATGCTATGTTTAATATACTTGTTACAGCAGTCAAGCTTTTCTTTGGAAATAAACTCCTGGCAGTCATTTGCTGTATTCTTCTCATGCCTTGCATAACTACCGGTATTCCTGCAGATGATTGAGAGTAGTGCCGATGGTGATGAATATGATGGAGTGATCTTCTCTCAGTTGGTATGATAGCATTAGGTTTATTATTTACCTGATCAATCATGTTTCTGCTGGTATATATTTCTTATTTTGTTTTGGATTCTCCCCTAGAATTTGATTGACCTGGCTGGATCTGAAAGCTCCAAGACTGAAACAACTGGACTGCGGAGAAAGGAAGGATCTTACATAAATAAAAGTCTTCTTACTCTTGGAACTGTAGGTTTCTTCTATTTTTCTGGTGATAAAATGCCCTATTTGTTTCCTTGTGCCTTAGGGTGATCAATCTGCTTTGTCCAATAGACATGGTAGTACTGATCTCACAAAACCACGTGGAAGGAATTTAGAGTGACAATCATAGTCCATGATAGATGTACCAAAAGATGGTTCTTTTATAATTCAGAGTTGGAAGTGTGTCAGACAGCGGTCTTTTGTCTGTGATTTGATGATCTGCCTGCTTTGTATAGGTGATCGGCAAACTGAGTGAAGGGAAAGCTTCTCATGTTCCATATCGAGATTCTAAACTCACTCGCCTTCTCCAATCTTCATTGAGTGGGCATGGACATGTGTCGGTAAGTTCTATCTTTGGTAACCCTTGTGAAATTGTATAATGAGCCTCTGCTAACCTTTCCTTTCATATGGAGACTTTTTGTAATCATCTTCTCCTGTTGCTCTGATTGAGCCAGTTTATCAGTAAACAATTCAAGTTTTTTTAATCCAGGTTAATTTTTTTTTTTTGCATGTGTTGCAGCTAATATAATCCCTTGCCCTATTGACTTTGATGTGCTTTTGACAGCTTATATGTACCGTCACTCCAGCATCTAGTAACATGGAGGAAACCCATAACACATTGAAATTCGCAAGTCGGGCAAAAAGAGTGGAGATATATGCCTCACGGAATAAGGTCTGCTATATGCCGAGGCAATTTCTGGGCTAATGTAAGAAAGTAACATAATCTTGGACTTTTTAATTATGCATCTCCTTATGTCTCTTTTTCAGATTATCGATGAAAAATCTTTGATTAAGAAGTATCAGCGAGAAATTTCAGTTCTGAAGCAAGAACTTGATCAATTGAGGAGGGGGATGCTAGTGGGTGTGAGCCATGAGGAGATCTTGAGCTTGAAGCAGCAGGTTTTTTTAATGGCTAGTTTATCTAAAGCCTGCTTTTATTTACTTTTACATTGTGATAGTACATTGATGGTTCATTTGACAGTTAGAGGAAGGCCAAGTGAAAATGCAGTCGAGATTGGAGGAGGAGGAAGAAGCCAAGGCTGCTCTCATGAGTAGAATTCAGAAATTGACAAAGCTCATTCTTGTCTCTTCCAAAAATACAATTCCAGGATGTTTGGGCAATATTCCTAATCCCCATAAGAGCCATTCTATTGGTGAAGATGAGGCAAGCTTCCTTTCTGCTATGGTCATGTAGCAAGTATCATGGCCTCTGTTATTATGCAAGTTTCCTTTTCTCTACTCCGGGGTCATTGTGCAAGCATTTAAGAGAACCATCTCTGAAATGCATTGATGGACATCGTAAAATTCTACGTGCTACCGTGTTTTTTGTGATATTAGTTATTGTATCCCATTGTTGAAAAAGTTTAAGTCCTCTTTGCAATTTCCCTTTGTTATGGTCTTCATGTCACTTGCTAAAACATTTGCCACCACAAAAGAATACCAATATTTGCAAAGAATTTGCCAGGACATCTTATAGTCAAAACCTCTTCATAATAGTTCAGCAAGTGATAATTTGATTTGTCTCATGTTTGTCAGAAATCAGATGAGCCGCGAGATTGTTCTCTGCTTAGTGATGGAGAAAATCAGAAGGAGCTGCAACGTTCTTCATCCGTTACTATGTCAGATCCATCTTATGATCCCTCTCATAAAAGATCTTGTAGCAAATGGAGTGATGAATTCTCACCTGCTGGCAGTGCGGTTACAGAAATAACTCAGGCTGGTGAACTAATAAGCGCAAACAAACTGACAATGGTGCGTTCTTCCTCCAACTTATCATTTTCTTGAAAATGCATTAATATGATATCCTTGAAAATGCATTATCAGATTATATTGCACAGTATGAAAATGGCGGTAACATTCTCTTGGTCCGAGACTGACTGGAGTCTTGGTCCGAGACTGACTGGAGTCTTTCTTTTATACTTGTTGATGTAGGATTTACTTGTCAGACTTTTATGTTAATCGCAGATGAGTTGTGCATGAATAAACTATTTGTACCTTAAGATCCTTAGTTGACCATCACATATGAAGTGCATACATAAACTATTTGATTGTTCTGCTTGGCATTTGTTAGTTCTAGAATAATTGATTTCATCCTATTTTCTTGGCATTAGGGTGGGATGTCAACGTCAGATCAGATGGATCTTCTTGTTGAGCAAGTAAAGATGCTTGCTGGGGAGATTGCGTTCAGCACGAGTACTCTGAAGCGCTTGGTAGACCAGTCTGTGGATGATCCTGAGAATTCCAAAGCTCTGGTACATTCCACTGTCTTATGCTCATTTTCCTGTCCGTTTATATATATTTATACTGTCCCAAAGCGTTCTAATTTATAGTAAAGAAGATTCTGTCTGCATAACTTTCGAGAGAACTGTTATTATTCTCCCAATTGAAGAAGCTAATAATGACCAGAAAGTGCTCCTCAAGAATGGTGTGTTTTCACAATGTAAGAGAATGGAGAGTTTGCCGGCCTGCTCACAAATCTTCATTTTTCTTTTGAATTAACCAGTGCATAATGTGATTCTTCACGTAGCATGCTAAGATCAAGAATTATTAACTCTTGGGTATTAGCAGCTGCGTATTTTTGTGTTTATGATCCACATATGCCTTCCAACATTTTCATGTGTGGATTACGAAATTGAAGATGAGGTGACTGCATTGCAGCTTCAGCAACTTGATTTACCAACATGTCTTCTTGTGCACAAGATTTCCTAATGAATATTCGCTTGGTGATTTGTAATCATGTTTTTTCTGACATAGATTGAGAATTTGGAATGTGAGATTCAAGATAAGAGGAGGCAGATGAGGGCGCTAGAACAGCGCATTATTGAAAGCGGCGAAGCTTCTATCGCTAATGCATCCATAGTTGAAATGCAGCAGGTACTACCTCTTCCCTTGCCCGCCCCCACTGGCCAAAACCCACTCAACCCCCCCCCCCCCCTCCCCAAAAAAATAAAAATAAAAATGCACACTCACTTGTCATATCCATCATGTGCCATATCACAATAGTTTTTGACTCCATTAATATATTGTGACAGACTGTCATGAGATTGATGGCGCAATGCAATGAGAAAGGCTTTGAGTTGGAGGTGAGTTTCTTGATTGCTAGATTAATCAAAAGGATGATAATGATTTTGTATTCTCGTTTCTTGCTGCTTGAGTTGCACTGTCAAGTGGACTGTCCATTTATCCTGCCATCTTTATGTAGATGACAGTGATGTTCCTATGGATTGATATTTTATTCATCACAAATGCAGATAAAATCAGCAGACAATCGGATCTTGCAGGAACAGTTGCAGAATAAAGTACTGACGGCATTTTACCGTATATAATTTTTGTGCGACAATGTATGCTTGCTTCTGCTGTGTTCTGTATGCTTAGTACTTTTATTTGTGTGCCTTGCAGTGTGTAGAGAACAGGGAACTACTGGAAAGAGTGAATGTGTTGGAGCAGCGGATGACTTCAATTAATAGTGATAAGTCTATTAAGGCATCAGTTGCTTCTGATGGTAATAGCGACGAGCTGAAAAGGAAAATTCAAACTCAGGTGATTACTTGTTCATTCTTTTGAATGTATAGACAAGAAGCATAATGGAGTTAGAACCTTGTAGTTGATAAGTAAAAACTGAATTCATAATGAGAAATGTCATGCACAGCAACGGATTTAAGATGGTCAAGTGCGTTTATTGTGTATATGTTCTGCAATGTTCTTCACTTTGTAAGATTTCTCTGTGCCTTGGCAGGAGATTGAGAATGAGAAATTGAAACTCGAACATGTCCAGCTTTCAGAAGAAAACAGCGGCTTGCGTGTCCAAAATCAGAAACTGGCAGAGGAAGCTTCATATGCAAAAGAGCTTGCATCTGCTGCTGCTGTTGAGCTGAAGAATTTGGCTGGGGAAGTTACTAAGCTTTCCCTGCAGAACTCAAAGCTAGAAAAAGAACTCTTGCCTGCGCGAGAGTTGGCACAATCTAGAGCTAATGGTTTAAACCGCAAGTTCGGTGATGGTGTAAGGGCGTCTAGGAAAGGGCGTCTATCTGGTCGTTCACATGACATGGGATCTGCGTCTGATGAGTTTGATGCCTGGAGTCTTGAACCAGATGATTTGAAAATGGAACTACAGGTGAGAAAGCAACGTGAAGCAGCTCTTGAAGCTGCATTAGCCGAAAAGGAGTTTCTAGAAGATGATTATAGGAAAAAAGTTGACGAGGCAAAGAAGAGAGAGGAAGCTTTAGAAAATGACTTGGCCAATATGTGGGTCCTTGTTGCTAAATTGAAGAAGGACGGGGGAGGCATAACTGAGCTGAACTCGGATGACAGATCTTCCGAAGCAAACAACATGGATGAATTGAAGCCTACTGACAGTGATAGCAATGGCGTCCTAAAAGATAAGCAAATTCCTGATGTTTCAAAACCAACTGAGGAACTTGTCAAGGAGGAGCCTCTTGTCGTTCGCTTGAAGGTAATGTCTGCGGATGTTCTTTGAGCAACAACGCTTGTACTTCTGTAAGTTTATTGGAGAAACAAACAGTTCTGCTGGATATTTTTCCAAAGTATACTTGGGATCCATTGAGTTGTCCAATCGAGTCCGCAAAATTTTCTTTTTTTATCACTCACTGTTGTTTGAAATATATCTGGGTTTGAGCTGTTTAATTTTCCAGGCGCGAATGCAAGAAATGAGAGAAAAGGAACTCAAATCTGCCGGGAATGGAGATGGAAACTCGCATATGTGTAAAGTTTGTTTCGAATCACCTACTGCAGCTATCCTTCTACCCTGCAGGCATTTTTGTTGTAAGTATTTGAAGATTTTGCCACCTTTTTTTTTTGCCGCTTGAAATTCCATAGTTTTGCTGATCTTTTTTTGACAAATTACTGTACTTCCCATCTCTTTTGCAGTGTGTAAATCCTGTTCTCTAGCTTGTTCTGAGTGTCCTATTTGCCGTACAAAAATTGGAGATAGGCTATTCGCATTTACTTCTTGACTCTGCCGTTTATTTCCTCCTAAAGGTATGGAAATTGGCTCCACCTACATACTTCCTTCTTAAGAATATGCTTGCTGGACCATCAACTGGTTGTTTTGAGACATGATCCGTGAGACAGCCAAGCTAAGCGTGAGCAAGAGACTATACGGAGGCTGTGTATATGTAAATTGACATTGTTAGTGATGCTGCATGATTTTGTGGAGTGCTCGCATGGTCTTATACATTTGTCTGCTTTATTTGCAGGGTTTTCTTACTATTGGTAGCTATTTTGCTTCCAATGGCGGGTGCATTCTTTTATTACTTTCTGCTGTACGTAGCTCCTGCAATGATATATCAGCCGTTTTCTTTTCTGTAACTTTCCCAAAGAGATGTAAAATAAACAGTGAATAGTTCAGAAAAAAGAAGCGAAACATGTCAAGAGAACTATTCGATTTCGAGTTTCCGGGGCAAGATGTTGCTCCGTCATTGAACATGTAGCAGAATGTTGCAACATGTTCGAAGTTCTGAAACTTGCAACATGTTCAAAGTTCTGAAACATCTGTGGAATTGGGTCACAATATACAAAGGGTGTAAGCCTCTGTAAAAACAATTCTACCCTTCCAAGTGTAATTACTATTCTGAAAACAAAGAGGTTACTGGTGATCTGATTATCTGCAAATGCATTGTCAACTATCATTTATTTGTAGATCAGAAGTATAATGTTGAGATTCTGATCACTGGCCATGTCCTCAAGTATGTTCTACAAAAACTTCACTGATTTGTGCTTGAGTCATTGAAAGCTCCAGCTTTCCTTTCTTGAATCTCTGTTTGATTGAAGCAGAACCGAAAAGAATCTCATCTCAGAGTGTTCGCTTAAAGCAGCGGCGCAAACAATCTCATTGAAAGCTCGAGCTTTCCTTTCTTGAATCTATGTTTGCTAAATTCGATGGGATATCTGAGCCCTATGCAAGAATACAATCGCATATCTTTTGCCGTTTGTAACTTGATGTAGAGGTGCCAATGGCCTTTGCTAAAGATCGGAGGGTTTCTATCATTTGGCTGCCTGTGCAACGTGCATACTGAACCGGAGTACGCCTGGTCTAACCCCTCGGAGGTTGACTCTTTTTCTGATTAATGGCTTGTCTGTAAATCAGCTTTTCCTCTGGAACGCTATTGTGGGGATTCCACATGCATAGCAGACCATTACAATGCACAACCGAGTCAACACGTGTTTTCTTTTTTTGTGATGACATGGAATCTATGGAGAATGTAAGTATTTCTTTTGTACTTTGCCAGTACCCCTTTCTTTCTTTTTTTCAGAATGATGAATGAAATCGCGGTAATGGCCAAGGGAGAGAGGAATTGTTTGTCAACATACATGAGAATTTTTTAGCAATCAGAAGAGAATATTTAAAAGCCGGAACAAACATGCCGAGACTTCTTGAGAGGTTTAGAACTGACATCATTAAGTGTGCAAACTTCACTCGCTATCCTATGATTTTCATCCTTTCTCGGATACATACTTGGCGTCGAGTTAATCACACTCAGATTGGGAAAGAGGAAGATAAGCGGACCGAGCTGAAAAGCAAACAAAAACATTGCATATTTGTCGTTGATTTTGGAAATGTTTCAAAATGACTTTGAAAATTTGTGAATAGTACAGCAGGACTGATTTTACTTGGTCATGAAAAGTTGACAGACTAGATCAAACAAATTGAAATTTTATGACAAGATTGAATATTTAGATATAGTTTGAGGATCACATTGAACACGTGTTATTTTCCTTTTCATTATAAGTTCAATCTAAAAACCTAAACTTATAAGAGGAAAGATTCATTTTCACTTGTTTTAGGGTTGAATTCAATTGCTAAATTATTGTCATTCGATTAGGTATGCAATTCGCACAGTGCACGTGTTTTGGATCATGAGTTAATTCTTGTCTTGATCAAATGCTCCTTTTAACATGTAGGCCCAAAAAAATGTGCCATAATATTTCCGACCCTTTCAACCTCCCTTTGTTTCGCAATAAATTGATGATATGGAAAGAATGGAGAGTGTTAAAAGTCAGACTTTGCTGTTCAACTTCTTTGTATCAAACATGTTTTCTGAGATATCGAAGCAGATTCGGTGAAGGAAAGAATTGTTGAGAGAGGGAAAAGTCCTGAGCGATCTCAGCAAAACCTGCGGGACGCAATTCCCACTACTGCTGTTTGGATAGGAAGAACTAGATGAAAAGCCTCCATCCCGAAAAGCTTCCTATTTCAAGATTGCGTGGCCAGGAACTCATGATTCCGCGACCACCAAGGTCGGAATCTGGTTCATGCCTCGTCCTTTCGCCCTATGCCAATCGCTAAGTAATACATCATCACCTTGTGGAGGCACTCGGGTATTTGATGTTCGAGTCCAGGAGGATCGCCGGGTATGGCCATGGGATTTTAGCGACTTACAGTGTAGATGTCATCCTGACGCTGGAACGACGTTGAGTAGTTTTTAGGTGAGACGAAATCCGAGATCATAATACTATGAGTCCGAATTGAGTTTGGTCATCAGGACCCGCCTGAGTTTGATCAGTACTTGGTGAATCAACTTGGGGAGTGCCTGATCGGCCAGGATGAAGGCGTATTTCCATGTGTCTCAGGTTCACTTTCGTACACTTGGTAGTTTGATATTACAGATTCTTCTTTGTCCTCAGAGACGTGGACAGTTTGTTTTCAATAGCGTTGGAATGTACCAAAATGTCAGCTACACTTCAATTTAAAGCAGTCTTTCTTTATGTCAATTTGTTTTCCGAATCACAGGATGAGTGCCTCAACTTAGATTATCCCTTCTGCCTTTTTGAGTTGTCCTAGACTTGTCCTTGTTTTTTCGGGGTATTTCCTGTAGGGAGTTAGTTTCTAAACCTTGAAAGACAGTTTTTAGGACAATGATTCCTGCTGACCGCTATTCTCGAGCTCAGATTCCTGCCTTAAAAATGTCATGATGATCAAATCAATATGACAAACAACCCGAATCAGCTGAATTACCTGCAAATCACCAGGTTCGATTAATGATGCACCTGTTATCGTTGGATGATTTTAGTAACGAATAGAAGAAAGAAAATTACTAAATCAGGCAATATCCTGGAAGGATTGAGACGATTTTGCAATATTGGTTTTCGTGGGAATCACTTTCTGGACTGGTGATGGTCTAGATGGAGAATGGAAACAATCCAGTTGCTTGTAAACTCATGCGACACGGTCAGGTTGAGCGCATCCCATAACAACTAAAAATTAGAAACTCATCTCTGCATATTGAACGGTTTCAGATAAAGATCCTAAACCAGATGAAGAACAGAGAATCTCACAAGTAGATCGGGTTTAGAAATTGATGGAAAGGAAGGGATGGATCTTTAGCCGAGAGGATGGTCCGCCCCAAAGGAAGTCCTTCGGGCTACCCATAGAGAGGAAGATCAATCAATTAGATCGGCAAAGAGGTTCCGATAGTCCGTCCAATGTTCTCATCTGTTTCTCGGCGTTCAGAGCCTGCACAACATTTTTCAGAGACTTTTACGTGCATTGGAACTAAGGAACGCCAAAGTGATCAGGTCGTAGAATAAGATAATGCAACCAGTACCTCCTTTCGCCAATCCGCTCGAACGATGATAAAGTGAAGCAGGACAGTCTGTATTAGACAGCCAATCAGCATCCCGATCCAAATGCCACGTGCACCAAGCTTGAACTTGTATCCAAGCAAGGCTCCGATGGGAAGCCCCAAACCATAGTATGATACAATGTTCAATATGGCAATGAAGAATTGCCAGCCTGCACCAACCGCCACCCCTGGACATGTATTCATGGTTCGATCAAATGCTTGATCAAGATCTACATAGACAAATCTTACAATTGTGACATTCAGGTCATATGTGTTGGCGTAACGAATGAGTACCATAAAGAACTGGTTGGATACCACTGAGGAAGACTGTAGCCGCGAGGTAGTAACCGAACTTCGATGTCTCTGTTATGACCTCTTTTTGGTTGGTAAATATTTTGGGGGAACTCTCTCGTTGTTGCAGCTACTACTGCTGTGAAGAGAATCCCTATATTGCTGTGGATGTGAAAACATTGATCAGTACTGAGAACTTTGCTGCTTTAGCATCTCCGGCACCAAGTTCATTAGACAAGCGCACACTGCAAGAATGCAAAAGCATGGGTGAAGCTAACCGGAGAAATTGAAGAATACCTGCTTTAGGGAAACATTCATAATTTTCTGGTCTAAATGTTATGTCCCATGTTCGGAAAGGTAGATTGGGAAGTGAAGAACCTAACCTCACAGAAGTATTGAAGCCTAGGCAATCATCAGAGCCCAACTCTGCAAATTCATGCTGCCATCGGCATGAATCAAATTAAGTGCAGAACATTTTTAAAAGAGAGAAATACACTGTATGATCTCAGTAAAAGAGCAAGAATAAATGTCTAACCAGATCGATACGGCATCAACTGCAATCTCTAGATTCTTCAAGCTTCCCACCATGAGAATAACAGCTGTGTAATACCATAGCTCCAAGCTGCCCCAATATGTACATAAATTCTATCAGCATGGTAAAATGCTTCTCACAATAGAATAAGAAAAAAAAAGTACCGAATATGTAAGTCTGCAGATTTTGCTATACAACATCTAACCATAACATAATGCCTGACGCCAGCGACAACTTCACGAAACTAGCTAGCGATCTGAAAGCAAGCATAGAGAAACCAGTCCAAGCCAATGGGAAGTAACCACTGATCACATATATTGTTTGAGCCACGATGAAGAACCACCATGATATATTTCCAGCTATGGCAGCACCTAAAAGGCCATATTGAAGCTTTGACAGGAACACCCAATTCACAATACCATGTAATGCCAGAGCCATTAACGAGATGATGGTCATAACCGAAACTTTTACTTTGAGATTGCAGAAACTTTTGAACAGGAAAGTTTAAGGCATAAACATACAACTGTGGAATTACCCATAAAGAGTACTTCCCCGCAAGGTCATAAATATGCTTGTCTTGACGAAGTATTCGGAGTATTGGTGATACAAAAATATAGATAGGGGTGTGACGATAGTAATGATGCACGATCTTTGCATGTAGATACCCAGCATGTGCAATTTCCCTGCGCCAACAACTTGACCACAGAGCGTCTCGAGGGCGCTTGCCATCCCTAGCTACAAGAACAGAACATCAAATTTGGAGCATTTGTCTATGACGAGATACAAGTTAACACGATAAGGCTGCAGCATTGAAGAGATTGATTCTCTCAAATACAGTAAATATATGGGATTCCAAGTTTGTCAAGTGCACAAGAACACGCTGCAATAAGATGTTAAGAGTGAAACAAAATAATCAAAAGAGTTAACATGGATATCATAACAGATCATATATGCTTAAAAACACCACAATGTCAAGATAAAAAAGCAAACTTTCTCCGATGTTGCCTCGAAACAAATAACATCGGAGATCATAACTCAATGTCATGGATATCGTAACAGATCATATATGCTGAAAAACACAACAACATCAAGATCAAAAGGCAAACTTTTCTCCGATGTTGCCTGAAACCGTGTCATTTTTGAGTATGCATAATAAGATAGAGGAAAAGCACGGGAAGAAGTGACTCACCATGAGTCCATAGACAAAGCCTTCAAGCACGTTCTCAATAACAGAGACGGCAGCAAGCTCCACATCACCCACATACCCAAAAAAAGAAGCCGTGACAATCCCATTTGAGAACTGCGCAACCCGCCGTGAGAATAGCGGGTGCTGCTATTTCCCATGTCTTCTTGGACTCTTTCATGCATGGCTTGGTCACGTCTCCGCCGCCCAAACACTTCGTCATCTTCCTCTATTATCTCGACAAAATAAGAGAGAACTGACATGAAGCGCCAATTGACAAAGCTCAACTTTCGGTCCTCCTCTTTTGCCTTCGACTATAATTATATATACATAATATCAAATAAAATCAATCGAGAATTTACATTATTGAAGTAGATTTATGCATAATCCTTAAAAATATACTGGATCAACTAAACATCCTAATCTTGCTAACAAAGAACTGCGAAAATGGGCGAAACTACGCCGGCACTAACAGTAGACCAATGCCGGTTTGGTTAGCACAAGCCTTTCTACTTTCAATGTAGTTTCTCTGGCAAAATAGAATAGAATAGAATAGAATAGAATAGAATAGAATAAAATAAAATAAAATAAAGATAAAATAGATTATAAATCGGTTTTCCATACATGTGGTGTAGACGACAACGGTGGACTCATTGATGTTCTCTGGCCTTGTAAATTTGCATCTGTTATTACATATACACCGCAGATAATTCATACGTATAGCTGTATTGTACCATGACTTCTTGGATAGAAAGTTTTGTTTATATTGGGTAAGTGCTTCGGTTTCTAAGGGATGTAATATGCTCATATAAATCTTCCCCTACGTCGAAGTTTTCGATTAAAATAAGTGAAGTGAAACATCTATGCCTTTTTAGTTTATATACCGTTTATAACATGTTCTTTCGTGCAAAACACACACTTTTGACATCTGATAAAGGGATGATCAGTCTCAATTACCAAATCAAAAACCGCAAAGACAGATGCAGAATCGGTACTAATGCAAGATTAACACAGTGGTCCCACCTGAAGCTGTTTATTTTTAAATTATTTGGTCCCGTGACAAATTAATTATTTTTATTTTATTTCAATTTTTTAATTATCTTTTTTTTTCTTTCCTTTTTCCTTTTTTCTTCTTCGTGTTGCCATATACTGGCTATTGACTGAAGAAGAGGGAAAAAGAAAAAGGAAAAAAAAGCATAAAACATAATTGAAAATTTTGATTTCTCAAAAAGAAAATATAAAAATATAATAATTAAATGTATTAAGAGGAGTACATTAAGGAAAATAAAATCATATTTTCCGTACTAAATGAGAAAGTATTTCCTAGCTCAATATAAAAATATAAGAATTAAATGTATTAAAAGGAGTACACTGAGGAAAATAAAATCATATTTTCCATACTAAATGAGAAAGTATTTCCTAGTTCAATTTCAGGTTTCAATCAAACGTAGAAAAATATTATTATTTTCCTGAAAAATGACTTTATGAAATGTATTTTCTAGAAATGTTACATTTTTTGTGAAACAAACGGAGGCATAGTTATTGATTTCAACAACTTTTGTTGCTTGTTTCTCTAAAGATGTCTTCTTTATAAGTCTCCTGATTTAGTTCACTTCCCCCTTCTAAAATTATCCATTTTCCCAATAATTTCATATTGTAAGAGAAAGATGTCAAAGCCAGGTTTAACGGCAATGGTGGTGGTTGCTCTCGCTCTGGTGGCCACAATAGCGACGCTCGCCCGTGTTGAGGCGAATGACCCCGAGAAGGTGGCCACCGGCATGACGCTTTAGAACGTCACTTATGACATGAGTCCTTTCCAATTGTATCTTCTCAAAGTTAATAGCATGCGACAACGTATCAAAATTTTCACAACATCCCTTATAAGAAATTGCACCATTTCGGTCCTCTCTCTCTACCTGATATAATGAAAAATAGTGTTTTATCTTAAAAGTACGTCGAGAAAGAGTGGGTTATTGTTGTCGATAAAGGTATGTCTTCATCTCTCTTATTATGAATAAATCATGAAGATCCAAGATTCTTCATTTTAAAATTTCTGCATAAAGAATTATATTATTGTTTACAAGAGAAACGTTACAATTCAAAATATTTATATTTATAGTAATCTCATGATTGTTTTTTTTTATAACCAAAGTGTATGGATCAAGTTGCAAACCTTTATTTTGGGCCAAAGCCAATAATATTCAAGAAGTATTCATACATTGTGACGATCCGACCCACACCCCTTTATTATTATTATTATAATTATCACAAGCAGAATTAAAAGCACATTACAAAAATATATAGTCTTCATTAATTAAAACGCAACCGTACACTGAAAGTTCATACTATGTCGTCACAACTAGTATGATGCAACCGACAATCACAATATGACAGACAATGAAACATAATAGAGCTATGCAAGCAGATAGCCACCCATAGATAGCTACGACCCCGACAACAACCTAATTATCCACGATATCTAAATCACTCTCTTCCTCAGGCTCGCCACCTTCATCGTCTGCATCAGCTCCACTGTCATCGTCACCATTGTGACTAGTATCATTCGCCCTGCGTAGACCCACATCACTGATTTCTGCTTAACAAACACAGAATCAGACCAAAGAAAGACGACGTCGTCAATCTAGGACTCGAAACTAACGGGAGCTCCGTAGCGGTGATGTGGCGAAAGATCCATGACTAATGATATGAAAATGTTACAAGCCATAATTTAACTATGCACCACACCAATTTATCTGTAGGCATGCATTTTTAATAAGTTTATCGAAGGAGGCAAAATTGGCAATTTAGTAAAATATACTTTCATTTTGACCCAAAAAGGTTTTTATTTATTAATATTACAACGACGACCTCCAGAATTCGATACCTGGTTGTCTTCGGACCTTTTACATTCCCACACCACCACATCAAGGCATTGGCGATGTTAAATGGCACCCGCGACAGTTTATTCAATAAAATATGTAATCACAGTGCAAATGAGTTTGACATCGATGATTGTGCAATGCATTCACGAACATAAAAATATAAATTAATCTCAACTTTTAACCATTTTTCCATCCACATTTCATAGCCCTTGCCAACAACCTACGGACTCCTCTCCGACATTCGCGCATGACAACTACCAAGCTTACCGCATTTGGACATCTACAAGTTCGGTGGCTTCCCTGATCACACAGCAAGGGCAACTCAGATCACAAAGCAGAGGCTTCCCTAACACCTGGGGCTCCGCCCGGACTCAATTTGTTGGGAATTTCTTTACAACCATTTTACTTCATGGTCTATGCACATATATATTTAAATGAAATGTCATATGATAATGCCACATGTAATTCAATCAATTTACCACAAACATCATTCATGGTGACTATATCTCATATAGCAACATTCCTTGTAACAAAATTGAAATCACGACAGATTTAAATAAATTTTAAAAATTCTCAAAATTCACAGGACAATAGTTCATTCAGTGAAGATCAATTCTCGTTTAAGGTCACAGGACACTAGACCCACAGATTAAGATATTTTGCCCAATTTTCATGATCTACACCTTCAAAGACAATCTTACACACTGAAGGGATTTTATACTTTAGCCCAAGTAAATCAGTTTAAAAAATTACCAAATTTACTATGTTGTATTTAAGATCTATATACAACTTTCATGACCAGCTTCAGAATTAGATATTTTTACATTTTTTTATGAGAAATCGTAGAAGTAGCCCTAGCTTTTGGACCTAGAAACATAACTTAATTAGATAGAGTCATGGTCGTAACCTTAACTTAAATTCTCAATTTAATACATGTGTTAGCTTAGGATTTAGCTAAAAATTTTGTGTTTGGTCTGGGGTCGTACATGTCCGCAAGAAGAGATACAAAAATAATTATTCTCAGGGATTTGACCAGACTCAAAAGAGGACATGCAGACCCGAGAGGAAGTAAAATAAAAATCTAGATTTCTTGTACTTCAAATATTCAATTTGATTTATGTCATAGTTTAGGATGTAGGAGTGACTTTCATATTTGGCAAGGAGTCGCTTGAAGTTTGAAAAGGGAAAAGTTGAAACCTTAGTGTAGTCTCAGTTTAGACGCAGATTAGAATCATGAAAATATGAGAGCTTTTGGCCGACTATATAAACTCCAAAAATTCTCAAATTAACATATATCATAGTTTAAGGTGTTATCTTCAACTTTTATTTTTGGTCTCAAGATATTTGAAGCCCACAAAAGCTTATACAAAATAACAAGAATAGTGGTTTAGAATAATCTCAAAACTGGACGGTTTACAATGTTCAACCTTTTGGTCAATTTCTCACATGATCTCGAAATCTACCCCACACACACGCACACATAGACATCTTATACTTCACATTAATTACGTCTGGCAATTTTAAATACAAAATGTAACAAGAAGATGTTGAATTTGCCTTAAACCTTCAAAAACAACCTCTGGAATAACCCTTGCTTCTTGCAACTTTTTGAGAGTATTTTTTTGTTAAATAATAAGTGAAGTCTTGGGAGAAAAATGAGAGGGCGAGAGTGAATTTCGTGCAAGAGGGGTAAATGAGAGAGAAATGGAATAATGATTTGAGTAAAAACTTCAATTTTGTCATAAAATCTCATTGATTCCTATGGATGGCATGAATTGTGATTATGAATAGTATTATAAGGTGAATAATATTTATGAATAGTGAAAATAGAGCACAAATCTCATGAATTTTTTTTTACCGTAAGTGGGGTGAAATGTCCATTTTGCCCCCACAAACTTAATTATGTACATTATATCCATTAAACAATTTAGATTATAGTTTTAAGTAGCAATTCAATTAGCATAGTATTAGTAACTTTGTTATCATATAATTAGTCACGTGATATATTCGAATTATTAGAATACTCACTTGATTCTAATATCATATATTATGCTCTTGCAAATTTTCTTAGAGATCAATGTATACTAATGTCCTTTAAATTAATTTCTCAATATAATTGAGTAAGTAAAAATGAAAATATACTTTATATTATAACCGTACTCACAGGGCAATATAACATTTTTAGGTTGTTCTCTTCGTATAATAATTGCCCATAATTTCTTGTCCAAGAAATTGAACTCATATTGCCTATTATTGAAAATTAGGCGACATTAGTCAATTCTAAGTCATGTAATTTAATTCTAATATATTTACCTATTAATTAGGCGAGAAAATTCAAGATGTCACAAGCACATGATAAGGTACAAGCTGACAAGATAAGGTTGTAGCGATTCAAAGATTAATTCTCTAAAAAATAGTAAATATAGACTTTCTTATCGCAATAGTATACAATAAGCATTCACTTTTCTTTTCGTCTTCTCTCGACCTATTCGCTGGAAAATGAGTGCATCAACAACACCCTCTTCAATGTGAGTTTGACTTACTACAGACTCAAACTGGTCACCTTGAGTTTGAGGCAATGATAGAGATAATTAGTAATTTTTCTAATACAATTTCTTATGTTAGAGATATTTTGATATCATATCTCTCAAAATTGCACCTATATTTTTCTTTTATTGTGCATATTTTGATTGAGATATTATCTAAGATTAATAATATAATAAAGTCTACAAATAAGTTGACGCATTGTTTATTAATATACACATTGAATGATGCAGAAATTCCCTAACTTTTTTTTCCGCGTTATTCCTAACAAGGCAAAAGAGGGGAGGTAAGAAATAAAATGGTCAGCTCACAACGCTAGCTAGCTACTTGAAAGCAAGTATAGAGAAACCAGTCCATGCCATTGGGAAGTAACCATTGGCCACATATATTGTTTGAGTCACGATAAAAAACTACCATGATATATTTCTGGATATAGAAACACTTAAAAGGCCACGACCAAGAACTACCATAATATATTTCTAGCAATGGCAGCACCTAAAACGTTATATTGGAACTTTGAAACAAAACACCCATTTCAAAAGGCCACGTAATGCCAAAACCACAAAGGAGATGACCCAAAATTTACTTTGAGATTGCAGAAACTCAGTACCTTGCAAGGTCATAAATATACTTGTCTTAACGAAGGATTTGAAGTATTGGTGATATAAAGTTATGGAAAGGGGTTAGAAGCAAGGTTTTGACGGTAATGATGTGTAAAGTTGATGATGCACGATCTTTGCTTGTATCCCAACATGTGCAGTTTCCCTCCACCAACAATTTGACGGCAGAGCGTCTCGAGGCGCTTGCCATCCCTAGCTACAAGAGAAGTTCAACAACACACTAAATTGGGATGAAGAGAAACGTTGTATTTATGAATATTTATAATTATAGAAATCTCGGTATTGACTTCTCTTGTAGTTACAAATTGGGATGAGGAGAAACATTGTAACTATGAATATTTATAATTATAGAAATCTCGGTATTGACTTTTTTTGGGCCAAAAAATAAATAGTATGCAAGAAGGATCCAGTACATGTATGATGAGATACAAGATGAGATACAAGTTGACATGATAAGGTTGCAGCAATGAAGAAACTAATTCTTGCAAAAACAGTAAATTTAGGCTTTCTTCTCCTAATAGTATACGAGAAGGATTGACTTTTCTTATCGTCTTCTCCCAGACTTTTCGAAAATTAGCGCACCCGAGAATATCCTTTTCAACTTGAGTTTGACTTGAGTACAAACTCAAACTGGTCACCTTGAGTTTGAGAGAATGCTAAAGAAAATTAGGGATTTTTCTAATATAATTTCTAATGTTAGAGAAATTTTAATACCGTATCTCCCAAAATTACACCTATATTGCATGTATATTTCCATTCTATTGTGCATATCTTAATTGATATATTATCTTAGATTAGCCATATCATAAAATCTAAAAATAATTTGATGTATTGTTCATTAATATACATATCGAACGATATAGAAACTTCATAACTTTATTTTTCGTGTTATTCTTAATGAGACAAAAGAGGGAGGTAAAGAAGAAAAGAGATAGCTCGTGATGCTAGCTAGAGACTCGAAAGCAAGCATAGAGAAAATAGTCCACGCCACTAGGGACTTTGCTTCCAGATGATATGTTGATCCTTATAAGGACTATGCTTGACATGAGTTTCGTACTTGCTTGGAGTAAATTTCCATACTGTTGTAAGCTAAGAGTTCTGGGCCTTATAAAGCAATTCCATACATCCTGGTCTTTGTCACTATCTTGTTTTGTTTAAATCGGAAATGTTTTAATTTTCAACCATGGTGGGTAGCCAACTGAACTAGGAATACTGCTTTGATGGTGGTGACACTCTTATATAAAGGCGGCCAACATGCCACATATATCGTTTGAGCCACAACCAAGAACCACCATGATACATTTTCGGCTATGGCAATACCTAGAAGGCCATATTGAATATTTGATAGGAATACCCAATTCAGAAGACCATGTAATGCCAGAGTCACTAAGAAGATGATATTCATGACCTAAACGTTACTTCGAGATTGTAGAAACTTAGTACCCTGCAAGGTCAGAAACATGTTTGTCTCGGCGAAAGATTTGAAGTATTGAGACATAGACGGTAGTTTCCATTCATTAGCAACTTGATCGCAAAGCTATGGTGGTCATGATGCACGATCTTTGCACGTAGATACATAACATGTGCAGTTTCCATCCATCCTTGGCTACAAGAGAAGTTTAATAGCACATCAAATTGGGACGAAGAGAAATGTTGTAATTATGAGTATTTATAATTATTGGAATCTCGGTATTACTTTTCTTTTGGGTCTATTTATAATGATAGTATCTTGGCATTGACTTTCTTTTTGGTCAAAATTAGTAGGATGAAAGAAGGATTCAATACAAGTATGATGAGATACACGATGACACGATAAGGTTGTAGCAACGAAAAAATTAATTCTCTCAAAGACATTAAATATACAATAAGGATTGAATTTTCTTTTCGTCTTCTCTCGGCCTCTTCAAAAATTAGTGCATCCAACAACACCCTCTTTGACTTGAGGTTGACTTATTACAAACTCAAATTGGTCACATTGAGTTTGAGGGAATGTTAGAGATAATTAGAATTTTTTCTAATATAAATTCTTATGTTAGATATCCTTTTGATACCATTTCTCTCAAACTTGCACCTATATTGAACGTATGTTTCCATTCTATTGTTCATTAATATATATATATATATATATATATATATGTATATGACATAGAAATTTCTTAACTTTCTTTTCTGCATTACTCTTAACGAGGCACAAGAGAAAGATAAAGAAGAAAATGTTCCCCATAATTTATCATCTCTAAAGCAAAGTATAGCTACGAGAGATTAGAAAACAAAAAGTAAAAAACATATAATTGTAGAATTACCCCTACAGAGTACTTTGCCTAACGCTAATGACATGTTTACAAAGCTAGCTAGCGACTTAAAAGCAAGCATAGAGAAACCAGTCACGCCACTAGGAAGTAACCATCGACCACATATATTGTTTGAGCCACGACCGAAACACCATGATATATTTTCAGCGCAGCACCTAAAAGGCTATATTGAAGCCAAAAGACCATGTAATGACAGAGCTACTAAGGAGATGATGGTCATGACCTAAACTTATTTTGATATTGCATAAACTTTTGAAGAGGAAAGTTTAAGGCATAAGCACATAATTGTTGAATTAGTCATACAAAGTAATTCCCTATAAGGTCAGAAACATGCTTGTCTTGATGAAAGATTTGAAGTATTGATGATACAAAAATATAGATAATGGTGATATAAAGATATAGATACGGGTTAGAAGTAGGGCTATGACGTCAGTGATGATGCATGATCTTTGCATGTATATCCTGCATGTGTAATCCTACCCAACAATTTAACTAGCATACGCAGTTTGTCTGTACTAATAACTCGATGGTAGAGAGTGTTTTGAAGGCGCTTGCTACAAGAAAAGTTCAATAACACATCAAATTGGAACGAAGAGAAACATTATAATTCTAAATATTTGTAATTATAAAAATCTCAGATTGACTTTTTTTGGGGCAAAAAATCAATAATATACAGAAAGAATCCAGTAATGCCAAAGCTACTAAGGAGATGATGGTCATGACCTGAACTTATTTTGATATTGCATAAACTTTTGAAAAAGAAATTTTAAGGCATAAACATATAATTGTGGAATTAGCCATAAGAGTACTTTCCTATAAGGTCAGACATATGTTTGTCTTGATGAAGGATTTGAAGTATTGATGATACAAAAATATATATAGTAATTATATAAAGATATAGATAGGGATTAGAAGTAGAGCTATGATGTGATGTACGATCTTTGCATGTATATCCTGCATGTGTAGTTTCCATACCCAAACAATTTAACTAGCGTACACATTTTCTCTACACTAATAACTTGACCGCAAAGAGCGTTTTGAAGGTGCTTGCTACAAGAAAAGTTCAACAACACATCAAATTGGAACGAATAGAAACGTTATAATTCTAAATCTTTGTAATTCTAAAAATATCAAGATTGATTTTTTTGGGGGCCAAAAATCAATAATATACAGAAAGAATCCAGTACATGTATTACAAGATACAAGCAAACACATTAAGACTGCAACAACGAAGATATTGATTCCCTTAAATAGAATAAATTTAGGCTTCACACACATACGCAACAAAACCAATAGTGACAATCCCAATTGAGAATTGTACACCTTATGTGCAGCTATTTTCCATGTCTTCTTGGACCCTTTCATGCATTCCTTGGTCACTTTACCACCTCCCAGACACTTCGCCATAGTCTTCTTCTTCTATAGTATAAGCTTTTGTCGGAACAAGTATGTTTTTTTTTGGGAATGTTTTGGTACATACATACATTTTAATATTTATGCAATTTGTGTGAAACTCCCAATATCTGCATAACGTGAGACCCGCTATTTATGTTTGCTTACCCTACTCTTTTCTTCCTAGGCTAAGTGAGACTTTGCTACATGTTCTATGAATAAGATTGGTTGTGGCAATAAACAAGTGTTAGTTTCTTCTGGTTCAAAAGGTTATCAATTCTCCAAATTGTCTTGAATCCATTATGCATATCTAGATTAAAATATTATCTTGTAATAGTTATTTGATAAAGTTTATAAATCGGTGGAATATTGCATTATCGCATAATAGAAATGTGGTAGGGCGGCTTACTATATGCATAATGTCCTAACTATAACTGGGTGATGGAAAGGGGACTAAATACCATTCATCTGCCATGGAAGAGAGTGACATGAGATAACGTAGCTGCCAAGGTCGCAAAGCCCAATCCACAAGCAAAAGCGAATAAGATACTGAGGTGAACTTTACTCAATCATCATATCCGTGCTGATTGAATCTGAAGTTTGTCTCGTTCAGGACCAATTCGACGTCATATTTGCCTGCATTAGCATCAGGCACATTCGACGAGATAATAGGGAATCGCTTGGCTTCAAATCCTTTGGTCCAATAGGCAATAGGAATCAACACGTAGAGGGTGAGAAAGAAACCAATGCTTATGTTTATAATTACAAATCCCGGGTAGGCTAATGGCAAAAAATTGAAGGCAGCAACAGTAGCCCAGTCAGGGCAAAGGAGCCAATGTCGAGATCATGACGTCCAGACATGATTTGTTGCGCTATGAGTCTATGACCAAGTGCTTCCATATCCAACATACAAAGGATAGGGCGGTTATGGATGGAAACAGATAGTTATATGTGAAACTGATATGAGGACTACGAGGAAGAACTGCAGTCTCGTCCTCTTTTGGGCTTGACCTCCTCCTCATGCAAGGCCCCGAAATTCCAAAAGAGATAGACTCTTGACAACGAAAGAAGTCATCTTAAAGAAAGTAGAAAATGAAGTAGCAATGTCTCCCTAGGGTTTCTCTTGCCTTTGGCGCCACCAATCCTCCACTAAACTGATCTCTTTGGGGGAGACTCTCTCCCTCCCTCCCTCTCACCCCCACCCATCCTATCTCGTGTTCCTTCCTTCTCCATCTCATGTTTTCTTTTATTTTTTTTATTTCTCTATATTTTTTGTTTCTCGATCGATTTTGTGGACGCGATTGACGTTTTTCACGAAAGCAAGTTCTAAATATCCACGTGTGAGTGTTTCGAAAGAATCTACTTGCTCACTTTGGCTTCGAGTGCTTGCTCCAGATAGTCAAGCGTTCCACAAGTCTTCCAGGTGTGATTAACTGCTATCTATTATGTAGCCTTTCTCTCCTAATCTAGAGCTATATATGGATTTGTGTACTCTTCTATCCCGTTCTAGAAATATATCTAGAATTTACAAGACATTTTCTATTTTTATTTTTCAATTTTTAGGTGCTGTTATGGTCTTTATATGGTGATAGTGCTGGGGACGTTATACTTAGGCGCACCGCTTTTTGGAAAAATCATAGTTACTGGAGAAGAATTTCTCGACGTGCGCCCATCACTAAAGACGATACAAGATTTGTTAATCGACCATCATATGAGCTTTGATGCTATAACAAATCTGTCTACGGGGAATATGCCAGTCCTTGCAAGCAATATCAAGTTGATTCACTTTACATATATATATATATATATATATTTTTTGTTTTATTTGCTTTGTTGGATTCAAATATTTATCTTGAAGTTATGTACTCCTCTTTTCAAATGAAATGAAGATGTTCATTCCGACGAAAAAAATAGTAGAAGTCTTAGAGGCATGTTGTTTCGAACAAGCGATCGAATAATAAATAGACAAAATAAGAAAATAAAGCGAACATTAGATGTATATGAGTCGGTCGTAAAGATCTACGTCTATAAGGAAAGCAACAACGAATTTTATTATAGATCAAAAGATACAATTCGGAGATTATAAACCGCATTCGAGTTACTAAAACACTCTTAGTATTTTCAAGCCCCCAATTACATCAATGACACACCCACTGTTTAGGCTTCGAATTCTCATAAAATAATATCTCAATCTCACAAAGAAATTATGCACAAATTTTTACCGCAAAAATTTAATGAGTTTCGACATTTGAACATAACATACACACTTCCCTGTGATATTTGTTTTCAATGCACATGGCGAGTAGGAGTTTGATTATCTTCTAGATAATTTGATTTGTTAAATCCATAAACGGACTATAATTAGAGCTATTTCTCCCTACAATTTGATTCTGCTTAAGCATTGTAAATTATTTAACCACTTCATTCATTTTTGGTTTGTCGCTCAAAAGTCATCACCAACTATGTGCTGCTAAGTCGTACAATGATACAAGGGAATTAGAAAAGGGTTCAATACTAATGCATCCCATCTATGTTATCATATGCATTTTCACAGCGTGAAATGGCGTGAAACAAAGGATGAAGTGAGATCAAACGATTCAAGTTTGAACATCATCCCTAAGTTCGGGAAAATTGTTCAAAAAGTCATAAATTTATTGTGTTTTTGCAAATTCAGTTCTAAACCTTTTAGTTTTGCTAATTGAAACATAAATATTTTATATTTTGCCAATTAAGTCCATCCAGTCGATATTGATCGATAATTGTTGCCGTGGACTAATCGTGCAACGTAGGACGGATGACTTCTATGTCAACGATTTTCGACCTAAGTTGGCCATGTTGGTCAAAGAAAATCATGAACTCGCTAGCCAGCCATATCATCCGGTCGATCAAGGGCATTTCTTTCGTTTACATTTTCTTAAATCTTTCAAAATTTCCTTTTTTTCCCCTTTCCTTATTGTTGGTGGCCGGTCTTAGTAGCAAGGGAAAAAGTACACTTTTAAAGCCAAAAGTTGTCTACGAGATCACTTTGGTACCAAAAGTTTCAAACGTATCACTTTAGTGCTAACCTTTTTTTAAAAATGATAACTTAAGTGCTAAGTTTTTTTAGAAACATCACTTTAATTTCAACTCTGATGTGACACGTCAGCTTAAATAATAATAAAAATGACATGTGTTGGATTTTCGATAAGCCACGTCAGCTTAAATCAAAATTAGCACCGAAGCGATCGTTTTTAAAAAAAGTTGACACTTAAAGTGATCGTTTTTCTAAAAAAAGTTGGCACTAAAGTGATCTGTTTGTACCCATCCATGGGCAGCTCAATTGGTTAAGGCACACTTAATGTTGTGTGGTTAGGCCCACTGGTCCTAGGTTCGATTCTTCAGATGAGCACCTGTGATTTAAGTGAGGGGTTATGGCGGTGGGTTGTTGTGCTAGTCTCTCCCGATAAATAATCGAGGTGGGTGGAAGTTGGCCCGAACACCTTAGTTATAAAAAAAAAATGATTTCTTTGAAACTTTTGACACTAAATTGATCTCTGTATATAACTTTTGGCACTAAAAGTGTATGTGCCATGTGCCATATCGGATGAGTCATATGAACATCAAGTGGTTGATATTATTCCCTCGGGGCCAGAACTTCTTATTTCCGAAAGTGAATCCATCAAACTTGATCAGCCATTAACGAGTAATCCTAATGTGGATAGATTTGGTTAAGGGGATGCAGAAATAGTACTTCAAGATCCATTACTTGTCCAAGGCCTTTTGTAGCAGGTTGCGAAATCCCCCAGTAAATTTCTCTGTACATAACTTTTGGCACTAAAAGTATATGTACCGTGTGTAGGTTGCGAAACACTGCTCTCACCTCAGGCATCCTCACCGCACTCCTCTCGAAGGTGGGAATTCGAACTTTTCATCTATCTTTTTTCAAATGAAAAGAGTGGTCATTGGGACAATCCCTCGGTAATAAAGCTTAGGTTGCTGCCTATTGCTTCGGTTAAGATGATCTAATCAACGGCCTATCAATCTCCGAATCATGACTAGTTTGGAGGGTCACGCCTAAACTCCAATATAGACAGAGCCCAAAAGCCAGTCCATGGATACTCCCCGTGACAAATTTACGATTGGGGGTGAGGAGCTAGCAATGCCTTGGACACATGGAACGTTTGCTTGCTCGTTTTTTTGTTTCCATTCAAGAAAATAGCCCTCACGAAACCCATTAAGGACATCGTGATACCGCTTGAACCGCCCAATTTTAAATATTCTCGTCGTCCTGCCGATTGACAGGAATCGGTGCGAAGCCCACTTACCTTGGATGCATGCTCGGACGAAGAGGGGAAACAAAAGGACAATTGGGTTTGGTTTTGGGAGGGTTGGGGGCTGGTTGATTGTTGTGATGTGAAATTTTTGGAAATTTTGAGAGATAAATGATACCCGAGATATGCTGATGATGATAAACTTAAGTAGGTGAAGGGGAGAGAGATGCTGTTGGTCGGAGAAAAAGCGTATGGACATCATCAACGGTTATTTTGGTCGCTCACAGAAAAAAAAAATTCAGTAGATTTGTCCTTCAAGATGAAATCGAGATGGTAATAATCCAAGCAGAAACTCGAGATTCAAATTCAGGCCCCGATTTTCGATAAGTTTATATTTTTTATTATTTAATTTCATTGATAATTAGTGTCGTATATTCTTTAATTTTTTGGGTAGATTGCATTCTTAAGTTTTTAGACAGCATTCTCACACTAATTTGCTTCATGAGTAGCGGGGAGAATTACCAAAAAGTCTTGGACTTATTGTACTTGTGTCAATTCAGTCGTAAATATTTTACAATTATGCCAATTTAGCCCATCCGGTTAAACCTTTTGCAATTGTGCCATGATTTCAATTTAGAACTGAATTAACACAATCGTAATTAAATTAGTAATTTTTCTTGGTAACTTTTCCTGAATCATTAGTGCATGTCACAATGTGTTGTACCGACGTAAAATGATCAAGTAAATCATTCTTTAGAGATTATTATTGGGTCCATCATCAGCGGCGTAAAAATAAAAAAAAATTACTCGATCGCCATGGAATAGGTGACGTGTACACGTGGTGTGGAGTTTATCTTCTGAGCCAAATCCTTCCATATATCATGTGTTTAATTAGTGAAAGCGCAAAATATATTTCATGTTGACAGTGCGCCTACTAAATTAAAATTTTTAAAAATGATAATTTCTTTGTTAAGTGGGAAAATAAATATCGTTCTTAATTAATTCGTGAAAATTTGAGAGAGAGCGTATGTCTTACTAATATCGCGAATCGAAATAGCCAAAGATTCTTGCCCCGCATCTACACGCTACAGCCAAAACCCAAGGTGGGCAGATAGAAAAACGAAAAATGGGAAAAGGAAAGCGAATTGGCTCGCATTAAAGGCGTGACAAAAAAATTTCGACCAAAAAAAAAGAAAAATGAAAAAGAGCAATGTCTGACAAAAGACGAAAGGCTGACGTGTCGCGAACGGATTGGAACAATTCACGTGGCGCAAACTCCTTCTCTGCGACACGCATCACGATCATTGCAGTTCTCGCAGCACCTCGTCCGAAGGAAAACTGCATAACCGAGTTCTCTGCGAAAAACAGAGAGAGAGAGAGGAATTCGAATCGTTTGATCACGGAGATGAAGATGGAATCGCTCTCGTACGTCGAAGAAGAAGAACTCGACTTCGGTTTCTTCCACGTCGAGTCGGAGATTGAAGACGCCATTTCCGCTCACTGGGAGCTCGTCAATGCCTCCGATTCCGACTCGGATCACTCCGATTCCGATGCCCCTGATAGCCCCGTCTTCGATGGGTCTGTGGATAACCTCGGACTTCAAAGCGGGATCGCCCGCGTAGATGATCTTGACTCGCCGGGTTCGAGCCGCGATGGCGACTCTCGCGTTTCTTGTCCGATTCCTCTTCCTGAAACCCTAGAATTACGTGCGGACCATTACATCGTGAAAGCGAACGTCCGGGGCGATTGGCGCCGGGTTGATCCTCTTGATGATGAAGACGACGATGTGGAAGAAGAAGAAATTGACGACGACGACGAGGGCGATGACGACGGGCTGGACGACGAGCTTGTGCCTCGTCACCTGAGCGGCAAGTTTGGAAGGCAGAGAATAAGGAAGTTGGGGAAGAGAGCCTGCTCGAAGATGAATTACTCGAAGAGGTCGCCTCATCTTTTTGTGAAGCCTGGCTGTCTGCATGGAAAGCACGGGTTGGGGTTAAAGCACAGTCTTTGATTGGAGGTAACTTTGGGAGATCTAACGAGGTGGTCGCTTGTTGGGTTTGGGTTAGAATGTGGATTTGGCGCTCCGGTAATAGTAGATTGGGGCTAGTTTTACTTGTCGATATGATTCTTGTTAATATATCTTTTAAGACCGATCCAATTGGTTTCTTTGATCTTTGTCTTGCCCGTCCCTTTTTAATATTTTCTTTTCAGTATTCCAATTGCCATCTTCATTGTTTTCGATGGCTTTTAAAATTTGCATCGCATTTTCTGTGCAGTCTCAATTTTCCCATGGGTCAATATCCATGCAAGATTCACTATATTGTCCGTGTCTGCTAATGGTCGACCAAGAAATCTTCCATCAAGAATGATAGATCTTGATTTGTAGTGAAAAATAAATTGAGTGTGGCTGCCTTTGGAAGTGGGGTAAATGATGCCCAATGTAGGAATGGGAGCATTATAATGAAGCAGGTCGATCACTGTGCCTCGCTTTTGCAATTCACATTGGGTGTTGGCCTTTCAGAAGGGACATTACTGGGTCACAGGGCTCATTCTGTTGACAGAGGCCCTTGAAGCTCTAAAACCTGACTCCCATGGAGTTTCCTGGTTGCAGATGAAATCTTGTTTTCAACTGAAAATGTTGATAAAAAATTGAAAGTAATGTGTGCCATAGGGGATCTCTGGTTAGATTAATTTCATATTGTCTTTTATCATTGTTTTGAGTTTTACCCTGTATGGCAAACTTCCAAAGAATGGATCCATTGTCGATTAATTAGATAGCTTGAACATCGGTAGTGGGAGTGATGGTTTCTTGAACATCAAGTGGGCCCTTTTCTCAGCATAATCTGGTCAATGTGGAGGAGGTTTATAGAACATCCGCAACTTTTATCGTTGCCTTATTTTTTCCATTTTTATGGTTAGTGGGATCAAAACAGATATATATGTGGCTTTCCTTCCATATCGTTTGATTGTTCCATAGAAATGCAAAAATGGTAGTATGGTCTATTGAGCTGCTCCCCTGTACAGATTGAGAAGAGAGCTGTTTCTTCTGCTTGCTGCCTTACCTTTCTCAAAACCTGGGATTTGTTGATGCCAATATAGATTTTTAACAGCCTCGTTTTGGCCATCATCTCTCTCTCCCCCCCTCTGATTCATATCCACTGACGATAGCCATATCTCTAGTTACTCCTTATATTTGTATCCTGCAAATGTATGGGGGTATGCATGTAGCATGAAGCTTTCGCTGCGTGACTTCGATTAAGGAAGAGGATCTGCTTCCTTGTTCCAAGTGATGCTTCTTTAGCTAACTTCTGGATTTGGCAGTCATGGAGCAAAGAGTTGTTTGGATGCTTCGCGAGTTATAATAAAAACAAATTGATGACAGTATGGGCCTACTCGCCTGTAGGAAAGATTTATGGTTTTAGATACTTTTGGTTTGCAGATATCTGCACATTACTATAATTTGGTGATTGATTGTGCAAGACTTTGCTTATAAGGACATGCTTCGAGCTCCCGTATCTTCTAAGGACAACTGAGGAGTTCCTTCTGGGAGGTATGTTGCGAAGCTTCTCTCATTTGGTTGAAAGGAGTTGCTTCTTCCTTTTCCCAGCAGAACTTCTCGAAGTCGTCCGGTTCTTTATATGTTGCATGATCGCCGTCCAATGAAATCCGTTGCATTTTCTTTTTCCCCTTTTCTCGTCTAAGGGCTGGAGATAGGAAAAGTTCACGCGTTCGGGCTGCACAAATGCAAAATCCAGATGACTCTGTTGGAACGATCCTCGGTCGGAAAGTTTCGATATACAAGCATGTGGACACAAGTTCGCGAGCAGCAGGTCGACCATCTGCCATCCCCAATCTATCTAAATTAATTGAATTTTGAGGGTGGATATATAAGACGCCACGGAGTCATCGGAAAAGCTCCCAACTCTACAGGGTCACTGGCGAATGCTTACAACTTTATCGTGGAGTCTCTATTACATTTACGATTTATACGCAATTATTCAGAGATATTCCATTCGGAAAAATAGTCATATCGATCTCATGTGACAATCATTATGTTGATAGATTCACACCAATCGGGCATGCGTATATTGTTCAAAGTGACCTTCTTTAAGGTACTTATCCAAGCGTCTGTCTCCCAAAAAAAGACAAAACTTTTATGGGTGCAATGAACATTGATTTGCAATCGATGTAACCAATGAAATGGTGTTACAAGCATCTCTAGGACAACTAAACAAATGAGACATTTAAATAATATTTCGCGAAAAATAGATGATTTGAAATATATTTTCTTAAAAACAATTATTGTCATCGCTTACAAAGATGAATATTGAAAAAAAAATTTATCCTCTACAAAAATATTTAACCTATTATACTTTTGCCAATTCAGTCGCAAATCTTCTTATTTTGCTAAATGAATCATAAATATTTTCACATTTTGTCAATTGTGTTCATTTGCTCAATTTTGGATGAAAACACTGTTGTGGATATTGACCATCCTACATGATATGACCGATATTGGCATAGACAATTGTTAATAATATTTTAAAATTTTTTTTGTATCTTGTTTACTTATCTTTTCGTTTTCCTTTTTTTTTCCTTTCTTTATTTTTTTTTCAAGTGGCTAGTGAGGGTTGCGGCCCTTGCCTTGCCTCATGTAGATCATCATGGTCTTGGTCGGTGAGGGTCGTCCTCGCATGCCACTTTAAGAAAAGAAAAAAAAGAAAAAAGAGAAGAAAAATGATAATCACTTTTGGAAAAAGTATTAAAATACTTTTAAAAGTGACTAGGTTAGTGCTAATCGTGGCACGTAGGACGATCGAGATCCATGTCTGTAATTTTTGGCTAAAATTAACCGAATGAACTCAATTGATAAAATGTAAAAATATGAAAGACTCAATTGAAAAAAATTAATCAATTTAAGATTAAGTTGGTAAAAACGTAATAAGTTTGGGGCTATTGGACAACATTCCCGATCCTTAACAACAAGAAGAGTTTCAAGATGGGCTCGACAGCAAGTGGATTGACTCGCATGAATGGACTAGATGGTCAAAGTGGCTTTGATTGTCCATCAACCATCGAGCGAGCTTAACGGCAGCCATTGGAGGTTTTTTTTTTCCCCCCGTGGCGAATCAAGTGGGAGGGATCAAATCATTAAAGAAAGATAGAATGCGACGGTTAATAATCCCAAACCCCACTTGACGTCCGAAAGAAAGAAAGGAGGGAGGGAGGGAGAAAGAAGCGCGGGTCTTTCGGCACAAGGACGAATAAAGAGAGGTTGTCAGAGAACGCATTTACGGGCTGCGCTGTAAAATTTTCGCGGTGTGAGGGCTTTGGTGTGAATTATTGACCACCTCCACCTCCTTATCTTATCTTTCTCTTTTGCTCCTCTCTTTTCGCTTTTCTTTTCACGTTCTCTTCAGTTTCTGTAGTAAACAAGCTGATCTGATCAGGCCAATCGGGTTCACTTTGCCTTAAGCTATCGCCAACTTGGGGGTGGGGTCACAGAGTTGATGAAACGAACGCGAGAGAAGTGCAAATTCCCCGTTGTGGACTCCACGCTGGATTCTGGGCGGCGTTCTCGGCTCTGCACGATGGGAAACGAAATGCCGCCATGATCTTTAGCGTGATCGGGGATGGGGAAGACCTCCGCTTGCCTCAGGTGCATCACGATCCTCTGGAAGCAAAGAAGAAAAATAGAAAAAAGGCTAGGAGAGAAGGGAAGGGAAGAGAAGAGAGAAGAGAACCTTTCTTTGAGGAAAGAACATTAACATAACACCAACCCAATAATGGAGTCACTTGCCATAACAAGCAGATCAACCCCTCTATAGCCTAAATCTTTTAAAAGCCAGATCGTATCCTTAACACGCACCTCCCCACTCTCAATCATATGTACTTTCTTCTTCTTGGTACTCAGCTTGCGTTCTTGTATTTTCCGGTGCCTGACTCAGGGAATCGTAACTCTTCTCCACCCACGGCGCACACGATAAAGATCTGAACCAAGAAGAGCAAGAACAAGGAACACATCAATAGAGTTTCTGTGGACTGTGTTTTTAGTCTAGTGACTTTGTTTTTCCTTTTTCCCCCTATTATATGTAGAACTTTGTCTCATTCCCGGGAGGGAGAAGATGATGATGATGAGAGGAGGGCAATCTGGGATGAGCATGAGCTCGTCAAGGTGTCAAGACTGCGGGAACCAAGCCAAGAGGGACTGTGTGCACAGGAGGTGCAGGACTTGTTGCAAAAGCAAAGGCTTTCACTGCCAAACTCACATCAAAAGCACTTGGGTTCCTGCCTACAGGAGACACCAGAGACCTCAACAGCAACAACAACAGCTCCTAAACAACGTTCCTGTTCACCAACAGCGCTCCCTCCAACCCCAAAACCCTAAAAGGCACAGAGACACTTCCACATTCCCAGGTAGAATCTCCCTTTTCTTGGAGAGTACAATCAAAACACTGCTCGAGATCTTAGCATCACACGGCGAACGAATCGCTTGCGTGTGATGAACGTCTATTTTCTAATAGCAACCTAGCAGCTTGTACTTATTACTGTGGCGAAAATAGCATTTCATCTGAATTTGTTGCTAATTTTTTGAGATTTTCATCTTTCGAAAATCTAGGGTTGGACGCTGAAGGGAATTTTCCTACAGCGGTGAGCTCAACAGCTACATTCCGGTGCGTGAGGGTGAGCGCTGAAGATGACGATGCAGCCGAGCATTATGCGTATCAGACATCCGTGAACATCGGAGGCCATGTTTTCAAGGGCATTCTCTATGATCAAGGTCCCGAGAGCCGTTACGGCTCCGCCGCTGGCGAGAGCTCTTGTGGTGAACCTGCCGCCCTACCCGCTAGCAACGATGATAATAACCCCGTCGTATGTGCTTTGACTTCATCTATAGCTCCCGCGGAATCGATCTATCCTTGCTCGTATCCGTTTCCTCTCTCGGGTGCGCACTACATTTTCCCGAAATCTTAGCCGTCGTGCAGCTAAATTCGGAGAGGGAGAGCGGATACACGAGTAACGGGCCTGGAAGTAGCTTCGGTGATCAATGCGTTCACGATTGGCTGATTCTCATTAGAGAAGCATTGAAGGATGTCAGTAGAACGTCTCTTGATGTCTCTCGTGCGCATCGTCGTGGTAGACAGAGTGTAATCTCTACATCTTTCTCGCGCCTCGAAAGGAAAAAAGCTGGACTTCTCTTTCATCAACCCATTTGCTGTTCTGATACACGTATATATCCATTCAGATGCCGCGCATGCTTTGGATAAGTTCCATAATTTGTCCCACTGTCCATACATTAATGATCTTGTCTCGTGAGTTTAACTTCGATTTCGCCTCTATGTTCTTGTTGTTTATGAACTTCGAAGCTGCTTTGTTCCCTATAGTCCGCTTCTTTGCCTGCTCGGGCTTGAAAAATGCAAACTAGTTTAATCATAAACTCACCTAACATGAGCGTTTCAGGGTTGCGTCTGTCGGCTAGCCTATAGCTACGTTGTCTCTACCGAAACCCTATTACTTAAGGAAGACATACACGTAGAGCTTTGGTTGTCACCAAGTTGCCTGCATCGACTTCCAGGACATGAACTTTGTCTGAACAAGACAAAGATTCAAATTAGTCGCTTTGCCAAGTCGAATTGAAGGAAAGAGGAAACCCGTTTTGTTTGCTTATTATATTGTATGGGTTAACACACTTTCTTCTCATGCAAATGCAACGTTTCGCTTTTTGCATCTTTTAGCAGGACTTGTGTGTCGATAGAACTATACCAAAAATATTTAATTAGAGTGTTGAGAAGCCGAGGGAATCACCCTATGACTATAAAGCAGAAGCTAAAAACCTAAACCTGATTAGTTTAATTGGAAATTGGAATAGAGAGAGAACCTTAGGCTGGTGGGCATCTTGTGTATTTTTACATGATGATTGCATTAAACGAAAAGCTCCCGCATACAATTCATAGTTTTCTACTCCCTTTTGTTGATAAAGAGACGTGCATGCTAAAATAGTAAAAAAAGGTAGATGCCCCAAGTGTGAAAATAGAACCAGCTGGAATATATGCCCATGTACTTGAAAGAAATATACCAAGTACAAAAGCCATCGTTTGCAGCGGTTCTATTCCTTCTACTACATCTAGTGGGAAAAGGGATTGCCCCTTGAGAAATCCACGCAAAAAATCAATTTTTTTGCTCCGAACTTGGGTTTGTCCGAAAAATATCTCGCCAACGTTTACGTCGCTCCTAAATCCGCTCCAATATATCCTTTTGTCTAAAAATCGCCACTGGTTTCTTAGAAGTCATCGACATTAGAAGGCCGATGTTATCCCGTACGAATGCAAGAGCATTGACGACGACGCAAGGTTCTACAAATGAACATTTAAGTGATCCTCATATTGATAATTTTAAAGAAACGAGTGGCGATGTGTGAACGGAGGTTAATAGGGACAGATGTGAGATTACTGCGAAAGTATTTGGAAACTTTATATTTTTGAGTAGTTACCGGTGTTTGGCTCGGATGCTAGGGGCTACTTTGATGGAGTCCAACAGGCATTACATTGATCCGTGAGTTTGTGCGTATTTTCCCTCCTCCTTCCTCCACCCCCCCCCCCCCCCCCCTAATTAATACAATTGTCGGTCTCTTCAATTTCGTATTCCCTAAAAGATATCTGATAATCACATCTACTGGCTCTTGCCGTAACGTTGATCAGGACATTGTTATTGATTGTGTATTCGTTTGTTTATGTACACGACCGATGTCCGGCAACAAACGAAGGCTATGTGCAAAAAAGAGTATGCAAGCCGTGTAAGATGGAATCTGTCAACTAGTGCCCCAATGCCGCTTGTAGGACAATTGTTAAGCGAATGATTAGGGAAATGCTGCAGTTTCCTTTTTCTTGTGCACTTTTCACCAATGTATTCAAGACACTCGTTAACAAGACCCTTTGATTTATGAGAGAAATGCTGCAAGTTCACCAATGGACTCGAGACACTCGTTAACAAGACCCCTATAGATTTTTTCGCCCCTCTCTTCGATTCTATGTCTTCGAGAGCCCTTACTAGAGCGAAGAAGGCTAACGAGTCATGGTGATTGTGGAAGCTAGTACCGCTTGTGTTGCTTTCCTCCAACAATTAATCTGATTGACTGGATAATTGATCTCCTCTCGGTGAAAGGGGAGCAAGAACGCTTTTGATCTTATCTTATTACAGCTAAAAAAAGGTTTTTTTTTTTTTTAAATCGTTTTTGGCCAATAGAAAAAGTGACGATGCATGATAGATTCACAAGCTCAGCGTGGACTGACCGTGATCTCGCCTTTACAGATTCACATTCCAAATCATTGTCAAGGTACACGTATTACATAAAAGTCCCACATCGAAAAATTAATATGGTCTAAATCAGTTAAAATATCATAATTGACCCTTCATTTATTGGACCTAGATCATTTTTGGTAATCTCTCCGAGCAAAGATATTAGACTTCCCAACACTTATGAGGCCTCTTATTCGTTCGTAAAAATATCTTTTTACTAATCGTAAAACAAACGCATCTAGTTGATTGGCATTACATTGTTTCAAGAGTCCCAAAACGTGAAGCAATAACCTTATAACAAAAAAGAAGGAAAAAAATGGTAAAGAAGAAAACGAGAGATGGGGCGGGGCAATTTCCTAGAGGCCATTCATATTCCCGGCATGTCTTTCATCATTTGAAGTTTCCAGCCGCTTCGCTTTTTTGTCCGCGGGAAGATAAGGCCGGTGCTACTCGAAGCTGGTGATCTCAATGCATGACCTAAATTCAATAATGGGACGATCCTTTTTAATTACTCTGGATTCAGTTCACTACAGACAAATTTTCCATAAAGCGCTTCGCATCCAATTCTAGTGATCCTTTATAACCACTCCATAATTCCAATCAATCTTTTTTTTTTTCTTTCTTTCTCTTTTTTTTGTAAAATGAGGTGCATCAATTTGGGATCCGAATTACTTAATATTGAGATTTCCATGACATGCTTACTATTACTCAAATCAGGCTATCCAAACGAAAATGGAGGCCAAGAATGGGTTACGTCATTTGTCGAGGGGGAGGGAAAAAAATTGACGGGAATTTTTTTAGGTTTTGAAAAAAAATTAGGACATTTTTCGTGAAATATTAGGTTAGTTTTTTCCTTGCCATCCTTAGCGTTGTAATTACCGCTATTCACCATCTATAAAAAGGGTAGTAGGGCATTTGCCTTAAGTAAATTATATGCCATGGATGGACGTGGGTTGTGTACAGAAAAATTACGCAAGCCGTGTATTTAAGATTAATCCTATTATTCGTTCATAAACAAAGCACATTTTCAGCTTCTTCGGTACATAAAAACGCCCCCGTCAAGGAAAAAAAAATTATTTCTTGCCAAAATAAAGGAAAAAATTATTTACAATGCTTTAAAATTAGTGAAAAAAATTATAGCTTAATTTCTTTATAGACACGACCGAGATTAAAACGTCGTTGTAATTACCTTACCTAGGTTGTGAAGCCCATGGCCGAATGATGATAATGGGGACACAAAATTTTCCAGCCCCGGACAACACGATACAAACATCGGGTCGCGGCCCAATCCAAAGACCAAAGAGAAAAACAACACGTAAGAGCGGACAATAAAGAGGGAAAAGTTGAAAAAAAAGGGTTAACGTCGTAAACGGCTCCTGCCTTGGTGCGTATCATGATACATGAATTTTAAATTTATTTAATATTATCATTGAAGTTTAATTTAATTTTTTTAACTTATTTGGTGTGATCCTAAACTTTGGCTATATATTCGATATAGTCTTTGATCATATGAAAATATTCAATGTATTTATTTTATTAATAATGAATAATTTTATATGGTCTAGAGACTAAATTGAACACATGTCAAAAATCTAGAGATTATATTCAATAATTTAAAAATTCAAGCATCAAATTGTATATTGAGTTAAAGTTAAGAGATTATAATGAATAAATTAAAAGTTTATGTATCACGTTTCATGTTAATTTAAAGTTAAGGGCTATTATTTACATTATTTTTCAAAAAACAAATCCGAAGGCAGGAGAAAAATAATAAGATATGAATCAAGGAGAGAGCCAGAGAAGAAACGTGGTGTGGCTAAACTCCAAGCCGTCTCAGTTCCTCGTGACACTGAGATCGATCCATTCACCCTCTCCCTCTCCCTCCCTCCCTCCCTCCCTCCCTCCCTCTGTCTTTGCCTGATTGTGAACAGGACGGGTTGATATTTACGCTGGCGCGGTGTGCGTAGAGAGCCGCAGATTGAGGCGAGAGAGGAATCGAGAAGGACCGAGGGTTGAGGATTCGCGGTAATGGGAGAGAGGCGCGGCGGCGGCGGCGGAGGATGTTGTCCTCCGATGGATCTGTTCAGGTCGGAGCCGATGCAGCTGGTCCAGGTCATCATCCCCATGGAGTCCGCTCACCTCACCGTCTCCTACCTCGGCGACCTCGGCCTCCTCCAATTGAAGGATGTCCGTACTCCTCCTCCTCCTCCTCCTCCTCCTCTTCTTCTTCTTCTTCTTCTTCTTCTTCCTCCTGCTTCTATTCCTCGTCCCCGATTCGATTGTTTGTTCTCTTTGGGATTGCTCGTTCGCTCCTTTTCTCGCTTCCCCGCCATTTGGATTCCATTTGTTTTTCCTCGCCCTTGCTGCTGATGGTTTTCGCGATCGGCGAGAGTTTTTGCTGTCGCCTTCTGTCATTTGTGGACATGTTAGGTTTCGAGGTGAATTGTAGGCTTTCGGACACTTCACTTGATTCCGCTTTATGGATTGCTAATTGTTTGTTTGGAGTCGAAGTGATGCGCTTGATTTGCTGGAATTGAATTGCTAGTTCATTTGCTGCGGTATCTTTTGTGTGGTTGAGGCCGTTTAATTGAGCTGTTCTAGGAATTCCTTATGCTGGTAGTAATCTAGTCGTACTCGGGGAAACTATTAGAGTAATATGCGAGTATCGGCATCTTAGATGTGTAGAGTTTCGGGGAATTTGTAAAGAGTTTCTGGATGGCGCACTACTTGATATGGAGATGCGTAAGTGAAGGAGAACAAAGAAAACAAATGGAAGCTAGAGAACTGGTACATCATCCACATGTGATTCAGAAATGATGATGTGAAACAATGAACGTTGGGGATATCACACATGAGCTCTGGTATTTAACTATTGATCATTCTGTCACGGTTATTTTGTATCATGTGGCTCCAAATTTTCGAAAATGGATTCTCATTTACAGCGTGAATTCTGTGGAGAATTATTTCCTTTACTTGTCAGATGTATGCCATATCAAGCTTATGTTAGATGAGTTATACATCAACCGTCATCTTTGATTGATTCTTCTAGTTATTATAGTGCCGAATAAGCAAATGTGATCACAGTGTTTAGGGAAGACATACGATCTCTCCTTTTGATGTTCTATTTGCAACTTTCAGTTAGATGTATTTGATAATAATCATCTGTGGCTGATTATTTTGATGAAATTGTCCTTTTCAGCTCAATGCGGACAAAAGCCCCTTCCAAAGGACTTATGCTGCTCAGGTACCGAAGCTTTTGTCATTTTCAGCTTAATATCATTGTTGCCAACTCTGATTTCCTTTCTTCTGTTTTCTAGCGATTGCCGTCTGTCAATTGTAAAAGTTCTGGGTTAAGCTGTTAGAAAGTTTGGTCTAAGATTCTGATACTACATATTAATTTCGGTCTAAGATTTGTGAATTCCTTTCTCTCATGGCAAGTTGTTTGTTGTTCACAAAATATTCTCTGGTTCTCGAGGATACATATATCTAATTGTTAACATCCATGAAGATTAAAAGATGTGGAGAGATGGCGCGCAAATTACGCTTTTTCAGGGAGCAAATGTCAAAGGCAGGTGTGGCGCCCTCTATCAAATCTACTACCCTAGCTGATAGCAATGTGGATGACCTGGAGGTATATTGGATTTTCGTTGGTCTGGTTGACTATGAATCTGCCATTATTACTCACATTGGGAGCTTTTTTTCGGTAGACAAAACTTGAAGAACTTGAGGCAGAACTGGTTGAAATTAATGCAAATGGCGAAAAGCTGCAACGTGCTTATAGTGAGATGGTGGAGTATAAGCTTGTCCTGCAGAAGGTATTGCTTCGTCCTACTATCAAAGTCAAGACTGTGTTTGTGCTGTTACTTGTGAATTTTGAGTTTCCCCTCCCAAGAGAAGATGCAAATTGTGCAGATTTACTGGTGAATCTTGCATAGTTTAGTGTTCCTTAGTGATGTGGATGGAGGAGAAACTATCAACCTGTCCTGGTTTCTCCTACCACATGCATATTTTAAAGCTGCCTGCATGACAAGCATGCTTGTGTGGAGGTAGATATGGTGTCAAATTCTTTTCGTTTCTGTAGATCCTTTCCTGACTATATATGGAGATCAGGGTCTATTTTTTATGTGTGCATATAAATTTGATATTAATCTGAAATTACAGGAGTTGTAATTCTGTTTCTTCTAGGTTGGTGAATTTTTTCACTCAGCTCATAGCGTTGCCACAGCACAGCATAGAGAGATAGAATCGCAGCATACTGGTGAAGAATCCATAGACACACCTTTATTACATGATCAGGTATATAAAGCTCAGTTAGGAGTTCTTGGAGCCATCTAAATAATTAAAATACTCTTCCTTTAATGTTTCATTAAACTGTTTTGAAGGAAATGGCAACTGACGCGTCGAAGCAAATGAAGTTGGGGTTTCTCTGTGGACTTGTCCCTCGAGAAAAATCCCTGGCATTTGAGAGGATCTTATTTCGTGCTACCAGGGGTAATGTGTTCCTGAAGCAGGCAGAGATTGAAGAGCCCATTATAGATCCTGCTTCAGGTGAAAAGGTGAGGTTTTGATTGGTCGAGTCCTTGCTTGCAATCTTCTATTGATCTGTGAGATGTCAACTATGGCAGCAGTAGTATTATCCAATGTTTTTGGTTCTCACTTTACCATTTTCTCTGCTAATTTCTGTAAACCGTTCATTTTTTGCGTTCTGTTGCTTCCATATTGCCTTTTTTTTTTTTGGTTGGGAAGAGAGAGAAGAGAAAAGGGGGGGGGGGAGATAGACATGACATGATAGGATTCTGAAGCTGGTCCTAAATTGAGATTATGCCATCTGATTCCCAAAACCTTGGGGCTATCTTTTTGGAAGATTCCTAAGAGATGAAAATGAAGAAAAAACGACTAAAGATTTACAATCAAATTTGCGTTCTCCTCAAACATAAAATTATTCAGATGGTATCAAGTGCTGTTGCGTTGATTTTCTACTTCAATTATGTCCTAATTATTGGTCGTCCATAGTATATATCTAAGATGGGAGAACCTTGCCTTGCTTGAGGATGTTAATGGCTTGTTTTTCACTCCAGTTGAGGGTAAATGTTTGATCGCGTTTTGAAGCGATTGATTTACTAGTCGATCAATTAGATAAATAGATCTCTCAACATTTAATGTGGTTTGGGGGTTTGTGGACTGTGGAATAGAGACATGTTCCTGTATCTTATGGCATATAGTTTAGGCTTGTGTTTCAAACTTAGCTTTTACAATGTTCAGGAGGATTTTCCTTTACGTGCTTACATGATGCCGTGCCCGTGTTATATTGAATTAATGGACAATTTAGTCATATCTTTATGGGCATATGTTCTGGTTTGATGGCGTCTCTTTCCTCTGACTCGAGATGTCAATTTTCAGGTTGAGAAGAATGTTTTCTTGGTTTTCTATTCTGGAGAAAGAGCGAAGAATAAGATCCTGAAAATATGTGAAGCTTTCGGAGCTAATCGCTACCCTTTCAATGAGGACTTGGGAAAACAAGCTCAAATGATTACAGAGGTATTCTGAGTGCTCATATTGTTTTATATATTTATTAATTAGAATTATCTTCTCCTCTCTTTCCGTCATGTTGTCCTATTCTCTGCATTGCTATTTATGGTCAGTTTTACTAGGGCGCTACTGTCAGAATGACATCCATCTTGCTAATGATAATTTTTCTATTTTTGATGGTTGTCTCATGCCATCTGTTGATTGATTTTGTGTTGTAAATATTGCTTTGTGAGATAGTTGAAGATTGAAACATCATGTCCTCCTTGAGCATTAGCTCCAAGCATACAATTTTTCACATTCAAGCGTGGTCTTGATTAGGTTATGGGGAGACTCTCAGAACTGAAGACCACTATTGATGCTGGACTTGCACATCGTGGCAACTTGTTGCAGACCATTGGAGATCAATATGAGCAGTGGAGTCGCTTGGTAGGCATAATTATTACTGCAGGGATATGCTTAGTTATGTTATTAGCAAGCTTAATAGTATTGTATCGGAAGTATCTTGTTATAATGGGTCACGGTTTACTGACTGACAATTTCTATTTTGATTTGTCTTCTGATTTTACATTGGCACAAATGTTTCAGATCTTTAAAGAAAAGTTTCGTTCTTTAGGATGGACAGATGTGTACGTTGCCTAATATTTCTTTTTAATCCTGAAGGTGCGGAAGGAGAAGGCTATCTATCACACATTAAATATGCTTAGCCTTGATGTGACAAAGAAATGTCTTGTTGCAGAGGGGTGGTGTCCTGTATTTGCGACAAAACAGGTTTTTGTGGCACTTCAATATGTCTATTAGTAGTGGGTGGTAAAGAGGGTAATCATCTTAATATTAGTGCTGGGAAAACTTTGGACTTGTTGCAGATTCAGGATGCATTACAGCGAGCTGCATTTGACTCCAATGCTCAAGTCGGAGCCATTTTCCAGGTTTTGCAGACGAAGGAGTTGCCGCCAACATACTTCCGGACGAACAAATTTACTTCAGCATTCCAGGAAATCGTTGACGCATATGGGTGAGTTTTCAAAAACTTCGAATTACAAAGAGGTTAACTTATGGCATTTCTGAAGTTTTAAATGTTAGCTGACTTATAGGATTGTGTGGTAGTATTCTCATGTTTTGTTTTTTGCTAGTTGAAGTTTCGTGTCTCTCCATTTGCCTAATATGCTCTGTGAAATTCAGTTGCATGCTGATAAGGTTACTTCTCTTGATTATGCAGGGTGGCCAGATATCAGGAAGCAAATCCTGGAGTATATACAATAGTTACATTCCCTTTTCTATTTGCTGTCATGTTTGGTGATTGGGGACATGGAATATGCCTGCTACTTGCATCATTAATGTTCATTTTTAGGGAAAAGAAGCTTTCTGGTCAGGTAATATTCAAATTCAAATTATATATTGTCTCTTAGTTCCAACAAATGTTCAAAAATGTTCTTTGCCTTTGCTTTTCTGGAGAATTATAGAAATATTCCTCGTGTGGGAACTCATTGAACCTTCTTTTATATCCTTTATCAACAATGGCGAGACAGATTCCTTAAATTTGAGATAAGATTCTTAAGCTTGATTGTCTGATAATTTATGCGTGCTCAAGGACTGTTTGTTTGGTTAATCATTCTGTAGTGAGCATAATGTCTTCATGTGACTTGGGATTAATGCTCATTTTGGAAAAATGACACAAATAGTCCTTGAACTTTGGCAGAATGTGCAATGTGGTCCTTGAACTTTAGCCCAATGTGCAATTTGATCCCTATACTTTTGACTTATTCAATTTAGCCCCTGAACTTTAGTACATGTTCAATTTAGTCCTTGGATCATACGCAAATGCTCATTATTATTCTTGATCTTAGATTAATAATAGGACTACATTGAACGTTTTTTTATAGTTCATGGACTATATTGAATATGTTCCAAAAGTTTGGGGACCACATTGAACAAACTAAAAGTTTAATGATCATATTGAATACCAGACTAAAGTTCAAGGACCAGATTAAATAAATTAAAAATTTAGGGACCACATTGCACATTCTGCCAAAGTTTAGGGATCATTTATGTCATTATCCCGCTCATTTTCAATATTGTCTGTTTTACATGTAATGGAAAATACAATTAAACTTTTAAGATGTGGTGACTATACACTTGTTAGTGATAAGCCAAACCAATAGATGAATTGAAAACTTTTTCTTTTGTGAACTTTGTGTCTTCTATTCTGAAGTCCACTAGTTTTTAAAGCTTATGCTAGAGTCTTTTATCTATATGCATTGTTGCCTTTTTGGATAGAGCCGCTAGTTAGTGTTAAACTAATTGGTATTGAGAAAATCTCAGAACAAAATCCCAAGTGATACTTTTCTCGTGTTCGCCTATTTTCGTTAATAATTCCCCTCCAAAAAAAAACACACACACAAACTTCATGCTTTCCGTAGGAGTACAATGTTGAAAGGAGATGTCTAAATTTGTTATTTCATATCAAATTAAGCCTTCATTAGTTTGCCCATCAAGGAATCCATTAAAATTGTGAAAAAGCAGCCAAACTGGTGCTTTTTTGTGTTCCAGTTGATACTTCTTGTTAATTGTATTGCATGATAGTTAATAATTACACTCATGTTGGCAATAACAGAAACTTGGAGACATCACAGAGATGACCTTTGGTGGCCGTTATGTTATTCTGATGATGGCAATCTTCTCAATCTACACCGGTTTGATCTACAATGAGTTCTTTTCAGTTCCATTTGAACTATTTGGTCTGTCGGCATATGCATGCCGTGATTTGTCTTGCAGGTTTGTGGATGTATCTTTTGACACCCAGTAATATCATAAATTGATTGTCTTGCTTCTACAGCATTTTTGCTTTTTCACATCTACTGTTGTTTCACAGGGATGCTACGACAGCGGGCTTAATTAAAGTTCGTGACACATACCCGTTTGGTGTGGATCCTGCTTGGCATGGCACAAGAAGCGAGCTGCCATTTCTTAATTCTTTGAAGATGAAAATGTCGATTCTGCTTGGTGTGGCCCAAATGAATCTTGGAATCATATTGAGCTATTTCAATGCTAAGTTCTTTAGCAATTGCCTGAATATCTGGTAATTGCAGTCTTTGATATTTGCAAGCTTCAAGCTTGATCTCTTTTTAAAATCTTTTGAGTTATTTTAGCTCTGATACATATTTCTCTTTAAATTTTTGGGTATAAATGAAATAATGCTTTGTCAATGCATTGTCTCAGGTTTCAATTTATTCCCCAGATGATATTTCTAAATAGCTTGTTTGGGTACCTATCCATCCTAATCATTGTGAAATGGTGCACTGGTTCTCAAGCTGATCTATACCACATAATGATTTACATGTTCCTAAGCCCTACTGATGACCTGGGTGAGAATCAGCTTTTCCCTGCCCAGAAAACAGTGCAGGTAATTTTTGTTCTGACTTTTACCTTTCATTTCACAATAGTCGACCTATCAGATTTATCAGATGCGAATATCCTCATATATATTGGTTTATTGCCAGCTTGTGCTACTATTGCTGGCACTCATTTCCGTGCCATGGATGCTGCTTCCGAAGCCCTTTCTTCTGAAAAAGCAACATGAGGAGGTCTGTTTTTCTTTTTGCATTAGCCAACTAATTTTATTTATTTGATTTTTGGACTCTCCACATATTCTAACTGGTCCTGATTTTCATTTTGCAGAGGCACCGTGGCAATTCATACATGCCACTGGAGACCACAGAGCACAGCTTTCAGTTGGAAACAACCCATGATGCCCATGGGGATCATGAAGAGTTCGAATTTAGTGAAGTCTTTGTCCACCAGCTTATACATACCATTGAATTTGTACTTGGGGCAGTCTCCAATACAGCTTCATATCTTCGTCTGTGGGCACTTAGGTATGCTGCTTGGACCCGTGTCAATTCTTCAGTCTCCATCTTGCAATACTCTGAGCCTTTGTGTGTTTTGTCGTATTAATGTATATTTTCCTGCAGACAAAATTGTAGCTAATTTGACTTCTTTACAATATTTGTTCAGTCTCGCCCACTCGGAGTTGTCGAGCGTGTTCTATGAGAAGGTTCTGCTGCTTGCTTGGGGGTAAGTTTACTCGTTCGTTCTGCCTTCTCATCTTGGTAGTTTGTGATGAGTTTCACTTGGGAAATTTGTGGAATACATAGGCAAGTGACATGGTATGCTGCTTGTTAACTTGTTCCTGCCCATTCGACTTTCTGCACTGGTCTTTAAGATTGTTTTTTTTTTTTTTTAATTTGCCGGTAAACTCTATATATGGTATTTTTAAGATCTTGCGGGCATTAATTACATTGGAATAGACTATCTATGCCCCTTGGAACACAAGGGGATAACGTTGCTACATGCAACGAAAGCAGTAGCTGTAGCTGAAGTAACGGGTGCTTGAACTAAGAATTTCTGTTGATTTTTTTTTTTTTGCTAGAAAGAATTTCTGTTGAGTTATTGCATCAGATTCGTGATATTTGGAAACTGATATGATGTGTTGCAGGTTCAACAATGTGATCATTCTCATTGTTGGCATCATCATCTTTGTCTTTGCAACTGTTGGCGTGTTGCTGGTGATGGAGACCCTCAGTGCTTTCTTGCATGCCCTGAGACTTCACTGGGTGGAGTTTCAAAACAAGTTTTACGAGGGAAATGGTTATAAGTTTCATCCATTCTCCTTTGCATTGGCCAGTGACGAGGATGATTTCTGATTCCTACTGTGTATTTACCCAATATAATGATGGATTGGCGTGTCACATGCATCGTGCATGTCGGTTGGGGTCTGCATCGATTCTTTTATTGAAAGAGATGGGAGGCCATCGTCGAGTTTCAACTGGAACTACCTTTATATCACGGGCCTTCCCCTTCTCGGTTCATATGTTATTAAAGAAATAAGTTGTGATCCGGTTGACTAGTATAATGATGATTGCCATCGCTGTCGTTAAATTATTGATGTATGTATTTATTTTAGGTACTCAGAAATCTGGAATGTACTTAGTAAACTGTTGGTGTTGTAGCTTTTATCAGGCGGGGTAGTAATGGCCCAGCTTGTTTAGATATGTAGTACGGACGCTGAACGAATACCTGCTTCAGCGGCCGCAGCCGAATCTGGACCTGTGGCTCAAAAGACCCAACGGTCGGCTTAACCTCATGTATGTCGATCTCTCGGCTAATAGGCTCAGTATTCCCACCTAGCGGGGCCTCGTGGTTACTAAGGCCCATTTTCGCAAGAAGGTGCCCCGCTTTCTTTGTTCCTGTGACGAAGGGACCAAACCACGCCTATAATGTGGTGGTGGCCAATAACGGTCCATTGATACAGGTCCAGGCCCATGGCCCATTTGAGGGCTAATTCAATATTGATGAGCTCAACTACAGCCATTTCGAGACCCCACACAGGCCTGTTAATTCGGCCCATAATGAGCCCAAGGTAAATAACGTGGCCCAATTGGAGCCCAAATCCGATCCATTAAGGTCACAGTGTGGCCCATCAGTAGGCCCGTCTGGGCATATTAGCGCTCATTTTGGCCCATTTGTGTGGTCCAACAAGACAATTCGGGCCCTTTTATGCAGGCCTAAACCCATAGAGTAACCCGTTATGCGGCCCAACATTCAGCTCGGGCCATTATCTGGAGAAATTATTTAGGCCTAGAGTTTCCAGCATTTTACCCAAAAAGGCGTAAGGTGGGCAGTCGAAGCCTCGAAGGCCCAAAGGCCAGCGATTTTTTCCCGCAAGTCCCAGACAACTTTTGTTGAAGACTTCAGGCGTTTAGGCGCATTTTATCCGTTATTTTATGTTTCTTTCACCATATTTTCGCTTCCCCAAGTCCCATTTACGAGTAACCACTGGGATTGTCCCAGAAGCCACCATTCTCACTTAAGGACAATTCCCCACCTTCTCAGGTGGTGGTGATGAGAGAGCGAGGTAACAGGGTCTCGCAACCTGTAAACAGCACATGATAATAAAATATGATAGAACCAGATCTCAAAAGCAAAAAGTCCCATTTTGGTGCTTATTTCTAACTGATTTAGAGTGGGTTGATTGACGGTTTAAGAACTCTCTCCAGTTCAGCAATTGGACTTAGAATCTTTGGAATTCCATGCTTGCTTTACAATGTAGAACAACAATACCTAGGGATCTAATCGGGCGGATTGCTGAGAGGTATCCAATCCCGTCCAATACAGATTTGGTAGAGCAGTACATAGCTAAATGTTTCAACATTTTGACACTCAAAACACATTCAGAACTTCAGATCAGACCAACCCTAGAAGCATAAAGCAATATTCTCTATTTCCTAGACAACATCAGATCGGCACACTAATTAAAAAGTACTACAGCTTGACCAATGTAGTGTTTGCCACCCTTATATACAAGACAATTGCCTCTAGCTCAGAGTCTAGTGGGAGCCAGGGGTGGTCTGAACAGCAGCCACTGTAGAGACCATTGAGTCTACTCCACAGATATTGCGGCCCTGGCAGATTTTATAGTATCCATTCTCTCCCCACTTCTCTCCCCATGAATTCTTTATGATCCAGTATGGTTTATCCTTCATCCTAATGGGAGCATAACCTGCAGAACCATACCCAACCAGCAGCACGCCATGGTCCAATCGCTTGGAGCATATGAATGGGCACGAAACCCCTCCAATGTATGTCTGCATGAACACGGCATTGATGGCCACTGTTTCGAACAAGGAAGAGTTACGTCGATTACAATAATCATACTATTAGCAGCATGAAGATTATGCCAGTTGAAAATGAAAGACATGTACCGGCAAGAGGCCCATTCTTCACAAGATTTGCTGCAATTTGATCTTCATCAAGGGAAACAACGCTGAAGTTGGCCACTGATGCAGCAATCTTGGACTTGTCGAATTTGCAAGTTCCACGATCGGTGCCAGTATAGGGGTAGTCACCCTCTCGCATGAGTCCACCTGCTTTAAGAGTGTACTCAAAAGCACTGTTCATCAATCCACCATTGCATCCAGAATCACATGAACCAGGTTCATCTGGATCACACTGCACAAAAGTAGAACCTCCTCGATTTGGTATATGTACACAAGAAAAACATAAGGAAAATTGACAAGTGATTTAAGAAGTCATGCACACTGAACAGAGAGCATTAGGCGTTTTGATGCTAGGGAAGACTAAGGTACTCTTACGAGGCAAATATAATAGGCTAGAGAAGAACCAATTTCACAGGAGTACGAATCATGCCTTTTCAGCTTTCATGACAGAACCACATTACTAGTGCCATTAGAAAGGTTTCATAACTCGTAGCACATATTGTGTCAACTTATAGTTCCATACAATCCAAGAGGGAGTGGAGAAAGAACACAACACTAGACTACATCCTACTCCAATGGCAGACAGAGAGCGTGGAGGTGAGGAAAGTTTCCCCAATCTCCCTCACATGCTCTTAGGGATGGTGAGAGATCTATTGCTCTTCAAATTTGCAGAGGAAACTCTTCTTGCAAAAGAAATAATTGCAGAAAAACGTTGAAATGGAATAGGACAAAACCTCTAATCCTCGGTTCACTTTAGGAAACTTAATTGCCAGTCTCATTTTTACTCACCCTCTGCTAGCTTTATATCCTACAGATGAAACTTCAAGTCTCTCATTTGTGGAAGCTTGGCTTCCCTATTTCCCACATAGCTTGGCTGGTTTTGGGAATGAGAGTCACTCTTTTACTAGCGGGTATGAGATTACGAATTTATGATTCTTTCACTTATGGTTATTTTCACATATTGGAAACTTATTTAGATACTCCTTTCACTAATCAATTGACAAAATTTTCTGTCCACAGAATTTTGGAGCTTGCATGGTTGCAAACAATTCAAGCATCAAATTAATTCAAGTAGACCCAAACTAATTCAAGCTTAAAACAACAATTGACTCAAATAGCACGTTTCATAGCGAATTTTCATACATTACAATCAACACACTATACATACAAATAATTTATTAGTGTATGGCTCTTTTAACATTTTTATAACGAGTTCTGGTAATTAAGTTGAGGTGATGAACGACCTCATGTAGTGAATTGCGTGACTCGAGTTGATTACCCTCCTAATTGATTATCACCTATGGTTAATCAAAATCAATGGATTTGTCAACCTAATACCTCCATCTTGAAATCATAATAACTTAAAAAAAGAAAAAAAGAAAAGAAAAAGGAATCATAATCAAGACCAATTTTACCATCCAAGATGAATCTAAGAATTTGAAACCTCATGAAAAGGCCTATGGATACGAAGAATCCAAGCATAAATCTATTCTGTAGTAAAAAATCAACAGTTCCATAGCTATTTATATGGCATCAGTTCTCTTACCAGTTCCATAAATGTACGTCCACATATACAACTCCTTGTTGAGTTACATAAAAAAGCATACGTGAGACCTTTAAGTCTTTTTGTATGTTTCTTTTGTTCAAGAAGATAATTATTTTCCAAATCAGTAAGTGGTTTATCAACTGCCAGAAAAAGAGTAAGTGATTCATCACTGCAAATATCTAACAGTAGTTGGACAATAGCTGTTCAATTGGAAAAGCTTAAAAAAGATATTTTCAGTATGTACGTACTTGAAAGCTTTTGATTACTCAGTAAGTCCAATATTTCCACTCAAAATATTTAATTATCTCTGAAAAGAAATGCTCCCCACTCCCTCTGAATCCTGGATCCGTCATACCACTACATTGATATCCACGGGATCTCAATTGTCTGTTAACCAAACTCATTTATCACGGATGCTACACTATGTTGTCAGGGCTATGAAGCATTAAAAATAACTAACATGGGTCACCACTGTTCTGGTCCAACTTACCTAATGTATGAGGTGAAGTGTTGCCTTAGTAGTTGTGAAAGTATAGCGCGATAATTATGGTTTCCAAGGAATCTAAATTGTTGCTATTTCCCCCTTGGAATTACCTTAAGTTCACAAAACTTAGTGTTCATATCCTAAACACGAGAACAATGACTTGCACGGAATCTGAGCGATGACATACATAACAAATAGGACTTCCGGCTTAATGGAAGAATCAAATTGCCAATCTGAAAAATAACTCTATGGATTAAAGCATCTCTACACATGATCATTCAGGATGCAGATGATGCCATGTTAGGAATAGATTAAATCGAAATCCGGTTCCAGCTCCCACTCACATTCCTATGCCTGGTCCCACATTTTACAGTGGATCAGAATTCTGCAAAATGCTCATCCCTTTCCAGAAGGGAAGGAATGCACATCCTCTTTTAATTCCACAAGATTATTCCCTAATATACCTCTCTCTTTTTTTGTGGGACTCCGTACAAGGTTTTTCCATATAAATTATTTAATCCTTCTCATTGATGAAATAGAATTAACCAGCAGTGCGAAACCAAATGCAAATGAAGCAACCAAATGAAGACACAATGACATTACCTCATGATCACAATCCACAAGTTGTTGCTCGCTGAGGCTAACTAGCTCTCCAGTAGCAAGATAGTGCGCACCTTCCAGTGCTCCTGTCGTGCTGAAACTCCAGCATGATCCACACATGCCCTGATATCAGCAAAATAAACAGCGGAGTCGGCGCTTTATGAGAGGAAAATCAATGAATGAATATTATAAGGAAAACCATTGACGAAACGCAGCATAAAGCCATCCAAAATACCCAATCAATTAAAAAAAAAAATGAAAACAACTATCGACTAGCATTGCCTAGGTTGCTTCTTAGAAAACCTAAGCAGATACATTGGTCTTGCGAGGTACGAACAAACCACAAATCCGTATTATAACTCCAATTGACGTCGACGATCCAACAAATTCGGGAAAAAAAAAACTTACTTGATTTTTTACAGCGGTGACAGCTCCGTGATCTCTCCAGTCCAAATCCTCGGGCAGATCATCCGTCGGCAGAAGCGGAGCCTGATTCGCATCGTTGGGCAACCTAAGCCCACTTCTAACCCCCAAATAACTCCTCCTGAACTCGGATGGCGTCAGATCGGAGAACTGAGTAACGCCGTGGATCGCCGAAGGATCCAGCTGCTGGTGCCTCCTCGCCCGACGCAGATTAGCCCTAAACACCTTGAACCGGTGATCGTGCTCCTCCTGAGAGGAGTACGACTTGCCGAAACGTCTCTTGAAGAGAGAGAAGTGGCGATGATCGGCCGAGAGGTCGCCATCTGCGGCGCCTACGACCTGCCTGATCAACGGATCGTCGTCGACCTCCGAGTAAGCGAAGGTCGAGACGAAGACGAGAGGGAAAAGAGCGAGGAGAGAGAGAGAGCGATTCATGTTTGAGGGAGGGAGGGAGGGAGAAGAAGATTGGGATTGAGAGAGAGAAGCAGAGGCGCGGTTATATACACGTGTGTGAGTGTAGATGGTTCCTTCAAGCGAGAGAGAGTGGGGATTGCTTGCAGTGAAGGGGAAAGGACGATCCAATCAACGAATGACAAGTGGCAAGTTTTTTGAGTGCTGATTGGGTTGGGGGTTGCTTCCTAGTTTTGAGCGTCTTTCTCCTCAACTCTTTATCTCATTTGCCTGGGCGAGAGAATCGTCGTCACTCGTCGTAAATTTTTCTTTTCTTTTTCCTCTATGATATGAACTTATTGATTTTAATAAAACGAGGACTAATTTTTTAAGTTATTTAATTTGAAAATACATTATCCTTTTTTTTTCCCTACAGCGCACAGTCAACTTATTTTGCAGTGATAGATTCTTTTCTTATATCAACAAAATAATGCGCAAAACACATTTCGAATTAAGAAAAAAGAAGTAGAAGAGAGGATAGCCAAACAAATTTTCACCAAAAATAAGGATTTTGAGACATGCAAGGGTTAATGTTTGGAGTAGTCGCACCGACATGCCTCGGAATCACGATCGGATCCTCGCCGGAGCACATGCAATTGTGCCCGCTATCAAATCATAGCCTTGGTGATGTTTGAACCGCCGGATGGAGGTAATGTTTGTCTTAAGATCATCGAAATTTCAGTTCAAATCTAAAACTAAGCAGCACCAAACAAAGTTCCTGTTGTATGTGAGCAGAATGGAGGGACGTGATGGTCGAGAGGATTTTTTATACAAGCTCCGGAACACTGCTTGCTCATCGGGAGAGGACATGGGAAACATAAAGGGCGGGAGCTGATGGAGGGATTCGGAATCATCATGGCATTGTTAGGACAAGGGTGAGGAGTCACTGCTGTTTTGCATGCTTTCTTAATAGAACGTGGAAGCAATGTACTAATGTAATCGAGTTCAAATTGAGTATTAGTTAAGAGTTCGAAGTGAATCATGATCATACAGAAACGAGTGGATCTTCCTTTTCTACGGTATTCTTCGACGTTTTGAAAGTTTGCGTTTCCCGACCGGATCTTTTTTCTCGCATCCCCCATTCTTTCTCGGAGAAATAGTGACATGAGTATCTCACCTTATTGATTTTGATCAGTGTCAAGTTGTGTAAAATTAGCAGTTCAATTATCTTAACCAGGGCAGGTTATGAAAGGACCCGACAAAGTGTCACAAATTATCATCGACTTCGGCCACAAGTATAAAACAGATATATTTTTCTTTTTCTAAAGATACCTGATATTTGGTGTCATGTTGAATGTGTCTTCTTATGTATAAAAGGCTATATATACCTTCTTTGAGACTTTTTAATGTAAGATTGTACTTTTTTAAAACATTTCGAAGGTCGGGCTTTTGCGTTATTATCTGGTATTATGTTGAAAAGGGGTTAAATATTCGAATTCAAATTATTTGATGCTGACGTAAAAATGGTGATTAACGATGAAAAAATCTAGGGGAACTTGTATTGGTGGCTTTTGACTGTACAAAAAAAAAAAAAATTGTCCCTTGGGCACATCCCCGTGTACCATCTGGATTATAACAATGACATTGCCCTTTATTATCATTTGGATTCTTAGCCTGTTCCTAAAAACATAATTAAAACAGTATTTTTTTGCGTTTCTATTCCCGTCTACAATTTCTGAGAACAGAAACACGTTTAATAAGTAAAAAAAAAGTACTTTTTTTCACCAAAAAGAAGGATCGACGATGGCAAGTGGCGGCAACGGCTTGCACGAGCTCGCTCTCGAGTTGTTTCTAAAAAGTGTTCTAAAATTCAGAAGCAAATTTTTTTTATTTCTTTTTTTTTTTTGCTTTAAAAGTGTTTCTTTTTTCAAAATTATTATTCAGAACACTTTTGGAACAACTTTTTACCATACGTGTTTCCGTTCCGAAAATGTTCTGGGAACACTTTCAGAATAGAAATACTTTCCACGGAGTGTTACCAAACACAACCTTAGTGTTGCTGGGCACGAATGAAAATGATTCTATTCTCAAGAGTTATTTCCAGCTACAAATAGACTATTCTGTTTTTATTCTCCGAACAAATATTTTGAACATAGAAATACTTTAGACAATGACATAAAATTTATGTTTGCCAACGGAAAATCGTCTAATAACAACATAATATTTCTGCGGTTGTCAACCGTCGATCCTTGATCAGCGGCCAATGACCAGCGGATGGTGATCGGCGACCAATGACCGGTGGATGGCGATTGATGGCCAGTGATAGGGACGCGAGAGAGAAAAAGAATGCACGTCAAAGAGAATGTGTCAGCGATGAGAAGAATTCTTATTTCTAGAACAGAAACATGAACGTCAAAAATTTATACTTCTCATTTATGTTTCAAACCTATTTATGGCCCAAAAAATATGTACTTAAAATGGAAAAATGAATTTATTTCACCGGACGGATTTCTGTTCCAGATCTGTTCCTAAAAACAGAAAAAAAAAAGTCAGAAAAACAGAAAAATTATTACTCGCGCCCTTTGTCTCTGCTTTCACACATTTGGCCGGCCTCTTGTCCTAGCTAATATCATATTTACTGTATTACTCTAGATGATGGTATCCGCATAAATTTTCGCAAATGAACAGTAAAACATTAGAAAAGAGTAAACATTCGTATTGATCGAACTTTTTGCCAAAGTTTGCGTGAAGTTTTATTGGAAGTGCCATGTAGTAAAACAACAACCCATAAAATTGCAACATTCGTTAATCAATAAACATGAGCACATGCAATACCTTCAATCATGAATAAACAGGCTAAAAAATAGCACAAATAAGTACGCAAAAATCCAACCAAACGAAAAAGAACGTAAATTATAGCCCCAGAAAAAGTATGTAATTCCCTCCTTCTCATGATAATTTTCCTTCGGTCCATTGAAATATTAAAACATATTCACGCTGTTTCCACCCCTTATTGGCTCTTCACACCCCTTAATTATCTTGTTGACTTGACTGCATTATTCCTTGCAGATCCCATTCTTAATTTAAGTTATTTATTTCCTTTTTCCTTCGTTTTATTTTCTTTTCTTTCAAATTACTTTTTTTTTTCAACCCCAAGAGCTTCTCCTACACCTGTAACATTTCAAGCTTCTTTCATGCTTGTTTTCTTCTTAACTTATTCTCCATTATTGTAATTTGGGCAAGCACTGATCATACATGAGAGCAAAGAAATGTTAGTTTTATCTATAAAGTAAAAACTTTATTTTTACAGATTACCCTCATGATTGTGAATATTTTATTTTGATATTATGGTTGATGCATGTGTTATATACAATTTGTCCATCTTTCATTCTATTTTTTTTTTTACTTTTCACGGATGGTTATATAAAATCCTGATGCATATATATATATATATATATATATATATATATATATATTTGCAAAAGGCTCGAATAGGTTGTCTTATAATGTGATTACAATTGCTATAATTTCTTATCAACAGCTAATTATGCTAATAATAAAGGCAAATATAGTATTCTATGTAACAATGTTTAGGGAGCATTTTTTTATGCATTCGTATGATCACAATGGATGTTTAGAATTTTTTATGTGCTTAACTTTGTCATATTTTAATTTTTTTAAAGCATCTTTTAAAACATCGTGCAATGATGCATGAAAAATAAATAGTTATAGGACTACTACATTCACCTAATAAAATGAAAGTTGAGAAATTAAAGCACGCGGATTACAATTTAATGGTACTTATTAATGTTATAATTGAATGAAATGCATGCAAAAATCGGTAAATTGTTATTTTCACTCTTACTTATGCTTAGGTTATTTTTTGTAGTTTCTTCTTAGTACGAAAAAATAGAGAAATATCAACTCATTAACACAATAATTCATTAGCTAGTTCTTTTGGAATATGAGGACGCCGATTTCACTCCAGAAGGAGAAGAAAAGGGGCAAAAAATCAAAAGGAAGAAGAAAATAAGGAAACAAATAATATTAAATCAAGAGCGGGCCCTACATTTAACCTTAACAAATAATGTTTGAGAGGAGCATGAGTAATTTCGCCTCTAGTAAAATTGAGACAAAAAAAAAACGAGGAAAAAAAAAGGAAAGAAGTAATCTTAAGCTAAGAGTGGGGCCCTCAAGCCTCAAGGATTAATGTAATCAAATCAATACATTAGAAGCTGTTAGGAGCGGGGTGGACCGGATACAACGCAAGCCCTGTTAGAAACAAAATAAAATTGATTTTATATTCTTAACTTGGAGAAGAAGCAAACTAAGCAAGTCAATTTGGAAAATAAGCCAACTTGTGGAGGAAGCCAATTTGGAGAACAAGCAAAAGGATGAACTTGGGCAAGAAGAAATGCAAAAGCTTCTTCAAGAAGCAACTTAGAAGTTCTCCTATAAATATGTGACATGGTAGTCAGTTTGTTTAAGCCTTAGCATAGAGAGAGAGTGTGAGAGAAATTTGTGAGTTTGTGTTTTTTTTTTTGCGTGAAACCTTCGTAAGGCTAGTTTGAATACTACTCTAGCATTTATATACTTGAATTTTTTCCCATCTCAAATCCTCCAAACTTTCGCAAAATCCTTTCTAGTTCCTATAATTGGTATCAAAGCCAGCAGGTTATCAAGGATTGTGTTGGAGCCTAGGCGGTCAAGAATCCTATCGCGGAGACCGAGAACTTAGAGTGGATGATCGAGGATCGTGAATCCGGAGCTAACTATGGCAACCACAAGCTCCGTTCAATTGCAACTTCCAAAGTTGAACGGAATGAATTTCAACAATTGGTCAGTTCAGATGAAGGTTCTATTCAAATCGCAGGATTTGTGGAACCTAGTAGAGAATGGCTACATCGAAGTAGCTGACGTTGAAGAATTCAATAGTTTGAAGAAGGAAGACAATGATTCATTGGTCGAGTCCCGAAAGAAAAATCAGAAAGCATTATATGCGATCTTTCAAGCTGTGGAAGAGTCGATATTTGAAAAAAAATCGTGCGCGGAGAAGACGAAAGAGGTGTGGGATATTCTGCAAAAATCCTACAAAGTCAATGATCGTGTGAAGCGAGTTTGACTTCAAACACTTTGAGGTGATTTTGAGTTTTTACGCATGAATGACTCTGAATCTATCTCATCATATTTTGATCGTGTGCAAACCATCGTTAACCAATTGAGGGTTAATGGTGAGAAACTCCAAGACGAACGAGTTGTAGAAACAATCCTGAGGTCTTTGACATAAAGATTTGACTACGTCGTTGCGGCGATCGAGGAAGGCCAAGATATATCAACCATGACGTTGGAGCGGTTGATGAGTTCATTATGCTTGCATGAGCAAAGAATGAATCAGAAGTCCGTTAATTCATATCTGGAGCAAGCTTTGCCAAGCCAGTTCGCTCACTTGACTCGAGGAGAACATCATATTTTTCGAGGCCGTGGAGGTGGACGAGGTCGAGGTGGAAATTCTAATTCCACAGGAAGAATAAAACACGTGACAAATCAAATGTCAAGTGTTTTAAGTGCAACAAATTCGGATATTACAAATTCGAATGTCGAGCAAACATAATGCACGAGTAGCCAGAACATGCGCACGTCGTTGATGGTGAAGAAAACATCGTGTTGGCATGTAAAATGGATGACTCGAGTACCGGTGAAGCCAATATCTGGTATCTCGATACTGGGTGCAGCAATCACATGTGCGGTCGAAAGGAGCTATTCTCGTAGCTAGATGAAACGGTTCGTGGTAAAATCAATTTCGGGAATAAATCAAAGATTCTCGTGATGGGCAAAGTTAATATTGATATCAAATCCAAAGATGGTACTAATGTTACTATTGCAGAGTTTTCTTTGTGCCAATTTGCTTAGTAATGGGCAACTTTCAGAAAAAGGCCACAAAGTTAATATTCAAAATGGAGTTTGCACTATTAGAGGTGCAAATAATAAGTTGATCACATCGGTGCATATGACAAAGAACCGGCTGTTCCCTCTATTTCTTCAGACGAAATCTTTATTGATTTTTCAAGCCATGTCGAAAGATAACAAGTGGCATCTTCGCTTTGGCCATCTAAATTGGTCCAGAAAAAGATGGTGACTGGGATGACTTTGATCGATAGTCCAGATAGTCCATGTGAAGAATGTCTCGTCGGAAAACAACATTGAGAATACTTTCCAACTGGAAAAGCTAGAAGAGCCAAGCAGCCTTTGGAGCTTGTGCATACAAATATTTGTGGCCTAGTTGAGGTAGAATCAGTCGGACAAAAAAGGTACTCATTAATTTTTATCAACGATTTTACTGGAAAGACATGGGTATATTTCTTGAGTGAAAAAGCTTAAGCTTTAGGCAAATTTAAAGAATTTAAAGTCTATGCTAAGAAACATAGTGGTTTTAATCTAAAGACTTTGAGATTAGATAGAGGTGAAGAATTTATTTCTAATGAATTGGACAAATATTGTAAAATTCATGGAATAAAGCGTCAGTTGACTGCTTGCTATACTTCTCAGCAAAATGGTATAGCAGAAAGAAAAAATAGAACTGTTTTTGAAATGGTAAGAAGTATGCTAAAGGCTAAAGGTTTGCCAAAGAAGTTTTGGGAAGAAGCCGTTGTTTGTGTTGTATTTGTTCTAAACAGGTGTCCAACGAGGAGTGTTCTTAGAAGAACTCCATAAGATGCTTAGACCGGTAACAAGCCAGATGTTTCGTTCCTGCGAGTATTTGGGTGTGTTGCATATTCCCATGTACCAGATGAACGAAGGAAAAAGTTGGGCGATAAAAGCCAAAAGTGCATCTTTATTGGTTATAATGAGGTGACCAAGGGTTATAGGCTGTATAATCCAGTCACAGAGAAGGTGATTATCAGCAGGGATGTTCGATTTTTTGAACATGAAGCCTGGGACTGGAATCAGAAGGGTGATCCCAAAAACATCACCATTGAAGATGAACCAACTGTGGGAGATCCAAAAGAATCTTCAGTTGAAGTTTCATCATTTTCATCTAGCAGCTCATCTTCTTCACCAACAACGGTTTCAAAACAATTGGTTTGGTGTTCACAACGACTGCGACAGACTCTAGTAAAATTTAGGGATTGCGCGGTCACAAGAAATGATGATAGTGGCAATAACGAGGTCATTGATGAAATAATGGTAAATTTTTGTTTATTTGCTAAATGTGACCCCATTTTTAATGATGATGCAGCTGCAGATGAGAAGTCATCCAAGCAATGGATGAAGAAATCCACTCCATCGAAAAGAATGACACATTGGAGCTAACTGCTTTACCACATGGTAAGAAGCTTATTGGTGTCAAATGGGTGTATAAGACAAAGTACAAGCCCGATGGTCAGGTGGACTGTTATAAAGTAAGACTGGTTGTGAAATGCTATAAACAAAAGCCAGGTATTGATTATTTTGAAGTATTTGCACCAGTGGCTCGAATGGATACTATTCGAATGATCTTAACACTAGCAGCTCAGAACCGTTGGAAGATCCATCAAATGGATGTGAAATATGCATTTCTCAATGATTTTTTTTATGAGGAAGTCTATGTGGAGCAATCACAAGGCTATGTGAAGAAAGGGCATGAAAATCAAGTTTATAGGCTGAAGAAAGCATTATATGGGCTAAAACAGGCACCTCGAACTTGGTACACGAGGATTGATACATACTTGTTGAAGCATGGTTTTCAAAATTGCCCATATGAGCATACACTGTATATCAAGTTAAATAATAACGGTGATCTCATCATTATATGCCTTTATGTAGATGACTTGATATTTATAGGAAACTGTGAAAAAATGTTTGCTGAATTCAGGGAGGCCATGACAAGTCAGTTCAAGATGATAGACTTGGGATTGATGTCATATTTTCTAGGCCTTGAAGTGAAGCAGACAAATGATGGCGTATTTGTTTCGCAATAAAAATATGCTAATGATATTTTGAAACAATTCAGTATGAAATCGCTCAAATCAATTCGGACTTCCGTAGCAGAATGGTTGGAGCTGAAGAAAGAAGGAACCGGTGAGCTAGTAAATCCCACTTATTTTAAAAGTATTGTTGGTGGTTTAAGGTATTTGACATCTATAAGGCCGGATATTATGTATGGTGTGGGAATTATTAATCGGTTTATGAAAAAATCGTACCAATTCACATATGCAGGCAACAAAGAGAATTTTACGATATGTCAGTGGAACTCGAGATCACGGAATTTTATACTCTCACACTGACGACTTCAATTTAGTGGGATACACAGATAGTAATTGGGCAGGTGATATTGAAACGAGCAAAAAGCACTTCTGAATATGCGTTTTTTTTAGGATCAAGAGTTATTTTTTGGTCCTCGAAAAAGCAACAATTTATTACACTCTCGACAGTTGAAGCAGAATACATAGCAGTAGTTTTGGCAGCATGTCAAGGGATATGGCTTCGTAGGATGCTTAGCGAACTAAAGCATAAGCAGAAAGGTCCTACCATATTGATGTGCAATAACAAGTCGGCAATTACATTAGCCAAGAATCCTGTTTTTCATGGAAGAAGTAAACATATCTACATCAAGTACCACTATATCCGTGAGCTAGTCAAAGAAGGCGAGATTGAACTTGATTTCTGTAGGTCCGAAGACCAGATTATAGATATCCTGACAAAACCTTTGAAGGCGGATTCGTTTGAAAAATTGAAGACGATGCTTGGTGTTATGGATTTCCAAAATCAATTTTAAGGGAGGCTGTTAAAAATAAAATAAGATTAATTTTGTATTTTTAACTTGGAGAAGAAGCAAACGTGATGAGTAAGCCAACCTGGAGAACAAAACAACTTGTGGAGGAAGCCAACTTGGAGAATAAGCAAAAGTATGAACTTGAGCAAAAAGAAATGCAGAAATTTCTTAAAGAATCAACTTAGAATTTATCCTATAAATATGTGACATGGTAGTCAACTTTTTAAGCCTTAGTATAGAGAGAGAAAGTTGTGAGTTTGTATTTATTTCTTTTTATGAAGCCTTTGCAAGGCTAGTTTGAATACTACTCTCGCATTTATATACTTAAATTTTTTCTCATCTCAAATCCTCCAAACTTTCGCAAAATCCCTTCTGGTTCCTGCAGGCCCAACTTATTAATCAATTATCAATTCAAGAGCTTATAATCTACTTGTCCGAGTAGAGAACAATAACATGGACAGTGGACATGTGGTAGAACTTGGCAGTGGCCAATTCTTCGCCACATGTATGGATGGTCCAGACCAGGTAGCGGCGAAACCCGATTGTTGTCCAAAACATTATAGCCTTCCTCTCTCCTTTTTCCGCCATTGTCATCACGAAATCCCTGCATACTTAGAATTGTCATCGTCGAGAAGGGAAGGAAAGAAATAGACAGAATCATTTGCATTAAGGCTAAGCCTCTTTCCTTAATTGAGGAGATGGGAAATTCTTATTTTAGCTTTCGAAAGATTGGACATTTGCCCCTGTATATGCGTACAGTCCCGTGGATATTCCCCGAGTTTTATGCAAATCCCTCCTCCTTTCGATCTTGAAGGGGCGGTTCCTCGGGTATTACAATCATCCTATATAAGGGGGAGTGAGGTTGATGCGAGACATTGTGGGGGTGTGCGTCGCGCAGGTTCTTGTGCTCTTCCTTATCCCAGGATAAAGACCAAGATGGCTGTTCTGGGATCTTCTTCTTCTTGTTCCGTTGGTGTTGTCGGGGCTGTTCTTGTCATTGTTCTGGTCTTGAATGGGGCTGACTTGTGCAATGGAGGGAAGACCAGCGCTTTCGTCCGTAAAGTGGACAAAACTGTGGACATGCCTCTGGATAGCGACGTTTTCCGAGTGCCTCCCGGCTATAATGCCCCTCAACAGGTCTCAATGAGCTTGCGTTCTTGCTCTTTCTCTTAGCATTGCACAAGCTTTTCCTTCTGTTCATTTGTGACTCTGTGAAATGGTTGACGTCTGCATGTGGAGGGACGCTGAGACGAGCTTGAATCAAGTTGATTCGGTTTCGGTTGAGGTCACTGCTGTTGATATCGTCCTATTCTCTGCGGTTTCTGATTTGGGTTTTGGGTTTCGCGCGCGTCTTTTAGGTACATATAACACAAGGAGATCATGTGGGAAAAGGAGTGATCGTGTCATGGGTGACTCCGGATGAACCTGGGTCCAGCGAAGTGCTCTACTGGAGCGAAAACAGCCAGCACAAAAAAACGGCAAAGGGCAAAGTTAATCGTTACAAGTTCTACAATTATACTTCCGGTTACATCCACCATTGCACCATCAACAACTTGATGGTAGATCTCTTGATTCCTCTGCAAACTTTATTTTTTTGGGCTTGGTGCGTAAAATTTGGCAAATGTAACTGATGTTTGTTCCTTTTAATGGCAGTACAACACCAAATACTATTACGAGGTCGGAATTGGACAAACGGTCCGACAGTTCTGGTTCACTACTCCTCCAGAGGTTGGCCCTGATGTTCCATACACTTTCGGTCTCATAGGTAAGTAAATCATATTATCATGCGTACATGAGTCAATGACTCGAGTGTAACTTCAAAATTTCATTCCTGCCTATGTACTATTGGTCTTTGCAGAGTCATTTAGTTTTGATTGCCAAGTTCATCAGTGAGTCGCAGCAAATTTATTTCTGCAGTTAATTTACATGCATCTGTGGTTCTACTCCTTTCTATGCTCAGCATGCTGATGAACATCGCAGGGGATCTTGGTCAGAGTTTTGATTCAAACTCAACGCTCACCCATTACGAAAATAATCCACAGAAAGGACAGACCGTATTGTTTGTTGGAGACTTGTGTTACGCGGATCAATATCCCAACCACGACAATGAGAGGTGGGATACATGGGGAAGGTTTGCTGAAAGAAGTGTAGCTTATCAACCCTGGATATGGACAGCAGGAAATCACGAACTCGACTTCGCTCCTGAAATCGTGAGTGCTAGCATTATACATCCACAAGACATATCTATTTCACATTCAGAGCCACATAAGCCTTAATAACTTTATTTCTGTGATAACATGGTACAGAAACAGAACCTCTACAATCTGACTAATTGTTAATTTGCTTTGATACTGGTTGTTAGATCAAAGGATTCTCTGCCGCTTTTCGTAGCTAAGAACTCTAACCAAGTTCCATGTCTTCATATGGCATTATTCCTCTTAATCAGAAACTTGGGGTACTGAAGGAAGCAATAAATTTAATCCGGAGGTTTATATAAAGCGAGACATTGGCAGAACTTAGATTGTCACCAAGTGTAGTTTCACAAAACAAATGGACGCTTTACAATATCAGTGTTTATGGTGTTACAAGAAATATGCAGGGGATGGAAGTCCTTGCCCTTCCGTTTTCTACCGAGGAAGTTTGAGGATGTATGAACTGATGATGTTGAACATTCTTTTCTTCTGCAGGGTGAAAATAAACCCTTCAAGCCCTTTACAAACAGATACCACACCCCTTATAGAGCATCAAACAGCACTGCGCCTTTTTGGTACTCGATCAAGAGAGCTTCGGCTTACATTATAGTCTTGTCGTCATACTCAGCATATGGTATGGTTTCTACGTCCTTGACCGTCCTGCTAACATAGATGAGAATGAGATGCTACTCTATGGAACCTCCATGTTTTTGAAAAAAGTTTGATGACATAACAGGATATTGATTTATCTGCAGAGTGGAAATTAGATGAAGAATTTTTAGGAAAATTTGTTTCGAAATCTGAGGATGAAAACAGATCCCTTCTTTAAAGATCTCTTTTCATGTAATACACTGTTCATACTCATGGGAGCGAACGGCCTTGATATGTCAAGTAATGGAGATGAAAGTTCTTTAGGCTTTAAAATCGTTTGGATTTGATGTAATCTTGACACGTACAGTTGTGTCAAGAGGTAATATAGAGGCATGTCTCTAAGAATTCCAATTCTTATTGGATGTCGCAGCTCACTTACTGCTTATTTACTTTTACCTCTGTTGGCTTCTAAGGTAAATATACTCCCCAGTACACGTGGCTTGAACAAGAGCTACCGAAAGTTAACAGGAGCGAGACACCGTGGCTGATTGTTATGACGCACTCTCCGTGGTACAATAGCTACAACTATCACTACATGGAAGGTGAAACCATGAGAGTGATGTTCGAAGCGTGGTTTGTGAAATACAAAGTAGATGTTGTGTTTTCTGGGCATGTCCATGCCTATGAACGATCTGTAAGTCGAAATGTTTCCTTTTCTTTATTAACTTATTTATCAGCTTTATTTCGGTTATAGCCTTTCCATCAGAAGATGCATAAAGCCAACTCTCATGAGTTAATCTAATCAAACTATCAATTTCAATGTACTCGAGGAGATGAAATCAGCGTGTCGACAGCAACAGCACTTTGTGTCCAACGGAATTGTAGTACAATATTTATTTTTTGCATGCATGAAGTGTTGAGAGGATGGCCAGGAAACCAGAAATTCTTTTTGCTTGTTTGTCTGGTTTGAATGTAAGAACGGCTGGCTGATTGATGAGTGTCACAGGAACGTGTTTCCAACATTGCATACAACATCGTGAATGGCATGTGCGTCCCCATTCATGATCAATCAGCTCCAGTGTACATAACGATTGGCGATGGCGGCAATCTTGAAGGTTTGGCTACCAGGTAAGATGAATTACTTCACAAACCACTGCCTAATTTATATATGATTATTCTGGTTGATGTCTCATCATGTAAATAATCTGATTTTGTCATGCAGCATGACAGAGCCCCAGCCAAAATACTCAGCATATCGAGAAGCCAGCTTTGGCCACGCGATGTTCGATATTAAGAATCGAACACATGCATATTATAATTGGCACAGAAATCAGGATGGCTACGCGGTGGAAGCTGATTCTATGTGGTTCTTCAATAGAATCTGGCATCCGGTTGATGATTCTACAAGTGTTTAGTGGTCAGGACAGGACAAGTTCTCTTTGGATTTCCTCAGTAAATTCACAAGCAAATAAAAGTTCTTAAATTAGGCTCATTTGAATTTGCTGTACCATGTTTCTGTAACGGGTTTTTTTGTTCTTGGGTGAGTAAAATATTCGTACTGGAATTTCAGCAGATGTTATTTTGATTGCTGAAGTTCCTGATAAACATGTCTGCAAAACTTTTGCTGATAAATAATAGTTTTGATTTCTCAATACATTTCCTATATTGCGGTGATGAGTGTGTCATATCTAAAGAGATGCACGAGAAGGACATACTTCTCAAGTTCTCAGGTCGTAATCATAATCCAGTTTTTCAGATTAACATGCAAATAATCTTCGAGTAAAATCCTTCGAATGGACAAAGATATATGCTCTTACCAGACCCATTAAACAGATATCTATGGCTCACTGAACCAAAAGTCAAATTGAAGACAAAATCAGGTTGAGCTCTAGGGTAAGAATGAATGTGTTTCGTTTATCCAAGAGACCGATGCATGCGTGATAGTTCTCGTGTTTATCAAATCTGTAACAGTTGTCATGTTGATCAACGTGACATTGTAGATTGATCTAACAAGAAAGTTGATTAAAAGTAGTTTTAAGGTTAAGCTTGTAGTTGGTATCTATTAGCTTCGCGTTTTCCCATAAACCTTCCACTTCACCATTATCCAAGTGCAGATTTTTGAACTCATGGAAAAGCTGGATGGACCAAATCAGAAAAAAGATGTTCATCAAATTCAGGTGAACTAAATTACCTGCTATATTTAGGTGAACCGATCAGAGTTCTTGACTCAAAGTTAAAGAAAAATTCACAGGCTAAGAAGTGATGGGGTCGATTCGTTCGCTGGCTCATTCGCCTTGGCGGTTTTTGCATGCATACTGGTTTATGCGGAATCGTTCCTCCCATCTTTTTGTTAGGGAACTTTGGCCGTCTGTGCCATGCTTTTTGACAGTGATATTTTTGCTACGCCTCCCGGAGGTGATGCGCCGTAACAGGTACAATACAAATGCAATTTCGATTCTAAGGGGGAGGAAAGAAAACAAATAGTTGACGTCTTGCAGAATGGGATGGTTACACTTAACCTCGTCTCGAACATTGTGTTTTAGGTTCACATTACACAAGGAGATCGTGTCGGCAAGGCAGTGATTGTGCTGTGGGTAACACCTGATGAACCCGGCTCCAATAAAGTGCATTATATAACTGGAGCGAAAAGAGCCAGAAGAAGCAGCAGTCGAAAGACACCGTTGTCACTTCTTACAAGTACTACAACTACGCTTCTGGTTACATTCACCATTGCACTATCCAAGATTTAGAGGTGAGTTCTTTGGATTGCTCAGCTAGAAGCGATACCGGCTTTGCAGCTTCTTTTTTAATCCATCTACATGATTGCAGCCTGACACGAAGTCTCACTACGTAGTCGGGTCTGGACAAGTACGGCGACAATTCTGGTTTGTGACCCCTCCTGAAGTTGGCCCTGATGTAAGTCTTTCGGCCTTATCGATCAAGTTTGTCTGTAGATTTTCTGATAGATGGGTTAAAGAATTGGTCCTGGTGTCCAATGTCACTTTCAAATCGTTCGTGAAAAAGAAAATCAAGTCAGACTAAATTACGTAACTCCCTCGAATGCTATAATAAATCCCCGATTTAAGGCTTAAGTAGCGCTCTACACAGTTCGCAAGATTCTTTTTACGAATTCAATATCTGACTCTTAATTTTTATTTATCGATTTTTCTTGCAGGGGATCTGGGTCAAATACATGATTCGAATGTAACGCTGGCTCATTATGAGCAAAATCCATATAATCCAAAGACGGTGTTGCTCATCGGGGATCTCTCTTACGTAGATGATCGTCCACTCCACAACAGTTTGAGGTGGGATAGTTGGAGGAGATTCATGGAGAGAAGCGCGGGTCATTAACATTGGATCTGGATTGCAAGAGATCATGAGATTGATTATTGTCCCTGAAATTGTAAGCTTTTTCATAGAAGACTCTGAAATTGATTATTGTGAATTGTTTGATTCTGAATGATCACTCTTTATCTGTGTTTTAGGTCAAACCATATATGCCCCAGTACGAAGTCCCGTACAAGGAGTCAAATAGCAGCCCTTTGTGGTACTCAATAAAGAGAACTTCTACTTATGTCATAGTTTTGTCTTCTTGTTCGGCATATGGTAAGGATCTTTTCAGGATGTATTCTTCGCATGTTGTGAAGAAAGGTGTTAGCAGCTTATTGTAATTAATGCCCCATGCCTCGTCCTTTCAGCTATATACACTCCTCAAGAAGGAAAAAATGTTGGGTGGGGCGGGACCAATGCCCCCCATCCAATGTCCTCTCGTGAGTGACACAAGAGAGAGAGGTCCCGCCCCACCCAATATCTTCTCCTCAAGAATAGATTTCAAAAGTGAACATAAGCAAGATACCGTGGCAAGTCGATCTTATGCACGCTCCATTGTGCAACGGCTACAATTACCACTACATGGAAGGTGAATCCATGAGAGTAGTTTTCGAGCCATGGTTGGTTGAGCATAAGGTTGACGTCGTGTAAGTTTCACTCCATCTTTGTGTAAAGTAATTATTTTAGCCTTGTGGTTTGTCGAAGTATGATGCATTGTCTATTTGCAGAAACGCATATCGAACATAGCCTACAATATTGCAAATGGTCTGGCTACTCCCGTCTCTAATCCAAATGCGCCTGTCTATATAACCATCGGTGACGGAGCGAACCTAGAAGGCATAGCAAACAAGAGAATGAAGCACCCTAGTTTTTCCCAATTCTCCTATGCTCTCTCATATGTGCAGGGCAGCTTTTGCTTGAATAATCGTTATTATTATTAATTATTATTATTTTCTAGTGAATTAGGTTTCTCTTTCAGGTGTATATTCCTTCTGATGAGGAGGTAGACGTGAACTAGGTATCTTGTTTGATTTGTCGCATTCTCGTGACTCGTGACGACTCATCTCATCATATACCACCGACACGTTAGCTTGATACATCGACTTCATTTAACATAACCACAACATAATTATAATTGTAAATTTCAAAATAAAGATCAAACATTTAAAAAGAGCGAAACAAACTTCCGTACTCAAAATATTCTAACACCTTTTTCTCCTTCAAATGCATATTGCTTCTTAGGAGGAAGAAGAGAACTACCTATAGGTATTTTGTCTTGTTCGTCGTGTTTGGATCGTCTGCCATATGCCATAATGGCAGACGATCATAACACCACATGCCATTAGATCTTCCTCCTATTAAAGCGGGGAAGATCTAATGGCCAAGAATATCCGGATCCCCTGCCATACATGCAGGGATCCGGATCATCGTTTATCACACTCAGTGATTTGACTCATCAAATCTCATGATATTCCATTGACATGTTCGCTATTTAACTTGATACATTGACCTCATGAACATCACAAAAGAATGTAATTGGAAATTTCAAAATCAACATCAAACGTTTAATAAAGCGAATCAAAACTTCCCTACTTAAACATAGTTTATATTTCTCGACTGAAAAAAAAAAAGGTTTATATTGGTTGGACCATATTGTGGTGTTCTCAAAAAGTGACGATCAATGGAAGCTAAGTATCCCATTGTCGCTACAGCTCCCGAGATCACATGGATTCAATCTCTCATGCATCAACTTGGACTATCTTCTTCAACTACACCTAGCATTTATGGCGATGACATTGGTGTCATATAAGTGTGCGCTAATCTTGTTTTTCACTCCAAGATGAAACACATTGTCATTGATCATCAACATAGTTAACAAATGTCTGTTACGAGCGTGTCATGGGCCCACTCATGTTCTTCAACTCGCGAACACACCACCGAAGGTATTCTTGATTTTTTTTTTCATTTATCGATGACCATGACGTTCTCCCACGACAACGGTTTATTCATTTATTTACGGTCCAAGATCGGCATTCGTGATGACACGCCTCTTTTGTGGGGCATATTGGAAAAAAAAATATTCTTCTACATCAAAGGAATCGCAAAAACCGCTCTCAATTCAGTCAGCAATTCTTGTGCTCTTGGTAAACAGACAAATCTGTTCTATTTTTCTTTATATATATATATATGAATTTTATCTTTCCATGTATAAAGACCAAAGCTCAGGAAAGCTATTATATTGCACACTTCCTGAAATTAAACAAAAGAAAGGATATATAAGCCCATTTTCACAATAGATAAGGATATTAGGACATGTGAGAATACATAGCAAAAACAAAGTAATCACATGATTATACAACTTGGGCTCAAGATCAAAGTTTTCCCAGAGTACATGCATTATGCATGGAGTCAAATCATAGTCCCGACACTATTTTTAACACTAGACATATGCGTAATGCTTATCTTAAGATCATCGAAAGTAAGTTCCAATCTAAAAAATGAGCAGCCCCAATAGAGTTTATCTCATATATGGGAGCAAAACGGCTCCAAATAGACTTTATCAAGAGCCTAGAGGGGGCGGTGGAAGCCAGAAAAGATGCAAGTTGATGTAGGGATTGAGATTTATGCACAGGCCCATAAGGCAAGACCAGAACTTGAAAATAAGGCCACATTCCAGCCCATGCCTGTTAGAGCCCAAGCCCAACCCATTTTTCTCTTTCTTCTTCCAACAGCGTCGACCCAATTGAAGCGTAGAAAGGGAAAAGGAGTAGCAGCAAGCGACGACCAAAAAAAGAGGAGAAGCAAAGTGGGGCTCGCTCGTGAAAAAGGACAGTGGGGGAAAAGAGGAGAGAAAAAATCCGTTCAAGGTTCGAAGATGAGTCAGCGAATTGCAACGCCGTGTATGTATTCAAGCCTAATATTCCTCTAATTGGAGAAGTTGTTGAAATTAGGACTCTAACTTCACAAAACTTCAAATTTAAGTCCTAATTTTGAAAATTCTCTGATTATGCGAGTAATAGGCTGGAATAATTCCACGGCGTTGCGATTTGCAATTAACTTCAGATGGTCAATGTGCAAAGATTCCCTCTCTCTCTCTCTCTCTTCCCCTCTCCCCTTACGAGATTTTGTATGATCATTGTCAACTATTCCGAAAGTTATTAGATAAAATTAAATTTAATAATTAATTATTCTATCACTCTACCTATAAATGGTATTAAAAATCTAGACGTATGGTATTCTCATCATGAACGATATGTGACACGAGTATGGTGTCCCACTTCTTAGGACAATATTATAAACTTAATACGTGTAAGAATGAAATGAATTTGGTCTCATCATTTTCAATGGCCGAGATTCAGTTTACCACTTTTACTAATTTCATGTAAGAATTTCCCCGGATGATGTTGCCTGTTTAAGGTAAGCCGTAAATTATGGGCCACTTTCATTTCCTAATCTGAGAAAAGTCAAGGAAGGCCATTGCGTCCATGCTTAGACAACGTTAGGATTTGCCTTGTTAAGCAGTCTGCCGCGTATTGCACCCGCCTAGTTTCGGGATGATACAGTGCATAAATTAATCGTTTATCAATTAAGGGCAGTTTATTTCGCAAAAAATTAAATAATCTTTTTTTTAAATAATCGCTTATATTGCTCATAATATAGGAAAATATTCGAACTTAAATTATTGTCGAATATGAAAAAAAATTATTGATCAATTATTTCAAGTTATACAAGCGGTCGTTTTTTTTTTTAAAGAAAATATCATCTAAATCATTTATTTTTCTTTTTGCGAAATAAACGGAAATTAAAATAAATTTAAAAAAGAGACTGAAAGGGCAAAAAAAATAAAAATAAAAAAATAAAAAGGAAAGAGGTGGGCTCAGGGGATGGGTTTTGGATAGTGGGGACGAGTACGAGTACGAGTACGAGCCCTGCTGATAGCTTAGAGAGTTTTAGGTCAGTCAACTCTCGAGGCATTCACACGATTCTCATCGACAATTCCACCTCATTCGTTCGGTACCGAGATTCCTCGTGGTCGGTTGTGGCTGTGGATGATCACAAATCCTCATCCACGGTCTACGAGCGAGTGCTCGATCTTTACTTTGTTGTACTGTAAATCAGTGGCTTCACACCTCTACCACAAAGTCCAGATGTCGCCTAGGTCTGGGTAAGGGTTTATTCACGTCAGTACAGATCGTATTACATAAGATTACCAATATCCACATGAGCTATTTTCGACCAAAATTGATGGATTGATTGAATTGGTATCGATACAAAATAATTTTAGACTCAATTTGTACAAATTTTAATACTTTTTCTTGTATCAATGTGATCAATCGAGGCATTTGTTTACGATTAAAAATGGGTTGAAGCGTAGTCAAGGGAGGAAATTCGAAATCTCTTAATGATTTGTTTGGAGAAACAGTGACATAAGTATCACAAATTATTGATTTTTATGTAAAAATTACCCAAAAATTCTTAAACCTATTTATTTTGTATTATATCCTAATCTTTTTAATTTTGACAATTGAGCCCTCAACCTTTTAAAATTTTGCCAATTGAGTCCATCCTTTAAATTTTGAATGAAAATTACTAACACGAACTTCGAATGTCTTAGGTGACATGACTGATGTTAATCAGATAATTTTTATTTATTTTTTTGACATTTTTCCCACCTTTGCACTTTTTGGAGAAATTTCCTTTCGGAAAGCATATGCTTTCTCGCTGCGTAGGAGTGTTATTGTTGATTAAACAGTTGGTCACATCGAAGCTAAGATCACAGAGCCAACTCCTCCTCCTCATTCGGACGAAGCCCTAGATTCCCATGCACGTCACTACCAACCATTCGAATTTCACAGTCATTTCTCGTTATTTTATTTCTTTACACAACTTAGCAGTGGCCGATTCTTCCCAGCATCTGTCGAAGGTCCAAACCAGTTGCACGCGAAAGCAACTGGTAGTGGCGACACCCAATTCTTGTCCAAAACATTATTGCCTTCCTCTCCTTGTCTGAAGAAGAGTCAAAAGATGCGCTTTTTCGCCGTTATTATTACGAAATCTTCCATGGTTCCTACGTCGACTGCATACTTTGAATCGTCCTCATCGAGAAGGGAAGGTAATGAAGAGACAGAATTGTTTGCGGAGCTGCGAAATCCTTATTTTAGCGTTCGAAAGAGCTTGACATTTACCCTGTACATGCCTATAGTCCAGGGGATATTCCCCGAGTTTTACGCAAATCCCTCCTCCTTTCTGTCTTGGAGGGGTGTGTTCCTCAGTGTTACGTTCACCTGCATAAGGGGTAGTGCGATTGATGTGAGACTCTGTGGGGGGTGTGCGTCTCGTAGGTTCTCGTGCTCTTCCGTATCCCTGAATAAGGCCAAGATGGTTGCTCTGGGATCTTCTTCTTCTTGTTCGGTTACCGTTGTTGGGGCTGTTCTTGTTCTTGTCCTTGTTCTGGTTTTGAATGGGGCTGATTTGTGCAACGGAGGGAAGACCAGCACTTTCGTCCGTAAAGTGGAGAAAACTGTGGACATGCCTCTGGACAGCGATGTCTTCCGAGTGCCTCCTGGCTATAATGCCCCTCAACAGGTCTCAACTGAGCTTGTGTTCTTGCTCTTCCTCTCGAGTATAGCACAAACTTTTCCTTCTGTACTTTTGCGACTCGTCAAATGGTTGACACATGCATGTAGAGACACGCCGGGACGAGCTTGAATCGACTTAATTCGGTTTCGGATCCGAAGGGATTTAATGTTAGAGGTTAATGCTGCTGATTTCGTTCTTTAATTTGCGGTTTCTGATTTGGGTTTTGGGTTTGGCGCGAGTCTTTAGGTACATATAACACAAGGGGATCATGTGGGAAAAGGAGTGATCGTGTCATGGGTGACTCAGGATGAACCTGGGTCCAGTGTAGTGCTCTACTGGAGCGAAAACAGCCAGCACAAGAAAGCGGCAAAGGGCAAAGTCAATACTTACAAGTTCTACAATTATGCTTCCGGTTACATCCACCATTGCACCCTCCACAACTTGATGGTAAATCTCTCGATTTCTCCCAAAATGTTGACTTTTCAGTGCTTGGTCTGTAAAATTAGAAAAAATGTTGCTGATGTTTGTTCCGTTTACCGGCAGTACAACACCAAATACTATTATGAGGTCGGAATTGGACACACTGTCCGACAGTTCTGGTTCATTACTCCTCCGGAGGTGGGCCCTGATGTTCCATACACTTTCGGTCTCATAGGTAATTAAATCGTGTTATCATGCATATGCAGTCAATGGCTCGAGTAACTCCCGAAGCTCATTCCTGTGTGTGGACAGTCAATCTTTGCAGAATCATTTGGTTTTGATAATCAAGTTCATGAGTGAGTTGCAACAAATTTAGTTCTGCAGTTAATTTACATGCATCCGTGGTTAAATACTCCTTTCTATGCTCGGCATGCTGATGAACATTGCAGGGGATCTTGGTCAGAGTTTTGATTCAAACCGAACGCTCACCCATTATGAGAATAATCCACGGAAAGGACAGACTGTATTGTTTGTTGGAGACTTGTCGTACGCCGATAACTATACCAACCACGACAATGTGAGGTGGGATACGTGGGGAAGGTTTGTCGAAAGAAGTGTAGCTTATCAACCATGGATATGGACAGCAGGAAATCACGAAATCGACTTCGCTCCTGAAATTGTGAGTGCTAGTGCTATACTACCATCTAGACATATCTTTTTCACAATCAGAGACATAAAATCTCTAGTATTTGATCAATTGGTCATTTTCGTTGATACTAGTTGTTAGATCAAACAATTATCTGCTGACTTTGCTAGCTAAGAATTCTATTAGATGTCATTGTATTGCATCATTCATCTTCATCAGGAAGTTGGGAACCGAATGAAGCAATAAATTCAGTTCTTGAGGTTTACATAAGGCAAGACGACAGTAGAACTTATACTGTCACCCAGTGTGATTTCACAAAACATATGGACGCTTTTCAATATCAGTGTTTATTGTGTTACAGGAAATACGCAGGGGACGGAGTCCTCGCCCTTTCATTCTTATCCTGAAGTTCAGGATGTATGAGGTCATATAATACCATGATTTATGATGTTTCACGTTGTATCTTTCTGCAGGGCGAAAGTAAACCCTTCAAGCCCTTTACGAACAGATACCATGTCCCTTATAGAGCATCAAACAGCACCGCGCCGTTTTGGTACTCAATCAAGAGAGCTTCGGCCTACATAATAGTCTTATCGTCATACTCTGCATATGGTATGATTTCTAGATCCTTGACTATCCTGCCAACGTATACGAGAATGAGATGCTACTCTACGGAGCCTCCTATGTTTTCGAGAAAATTTTGTTGGCATAACCACAACAATAATTATGTGTAAGGTGGAAGATAGAAGTAATTCTATTTTGATATCTGCGGATGAAAATGGTTCCCTTCTTCTGTTTGATGTAGTAGACTGCTCATATTTGGAGGGGCAAATATTTCATCGATAAACTCAATCATCCAGTAATGGAAATGAAACTTTGTTAGGCTTATGACATGCATGTTTATACCAAGAAGTACAATAGAGGCATGTCTCTCAGAATCCCAATTCTTATTAAATGTCGCATGCTTATTTACTCTTTACCTCTGTTCGCTCCCAAGGTAAATACACTCCCCAGTACGAATGGCTTGGACAAGAGCTGCCCAAAGTTAACAGGACCGAGACACCGTGGCTGATTGTTTTGATGCACTGTCCATGGTACAATAGCTACAACTATCACTACATGGAAGGTGAAACCATGAGAGTGATGTATGAACAGTGGTTCGTGACATACAAAGTAGACGTGGTGTTTGCAGGGCATGTCCATGCCTATGAACGATCTGTAAGTCGAAATGCTTCCTTTTCCTTATCATCTACTTTATCAGCTTTATTTTGGCGTATAGCATTTCCGTAGGAAGACGCGTAAAGCCAACTCTGATGAGTTAGTCCAATCAAACTATCAATTTCAATGTTCTCCGGGGAGATGAAATCAGCACATCGACAGCAATGGCGATTTCTGTTCAAGGAAATCAAAATACACAAATTTTTTTCCATGAAGGAACTGCTGTGAGGATGAGCAGGAAACCAGAAATTCTGTTTATTTGTTAGTCGAGTGTCTGATTAATGAGTGTCACAGGAACGTGTATCCAACATTGCATACAACATTGTGAACGGGTTGTGCACCCCTGTTGATGATCAATCAGCTCCAGTGTACATAACAATTGGCGACGGAGGCAATCTTGAAGGTTTGGCCACCAAGTAAGAAGGACTACCTCACAAAACACTTCTTTACCTATTCATGCCTATTCTGGTTTGCCGTTGGATCGTGTAAACATGTGATTTTTTTTTTATGCAGCATGACGGAACCCCAGCCCAAGTACTCGGCCTACCGCGAAGCCAGCTTTGGCCATGCGATTTTCGATATTAAGAACCGAACGCACGCATATTATAATTGGCACAGAAATCAGGATGGATACGCGGTGGAAGCGGATTCAATGTGGTTCTTCAATAGAATCTGGCATCCAGTTGACGATTCCACAAGCGTTTAATGGTCATCACAGGACAGGACAAGTTTTCTCTTTGGATTTCCTCAATGCATTTCAAAGCAAATAGAAGTTCTGCAAATGGAATGTTAATGAAAGATTCATACTGGAATTACAGTGAACTGCATGTCCTTGATTACCGAAATTCCTAATAAACTTTCCATCAAAAAAAAAAAAAATTCATAAGGAGCGTGTCTGTAGAACTCTGCCAATAAATGATAATTTTGATTTCTCAATACAATTCCCATGTTGCGGCCATGAGTATGTGTCATATCTAGAAAGATACGCGAGAAGGACATACTTTTCGGGTCATAATCATAATATATTTTTTTAAGATTAAAAAACAAAGAACATGTTAGCTCTTCCTGAGCAAGAGTTTGTGTAGTTTCAGATCAAATTGAGAACTTTAGTTTACAAAATCTATCATTTAAGACACGGTCGGGTTGAGTTCGGCTGAAAACAAGTATATTTTGTTTATCCTAGAGTACTTTTTTTTTTAGTCGAATGTTTATCCTAGAGTTCGTGCGTACAATACGTGAGTAAATAATTGTCGTGTTTATCAATATGAGATTGTAGATTTGTACTCCATCGTAGAACGTAACCATACACAGAGATTTCATTTAGTTTTAAGGTTACAGATACTTGTGACTTGATATTCATTGGCTTTCTGTTTCTTGAGAAGAGTGATTCACGAAAAAATGGACAATCCAAATAAAAAGATATATCTTTTCTGTTAAGTTCACTGTTAAATAGGATCCGATTTTCCAAGTTTTCAAACTGAGGTGAACTGAATATCCCTAAGGTTAGAATATTCCACATATGTTCAGGTGAACTCATTACCAGTATAAGAGCACTAAAGTCTTGGATTCACACTCGTTCACCCTGGCTCATTCGGCTTGATGCATTGTTTGGCGGTTCTTGCATGTGTCCTGATTGTTGCCGCACTCTGCGACGAAGACACAAGTCCCTTTATTAGGATGAAGTAGCCGTATGTGGATATGCCTTCCGACCGTGATGTCTTTGTTGCGCCACCCGGACATAATGCGCCACAGCAGGTGAGATTTCGATTTTTCACTTTTCCTTCTGCGAGGGGTCGATGATCATGTTGAACCTCACGTTGAGCAATGCGTTTCAGGTTCACATCACCTAAGGGGATCATGTCGCAAAGGGATTGATTGTGTCGTGGGTGGCCCTTGATGAACCCGGCTCTAATAAAGTGCCTTACTGGAGTGCAAAGACTCCCCAGAAGAAGGAGTGTTACAAGTACTACAACTACACTTCTGGTTACATCTACCATTGCACTATCCAAGATTTAGAGGTGAATAACAGCTTTTTCTGGGATTTGCTTAATTAGAGCTTGTCGTTCCACTACCTTTGTTTTGAGGGAAGCGAGACCAGCTTTGACGGCTCGGCTTGTTTTTAATCTATCTACCTGTCCATCTACCTATTGCAGTTTGATACGAAATATTACTATGTGGTCGGGTCTGGACGTATACGGCGACAATTTTGGAAAAAATTATTTGTTTACATCAAAGAAATCACAAAAATTGCTCTCAATTCAGTCTATACAACTTGGGCTCAAGATCAAAGTTTTTCCCGGAGTACAATCGTAATGGTTGGACTCAAATCATAGTCTCAACATTGTTTTTAACACTAGTCAGATGCGTAATGATTATCTTAATATCATCGAAAGTAAGTTCAAATCTAAAATTGAGTAGCCCCACATAGAGTTCATCTCACATGTGAGGGAAATGGCTCCAAATAGACTTTATCAAGAGTGGGCAGGGAAGCCAACAAAATGCGAGTTGATGCAGGCCCGAGATCTATGCACAGGCCCAAAAAACAAGACCAGAACTAGAAAATAAAGCTACTTTGCCCAACCCATTTTTATCTTTCTTCTTCCAATAGATTTGACCTACTTGAAACGGAGAAAGTGAAAAGAAGAAGCAGCAAGCGGCGACCAAAACTGTAGTGGTGTCAAAAAGGCTTGGGCCGAATGGGCCTGCACGGATTTGGTAGGCCGGCCCGGCCCGACGCTAGGCTTTTTTTAACACCCATATTTTTCTTAAAATTTAATTTAATTTAATTTTTTCTTTTTATATTCTTTCGTTTGATAAATTTATTAATTGATTTTGATTCGAAAAAAGAAAAAAGAAAAAAGAAAAAAAATAATCCGAGCCGACTCGAACTCAGTGCTGCTCAGATTCGGGCCAGTCCATTGACATCCCTACAAAACGAGAAAATCAAAAGTGGGGCTCGCTCGTGAAGAGGAAAGAGGGGGAAAAGAGGGGAGAGAAAAATCTGTTCAAGATTCGAAGATGAATGAGCGAATTGCTACGCCCAGTAAGTATTCAAGCCTAATAATAATCATTTAATTGGAGAAGTTGTTGAAATTAGGACTCGGACTTCACAAAACTTCAAATTTAAGTCCTAATTTTGAAAAATTCTCTGATTATACGAATAATAGGCTGGAATACTTACATGGCGTTGCGATTTGCAATTAACTTCTTATGGTCAATGTGCAAAGATTCTCTCTCTCTCTCTCTCTCTCTCTTTCTCTCTCCCCTTTTGAGATTTTGTAGGATCACTATCAACTGTTCCAAAAGCTATTAGATAAAATCATAATTTAATAATTAGTTATTCTATCACTCTACCTATAAACGGTATTAAAAATCTAGACGTATGATATTCTCATCATGAACGATATGTGGCACTAGCATGGTGGCCCACTTCTTAGGACAATATAAACTTAATACGTGTAAGAATGAAATGAATTTGGTCCCATCATTTTCATTGGCCAAGATTCAGTTTACCACGTTTACTAATTTCATGTAAGAATTTCCTCGGATGACGTTGCTTGTTTAAAGGAAGCCGTAAATTCTGGACGATTTTCATTTCCTAATCTGAGAAAAGTCAAGGAAGACCGCTGCGTCTATATGCTTTGACAACGTTAGGATTTGCTTTCTTAAGCAGTCGGCCGCGTATTGCACCAACCTACTTTCGGGATGATGCCGCGCATAAATTAATCGTTTATCAATTAAGGACAGTTTATTTTTTTTCATTTTCTTAAAATAATCGCTTATATTTCTTATAATACTTTTATGATTTAGGAAAATATTTGAACATAAATTATTATCGAATATAAAAAAATTATTGACCAATTATTTCAAATTATATTAGCGATTTTAAGAAATATTATTTAAATTATTCATTTTTTTCCTTCATAAAATAAACAGAACCTAAAATAAATAAAAAGGCAACCGAAAGGAAAAAATAAGGGGAAAAGGTGGGGACTACTCTTATTTTTTTAGGTCAATAGTGGGGACTAGTATGAGCACCAATGATGGCTCGGAGAGTTTTAGGTCAGCCAACTCTAAGGCATTCACACGATTCTCATTGACAATTCAACTTCATTCGTTCGGTACCTAGATTCCTCGTGGTCGGTTGTGGATGATCACAAATCCTCATCCACAGTCTACGAGCGAGTGCTCGATCTTTACTTTGTTGTCTTGTGAATCAGCGGCTTCGTATCTCTACTCCGAGGCCGATACTGCCCAGGTCTTGGCAAGGGTCAGCCTCATCCGAGCACAGCCCAGCGAGGCCAATCCTTGCCTGTCGTGGCCAATGGGCGCTGGCCCAAAAAAAAAAGGAAAGAAAAAATAAAATAAATTATAAAATAAATTGTTCACGTGAGCACCGTCGTATCACATATGATGACCAGCATCCACATAAGCAATTTCCGGCCAAAATTGATAAATGGATTAAATTGGTATCAATGCAAAATAATTTAGAACTCAATTTGTATCAATGCAATAGATTTATGGCACTTTTAATACTTTTTCTTGTATCAATGCGATCATTCCGGGCGTCTGTTTATGATTAAAAATGGGCTCAAGCGTAGAGGAGAAATTCAAAATCTCTTAGTGATTTATTTGGAGAAACAATGACATAGGTATCACAAATTATTAATTTTCATGTAAAAATTACCCAAAAATTCTTAAACCTATTTATTTTTGTATTCAATCCTAACGCTTTGAATTTTGTCAATTGAGTCCTAAACATTTTCACGTTTTGCAATTCAAGTCCATCATGTCAATTTTGGACGAAAATTGCAGACGTGAACTCCGACTGTCCCATGTGACATGGCTGATGTTAATCAAACAATTTTTTAAATTCTTTATTCATTTCCTTTCATTTCATTTCATTTTTTTATTTTTTTCTTACTATGACCTGCGAGGGTTAGGGGTCGCTTGCCATCCACTTTAAGGAAAGAAAGAAAAATAATAAATAACAAAAAAAGAAATAACAAATAACAAAATAAAAAAAATAAAAAAAATAAAAAATAGTTAGCTTTCACGTTAGCGATTTCCAACTAAAATTGGCCAGATGTACTCAATTAGCAAAATTAAAAGGTTTAAAAATGTATTGATAAAAGTGCAATATATTTAACACTATTCGGATAGTCTTCCCGACTTTCTTGATATCAATGATGTAAAATTAGCAATTCAATAATCTACCGAGGTTATGAAACGCCAAACATGTTGCAAATTATCATCCACGTAGGATTGCCTAAGGCAAATTTTCAGGGAAAATTCAATGGGTGCTGACAAATTATTATTTTTTTGGTCGGAGAAAATTTTTCTTTCATTTCCCACGAATAAAAATAGTGCTCTTTTATTGAAGATATTTGATATGTCGTGTTAAAAGTGTTTTTTTTAAGTTTATAAACTTGGCGACGTTTTAAAGTAAGGTCGTGCTTTGTGAAAACATTTTCAAAGGTCGGGCCAAAAACTATCACGTTCACAAGGTTATGTTCTCATCTGGTATTTAGCTGAAAAGGGATTAGACAGTGGGATTCACTTGATTTGATATTGACATAAAAATGGCGGTGAACATAACTAGGGGTGCTTCTATCGGTAGTTTTTGACTTTATCAAAATAAAACTTCATCCCTTGGGCACATCCTGTGCACCAACTGGATTGGAATTGGACAGGTGCTAGTTGATCTTTTATTGTTATTTGGATTCTCATTGTTGCTTCGTCTCCACTTTCACACATGTGGCCGGCCTCTTGCCCTAGCTAATATCATATTCATCATATTACTCTAGACAATAAAAAATGCCACGTCAATATTTTTCATTGGTCGAATTGGACGAAGTTAACGGAAAAACTATATTACACTAATTTGTCGAATTTTAGGACTTAATTGCGTTTTTTGAAAGTTTTAGGACTTAATTATTTTTTGGCGACAAGTTTAGGATTTTGAGTCGTTGTAAGCTAGTTGTCCAAGCAGAGAAAGGAACACGGACATGTGGCGCAATTAATGTAGGTATAATAAACAATTTTCCCTTTGACGTGATAAGAAGTTTGATGTGATTAAGAAACATGTCAAAAGTTCCTCGTGGTGGGAAGAAGAGATGCACGAACCTTTGAACGAAAGAAGTGTCAAAAAAGTCATAAACCTATTACATTAGTATTAATTTAGTCATGAACCTTTTTTTATGTCAATTCAGCCCTAAACATTTTTTATTGGTGCCAATTTAGTCCTAAACCTTTTATTGGTGCTAATTCAGTCCTAAATTTTTTGCATTGGTGCCAATTCAGTTCTAAATCTTTTGTATTTATGCTAATTTAGTCAATCAGATTAATTTTGGTCGAAAATGACTAACTTGGATATCGATTCTACTATGTGGCACGACAAACACTTACTTGGATAATTTTTTAATATTATTCTATAATTTTAATAATGTTTAAGTATTTTTTTTTGTTTTTTTCAAAAAACATTGTTAAAATTATTTAAAATATTTAAAAAATATCAACGTTAGCTTAAGCCGTGCCACCTAGGATAATTGATGTTCACGCTAATAATTTTCGATCAAAATTGATTGACTTGACTCAATTGGCATAAACGCACAATATTTAGGACTAAATTGACACTAATGTAAAAATTTTAAGACTGAATTGTAACTAATAAAAAGTTTAAGATTAAATAGACATCAATATAAAAAATTTAGGATTGAATTGACACCAAAAAAAAATTTAGGGCTGAATTTACGCTAATGTATTTTAGACAATTTTCTCACCTTTGGACTTTTTGGAGCAATTTCCTTTCGGAAGGCATATGCTTCCTTGCTGGGCAGGCGTGTTTATTGTTGATTAAACACCTGGTCACATCAAAGCTAAGATCACAAACCCAACTCCTCCTCCTTCAGACGAAGCCCTAAATTCCCATCAACGTCGCTACCAACCATTCGAATTTCACAGTCATTTCTCGTTATTTTATTTCTTTACCCAACTTAGCAGTGGCCGATTCTTCCCAGCATCTGTCGATGGTCCAAGCCAGTTGCACGCGAAAGCAACTGGTAGTGGCGACACCCAATTCTTGTCCAAAACATTATTGCCTTCCTCTCCTTGTCCGAAAAAGAGTCAAAAGATGCGCTTTTTCGCCGTTATCATTACGAAATCTTCCATGGTTCCTACGTCGACTGCATACTTTGAATCGTCCTCATCGAGAAGGGAAGGTAATGAAGAGACAGAATCGTTTGCGGAGCAGGGAAATCTTTATTTTAGCGTTCGAAAGAGTTTGACATTTACCCTGTATATGCGTATAGTCCAGAGGATATTCCCCGAGTTTTACGCAAATCCCTCCTCCTTTCTGTCTTGAAGGGGCGTGTTCCTCAGTATTACGTTCACCTGCATAACGGGTAGTGCGATTGATGTGAGACTCTGTGGGGGGTGTGCGTCTCGTAGGTTCTCGTGCTCTTCCGTATCCCAGAATACGGTCAAGATGGTTGCTCTGGGATCTTCTTCTTCTTGTTCAGTTGCCGTTGTTGGGGCTGTTCTTGTTCTTGTTCTGGTTTTGAATGGGGCTGATTTGTGCAATGGAGGGAAGACCAGCACTTTTGTCCGTGAAGTGGAGAAAGCTGTGGACATGCCTCTGGATAGCGATGTCGTCCGAGTGCCTCCTGGCTATAATGCCCCTCAACAGGTCTCAACTGAGCTTGTGTTCTTGCTCTTCCTCTCGAGTATAGCACAAACTTTTCCTTCTGTACTTTTGCGACTCGTCAAATGGTTGACACATGCATGTAGAGACACGCCGGGACGAGCTTGAATCGACTTAATTCGGTTTCGGATCCGAAGGGATTTAATGTTAGAGGTTAATGCTGTTGATTTCGTTCTTTTCTTTGCGGTTTCTGATTTGGGTTTTGGGTTTGGTGCGAGTCTTTAGGTACATATAACACAAGGGGATCATGTGGGAAAAGGAGTGATCGTGTCATGGGTGACTCAGGATGAACCTGGGTCCAGTGTAGTGCTCTACTGGAGGGAAAACAGCCAGCACAAGAAAGCGGCAAAGGGCAAAGTCAATACTTACAAGTTCTACAATTATACTTCCGGTTACATCCACCATTGCGCCCTCCACAACTTGATGGTAAATCTCTCAATTTCTCCCAAAATGTTGACTTTTCAGTGCTTGGTCTGTAATATTGGAAAAAATGTCGCTGATGTTCGTTCCGTTTACTGGCAGTACAACACCAAATACTATTATGAGGTCGGCATTGGACACACTGTCCGACAGTTCTGGTTCATTACTCCTCCGGAGGTTGGCCCCGATGTTCCATACACTTTCGGCCTCATAGGTAATTAAATCGTGTTATCATGCATATGCAGTTAATGGCTCAGAGTAACTCCGGAAGCTCATTCCTGTGTATGGACAATCAATCTTTGCAGAATCATTTGGTTTTGATAATCAAGTTCATGAGCGAGTTGCAACAAATTTAGTTCTGCAGTTAATTTACATGCATCCGTGGTTAAATACTCCTTTCTATACTCAGCATGCCGATGAACATTGCAGGGGATCTTGGTCAAAGTTTTGATTCAAACCGAACGCTCACCCATTATGAGAATAATCCACAGAAAGGACAGACTGTATTGTTTGTTGGAGACTTATCGTACGCCGATAACTATCCCAACCACGACAATGTGAGGTGGGATACATGGGGAAGGTTTGTCGAAAGAAGTGTAGCTTATCAACCATGGATATGGACAGTAGGAAATCACGAAATCGACTTCGCTCCTGAAATTGTGAGTGCTAGCCTTATACTATCACCAAGACTTATCTATTTCACAATCAGAGACATAAGCCTTAATCCCTTAATTTCTGTGATAACTTGTTGCAGCATAAAATCTCTCCTATTTGATCAATTGGTAATTTTCGTTGATACTGGTTGTTAGATCAAGCATCCTTGCTGCTTTTGCTAGCTAAGAATTCTATTAGATGTCATTGTATTGCATCATTCATCTTCATCAGGAGGTTGCGAACCGAATGAAGCAATAAATTCAGTTCTTGAGGTTTACATAAGGCAAGACGACAGTAGAACTTATACTGTCGCCCAGTGTAATTTCACAAAACCTATGGACGCTTTTCAATATCAGTGTTTATTGTGTTACAGGAAATACGCAGGGGACGGAGTCCTCGCCCTTTCATTCTTATCCTGAAGTTCAGGATGTATGAGGTCATATAATGACATGATTTATGATGTTTCACGTTGTTTTTTTCTGCAGGGCGAAAGTAAACCATTCAAGCCCTTTACGAACAGATACCATGTCCCTTATAGAGCATCAAACAGCACCGCGCCTTTTTGGTACTCAATCAAGAGAGCTTCGGCCTACATAATAGTCTTATCATCATACTCTGCATATGGTATGATTTCTAGATCCTTGACTATCCTGCCAACGTATACGAGAATGAGATACTCTGCGGAGCCTCCCATGATTTCGAGAAAATTTTGTTGGCATAACCACAATAATAATTATGTGCAAGGTGGAAGATAGAAAAAATTCTATTTTGATATCTTCGGATGAAAATGGTTCCCTTCTTCAAGATTTTGTTTGATGTAGTGGACTGCTCATATTCAGAGGGGCAAATATTTCATCAATAAACTCACACATCCAGTAATGGAAATGAAACTTCGTTAGGCATTACAATCATTTTTTATGTTATTGTGACATGCATGTTTATACCAAGAAGTACAATAGAGGCATGTCTCCCAGAATGCCAATTCTTATTAAATGTCGCATGCTTATTTACTCTTTACCTCTGTTCGCTCCCAAGGTAAATATACTCCCCAGTACAAATGGCTTGAACAAGAACTGCCCAAAGTTAACAGGACCGAGACACCGTGGCTGATTGTTTTGATGCACTCTCCGTGGTACAATAGCTACAACTATCACTACATGGAAGGTGAAACCATGAGAGTGATGTATGAACAGTGGTTTGTGACATACAAAGTAGACGTGGTGTTTGCAGGGCATGTCCATGCCTATGAACGATCTGTAAGTCGAAATGCTTCCTTTTCCTTATCATCTAATTTATCAGCTTTATTTTGCCGTATAGCATTTCCATAGGAAGACGTGTAAAGCCAACTCTGATGAGTTAGTCCAATCAAACTGTCAATTTCAATGTATTCCGGGGAGATGAAATCAGAACATCGACAGCAATAGCGATTTCTGTTTATTTTGTTAGTCTAGTTTGAATGTAAGAACTCGCTGTCTGATTAATGAGTGTCACAGGAACGTGTATCCAACATTGCGTACAACATTGTGAACGGGCTGTGCATCCCTGCTGATGATCAATCGGCTCCAGTGTACATAACAATTGGCGACGGAGGCAATCTTGAAGGTTTGGCCACCAAGTAAGGACTACCTCACAAAACACACTTCTTTACCTATTCATGCCTATTCTGGTTTGCCGTTGGATCGTGTAAACATGTGATTTTTTTTTTATGCAGCATGACGGAACCCCAGCCCAAATACTCGGCCTACCGCGAAGCCAGCTTTGGCCATGCAATTTTCGATATTAAGAACCGAACGCATGCATACTATAATTGGCACAGAAATCAGGATGGATACGCGGTGGAAGCAGATTCAATGTGGTTCTTCAATAGAATCTGGCATCCAGTTGACGATTCCACAAGCGTTTAATGGTTATCACAGGACAGGACAAGTTTTCTCTTTGGATTTCCTCAATGCATTTCCAAGCAAATAGAAGTTCTGTAAATGGAATGTTAATGAAAGATTCATACTGGAATTTCAGTAGACGGCATGTCTTTGATTGCTGAAATTCCTAATAAACATCCGACCAAAAAAAAAAATCCCAATAAGCGTATCTGTAGAACTTTGCCAATAAATGATAATTTTGATTTCTCAATACAATTCCCATGTTGCGGCAATGAGTATGTGTCATATCTAGAAAGATACGCGAGGACATATTTTCAGGTCATAATAATACTAATATTTAAAGATTAAAAAACAAAGAACATGTTAGGTCTTCCTGAGCAGGAGTTTGTGTAGTTTCAGATCAAATTGAGAACTTTAGTTTACAAAAACTATAATTTAAGACACAGTCGGGTTGAACTCGGCTGAAACAAGTATGTTTTGCTTATCCTAGAGTTCGTGCGGTACAACACGTGAGTAAATAATTGTCGTGTTTATCAATATGAGATTGTAGATTTGTACTCCATCGCAGAACAGAAATTTCATTTAGTTTTTAGGTTACAGATACTTGGAGTTGATATTCATTAGTTTTCTGTTTCTTGATGAGAGAGATTCACGAAAAACTGGATGAACCAAATCCCACCACTTGGCCTTGAAGCGTCCGACTAAAATCAAAAATCTTTGGATCCTGAGTGTTTTTTGTATACTCAAGTTCCCATGCAGAAATCCATGCCATCCAAAAATTAGCAGAAAACATGAGAAGTGGAGGAAATTGTTTCTCATGCTGGTTTCGAACAAAAGTACTTTGAAACAATTGGTAGGATTCCATGACTTGTGGAGATAGAATGTCAATGATTGGACCAAAATTATCCCACCAGTGTATAAACCAAAAAGGTAATTTGAATATGTCAAAAGGGCTATTAAAAAAGAAAAGCCATATGTGATTTCGGTTTGGGTTTTGGCGAAATAGAACATTCCACCAAGCTTGTTGGTAATCAAAATAAATAAAATTGTATCTAACAGAAAGTGTCTCAGTGACTTGCGAATCGAATTTGACTGAAGTGTATGGGGTATTATTCCACTTGACTGGGTGAATGACCCTCATGATTTTTGCAGTGGAATAATTCACAATATTTGGTTGAACTTTGTCACAAAAATGTTAAACTTTATGGATTCAATCCGAACCAAAATTTTCTCATAAAAATCCACGGGTTTACAAAGGTCATAAGGAGTGTAAAAATGATTTTCTTCAAAAATATTTTTTGCAAATATGTAAGGATCCTCGTGATAGAATCCCTTTTCCACCGTGACTATTTTTTCAAAATTTTTCAAAAAGAACTTTGACTTTGATTTTCGAGGGGCTGACTGAGTCGCAAGAACCACCTCGTTTGAAACATTTAAAGGAAAGGGAGACTTTACCTCATCATAAACAGAAATGTCAGTACCCAAGGATTTTTGCAAATCCTTCATAACATATTTTGGCAGAATGGAGTCTAACTTAGAAATAGAAATTGATGGTGGTGGTTGGCTGGGTCAAGCTTTAAAAGGTGTGTTGTGGTGTTGGTGGAGATTGTGATTATGCTACTTCAAGCCAACTGCGGATGGGAGTTAGTTTTTGTGGTTTGGCCGAAACAATGATGGCTTTTGCCTTTGCTTTGTCTCGGTCTTTTTTGGGGGGGCATTGTGGAGGATTTTTTCTCTGTAAAAATTCTCTAGTAAGAAAATCAGATAGAGAATTTGTTTCTCCATGTATAAATTCAATGTCGAAATCAAAAACAGAAAGTATTGCTTGCCATCGTACAAAAATTTATTTTGATGCAATATTTAAAACATCATTTTACAAAATATCTTTAACATACTTACAATCAATTCTTAATATAAATTTTTTATTCAAAAGATCATTTTGAAACTTATATATAGAAAGTACAATCGCTTAAATCTCTTTCTTAACAGTAGAATAGTTTTGCTGAGTCTCATTCCAATGTTTAGAAATGAATTGAACGACTTGTTCTTTGTCATTAATTCTTTGTTTCAAAATACCACCATAACCTAATTCAGAAGTATCAGTTTCCACAATCTTAAATACAATATGATTAGCAATATGCAAATATGGTATTTTTTTCAAAAGTGATTTTATTTTTCTAACAGCCTCAGTGTGTAAATTTGTCCAAGGTTTTGGGTTTTTCTTCAACCTTTGGTGTAAAGTTTTACAAATGATATTTATGTCAGGAATAAAATCAATCACATAATTTAAACTACCTAAAAATCTTTGTAATAGAGTCTTGTCTTTCAATTCGTCATAGAACTTGTCTGCGAACTGAATAGATCTCTCAATTGGAACTATTGTTCCTTGATGAATATTATGACCCAAAAATCTAATCTTTGTTTGAAATAAATAGAATTTTTTCTCGGAAAGAATTAAACCATGACGTTTAGCAATATTAAAAAATTGGTTCACATGTTTAAAATGTGAATCAATATTAGGAGATAATATTAGAACATCATCAATATAGACAATTATGAAATTGGAGTAGGGATTGAAGATGTCATTCATTTTTCTTTGAAATTCAGAAGGAGCATTCTTTAAACCAAAAGGCATCACGTTTCATTCATATTGACCAAAAGGAACAGTGAAAACGGTTTTATATTTGTCTTGTCTAGCAATTTGAATTTGCCAGAAGCCAAATTTCATGTCGAACTTAGAAAAAATCCTGAAAAAATGGAGTCGACTTAAAAGATCTTTTTTTATTTGGGATTGGATATCGAATCCATTTCAAAACTTTGTTTAAAGGTTTGTAGTTTACCAAAAGACAAGGAACACCTCGTTCAATTTCAGCATTTTTATTTACATAAAAAGCAGAAAGCTCTAAGGTGATTGGCTTTTATGAATTAATCGTTTTTTAACCAAATTATCTATTTCTTTTTCACAAAGTTTTAAAAGTTCACTATTCATTTGTGAAGTACAAGCTTTCGTTGGAATATTTTTATCAGAAAAATCAGATTCATAAGAGAGTGTCACAATGTGATTATGATTATTTCTTTCCCAAAACGCATTGTTAGGAATGAAACAAAGATCATTTTTAATTTTTTGTTCAAGGACAAAAATCTTCTTTTGTACTTTAGGATTTTGAATTTGTTGTTCAATTTTTTGAAAATTTAGTTCTTCTTCCAAAAACAAAAGATGGGATTCTTTGTCACGAACGAGACAATTAATCTCTTTAATGGCATGTTCTTGCAAAACATTTAAATTTCTTGTTCAAGGTTTTGCAACAAAAAAAAACATAAATTTTTTACCAAAAATTTGGATTTCAATTCCTTCATTGGTCACAGTAAATGGTTGAATTAGATTTATGAAAGGAGTTTCTAAAATTACATTTCTTTTTAGGTCTTTTACCAAAAGGAATAATGTTTTTAAAGAAATATTGTCTTTTACCACAAAAGCTTCAGGAAGCTTGTATTCGATTTTTAAATGGTTACCATAAGCGGATTTTAAGTATTCAGTGGTTTTATCAAAATACTTTGTGGGGATTAGGCCTTCTCTAATACAATTTAAATCAGCACCTGTATCAAAAAGGGCGGTTGTTTCCAAAATAAATTCATCATTGATTTTGATTAGAACATCAACAATCCATATCCTACTGGTTACGTTAGTGAAGAGTTCCAGAAAATTAGAGTTATCAGAATCAATTAAATTTGGGGCTAAAGTTGCCATTTTGATGGTAGGATCTTCAAGAACATTTTTTTCTTTCAAGATTTATTTTTTGAATTCTAAAAATTCTTTCTGTTGATCAATTTGATTAATCTTTAACATTCAAATTTCTTTTTTGAGGTCATTGATTTCAAATTGAAGATCATTAGAGGTTTTTGGTCTTGTTGTAGATTTCCTCCCCTATTCAAAATTTCAGTGAGGTTATAAACATGAACTTGGGAATGTTTAGAAACGTACGAGCTGAGATTTTCAATTTGGTTAAGCAAAATATTAGAATCAGAATGAGTATCAATTGAATCTACAATATCTTGTTCTTCTTTGGTCCAAACATTAACTTCTTTTTCGTTATCAGACTCAGAAGAAAGATCAGAAGATGATTCAATTTCATTGATTTGAAGACCTTGTTCCACTGGTTCTTCATCGGTTGAAGATTCGGAGTCAGTTTCAACCATTAATTGGTTTAACTGATTTAGAATGTCTTCATTAAGATCAAGTTCATTAATTTTTTTATTTAATTTAAAAAATCTTTTTGTATGACCTTTTTTTCCCGCAATTAAAACAAGTAAATTTACTGAAATCCTTTTTAGTTTCAGATGGTTTAAAGTTCTTTTTCTTAAAAATGTTCTTTTCTTTTTCTTTTTTTTTTGGTAAGGGTTCTTTTCTATTTTTGAAACTTGTTTTCTATGAAAAGATTTTTCTTTCTTTCTTTTAAAAGGTTTTTCACTTGGACAAGAATCGGAACATTTTTTAGATGAAGAGAAAGAATAAGAAGGATCGTACTGACGACAGAAATCTTCTAACCCTCTACGAGTAAGAGACTTTTCTTTCTTAAGTTATTTTTGGAGTTTTATATTATTACACATTTGAGTTTCAGCCTTATAAACATAAGAAATTAGTTCACCATAAGAAAAGGAATCAAAAGGAATAGTTTCTTCAAATTGTTCATGAATTTTGTCGCGAACTTGGTTTCCTATGATTGTAGGAAGACCTGCAAGAAACTTTCTTTCTAAAAAGGTTGGTTATAATCAGGACGAAGTAACACCTTTTTTAGAAATACATTCTTATATTCTCGGAATTCTCCGAGAGAATGACATTTCAGATTAGAAAGAAGATCTTGATTGTGATCTCGAATCACAGAAGGGTCTCCTATGAAATGTTGGGAGATGGAATACAAGAGAGTAGAAACAGCGTCTTGAACCATTTGTCCATAATCATCAAAAACGATCTGACCATTGTCATCAACTTTGACATCATTTAAAATGTGGTCTATTTGATCTTGGATGAGATAATTATCCCACCAACCTTTCAAAGTACCAGAAAAATCAGCAACGATCATATAAGGCACTTGTTGATCAATTGTGTTAGGAAGTGTCTTATATGTTGTGGCACACATTATCATTTGACTTAAAACTTGCAAAAGATTCTGCTCAGAAATACCATCTATGTTCCACTCATAAACGGTGTCTGCAGAATATTTGTTTTAAACTTTATTAAAGTATTCTTAAGAAAGAATATCGGGTGGAGTGGCACGAGAATAATAAAGTTTTTGGGGTTTTTTCCAAGTAATGCGATTAATTTTAGGAATATCATTTTTTTCAAGGACTAATATTTGATTATCAGGCTTGAGAGAATTAAGACTTAAAGGTTGATTAACTTTTGAAGTATTCAATATAGGTTGTTTAAAAAAAAATCTCTTAAAAGTCTTTGGTTTTTTGCTTGAAGGGTTTCATGGAATTCTTTACTGAAAGTTTTAGGCATTTCAAAATTCTTAAACAAAGGTACTTTTACGGATTTAGAAGGAGTAGAAATTGGCTGACCAGAATGAATGGAAGATGAAGAAATATAATGGAATGAGGTTTATCCAATGGAAGATTCAATTCTATCCAATTGGACACCTATTGAATGGAGATGTTGATTAGAAAAATTATTCTGTTCAATGATCTTCTTAAACTCATTATTTTCAGTTTCAGAAGGAGTCTTAAAAGGAGCGGCGGGAATTTCCTTCTCACGATGAGAAATTTTAAATTTTCTTAAAGGATAATGACTTGATTCAATAACTTGATCATCATCAAGTTTCCACTTAAAAACTTTTTCCAGATTATAAATTTCTCTTTTTTCAAGAAAATAGTTCTCAAATCAATCAAAGAATAACATGTGCATTCCAATTTCTTCTAGAAATTCATAAAATTGATATTTAATTTGCTTAGCACATTATTTGAAATTATCAAAAAACCATTTTCTGATTTCAGAATTTTCTTTAGAATTAAATTATTTATTCAAAAACTTACGATCATGAGTGAAATCTTTTTCAAGCATATTACGCTCTGGATCGTCGTCTTCCATTTAGGAATGAGTAGGTTCAGGGAATTCAGGACTGATAGACAGGTCTGGAGATTTTTTAACTAGTATCCAAACCAGAAAGATTTAAAGGAAGTGCACTTGGAGTTGCATGTCCTTGTGCAGGAATGGTGTCTGAAACATTGATACTACCTTGACTGCTCACAGGATTGTGATAACAGAAGATCTACTGACCTTCGAGAAAAAGATTCATGGAAAGAAGGTCTTGCAGAAATGAAAGAATTTGTATCAAAAGATCTCCCGATGAATTGTATTGTAACTTTTCCTTCAAGATGTTAGATTACATTAGTAGATGTATCATTCTTAATAGAAATATGAGGTATGAGATTTTCAATTTCCTATTGATCAGGAAGAACGACATCATTCCAACTAATGGACTTTGGAATTATAAAATTTGAACGAGAAATATCAGTCTGCAAAAGAAGGGTTTGTCCTTTCGAAGCATCATTCAATGAATGAACATCAAAAGCTGAACTTATAGCTTTATAGTGTACTTTATAGATGAGGGGGAGTGGAATGGATCCTTCATCTATACTATAATTATGAGTTTTGATTTGCAAAACGAGCGACTTCATAATGTTTTTATCCTTCAAAGAAATTGAGAAATTTGGATAGCAATCAAAATGAATGGACCCATTACAAAGACTCGTCTCTATTGTAGCAAGAAAAGAGTCCTCATATCTCAAAAGTCTTGCAAATCTTGAAACCAGAAGAATTGAAGTATTTAGACCTTCTTTCATAAGGGGCTTAATACCAACTTGAACCATACCAAAATGGAGATAATTGTACTTCAAAGCATGTTTCTTTAAGGAATCCTTATTCAAAAGGGGAATTAGAGAATATGAGGAAGAAAGAGGTATATCACGTTCCTCAGTCGTGATGACATAATCATTGGATTTAAAAAGTTTCTTAAACTTGGATTCAGAATAAATTTGGTCATATTTAACTTTTGGAATCTTCCAATTCTTAATTGACTTGTTAAAATCTTCAAGAGTAATTTATTCTCTATTTAAAGGATATGGGATCTGACTTAACTCATATATAAAACTATTTGAGGAAGAATTAGTTCTTTTAAAAAGATCTATCTTGTATAAAATTGACTTTAGTTGTTCACTTTTCACCTCTGCTACCACGCCAACTGGATTTACGCTACCTCTGCCTAGGCTTTGTGGCTCCAAATGAGATCCAATTTAGAACAACCAAAAGCTAGTTTATACAAAACGTTTCTCAAAAGAACAACCAATTCTCCACCCAACTGGCTCTGATACCATAAAGGGGATAAGATTTCCTCGAAAGCCGTCCACAATTAGATCCAACAAAGAAAGGCTATGGATCTCAACAAAGGTTCCGTTTTTGCTCCAGTTGTGACTTCAAAGACCACCTTTCTGCATGACAAGGCGATAGCAGTCTCTAAGTTGGCTAGTGTGACCAGCGAAATAGATTTTTATGACATGATGAAAAAAGCAATTTCTGAGTATGAAGAATCACAGGCGGAATCGTCTTCACACCACAGTGGCAACACCAACGAAGACGATTGTTACGGCATCGACCTCGACCTCGACCTCGCCCGAGATTCTGAATGAGTTTTGGTTGTAACAAGTATTTCTGTATTTTAGTATTTTGTACACCGTATAACATTGTACATTGAGCAATGTACACTGTAGCGGCTTTTTAAGTTTACTATTTACTATAGCAACAATAATTTTTTCTGTCTTTAAAATCAAACTTCCTCCAACGGACAGGGGGACTTCGGCTGCTTCGTCTCTCTAATCTTGTGACTTCATCCCGAAGCTCACTCTCTCCCTTGAAGCTTTCTCTTACCCAGAGTCGACCTTCACTGAAGAACCTTTCTACCTTTCATGTTTACTATATTTTGAAGAACCTTTCTGGACACTTCCAGACCCACATCCGTAAGTTATCTGCCTTTCTGTCCAAATATTTCTACCCAGAACCCCTTTCTGTTCTTCCCTGAATCATTTTAAATTTTTGCACTTGTGATTACAGATCTGAAGATCTTTTAAGTTTCACTTGTGTAATCTTTTATCTACTTTCAATAAAAGTATATTTCTCATCATCTTTTATCTAGTACGACCCGGAATCGGTAGGTTTTGCCTCCTGTTGGTGTCCAAGGCAGTGTAAATTTTTAGTTACTGCATTTTATATTCTGCATACATTCTGCATTCAGCTCCCAGTGAAGATTGATCTGTGGTCTCCTCTCCTGGACTAGCTGCACATACTTCACTTTGCATATTTAAGTTTCAGTAATATACCCCAGATTGTGCAGGCCCTGCCTCCTTACTGGTGGTTACTTTATGCTATTTACTTTACTTTTGTTTATATCTACTATATGTTGTCATATTTACATTATTTTGACTACAATATTGTGGATACAATCTTGTTGATATTTAATAGGTTGTTTTATTGATTTCTGTGATTAGTTTCTTGATATATCTGTGAAACAACTTTTTCATACATATTTTAGCCATAAATAATGTTGCTTATGCTTATAGTATTTATTGTTATTTTATATACTGCTATCGAATTATTATATCATCTTTTGAGTGTTTACTTTATGCTTTCTGAGTCATATCATAACTACTGGACAAACAAACTTAAAAGACGTCGCTTTTAATCTTCTCTAATAATTTCTCTTCTATTTCTATAATCTATGATCATGTTCCCTCTATGGTATCATAGCCTTCAAGGCCAAGTGGTGGGATAAATATAATATATATACATACATATATATATAAATATATATATATTCTCTTAAGTTTACTGTTGAATAGGATCCGGTTTTCCAAGTTTTCAAAATGAGGTGAACTAAATATCCCTAGAATTCCTGGGAGATTAGAATATTCGCCATATGTTCAGGTGAACTCATCACCAGTATAAGAGCACTCAAGTCTTGGAGTAAAAAGTTAACAAAGAATCACAGGCTGAGAAATGATGGGTTCACACTCGTTCACCCTGGCTCATCCGGCTTGACGCATTGTTTGATGGTTCTTGCATGTGTCATGATTGTTGCCGTGTTCTGTGACGGAGACACAAGACCCTTTATTAGGGTAAAGTGGCCGTCAATGGATATGCCTTTTCATAGTGATGTCTTTGCTGCGCCTCCCGGACATAATGCGCCACAGCAGATGAGACTTCGATATTTCACTTTTCCTCTACGTTCTGCAGGGGGTCGATGATCATGTTGAACCTCATGTCGAGCAATGCGTTTCGGGTTCACATCACCCAAGGGGATCATGTTGCAGAGGGAGTGATTGTGTCACTTGTGGCCGCTAATGAACCCGGCTCTAATAAAGTGCCTTACTGGAGTGCAAAGACCCTCCAGAAGAAAAAGCACTCGGAGAACATTGTGGTCACTTCTTACAAGTACTACAGCTACACTTCTGGTTACATCCACAATTGCACTATCCAAGATTTAGAGGTGGATAACAGCTTTTTTTGGGATTTGCTTAATTAGAGCTTGTCGTTCCACTACCTTTGTTTTGAGGGAAGCGAGACCAGCTTTGACGGCTTGTTTTTAATCCATCTACATGTCCATCTACATATTGCAGTATGATACGAAGTATTACTATGTGGTCGGGTCTGGACGTATACGGCGACAATTTTCGAAACAAATATTTGTTTACATCAAAGGAATCACAAAAATTGTTCTCAATTCAGTCAGCAATTCTTGTGCTCTTGGCAAACTGACAAACTCATTCTATCTTTCTTTAGATATATATATATATATATATATATATATATATATATATATATATATATAATGATTTTTATCTTTCCATGTATAGAGACCATAGCTCAGGGAAGTTATTCTATTGCATTTGTTCAAGAGATCTCGAAACACTTCCAGAAATTAAACAAAAGATAGGATAGACAAGCCCATTTTCACGATAGATAAGGATTTTAGGACGTGAGAATAAATAGCAAAGCAATCACATGATTATACAATTTGGGCTCAAGATCAAAGTTTTTCGTGGAGTACATGCATTATGCTTGGACTCAAATCATAGTCTCAACACTGTTTTTAACACTAGACAAATGCATGATGTTTATCTTAAGATCATCGAAAGTAAGTCCAAATCTAAGATTGAGCAACCCCATATAGAGTTCATCTCACATGTGAGCGAAATGACTCCAAATAGACTTTATCAAGAGTGGGCAGGGGAAGCCAACAAAATGCAAGTTGATGCAGGGACTGAGATCTATGCACAGGCCCAAAAAACAGCAAGCGTAGAAAGGGAAAAGAAGAAGCAGCAAGCGGCGACCAAAACAGTAGGGGTGTCAAAAAGGCCCGGATCGAATGGGCCGACACGGGCTTAGTAGGCCGGCCTGGCCCGAGCTGGGCTTTTTTTAGCACCCATATTTTTCTTAAAATTTAATTTAATTTATTTTTTTATATTCTTTCATTTGCTAGGTTTATTAATTTGTTTTGATACTAAAAAAAGAAAAAATAATAATCCGAACCGGCCCGAACTCGGTACTGCTCAGATTCGGCCGGCCCGACCCGTTGACACCCCTACAAAACTCATTTAAGAGACCAAAATATTTTTCATATCCGGTCCTTGGAACACCCTGAGAACCGAGGGTGGCCGGTCCGGTCCACAGTTCCGAAAAATATGAATCGAGACTACCAGTCCGGGAGAACCGGATCGAGAATCAATGGGAATGAATCTCAAAGTCATTTTGTGATCTCTGAATTTCCAGGAGTTAAGAAAGTATTTCGCATTGAATTAAAGTGCCCCCGAGATGATTAGGATGCCGAACATTTTTATATCATATGCACGGCGGGATTAGCAGAATCATTACCCAAATCAGAGTTTTAGGGCGCCCCGCATGGCTGTGGCTTTATCCATATTGGCAACTCTACTCATTCCATCGGTAGACGGACGAGAGTTTCTCACAAAGCATGGGGCGTCGATCACATCCCTCTTGTTCGGCTTTGGCTAAAAGCAAAAAGCGCGTAAAAGAGAATGAGAGGGGAAAAAAACAGCAGACGAGGTGAGTCATGCTGACGAATCGGAGCTCGCTTGATTAGAAATCGCCTTAAGACTCCAAAATCAATCGACTCCGTGCATCGCCGAAACCATTGATTTGTAACGAATTCGAGCATTCGGAATTTCCTTTTATACGATTTCTTTTTCTTTCTTTTTTTTGGTGGGGGGAATGTCGATTTTATGAGATGTTGGCTTTTTGGTTCAACAAGAACAAACTTTTACATCGTCTCAACTCTGAAGTCATGAAAGAAACATGTTCATCGCAATCTCGCGTTTAGGTTGCGTAATCAAGCTTTGCCGCCCATATGAATTAAAATCACGAAGTTGAGTGCGACGCAAGTTGGTATAACAACTAAGTCTCTTCCCTTTGGGAAAACCCACATTAGTCGAAAGTATGATTTGAAGTATGCGACCACAAAGGATGGTGTAACGAGTTTCGTATTCTGTATGTATGTATGTATATATATATACACACACACAAACACATGTTCTATCTTTCTTTATATATATGAATTTTATCTTTCCATGTATAAAGACCATAGCTCAGGAAAGCTATTCTATTGCACACTTCTTGAAATTAAACAAAAGATGGGATAGACAAGCCCATTTTCATGATAGATGAGGATTTTAGGACATGTGAGGATAAATAGCAAAGTAATCACATGTTATACAACTTGGGCTCAAGATCAAAGTTTTCCCGGAGTTACATGCATTATGCTTAGACAGATGCATAATGCTTATCTTAAGATCATCGAAAGTAAGTCCAAATCTAAAATTGAGTAGCCTCAAATAGCGTTCATCTCACATGTGAGCGAAATGGCTCCAAATAGACTTTAGGAAAAATGCCAAAAAAGGGCCTCAAGTATACTTGTTATCTCAATTAAGGGCCCAAAGTTCAACTTGTATCAAAAGAGGGCCTAAAATGTTTTTTTTTGTTTCAAAAAACGGTCTAATCGAGGGGTATTTCTATTTTTAAAATTTTTTATAATTAGATTTTTTTGTCTTTTCTTTTCTTTTCATTTTTAAATTTCCTCTCTTTTTTTTCTTTGTTCACATCCCCTCCCTCGCCACCTGCTGCCCTCCCTCTGCTTATCCTGCGCACCCTCGCCTACTTAAGGTGGAAGACAAACGGAGCAGGTTGAGGTGGTTTCCCCAATTGCTGCACTGCATCTCCTCCCTTTCGATCTCACTGCCACTATTAGTGCTGGCTGCGGCTCGCTTGAAACAGTAGGATTTGGTCGCTTCGTCGTCTCGGATTTTGCGGCTGTCACGGCGGAAGAAATCATACTCCGAGGTCGACGCATCTTCGTCCCTTTCATTGTTTCCGAGATATGGTCGTCGGTGATTATTGGTTCGACCCCATTCATAAAAGAATTTGGGGTCAGGTGGAGAAGGAGAGTAGAAATTCTCCCAATTCCAAACGGAAGAGGCCTGCGACATTCTGAATTTCGATCATTTTCGAGGCTATTGAATGGAAAGATATTGATCGGCGTATTTCAGTGGTATCTCGCTCGAAGTTGACCACTCTCGAGTTAACTGACTGAAAGGAAAAGACTAACGTGAAGCCGGGTACGTGGACCTGGGAAATTCGAATAAGAAATGACACTTTGACCATAAGGATTGTCGATGAGATATTTTGTGCCAACAGAGATTGATCTAAGAACAATCATAGAATGCTTTGCTAGAGTTATACGATTGGGATGTAGGTGATTCTGCCAAACCAATGTATAATTTGTGAAAATTTTCTAAATCAAATTCGATGATCAGGACCGTAGGAACTAGCAATAAATCCTTGCAATCACGCGATAACTAAAGTCGCCATGACTTGAAAAATCCTAAGGTTGATACGCATAGCGCCTTTAAGAGTCGCCCATAGTTTGAGATATACTGAAATTTACAGTCGACGAGAACTTGACATGAGTTTGACCTTGGAATTTAGGCATCGGATATTAAGGAATTCCAACATTTGGAGAAAATTGGACGCTGCCTCATCGAAGGCAATTAGGATCACGATTCGTCGTTAAGATTGGAAAATTGAAACTATGGATTGTAAATGAGAAATGACCCTTTTGCCCCTAATTGGATACCTTTTCTGTGAGACAAGCCAAGGGAAATTTAGTCTTTTGCCTCTCCCCCTTGGCGGCCGAAAAAGTAAGGACAAAAGAGTCAATTGGCTTCAAGATTTTCATGGTGGGGATAAGACAACATATTAATTAGGGATTATGGACCTAAGTTGGCATTTATTACTTGTCAAATCCTTACCTATCAAGTCATGTATTTCTTTTGCTTTTGGATTAAGAAAGACATCACCCTCTCTCTCTCCAAGCTTCAGCCGATCATCTCTCTTTCTAACCCTCATGTCCTCTTTTTCCCTCAAACTCTCTCTCACTCAGCTCGCTGCCCTGCTTCGGCACCGCCCACTCTTTCGGTCATAACTCCGTCGTCCGTGGTCGGATGGTGACGAGTTGTCCACCATTAGGAATCCTATCCTCTTGTCGTTCTAATGACATATCGTGAGCCCCATTTGGCCCATCCGTTTATCCCGTAGAGCCATTTGAAGGAGCAAAGGTCATACCGGTCGAACTTGAACTCGAGAGCTCCAAAGTGGGATTTCTGAGCTCATTTCACTCCAACCTTCGACAAGACACTCCATGAGCCTAGTTAATACATTTAGCAATATGTATTTGAAGTTTGATTGGATTATTGAAGGATTATAATGGTTTAATATTGGTGATTTTCAAAGGACAAAACCTTTCCCCGCCGAATGGGCTTGGAACCTTGGCGTTCCAAGGCTCATTGAGGCTTTTTCTTGCTTGGAAATCATCGGTGAGCCTCCTAGAACTTAGACCTAAGTGTTAATTAGCTTATGATTGAGTTTGGTGTAGTTTAGAAGTGGCTTCGTAGCTAAACCGAAGAATGGCTTTCACTTGGACAGAATTTGCCCGCCGGAAGACTATGGTGAACCACGAGCCTCGTGCGGGTCATTTGATCAATTTTCATGCCACGGATCCTTGGTAATCCGCTTAGGACCTTAATTGACATGCTAGGGTAACTTGTGGTTGGATTTGGAAGTGGATTAAGGGAGTTTAATGGTTGAAATTGTGTGGAACTCCTAGGAACCAATTTTGGACAGAATTGGAAAGGGGGCTTGCGTTGCTTATTTCGTGGACATCTCTAACTTAGATTGCCAATAAGCCTTTATTAGGATGTTAGGTTACTAATAGATGAAGTTTGAGCATGAATTGATTGGTTTATGGGCTGATTTTTTTGAGAAGCACGGGAAAGTCTGAATCTGTCCAGAATTGAAAGATTGCATGTTCCTGGCTTGTTTTAGGTGAAAACCGAATGCTAAATGAATCCCTCATGACCGTGAACGTATGTTTTAATGGCCAATTGATTTCTTTGAGTTGGAAAGCTCATAAAATATTTTATTGAAAGGAATCAAAGATTGAGTTTTGGGAAATAAATTATCTGAGGCCTTATATGAATTGAGCCGAGCAATGCTTGTGCTTTACTTAGAATTTCGTTACGTGAAATGTGTTTTGTCCAGTGACAGACATTTGAAATGAATGCCTCAAATGGGCGATGAATTACTTGAATTTCTTGAGTTTATTTCCAATTGAAAAATTGAGGTGTGAATATGTTTTCGAAAGAAAAATTGAGGCTATTTATAACGGAATTTTTATGAATAAATGGCGTGTGAGATCGTCGAGAAAATTTATGTGCACTAGCATGTGACATCGCCAATAGCGTGTGGGATCGCCAAGGATTTATGAAATTTGCCAATGCATTGAGTCGGGAAGGGAGTTACTCCCACTTGACCTGACGAGGTCGTGCGACTAGATAGTCTCATACTGACCGAATCATCTTGATTGAACATGGGCATCGAGAGTCGTATGGAGACCGAATCATCTCTAAATCTAGACACGATAGTCTCATATTGACCGATTCATCTCATAGGTTCGGACGGGGGTGACGAGAGTCATATGACGATCGAATCATCTCGCAACCTAGGATGGGCGGCCCAAGAAGGGCGGAAATGGAAAGAGGCCCTGGATGGGCTGAAAAGAAAAGACCTGTTTTTCTGAAATATCAAAGAATAGATTTTTAAGAAATTGAAATGCCTCTTGAATTGAGATTTTCATCGAGTTTTAATTTGACTCATGAGTTGAAAATGGCCTAGGAATGGGCGTGAAAGAAAATGATATGTTTTCTGGAAGTTTCAATAATGGTATTTTTTAGAAAATCTGAAAGTTGCCTCATGTTTTGAGATGTCATCAAGTGATTACTTTTGATTGAAAACTCTGCCATTGTACGATGCTTAGGTTTATCATGATTTTCTTGGCTGAGCCGAGTCGATTTGAAAGTACTGAAATGTTATGTTTTGACAAGTATCCTGTTTTACCATGCCAAAGCTTTTTATACCAAAATGCCCTTTTTAAAAAAAGTGTCTAGAGGTACTGATAGTCTAGTTTAGGATTAGGTTTAGCTTACTGAGATTTATATCTCACCCTATCATGGAATCACATTTTCAGGTCCCTAATGACGAAGTCCCGTGGTTGCAGAGGATGAATAGTCGAAGAAGTATTTGATGTAGTTAGACTTATGACCTTGTGTGATCTTACATTGTGTAACCGGAGCCCCGCATTATACTTGATTAATTGTTTTTGTTGTATCGTCCTGAGGTCGTCTTTGTAATAAAAGTGAAAGGGTTGTTTTCGTCGCTTCCACATGCATCTCATTTAGAAGCCTTGAGTTGTTGTTGGCTGATGGATCCTTGGTATCATCAAGAACAAAAGGTCATGATGGGATGTTCGCATGCCTGTCGAGTTTAGGGCTTGACAAGGCCCGCAACGGCGTGCTCGTGTAGATCGAAGTGGGATAAAAGTCGGCGATGAAATCGAATTTCAGGCTTGGCGGGGAGGAATTAGGGCTCGAGTCAGAGAAGGTGTGAAGGAGCTTCATGGGCTAGTTGTTGCGCCGTCGATGGTTGTGATACGAGCCGTCGACTTGTGAGGGAGGATTGCGATTGGTGGCGATGTTGGAAGAGATGTTGAAGGCAGAGATGATGTGCGGGAGCTTGGAGTTGGTGATGGTCGGGGACAGATGCAGAGGAGGCGATGGGGGATGCGGCTCTAGGACGGAAGGGGAGGCCGACGAGGAGTTGCGCAATGAGGGTTGGCGGCGGAGTAGGAGGAGGAGCTAGAGATGGAGGAGGGAGAGCGGCGACGGCAGGAGAGTTCGAAGATGGTGAGGGTCTGGTCAAAGACGGTGAGGGGCCCGTTGTCGGCGAAGGCAGAGAGGGCAAAGCCGGTGAAGCGGAGGGAGCGACAGTAGTCGACATGGTCAAGAAAAGCAGAAGGAGGGGAACTAAGAAAAAAGAGAAGAGAAAAGTTAAAAGATAGAAATATCCCTCGGCCAGACCCTTTTTTGAAACAAAAAAGTAATTTGGACCCTTCTTTGACACAAGTTTAATTTTGGGCCCTTAATTGAGACAACAAATGCACTTAGGGCCTTTTTTTTGGCATTTTCCCTAGACTATATCAAGAGCCTAGAGGCGGCGGCGGAAGCTAGAAAGATGCAAGTTGATGCAGGGGCTGAGACCTATGCACATACCCAAAAAGCAAGACCAAAACTATAAAATATAGCCACTTTCTAGCCCATGCCTCTTAGAGCCCAAAGCCCAACCCAATTTTTCTCTTTCTTCTTCAACAGCTTCGACCCAGTTGAAGCGTAGAAAGGGAAAGAAGAAGCAGCAAGCGGCGATCAAAACGGGAAGAAGAAAAGTGGGGCTCGCTCGTGGAGAGGAAAGTGGGGGAAAAGAGGGGAGAGAAAAATCCGTTAGATTCGAAGACGAATGAGCGAATTGCTATGCCGGATAAGTATTCAAGCTTAATAATATTCGTTTAATTGGAGAAGTTGTTGAAATTAGGACTCGGACTTCAAAACTTCGAATTTAAGTCCTAATTTTGAAAAATTCTCTGATTATGCGAATAATATGCTGAAATACTTACATGGCATTGCGATTTGCAATTGATTTAACATCGGATAGTCAACTTGCAAAGATTCTCTCTCTCTCTGTCCCCTTGTGAGATTTCATATGATCATTGTCAACCATTTCAAAAGCTTAAACTGTTAGATAAATCATAATTTAATAATTAATTATCCTATCACTCTTTATATAAACGGCATTAAAAATTTAGACGTACGATATCTTCATCATGAACGATATGTGACATGGTGGCCCAACTTCTTAGGACAACAAAAACTTAATTCATGTAAGAATCAAAAGAGTTTGGTCCCATCATTTTCATTGGCCGAGATTCTATTCCTGGGAGGTTAGAATTTCCCGCAAATTTTGGGCCACTTTCATTTCCTAATCTGAGAAAAATCAAGGAAGGCCGTTGCGTCTATGTATAGACAACGTTAGGATTTGCCTTCGTAGCAGTCGGCCGCGTATTGCACCAACCTACTTTCGGGATGATACCGCGCATAAATTAATTGTTTATCAATTAAGGACAGTTTATTTTGCAAAAAAAAAAAATAAATAATATTTTTTATTTTTCTTAAAATAATAGTTTATATTGCTCATAATATTTTTATGATTTAGGTAAATGTTTGAACATAAATTATCGTCGAATATGGAAACAAATTATTGATCAATTATTTCAAGTTATAAAGCGGTCATTTTTTTAAAGAAAATATAATCTAAATCATTTATTTTTCCTTTCACGATATAAACGGAACCTAAAATAAATAAATAAAAAAGGCGATTGAAAGAGGAAAAAAAAGGGAAAAGGGTGGGGACGGGGGGGAGGAGGGTCAATAGTCGGGACTAGTACGAGCACTGATGATGATAATGGCCACCGGCCAAAAAAACAAGGAAGGAAAAAAATAAAAATTATAAAATAAATTGTTCACGACGGCACCGATGGTATCACATATAATGGCCAGCATCCACATGAGCTATCTCCACCAAAATTGATGGATGGATTGAATTGGTATTAATGCAAAATAATTTATGACTCAATTTGTATCAATGTAATATGTTTAAGACATTTTTAATATTTTTTCTTGTATCATTGTGATCATTCGGGGCGTTGTTTATGATTAAAAATGGGCTCAACCGTAGTTAGAGGAGAAATTCTAAATCTCTTAGCGATTTGTTTGGAGAAACAATGACATAAGTATCGCAAATTATTGATTTTCATGTAAAAAATTACCCAAAAATTCTTAAACATATTTCTTTTTGTATTCAATCCTAACGCTTTTAATTTTATTAATTGAGGCCTAAACCTTTTCACGGTTTACAAATCGAGTCCAATTTTGGATGAAAATTGTTGACGTGAATTCCAACTGTCCTACGTGACATGCCCCATGTTGATCACACGATTTTTTAAATTCTTTATTTATTTCCTTTCATTTAATTTTTTTTTTCTTACTGTGGCTGGCGAGGGCTAGCAATCTCTTGCCATCCACTTTAACGGAAGAAAAGAAAAGAAAAGAAAAAACCAAAAAAAAGAAAAAAATACTTGAAAAAATAGCTAGCTTTCACATTAATGATTTTCAATCAAAATTGGCCGAATATATGCAATTGGCAAAATTAAAAGGTTTGAAACTGAATTGATAAAAGTGCAATATATTTAGCGCTATTTAGATAGTCTTCTCGAATTTCATGATATCAATGATATAAAATTAGCAATTCAATAATCTACCGAGGTATGCTGCAAGTCATCATCCACGTAGGATCGCCGACGGCAAATTTTCACGGGAAATTCAATGGATGCTAACATTGACCCACGAGTATAAAATAGTGCCTTTTTTTTTATTAAAGATATTTGATATGTCGTGTTAAAAGTGTTTTTTTTAAGTGTATAAAAAGATCTACAGTTCGTGGCGACGTTTTAAAGTAAGGTTGTGCTTTGTGAGAACATTTTCAAAGGTCGGGCCAAAAAGTATCACATTCACAAGGTTGTGTTCTCATCTGGTATTTAGCTGAAAAAGGATTAGATAATGGGGTTCACATGACTTGATATTGACATAAAAATGGCGGTGAACATAACTAGGGGAGCTTCCATCGTAGCTTTTGACTTTGTCAAAATAAAAATTCATCCCTTGGGCACATCCTGTGCACCAACTGGATTGGAGTTGGACAGGTGCTAGTTGATCTTTTATTGTTATTTGGATTCTCATTTGCTTCATCTCCACTTTCACACGTGTCCGGGCTCTTGCCTAGCTAATATCATATTCATCGTATTACTCTAGATAATAAAAAATGTCACGTCAATATTTTTCGTTGGTCGAATTGAACGAAGTTAATAGAAGGACTAGATTGCACTAGTTCGTCGAATTTTAGAACTTAATTGCGTTTTCTGAAAGTTTTAAGATTTAATTATTCTTTGGCAATGGGTTTAGGATTGTCCAAGTAGAGAACAGGAACATGGACATGTGGCGCAATTAATGCGGCTAAAATAAACAATTTGCCCTTTGGCGTGACAAGAAATTTGATCTGATTAAGAAACATGTGGGAAGTTCCTCGTGGTGCGGAGAAGAGGTGCGCGAACCCTTGGACTTTTTGGAGCAATTTCCTTTCGGAAAGCATATGCCTTCTTGCTGCGTATGAGAGTGTTTATCGTTGATTAAACAGTTGGTCACAACAAAGCTGAGATCACAGACCACCCAACTACTCCTTCTTCAGACGAAGCCCTAAACTCCCATTAACGTCGCTAACAACCATACGAATTTCGGTCATTTCTCGTTATTTTATTTCTTAACACAACTTAGCAGTTAGCAGTGGCCGATTCTTCCCAGCATATATCGATGGTCCAAACCAGTTGCACGTGAAACAACTAGTAGTGGTGACACCCAATTCTTGTCCAAAACATTGTTGCCTTCCTGAGCTTCCCCTCCTTGTCCGAAGAAGAGTCAAAAGATAAGCTTCTTCGCCGTTATTATTACGAAATCTCCCAAGGTTTCTACGTCAACTTCATACTTTGAGTCGTCCTCATCGAGAAGGGCAGGCAATGAAGAGGCAGAGTCGTTTGCGGAGCTGCGAAATCCTTATTTTAGCGTTCGAAAGAGTTGACATTTACCCTGTATATGCGTATAGTCCAGAGGATATTCCCCGAGTTTTACGAAAATCCCTCCTTCTATCTATCTTGAAGGGGCGTGTTCCTCAGTATTACGCTCACCTGCATAAGGGGTAGTGCGATTGATGTGAGACTCTGTGGGGGGTGTGCGTCTCGTTGGTTCTCGTGTTTTTCCGTATCCCAGAATAAGACCAAGATGGTTGCTCTGGGATCTTCTTCTTCTTGTTCAGTTGCCGTTGTTGGGGCTGTTCTTGTTCTTGTTCTGGTTTTGAATGAGGCTGATTTGTGCCATGGAGGGAAGACCAGCACTTTCGTCCGTAAAGCGGAGAAAGCTGTGGACATGCCTCTGGATAGCGATGTCTTCCGAGTGCCTCCTGGCTATAATGCCCCTCAACAGGTCTCAACTGAGCTTGTTTTCTTGCTCTTTTTCTCAGTGTAGCACAAGCTTTTTCTTCTGTTCTTTTGTGACTCGTCAAATGGTTGACACGTGCATGTTAAGACGCCCGGACGAGCTTGAATCGAGTTAATTCGGTTTCGGATCCGATGTGATTTAATGTTAGAGGTTAATGGTGTTGATTTCGTTCTTTTCTTTGCGGTTTCTGATTTGGGTTTTGGGTTTGGCGCGAGCCTTTAGGTACATACAACACAAGGGGATCACGTGGGAAAAGGAGTTATCGTGTCATGGGTGACTCAGGATGAACCTGGGTCCAGTGTAGTGCTCTACTGGAGCGAAAACAGCCAGCACAAGAAAACGGCAAAGGGCAAAGTCAATACTTACAAGTTCTACAATTATACCTCCGGTTACATCCACCATTGCACCCTCCACAACTTGATGGTAAATCTCTCAACTCCTCCCAAAATGTTGACTTTTCGGCGCTTGGTCTGTAAAATTGGATAAAATTTTGCTGATGTTTGTTTCGTTTACCGGCAGTACAACACCAAATACTATTATGAGGTCGGAATTGGACACACTGTCCGACAGTTCTGGTTCATTACTCCTCCGGAGGTCGGCCCCGATGTTCCATACACTTTCGGTCTCATAGGTAATTAAATCGTGTTATCGTGCATACGCAGTCAGTGGCTCAGAGTAACACCGGAAGATCATTCCTGTGTGTGGACAATCAGTCTTTGCAGAATCATTTGGTTTTGATATCAAGTTCATGAGCACCGGAGATCATTCCTGTGTGTGGACAATCAGTCTTTGCAGAATCATTTGGTTTTGATAATCAAGTTCATGAGCAAGTTGCAACAAATTTAGTTCTGCAGTTAATTTACATGCATCTGTGGTTAAATACTCCTTTCTATGCTCAGCATGCTGATGAACATTGCAGGGGATCTTGGTCAGAGTTTTGATTCAAACCGAACGCTCACCCATTACGAGAATAATCCACAGAAAGGACAGACTGTATTGTTTGTTGGAGACTTGTCGTACGCCGATGACTATCCCAACCACGACAATGTGAGGTGGGATACGTGGGGAAGGTTTGTCGAAAGAAGTGTAGCTTATCAACCATGGATATGGACAGCAGGAAATCACGAAATCGACTTCGCTCCTGAAATTGTGAGTGCTAGTGCTATACTACCATCTAGACATATCTTTTTCACAATCAGAGACATAAAATCTCTAGTATTTGATCAATTGGTAATTTTCGTTGATACTAGTTGTTAGATCAAACAATTATCTGCTGACTTTGCTAGCTAAGAATTCTATTAGATGTCATTGTATTGCATCATTCATCTTCATCAGGAAGTTGGGAACCGAATGAAGCAATAAATTCAGTTCTTGAGGTTTTACATAAGGCAAGACGACAGTAGAACTTATACTGTCACCCAGTGTGATTTCACAAAACATATGGACGCTTTTCAATATCAGTGTTTATTGTGTTACAGGAAATACGCAGGGGACGGAGTCCTCGCCCTTTCATTCTTATCCTGAAGTTCAGGATGTATGAGGTCATATAATACCATGATTTATGATGTTTCACGTTGTTTTTTTCTGCAGGGCGAAAGTAAACCCTTCAAGCCCTTTATGAACAGATACCATGTCCCTTATAGAGCATCAAACAGCACCGCGCCTTTTTGGTACTCAATCAAGAGAGCTTCGGCCTACATAATAGTCTTATCGTCATACTCTGCATATGGTATGATTTCTAGATCCTTGACTATCCTGCCAACGTATACGAGAATGAGATGCTACTCTACGGAGCCTCCCATGTTTTCGAGAAAATTTTGTTGGCATAACCACAACAATAATTATGTGTAAGGTGGAAGATAGAAGAAATTCTATTTTGATATCTGCGGATGAAAATGGTTCCCTTCTTCTGTTTGATGTAGTAGACTGCTCATATTTGGAGGGGCAAATATTTCATCGATAAACTCAATCATCCAGTAATGGAAATGAAACTTTGTTAGGCTTATGACATGCATGTTTATACCAAGAAGTACAATAGAGGCATGTCTCTCAGAATCCCAATTCTTATTAAATGTCGCATGCTTATTTACTCTTTACCTCTGTTCACTCCCAAGGTACATACACTCCCCAGTACGAATGGCTTGAACAAGAGCTGCCCAAAGTTAACAGGACCGAGACACCGTGGCTGATTGTTTTGATGCACTCTCCGTGGTACAATAGCTACAACTATCACTACATGGAAGGTGAAACCATGAGAGTGATGTATGAACAGTGGTTCGTGACATACAAAGTAGACGTGGTGTTTGCAGGGCATGTCCATGCCTATGAACGATCTGTAAGTCGAAATGCTTCCTTTTCCTTATGATCTACTTTATCAGCTTTATTTTGGCGTATAGCATTTCCGTAGGAAGACGCGTAAAGCCAACTCTGATGAGTTAGTCCAATCAAACTATCAATTTCAATGTTCTCCGGGGAGATGAAATCAGCACATCGACAGCAATGGCGATTTCTGTTCAAGGAAATCAAAATACACAAATTTTTTTCCATGAAGGAACTGTTGTAAGGATGAGCAGGAAACCAGAAATTCTGTTTATTTGTTAGTCGAGTTTGAATGTAAGAACTTGCTGTCTGATTAATGAGTGTCACAGGAACGTGTATCCAACATTGCATACAACATTGTGAACGGGTTGTGCACCCCTGTTGATGATCAATCAGCTCCAGTGTACATAACAATTGGCGACGGAGGCAATCTTGAAGGTTTGGCCACCAAGTAAGAAGGACTACCTCACAAAACACTTCTTTACCTATTCATGCCTATTCTGGTTTGCCGTTGGATCGTGTAAACATGTGATTTTTTTTTTTATGCAGCATGACGGAACCCCAGCCCAAGTACTCGGCCTACCGCGAAGCCAGCTTTGGCCATGCGATTTTCGATATTAAGAACCGAACGCACGCATATTATAATTGGCACAGAAATCAGGATGGATACGTGGTGGAAGCGGATTCAATGTGGTTCTTCAATAGAATCTGGCATCCAGTTAACGATTCCACAAGCGTTTAATGGTTATCACAGGACAGGACAAGTTTTCTCATTGGATTTCCTTAATGCATTTCCAAGCAAATAGAAGTTCTGCAAATGGAATGTTAATGAAAGATTCATACTGGAATTACAGTGAACTGCATGTCCTTGATTACCGAAATTCCTAATAAACTTTCGATCAAAAAAAAAAATCATAATAAATGATAATTTTGATTTCTCAATGCAATTCCCATGTTGCGGCCATGAGTACGCGTGAAGGACATAGTTTTCAGGCCATAGTCATAATATATATTTTTAGATTAAAAAACAAAGAACGTGTTGGGTCTTCCTGAGCAGGAATGTGTGTAGTTTCAGATCAAATTGAGAACTTTAGTTTACAAAAACTATAATTTAAGACACAGTTGGGTTGAACTCGGCCGGAAAAAAGTATGTTTTGCTTATCCTAGAGTTCGTGCGGTACAATACGTGAGCGATAGTTGTGTTTATCAAAATGAGATTGTAGATTTGTACTCCGCAGCGGATCGTAACCATTCACAGAAATTTCATCTAATTTTTAGGTTACAGATACTTAGAGTTGATATTCGTTAGATTTCTGTTTCTTGAGGAGAGAGATTCACGAAAAACTGAACAAACCAAATCAATATATATATATATATATTCTGTTAAGTTCTCTGTTGAA